>CM076994.1:8365000-9755625 GCA_039090855.1 Macrothele yani | reverse complement strand
CGTAGTTGCTTGCATCTGCTGAATTTTTCCTTACACAGTAAATGAAACAATGAGATCTAGGGCCACTATGAGTTTTTGAGAGTTTTGAAGGACGGGAACCACTGACAAGGCTTGCTTTCTAACGATTTCATAAAAAATATATATATCGTCGGAAGTATTGCGAATGGCTGCTGTCATTGTTTTCGATATTTTATCAGCTACCTATAGAAGCATCTGATGTGCGGCGAACGAACACTGGGAAAATGCGAGCGTTCCACTGTTTTAACTGTTAAATCCCTGCCTCAACCACTGCACTCTTTTTCTTTATTGCTGCAATGGCCATTGTAATGATGTTCAGAAAACATACTTTCACATTTGGGCATCACAAACAAAAATAATTCCTGGTTATTAAAAAATGATTCATCTTATTTTACCCCATTATTATTGACACGTAGTTACGTTATATTTACCTATGCGTCAGTGCCGGTAATTACAAACTTTGAAAACTCGTCGGGGAAAATAATGTGTCTTTAAGTCGGAAAATGTTTAAAGAGAAGTAAAAAGAAGAAACCAAATTTACATGAGAATACAGAAACTCGAAAGGAAGGTTTAATTATAGGTATACGACACAATTGCAATTTTCTCCCCGCTTTCTTTTAATTTTACGTTTTAGGATAAAAAAAATACATTAAAAAAATTTTAATACATGTGATAATTCATATTTTTTCAACAGTATTTTCTGACGCGGGTTATATGAATTTTTGAGATGGTTTCATCAAAATTTTCTGTGAGGAGTGATAATCTGAAGAATTTTAATTCCTCGAATAATTTTATAATTTTAAAATTGGGTATTTTGTCACAAAAATGGTAGAAGCACATATGGAATTAATTAATTAATTGTAACCGAAATTAAAAAATTCGTTTACCTAAATGTCAACATATTTCACCTTTTAGTATCAGCAACGATTGCCTCACACGCAATACTAGAAATAACGCCAGCAGTAGCTTTTCCCTTGAGAGTACTTATGTGTGTTTATTAATATTCGATAGAAACACCCCAAAATATGATTGTTTTCTACTCTGAAGTTTGAGATCTGCTGTATGCTATGGATCCGACATCTTTTCCTTCCGAATAACAATGCGTAGAATATGTCTCAGTATTTTGCTGCAATATATATATATGTATATATATTCGAAATGATCATCGTTGGCTATTGTATTCTTACCAACTATCTGAGAAAATATTGTGAATCGCGGTAAATCAACATCGGCAATACATAAAAGGGAGGAGATAAAAATATCATGGGCGGAAAGATTTCCAGAAGAGAAATCTTTTCCTTACCATTCGATGATAAACATTTCAGATGGAAATTCCCCTGGCAGCTAAATGATGCGGAAAGCTCGTCTCCGTGAACTGAGACTTCTAGACCTATGTCAGTGGCTTGATGCTTAACGTCTGTTTGATTGCTCAAACACATGCATTTGCAACGTATCTACCGCATGCTAGAGGCGTTCGTTCTAGTCCCGCAGGAAATCAGCATGTAATAAGCTTCACTTGAAACTCACTAGAAGGCTGGTCCTTAGAGATTGGAAGCGTCATGGAATTTGCTTCGGGGACAGGAGTTCATTGCGTTTTGGAGCTGCTTTGGTTTTCAAAAGCTGAAGTACACAGACGGATTTAGTTACCGCTTACAAACTGCAATTGTAAATGCTGCATGTTGACGAGTGTCGGTAAGGAAACTTAATGCATTTCAATACTTAGTCTCCAAGCGTACTGTACACATTACGATAAGAAAAGTTCTGTTTGCTTAGAACATTTCAACTAAGAAATTAAAGGGAATGATTTTCGTCCAGTGTCAACTGCTGGTGCCTTCTTCACTAGCTGGGATCCAAATTATGGCTGGCTTTCTGTTGCTAATGAGAAAGTTCACCTGTTGTTTTAATCGTGGACTAAATGTGAATTCGTTTTGGACCACTTTAAACCTCTCTGTCATTCTTTTTTTTTTCTTGTGCCTTCACTGCTCATCATACTTTTATGACTCTTAAACTGACTTATACGTTAGACCAGGGGTGGAGAACTTACGGCCCTTTGAGTGAATCCAAAATTTTTAGAAAAAATCCTTTCATTGTCATTAATATGTTTTCGACTTTTATTATTTTTATTTTAATCTTAAAATGACAGTAATTAAAATACCAAGGAATAAAAGAAGATTTGACAATTAAAACATTAATAAGTTATAAGGGTTACTTTAACACCTATTACATTCATGATTTCATTCTACGGCTCCTAAAGAACTACCGATGAAATTGATTGAGCTCCCAGATGACATTTTAAAGTCCTTATTTAAGGCTAAGGAAGATTCAATTGAAATATGGGAAAATGCAATAAAATACCCACGCATTCGGCAACATGCACGAAGAATGTTTTTTTGTTTTTCAACCACTTATTTGCTGCGATTCTATATTCTCCTACTTAACTCAAATCAAGACGCCCTTAAGGTCACAAATGGCGGATACCCATCTAGAGGAACAGATAAAAGTGCGGACCTCCATGTTGCAACTAAATACTGAAATGCTTTCCTACAAAAAGCAGCCACAACAAAGTCATTGAAAGGTTAGTTAACTTTACGAGTAGAATTAACATTTTTTTTTCATTTTTTGAAGTAGTTAGTACATAGTAAGATTTTTACAAAATAATGTACATTTCGAAGTATATCAAATTGAAGTTTCTTGAATGCCGCCTTGTTAGATTTCAGCTAACTTAATGCGGACTTCCAACATGAAATGGTTCCCCACCTCTACGTTAGACCCTAGTTTTTTGTTATTTGTTTCATCCTAGCTGTTGTTTCATTACTTACAACCTTTTCAAAATGCGGGTTGGATCCCCCTTATATATAATGTACACAGTTTTTCTTTCTTTGTTATGTTTTGTTTTCTTTGTGTGGTGTATTTCTCTTGGTTTATATTAAAGGTTATACTCTGAAAACAAATTACGATGACTATGAGACCACAGTACTGTAAGAAGCAAAAAAACTTTACCCGAACCGAAGAACGTTACTTATTGAAGTTTCGGCTGCAATGAGAATATAGTAATGCATGACATTCCTTTTATTGGAAGACATTAAATAACACTCATGGTATGTTGCTTTTCTATTGCTGTTGCAAGTTCCTGAAAATCGTTGCAAGCAAAGCAAACACACGCGTTTCATGATTATTCAGTTCTAATTTTCATATCTCATATACACTGTATTGACAAAAGTCACAGGACGCCTAGAAGAGAAACACAACACAGCATTTATTGACATACATCTGGCCTTAATGCCTGCACTGACACTTCGCGACATGCTTCCGACAAGGTTTTGGTACACAGCGATAGGTATGCGCTTCCATTCAGTACATAATTCTGCCGCTAACTGTTGCTTAGTAGTAGGCCTTGGTTCCAAACTTCTTATGCGGCGTTCTAATTCATCCCACAGGTGCTCTATGGGATTAAGGTCAGGGCTCTGTGCTGGCCAGTCCACACACGATACGGAATTATCGTCAAACCATGCCGTAACAGTCCTTGCTTTACGGCTCAGTGCATTATCCTTCTGATACCAACAAGGTCCTGTTCCATAGTATTGCCACAGAGTTGGTAGGGCATAATTGTCCAGAATATTAAGGTAGACGTGCTGGTTAACAGGTTTTCCACGATAACCAATGGACCGAGACCATACCACGAAAAACAGCCTCCACACAAGTACACTGTCATTTTCAAACTTGACCGTAGCAACAGCACACTGTGTAAATAGCGTTCTTCCGGCTGCCGCCATACCCACACATGGCCATCAGACTGATGGATCGTGTATCTGGATTCATCAGTCCATAAGACCCGTTTTCGTTGATCTATGGACCACGATTAATGTTCTTTACACCATGCTAAACGATGCGTAACGTGCCAAGTGGAGATGAAAGGCTTATGAACAGCCGCACGACCACGGTAACCCATGAAATGAAATTCTCTGCGAATAGTACGTGTATATACCCAGGTTCCAGCATTTTTTGCACTGTGCAGTACTCCGTCGATTATCTGCAACGACTCTCCTGAAGCTTCGACGTCCTCTATCACTGATTTTCTTTGGTCTGCCGATACGCTTTGCTGCTTCAGGCACGCCATGTGTCTTTCCCTTATTCAGTACATCCAAAACAGTTGACTTGGATACGTTTAAGCGCCTGTCGGTTTCTCTTATGGACAACCCACTAATATAACACCCAACAATCTTTCCTTTCTCAAAGTCAGTTCTCTCCCGCCGCGACATTTTCACTCAAATTCACAGTGCGATATGATCGCAGTGATAGTGTTTCTCATTTTCTGGTAGGACTTCCGTCCACAGTGAGTAGAGTTTAGGTCCCAGCCACCTACAGCGAGATCGCCTTTTGGGCAGGACACAGAAACGGAAAGAATGAGAGCAAGTCTAGCGACTTTGACAGAACAGTTTGTAGTGAGATTAGAGTGCATTAAATGGCGCCACCGTACAAGTACAATGTTGCACATAGAGGGGTGAGGGAATTTCAGGGGTGTGTGACGTACCTGCCAGCAGGACGCACACGACATAAAGGCATATAGCAATCAGAATGAACGTCTGCGTAGCTCAGTTGGTAGAGCGACTTGTTCCGGAATAAGCGGACTCGGGTTCGAATCCCGGCGTAGACCAAAAATGACGGAGAAATTTGCATCTTTATAGGGGGCATAGGAAAGGATACCTATTCAACCAGTGGGTCCAGCCTGGGGGCCGTCACTTAAAGTCCTCGTCCGATGCACGGCGGATATTCAGCGATTGTTAGCAAATCACACCATCTCTGAAATATCAGCCCAGGTTCGAACCTGAGGACCTTGCATCGATAGTCTGAACTGCTAACCACTAAGCCATCCGCGGCATATGATCGCAGTCAGCTGCAGGCCTGTTTTCATACCGTTTGCAGCTGTACTGAGCATCTTAACAAAACAGCGGATACGTTCATTTACTTTTGAAGGGGTGTCCGCTGTCTTTTGTCAATATAGTGTACAATGTGCATTTTTTATCATCCAATAAGTTTTCAATTTACGCAAGGGAAGGGAAATTCCCCAAGATTCAGGACTACACTAGTTAAGAGAAAGAGGGAGCCCGTAATATTCGGCTTCCAGACCTTTGGATCTAATTGAAAGGATATATTCTTCATCCCAAGACACAGTTTGGTCCGAACAACTACTCATCATTAAAACGTATTATCAATGATAAGTTGGTGATGTCTCGTTGCAAGAATGAGGAAAAGGCATCTCGCGGTGTTGTTTTTTTTTATTTATTTGATTGGAGGTTTGACGACCACCGTGAGTAACTCAATGGGTTGCCCGTCCCTAATTTAGGGACAGTGGCTCCAGGGAACGTAGAGAGCCAGTGCCGTAAGACAAACACAACATCCTTGTCTCACCGGGATTCGAAACCGGACTCTTTACTGACGAATAACCATAAGCCAGCGCTTAGACCACTGCGCCAACGGGGCGGCCGTCTGGCGGTGTATCCTGTTCTCCCTGAAGGCGTTATGACGACAGAGCAATAAAGGTGTGAATAAACTGCTGGGATCAGAACAGATGCTACCTTACACTTACCAACCTACATGGCCACCGTGGTGACTCATGGTCAAAACCAGTGAGTTGATCAAAACCTGACACAAGTCTCGCGCGTATGTCAATCGAGGGTGATATTGAAGAAGAAATTAATAGACGTATAAAATTTGGTTGTAGTGCATTTGAAAGAAACGCTACAGTTTTCGATGAAAAACTTCATTATTTCTTAAGAGAAAACCGCCTAATAAATGCATTTTTCCTGTTCTAACTTATGGATAAGAGACATGGCTCCTAAGCAAAAATATCATACATGGACCTTAATTGAATAGACCTTAACCAAAAATGTCAGTGACATGGACCTTAATTGAAAAGACCTTAACCAAAAATGTCAGTGACATGGACCTTAATTAAATAGAGGATGTGGATAACTCAAAGAAGCATGGAAAGATCCATATTTGATGTAATCAAGAAAGATAAGAAAAGAAACTCATGGATTAAGAAAATGACAAGAGTGGATACAATAATGACCAAAGTAAGGAACCTGTAATGGCAATGAGCTAAACATATTGCTATACTTCAGGTCGAACTAAGAATGCACTACCGTTGTAGCATTCTTTACTATTTGAAACGTGTGTCTAGCTTTGAGAACAACTACGTAAAATTTCTTATTATTATTCACTCACTCGTAGTGAAACAAAATCACTCAAATAAAGTTCCAGGAAGACTTACTCACAGTTCGCTTTTTATTCCATTAATATCACATGAGCATTTCACTCGGGTACTCCAACATTCGCGGCCGCCCAGGTGGCGCAGTGGTCTAAGCGATGGCTTCTGATCATTCGTCCGAAAGGGGTCTGGGTTCGAATCCCGGAGAGGCATTAATGTTGTGTTTGTCTTACGGCACTGGCTCTCTCCCTTGCCTGGAACCAGTGGCCCTAAATTAGGGACCTGCGACTGTTTATAGCCCACTGAGTTGCTCAAGGTGGTCGTTAAACTTCCAATAAAAAAACATTCGCCAAGAAATAATTCATAACAGTACTAGTATTTTAAAACTCATTAACGTAATTTAGTAAGCAGAAAACTTGATTGATAAACGCCAACACTAAATACATAGCAACACAACTCGAACACGTAGACTTTAAGTAAACAGAGCTTCAGCCTAATGCAGCTTCCACCACGCTTTTTGCTGCTTGCTTCAACATTATACATTTCTCGTTCTTATCTATCAACAAGCACACGGCACGCATTCTGACTTCAAGACTGTTGCCAACATGCATTCAACGAGTGAGAAAACATAACGTTAAGGTTGAAAACGCTGAAAAGAGAATGAACTCAAACTTACATAGAGAAAAAACTGAAATGAAAGTTAAATTATACATCATGCCCTTAAAGGCAAAATAGCCTGATCGCAGCGTCTCCGGGAACAGCAGAATGGTATCAATCCGCGTCTCACTCTTACTCTGACTCGTGTGACGTACTGCAGAAGTGAAAACATGTGTCAAGACGACAAATCTGCAGCGAGATATTCTGTCTTCCAATTATATAAATAAGTCTTCCAATTTCTTGGTGGTCTGCTGGTCCAAGACCACTAAAAATCGAGTCGAGCTACCAAAATCGGTGGTTCATAGATCCAGTCACTTACCTAGGTGACGACATTTATTTCTGGAAAAAGCTACGACGTTTCCTTTTCCGTAAAGGGAAATATTTTTCGTCCACTGTAGATAGCTAATAACGTATTTTAGTTATTACTACCTTTTCTAAAGTCCAGAGGATAAAAATTTCATAGTCATGACATTGTTGAGGGAAACATCTAAACGAGTAGCCTTAGGCAAGCACAAAAAAAAAAAAAAAGAATAACCGAATTAATAACGAGGAAACGTATACCAATTATTTAATAAATAGTAAAACTATACCAGTAATCCGATTTATTGGCGTAGGAATACATAAATAAGCGTTTCCAAGTTTTCGTCCCGAACCTAATTCTCCGCAGCTCTTTCAGTCCCGCAGAATACAAAACAGCTGTCTTCCGTTTTCGAATCAGAAGAGCCTTCGCCGTCTCCTCCGATACCCATTCTAGACAACACGAAATTGAAGGCGTCATCGAGTTGGTTGCAGGATATTCATTGAATCAGATACATAACTTTATCCAAAAAGCCAGGGTCAAACTTTCTAATCTTCCTGTACCGCAGCTTCGTTATTTAGGTTTAATTGCCTGCATACCAAATCTGTCTTACAAACTCAAGAACGCCCTCAAGAAGACGAACTACGGTGTTGGCATAAAGTCTCCTGCATCTTCATATACTATTCTAAAGAGACATGCAGAAAAACGCCTCTTTCCAGCGAAGCGGGTGTTTATGCGATCTCCCTACAATATCTGGACGGCTCTAAGTGTTACTACATTGGAATGAGCAAGCGTTCGTTTAGAATCAAAGTCAACGAGCATAAAAGGGACCCAAAATACGGTAAAGTAGCCACTGCCTTATCCAGAGAAGTCAAATTTCAGTCCGCTACTCCGATGTGGGAAGTTATAAAGAAATCAGCTAACTACTCTTCCCTTAAACGTACAGCCATTCAGGAAACCTTGGAGATCATTATCAACAGTAATATTTGCAATGATAGAGTCTCACTGGATTTGCCACGAATTTGGAGCCAGATTTTCAAGTAAAGCTTCCTCCCTACCGGGATACCGCGTGCTCGACGTACATGATGCCTCATATCTTTAAATGAATATCACTTTGTATATATTTATTGTCAAGTCAAGTCCCGCGTTCAAATTGTAAAAGCGTTCTATTATTCAGATTGCAGTTGCTGTCTAACTTCCTTAAAAAAGTCACTGGTTGATGTGCGAAAGCTTGGAATTGCTTATTTATACATTCCTACACCAATAAATCGGATTATTAGCATAGTTTTACTATTTATTGAGAATAACCGATTTGGTATTCAGCAAAACACATTTTTAAGAACTTTTATCTCTGTTGCACCGTGTGAATATTTCAAAGATTGTATGGTAACTCCCCCTTTAGTGCAAAGAATCTTGGGAACGGAAGTGCGTTGTGTGTGTTTAGCGACAGACTGGGAAGCGTCAGTTTAAAAAGTGGAAACCGTGGTAAATCTTGTGAATGGAAAGTTTCTTTTGACATTTGGCGTCACGGCATCATTTCCAGGCGTCTACAAAAAAGTGAAATCGTATGAGTCCAAAAGTATCCGTGATAAAAAATACGATTGCAATCGGCAATCAGGTGTTTTCCAACAGCAATGGCGAAAAACTTTTAGTTGGGTATGGTTCTGAGGCAGACAAGATATATTATTCACTTTGCAAAAATTCTAAACTCTCTGATGAACTGTGAGCATTTATTACTGGAAGCAGCAACTTCAAAATTGATTTTACCAAGCCGTATGCATCGAGTATGCCCCATAAACGGGTATCGCATTTCAGAAATACGGGAGAAATCAAAAGAGACTGGCGAAATAAACTGAACACTATAGCAATTTCAGACTCTATGAGGGTAATGCAACAGATATTGGACATTCTGGTGCACTTACAACAATGTCACTCTGAATCCAATTTAATGAACACACACACACACACACACACACACACACACACACACACAAATGTTGCTATTAAACCTTACATCCTTTAAAATACTAACTAAATTGTCAATGGAAGACTGGGAAGCGTTAAATGCAGCTTACGTGTTCATTAGTTGAGAACAACTTGTGATCAGTGTGAAAATATTTTTTAGTATTTGTATAATATTATTTAGTTAATTTGAAATTTAAGTCCATACTTTACGACACCTGGCTCCGAAGAAGGGCAGTAAAACTAACACAGTGTACATATTAAATACATTAAAACTGATGTCATTTGCGGAGCAGTAACAATGGTGGTCGTTAAACCTTCAATGAAAAAATAAACAAGAAAGATGACACCGAATTTTCGGGTGTAATAAGCACGTCTTTTGAATCCGTTCTGACGCGAATTAAATTTATCAAAGCTATTCAAAGTCAATGGAACCGGTATGGAAAACAATAGTATCTGACGGAAGAAAGAAGTTTTTCAATCGGGTCTTTAATACCTCAGATATTAGTGTAAACGGAATCGTGAGCTTACGAACTCTTAGAAACAGAGATATCGACAAAAATAAGATGTGACTTCACATCCCCTGGCGAGAAAACCATGCATTATTTTAGGAAGAAAATATTCGCAAAAGGTTTATCCATATGAGCGGTATCGGTCCAAGAAAAAAAAAATTAGTCGAGTTTTCAGGAGCCCAGATTTTGCAACAAATACTTCAGAAGCAGAAATTAACACTTATGACCCCTGGTGGCCAAACCATTCTTTACAAAACATTAGAAATTATGTGAAAAATATTTTCCATCAGGTCTTGTATGCGATACAGGAAGAATTTTTCAAATCGGAGTTTTAGCAGCTGGAAACGCAATTTACCTTCATGCGCCCTAGCGGAAAGTCTATGATTTACGTGAACATTTTGAATTTATAGGAAAGCATTTGGCATCGGAAGCGCTATCCAACAAAGAAGGAATTTTTCAAATCGGACTTTTAGAAGTAGAGATATTGACAAAAATAAGATATAAATCTACGCCCCCTGGCGTAGAAACCATGCATTATTTTAAGAAGAAAATGTTCTTAAAAGGTTTGTCGACATGAATAGCATCGGTCAACAAAAAACATTTTTTTCAATCGAGATTTTAGAAGCTCATATTTTGCTGCAAATACATCAGAAGCGGAAATTAAAACTTACGCCACCTGGTAGCCAAACAATTTTTTACAAAAATTAGAAATTATGTGCAAACGATTTCCCATCTGGAGATGTATCCGCTGCAGAAAGAATTTTTCAAATCGGAGATTTAGAAGCAGAGAAATAGTGGGAAACGCAATTTACCTTTACGCCCCCTAGCGGAAAGTCCATGAATTACTTGAAAATTTTGAATTTATAGGGAAAACATGTCTCACTAGAAACATTATCCAACAAAGAAGGATTTTTTTTTAAATCAGACTCCTAGAAGTCGAGATATTGACAAAAGTAAGATATACATTTACGCCCCCTGGCGCAGAAACCATGCACTATTTCAAGAAGAAAATGTTTCTAATAGGGTTGTTGATACGAGCAGTATCGGTCTACAAACAACGTTTTTATCAATCGAGAATTTAGAAGCTCATATTTTGCTGCAAATACATCAGAAGCGGAAATTAAGATTTACGCCCCCTGGTGGCCAAACCATTTTTTTTTTACAAAAACTGGAAATTATATGCAAACGATTTCCCATCATTAGCTGTATTCGGTGCAGAAAGAATTTTTCAAATCGGAGATTTAGGAGCAGAGATATAGGAAGAAACGCAATTTACCTTTACGCCCCCTATTACCTTTACGCCACCGTCTATGAATTACTTGAAAATTTTGAAATTATATGAAGCACGTGTCACACTGGAAACACTATCCAAGAAAGAAGGAATTTTTCAAATCGAACCCCTAGAAGTAGAGACATTGACAAAAATAAGATATACATCTACGCCCCCTGGCGTAGAAAATGTTCCTAAAAGGTTTGTCGACATGAGTAGTATCGGTCTACAAACGACGGTGTTTTCAATCGAGAATTTAGAAGCTCATATTTCGCTGCTAATACATCAGAAGCCGAAATTAAGATTTACGCCCCTGGTGGCCAAACCATTTTTTTACAAAAATTAGAAATGATATGCAAAAGATTTTCCATCAGGAGATGTATCCGCTGAAAAAAAAATTCAAATCGGAGTTTTAGGAGAAGAGTTATCGGAAAAAATGTAATTTAATTTTACGCCCCCTAGCGGAAAATTTATGCGTAATTTGAAAAAGTAACTATATCTAAAATACTCTTCGACATAAATGGAATCGAAAGATAAAAGATTTTTTCAATTTGATGTTTAGAAGCAAATATGTGGAATAAAACGTAATTTTGAATTCGACATCATCTGGATTTACGCCCTCTAGCGGCGAAATTGTACATCGTAAAAAAAAACGAAATGAAGGATCATCATTCGCATATTTCAAGCTTCCGAATGCAAAAAGAATTTTTCAAATCGGACTAATAGTTGCAGAGATACCGTGGGTACAGACGGACGGACAGACAAACCGATAACATAAGCACGATCTTTTTTTTACAAAAGACGTGCTAAAAAAGGAAACAGTAGAAATAGACTCATAATTACTCAATTTAAATCGGCTGGGTTCACCATCTAAGAACAGGCTCTAAGAAGTTCAAAATTTTAGCAGTTGGGCCTAAATTTCTGTTTAAAACCAAATTTTTGTTCTTGAATATCTCCAACGACTTTCTTATGTTGAGATGAGGAAGGAAAAAATATTTAAAAATTAATTTTGCATCTTTCTCATCAAGATGGTTTGAATCGGTTGAACGTTCCGCTGCAGATGATTTTGTGATATTTTGATCCCTTACTGCACGTTTGTCTTCATCGGACGGAGAAATTTTTTTGTGTTTGGCTCTCTAAGGACTTATTACAAACACAAGGTATAGTATAAGCCATATATATTGTGTGACGTACTGCAGAGGTGAAGCACGTGTCAAGACGGCAAAGTTGCAGCGATAAATTCCGTCGGTGTAGCTTAATTAGGAAAGCATTCGGCTCCTGAGCAGATGGATGCAGGTTCGATCTCCGCCACAGGCAAAAATGTTATCTTTTCACATTGGCACCCGATTGTGAAAATGGATCTATTTGCCGTTGGGTTCTTCGAAAAAAAAAAAACAATATGTGACGTTCCTTCCACACATCGTCTGAATTTAATGAGAATTCTATCTTCAACCCTTAAAAAATGTGTGATGCTTCTTCCATACATCGCCTGGAATTAATCAAGCCAGCTACTTCAAACATGGTTTGTCGCCTTGCCCGAAAATCTACGATTCCGTCCCAGCCCATTCTCAAAAGGAGGGGGCGGCAATATACTGAGGTTGGACCAAATGATGTGAACGCCTGGGAAAAGAAGGTTTTACGTACCAAATACGGTATAATAGGGTGTGTGGACTACCTTTGACATTTAAAACCACTTGAGTCTTCCTTGGAATGGACGCATAGAAGTCCTGGATGGTGGTTAGTGGGATGTTACACCATTCTTCATGCAGAAACTGCCCCAGGTCCTTGAGAGATCTAGGAGGACCTTAGTCTGTTTTTGTATAACGGGACCTTAGTCTGTTTTCCAACACAGACCACAGTGGCTCGATGTCTGGTGACTGGGGAGACCAAGGAAGGTGTGACAGTTCGTCTTCATGTCCCTCAAACCATGATTGGACATTCCAAGCTCTGTAAACTGGGGCGTTATCATCTCGATAGATGGCATCCCCTGCAGAAAATAATGCCTGAGCCATTGGATGGACTTGGTCGGCCAAAATGGTTTCATACGCCCCACCAGTCATGCGTCCTTTCAAGGTGATCAGGGGGACCTGTTGAAAACCATATGACCTCCCAGAGCATGACAGAACTACCAGTATGCTGCACTGTTTGGAGCAGTCTGTCTAGGTTGTATGCTTCTGACGGTGTTCTCCACGCGTAAACACGTCCTGCGGTGGGGAATAGTATGAAAGTGGATTCATCTGACCATATGCGTTGCCGTTGTGCATTCACCCGGATCACCAGAGGTTTTGCAATAGCAGCTCTGCCATGAATATCTTGTTTATGCAGTTCCCTGGGCACTGTTTTTGTTGATACTCGGGTCTGGAGTTGCAGATTGAGCTCCGCACTAATTTTTGGCGCCGTGGTCTTTTTATTGAGGTTTAAAATCCTCTTTAATGCTCCCTGTCTTTATCAGTCAGGATCGTTTTCCGGCCGCTGTTGTGTTTCGCAGACGAGGTTTTGCCACGAGCACCATATGCTGTCATGACGCTAGACATAATAGCTCTCGATACCTCCACTACCTTGGCGACTGTTGTTAAGGACACACCAACTAGCCAGCCACCAACGATGAGCCCTCTTTCGAAGTCTGTTAGGTCGCTCATTTCGTCATCACCCTGAAAGAAATTTTGTAACAAGACACTTTAAATGCACTTAAAACAGGACCTGGAGATTCTAAACAAGGCTATTACAACCCAAACGTCGTGGATACCTTTGCGTATTGCGACGTACGCAGCTCCATTAAAAGTAACGTCTCTGACCGTTGTGTTCACTATATTCTACCCAACCTCTGTATGTGACGCACTACAGAGATGAAACACATGTCAAGACGGCAAAATTGCGGTGATAAATTCCGTCGGTAAAGCTTAATTGCGAAAGCATTCGGCACCTGAGCAGAAAGATGTGGGTTCGATCTTGTCATCGCCAAATTTGTGTTTTCACAATCGCCGGTGACATTTACAGTGGGTTTTTTTTTTTTTGCTTTTTTTTAGTACCATTTTTTGTTTCTTAAGCGTCTACAGCAGAAGATTTCGAATGTGGCCGACTTCCAGCTGTCACGGGCATCACACAGAACTTTTGCCTTAATTGGTTGCTATGCATAGATCATAAGTTTTCTTCATAACAAAAATGGGCGAACTTGTTTCATAAAGTTAGGATTCTCATCAAGATAACAGTAGACACTTGACCAACTGATCAGCGTGAACTAAAACAGCAAACTCATTGTCCACGATAGTGCATGCAGTTGTGTAGATCACTTATTTGCCAGCTGGTCAAAGAAAAATATATTCTACTTAATTGCAATGAGCAAGCAAGTCTCAAAGTCAATCGGAGAAAGCAATCACAAAATGCAACTTAGGGAATTCTTCTTCTAGACGATAAAACTAGTAGTGATAAAAAAAACTACGTAGGAAAAAACAGCAGGAGGTACTTATGCTTTCTCTTCTCTTCTGTGGCAAGGGAGCGTGATTTCTCACCAAGGGTACGTTGATTTAGATGAACTCGGAGAGATAGAAACTTCTTCCTTCTCTTTTTCGGTGAATTTTTTTTCTTCTCTTAGTTTTTCTCGTTCTTACTCTCAGAGTGGTTTGTAGTTCAGTCGACACACATTAATCCCACGGGAATTAACTCCTTTCCTTTCGCCGCAGCAAATCGGATTTATTTTCTGAAAACTATTTTCGCTGAAAAAACTGATCAGGACTACATGGTATCTTTGGATTTCATGCGGGGCAGCAGACTTTGAATTTTCATGCGGTGCAAAAGTGTGGCTTTCCTTCGTTCTAGCATATGTACATAGGCGCAGCCAGAGTAGGGGGAGGTTCCTCGGGTCCGGAAGCCCCCTTGAGGGTGACTGAGTACGAATTCAAAGCGATATATACAATCGTGGCCAAAAATCCTGCCCCAGTAGACCGAAAGTCAATTTCTGATGTTTGAAATCAACTTATTCAGCGTAATGTTTAAGTCAGGAATACATGTTAAACATTGTTTAAAAATAAATTTTATCCTGAATTCAAATATTTGTACAGAATGTTATTACCAGTAATAGAAGTGAAGTTACAAGCAAAGGTACAGCATCTAGTCATAAAAAGCAAAAGATAGTAGAATTTGTGAAATTAGAGTACAATGCTAATGTAAAAATACTGTACAGTGCATTACTGAAACTTGCAGATCACTTGAAATAACTTACCAACAAGGATAATATTAAATTGGATAACCACGATTTCTTAGTAATAAAATGCACCTTGTTATAATATCACATTATAATATTAAATTGGATACGTTATAATATTAAATTGAATAACCACGATTTCTTAGTAATAAAATGCACCTTGTTGGCATGGAAATAATGAGCTTCTCTAGTTGTCCATTGGTGATAACACGATACCAAAATTGCTGTTAAATATGGATGTGATCATTCGACTGTCTTGCGCACCATTCAAAGAGTTGCAGAAACTGGATGTGTGGGAAACAGAAAAAGAACAGGTCTAACAAGGCTGTGTACTGAACATGATGATCGCATGTTGATTCCTCGTTTCTTAAAATCAAAGTTTAAAACAGCCACTGATTTAAGGAATGAGTGGGAGAATGAAGTAGGCATTATTGCATCTGCACGTACAGTTCGTCGTATGCTACAAGAAAATGGATTGAATGCACGAAAAGCTGCACGAAACTCTTTCCTTAATGAACAACAACGGCTCAAAAGAATTGCTTGGGCCAAGGCACACAAGAATTGGACTGTTGATGAATGGAAAAATGTTATTTTCAGTGATGAAACATCTGTTACTATTTCCGCTAATAATGGAAATAATTATGTACGTCGTCGGGCTGGTGAAAGATATAAGGCATGTTGCACCCAGCCAACAATCGAGCACCCGCATTCGGTGACGTTATGGTCATGTACTTTATAATGAATACGACTTCTTCTACTAAGCTTCTTCTAATGCTTGTTGTTTGTTAATTATATCATGAATAAACTTGCCTGCTAGTAGTGTAGTAATAATAATGAACAAGCTTTTAACTGCTAGTAATGTTGTAGTAGTAATTAAGATGAATAAAGTCTTATGCTGGTTGTTAATAATAACAACTAATGAAATAAACCTAACAGCCAGACAGAGGTCTGACAGTACTATGAACTGAGAAAAACGTACTTACTTAAAAACCTTTTATTAGGAAAACTTCTGGAATCATCCAACATACACACACTAGTCACATTAATCGTATCACAATAATGAAGAAAAAAACCTAATCACATAGAACGAAGCTCTTGGCACAAAATAACGTAGCTCTACTCACATAAACGAAGCTCTCCCTACGCACATCAACAAAAAGCTCTCTTGGTATCGTTGAACGCGCCTATTTGTACTGGCTACCACCACGGCATGACTTACACTCATTGCCAGATCTCATTCAGCGGGAGAAATAACATCTCGTTCAGTAAGAAGATAATTTACATAGGAAAATAAAAAACCAGAGATAGTAAAAATCAAAAGGAAAGTGAATCGAGAGTATACGTTACAACTTCAGCCAGTGGTGTTGGCCGTTTGCACATTATTAATGGCCCATTGAATGGATCGAAATATATGGATATTTTGGAGTCCAAACTGCTACCATCTGCACAAGTCATGGGTTTGCGGAATTTTATCTTTCAGGACGATAACGCACCATGTCATCGATCAAAGTTGGTTGACGAGTGATTTAATCGAAAAGTTGTAAGAAAACTTCAGTGGCCGGCACAGTCACTTGACCTTAATCCCACAGAGAATCTGTGGGTAAGATCGAAGCAGAAGAGCCGTCAACAAGGACCCACATCTAAAACAGCATTAATTGAGTCTGTAAGTTCCCGGCACCAGCCGAATCCTAATTTTCGGTGACGAGCAATTAACAGTGGTACACGAGTAGAGCGTCGGATCCCGAAGCCCAGGATATGCAACGTGGACCGTACAGTTTGCTAGTTGGCGCTGCTTGGTCCTACGACATTTAACCTGGGTGTGATTTGCGCCCCAGTTGCCAGGTGGTCGGTTTCCATGAGTCTGGATAGTCTTAGTCGACCCCAGTCATCAATGGCGTGCGGTCAGCTACTGCTTGCTCTCTGGGCGCTGGTACGTCCGTCGATGGTATACCCGTGGTACACCCTTGATACTGTTGCTCTCGGGAATCCTAGGGTTCTTACCACTTGCCCATCTGTTTTGCGCCGACAATGCGTCCACGATCCAAGTCGCTCAGATCACCACGTTTACCCATGTTCGTCGATTGCGGTACAAAGTTGAGAATCCCTTCTGTCCGCCTATTTATTACATGAATTTGGTTTGAGTCCGTTCTACTCCGCGCTGCGTGCCCGTATCAACTCCCCATCACCCCTGTCTCTAATGTTTTGTCCACTGAGTGTCCATAACTTGGGTGAAAAAAATCCTACAAAATATTTAGTGAAAATTAAAATATTGGGGAACAATTAGTGCGTATAGTTAATCAGAAAGCATGAGGTTTGAAAGTCAAAACAAACAAACAGAAATGTCACATACAAACACACAAAACCTGTAACAACTCTTTTCTCAAACCTCTCTAAGACAGTTTTACACAATCGCAAAATAATCTTGGAGAGGTATTGTGAGGGCGAAAATGAAAAGTTCGTCTTTAGAATCATGGCTTAAACTTTGTTCTACCAACTGTCGGGCACACGAGATTAAGCTGAAAGAGTTTCAAGAAATGAATGAGAGACACAAACTTGGCTGTTTTCCGAATGATTTATGGATGCAGAATATTATTTGGAAACACAGGGTCTTTATACGCTAGCAAACGCCCTAAATTGTAAGAAGTTTTCCCTTTCTCGTATTTTTAGCACATCTTCAAACGTTATACATATCTCGCAATTATTTGTCACACATGCGCACGTCACGCGCTCTGACCTCAAGATTGTTGCCAACATCATTCAGCGAGTGAGAAAATATAACGTTAAGGTTGAAAACGCTTAAAACGAACAAAGTCAAAATTTACATAGAAAAAGAAACTAAAAATGAAAGTTAAATTAAGGTTATGCGTTATGCGCTTTGTTATTCAAAGTGTACGTTTCAGAAGATAACTGACACTAATCCTTTCTGACTGAATACCTGCTGAAAGAGCTACAATAATGACGATGAAGCTAGGAAAGAAAGCAGAAGATAATTAATAACAAGAAACTTTACACCACTATACTTAAAATAGTATAACCATATTAGTAATCCGAATTTCTTGGCTTAGAATAGAAATCAAAGTTTCCAAGCTTACGCACATCAACCATATGGATTTCTCAAGGGAAGTAGACAGCAAACTATTGTCGTTTGTCAAGGTTAATAGATGACGAGGTTATGCTCATCCTGCACTTCCGGTGATTGCTTTGTGACGTCACTGTCCAAATCGCCATCGTAAGACTACCTGATCGTCACGTTTCTTTGTATCTGCACCACACAGCAGCGTGTCGGAATTATTATTCGTAAACCAGCTGGAATAATCTTCATAAATTATACCAGATTTCTTAATGCAGAATGTTTTCAATTTTTAATTAAAAAAATTGGGGAATGTTGCCAAGATGCCTTTTCTATTCCTCATAAAGAAATTATTTATTATATGACAATAATATGTCCTGCTGTGCGTTTTCCCTTTTAAATTTATATAAAAACAGCACAAATTCCCGTTGTAACGACATTAACATTAAAAATGCAACCGTTTCCCCGCCCTTTACGCAACAAAAATGTGAGGAAAATACCTTCCTCAATCTCCGTTACAAAAATGTTCACATGACTGTGAATGTTTTCTTTAATGTGAATGTGCTTTTGCATAAGCCTTTGTTCTGTGTTTGAGTTACAAAAATTGTTGAGAAGACATCTTCCTCCATGGCTACAGGACGGTGATGTCTCTCAGTGACGTCACGATTATTCGTCTGCGAGGAAGGCGGGATGAGCGAACCTTACTGTCTGTATTGTTGCCGAGATGCCTTTCGCATCATTATAAAATGTGATTGTTTCCGAAAATGGCGGGGAAGGTAGCATGGTCCCTGCGCAAGGATGACAAACTGATTTTCTTGTTTTCGTGAATACATTGTTTTATACTGTTTTACATTGTTTTCATCATTATTTGTTTGCGTTTGATACTGTTTAAGTACATGTATACTTACTTAACACATTGGTTGTTTTCGTGAACATAATGAATTAAGTACAAATGTACATATACTAAATATTGGACATCACAGAGAAAATTAACATGGCCCCTGCGCAAGGATGACAAACTGATTTTCTTGTTTACGTGAATACATTGTTTTATACTGTTTTACATTGTTTTCATCATTATTTGTTTACGTTTGATACTGTTTAAGTACATGTATACTTACTTAACACATTGGTTGTTTTCGTGAACATAATGAATTAAGTACAAATGCACATATACTAAATATTGGACATCACAGAGAAAATTAACATGGCCCCTGCGCAAGGATGACAAACTGATTTTCTTGTTTTCGTGAATACATTGTTTTATACTGTTTTACATTGTTTTCATCATTATTTATTTACGTTTGATACTGTTTAAGTACATGTATACTTACTTAACACATTGGTTGTTTTCGTGAACATAATGAATTAAGTACAAATATACATATACTAAAATGTCTTTCAATCATTGAACTGGGAAAACAAAGGGATAAATATTAATGGGGATTACTTAACTCACCTTCGTTTTGCTGATGACATAGTCATCTTTGCAACTACCCCTTCAGAGCTGTAGAGTATGATCCAAGAACTTGCTGACAAGAGTAAAGAAGTGGGATTACAAATGAACTTTCAGAAGACAAAAGTGATGTACAATGCTTTTACAGGAAACGAAGATTTATCGATTGATGGAGCAAAGCTTGAGACAACCGATTCCTACATTTATCTTGGGCAGCAGATATCAAGTGAGGGTCATATTGATGAAGAAATTCCTCGGCGTATAAAACTTGGATGGAGAGCTTTTGGAAGAAACAGTACACGTTTTAAGAGCAGTATGCCATTATGTCTCAAAGGAAAAGTGTTTAATCAATGCATCCTGCCAGTGCTTACGTATGGTGCAGAGACGTGGACCTTAACTAAAAAAGACATACAAAGACTGCAGACAACTCAAAAGAGCATGGAGAGATGCATGCTTGGTGTAACCAGGAGAGATAAGAAGAGGAGCTTGTGGATAAAGAAAATCACAGGAGTGGACGACATCATGACCAGAGTGAAATCGCTGAAATGGCAATGGGCTGGACATGTTGCCAGAAGAACTGACCACCGATGGACAACCGAAATTTTAGACTGGATTCCGATGGACAGAAGAACACCCCACGGGAGATGGAAAGATGAAATTCGAAAGTATGCTAGAGTGGCATGGAGGAGACAGGCCCAAGATAGACAATTGTGGAAGAAATTTGGGGAGACCTTCATCCAGCAGTGGATTGATAATGGTTGATGATGATACTTATACTAAATATGGAACGTCACAGAGGAAATTGACATGGCCCCTGCGCAAGGATGACAAGCTAGTTTTGTTGTTTTCGTGAATACATTGCTTTAAATTGTTTTACGCCGCCCCGGTGGCGCAGTGGTCTAAGCGATGGCCTCTGATCATTCGTCCGAATGGGGTCCGGGTTCGAATCCCGGTCAGGCATGGATGTTGTGTTTGTCTTACGGCACTGGCTCTCTCCCTTCCCTAGAACCAGTGACCCTAAATTAGGGACGGGCGACTGCTTATAGCCCATTGAGTTGCTCACGGTGGTCGTTAAACCTCCAATTAAAAAAAAATTGTTTTACATTGCTTTAATCATCATTTTTTCACACTGGTTTATTTTTTGATATCGTCAGAATTGGCTTAGGAAAGTTGGTTCGCAATTTACGCATAGGGGGTCTTGGGCCTTAGTTCGCAATTTACATATAGGGGTTGAGGGTGGTCCGATTTTGGTTCGCAATTTACACGCTCCAGAAAAATCTATTCCGGTGCTTTTTTTTTTTTTTTTTTTGATTGGAGGTTTAACGACCACCGTGAGCAACTCAAATGGGCTATAAGCAGTCGCCCGTCCCTAATTTAGGGTCACTGGTTCCAGGGAAGGGAGAGAGCCAGTGCCGTAAGACAAACACAACATCCATGCCTGACCGGGTTTCGAACCCGGACCCCTTACGGACGAATGATCATAGGCCAACGCCTTAGACCACTGCGCCACCGGGGCGGCATTCCGGTGCTCTCTCACTCCCTTTATTCACCGAACTTAGCACCGAGTGACTCATGACTGTTCCCGAAATTTAAGGCAGTTATAAAAGGTAAATGTTTTGATCCTGTGGAAAACATCAAAGGTAATGTAACGAGGGTCCAATGGGGGAGGGTGCCGAAGGAGATTATTTTGAAGGGGATCACTTTGTGTAACCCTGCTATTAAGTTTCTATCTTCGGTAAAAATCTCCACGTTATTTTTTTAATGGAACCTTGTACTTTCTTGGAGTCAGTTATTCTAGATTGAACTAAGGAGTCGCCAATAAAGTGAAGGGTGTAGTTAAACGATATAGTTACTCTTTTCTTTTTTAGCTTTCTTCTACCCCACACTTTTAGGCAGATTTCCATCGGAGAAATTCACGTTTGAGAGGTCCACTGAAAGGAGAAACCATCGAAGAGCCCTAGCATTATCGTACACAATATTCAGTAGTAATTTTGTTCATAATTTATTTGTTTTTTGCTCTTTTGGGAAAAGGGGTTAGCGACATCTGTACGCAGCCGCCCCGGTGGCGCAGTGGTCTAAGCGATGGCCTCTGATCATTCGTCCGAAAGGGGTCCGGGTTCGAATCCCGGTGAGGCATGGATGTTGTGTTTGTCTTACGGCACTGGCTCCCTCCCTTCCCTGGAACCACTGACCCTAAATTAGGGACGGGCGACTGCTTATAGCTCATTAAGTTGCTCACGGCGGTTGTTAAACCCCCAAACCAAAAAAAACTACCTGATTCGGGACTCTAACACGGGATCACTTGGAAGAACGGACGGAGGCAATCGCTTATACCAGTGCGCCCCCAAAAGGAAGAGCTTCGTCGTTTACCTTGGCTTTTATTTAATATTTTATGGAAGTGTCAGAGAAATAAAGGAATTTTCATTCTTAGTTTCTCACGGCCTGCTGTAGCACCGAGCATACTTTACTTTTATTTTTTATTCTTCAAGGAAGAACAAAAACCCTGTCGAGTAGTTATGCTGCAAAAAGTTATTGGTTTTTGAAATTAATCACTACGTCACGCTGAAGTCATTTCCCATTTTCTAGCAGAATTAAGGTAAAAAAATATTGAAAAATCATGTAATAAAATAATGGTGTAATTTTACTAATTTATTATCTGACAGTGAATGAAAAAAATGAGTATATGAAAATAAAGGACTAGCTGAAAGATTGCTTAATTATTTCTGGAGGGTTTTCTGCATTCTTTTGATGCATATATTCCTGGACACTCATTAATTCAGTGCACAATCTAATGTTGGCAAAAAAATTTCTCTCGGCAAATAAAGTCATTAGCATATAAGTCTTTCATTAATTCTGTTTAGTAAATTTTAAAAAAATGGTCTGAAACAGCTAATATTTTGCATATTCAACGCAATCTTTTTTCATTTGCTTCTTCTTCTACTTTTTATTATTAGTCGCTGATGCATCGAAGAACGCTTTTTATCAGTGATTCAAAACACAGTAATCTAGTAACAGCGTCAATCGGACAGTGCCAGTCTGTAATCAGGATGCTGACTCTGGTGCCAAGGTTTTGTGAGAGAGTTGCAAAAGCTGTTCTTAGCTTCATGTTTCCCACCCGGCCACGGATGACCTAGTAGTTAGCGTTCATGACTGCTACGGAGAGGACCCAGGTTCGATCCCATGCAGGTACGAACGCTAGAACCACTAAATATCCGCCGTGCGTCGGATGGGCACGTTAAGCCGTCGGGCCCCGGGTGTTGATGGGCACGTTAAACCGTCGGGCCCCGGGTGTTGATGAGCACGTTAAGCCGTCGGGCCTCGGGTGTTGATGGGCACGTTAAGCCGTCGGGCCCCGCATCATCCTACAGGATCGTTGGACCAGTTGTGAGTCCGACTTCAGTATACAAAGTTGTGTCTACGTTTGCTGGTTAATTTGTTCCTGTTCCGGAAAATTCTGCTTAGAAACGGAGGAAGAAGGTGAGTCAGGTCATCTCTCGCGTAGTGACCAGCGATCCTACCCTAAAATTGAAACTTCGCGAGGAAAATCCTCTACCAAAATTCATAAAGCGTTGTGTGAAGTTTGTGGGGTTACTGTAGTGGATCGTAACACAGTGTCACGGTGGGCTTCTCATTCCTGCTAAGGTCGGGAAAGCATCAAAGACGACCCAAGAAGTGGTTGTTTATCAGATACAATGGACGACACTTCTGTGGTTATCGTCAACAGCATTTTGCAAGACGATCGATGGAAAAGAGGTGAAAATATTAATTATGAAGCAAACATGTCTACCACTTTGGTTTTCAGAATCCTAACTGAAACGTAGATGAAAGTGTCTGCCAATTGGGCTCCGCATAATCTGATAGAAGATCAGCAAGCAGTTTGCAAAAGGATCGCAGCAGAATTGCTTCAGTGGTACCAGACAGAAGGTGCGCAGTTTTTGGACAGAAGTGTTGTTATAGATGAAACCTGGATACCAGATCTTGAACCAGAAGTGAAATCTTAGTCCGCTCAGTGGAAACGTCCAAAATCACTTAGCCAAAAAACTCCGCTGTCAACAATCGAAAGTTAAGCTGATTATGATTATGACCTATGGCAAGGTTGGAGTGATAGCAACAGACAGAGTGACTGAGGGGACAACTGTAACAACGGAACACTACAGAAGGTTTCTGCAAAATGTTTTGTGCCCCAAGATTCGTCAAAGGAGACGCGGTCTCGCGTTATCGTGTCATCATCTTGCACGACAACGCGAGGCCGCGTGTTACCCGTACAGTAAGAAACATTCTGGGAACGTATGGATAGGAATTGCTTCCCCACGCGCCATACATTCCTGACGTGAACCCAACAGACTATGACTTGTTCCCAAAACTTAAAACGTTACTCCGCGTGAAACGATTCAGAACGATTCAGGATGTTTCTAATGAGGTGACCCAAGTAATCCGACACCTGAAAAATGGAAGTGTTGTGATGTACTGCAAAGGTGTAAACATGTGTCAAGACGACCAATATATAGCGAGACATTTCTTCCGCGTGGCTCAGTTGGGAGAGTGACTTACTCAGAGGTGAGGGGACACGGATTCGATGCCGGTCGCTGACAAACTTGTGTTTTCACATTGGCGCTCGGTTGTGGAAAATGGATCCACTGTCCACTGTCCATTGGGTTCTTCGAAAAATGTGTAATGTTTGTTCCACACATTGTTTGGAATTAATGAAAAATTCCTACTTCGCTTCAAAGGAAAAAAATTAAGAGGGAGATGATGTGATGTACAACAGAAGTGAAAACATTTGTCAAGGCGACAAATCTGTAGCGAGATATTCTGTCCGTGTAGTTCACTTGAGAGAACGACTTACTCGGGAGTGAGGGGTCACGGACAAACTTGTGTTTTCACATTGTTCTAACTGGAATACAAGACTTGCCCAAACATTGGGCCGCTCTCATAAAAAAACATGGAGATTACTTCGAAGGTCTGTAAAGGATGTTGAGATGACCCGAGTAATCCGACGTCTCAACAATGGAGGTGTCCTGACTGGAATACAAGACTAGCCCAAATATTGGGCCGCTCTCATAAAGAAACATGGAGATTACTTCGAAGGTCTGTAAAGGTATGTTAAGGTGACCCGAGTAATCCGACGTCTCAACAATGGAGGTGTCCTGGCTGGAATACAAGATTTTCCCAAACATTGGGCCGCTCTCATAAAGAAACATGGCGATTACTTCAAAGGTCTGTAAAGGTATGTTGAGATGACCCGAGTAATCCGATGTCTCAACAATGGAGGTGTCCTGACTGGAATACAAGACTTGCCCAAACATTGGGCCGCTCTCATAAAGAAACATGGAGATTACTTCGAAGGTCTGTAAAGGTATGTTGAGGTCACCCGAGTAATCCGACGCCTCAACAATGGAGGTGTCCTGACTGGAATACAAGACTGGCCCAAACATTGGGCTGCTCTCATAAAGAAACATGGAGATTACTTAGAAGGTCTGTAAAGGTATGTTGAGGTGACCCAAATAATCCCACTCCTCAACAATGGAGGTGTCCTGGCTGGAGTACAAGACTTGCCCAAATATTGGGCCGCTCTCATAAAGAAACATGGAGATTACTTCGAAGGTCTGTAAAGGTATGTTGAGATGACCCGAGTAATCCGACGTCTCAACAATGGAGGTGTCCTGACTGGAATACAAGACTAGCCCAAACATTGGGCCGCTCTCATAAAGAAACACGGAGATTACTTCGAAGGTCTGTAAAGGTATGTTGAGGTGACCCGAGTAATCCGACGTCTCAACAATGGAGGTGTCCTGACTGCAATACAAGACTTGCCCAAACATTGGGGCGCTTTTCATACAGAAACATTGAGATTACTTTGAAGGTCTGTAAAGATATGTCGAGGTGACCCGAGTAATCCGACGTCTCAACAATGGAGGTGTCCTGACTGGAATACAAGACTTGCCCAAACATTGGGCCGCTCTCATAAAGAAACATGGAGATTACTTCAAAGGTCTGTAAAGGTATGTTGAGATGACCTGAGTAATCCGACGTCTCAACAATGGAGGTGTCCTGACTGGAATACAAGACTTGCCCAAACATTGGGCCGCTCTCATAAAGAAACATGGAGATTACTTCGAAGGTCTGTAAAGGTATGATGAGGTGGCCCGAGTAATCCCACTCCTCAACAATGGAGGTGTCCTGGCTGGAATACAAGATTTGCCCAAACTATGGGCCGTTCTCATAAAGAAACATGCAGATGACTTCGGATGCCTGTAAAGGTATGTTGTGAAATAAATTCGTTTTTTGAGAGATCACCCACAGGGTGCAAAACTTCTGAAATGATCTCCGTATAAAGGCATGTAGTACGATGTCGGCTATCACGAAGCACGGTCACAATCGCATGTGAAACGGCAATTGTGGAGTAATTGTCGACAATGTAACATCTCAGTCACCTCAAAAGAGGCATGATCTTTTGTGGGCATCTTGCAGAAGCGTCAGTAACTAGAGCAGTAGTTGTAACACGAGGAATTGTATCGAAGATTATGACTATCCTTCACATAGGACCTTCCAAACGTGCAAATTGTGGACGCCATATGAAGATACGATAGGCAATGTTTGGCACGGGTTGTGCAACGGAAGCGCACGACCATTGCACCGCAAATAACAGCAGAGTTGAACACTAACGAAATTATTCTTTTTTCATTATAACAGTTCGTTGGGAACTCCACCGTGCCGGTGTTCTTGGTCGTGCAAGAAACTAGAAACCTCTGATTGCCAATACCAATGCAAAAAAACGTGTAAGGTGGAAGCAATGCACATAAACAGATGACATTTGCCAGTCTTAGAGCTAAAGTCTGGCAAAGTGTCCTCTGATCTGATGAATCGTGCTTCGCATTGTTTTCCACCATTGGTAAAGTGTAAGTCGAAAGAAAACATGCTGAGGCGAACCTCCTCGACTCTTTGGTTCCGACTATGAAGCATGGATGTGGAATCCCCGATGCTGTGGGGGTGCCATATCATGGCATTCCTTGGGCCATTGGTTATTATGTAGTGTCGTGTCACATTTGAATCGTGCGATTCCATTCTTGGGGACCATATGTTACCGGCATACTTCCCTAATGAACGCTTCTGACCGCTCCGGTGGCGCAGTGGTCCAAGCGCTGTCTTCTCATCAGTCGTCCGAGATGGGTCCGGGTTCGAATCCCGGTGAGGCATGTGTGACGTATACTCAGATTTAACTTCCCTTTTTTTATGTAAATTTGAATTCATTCTCCTTTAGCGTTTTCCAAACTTAACGTCATATCTTCTCTCTCGCAAGAGTATGGTTGGCAACACCTTGAGGTCGGAACGTATGACGTGCGTATGTGTCCGATGAGAACTGAATGTTATATAATGTTTGAGGAACAGCAAAAGTGTGGAGATGGTAGTATGATGATATAATAGCAGCTGCGGAAGTTGAGTTACCTGAAGTTGTGCATTCTTTACGTCTGCGTATTATATATTTAGTGTTGGTGTTGTTTTTTTCTTTAAACGTTCTCTCACAAGTAAGAGGGATTACTTCACTAATATTTTTGAAGACCGAGTTGTGCTAAAGGAGCTTTGGCTGAATAAAGACTGACTGACAGTAACAGTTTCTTGACGTTTCCTTGAATGACTACTGTTTCACTGTAGGTGAAGTTTCTGAGAACTGAATTATGTAGTGTTCAGTCAGCTATACTTACACGAGCATTACACATGAATATTGTTTTTGTTTTACGACGCTGACTCTCTCCCTTCCCTGGAGTCAGTTGCTCGCGTCCCCGGTGGCGCAGTGGTCTAAGCGCTGGCTTGTGACCATTCGTACGAGAAAGGGTTCGGGTTCGAATCCCGGTGAGACATGGATGTTGTGTTTGTCTTACGGCCCTGGCTCTCTCTCTCCATTCTCTGGAACCAGTGGCCCT
Source organism: Macrothele yani (assembly GCA_039090855.1). Taxonomy (NCBI): domain Eukaryota; kingdom Metazoa; phylum Arthropoda; class Arachnida; order Araneae; family Macrothelidae; genus Macrothele; species Macrothele yani. The sequence goes on along the minus strand of CM076994.1, from coordinate 9,728,048 downwards.
AAATTAGGGACAGGCGACTGCTTATAGCCCACTGAGTTGCTCACGGTGATCGTTAAACCTCAATCAATCAATCAATAATAAAAAAAAATACTTCCCTGGTTTCGAGCAGATAACACCCCCGTACAATGTACGAAACGTGTCAAGTTATAATTTGCGGAGCATAAGGATGAAGTACAGTAGTTACCCAGGCCAGCTCAATATTTCTGAACGAGCATTTGTGGGAATATCTGGAACAAATGTTCACATATAACACTTTCCACCTCTAATATAACTGGCACAGTTGGGACATATTTTATAGGAGGAATAGTTCCAAATTCCATAGTGGATGACTTGAATAAGCAAATTCCAAATCGAATTATTTCTTCTGCTCTGAAAGCCCGAGCTAGGCCTACAACTAACTGATAAAAAGTTGTCAACACACAGTATGTTTGTCATTATTTTGATAGCCTCTGCATCTCTCAAGGATAACGTTTCGATTATTTTGTCAAGTTGTTTGTTGTTAAACAGTCACTTATCTAAACCCTTGGATAAACAATTTGGTTTAACACTAATGAACAAAGTTCATTAGACTAAAAAACCGGTTTACAGAAACAATAAATTCCAGTTTTATTCTTATTCCTTGTCAATCTAAACCATCTTATCACAACGTCGTAAACACAAATCCACTTGCAAACGATAACCGCCAACCCTGCTCAGTGCTCTTAGCCCTGACTTCCGTTTGTCTGAGTGGGCCCGGGACGAGGCATGGGTGGGATTTTCTCTTACAGCACTGGCTCTTTCCCTTCCCTGGAATCAGAGGTGCAAAATTAGGGACGGGCGATTGCCCTCAGAGTTGTTCACGGTAGTCCTCAAACCTCGAAACAAAATAAGAGCTTAACACCAACAAAGCACGAAGTATCATGAAATGGCATTGACTTGCATTTCGACGTACAGATGATCTTTGATTCTAGCAAAGAAGTGATATACAAGATAGCATGTGGTTTGATTTGAAACAATTTCTCGTTATACTTGCAGACACGCTTTTTACATTGGGCGTGGCTTTTTTCCCCCACTCTGACTCACTGTCAGCCGTTGCCAAAAGGTACAAAGAAACTGGAAGTTCTGACGTGCCGTTCAGAAAGAAATACAGCAAGTCTCAGATTCACACGGTTAATTCATTCTGAAGATTTCCGCGTAAGTCAGAAGATGCTGAATTGCGGTGAATCGCAGACATGCCGGTTAAAAAGTCAGAAACTGAATATTACTACGTTATCTGAAAAAATCAGCGAAATAACGCAAATTAATCCTGAAATACAAAATCACATAAGCATTGCAATGATATACAGCGTGTCCCATAAAGGTGTAACCAATTTCAAATAATCATAACAGTTTTAATATAAATGATCTCAATGCGCAACTTGTGTTAGTTTACAGAACAGATCATGAAGTTTTATAGACTTTCGGCATGGGCACCACTTCTCACCCGGACAATGTTTAAATGGTATTTCAGTTCCAACCATGTTTGTTCGAGAATATTCCGTATTAACATTTTGCAATGCGTGTGTAATCCTCCTCTTTATGTCAGCAATGTCTGCAACAGGGGTGCTGTAAACCTCACCCTTGATGAATCTCCATAGAAAAAAATCCCAGGGTGGTAAGTCAAACGTGTGGGCCATGCAATGGGCCCACCTCGACCAATCCAATACTTGGGAAAATTTGGTATCCAAAGACCTCCTCACAATCAAAGCCCAGTTAATTGGGGTCCCATCTTGTTGGAAAATGACTGGAGTGGAAAGTTCATTCATCTGGGGATAAACAAACTTCTCAATCATGTCCATGCAATCATCAGCTCTCACGGTCGCTTCCTGAAAGAAAAAGGGTCCAATAACACAGTCGACCATTATGCCACACCATTCAATTTTGGGCTAGCATGTTCATTGTGCAATGCGGGTGTTCATTTTCCCAAATTCTCATTCTGTTTATTAACCTTTCCAGAAACATGAAAAGCGCACTTATCCGAGAAACAGATTTGTCCCGGGAAAGATTCAGCACTTGCAATGTTCTCCAACATTTCTTCAGCAAACTGTATCCGTTTCACATGATCATCTGGGGTTATGTGATGGGTTATCTGCAGTTTATACGGGTGCATTTCCAATCTTTAAGGTAACACTCTGTGCACTGACGACTTAGGGATGGCTAGCTGTCGTGCTGCTTGTCTGAATGACTTTCGAGGGCTACGAGCGAATTTTTGTCTCACAACCTCCTTCCTTTCTGGAACAAGCGATGGTCGTCCAGGACCTTTCTTTGTAAGGACGCTACCAGTTTCCTTGAATGACTTGTACCACTTTCTGATGCTGTTACGTGTGGGCGGTTTGCTCCTATATTTTGTTCTGAAATTCCGCTGAACATGCGTTTCGAATCGGGTTTCAATAAACCACTCCACAAGCTGTATTGTCGTCGCAGGATCCACTGGGTACACTTCTAGAAAACTTGAGGGAATTCCTTACTGCCTGCAACAAACAAAATGCCGATATTAGTTTTGTATCCAAAGTTATCATCATTTGAAATTGGTTGCACCTTTTTGGGACACCCTGTACATGCTCGTATATACAACATACGGACATTACACTCTTACAAACTATTTATTAATAGGCTCCCGGCTCCGCCGATGTCGAGGACGCTTTGAAACACTTTCCCAAAGACGTCTATACAGTCGTCTTTCTCGTCATAAATCACTTCCTAGCAAGCAAGGACATCATGCACTACTCCAGACGCTTTCACGAACCTTTCGGGATCTAGAACCTGAGCCTTAAAACCAGCCAGTCCTTCGTCAATCATTTTGAAGCATTCTGACTTTGTTTAGCTTCAAATCACAAAATGGCGTAACTGTGTGCTGATATACGCCGTCGATAAGCGATCCCAGATGATAACTGTGTATACATCCAGCGGACAGTCCATCCAGCGTTTTCCTACTACCGAGCTCACCGGCGCTATCTCGTACTCGTAGTTGTAAGTGGTAGGTGTGCTACGAGATGGAACCGTGTAATTCCGAAACGGCGTAACTCGAAACCGCCAAACTCCGACACGGAACCGAATAACTCGAAAAAAACGCGTAACTAACTCCGAAGCTGCATAGCTCGAAACCGCATAACGTGAAACCACGTAAGTCAGTGTTTTACTGTATAACGAAAAAGTAACATAATTTATGTAAGAACAGAAACTCAGAAATGATGGTAAATTTAGAGATACGCGTCACAGAACTTACATTCTGGGACATGGCGTCCACCTTCAGAGTGATGAGAAGTTCAACTTCTTGAAAACTTCTTTCCAGTTTCATAATTAAAATGCTTTTCCAGGTCAAGATCTCCATTGAACAGGTTTTCTAATATACTATCAAAGATTTTTCATCAACCAAATGTGGCGTACTATAGAGGTAAAGCACGAGTCAAGACGACAAATCTGCAGCTATACATTCCGTCGGTGTAGTTTAGTTGGTCAGAACAACTCACTCCGCAGAGAGGAGGTTCGATTTCCGTCACCGACAAATTTTTTAACTGCACATTGGCGCCCGATTGTGGAAAATGGGTGTACTGGCCGTTGGATTTATCGAAAAATGTGTGATGTTTGTTTCACACATCGTCTGGAATTAATTCCGTCATTGTAGTTTAGTCCATTAGAACAGGGATCGGCCACCCGCGGCTCGCCTTGTCTTTTAATGCGGCCCATCTTGTGTTATTATGCAGCCCAACTTGTCTTTTTATGTGGCCCAACTTGTCTTTTTATGCGGCCCGCCTTGTCTTTCTATGGGGCCAGCGGACGATTTAGCAATCACCTTTTTTTTTAGTTGTGAAATGACCTATCTATTCTATAAAAACAGCTAAAAATCGGAAGTGGGCTCCACATAATATACATTGGCAAAAAGTGAAAAAAGAACATCAAGAAGGAATTGGCGGACGATCATGAAATTTACATATGTTAATGGGGTCGAGTTTACGTAGGTGTGATGTTAATTTCGGGACCAACCGGTGAGCGCTTGCACCACAGCACGGCATACAAATTATCGTCAGTGGTATTTAAAGAGTACGGCGAAGTGAATGTAATCAGTCGTCGGCGTACGGAAACGTGCGAAAATCCTGAGGAAGCTGCAATGCCTGGACATGGAAGACATGCACGATTTCAGCAGTTATCGGACTTTGAACGAGGTCGTCTAGTCGGACTCCGCGAGGCCGGGTGGTCGTATCGTCGTATTGTGGAGCGAATTGGACGGGAAGTATCGGTGGTGGTACGACGGTGGCGTAGATGGTCCGAGGAACATTCCCACACGAGAAGACGTGGAACCGGGAGTCACAGACGGACGGATGAGCGGACCGATCGACGCATAAGAAGGGCGGCGTTGTCAAGCAGAACTGCGACGCAAATTCGAGCTGCCGTTGCACCTGAGGTCACTGTGCGAACAATCCACAACCGTCTACTGGATGCAGGACTACGTGTACGTGTGCCTCTGGCATGTGTACCTCTGACTCCAGCCCACCGTCAGGAACGGCTGCAGTGGCGTCGCCAACGTCTGAACTGAAGAACAAAATGGCGATCTGTCGTGTTCAGCGATGAAAGCAGATTCTGCTTGGGAGCCTCCGATGGCCGTATGCGTGTTCGCAGACGAACAGGGGAGCGTCTCCACCCTTCTTGCATCCGCCAGCGACACAGGGCCTACACCTGGTCTCCTGGTGTGGAGAGCGATCAGCTATCACTCCCGTACACAACTAGTGTTTGTACCGGGTACGTTAAATAGAACCTCCTACATCAACAACATCATTCAGCCCGTTGTTGTACTATTTGTAAAGTCGGTCCATCGTGGTGTTTTCCAGCAAGATAACGCACGCCCACACATGGCACGTGAAACGCAACATGCACTTCAGGGTGTGAGACAACTTCCATGGCCTGCACGTTCACCGGTTTTGTCCCCCATTGAGCACGTGTGGGATTTTATGAGACAACGACTTATCCGGTCTCCACGGCCAGCCACGACCATCCCCGATTTACGCGTCCAGGTTGAGGATGCTTGGAACTCAATACCCCAAACTTACATCCAACATCTGTATGACAGACTCCATGCCAGAATTGCAGTGTGACGCAGTTCATGGCGGTTCAACCTTGTACTAACCATATTACATGGAAATGTTATTTTTCAGTTTACCAGCAAATACAGCTGTATTTTGCCATAATGTCTTGATCACGTTATCCTCTGTATTCCGTTATTATGCTCTATAAATTTCGTTGGTATCAGACGTCTCCTTCTTGGTGTTCTTTTTTCCCTTTCCGCCAGTGTATATACATACTAAATATGTATTATATACTAATATATAATAAATGTATATAATATCTAAATATATATATGATATAAATATGTATATACACTGCTGGCCACCCAAAATGCAACACCAAGAAGGAAGCATCCGATTAGCCTAAAATTCGCAACATGCGTCGCCCGCGAGAGGACATGCAAACGATTAGCATTGCAGGGCATATGCAAATCATATGCGCCCGGCACGCTTCCGAGAAACACTATAAGAAGGGTACACAGAAGGCGGGGTGTAAGTAGTGGAAGTGTGTTGTGCTGCCGGACCTGTGCGTGGGAAGCTTCCTGATGCCTCGTTGCAGAATACGGCAGTCATTCCAGCACGTTTCGGAGTTCGACAGAGGACGAATAGTGGCTTATCGCGACAGCGGTTTATCGTACCGAGACATCGGCGCCCGTGTGGGACGACATCCAGCCACAGTGAGGCGAGTATGGATTCGGTGGGTGCAGGAGGGACGGACGGACCGACGTGAGCGATTTCCGCGGCCGTGGCACACCATCAAACGAGAGGCCCAGTATGTTGTGCGGCGGTCATTGACGGCTCGCACCGCCACATCAGGAACGTTAGCGCAGGAATTAGGGTGTGTTGCGCAACAACCTGTGTCACTGTGTCAGCACGTACGGTTCGACGTCGTCTGCAGGAGCGGGGACTTGTCGCACGGCGTCCGTTGCTCCGATTACCATTAACGTTACACTACCGGCGAGTGCGGCGGCAGCGGGCAGTTGAACGCCGCACCTGGACTACGGAATGTCATGACATTGTCTTCTCCGACGAATCCCGCTTCTTTCTGCAACACCACGATGGTCGGATCCGCGTGTCGCGGCACCGCGGCGAGAGACTGTATGACGCCTGCATTATGCATCGCCATACCGGTCCGTCGCCTGGCGTTATGGTTTGGGGCGCAATTGGATATGACACCCGTACTCCTCTGGTACGCATCGCCGGTACACTCAACAGCCACAGCTACATGTCCTACGTTTTAGAGCCGGTAGTCCTCCCTTACTTGCAGGACCTGCTAGTGGCCACGTTTCAACATGACGATGCGCGCCCGCACGTGGCACGCATCGTGCAACAATTCTTCTCGGCCCACCAGGTGTCACTACTGCCGTGGCCCGCCTGTTCTCTCGATATGTCGCCCATCGAACAAGTCTGATCGCTGATCGGCAACCGAGTGGCCCAGCAAGCACCACCCGCGCCTACGCTTGATGAACTGTGGCAACGTGTGGAAGCAGCCTAGACCGACATACACCAAGCCCACATCCAAAGCCTCTTTCGTTCGATGCCGCGGCGTGTAGCGGCCGTTATTGCCAGTCATGGTGGCCACACGAACCATTGATGTCTGTGTGTTCCGCAAGTTGCACGGGCCTGTGAGCTCAATCGTTTCATCTTTGTATCTGTTGTTATGTGTCCAGTAAATCTGGCTTTGCTATCTCGTGTCCTTCTTGGTGTTGCATTTTGGGTGGCCAGCAGTGTATATATGTATATTATACTACAGAGGGTGAGTCGAACGTTTTGCAATATTTGGATCAGTTAAGGCTCTACGAGACCCGCCATCTTGTATTGCTGCCTTCTCTTATTAACCAACGGGCAAGCGTATTTCACAAATTGCTCGGCAATTTTCCACATTTTGGAACACCGTTTGTGGCTAACGCAAGATATATGATAAATAAAGAGTTCCCTGGTTTCAGAATTTTTATTGACGTTTCCCTTCATTTTTTATCTGCAGCAAAAGTCGTACCAAGGCGTCTTCCATAGTTTTATTAATTAATAAATATACTAAAAAAGTCCAAAATGAAAATCTGAAACCAGGGAACTCTTTATCGTATATCTTGCGTTAGCCACAAACGGTGTTCCAAAAATTGCAAAATTGCCCGAGCAATTTGTGAAATACGCTTGCCCATTGGTTAATAAGGGAAGGCAGCAATACAAGATGGCGGGTCTCGTAGAGCCTTAATGTCATTCGTACCTTTTCGACGAAACCTGACTAGCATTCAAAGTATAGGGCATCGTGTTGCACCGTCTTTAGCCATCTGTTTGCCAGTTCTTCGATTTCGCGGCGGTACCAATGCTTGTCCTTCGAGGCGAAGAACTCCTTCACCTCAACTGCCATTTCCTCTTGGGCAGTCCCGGTGCGGCAGTGGTCTAAGCGATGGCCTCTGATCATTCGTCCGAATGGGGTCCGGGTTCGAATCCCGGTGAGGCATGGATGTTGTGTTTGTCTTACGGCACTGGCTCTTTCCCTTCCCTGGAGCAATTGACCCTAAATTAGGGACGGGCGACTGCTTATAGCCCATTGAGTTGCTCACGGTGGTCGTTAAACCTCCAATCAAAAAAAAAAAAAAAAAAAAAAAAAAAAAAAAATTCCTCTTGGTTTTTGAAGTGCCGCCCGCGAAGGAAGTAGGTCATGGACCGGAACAGTTTATAATCTAACGGATGCTGGGTGTGGCATCAGTCCGATGCCCGGAAATTCCTGGAATTTTGCACTGGTCGTTCGCGTTGTATGAGGCCGAGGATTGTCCTGCCACAAGAGAGCGCGCTTTCTGTTTACCAGTGTCGAGTGCTTCTTCTCCAAAATGGCATACAACCGCTCAACCGCTCCACCTGTTCAAAGTCGAGTTTGACGTTGATGACCCAACCGTTTGGAACAAATGCTTAATGGATTATCCCCTCAAAATTCCACCAGACGCAGAGCATCACCTTGTGCTCGAAGCATCCACGATTGGAAAAAGATTCTGGATGCTGGCCAGGACTCAATCACTGCTGTTGTGTGCTAGAATTGCGGAAATAGACCCACTTTTCATCGCACGTAACAATTATCTTGATGAAATGTACATCGCGCGGGTTCTCTAGGAGTTTCGTGCACACTTCCACTCGGCGGTTTGCTTCAGCTGGCGTCAGTTCCTGAGTGGCAATGCGGCATCTTCTGTAGACCTTGCCGAGGTCCTGAAGGTGACGAACCACGGTGGTCTGTGATATGCTCAGCTGCCATGACAATCTCAGAGTGCTGGTTGTTGGATTTGCATCTACGGCCTGGCGCACGGCCCCCGAATTCGCGGTTCGCGGCCTACCTGACCTTGGCTGATCGTCGAGATTTCTGTCAACAAAGCGAAATTTTTTTAAACCATCCGATTGCGGTTGCTGTGGTACACGGAACCTTCCTCTTTCGCACGATAAATATTTCGCGTTGCTTGAGCAGCCTTATGGCCGAGTTCAAACTCGTAAAGCAAAAGTTCTCTAATTAGCCGTTTGTGGCTGTTCATCTATTAGGAGTCCCAACCAGAGACTGAATGACGACATGCAATGCTGTTCACAGCAACGACTACCACTTTATATCGCTTTTAACTGACAGCAGTGCGCGACTTGAACTAGTTTAAAGACGTGACATACCCACCGCAGCACCTGCTTTTGTGGAAATATTGCAATGCTTTCGACTCACCATATGTAATATATAATAAATATATATAATATCTAAATATACTGTATATACACTGAAGAGCAATTGCATTAGAGATACCTGTCTAGTAACGTGTAGCACCACCTTTCGCCCTGATGACGGCGGCGATTCGTCTCGGCATGGACTTGACAAGACACCGGAAGCGCTGGGAAGCCATACGGATCCACGACCCCTGAACAAGCTCCCACAGTTCACGAAGATTTGATGGAGGGGGTCAGAGCCTCGAACATCTCTCTCGATGGCATCCCATATGTGCTCGATGAGATTGAGGTCAGGTGACCTAGCTGGCCAAGGAAGCGAGGTCACGTCGGTGGAGTGTTCATCGAACCATTCGGATACAATTTGAGAGCTGCATTGTCTTGTTGCAGGATGAGGTCCCCAGTGGGATGTTGAAGACGTACAAACGGGAGCAAATGGTCGTCCAGGATATCCCAGTAACGTTGACCTGTGAGGGACGATGTCACACGTACCAGGGGTCCCATTTCAGTCCACGTAAAAGTCCCTAGACGAGAATGCCACCCCCACCAGCTTGAAGTGTACCCTGCTGGCAAGAGGGATCCATCGCTTCATGTGGTTTGCGCCGTACTCGTATCCTGCCATCCGCATGTACCAACCTGAATCTCGACTCATCAGTACAGTCAACATTTTTCCACATGTCTAGGGTCCAGTGGCGATGTTCCCGCTCCCATGCTAATCTTTGCACCCTGTGATTTGCGGTCAGCAGCGGTACCCTCGTGGGACGATGGCTTCTGTACCCCATAGCGAGGAGATGGTTCTGGATGGTGTGGCTGCTTACACGTTTTTGTTCACCAGCGTTAAATTGCCGAGTGATTTCTTGCACTGTGGCCCGTCTATCCGCTGTTACAATGTGAGCTAGCCGACGATGAACCCGCTCATCCACACGCTGTTGTCCACGGCTGTTGGCCCTTGCAGGGATGGTTTTACCGGATTCGATGTATTCACGGTGCATCCGTGATTCAGTGGCTCGTGAAAATCCCAGTGCCTGCACGACTTCCGAGATGGAGTGGCCCATTCGTCGGGCCCCGACGATTTTCCCACGTTCAAATGCGCTTAGATCCTTCGTCTTACCCATACTGCGTCCGACTCTTACTGATTCCCGTCGCATCACTCCTTATATTGTCGGATCGCTGAATACGTCATGTCGTTTCCGTTTACAGGGCGGTATGTCATCTCAGTATCAATTGTTAGTATATAGAACACATTTATTATATATATAAATATATAGTAAATGTGTTCCATATACAGCATTTGCGGCCCCTTACTATAACTTAAAAGCCAAATGCGGCCCGCCTGTCTCAAAAGGTTGCCAACTCGTGTGTTAGAACATCTGACTCCGGAGCGAGGAGGAGCGGTTTCGATCCTCGTAACCGGTCGATCTGGGAATCCTACACAAAGCGAATCTAGCAACATTCTGTAGAAATCCCGAGTGATAAATTTGAAAGAAAAGACTGTTTTGATACCAAGTTGTGTCGAAATTTGTTTTCTTGTTTGTTGCAAACAGGGAGAGTAATGTTTTTCGGTATAATGACATAAAATTAACATAAAAACAAAGAAAATACGTTAGAATAACGAATTTATTTTCCTCTGAAACAGAAATGTTAAGCACTGAATTTTGGTCTTTTGTTCCGGTTTACCAAACTTAGTCAAAATGGCTTGTTTTCTGTTGGAGCCGCAGATTGTGTGGTCCGTGCCTATTAAGTGTGCGTAGGAAGTGAGAAACGTGAAAGAATGCGAGAAATCTGAAAGGAATTACTTCCACATATTGAATAAAATCACATATTGCGGCTTCAAAATATAATGAAGATGTGGCAGCAACCGCTGCCCGTAAAATGCTTGTGTGTTTGTAACGTGTGTAATATCGCGGTGGTAACAGACTTTAATTAAAACGTGTCTGCTGAGAATCCTCATTGCAACCTAAGGCGAATTACTCCTAATTACGGCTCAGTGGCTTTTCGAATCGAACACCTAAAGCGACATTAAGACAGCAAATACTCTTCGCCAAAGATTTAACGCTAATTACAGGTTTCAAATAGCGAAGGATGCTTGTCGTCCTGACATCATTTCCGAAACTCGCTAGAGGTGTTAATGTGAGAAAGGGTCATTATCAAAAGCGAAATAACTTTGTAATGGCAGTTTTCCGGAATAATGATGGGTCATATCTGTGCAATTTGGCTTACCAACTACCCAGACTTCGATATTACTCAATTAAGCTATTATATCTTCTGAAATATTAACTATGGGCGCAGTTGAGTTATGAGCCCAACAAAGTACGACGATTATTTGCCATCAGATCTCTCTGGATATTATTAGACCTTAGATGACTTGTACCAAAAAGTACCAAACCTCAATCTTTTAAAAAGTATGGCATGCTGTTTTATTTAGAGGGCTAGGAATCGGCACTTAAAATTAGCCCTTCTCCTTCCTATTAGCAGCTGTGAAACACAATTTTCAGAACTTGAAACACTTTCTTCGCTTAATTTTGTCTAACTTTTACCTAATTCAATAGTTCTTAATCAGTTTTTGATTAAGGAACACTGGAATTACATTGCGATATTTCGTGGAACCCCAGTTGCGTATGCTAATTATTACATCAAACATAGTGAAATAAATAAAAAGGGTGTAATTATAATATACGAGTACTTTTAACCGGATTATTTTAGCCGCTCTTACACAATATAACATAACGTATTATATTGAATATATTATTTAAATATCGATTTCTCACTAGATACCCATCAGAAATGCCACCATTTCTAAGTCCCCGATGACTTCCCAGCCGTACTCATCATACTTCAAGACATCTGGCGAGCTCTTAATGCTGTTGTAATCCTCTTTGAGGTGACCTAGTAATCCAGGAGAAGAGACGGGTACTTGTTCCCGTTATGGAGTAGCACGAGTGCTTATTTGAATATCCATTACGGATTGGATATCCGTCATAAATGCCACCATTTTGAAGTCTCCGATGACTTCCGAGCCGTACTCTTCATCAAGGCGTCTGACAAGCTCTTAATGCTGTTACGATCCTCTTTGAAGGGTACTTGTTCCCGTTATGGAGTAGCACGGGTACTTATTTAAATATCCATTACTGATTGGATATTCATCATAAATGCCACCATTTTGAAGTTTGAAGTCTCCGATGACCTCCCAGCTGTACTCATCATACTTCAAGACATCTGGCGAGCTCTTAATGCTGTTGTAATCCTCTTTGAGGTGACCTAGTAATCCAGGAGAAGAGACGGGTACTTGTTCCCGTTATGGAGTAGCACGAGTGCTTATTTGAATATCCATTACGGATTGGATATCCGTCATAAATGCCACCATTTTGAAGTCTCCGATGACTTCCGAGCCGTACTCTTCATCAAGGCGTCTGACAAGCTCTTAATGCTGTTACGATCCTCTTTGAAGGGTACTTGTTCCCGTTATGGAGTAGCACGGGTACTTATTTAAATATCCATTACTGATTGGATATTCATCATAAATGCCACCATTTTGAAGTTTGAAGTCTCCGATGACCTCCCAGCTGTACTCATCATACTTCAAGACATCTGACGAGCTCTTAATGCTGTTGTAATCCTCTTTGATGTGACCTATAAAGCCAGGAGAAGAGACGGGTACTTGTTCCCGTTATGGAGTAGCACGAGTGCTTATTTGAATATTCATTACTGATTGGATATCCATCATAAAGGCCACCATTTTGAAGTTTGAAGTCTCCGATGACTTCCCAGCCGTACTATTCATCAAAGCGTCGGGCAAGCTCCTAATGCTGTTGTAATACTCCTTGAGGAGACCGAGTGAGCTAGGAGAAGAGACGGGTACTTGTTCCCGTTATGGAGTAGCACGAGTGCTTATTTGAATATTCATTACTGATTGGATATCCATCATAAAGGCCACCATTTTGAAGTTTGAAGTCTCCGATGACTTCCCAGCCGTACTATTCATCAAAGCGTCGGGCAAGCTCCTAATGCTGTTGTAATACTCCTTGAGGAGACCGAGTGAGCCCGGAGAAGAAACGGGTACTTGTTCCCGTTATGGAGTAGCACGGGTACTTATTTAATTATCCATTACTGATTGGATATCTATCATAAATGCAGCATTTTGAAGTCGCCGATGACTTCCCACCAGTATTCTTCATTAAGGCGTCTGGCAAACTCTTAATTCTGTTGTAATCTTCTTTGAGGTAACCGAGTGTGGCAGAGGAAGAGACGGGTACTTGTTCACGTTATAAAATAGCACGGGTTTCAGGTTCCTGGATGAGCGGAAATGCAGAGGCGCCACTTGGTCGGGTTACAGGCGATTGCAGTTGCCGCGAACAGACCGGTCACATTGTGGCAGAAGCGCAACCCATCTTGCCGAGTGAAGAAGCTGGTAAAAGCTTAGTGACGCTTTCTCTTATCCGCGACTAGCACACTTTTTGTCCACTAAGTTCCACTTCTTGAGTCTAGAGATTAAAATCTCGGCAGAGGTCTTGGTAAGACCAAGACCTCTGATTAAGTTACTGAAGTGTTCTTACCTTCCAGAGTTTTGTTGCAGTACTCGAAGGTGAAATGAGGTGCCCAGGTTTGTTTGTTGTTTTTTGTTGTTGTTTTTTATTCCCAATAGGCATGCCAAATTATGCCGTGCAGGCTTCGCACATCTTAGCAGATTCTTCCACCGAGTACGTTTTTGCTCTTGCCTTAGTAAATTGGACGCAGACTTAGTAAAACGCATCTCCTGGATACTTGCAGATTCTTGATGCCATCTCAGAAAAATGCAGATAGGTATCTACTTAGGCAGCTGGAACTAAACTGAACTGGTAAGCTTCATGCCACTGTATTTATATCACTTTTTTAATCACTGGGAAGTTCTAGGAGGTTATGAGAGGTTTTCGAGAGCTCTAGAAAGTTCCAGAAGTTATTCCAAGTTTACTCAGCACTGATCCATCTGGATGGTTCTGAAAAATAGGTGAATTTCAACATATCATTGTGCTGATCACAACAGCAAAGTTCATGGGGAACAATAGCCTTTTTTATACTCTTGAGGCATAAGCATTTAGGGAGTAATAGTTACCGCGCAGGAGCAAATTAAAATATAAAATTTTGTTACATAGTGAATCAGTCAGAAATAGCGTCAATCATTCTCTTAAATGACCACTTTGAATGAAAATTAAGGAGAAAGTAGTGATTTCCTTCCCACGTGCCGGTTTCCTCTTTCCAGCCATGTTTGGTCCACTTCTCAGGCAGCGAATATATTCGTTTGAGCTCATTTCAAACCATTTTGCTAAACCCAAGATTTTTTTCGTTTCAGAAGATGAATGGGTTAATTCAAAGATATTTACATTAGATACTGTACGAATTAACTCATATAAATACGATGAATTAAAACGTGCAGAGTAAGTTACCTCAAAATCTAGGGCAGCAATCCCTCAGTGCACGTTAATGAATCCAATACTAGTGAAACACTAAAACTCACAAGAGCTTCAATGACTTTAATAGCACTCGAATCCAATAATAAAAGAAAACAAAAAACTCATGAGATATTTCAAGTTTCCTAAAACTCATCTTTAGATGAAAAATAATTTTAAAACCTAAGTCCGGGTAATCATGGTATATATACACATATGCAACAACCACGTCGGTGTCCAACGGGTGACGTACGTTGCCCTTCACCCGATTGGTTGGGACGCAACTCATGTAGAAGTTTGACAGCCGTGAGGAAGTAACTATACATAAAGAGCAAAAAAACAAGTGGAAACGGGGGTGGAGGAGGGGGTGGGGGTCCCACCCTGTGCTTTTAACACATTAACAAGAAGCTAATGATATCATATAATAAATCTAATCACCACAACATAATATTCACAAAGTAGTAATACTCCAGAAATGAGAAATAAATACTTACAAATAATGCTGGGCTATTTTTAGCTTAGAGTTATGCCACTCTAACAGAAGAGCCAATTAGTTCATTAACAGTATAGTTCAAAATCTCAAGTAAGAAACAAATTTGAAGTGCAGTCAATCTTATTCAGTTTTTAATTATCCATCAATTAAAACTAAATCTGCTTCCAAGAGCTTGGTAAGAGTTCTGGTAAATTGTCATCACAACATTTGGGTCTTTTTGACATAATCACCATACTTTCTGTGAGTAACATAGACGATACAGAACTTGGAGTAATTGTAATACGGGCATCGACCCACATAGGTGAGTGTAACCCCTCATATACAAGTCGTGCGAGGGCTGTATTTCGAAGTCCGTTCTTAATGGCATACTTATGTTCCTTCAGTCTAGCTCCCAATGTTCTTTTAGTGGAGCCCACATAAATATTATCTGGATAATTATTATCACAACTTTTTAAAGGCATTTCGTACACACCGTACTCTGTATGGGAGACCTGATCTCGGCCATGTTTGATCAAGTTAAACAAGTTGACAGTTTTTACCCCAAAATCTATGCCAAATTGTCTACAGATGGCCTTAGGCAAGTGGGTTATCGTAGGGTAGTAATGCATAGAACCCACAAACCTTTTTTTTCTGTTGTCACCTTGCAGGGTTGTTTATCTTTCTCGTCTAATTTTCCCAAGCACAGACTGAATGGTTGACCTGTGATAACCATGGGTCGTAGCAATTTCATACACTCTAGTGATTTCTAAATCACGTCTGCTATTACTTGAAAAGTGAGTAAAAGCTCTTCTTATCATATAGTTAATAGCTGAAAACATATAACTTTTTGGATGAGTGGACGAGGCAAGTATCAAACTAGTAATAGATTACTCTTTCCTGAACACCGAATACTGTAACGAACCTGTGACCAAGTCCCTCTCAAGTTTAAAATCCAAAACTGGTAAGCGACCTTCTTTCTCAACCTCCACCATGAACACTAACAATTGATACTGAGATGACATATGTTCTGCAAATAGACATAATTCCTCCTTAGGGTGGTTCCAAAAAACCAGCACATCGTCCACATATCGTAAATATAAACAAGGAGTAGGCTTAAAATTGAGGACACATAATGTGAATACCACGCTCAAAGACGTGACTTTTAATGCAGCTGCGTACGTCGCAATACGCAAAAATATCCACTACGTTTTGGTTCTAGTAGCTTTGTTTAGAACCTCAAGGTCTTGTTTAAGTGCATGTAAAGTATCATGCTGCAAAATTTCTTTCAGGGTGATGACGAAATGAGAAACCTAAAGTACTTCGAAAGAGGGCTAATTGTTGATGACTGGTTAGTTAGTGCGTCTCTAATGACAGTCGCAAGGGTAGCGGGGGTATCGAGAGCTACAGTGTCTAGCGCCATGACAGCATATCGTGTTCGTGGCAAAACCTCGTCTGCGAAACACAAGACCGACCGGAAAACGACCCTGGCTGATAGAGACAGGAGAGCATTAAAGAGGATTGTTATCCTTAATAATAAGACCACGGCGCCGAAAATTAGTGCGGACCTCAATCTGCATCTCCACACCCCAGTATCAACAAAAACAGAGCACAGGAAACGTCATAAATGAGATATTCATGACAGAGCTGCTATTGCAACACCTCTGGTGACCCGGATGAATGCACAACGGCAACGGAAGTGGTGTCAGGAGCATACAACGTGGACTACCATTGCATGAAAGCGTGTAATGTGGTCGGATGAATCCACATTCACACTATTCCCCACCGCAGGATATGTTCATGTGTGGAGAACACCGTCAGAAGCGTACAAACCAGATCATCAGCTCCCAACAGTGCAGTATAGTGATGGTTCTGTCATGTTCTGGCCGGATATATCGTGGTTTTCAGCAGGTGCCCTGATCATCTGGAAGGGACGGATGACTGGCAGGGCATATGAAACCATTTTGGCCGACCAAGTCCATCCAATGGTTCAGGCATTGTTTCCTGCAGGGGATACCATCTTCCAAGATGATAATACCCCAATTCACAGAGCTCGGAATGTCCAATTATGGATTGAGGAACATGAAGACGAACTTTCACACCTTCTTTTGCCTCCACAATCACCAGACTTGAACATCGTCGAACCATTGTGGTCTGTGTTAGAAAACAGGGTAAGATCCCGTTATCCTCCTCCTACATTTCTCAAGGACCTAGAGCACTTCCTTCATGAAAAAAGGATGTAACATCCCACTAACCACCATCCAGGATTTGTATGAGCCCATTCCAAGGAGGATTCAGGTGGTTTTGAATGCCAAAGGTGTTCCCCCACCCTATTAGGTACGTAAAACCTTCTTTTCCTACGTGTTCACATTAGTCTATCCAACCCGTGTACCTCATAGCACACAACCTTGTTTTATTCGAAATAGGTACCTTCACCAGCTACACACCTCTGCCAGCAAGTGACAAGTGCTTCAGTGCCAGTCCGGAAGAAATCTGGCTCCCTGAGAAGTCTCGGAATGCGATTTCGGTTTCCGAAGGTGCTGCCCTTGACGTAATTCCTAAAATGCATGAACAGGTGGAAATCGGTAGGTGCCAAGTCAGGCGAGTGGGCTGGATGTAGGAGGGTTTCGAACCTCAGTTCGTGTAGTTTCTGTTTCGTCATTTGTGACACGTGTGGTCTCGCGTTATCATGGAGGACAATAGGACCCTTCCTGTTCGCCAAAAATGGCTGTTTGGAACACAACTTCTGGTGCATTCGGTCAGTTTCTTCACAGTGTGTGACTCAGTTCAAGAACTGTAGTGTGTTACTCAGTTCAAGAACTGTAGTGTGTTACTCAGTTCAAGAACCAGTGTGTGACTCAGTTCAAGAACCAGTGTGTGACTCAGTTCAAGAACCTAAAATCAGTATGTGCAAAGTCAGGCGAGTAGGCTGGAGGTGGGAGGGTTTCGAACCTCAGTTCGTGTAGTTTCTAGTTCGGCATTTATGACATGTGTAGTCTCGCGTTATCATGGAGGAGGATAAGACCCTTCCTGTTCACCAAAGATGGCTGTTTGGAAAACAACATCTGGTGCATTCGGTCAATTTCTTCACAGTGTGTGACTCAGTTCAAGAACCTAAAATCAGTATGTGCAAAGTCAGGCGAGTAGGCTGGAGGTGGGAAGGTTTCGAACCTCAGTCCGTATAGTTTCTAGTTCGTCATTTATGACATGTGTAGTCTCGCGTTATCATAGAGGAGGATATGACCCTTCCTGTTCACCAAAAATGCTGTTTGGAACACAACTTCTTATGCATTCGGTCAATTTCTTCACAGTGTGTGACTCAGTTCAAGAACCTAAAATCAGTATGTGCAAAGTCAGGCAAGTAGGCTGGAGATGGGAAGGTTTCGAACCTCAGTCCGTATAGTTTCTAGTTCGTCATTTATGGCATGTGTAGTCTCGCGTTATCATGGAGGAGGATATGACCCTTCCTGTTCACCAAAAATGCTGTTTGGAACACAACTTCTTATGCATTCGGTCAATTTCTTCACAGAATGGGACTGAGGTAATGATTTCACTAGCATTCAAGGACATGTAATGTAAATCGGTAGGTCAAATCACTGTGAACAGTCCACCACACTGTCAACAAAACCTTCTTTGGCGCCAACCTTGGTTTAAGATGTTGTTTCGATTGTTCTCCATGGTTCAGACACTGTCTAGATCGCTTACAGTTGTTGTGTCGCATCCCCTTTTCGTCACATGTTACAATGCGATCAAGTAAGGGCTCCTTTTCGTTGAGAAACAGAAGGTTGCTGCATATCTCAAAACGTTGTTGGTTCTTTGTTTCTGATACTCCGTCAGTCCGTGTGGGACTCACGTATCGAGATTCTTGATCTTACTAATTTGGTAGAAATGCTCTGAAATGGTTCCAGTATTTTTGGTCCCGATCAACGTGGGATAGTTCCCAGTGGCGTCGTCTTGTCTTCAGTGATGAGTCATGGTTTGCACTTGGCGCCGACGACCAGCGCATACGTGTCTGGAGGACAAACCGGCCAGCGCACGGATCCTGCGTTTATATAGAACGGCACACGGTTCGCACACCGGGAGTGACTGCAAGGGAGCCATTTTCTGTGATAGCCGGACATCCTCGGTAGTCCTCCGTACCACCTTCGCGGCTCAATGGTACGTCGACGACATTCTAAGACCTACTGTGTTGCCATTCCTGTCGCAGCACCACTGAGTAATTTCTCAACAAGATAATACCAGACCACACATGGCACGGCTCTCCCCGGCCTTCCGCCGTAATGTCGACACCGTTCCATGCACGGCCAGCCAGATCGCCCGACCCATCGCCGGTCGAACATGTTTGGGACATGATGGGACGCTACCTACCCTCATCTCGGAATGTCGGCTAACTGGCCTCCAATTTGGACACCATCAGGCATGCTGTATCTCAGGACAATATTCATGAACTGTATGCGCCCATTCCTTGCGAGGCAACCGCTTATATCCGAGCCGGAGGAGGCGCTGCAACGTACTGACTTGTTCCACTCTTGTAGTTGTTTTATCCGAATAAATAGCTCGACTGCTCTGGAATTGCAATCATTTCCTTTTCTATACATGTACAATGCACATACATTGGTCCCCGTACTCCGGAGTTGGTCGGTCGAATGAAAACTCATAAGGGAGGATTACCTATTCGACCTCTTCTGTCTGGTTATTCCAGTCCAACACGGCCATTGGAAAAAGCTCCTGCAATATTTCTTAAGCCTCTTACTGCTGATTCTCCATACTCCTTCTCCAGCACCACTCGGACCATTGAAAATATTGTCTCTTTCCAATCCAGTGGAACCCCTTTCCTGATGGCGTCTCTAGACGTAGAGTCCTTGTTTCCGAGTGTTCCGATTGATGAAGTTCATTCCATCATTGAATCACGTCTTGTTGCTCTTAAATTGCTTTACAACTCTTGAGATCCAGTCTGTGTTCGCAGCTCTTCGCTTGATCCAGAAGCACTCATACTTCGTATTCGGGGGTGTATTACCGCTAAACGGGAGGGTCACCCATGGGCTCGCCCCTCTCTCCCGTTTTGGCTGAGCTCATTCTGCAGGAATCAGAGAGTAGAGCTTTTAGTGTGTGTCCACTTAAACCCACGTTATACATTAGATACATCGATGACATTCTGATCTTTTCGCCGTATCACAAGGACTTAATTTCCCAGTTTGCTGATGTTTTATCAGCCCAATTTCATTCTATTAATTTTACCATTGAGTATGAATCTGACGGTACCCTCCCATTTTCAGATATTGTGATGAAACGTAACCCTTTCACCAATAGTATTTCGTATTCCGTGTACCGGAAATCAACTGCCACGTTTGCCATTATCCCTAATAACTCTTCGCATCCCTTGAAGTACAACTCTCCTCGATCCAGTTCCTTGTGAGGCGTGCATTCACAAACTCTTCCAGTGTGCACTCGAGACGTCAAGAACTTGATCTCGTTTATGACATCGCCAGGACGCAAGGATACAATA
Organism: Macrothele yani; assembly: GCA_039090855.1. NCBI lineage: Eukaryota > Metazoa > Arthropoda > Arachnida > Araneae > Macrothelidae > Macrothele > Macrothele yani. Next base: position 9,707,882 of record CM076994.1, on the reverse strand, counting down.
GAGGTGTTGTTCGTAAGATCGTTAACAAGTCACTTCAGTCTGATTTTTCTACTCTCAGTAGGACCAACATGGTTTGCGGGTTGTACTTGCGGGTTGTACTCTAGTCAGACCAACATGGTTTGCGGGTTGTACTCTAGTCAGACCAACATGGTTTGCGGGTTGTACTCTAGTCAGACCAACATGGTTTGCGGGTTGTACTCTAGTCAGACCAACATGGTTTGCGGGTTGTACCGACAATTTGCAGAGTGTTTCTTCATTGCTCAGAAATGTTTGCAAAAAGTGAAATTTAGATTTTGAAAATACCTTCAGGAATATCATGTCATTAGTAAAGAAAGATCGTGATTGTGTTACTGTGCTGAATCACCATTATGTGTATTTCATCCCACTAAGACCTTGGGACGTTTCGGCATAGGATCTACCATGCGTCCTCTACGCACGAGAATTGCCGAACACAAGTATTCTATTAAGAATAACTTAGAGACCACTTCACTTGCTCGCATTGTCAATTCTGGTACCCACTACCCGGACTGGAACCAGGTTGCTGCTTTGGCATCCCCATTTACGCGTAGATCTCTGTTATTGACTCAAAGTTTGTACGTACACGCCTATGGTCCCCGTTGTTGCAACGAAGATTCACCACGCTTTATGCCGATGTAATGAACAGGATTGTTTCGCCGGATGTGAACTCATTGATCATGTATGTATATATTCCATTTTTTTTATTGTGACGTGTTTTTTTTTCCTTCTGCACTCATTCGTTTAAGATTATATTCCTGTTTGTACCTATTCAATACGGCTATCGATTATGAGACTTTGATTGACGCCTGCGTATTCTCACCTCGTTACGTCATTGACATCTGATGATTTTATGTACATAATTCGTGCGTCTGGTACTACCGCTGGTCTTTATATCTGAGGATGGAGTACTGGGCACTCTGAAAGATCTTTATTTTATCTATTTTAAGTAATTAAATGTTTAAATCTTTGTGTTAATTCGTTTAATATCATTAATCGTGTATTGACGGCGTCTTTTTTCAATTATAACGCACATACCAATTTTCATTTTGGTTGGATGATTCATTCTGGGTGCTCCGTGTTGTTCTTTTTTTTTTTTTTTTTTTTTTTTTTTTGGCGAAGAGTGCAGATTGTATTTACCGCCTTAAAACAACATACATTAATTTTTGATTAATTAACATGCATTTTGCTGTTATAACGAAGTAAATTTCTCCGTCAATTTTATATACGCCGGGGTTCGAACCCGGGTCCCCTCATTCCCGAATAAGTCGGCTGACCCGTGGGCCATGCCCCCTCCCCCGAAGGAGGGGCGGGGGCATGGCCCAGAGGTCAGCCGTGATCATGATGATTCGTCGTAGGCAGCCATATCCGCTGAAGAACGTGCACCTGAGAACTCCCAGTCAATGTGGTGTGTGAAATGCAACGTCACACATTTTCATTTTTCGAAGCGCTGGAGAAGGGATTCTCTTATTTTTCCTATCTCGCGGTGTGGAAAGAACATCACACCATTGCGAGATTTTGAACGGCCGGGTCATCCGGAAAGTTCGGGCGCCGTTATAACGAAGTAAATTTCTCCGTCATTTTTATCCACGCCGGGCTCGAACCCGAGTCCACTTATTCCGGAATAAGTCACTCTACCAATTGAGCTACGCGGACTTTCGTTATCGCTGCTATCTGCTTTTATGTCGTGGCGCGTCCTGCGGGCAGGTACGTCACACTGTGCTCATTAATTTTTCAATAAATACTGTTATTTATGGTTAAAATCAATTTATGCCGCCCCGGTGGCGCAGTGGTCTAAGGCGCTGGCCTCTGATCATTCGTCCGTAAGGGGTCCGGGTTCTTATCCCGGTCAGGCATGGATATTGTATTTGTCTTACGGCACTGGCTCTCTCCCTTCCCTGGAACCAGTGACCCTAAATTAGGGAAGGGCGACTGCTTATAGCCCATTGAGTTGCTCACAGTGGTCGTTAAACCTCCAATCAAAAAAAAAATCAATTTATCGAGATAATCCAACTTTTTCTAGCTCCTTCCACATTACTAGTAGCCTCTCCTAGAATTTACCACTAGCTACGTTTTCGTGGATATCTACCACTATTATTTCGCAGTGAGTGTTCTGTGTAAGATTATGAAGCATTTTTTTAGCATTCAGTGATGGACAAATTCTTTCTGCCTTAATAATAGCTTGCACATTTGGTGGAGAAACTCAGTAATTCGTAGTAAGCGTCGTATTAATTTGAAAATTTCCTTTCCCCTATATCAGCTCAGTTACCAACTATAACAGACCTGTCGCGCTGCTGCAGATGCTTCTATCGCCCTGAGGTACTTCATTGTATATCGAAAACTTTTAATTAAAGTGAGGTCCCATTAGCTGCGGATGGTAACTAAGGAAATCTACGCTAAATTACGGTTTACTGGATTTTCGAGATGAATTCCTGAGGCGATGTTAATGCTACACTCACAACGGAGGAATATTAACGTTAATTACACAGTTTAAGCCACGAGAGATCTGTCTCTGCGAAAGTCTTTCAGAGAATCGCCCACAGTGAGAGGTTAAAGAGCATCATTTTAAAAGTGTATGGCAATTTTACCGAGTAATGTTCCCCAAATTAGTTAGGCTGTCTATTTCAGAACATATAGATTCTAATGAAAACAATTTAATAGTGGAAAATGCGAAACCAGGAAAAATTCCCAAAATCATTCCGTGAAGACTTTAGACAGCTTCCCAGTACAAAAGAAAGCAGTCGTGTTGTTTGCAAATTAATAAACTCACTGACACATAAAGAATCCGTCATGACGCAAAGTCTGAAAATCCTAATATATGGTTTTCCGAACATGAGTCCTATGATTGATTTTGATTCTTTCCTTTTTATTGTAGGTTTAACGACCACCGTGAGCAACTCGGTGGGCTATATAAAGAAGTCGCTCGTCCCTAATTTAGAGTCACTGGTTCTAGAGAAGGGAGAGAGCCAGTGCCGTAAGACAAAACAACCCGACATCCATGCCTCACTGTGATTCGAACAAGAACCCATCTCGGACGAATGGTCATAAGCCAGCGCTTAGACCACTGCGCCACCTGGGGGCGTTTTGATTCTGATTCGCTTGTCTGCATTTCTGGAATGTAGGACAGTAAATGTGGGATAATATCCAAGTGGTTGAAAAGCCATGAAATCAATGCTTCAAAAATTTAAGAGTGATACTAACAAATTTTCAGTTGAAATGAATACTTTTTTCTTAACAAAAAGAAACAAATTTAGTTTTCATCATTACTAATTTAAAAACTCAAAATACAGTTATTGTTTCAACTAATAAATGTTTAGATTAGGCTTAGGCGACTCTTTTCTAATAACAAGGTAACAACACAAGTAGCACAGCCTTGCAATTTAACGTGGTCCCAACACTGAGCCACCATTTTTTTATCCCTAAAAGACAGTGGCTCAGTGTTAGGCCAACGTTAAATTGCGAGGCTGTGCTAACTGGAAAGGTTTGTGTCAAATTCAATTCTGGACGGCTTAAAAAAAGGACGTATTCAAGAACTTCTTGGAACCTGTCAGCGCCATTTTTTTATTATTGTTGGTACGCCAGCTCGAAAATATATTTCTATCCAAAACTTAAGTACAAGGTGCATTTTGACCAAAGAAAATTGGATAAAGCGGTTTTACAGCTGTAAGGGGGCATCGATGGTAATAGCAACAGCAAAAGGAGGTGCACATTATCAAGAAAACATGAGTAAATACGTAATAGAAATTGAAACAGAACAAAATGTTATCCAGGAGTTTCAGACTCACCTGTAGTCCAATGTCACTCTTGCATCAGCACTGAATAAGCAGACTAAGGGTAAAGTCCCGAATAGGGGAAAGTCCTCAGTATGGGATAGATCCATCCTGCAGCACAATGCATGTTTGGCACTTGAGAGTCTAAGCGTGCATTGTGGTGCAAGATGAACCTATCTCCTACTCAACAGTCGCGCGACCATGAGATCTGAGACGAACGTTTCTGCCGAGCGGCAGAAACTTTTGCCTCTAATCATACGGCCGCGCGGCAGAAACCTTCGTCTCTGATCATACGGCAACGCTCCAGAAACCTTCGTCTGCGGTCCTTCGGCCGCGCGGCAGAAACCTTCGTTTTTGATCATACGGCAACGCTCCAGAAACCTTCGTCTCTGATCATACGGCAATGCTCCAGAAATGTTCGTCTACGGTCATTCGGCCGCGCGGCTGAAACCTTCGTTTCTGATCATACGGCAACGCTCAAGAAACCTTCGTCTGTGGTCATTCGGCCGCGCGGCAGAAACCTTCGTCTCTGATCATACGGCAACTCTCCAGAAACCTTCGTCTGTGGTCAGTCGGCCGCGGGGCAGGAACCTTCGTCTCTGATCATACGGCAACGCTCCAGAAACCTTCGTCTGTGGTTGGTCGGCCGCGCGGCAGAAACCTTCGTCTCTGATCATACGGCAACGCTCCAGAAACCTTCGTCTGCGGTCCTTCGGCCGCGCGGCAGAAACCTTCGTCTCTGAACATACGGCAACGCTCCAGAAACCTTCGTCTGTGGTTGGTCGGCCGCGCGGCAGAAACCTTCGTCTCTGATCATACGGCAACGCTCCAGAAACCTTCGTCTGCGGTCCTTCGGCCGCGCGGCTGAAACCTTCTTTTCTGATCATACGGCAACGCTCCAGAAACCTTCGTCTCTGAACATACGGCAACGCTCCAGAAACCTTCGTCTGCGGTCATTTGGCCGCGCGGCAGAAACCTTCGTCTCTGATCATACGGCAACGCTCCAGAAACATTCGTCTCTGATCATACGGCAACGCTCCAGAAACCTTCGTCTACGGTCATTCTGCTGCGCGGCAAAAACCTTCGTCTCTGATCATACGGCAACGCTCCAGAAACCTTCGTCTGCGGTCATTCGGCCGCGCGGCAGAAACATTCATCTCTGATCATACGGCAACACTCCAAAACCTTCGTCTGTGGTCATTCGGCCGCGCGGCGGAAACCTTCGTCTCTGATCATACGGCAACGCTCCAGAAACCTTCGTCTGCGGTCATTCGGCCGCGCGGCAGAAACCTTCGTCTATTATCCAGCAGAAACCTACGTCTCTGATCATACGGCCACACAGCAGAAGCATTTGTCTTCTGATCATACGGCCGTGAGGCAGAAACCTTCGTCTCTAGTCATACGGCCGCACAACAGAAACCTTCGTGTCTAATCATATGGCTGCGCAGCAGAAAGCTTCATCTCTGATCATAGGACCGCGCAACAGAAACCTTCATCTCGGATCATACAGCCGCGCGGCGGAAACCTTCGTCTCTGATCAACGTGCAGCAAAGTTACGGGTAAGGGTTGTCATTTAGTTTGATTTTAACACACTGACAGTGCTGTTAAAACAATCCTGATAAACTATCACCAGCAGAGAACACATTTGCCATGAAAGGGTGAACTTGTTCCGCAACGATGTTCGGATACCTGACAGCTGTCAGGGATTGTGCTATTGAGAAAATGGGGCCTAAAGGGTCCCAATGCCCACACAATAACACGCCGCCTAAGGCCTGTTTCTGACTAACAGTGCATTGAAGTTCCATAGCTTCCGTCGGTAATCATCGTATCAGTCCTCGCCCGTCTACGTGATGCACCAGGAAACTTGATTTGTCAGACGAGGCCACTTTCTTCCAATCATCCACGGTCCAATCTCGATTATCCTGGACCCATTTCATGCACTGTTGCCGATGAGATGCAGTGAGCATGGGTCTTCGGCTACGCAGGCCCATACGCAGATGGTTGCGATAAACTGTGTGCTGCGACACATTGCCCTGATCACCACTGTTGTAGCTTCTGGTGATTTGTCGCACTGGGGCCCTGCGGTGGCTGTGAACAATGCGCGACAGTCTCCGCTCTCCTCTGGCATCAATGAGCTGCGGTCGACACATGGCTGCCCGACGATTCGTCGTTTGGCCATCTGTGCACCACTTTTGATACGTACTCACTACAGCGGCATGGAAATAACCCACAAGCCGCGCCGTTTCCAAGATCGTAGTTCCGGTGAGCCGTACCATCTTGTCTTTATCAAACTCCTGTAGATCGGCAGCTTTGCCCATTCAGACTTCGTACACTCTACTAACCGAAAGCCAGTCCTCGGGTTGTATATATACTTCTCTGTGAGCTTCACCTGTGCTATCGTGCGGTCTCCAGGCGCGCTCTTTTCCTTAGGCTGCTGGTGGTCATAATGCAATGGCTCATAGGTGTGTATTGAGGCATATACACTGAAGTGCCAGAAAAACTGGTACACCAGTCTTATACTTGGTAGGCCCTCCACGGGAGCGCAGGACTGCAAAAATACGACGGGGCATGGACTCCACTAGCTTCTGGAAATATGCTGTAGACAATGCACACCATACTTCCTGCAGAGCGTTCCACAATTCGGGTCTATTCCGAGGTCCGGGATTCCTGTGTTCGATAGCGCGTTGCATGACATCCCAAATGTGTTCTATTACGTTCAGATCTGGGGACTTGGGTGGGAATGGCAACACCCCAAACTCAGGTGTATGCTCCTCTAACCACAATGTGGCGTCCTGACACTTGTGCGAAGGTGCATTGTCCTGTTGGAACAGGCCTAACCTATCAGCATGGATGCAGGACAAGAACGGTTGTACCGCGTCAGAAACCAGGGGGTCCCAGTGAAGTCCATCTAAACACACCCCATACCATTACGGACCCTAACCAGCCGGTACAGTTCCCTGGTGACAAACGGGATCCATGGCTTCATGAGGTTTGCGCCACACACGAATCCTTCCATCTTCCCGATACAGTTGAAAACGCGACTCGTCAGACCACGCTACTTGTTTCCAGTCATCAAGTACCACCTGATCAAATCCACACTCATAAGCCTATGCTGAATTCTCAGCATTTTCTACCCTCAATGAAATCACTAAAAACACGCCGTACACTAACATAATTACCCCTATTCCCGCTACCAGTGGCGGTGTTGCCGTGCCCAAGCGAGGCGCATAGCTCTGTGTCATGCACTCATCAAGGAGACTCGAGTTGATCGTCGGCTCCCAAAGCCCATATCGTGCAAGGGTACGTTGCACAGTCCGGACGCTGATGCTTGTTGAGGCTCCAGCATTGAATTCCGATTATATGTGCGAGAGTGTTGCACGCCTATCGCGTGAAACGATTCTCGACAGCCGACAATGGTCACATTCACCCAATGTCTTTTTACGGCCAAACTGGTATCGTAGGTTGGAGGTTTTGCCGTAATTCTTGTAGTCACGGTACACCCTTGCGATGGTCGTCCGTGAAAATCTGAACTTCGTTTCTACCTCCGAAATACACTGGTGTGCAAAAATTAAGGACGAAGGGGATAAATTAGCATAACAGCGGAACGAGCAGGCAGAACGGACCGAAAGACCACTCAGGAGATAGACTAGGGTCCGGTACGGTAGGGCATGCGCATAAAAGCAGCATGACGTAGGGGCGGGGAGGTGGAGTGTCGGAAGGATATAAAGCACACGGGCGGTGTATGCTCAGCAATTCGGTGAAAGTTATTGCACTGTGTACATCGGTTTGAACGACGTCGAGTTGCTGCTACCGTGTGATATGGCCAACTGGCAATCCAGTAGACGACATCTGGATGACTTTACCCGAGGTCGCGTCATTGGGAAGTTGGAAGAAGGTCGAAGTGTGACTAGTGTGGCCGAGGAGTTCGGGATCGCTCACAGCATCGTTTCACGAGCTTGGAGAGCATTTCAAACGACAGGAACAGCTGTCTGAGAGTTTAGCAGTGGTCGTCCACGAGCAATCACGGCGGCGGACGACCGGTATATTATCCTACAGGCGAGAAGAGACAGACGGTATACAGCGGGAGAAATCGCAAGGCACATGCAACAGACAACTGGACGTCCGTATAGCGTTTTACCGTGGCCAGGAGGCTGCACAAAGGTGGTCTATTTGCACGACGGTCAGTACGGTGTGTGCCATTAACGCCTGCTCATCAGAGACGGCGGTTTCTGTGGGGCCAGGAACACAAGAACTAGACACATCAGCAATGGGATCGAGTTCTCTTTACGGATGAGAGTCGATTTAGTCTGACGAGCGATTCTGGACGTATACACATCTGGAGAAAGCAAGGAACACGCAATCACACCTCCAACATTAACAAAAGGGACCGGTTTGGAGGTGGCGGAGTTCTCGTTTGGGGCGGTATCATGCTTGGTAGCCGTACTGACCTCCATATCTTCCAAGGAGGTACAACGCTGCACCTCATCGTACAGAGGCTATCGCAGAGCTGTTGGAAAGTGAAGATATTCAACGCATGGATTGGCCCGCAAGGTCCCCGGACCCAAATCCATTCGAACACGTGTGGGACCTTCTCGGGAGACGCTTGGCAGCACGTCACCAACCGCCAGTAACGATTCCGCAGCTGTGATTGGTGCTACAAGAGGAATGGGCTGCGATGCCTCAACAGCTCCTTGGCAACCTCATCGTCAGCATGGACAGACGTTGTAAATCTTACAACGCAGTCAGATGTGATCATATCCCCTACTAAAGACTGGATTTTTCTTGGCAGCAGCCTGTCACATGGACGTTTCCGTTTTCTGTCCAGTTGTGCTCGAAGCTACCCTTTCAATAAAGTGCCATTGTATCCTTTGGATTCCTTGTTTGGACGGTTTTACTCACTTGTCCCATATTCTTACATCTTGGGGATCTTATGGTATGATTTGAGTCGATGTGGAGCACTTCTGCAGGACGTTACATTCGAAAAACCGTCTCGTCCTTAATTTTTGTACGCCAGTGTACTATGGCCCTTCTCACGAGCGTAAACTATGACACCGCGTTGAAAGTCGCTTAAATCGTTATTACTTGTCATTCTCATGCCGAAAACAGCTCTGACAGCTCGCAAGGATGTCTATCGCTTTATATACGCACTGGCGGATGCAACCGAGTACGCGCATAGGTGACGGTGCTATGTATTTTGCATTTGCTCGTCTGTACCAGTTTTTCTGGCACTTCAGTGTATCTCCTCGAGCTCAAATAGTGGCATTCGAAGTTCAGATGGCAGCTTATCTGGATTTAAGCGATCTCGAGCGTGGTATGATAGTTGGCGCCCGGAGATGTGTCACTCTATCCCGGATATTAGCAGGAAATTTGTATTTACACGGTCAAAATTTTCGAGGTGTATCTAGACTACAAAAACTAGGGAAAAACATCGTGAGTGCAAAATCGGTATGCCCGTGGAAAAGCCCTGAACGATGATGGACTGTGGCGTCTGATGGCACACTTCGTAATATCCAACAGGGATGCAACATTACTGCAACTCACAACGCAATTCAATACTGCGGCCAGTAGTGACACCAGCGTTTGTACAGTGAAACGTTCACTGTTTTCTATGTGGTTGGGAAGCCCACGGCCCACCCGGGTGCCATTGCTGACCTGACGACACAAGACTGTTCGCCTCGCCTGGGCTCGGGAACACCTCCATTGGACGCAAGAGGACTGGAAACGTGTAGTCTTGTCTGACGAATCACGGTACCAACTGCTTCGAGGAGATGGCCGACTCCAGATGTGGCGACAAGCCCAAGAGTCAATGGATCCCGCATGCCTACAAGGGAGAGTGCAGGCGGGCTGTGGCTCTGTTATGGTGTGGGGTGTTTTCAGCTGGCACGGATTAGGACCTCTCATACATCTGCAGACCGCTCTGACAAGTGGAGACTAGGTAACCATCCTTGTTCCTTGATGATTATTTGCACCCGTTCATGTCATGCAACCACTCCGACGGGTGTGACCTCTTTCAGCACGATAATCCGCCACCTCACACGTTCACAGTCGCCCGACTATGGCTGGAGGAACATTCCACGGAATTTGGCATCCTGACTCCCCTACCCTCGTTCGCCGGATTCAAACGCAACTCATTTGGAATGCTGTTCAACGTGCCGGCAATTCCAGGAATCTTCCATCCACGAATCTTACGGAACTGTGGGAGGCTCATCAGGAAGCATGGTGGGAACTGTCTCAACAGTGCTACAGAGAGCTTGTGGAGTCCATGTCCCGTCGCGTTGCTGCCGTTATCCGATAGCGAGGAGGACCAATGCGGTATTAGAGAGGCGTCCAAGTTTTTTGGGCACTTCAGTGCATCTATCCACAGTTTAGTGATATTTCGAGTGGGTTCTACAAGGATCCCAGATGCGCTGGCCAGCGCAGTTTCTGGGATCCTTGTAGTACTGTCTGCTGATTCTTGCAGTATGTGAGCAGACGTTATCTTGTTGAAACTAGTCATCAGGGTTATCACAGAGATGGGACAACAAAACAGGTTGCAACACCTTATTGACGTATCGCCGTGCTGCCACTGTACCCATTATGCGTAAGATAGATGAATGGTTGTTAAAACTAATAGTTCCTTATGACAAACAGGCTGAAGAGCTGAATGTCGCTCACGATCGCAGCGAGATCGTCCCGGTGACACCGTCGTCTCCAGACTCTCGATCGGCGATCATCGGCGCTGTGAAAGAAGCAAGACTCGTCGCTGAATACGGAATGGTTGCTTTGTACCACGACGCATATCCAGTGAGACACCACTGAAACGTTGCGCGATTATGTGCTGTGGTGAGTAGCGATCTTTGCAATGGTTGGCGAGCCAGCAAATTAGCCTCGGCTCATCTGAAATTCATCGTACCTATCGATATGGGGATGTCCATAGCTACCTGTGCACCTCGTTGAATATCGTCCACTGTGTATTCTGCGGTTGCTACAGCTTGCCGTTGAATGCGGTGATTGAGGCGTTTGAAAGTCTCTCTGCGTTCACCAGTCCCACTACGGTGACGCACGTTACTTTTCTCCAACCTCTGTTGCCACATTCGGCGGACAGTTTTTGCATTCATTTCCTCCGCAATTCGACGCGGATACGAGCCAGCCATACCTATCCCTATGAAGAAGCCTCTGATAAAATAATCGTCCAGGCATTCTCATTCCTTACACGTTCTTCCGTCACCGAGATCACTCCAATGCAGGTGTCCACTCGCTCAGGTGAGGACGTGTTGTGAGTCAAAAATATACATAGCTTTGTGATGAAGCCTCAGACAAAGGTGTCCGTGTGATGATAGGATTAACGATGACGTCGTCCAGGCATTCTCACTCCTTACACGTCCTTTCGCCACCGATATCACTCTGATGCAGTGGTCCGCTCCCTCAGGTGAGCGCGTGTTGTAAGTCAAAAATATACATAGCCCTGTGATGAAGCATCTGGTAGAGGTGCCCATGTGATGGTAGGATTTCTAATGAAAATGTCCAGGCATTCTCACTCCTTGCACGTGCTTTCGCCACGGAGATCACTCAATACGGTGGTACACGCAATCAGGTATGGACGGCCAAACTTAACTACGCGAGATGCCGCCCCGGTGGCGCAGTGGTCTAAGCGATGGCTTCTGATCATTCGTCCGAACGGGTCCGGGTTCGAATCCCGGTGAGGCATGGATGTTGTGTTTGTCTTACGGCACTGGCTCTCTCCCTTCCCTGGAACCAGTGACCCTAAATTAGGGACGGGCGACTGCTTATAGCCCATTGAGTTGCTCACGGCGGTCGTTAAACCTCCAATCAAACAAACAAACAAACTACGCGAGGTTGTTTCTCCTTTTTATCTCACTCACCTATCGCGCGATTGGTTCGCAACTGCACTCATTTACATAGCCCAACTGTCGATACATGCGATCAGTTCTCATGGCTCTCTGACAAATACTTTCTGCGGTGGATATTGTACGTCCCTCAGTACATTTTTCTTAGTCTGTGAAAATACAAATTTGCCGGTGGCGGGGATCGAAACGGCATACTTCGTCTCCGGAGCCGAATGCTTTCCCAATTAAGCTACACCGACGGAATTTATCCCTGCAACTTTGCCGTTCTCACATGTGCTTCACCTATGTAGTACGTCATATATATATCCCTCCCTCTTGAGAAAGGCGGATGCATGAAATCGCAGGTTTCGAGTCCCCCGCAAACCATGCTTGAAGTAACTGTCTGTAGAAGAAGGAATTCCAATTAATTCCAGACGATGTGCGGAAGAATCATCGTACATTTTTCTAAGCGAAGAAGGAATTTTCATTAATTCCAGACGATGTGAATTTACATTAATTCCAGACACATATGAAGAAGAAGGAATTTTCATTAATTATAGACAATGTGCGAAAGAATCAGCACACATTTTTCGAAGCGAAAAGGAATTTACATTAATTCCAGACAATATGCGGAAGAATTATCACACATTTTTCGAGGCGAAGAAGAAATTTTCATTAATTCCAAACGATGTGTGGAACAATCATCATACATTTTCCGAAGCGAAGAGAGAATTTTCATTAATTCCAGACGATGTGTGGAAGAATCATCATACATTTTTCGAAGCGGAAAAGGAATTCTCATTGATTTCAGACGATGTGCGGAAGATTCATCACACATTTTTCGAAGCGAAGTAGTAATTTACATTAATTCCAGACGATGTGCGGAAGAATTATTATACATTTTTCGAAGCGAAGAGAGAATTTTCATGAATTCCAGACGATGTGTGGAACAATCATCATACATTTTTCGAAGCGGAAAAGGAATTTTCATTAATTCCAGACGATGTGCGGAAGAATCAACAGACGTTTTTCGAAGCGAAGAAGTAATGTGCATTAATTCTAGGCGATGTGTGGAAGGAATGTAACACGTTTTTCGAACCGAAGAAGGAATTTTTGTTAATTCCAGTCGATGTGTGGAAGGAATAGCACACAGTTTTCGAAGAACACAAGGGTAATAGATCCATTTCCACAATCGGGCGCTAATGTGAAAACACACATTTGCCGAACTTCGCATCGTTGTGTACCGGAATGGAATGTTTTTCCAATTAAGTTACACCGACGGAATTAATCGCTTTAACGTTGAGGTTTTAACATGTGCTTCACCTCTATAGTACGTCACGAATGCGTGACCGTCGTGACTAAACACCCTTTTAGAATTGGCAGTCTAGATATCGGTATTGTTGTTTTCAAGATGGTACATACGTTTTGAAACTCGGAAATATCGATTTTTTTTTTATTTTATTTCGCACCAGGTCTTAATCATTTGATTGACTGAGTTTTGGAGGAAATTTTGAGAGAAATTGCAGAATCCGAAGTGTAAGATTTACAGTATTTTAAAATCCGTGAAATAAAGAAAAAGATAGCCCCGAATGAAACTCCTCTTTTGGTTGTGAAACTCTACTTTGGAACTCCCTCATCTTTTGAAACCTTGCGACAATTTTCAAACTAAATAGAAAATGCAAGCACGCAAAAATTAATACCTCTTTTTCGTGTTCGTTAAGAGTTTACGGCGGACTTCTTTAACGAAATACGTATACGTATATTCTGACGACGGGAATATATTATCATCTTCCTTTCAGGAAAAGCAATAAAACACACACACACACACACACACACACACGAAAGATTCGCATAAAACTAAACAGTTTAATCCAAATTAATTCATGGCAAGCCGTAAGCAATAAAATATAATGTTTGCTTTAAAACCATCCATTACTGGCTAGTAGTCTGTTTTTTAAAGTTCCTGAATACTAGTTGCCAGGAAATTCAATTTATGCAGCGATTGTAGTTTCTTTTGAAGATTTAACTAGTATTTCTTTAAAACCGCTGTCCTCATTGCTTTGGGCATTTTTCTGAGAGCTTTTATTACCACGTTTTGAAAAATGTACTTGACTGTAACTCATTTAAGTCGTAGCAAAGCAGACTTCAAGTGATTCACTGATTTGATTTTCAGTTCCTATATACTTTGGCTTTGCTGTTTCTCATACGTTTTCTGCTGCCATTGTCCAAAACATCTTAATCAACTTCTTCAAAAAGCTCCAATAAAAAACTCAAAACTCGCGAAGGCATTTATTTTAGTTTGCTTTATCGAAAGCCGATGTTGCCAATCTTTTTTTTTTCTTTTTTGCTGTCTGTTGGATAAATACGCAGTTTATCTTTCATTCGTTCAGTGCTAAAACTGTTTGAAATTTTCAGTGTTTATTCTTGCTTACAAAACACAACCATTGTCAAAAAATTGCACAGTTTATTTTACGAGAAAATTGCATTGCTGATCTAACACTTTTAAATTTTATTTTCTCTCTGGAAATGCTTGACTGCTCATCTTTAGGAAATCTGTTTGAAATTTTAAGTATTTCTAAGTGCTTTAAAATTGCGAGGCGAAAATCTTCATGCAAATGATCAAACTAATTGCAAACAATACCGTCTGAGCACGATTTACTAAAAGATGAAAAATATGTACAGATTAAAACCATAAGTACTTTCAAGGTGACCTTCACCTCATCTTCAGATGTATCAGACACGCCAACATAACATCTTATATACACTGTCTCCATGTGCACCATACGTACATTACTTCAGGAACACGTGACAAACAGGATTTTGTAAACAACTTATGCAAATCATGGTGAAGAAGGTAAGCTGTGAGAACAAGTTATTAAACACATTATGCCACTTGAAACAACAGTTTGTTACGAAACGTATTAATGAGGTGCTCCCAAGTTCCAGACAGTTCATAAGGGCTGTAATCATTGCAACACTGGACACCAAAAGCTGTAATATAAATACTTTCCATGCACAGTAGTGAGTGGGCAGAGGCGGGGGTTGCTAATAATTTAGTGTTCTGCGAATCTGGGTACATAACTCCAGAGTTGACATTTCTTGCTAGGGCAGTGCAATTCTTAATGCGTTACGTTTCGTCAAACTGCGTTCGTATTTTAAATTTCAGAATTAGAGGGCTCACCGATGGGGTTCCCCCTGTCCGCAGTGTTGGCGGAAATTCAGCTTCAGTATATTGAGAATAAAGTTCTCAATGAATTTTGACCCGCACTCAGTTTATACTTAACGTACGTTGACGACATCTTGGTGATCTGGCCTCGCACCCAAGATGAATTAAATTGTTTCGCCAACGCACTATCTTCAGTCTTTCCTACTATCAGGCTCACAGTGGAACAGAAATCTGACTTTAAATCGCCTTAGATTTTTGCATTCATAGAACACCCATTCTAATACCTTAGTTTTTCAGTTTACCGTAAACCCTTAGCTATTGGTTCATTAATTCCATTCAATTCCTCACGTCCATTTCAGTATAAAACTTCCGCTATTGATTTTCTTTTTCGCAGGGCTTACACGCATACCACTACCAGGATCTTCTTTGATCAGGAGATTAATTACATCTTTAATCTTGCAAGTTGTTTCGGCTACCCTACCTATATAACTAAACGCATTTATGCTAGTGTTAGGGTGAGTCGTTCTACTACTCTGGCGAGACATAGAGCGGAGGATAACTGGAAATTCGTAGGTACGGTTGAACACATGCCGTACATTAGTAATGTGCTATCTCGCCTGTGCTCCAGACATATAATAATGTATTGGCATTAGCACTAGAAATTTGCCAACATATGTTAGAAGAAGCCGTAGTAAAGCTGACTTGTTGCAAAAATGGGGTGTTTACAATATCCTTATGATGAACCCATGCTCATGAGAGATTATCAGCAACTACACTACTGGCCATCCAAAATGCAACACCAAGAAGGACACGAGATAGCAAAGCCAGATTTACTGGACACATAACAGATACAAAGATGAAACGATTGAGCTTACAGGCCCGTGCGACTTGCGGAACACGCAGACATCAATAGTTCGTGTGGCCCCCATGGCTGGCAATAACGGCCGCTACACGCCGCGGCATCGAACGAAAGAGGCTTTGGATGTGGGCTTGGGGTATGTCGGTCCAGGCTGCTTCCACACGTTGCCACAGTTCATCAAGCGTAGCCGCGGGTGGTGCTTGCTGGGCCACTCGGTTGCCGATCAGCGACCAGACGTGTTCGATGGGCGACATATCGGGAGAACAGGCGGGCCACGGCAGTAGTGACACCTGGTGGGCCGAGAAGAATTGTTGCACGATGCGTGCAACGTGCGGGCGCGCATCGTCCTGTTGAAACGTGGCCACTAGCAGGTCCTGCAGGTAAGGAAGGACTACCGGCTCCAAAACGTAGGACATGTAGCGGTGGCTGTTGAGTGTACCGGCGATGCGTACCAGAGGAGTACGGGTGTCATATCCAATTGCGCCCCAAACCATAACGCCAGGCGACGGACCGGTATGGCGATGCATAATGCAGGCGTCATACAGTCTCTCGCCGCGGTGCCACCACACGCGGATCCGACCATCGAGGTGTTGCAGAAAGAAGCGGGATTCGTCGGAGAAGACAATGTCATGACATTTCGTAGTCCAGGTGCGGCGTTCAACTGCCCACTGCCGCCGCACTCGCCGGTAGTGTAACGTCAATGGTAATCGGAGCAACGGACGCCGTGCGACAAGTCCCCGCTCCTGCAGACGACGTCGAACGGTACGTGCTGACACAGTGACACAGGTTGTTGCGCAACACATCCTAATTCTTGCGATAGCGTTCGTGATGTGGCGATGCGATCCGTCAATGCCTGCCGCACAACATGCCGGTCCTCTCGTTCGGTGGTGTGTCGCGGCTGCGGCAATCGCTCACGTCGGTCCGTCCGTCCCTTCTGCACCCACCGAATCCATACTCACCTCACTGTGGCTGGATTTCGTCCCACACGGGCTCCGATGTCTCGGTACGATAAACCGCTGTCGCGATAAGCCACTATTCGCCCTCTGTCGAGCTCCGAAACATGCTGGAATGACTGCCGTATTCTGCGAAGAGGCATCAGGAAGCTTCCCACGCACAGGTCCGGCAGCACAACACACTTCCACTACTTACACCCCGCCTTCTGTGCACCCTTCTTATAGTGCTTCTCGGTGGCGTGCCGGGTGCACATAATTTGCATAAGCCCTACAATGCTAATCGTGTGCATGTCCTCTCGCGGGCGACGCATGCTGCGAATATCAGGCCAATCGAATGCTTCCTTCTTGGTGTTGCATTTTGGATGGGCAGCATTGTACATAGGATCTACTAGATGGCTGATATGTTTGGGCTTGCATGAGCACAAATATAGCTTAAAAGCTAACCTAAATAGCCCTAGCAAAGAATATCAACTCTGGAGTTATGTACCCAGACTTGCAGAACACTAAATTATTAGCAACCCCCGCCTCTGCAAAAAAAAAAAAAAAAAATCCTGTTTCTGTCACGTGTCTTTGGAGTAACGTATCCATGGCGCACATGGAGAGTGTATATAGGATGTTATGTTGGCGTGTCTGATACATCTGCGGGCCGCGGGTGGCCTATTGGGCAGCGTTCGTGACTGGCACGGAAAGGACCTTGGGTTCGATCCCAGGCAGGTACGAGCGCTCGATCCACTAAATATCCGCCGTGCGTCGGATGTGCACGTTAAACCGTCGGACCCCGGGTACTGGCCCCACGGTAATAAATAAGGGCGTCTTCCTCCCTCTTTCTACTTCGCTTCCGTGTCACTTTCCTAGCTTCCTTTTTCTAAGGTTTGTTTAAGACCTGGGGTCAGACACTCCCTTTCTAAAATCCTCTACATCTGATCTAATCTGATAATCTGAAGATGAGGTGAAGGTCACCTTGAAAGTACTTATGGTTTTAATCTTGTCCATATGTTTCTTCTTTTAATAAATCGTGCTCAGACGGTATTGTTTGTAATTAGTTTGCTTTAAAATTTATTCCTTTTCTGAAAACCTAATTGCGAAAAATATTCGTAATGTCGATGCTAACGCCACGTGGAGTGACATCGGCACCACGACGTGTCAGTACAGATGTATGGAAATCAGTAACCAAGTTGTTTGTATTGTAATCCATACTTCCTGGCGAGTTGATGTGTCCAACTGCTTCACCTGGTATCCACAACATCCCACAAATGTTCGATTGTATTGAAATCAGGCGAGTCTGCAGGCCATTTGAAATGTGCCCCAAATTAGCACTCTGTGCGTCAAACCATTCCAGCCTGATGACGAGGGGCATTATTGTCCAAAAAAATATATACACTACTGTTTGTAATATTGCAACACCAAGAAGGAACCATGTGATTCGAATGAAATTTATACCACACATTACCGATATGACTGTACATAAAGTCATTTAATTTTCAGAACAATACAAGAATTTTTACCTGCAAAATGCAGTATCTTGTGAAGCCTACGCGAGCTGCAATAAGAACTTCTAGATGGCGTGGCATTGAATCGAAAATGCGTTGGATGATGTCCTGGGTAATTGCTTGCCAGACGGCATATATGCAAGTCCACAAATCATTGGCACTAACCGCTGGAGGACTTTGATGGGCCAATATCCGAGTGACCATATCCCATGCATGTTCAAAGGGCTACATGTCTGCCGAACGTGCAGGCCACTGAAGAAGCGGTATCTGCTGTGCTGTGAAAGCTTGAACATTCCTGGCAACATGTGGTCGGGCATTGTACTAATGGAATATAGTACCAGGAGTGCTCTGAAGGAAGGGTATGACTTCTGTGAGTACAACGTCCCTGATGTAGAGGTCGCTGTTGAGATTGCCCTCAAGTCGCAGCAGCCAAGATCGCGAATAGTACCCAATGGCACCCCACACCATCACACTTGGCTTTCGGCCCGTATGACGCTCCACAGTGCAGTGTGGAAGAAGGTGCTCACTACAATACCGTCTAATGCATATGTAGCCATCATGGCAGTCCAAGTTGAAACGGGACTCGTTCGAAAACACATGATGCGAATCAGCACGCCATTGTCTATATTGAGAACCCCATTCCAGCCTGAGGCGGCGATGGTTCAGGGTCAAGGTAATGGGCCACAAAGAGATGCGGGCAACCAGTCCTCTGTGCAGCAGGCGGCGTCGAACCGTGGAGGCAGGCAATTCCACACCTGTTGCAGTGCTCCACTGTTGTGCTAACACATGTGAAGATGCGGAACGGTTCGTCACTACCATGCGGACGAGGTGTAGGTCATCCCGCGGTGTCTTCACGTTTCTCGGTCCACTGCCGGATTGTCGATGTACCTGGTTTTCCTCGGTACACTGCCGCCACACGCGCATCACTGTCGTGGAGTTATGTCCTGTAATGTCGCGGTACGAAAATGCACCTTCACGCAGACCAATCATTCGTCCCCGTTCAAACTCTGTCGTATGGGGATATTGCGCCCTTCGTCTTCGCCGAGGCATTATTGAATCCTGGAGACCCTTTTACAACTCGCTGTCCGCGATGACGACAGTACACTTCCTAATTAATGGTTTAGTTCCTTGGAAGCAATTCAAAATACACAATACCTTTGAAATCCCACCACACTGACAGCATAACCTTCCTTTGGTGCATATGTGCTTTTGAAGTGCTTTGAGTAGGTTCATCATGCTTGCTCCACGAACTTTTTCATTCGACTTTGTTGTAGACGATCCATTTTTCCGCCTGTTATCATACGTTTCAAAAATGGATCGTTTTCCTAAAGTTTCAAGAGCGAATCACAGATGTCAACGCGCCACATGTCGAGCTTACTAATGTGGTCCATTTGCTTTAAATGGTTTTCAAAGCTCGATTTCGATATGTTTAGAATCTCAGCAATCTTTCGTGTCGTTAAACGCTGATTGGATTCTATCAATGACGTTATTTTGTCGTCATCAACTTCGATTGGCCTTGTGCGTCTTTCAAGCAAAATATCGAGACCAAAATTTCGCAAACCAATTCCGACGCTACCGTAGTTTTAAGGCATCCCTACCATACACATCACATAACTTTTTATGAGCTTGCACAGCGTTTTTTTCCTTTTCGGAAGTAATACAGCAAACATGACGAAAAGGTTCCTTTTGATTGTCCATTATGAATTCGACGCCTACAAACACTTGTTAACGAAATCGTGCACTTTCTGTTTCTAAAACAAGCTTGAACTGTCAGCTGTCACGTTACATAATGAACTTGCGGTTTCAAACGACGTTAGTTACATTTAAAGACATGTGCCGCCATCTATGTGTAAAACCACAATGACTGTTTGGCCAACGCAATATATCCCCACTTGTGAAAGGGCTGGGACGGAATCGTAGGTTTCCGGGTCAGCCGGCAAACTACGCTTGAACGAGAGCTCCCTGTGGAAGAAGGAACTCTGACTAATTCCAAACAATGTGTGGAAAGATCATCACACGTTTTTCAAAGAACCCAACTGCCACGAGATTCATTTTACGTTCGGGCGCCAGTATTGCAGAAATGCCCATTTGCTGGTGGCGGAAATCGAATTCTTGTGCTCCGGAGCCAAATGCTTTTCCCAATTAAGCAACGCCAACAAAGTTTGACGCTGCAATTTTGCCGTCTTGACATGTGCGTCACCTCTGTAGTACGTCACAACTCATAGTTGCATATTGTTTCTGGCTGACCAATATTCAATTGGCTGTTCAGCTGCGGAACTGTGCTTTGCCGATTGTCCTGCAGAAGGGGACGTACCCGTCATTGACCCCTGAAATCCACGTTTATCCTGCCCTTTACAGTTGTGTCACCGGTTGGGGGTTTCGTCATTTTGGCACCAATCCTGATATACTATAACCACGGAAGTTCTCGAACAGCCCACAAGTGTCACTATTTGAGAAAATGGACAGACCGACCTTTCTTGCGTTTCCAATTTGTCCTTTCGTAGACTACGACAGATTCTTGGTTTACCCATCACGTCCGTAACTTCCCTCTCAACTGAACCACCAACTTATTACATGCACCCCCATTAGCCTACAGTCCACGCCCTCCTCCTTGTTACGCCAGTATTGGGTGTATCTCACTTTGCATTAGGGTGGTGGCAATTCAGTAAGCAATCAGTGCATACCGATATGTGTGGGGGCTGGAATGAATTATTTTAGACAATCTGAATGACTTATTTTATTTTAGGTGCTTAATGATCACCATAAGCAATCACCTTTTCTTGACTCGGGGATTCCTGATTTTGTTGAATGGACAGAGACGGCGCAATCAGATAAGCTTACCACCGATACCTCTGAATACCTTGCCAGCTTAGCAATTAGTCGAAAATATCTACGCTTCCGAGTACTCAGACACCAGGACAACTTGTATGACGTTGCTGACAATAATAGGAACTCGTGTTCTCCCCGAATGACGAAATAAGGCGAATATACCCTCCGTTTCAGGATTTAGCAATCCCTAAGGTCATCTAAGACTAAACGCTGCAGCTTGTTCCTGATTTAGGGCCACTAGTACCAGGAAAGGGACAGAAAGTGGACGGTACGACAAACACACTACGTATATCTTAGTCTGGACTCCAGATCGGACCCAGCTCGAGTGAGTTGTTGATATCCCTCGCTTTTGATTTATCCGTCACCGGGGTGTTTCTACTGTACCAAATTACTGTAATTCGAAAGACGAAATGTCTATCATTAAGACATCCCAGTTCGAGCCTGTATCCAGACTTCAAACAAGCACACTCACTAAAAGATCTCCAAATATGGAATGGGAATTGTTGTTAGCGAAAATTAATCACCTGACAAATTGAACTTGCATCGCCGCTCCTGTGGTGCGGAGGTCTAAGCGATGGCCTGTGATCATTCGTCCGAAAGGGGTTTTCCTGACTCACCTTTTCCTGACTCGGGGATTCCTGATTCTGTTGAATGGACTTGAGTCCCGGCTTTGAGTCCCGATGAGGCATGGATGTTGTGTTTGTCTTACGGCACTGCCTCTCTCCCTTCCCTGGAACCAGTGACCCTAAATTAGGGACGGGCGATTGCTCATAGCCCACTGAGTTGCTCACGGTGATAATTAAACTTCCAATAAAAAGAAACAAGTAAAATCATGCAATGCATTGATTATGATACGCTTTCCAACATACCAGAAATCATTACTTAACTTATTAATCAAGAGGACAATGGCTGTGGAATACATCTCGCTCCTGTGCCCTGACTTTTGTTCCCATTTCGATGATATTCAACAGAACCAATTCAGTATACCTCCGGAACAACATGATAACGTTTTGTTGCAATCGAAGCCTTTTTACGTAAGTTATGACGCATAAGAGCGATGGAGTGGATCCCGCTCCTATGTCCTGACCTTCGACCCCATTTTCCCCATTTTTGAAAAGGGTTATTCCCCAAGTTTTACCCTAGCACATACTAAAATTTCATCGAAATCAAACCATTTTTACGCGAGTTATCGTGCAGACGACGGACAGACAGACGGACAAAACTGGAGCATATACACTTCTTCAACCTACGGTTGGAAAGCGTAAAATAGAAAGAACCTGCCTCTGTCAAAAATTCTTATGAAATAATTCCTTAATAAAAAATTGGGGGATAATATAACTTCCATTGATCTATTTTAGGTCATAAAAAAATTAAAAACCGAGAAAGATATGAGCGAAACAGTACCTTGATGTAGAGTTCACGTAATGTAGTATACAATAAGATAGTTTTAAATAATAATTTCATGATTTACCTTTGAATTGTGTCCAGAATGTCGTAAAAAATTATGAATTCCGTGACTACGATATATTGTGGGGTTGATGCACAACTTTCATTTTCAATGGTAAATAGCACGAACACAAATTTAATTATCGCATCAGCCACTTTTCCCACTTTGAGGTGAAAGAGGAAAAAAGTTCTAAGAAGCGATTGTCAAACACAGCGAACCGTCCCGGGGATGGATTTGGATGTCAATGTTTTCAACTTTTTCCCCTTTCACACTCTGATCCCAAGTGTAGGAGAAAATGCAGATTATTTCTACAATGGTTTTTAACCTCGCACGTTATGATGAGATCATCTCCGCTTTAGGAGAGAATCGTGGGCATTTTTCTCGCCCCCATTATGTCTTCGCATCCAAGTAAGAGATAAAAACACAAACAAACTGCATTCACCCTCTTCTGCACTGCAGTAGCTTAGAATAAGAGATAGATACACAGAATTTTTTTTTTTTTGATTGGAGGTTTAACGACCACCGTGAGCAACTCAATGGGCTATAAGCAGTCGCCCGTCCATAATTTAGGGTCACTGGTTCCAGGGAAAGGAGAGAGCCAGTGCCGTAAGACAAACACAACATCC
This sequence comes from Macrothele yani, assembly GCA_039090855.1. Lineage (NCBI taxonomy): Eukaryota > Metazoa > Arthropoda > Arachnida > Araneae > Macrothelidae > Macrothele > Macrothele yani. The sequence goes on along the minus strand of CM076994.1, from coordinate 9,684,901 downwards.
ATGCCTGACCGGGATTCGAACCCGAACCTCTTTCGGACGAATGACCAGAGGCCATCGCTTAGACCACTGCACACCGGGGCGGCCAGAAAATTCAAATTAAACTATAACGGACGCTAACAGGAACGATGCGAGCGAGGTCCATAGCAACACGGGGTTTTTTTTGTTTTTTTTTATTGAAGGTTTAACGACCACCGTGAGCAACTCAATGGGCTATAAGCAGTCGCCCGTCTCTAATTTAGGGTCACTGGTTCCAGGGAAGGGAGAGAGCCAGTGCCGTAAGACAAACACAACATCCATGCCTCACCGGGATTCGAACCCGGACCCCGTTCGGACGAATGATCAGAGCCCATCGCTTAGACCACTGCGCCACCGGGGCGGCCAACACGGGGCTACAGGGATGCTGTTCTTTGCTTGTTCATAGTTAATGGTGTATAACAGGATCCGCCGCCCTGGTGGCGCTGTGGTATAAGCGCTGGCATGTGACCGTTCATCCAAGTAGGTCCGGGTTCGAATCTTGGTGGGGCATGGATGTCGTGTTTGTCTTACGGCACTGGCTCTCTCGCTTCCCTGGAACCAGTGGCCCTAGATTAAGGACGGGCTACTGCTTATAGCCCATTGAGTTGATTACAGGGACCGTTAAACCCTAAACTAGTGGTGGCCAACCCGAGGCACCCGTTCCATTTAGTGGCACGCGGAAGCCTTCAAACCTTCAACATTTCAGTACCCTATTTAAAAAAAGGAAAAAAGAGAAAAAGAAAAAAATTCTTAAAGCAATAGGCGAAAATACACAAATCAAGGCTGCCTTTACAAGTGTGTTTTGTTTGCTTGCGTACGTGCGTCAGAAAGCAAAACTGGTACGTCTGCCTGCTACTATTGTCGGGGGCAGAAAACCATCAGCCTAATTCCCTTGTCACTGTTATCGCGCTTGTAAAGCAGTGACATCTTGTCTTCACTGAAGACACAGCCGAAGTTAAAGCAAAATAGGAAAACTGAACGTTGTGTGGCGAGAAACAACCTGGAGGTCACAAAAGCTCGGGAGCTCCCCGTCTGTTCACGTCATACTTTGACGTAGTTACTTAGTGCTAGCGAGCGATGAGGAAGTTGTTCTCTCTCTTGGGCAATAAGCAGTCACCCGTCCCTAATTTAGGGTCACTGGTTCCAGGGAAAGAAGAGAGCCAGTGCCTTAAGACAAACGCAACATCCATGCCTCACCGAGACTCGAACCCGGACCCTTTTTGGAAGAATGATCGGAGGCCAAAGCTTAGACTACTGCGTCATCGGGGCGGCACGGTGTCTTTCGAACGGCGATCGTAAAAGGTAAGGCTTAACTCCTTTGTAATGTGAACGGTTGGCGCCACATTGTGTTTTAATTTTAGAAATGTCTGTTAGTAAGCCGTTGACCATAAAAACGAAAGTATGAAGAAGACATTGCAGTATGTGCTTTCAACATTGATTGGGAAGAAAAGTTTTTTTTTTCAGTAATCAAGTTGCAACCAAACCAGTTTGTTTGATTTGCTGATCTTGTGTTGCGGTACCGAAAAAGTTTAACTTGGAGCGACATTTCAAGCAAAAGCATTCTGATTTTAATTCTAAGTATCCTGTTGGCTCCACATTACGAACGGACTTTATTAACAAAAAAAAAAGAGATCACTAACTGGTCAACAATTGCTTTTCCAGAAAAAGAGTGAAGAACTGACATCAATGGTGAAGGCTTCCTACGAAATTTCTCTTCTGTTGGCACGAAAGAAGAAACCATACTCTCATGGCGAAGAAATAGCCTGCAAATATTTACTAACCGTGCCAGAGATCCAAAAACTACGGAAATGGCCAACGCAATTTCGCTTTCTCGGAATGCAGTGATGCGTCGTATAGACGACATGGCTAATAACATTAACACTCAAATGTGTGTCTTCGATTCACTCTTCTAAGATTTTTTGCTTGGCTATAGATGAGAGCTGTGATGTTTCTGACACTGCCCAGTTAAGTATTTTTGTACGTGCTATCAAAGTCAACATTGATTTAACTGAAGAACTCTTAGACTTGCGTCAATTAATAACAACCAGAGGTGAAGATGATTTTAACAAGCTGAAAAATGAAAAATGTTATTGAAAACAATAAGTTAGAGTGGAGGAAATTAGACAGCATTTACACAGATGGGGCTCCAGCAATTATTCGTACGAAAAACGGGTGTGTAGCGTTACTTGAAGATTATGTGGAAAAGAAGATATTCAAAGTACCACTGCATCATACATCAAAGGCTCCTCAGGGTAAGAAACTTGCTGTTAACGCACGATGTACAAACTTGCCGAATGGTTCTAGTTCCATGCAAACTTTAATAACTAAAATCACACACACAAGTTAAAATCTATTTACATGGTTTCAAACAACATAAGTACTTTCGTGCTGGCTACGAGCACATCATCAGATGAAAGACAAGTTGGAGTTCCAGAAAACACATTTATGTATCGGTGCCGTTGCCAATCGTTCACACTGAGGAAAGAAATACAAGAAAGTTCACTTGCTTTAACGTAATGTGAGAAAAATAGAGGCCTATAGAGTTCTATTAATGATGGTCAGAGTCTGCTATGTTAGAAGAAGAAACAGGAATCGAGGACAGTAAAGTTTTCCAGGCCTGGGAAATATAGCTGGGTACTTCATCGTTGCAACAAGTGCCCACTCAATGCAAAATGTGCAGACTCTCTGTAAAGAGCACTGTTTCCCTCGTAGTAGAGGTAGAAAGAATGGAGACGTCTGTCCAAGATGGGTAATGTGTACCAGCTGAAGAAAGCCTGGCTAAAGCAGTCGATGAAGAGCCATTTTTTACACTATATTGGTGTTCCTTAATTCTTGTTTGCAGTCTCCGTAGGGTTGAGCCGATATATATGAGGTCCTTGTCTTGAGGATCGACAGATTTCATAGAAATGGAATAGATGCCACATTTGTCCAACAATTCAACACAGTCCCGATCATTTTTAATCAGGGAATAAATGTTCGATGTTTTTAACCCAAAACCGACACCGTGACTGTGACAGATGTTCAATAAACTACCGTTCACATGAGGGACGTAAGTCATCGATCCAACATATTTGATATCCATTCGTTCACGTGTCAGGGTAAAAAATGTTGAACTTTGGATTTTTCGGTAGATTCTATGGACATCTGAATGAAGTACCCAGCTATCTTTCCCAGGCCTGGAAAACTTTACTGTCCTCGATTCCTGTTTCTTCTTCTAACATAGCAGACTCTGACCATCATTAATAGAACTCTATAGGCCTCTATTTTGCTCACATTACGTTAAAGCAAGTGAAACTTTCTTGTATTTCTTTCCTCAGTGTGAACGATTGGCAACGGCACCGATACATAAATGTGTTTTCTGGAACTCCAACTTGTCTTTCATCTGATGATGTGCTCGTAGCGAGCACGAAAGTACTTATGTTGTTTTAAACCATGTAAATAGATTTTAACTTGTGTGTGTGATTTTAGTTATTAAAGTTTGCATGGAACTAGAACCATTCGGCAAGTTTGTACATCGTGCGTTAACAGCAAGTTTCTTACCCTGAGTAGTCTATGTGGCACGAAATCCTTGTTTATCATCAAAGGCTCTTTGCGCAAAGGACTTGGGGTTTTCTTCTATTCTGGATCCAGTAGTGCATTGTATTAACAAAATTCGAGCCTGTGCACTCAATCATCGGGAATTTCACAGTTTGCGGAGGAGCTGGAATAAATGGGTGAATTGCTTCTTCACTGTAACGTGCGTTGGCTTTCAAAGGGAAAGGTATTGGAGAGATTTTGGAACCTGCGCCATAGTGTTTTAAAGTATTTTGAAGATAATGGTTTACTCACTTCTCAAGGATGAATACTGGCTGTGAGATGTTGCATTTCTTACAGATGTAATGGGGCATCTGAACAGTTTACGTTTACAAGGGAAAAGACTGTCTTTTTCCAACATTGATGACTTCTGTATCATATTTCATGACTAAACTTTTGCTGTTTTTAAATGATTTTTTGCAAAACAAATTATCTCAATTCGCTCGAATGCAAGAACAAGAAAGAGTATCTGAAAATGCCCAAATTATGAGAAGTACAAAATGTTAATATCTCTTTTTCATGACTTCTTTGCAACAAGATTTTGTGATTTCGAGAAAGATAAGAAAAACAGTGAACTTTTTACAAACCCTTTCTCAGTTGCTATTGAAGACCTAAATCATTATCCTCCAGATATGCAGATTGAAATTATTGACCTTCAGCATAATATTGCACTTAAAGGTAAATACGTACAATGAGTTTATTTCTACTTCAACCAGTCCAAATTATGTTGAATTCTGGAAATTTCTTCCAGTTCCTGATTTTCCGATTTTACACGAATTTGCACTGAGCTAGTGTTGTAGGTTTGGCTCAACTTAAGTAATTTAATCTTGCTTGCTTGTTCACAGGTAAACCCAAACATACAGGAGATTTGAAGAAACAAGCAAATTCAAAAGCCACGTTAAAATTTTGTAAATCCCATTATCATTGTGAGTTGCAAACGTGTTGTTCAATTTAACGTGCAATAAGAACGATAGAATGATAATAATTGTGTTTTTATTTAAACCTGATATGGGCCAATTTAGTTAGGAAAATGGATGACTTCAGTGGCACGCCCAAGATACAAAAGCCTAAAAGTGGCACATACCATAAAAAGGTTGGCCACCACTGCCCTAAACCAACGAACAAAAAAACAAAAACGATCCGTCGAGCAGCACAATATGTTCCTATCTCCGTGCTTCCTACTTCACTATTCTTCAAGCATCGATGACTTTCAGGTTTCTTGTGTGCATGTGTCTCTAAAGGATAATACATTTCGAGAAATTGTCCAATTCCTAAACTGCATAATTTCTATGTTAGGCCGTCTGAATATCACTTTGCCCAAACTCCTTTCTCTGGGAGTCAGAAATTTGTCCAAAATTAAAATTTCGACTGAAAAATATGCACAAGTGCCTCACCTTTTAATACATTTTAGTTTCTTTTAAGAAATCTTCATATCTGCAACTACTGTATTTAGAAATTTGGACCCCAAAATGTTGTAATTCTTGCTGGCAAACTGGTACGCCTTGCTCCTCAACTCTACTGTATAGCCTATTGTACATCTGTTTCTCACTAATCGGAGACATCACTGCTACGTGATCTCGGACGAGTCTACCCGTTGTTACGGGGAGATCTTATGTGATCTAGTGGAAAGGTGTGTAATTTTGTTTACTTCTTAATACGAAGTTCTACAGCTTACAGCAGAATTTTCCATGCATCACTTGCTCTTCACGAGACATGGTTTTACGGCTAGATTGTAGCAATGCGTGTTCCCTCCAGCTGACGCAAATATATACTTGCGTTTTGCATAATATTTCTACTTCGATAAATCTGAGAGCTGTGATTTCAACCAAACTTTTCTACACTTTTTATTCATTTCCAGTCTAAAGCGTCTTTTTTAGGCGACGAAAATTCAACTTATTAAACGATATTTCGTCTCGGCAGACTTCATTAGGAAAATTCTTTCGTCATCTGATAGCTTTGATCACGATGAATTTAATCGATATCTGGCTGATTTTTCACAATAATTTCTTCCTCTAAGGAATGCCAGCATGTGTCTGCATCCCGTACGCATTTCTGAAATCCTGTTTAAAAAGTTTCTTTTGAATCCATTGCAGTGAAAGAAATTTGATAATTTCTTGACAATAAATTGCAGATAAGAGGACTAGATTCACAAAGAAGCTATCTAAAATATTCAAATACAGTATAATCGCAAACCACAGCGATACAGAAAATAAGAAAATGTTAATCTCGTTTCAAGACAGAAAGAGACAGTCATTGCCTAAATTAACTTTACAATTTTTCGTGAATGTGCACGTGACAAGTTTGGGGAGTTCGTTGAAAAGAAAAGTTGTTTCTCGTGAACATTGCATTTGTTAACAGCTGGCGTGAAACAGATACAAATTTTAGACTTTGTTTCTTATTCGTTTAGATTTTACTGTCATCTTAAATTTTACTGAGTTCTGAATGTACTTTTCTAGAAAGTATAACTTCTACATTACGCTCTGCGGCCCTCAGAATTTTGTTCCAAGTTCCACCAACTAAAGCTACCTTCGTTTACAAATGGCTACTTTATCTTTTCACTACAATAGAAGGCCTGAAGTCCTTTCTTTTTTGTATTCGAATTTTGTCAAGCAAGCTATTCAAACGAAAACCCCCTTGGGTATTTCATTTTTGCTTTTGTGCACCAGGTTTTTGAAACGGAAAAGAAAAATCGTCCATTCAGGCCTGAAGCGCGACTTACGTTGCCAAAATGTCAAACGTAATCTTCACGATATATCGGAATAAACGTTTCGGTGATGTAGCTAGAGGGAAAAAGCAGTAGAATGTCCCTACGTCACGTCATGCTTAAAAATGTTCCCCCAAAGCAAACAAAGGGAGTGAAATATATGCATCCCCTTTATATATTTACTCCCCTGCGAGCACGTAAGAGTTTTCTGCAGCATAATAGAACACAGCCAGCGCAGATGTCACACGAGCTCTTTGACAAAGTGTTTAAATCAGCATGTTCTCGGTGTTTTAGTGGGGAAAAGAGAGGAGCTTTCAAGTTTCTGAGGACAAAATACATAGTGCAATGGCTGAAATATTGAACAAAAGTAAATCTCTGTAGTGTCATTCCCAGAGCTTTAAAAAACCCCAAAAAGATACTATTCATCAAACTTGTGAGATAGTCTCAAACATATAAATTCATTTTTTAAATTGCCTTATTAACCAACATATATTTCATTTTAAATTCCACTAGATATAATTCAGAATGTAGCCCCAGATGTCAACTTAGAATTTAAAAAATGACCTGTCTGTCTGTCGCTTATCATAAGAAAAAGCGATTGATCGCAGAGGTTTAAAATTAGGCATAAACTCTCATAATCATCTGCGTGCATGCATCTCGGGGCTGTTTTTTTTTTTTTAGTTTCGAATTTTAATTTTAATCTACATGGAACACTTTTAGTTAATCTACGTGGGAACACTGAACAGATAAAGCAGACACTACCAGTAGATGGCAGCACATTCATTCTCTTGGAAAACAAGCTTAACTGGTTAATTTGTGAGGAAAAGGTTTATTAATCCTTTTTCACTTAGTTTATCACGTAATAAAATATGTACGTCAAATAAAAAATAGTGAATTACTATATAAACTCATTGGCAGAGGAGGGGATAGCTGTAGTGTCTCATACTGTGTGGCCGACCAGATTTTTGAATAAAAAAAAATTTGTGCAACGGAAGTAGAGAGTTGGAGACACTAGGGTATAAGAAATGCCGATGGGGCCGAAGTGGATTCGCCAGCTGTGTTTAAACGTAGAAATACGTATGCCCTGTCTTGTGTCTATGATAAGATCGTGAATAAAATGCACAGAGGGTGTTGGTAATGTTGTTTATTTATTTTGTTGGTGGTATTAATTACATGTGTAGATCAGAATCATTGTTAAAATCTCTATCCTCAATGCTTATGTTATTATCTGCAGTTACCGCTGTGCCTGAAGTCGATGTTTCTGAGCTTGAAGTCGATGATCTGTGAGTTATGGCAAACAGTGGTCGGTGATACGAGAAGTAAGAGACATACTGTACACTCATTTATGTAAAAATCTACGCACCAAGAAAAAACTGTGCGATTAACGCGAAACTCTGCGAATAGCTACGGGAAAGACAGACGTGCAAATGATTACAGTTTCGTGCGAATCCGCATGCCCGCGCGTCAAAGAGCGACGCTGCAACCGCTGTCCTTGGGGCTTATAAAGCGCCGCGCAGGGGACTCCATATTCGTGCCGAAGCGCTCGGTAAGAGCCAGGTGAGATCCTGAGCGATAGACATGCCGAGAAGTCGCCGTAGATGTGCGTACGGGCAACTACGAAATTTGAACGAGTCCGTATCGTCGGGATGAGAGAGGCAGACTGACCAGCGTGCCGAATCGGCTGCCATTTAGACCGGTCGGACATTACGGTGCGATCGTGTTGGGAGCAATGGACACGGGACGGCACCCAGACACGGCGGACTGGCTCTGGATGACCCAGACACACCACCAGCACAAAGGATCGTGAGAGTGGAACGCACAGATGCAACGACATCCTGGTCCAATATCCAGAGACATGTGGCAGCTGTACAAGGGACTCCTGTGCCTGGCAGAGGCAAATTTGCACTCCCGACAGCCCTTGCGTTTTCTGCCATTAACACCAGACCATCGTTGTCGTTGATTGCAGTGGTGTCAGCAGTGAGCAAAATGGAATGCTACGGACTGGCGAAGCATAGTGCTCAGCAAAGAATCCCGCTTCTGTATGGGAATGGACGACCACTGTGTCAGAGTGTGGAGGACCGCAGGTGAGCCCTACCTCCAGTAGCACACTGACATTGGCCAACGGTTGGCCCAATTATATTTTTGCGTCGGCAGAGTTGGGCGAAGGTTGTGTTGTTCATCGAAGATTGGCCAACGGTTTTCCAACCACACATGACCAACCATTTTTCAACAAATGGCCACTTAACTGTTGTCCGATGGTTGTCCAAAAACACATGACCAACCTTGGTTGTCCAAGAACACATGATCACATTGGAAAACTATTTGCAACAGTTTTCCAGTGTAGGTCCAACCGTTGAACCAACACATATCCAATTGTTGGCCGCCGAATCACCTCGTCGCTGGGCCGATCGTTGAAAGCCCACGGTTAGTCCAACATAATATTGCTACCTGAGACAATCCCAACCTCACTGTACAGCGGTACACGTGCCGAACTGTAGGCGTGATGGTTTGGGGACATATCGCGTATGACAGCCGGACTTCCCTCTCAGTGATCTGAGGGATGTTGATAGCCCAGCGCTACGTACAGCAGATCCTACGTCCCCATGTGCTGCCTTTTCTGGCGGAGCGGCCCGGAGCCATTTTCCAACAAGATAACGCCCGTCCGCACACGGCTCTGGTTTTCCTGGACTCTCTACGTCACGCTTCGACACTTCTGTGGCCTGCCAGATCGCCTGATCTCTCGTCCATCGAGCGCATGTGGGACAGATGGGACACCAGCTTTCTCCATGTCGCAATGTTCGTGATTTAGAGCGTGAGTTGCAAGAAGTGTGGTCCAATCTGTTCCAGGATGACATACGGCGTCTCTTTGACTCCATGCCAGACAGTATCCCCTTATGTATCAAAACCCGAGGCGGTCCGACGCTGTACTGACGCTGATCGGAATGTGCACCGTATGTCCGCGGGAAATCGTCTTGCTGCTGTCATATTATAATCACTTCTGTCCTTGGCATGTACTATCTCACTACTAACATCTCATTTCAATCAGACACCTCTTCCTTGCTGCGCGGATTTTTATGACAATGAGTGTACTTGACTATAGGGAACAGTTGTATGCCGCGTGTGAATATCTCATCGATAGTGGTGCTACCCAGCGTTGGGTGTTGAGCCGGATCAGTTGCTAGGTTCATCTGGAACTCTGAGAGCATTCATTTACATGCATACACATGATATTTATATATGCTGAAATGTGATATTTCAATGTGTTTATATAAAGAGCTGGGCGTGATCTTTGTTTTCATTTGATGTAGATTTTAAAATTGGAGGCAATCAAGGTAGATTTTCATCATTTAACGCTGTTTTTCTATCGCAAGGGTAAAAAATCAACGCAAACGCCAGAAAAGGTATGTACTGTGTATGGAGAGAGTGCTGTAAGTGTTCGACTGTACCAAAATTGGTTTGCAATTTCGTCGTCAGGATGGCACAGTAGCCGACAAACCACGCTCTGGAAGACCCATTGCAGTTGACAACGACCAAATCAAGGCATTACTGATGCAGCATAATCCTGGCCAATCGTCCGAGATAGGTTCGGGTTCTAATCTCGGTGAGGCATTGATGTTGTGTTTGTCCTACGGCTCTGGCTCTCTTCCTTCCTTCGAAAGAGTGACCTTAAATTAGGGATGGGCGACTGCTTATAGCCCATTGAGTTGCTCACGGTGGTCGTTAAACCTCCTAACAAACAAAATCATGCATTAATCGAGAGGAATCCACGCGATTTGATGTGGACAATTGCACAGACACTGTAGACATCTAACAGCCTCATTGCATAGCATTTGGCAAAGCTTGAATATATACACTGAAGTGCCAAAAGTCATGGGATACGCACCTAGTATCGTGTAGGACTTCCTCTTGCGCGGCGAAGTGCAGCAACTCGACGTGGCATTGATTCCACAAGTGATTGGAAGACTTCTGGAGAGATGTTGAGCCATGCTGTCTGAACAGCAGCCCACAGTTCCCTGGTATTTGTAAGGGCAGTATCTTGGGGTCGAATGGACCTTTCCACCACTTTCCATAAGTGCGCTATTGGCTTCATGTCGGGCAAACGTAGTGGCCACACCATCCGATGAAACTGCCCAGAATGATCCTCGAACTAATTTTGAACAGCCTGGGCCCAATGACATGGTGCATTGTGCGCCTGGAAAATTCCAACGCTCCTCGGGTATATGATGTCCATGAAGGGCTGCAAATGGTTACCCAGCAGAGCGACTACCGTTTAATAACGTGTTTACGAGGACCAGACGACCCAAACCGTGTCACTTAAAAACACCCCGCACATGTATGGAACCACCACCAGCTTGAACACTGCTTTGTTGACAGCTTGGGTCCATGGCTTCAAGCATGGGGTCTTCGCAACACCCGAACCCTACCGTCAGCTCGTAACAACTGGTTGCGTGACTCATCGGACCACACCACATGTTGCCAGTCCTCCAGGGTCCAATTATCATGTTCACGAGCCCAGGTGAGGCGTTGTGTCCGATGTCATGGTGTTAACGAAGGCACTCTGGTGGGTCTTCTGCTCCTATACTCCATTGACGCTAAATTATGCTGCAGTGACCTGATGGATATGTCTCTGGTACCTCCTGCATTGAATGTAGATGTTATTTGAGCCCGTGTCACTTGTCTGTTAGCATGGGCAATCCTGGTCAGACGCGGCTGGTGAGGGTCATTCAGCACCCGTGGTCGGCCACTGCTCTGTCCACGGTGGGTGGTAATGCCTTCCATGAGGTATTCTCGGTACCACGTGACACCGTGGATCGAGAATTGTTGAATGTTCGCACAACTTCGGAAATTGGATGTGCCATCCGTCTGGCTCCCACTACCTCGTTCAAACTCCAAGAATTTACGTCAGCTTGCCATAATCCTACTGGCGGTTGTTCAACCTGACTCACGAGATTACACCTCGTAACTGATAAAAATCGTGGCGTTCGTCGAAGCCTTTATACGACGGCAGCGCCAGTTTAAAATTTGCATACTGCTATACCATGACTTTTGGCAATACAGTGTAAAATTCTTGATGTTTTGGACATCTCACGATATGATAGAGAAAATATTCTGAAACACATGTCAGTGAAATCTGAAACGAATAGTGACTAGGGATTAGAAATGAATTATGTACACTAGCGTGGTGGCAAAAAGGTTGTGGAGTAAGCCAGATGAGCAGCCATTAACACCAAATGCCTGTCTGGATCCAGAGAAGGTAATGATCCGTTTCCGGTGGAACTGAAAGGGACTCTTATACACTACTGTTTATGAAAATTGCAACACCAAAAAAGAATCGCGGTTTCGGGTCAGTCGACAAACCGTACTTGAAGGAGCTCACTGTAAAAGAACGTATTTTTATTAATTCCCGACTATATGTGCAAGAACCATCACACGTCTTTTATCAGAATTCACGGACAGGAGATTCATTTTTACTTTGGGGAGCCAGTGTGAAGATAAAGCCTCATTTGCCGGAGATGGAATTCGAACCCACATTTACCTTCCGTGGAGTCTACTGTTCTACCGATTGAACTACACCGACGATGCTTATCGCTGGAACTTTCCCAACCTGACACTTGCGTCACCTTAGTGGTACGTTTCAAGCGGGCGTACTAATAATCTCTTTATTCTAAAACAAGTTAGTAAAATCACACAGTGCAATGATTATAATACCAGAAATGCATTGATTTCAACATACCAGAAATAATTACTCAAGTTATAAGGATCTAATGGCTGCGGAATAAATCTCGCTCCTGTATCCTGACCTTTGACTGCATTTCGATGATATTAAACAGAATTGGTTCAGTATATCTCTGGAACAATATGGTAAAGTTTTGCCGCAATCGAAGCACTTTAACGTAAGTTATGACGTATAATGGCAATGGAATGGATCTCACTCTTATGTCCTGACCTTTGACCCCATTTCGCCCATTTTCAATAGGGTTCGTCCCCAGTGGTCCCCTACCACATAATAAAAGTTCATCGAAATCGTACCATTTTTACGCGAGTTATCGTGCTGACGGACGGACGAACGGATGGACAGACAGACAGACGGAGAAAGCTGGAGCTTATACGCTTCTGCAACCTATGGTTGGAAAGCGTAAAAATATTAACTGCCGCTGCCGCCGCGCCGCCGTTGTTTTAGAAATTTCGTGACACTCGCGCTTTTCTAGCTCGCAGCGCAAAAAGTATTGAACACAAAAATATGCAATTTACATCGTTTGTAGAGAATTGTTCGGAAAACACGCTGAAATAAACAATTTTTCTATGCTGGAGATATTTCAAGAGCTATTGCATTTCAAAGTTAAGGTAAGCAAAAAAGTGCTATCAGTTCGCGTTCCGGATACGCTAACAGCAACACAAACACGAAACTTTGTAGGCGTGTAGGGCCATGGCCGAATTTTTGCACTTCGTCACCCTTTATTGGAATTTCGATTTAGTTTACGAAAAAATGCATTTTTAAATTACACAAAATTCTCTATTTAGCGATGGGATGCATTTTAAAAAACGGATATATGGCACTCTATTAATCATAACGCATTGCAATTTTTACAGCATAAACTCACAACTATCATCCCTTTTTTACAAAAAAAGTTTTTATGCAAAGGTCATTTTCTGTTTTTTAAGCATTTTTTAACGACGCAAAGGAAAGGAACGAGCGGCTTACTCAGTTTTCAGCGTTAAATAAACAGGAACGTTCTGATCCCGTGACCTGCTGCCATGGTGACGCAGCTATGTTTAGCACTCTCTCCTCATTAGGTGAAAGGATAGGCTACAATCAAACTGCCAATGACGCAATGCTTAATGACTTAGCGACGGTTTTAAAGTTCGGCGTTTTCCGCCTGCATACGTGAATACCTATGTAAGTATAGGCTTTTGCCTCGTGTACAAAAGCAAAGAGGGAAAATGCGAGTGGGTTCGCCCGCGAATTGTTCGACTGCTTCTAAATGACCTAGAGATCTGAAAATTGGCATGCTGATAGATCTTAAGGTCCGTATTCCTAGAAAAGTACGAAAACAAAATGGCGGCTTTGGAACATTGTCTGCTTGAACTTTTCGCAAATTGTTAGACCACTTCTAAATAACCTAGAGATCTAAAAATTGACATGCTGGTAGGTCTTACCGAATAACTGCAAACGAACGGCAAAAAAAAAAAAAAACAGCGCTTTGAAGCATTGTCTGCGTGGATTTTTCTGCCACATCTGCACCTAGAAAAAAGTCTGAAAACCAAGAAATTCAAAAGGGTGGCTTAGCTTTACTGTTTCAAAATGCTGATAGGTTTAAAGATAATTTTGTCAGAATCACTGAAATGCTTTGAAAATTTCAAATTTTGATTTAAAATTAAGGGGCGCCAAAGCCAGCTCTGTTTTGCGTCAAACCGTATGCATTGATGTCACGACGCTGTTGTAAATCGTAAAACAGTTACGGATTTTAAATTACTTTTCTTTCCCTTAATTACTTTTCCCTTTCTTTAATTTTATGTTCAAAAAATGATTTTACAGATTCACCGTTCGGAGAACAGGCATGATTGCTCAAATATTTACCCTTAAATATTGTAATGATTGATTTGCTGTTAAAGGAATCATGATAAGCTGAGTAAGTTTAAAGCGTTCGCTTAGTTCTTGAACTACCTAATAAATGAATTGGAAATAAATGTGCATTGGGAAACAGATTTCACTTCTGAAATCTCTTAAAAGCAGATGAAAGTCATAATTTGTGTGAAGAATTAACCATGTGAATCTTTCTTTGGTGATAATGATGATGATGATGTTATCCATTCAGTCGATTCCCACTCTTGGCAATTCCATAGGCTGCGACCTTGCACGTCTCACGATCTTGGGATCCAGCCCAACGTTCATTTTGATTATCCAGCCCAACGTTCATTTTGATTATCTAGCCCAACGTTCATTTTGATTATCCAGCCCAAGGTTCATTTTAATTATCCAGCCCAACGTTCATTTTGATTATCCAGCCCAACGTTCATTTTGATTATCCAGCCCAAGGTTCATTTTGATTATCCAGCCCAACGTTCATTTTGATTACCCAGCCCAACGTTCATTTTGATTATCCAGCCCAACGTTCATTTTGATTATCCAGCCCAACGTTCATTTTAATTATCCAGCCCAACGTTCATTTTGATTACCCAGCCCAACGTTTATTTTGATTACCTAGCCCAACGTTCATTTTGATTATCCAGCCCAATGTTTATTTTGATTATCCAGCCCAACGTTCATTTTGATTACCCAGCCCAATGTTTATTTTGATTACCCTAGCCCAACGTTCATTTTGATTACCCAGCCCCAATGTTTATTTTGATTACCTAGCCCAACGTTCATTTTGATTATCCAGCCCAAGGTTCATTTTGATTATCAGCCCAACGTTCATTTTGATTACCCAGCCCAACGTTCATTTTGATTACCCCCAGCCCAACCGTTCATTTTGATTACCCAGCCCAATGCCCAATTTTGATTATCCTAGCCCAACGTTCATTTTGATTATCCAGCCCAAGGTTCATTTTGATTATCCAGCCCAACGTTCATTTTGATTACCCAGCCCAACGTATCATTTTGCCGTTATCAAGCCCAACGTTTATTTTGATTATCAAGCCCAACGTTCATTTTGTAGTCCAGCCCAACGTTCATTTTTGATTATCCAAACCCAGGTTCATTATGATTATCAGCCCAACGTTCATTTTGATTACCCAGCCCAACGTTCATTTTGATTACCCAGCCCAACGTTCGTTTTGATTATCAAGCCCAGGTTCATTTTGATTATCCAGCCCAAGGTTCATTTTGATTATTATAACGTTCATTTTGATTACCCAGCCCAATGTTTATTTTGATTACCTAGTAGCGTTCATTTTGATTACCCAGCCCAATGTTCATTTTGATTACCTAGCCTAACGTTCATTTTGATTATCCAGCCCAATGTTTATTTTGATTATCCAGCCCAACGTTCATTTTGATTATCAGCCAACGTTCATTTTGATTATCAAGCCCAACGTTCATTTTGATTACCCAGCCCAACGTTCATTTTGATTATCAAGCCCAAGGTTCATTATGATTATCAGCCCAACGTTTATTTTGATTACTCCAGCCCAACGTTCATTTTGATTATCAAAGCCCCAAGGTTCATTTTGGATTATCCAGCCCAACGTTCATTTTGATTATCCAGCCCAACTTTCATTTTGATTATCCAGCGCCCAACGTTGATTTTGATTACCCAGCCCAACGTTCATATTTGATTATCCAGCCCAACGTTCGTTCATGCTTTCATTATGATTATCCACTTAACGTTTATTTTGATTACCCAGCCCAACCAACGTTCATTTTGATTATACCCAGCCTACGCAAATTTTGATATGATTGTTAACGTTCATTTTGATTATCCAGCCCAAGGTTCATTTTGATTATCCAGCCCAACGTTCATTTTAACCAACGTTCATTTTGATACCCAGCCCAACGTTCATTTAATTATCCAGCCCAAGGTTCATTTTGATTATCAAACCCAAGGTTCATTTTGATTATCCAGCCCAACGTTCATTTTGATTATCCAGCCCAACTTTCATTTTGATTATCCCACACCGCCCAACGTTTATTTTTTTCAAGCCCAACGTTCATTTTGATTATCGGCTTAACGTTCATTTTGATTATCCAGCCCAACTTTCGTATGATTATCACGCCCAACGCGTTTTATTTTGATTACCCAGCCCAACGTTCATTTTGATTACCCAGCCCTACGTTCATTTTGATTACCCAGCCCAACGTTCATTTTTGATTATCAGCCCAAGGTTTATTTGATTATCAGCCCAACGTTGATTTTGATTACCAACCCAACGTTCATTTGATTACCCAGCCCAACGTTCATTTTAATTATCCAGCCCAAGGTTCATTTTGATTACCCAGCCCAACGTTCATTTGATTTACCAAGGTTCATTTTGATTATCCAGCCAACGTTCATTTTTAATTTCAGCCCAACGTTCATTTTATCCAGCCCAATGTTTATTTTGATTACCTAGCCCAACGTTCATTTTGATTACCCAGCATGCAACGCCAACGTTCATTTTGATTACCCAGCCCAACGTCCATTTTGATTATCCAGCCCAAGGTTCATTTTGATTACCCAGCATAACGTTTATTTTGATTACCCAGCCCAACGTTCATTTTGATTATCCATCCCAACGTTCATATCCAGCCCAACGTTCATATCCATCCCAACGTTCATATCTAGCCCAACGTTCATTTTGATTATCCAATCCATCGTTCATTTTGATTGCATTCAACCAATGTGTTCTTGGGCGTCATTGTCTTCGTGTTCCCTCCACCATTCCAAGAATCGTATATTTCTCCAATGAGTCTGATCGCATCACATGACCAAAGTAAGTGAGATGTAGTCTGGTAAATAATCTTTCCCTGGTGACATCTCGGGTTTGATGCACTCTAGAACCCCTTTCCTGGTAATCCTTGCTGTCCATGATATCCTCAACAATCTTCTGCAGCACCAATGCTGAAAGGCATAATATTTCTTTGGTCAGCTGTTTTTTTCAGGTTCTAGCTTTCACACCCATACACCAATGAGCCATTACATTATGGCCACCCCCAGCCTAGAGAAATGAGCGCGCCTGGAGACCGAACGGTGGCGCAGGTTAAGTTCACAGAGCAGTATATATACAACCCGAAGACCGGCTTTCGGTTAGTAGAGCGTTCGAGGTCAGAATGTGAAAAGTTGTCGATTTATTGCAGTTTGATAAAGGACAGTACTGCTCCTCGGAACTAAGATCTCGGAAACGGCGCGGCTTGTGGGTTGTTCACGTGTCACTGTAGTGATTACGTATCAAAAGTGGCGCACAGATGGCCAAACGACAAACCGTCGTCCAGCGATGTGTCGTCCGCAACTCGTTGATGCCAGAGGGGAGCGGAGACTATCGCGCATTGTTCTCAACGACCGCAAGGCCACAGTGAGACAAGTCCCTGCAACTACAACAGTGGTGATCAGGACAATGTGTCACAGCACACATTTCATTGCATGGGCCTGCGTAGCCGAAGACCAAGCCGGGTCCCTATGCTCACGGCACGTCATCGCCAACAACGCATGAAATGGGCCCAAGATAATTGAGATTGGACCGTTGATGATTGGAAGAAAGTGGCCTGGTCTGACGAATCAAGATTACTGGAGCATCACGTAGACGGCCGAGCGCGGATACGCCGATTACCAACGGAGGCTATGGCACTTGGAGGCACTGTTGGGCGGAAACAGGTTGGCGGCGGTGTTAGGCTTTGGGCAATGTTTTCTTCGTACATCTTAGGCCCGTTATTCTAATAGCACAATCCCTGACAGCTGTCATGTACCTGAACATCGTTGCGGACCAAGTTAGCCCATTCATAGCAACTGTGTTCCCTGCTGATGATGGCCATTGCCAACAGAATAATATGCCATGCCACACTGCCAGAATCGTGAAGGAGTGGTTCGAGGAACATGCTGCTGACTTTCTATTAATGCCCTGACCTCCAAATTTACCTGACATTAACCCCATCGAACATTTGTGGTTCGACTTGGAAAAGCAGGTTCGCGCTAAATCGCCACCACCCCGAAATGTACGGCAACTGGAGGACCTGCTGTTGACATTATGGTACCATATACCCCATGATACCTATCGCCACCTCATCGAATCTATGCCTCGACGAGTGGCCGCTGTTTTGCTGGCCAAATGTGGTCCTTCAGCTTATTAGGTAGGTGATCATAATGTAATGACTCATCGGTATATGTTTCTATGTGAAACACAATAGAATGAACTAGTCTACATTTGGTAGTGAGACTGATGTCCCTAATCTTCCATATTTGTTTAGTACCAAGGGGAAATTACACTGGAAACATGTTAGCAGAAAAACATTGGAGACGTTTCCGGAAATTAATTTGAAGCAATCTTACGGTGCGTTCATTTTAGAAACAGAACTTCGGAAGTGATTTCAAGTCAGATTCCGAGCCAGGTACAAAACCTGTACAGGAACTTCATGTCATCGGAACAAATAGCCCTTTTAGTTTTGTTTCGTTGAATGCGTTTTCAGAAGTGTAACGTACCAGGAGATGTGACGTACCTGCCAGAAGGACGCACACGACATAAAGGCAGATAGGAATCAGAATAAAACATCCGCGTAGCTCAACTGGTAGAGCAACTTATTCCGGAATGAGGGGACCCGGGTTCGAATCCTGGCGCGGATAGAAATGACGGAGAAATTTACTTCGTTATAATGGCTCCCGAACTATCCGGATGACCCGACCGTTCAAAATCTCGCATTGGTGTGATGTTATTTCCACACCGCGAGATAGGAAAAATAAGAGCAGCACTTCGAAAAAAAAAAAAAAGGGAGGGAGATGATGTAACGTACCAGGAGATGTGACGTACCTGCCAGAAGGACGCACACGACATAAAGACAGATAGGAATCAGAATAAAATGTCCGCGTAGCTCAATTGGTAGAGCAACTTATTCCGGAATGAGGGGACCCGGGTTCGAATCCTGGCGCGGATAGAAATGACGAAGAAATTTACTTCGTTATAATGGCGCCCGAACTATCCGGATGACCCGACCGTTCACAACCTCGCAATGGTGTGATGTTATTTCCACACCGCGAGATAGGAAAAATAAGAGCAGCACTTCGAAAAAAAAAAAAGTAAGGGAGATGATGTAACGTACCAGGAGATGTGACGTACCTGCCAGAAGGACGCACACGACATAAAGGCAGATAGGAATCAGAATAAAATGTCCGCGTAGCTCAATTGGTAGAGCAACTTATTCCGGAATGAGGGGACCCGGGTTCGAATCCTGGCGCGGATAGAAATGACGAAGAAATTTACATCGTTAGAATGGCGCCAGAACTATCCGGATGACCCGACCGTTCACAACCTCGCAATGGTGTGATGTTATTTCCACACCGCGAGATAGGAAAAATAAGAGCAGCACTTCGAAAAAAAAAAAAAGTAAGGGGGAGATGATGTAACGTACCAGGAGATGTGACGTACCTGCCAGAAGGACGCACACGACATAAAGGCAGATAGGAATCAGAATAAAATGTCCGCGTAGCTCAATTGGTAGAGCAACTTATTCCGGAATGAGGGGACCCGGGTTCGAATATTGGCGCGGATAAAAATGACGGAGAAATTTACTTCGTTATAGAAGGAGTGGAATAATACAGGAAAAAAATAAACTGCTTGTCATTTAACGCATGCGTTGCTACAACCAGTCGTTCCCCGACAGAAGTTCCAGCCGGAATCGGCACAGCAGGCCATGTCTCTGTTATAGAAGCAAGCGTACTGAAATATCGTTCAGAAAAACCGATTTCCGAAAGCGGCCTCGAGCGATTTTGAGGAACTGTGCGCAAAATAGTAGTTGCCTATTTACGCCCCTGAAATACCCAGCGGAAGTGTTTCGTGCGCTTGAAGCAATACCCACTGTAGCAGTTTAATCAGAACGAAGAAGACTCTGAATAGGAAAGAATGTCGTAAACCGCCATACATTCGATGAGAAGAGATACGACGCACAAGAATAAGAGCAATGCAATTTCCTTCACGGACGAACATATAAAAAAAAGGACAGCTAAGAGATTACAAAATTTCATCTAGTAAAAACAATTAAAGCGTCTGCGATACTGAGCTAAACTGTTCAGTGCATTTGTGTGATATATCTAGTCCAGCAGAAAATAATACAAAGCTATTAAAATTGGAATGACGAAATTACCGAAACAGATCCAGCGGTGAGCTAATTTCCAGAGTTCTTCTCATTTCGAAAACCATTACCAAATCGTTTCTATTACACTGTAGGAGAAACAAATAAGTGCAACACTTTAAAAGATAGTTAGTTATCCGGTTTCTAGCACGTCTTTTTAAAAAAAAGATCGTGCTTATGTTATCAGTTTGTTCGTTTGTCTGTCGCGTCCGTCTGTGGACACCATATCTCTGCAGCAAATAGTCCGATTTGAAAAATTATTTTTGCATTGGGAAGCATAAAATGTGCGAATGATGATCTGCACAGTTTTGCCGCTAGAGGGCGTAAGATGATATCGAATTCAAAATACGTTTTTTTTCATATATTTCCTTCTAAACATTATTTTAGGTACAGTCACTTTTTCAAATCAGAATTTCCGCTAGGGGTCGTAAAAAAACTGCGTTTTTCCCGATATTTATGCTTCTAAAACTCCGCTTTGAGAAATTCCTTCTGCAGGGGATACAGCTCCTAATAGAAAATCTTTCGCATATAATTTCAAATTTTTGGTAAAAAACGGTTTGCTCACCAGGGCGCGTCAGTGGTAATTTCTCCTTCTGTTGCATTTGCAGCAAAGTCTGAGCTACTAAAATCTCGAATGAAAAAATTCGTCCGTGGACCGTTACCACTCACTCAATAAACCTTTTCGGAATATTTTCTTGATAAAAATAGCACATGGTTTCTCCGCCAGGGGGCGTATATATATATTTTATTTTTGTCGATATTTCTGCTTCTAAGCGTCCGATTTGAAAAAAAAATCCTTTGTTGTACAGAGTTTGCAAAGCGAAATGTTTTCCATATAATTTCAAAATTTTCAAGTAATTCATAGACATTCCGCTAGGGGGCGTAAAAATTGCGTTTCCCTCGATATCTCTGCTTCTAAAATTCCGATCTGAAAAATTTCTTCTGCGCTGAATACAGCTTCTGATGGAAAATGCTTTGCATATAATTTCTAATATTTGGTATAGAATGGTTTGGCCACCAGGAGGCCTAAATGTTTATTTCTGTTTCTGATGTATTTGCAGCAAAATGTGAATTCCTGAAAACTCCATTGAAAAAATTCTTCCGCAGACCGATATCGCTCACATCAAAAAAATATTTTGAGAATATTTTCTTCTTAAAACAACGCACAGCTTTTGCGCCAGGGGGTGTAGATCTATGTGTTATTTTTGTGGATATCTCTGCTTCTAAGATTCCAATTTGAAAAATTCTTTCTTTGTTGGAGAGCGTTTCCGCTGCGAAATGTTTCTCATATAATTCCAAATTTTTCTTAACGCACAAGTCTGACACCAGAAGGCGTAAGTTCACGTCTCAGTTTACAGCAATTCCTGCGGGGCGAAAATCCCGCCTGAAAAACTTCTTTCTTCTGCCAGATACTACTAACAATGCAAACTATGTGTGCGTATTTTCTTCGCAAAATAATGCACAATTTCGCCGCTAGGGGGGCGCAAATACTTAATATGTTTTTCTCAATATCTCTGCTTCTACATATGCAATCTAAAAACTTATTTCAACACCGGATGCCATTTACCTTGTAGAACATCTTAGGCTCGTATATGAGGAATTTTGTAGTTCATAGTTCTGTCGGTAGGTGGTGTTTTTGTATTTTAGTTTTCAGCTATATCGCCGCTTCAAAAAACACTATTGCGAAACATCTTCCTTACTGTGTGCCATTCGTCACACTAGAGATGTGGAGCATTATCATCTTTAAATATTGCACAGATTTCCCGCTAGGGGGCATGAAGATCAAAACCTTTTTCTCGCTATTTCTGCTTCCGAGAGATGTATTTGAAAAGTTATTTTTCCATAGCATAGTTTTTTTCATGCAGAATATTTTTCGCCTATTTTCAACTTTTCAATTATGCAAAATTCTTCCGCTGGAAAGCATAGAGTTATATAATGTTTCTTTCATTCGTATATTTCTCCTTCGAATTATTCGATTTGAAAATCGTTTTGTCTGATACCTTCCTTTTGGTATGAGAAACTTTTTAAGCGCCATTTGTTAATTTTTGTAACTTTATCGGCTGGTGGAACTAAGCAGATGTTTCGATTTCTGGATATTTTATTGATTTTTGAAACCGGTTGATTGTTTTCCTAACCGGTTCCATTGACTTTGAATAACTTTAATTAAGTTAATTGGAACGATTTCAAAAGACGTGTCCATTACAACCGAAAATTCGGTGTCATCTTTCTTGTTATAAGTGTAAACGGAATCATAGCCGAGCTTTCACTCACCAAATGGCAACGTTTTTGAGGCACTACAGCCACGTATAAACTGAAAAGCATAAATAAGAAAAAGAACTTAAAATCAAATAAGCAATGGCCACGTAAGATAACGTTGGCTTAATATCTCCCGAAACAACTGATAAAGCTATTTTGTGCAAAAGGAACCTAATTAAGGAGACCACGCAGACTCTCTCTCTCTCTATCTTTCACAGAGAGGCGTGGAACGATTTCGTCTCGATAGACTGACCCAGTTAAACACAAAATAACTTTATCTAACGTACCGCGAGATATTAAGGTGGACGTCTAGTTGTTTCGCTCCCTATACTTCCAAGGGAAAAGATTTCAACTCTATTTCCTCAGCGAAGAAAGATTTACCGCACATCAAAATTGGCCCCCTGATAAAAAAAAAATCATTCTAACTTAGATTGTACACTGAGTGTTTTTTGCAAATAAACTTTCCTGGACTATATTAAAAATCAATAACTTTACTCCGATGCAGTGGTAAGAAAGAGTGGTGCCACCTGTAAGCAAGTATCATAACTATTGTACATCGAAGTGAAGTTATTGATTTTTAAAATACACTATTGTTGATAACAAGGAATTGTACACCCATTAAGTAGTAAATAGTAACACTGTACTGGTGGGCCGATTAATTGGCGTCGGAAGTAGACACATTAGCGTTTCCAAGCTTTCGCACATCAACCAGATGTCTTTTTCAAGGAAGTTAGACAGAAACTGCGACTAACTTCCTTGAAAAAGCCATCTGGTTGATGTGCGAAAGCTTGGAAACGCTAATGTGTCTACTTCCTAGGCCAATAAATCGGATCACTAGGACAATGTTACTATTTACTACACTGTTGTTAATAGAAATTGCAACACCAAGAAAGAAACAAGAAGTCACTATGAAATTTGTGGGAGTGATTAGTTATGATACAATCTGCTAACGATCACAATTGCATACCGGTTAGTGATGAGGAAGGCGAAAACATTAGTAATAAGTAAATCCACCAAGAGCGGTGATAACCGACCCCACAGGCCGTGGGATCGAATGAAACAGAGTTTGGATGGTCGTCTGCGGTATTGCATTCCATTCTGCTTCTACCCGCATCAACAGTTCGTTGACTGTGACAGGCGGCCAGGCCATGCGAGGCAGTCGTTGAGCGACGACACCCCAGACGTTCTCTATAGGCGACAAATCTGGCGAGCGAGCAGGCCAGGAAAGACGAGAGACTTGTTGCTCATAGAGTGCGTCTTGAAAAGTACGAGCAACATGGGGTCTGGCATTGTCTTGTTGGTAGACGGCTCCAGGGATCTTCTGAAGGAAGGGTAGAAGTTCAACTTCCAACACTTCCGTGATGTAGCGTTGGCTGTTCAATGTGCCTGTGATACGCAGTAGGCGAGTGCGTGAATGAAACGCTATAGCGCCCCAGGGACTGGTATGGCGCTGCCCAATGCAGCCTTCCAGATGCGGTTCACCACGGTATCTGCGAACAAGGATTCGCCCGTCGTGATGCATTAGATTGAATCTGAACTCGTCCGAAAATACAATGTGCTCACTTTCAGCACTCTAGTTTCGACGTTCGGGGCACCACTGCAATCGCTGGCGCTTACGGTTCAGAGTCAAGGGAAGACGCAGCAATAGACGAAGAGCAACGAGGCCTCTCTTCAGCGATCGTTGACGAACAGTGCTTGCAGACATCGGACGATATGTGACCATCCTCCATTGCTGCGCAAGTGTCGTGGATGGTGTTGTGCGCGTCGTCATTGCCATACGGTGCAAGTGCCTGGCTTCCCACTGGGTCGTTCGATTTCGAGCTCCAGGCCCTTCACGACGATGCGTAGAACCTTCGGCCGTCCATTGGCGCCATGTACGCATAACGGTAGTTGCGTTACATGTACCGCGTACAGCAATATCACGGTATGAGAAACCACCTTCTCTGAGTCCAACGATTCTACCTCTTTCAAACTCAGTCAAGTGTTCGTATGGTTGTCTCGTCCTCCTACGAGGCATGTTCACATGTTAACAAATGCGTGCGGTCGAGTTTAGCCATAGAAAGTTTAAAAACCTGCTCTCTGTACGCCTTCTTTTATACTCCCTTGTATGACGTTTCCGATGGCGTTGCACGCGCCGCACATTGTAATAATTTGGATCTACTATGGTACCCTATCCACCCTGCAAATTTCGGGCAAATCCGAGCAATTCTTCATGGTGTTGCAATTTCTATTAACAGTAATGTACTTCAGGAAGGTTTTTTGCAAAAAACACCGATTGTACAATCTAAGTTAGAATGTTTTTTTATCAGTTTGCCAATTTTGATATATGGTAAATCTTTCCTCTCTGAAGAAATAGGGTGGACATTTCTTTTTATTGGAAGTATAGGAAGCAAAATCACTAGATGTCTACCTTAAGCTAATGCTGTCTCATGTGGTCATTGTTTATTTTATTTTAATATCGCTATTCTGTTTATGCTTTTCTGTTTTAATTTTTACAGGTGTATGTTGTACTATAGCGCCTTGGAAAAGCAGCCCGTTGGAGAGTCAAACCTCGGCAGATCCTGTATGATCCCGTTTACATCTATAAAAATCGAATTATCGTCTTCTAAAATATTGCACTTACTTGTTAAGTTTGGTGTATCTGCAGTACCTTATTTGTTTTTGTTTTCATTTGTTTATTTTAATTGAAAGCAGTAGATGATATTTCATCGACTTCTCAATTTTGAGAAACGATTCTAGGCTTAATACGAGGTCCGATCAAAAAATTCCGAGACTAGGCCGATATACAACAAAATACTTACGTTACTTAAGTCTGGCTATGATCTCACTCAAAGTAGTTTCCTTGGACAGCAGTACACCGCTGCTGCCACTGTTGGAACGCTCCCTGGAAGTCCTGTTCGCGAATCGTGTCAAGCACCGTCTGCGATTCGCGTTGCAGCTTGTACACGGTTTCAAAACGGCTACCCTTGAGCTTCAGCTTCATCTTCCGGAACAGAAAGAAGTCGCAGGGGGGCCAATTCCGGCGAGTAAGGCGGGTGAGGAAGGGTAGTCATGCTGTTGCGGCTGCAAAACTGGCTTGTTGCTAACGCTCTGTGAGCTGCTGCTTTGTCGTGATGGAGCAGGAAATCGCCCCTGAGCCACATTTCAGGTCGTTTGGGGCAAATGTTCGCCCTAAAACGCCGCAGAACATCGCAGTAAAAAAGGGCGGTGACGGTCTGGTCCTGGGCGTTGAATTCATGATGCATAACCCCACGAATGTCGAAGAACACGATGAGCATGCTTTGGGTTGCGCTCCGGACCTGTCGGGCCTTCTTCGGTCGTGGAGATGCCGGGCTCTTCCACTGCGACTATTGTTGTTTGGTCCCCGCATCGTAACCGTTGACCCAAGTATCATCCCCAGTAATGACCCGTGACAGGAACGTTGATTAATTCGCCGTCTGCTGACGAAGATCTTGACAGAATTCGACACGGAGCGCCTTCTGTTCGAGGTTCAGAATCTTTGGCACAAACTTTGCAGCAAATGCGGTGCATGTTCAAAACCGACGTCAGAATTTCTTGCACTCTTCCGTATGACACATTGACGATAGTACCAATGTCTTGAGTGGTTCTTCGAAGATCCTCATGCACCAGTTCCCTAATCGTGTCCATATTTTCGGGGGTTTTGCTCGTGGACGTTCGCCCTGGCCTCTCGTCGTCTTCCAGTGCCGTTCTGCCGCTCTTGAAGCGTGAATGCCAATCAAAACACCTCTCACGACTCATTGCTTCATTGCCATAAGTCTGCCGTAACATTTCATGCGTCTCAGTTCCCGATTTCCCAAGTTTGACGCAGAATTTGATGTTCGCTTGCTGCTCTAGTTTGCAGTCCATACCGAAATCCCAGTTGTGTTCTGCAAGTGGTCACCAAATATCGTGTAGCACAGCTCCCGATGTTCACAGAACGACGCCACTCGGCACAATAACTCATGAAGGTCACTGCACTCGACCGCTGCTCGCACATCTGCGTACTGACATATGTTGTCACGCTACGTCCCTAGCCTCGGAACTTTTTGATGGCACTACGTATGGATGGAATCAATTCGAAATACCTAGATTTAACATTCTTTTATTAACCCAGCAGAACTCGAAAACTCAAAATGTTAGATTGCATTCCCGAAAGGTTTGTTTTATTTTTTAAACTACCAAAAACTATCATGCGTACAAACTTCAACATCAGCAAGCGGGCCTATTTAATGCTGGTCTTATTTCCGTCTAAAATCCTAGGGTGTAAAATAGACCCCAGGCAGCACACAGACCATACATTTGTAAGATTCAAAAATACCCTCTTCATCTCATGTAATATGCCGTATATACTGTATGCAAAGCTTTTTTTATATTTCTAGAGAAACATGAGCAGGAACTAATGACGGATGGTACCTAATGTTTCGATGGGCTGCTTCATGTCTAAAGGAAGGCTGTTTGTTGTACTGGCGAAAAAGAGTTCAACCATTTCGGACGTGCACTCAGTGAATTTACTCTTTAACGGATTTGAGTTCAAAATTTGACTACTGGAGGATTCTGGATGTGAAACTGAAGCAGTACGGACGCGCGTGCGCAGCTAGAGATTTTATTTGTAATAGCTATGTGAGTGCGAGGGACAGTGTTCCTACACTCGAGGCAAAGCTAACCTGATTACGCTGTTAATGCTGTGAAACCGATTTACCGAAAAGATATCTCCTGTGTATTAGTATTTCTCCGCGCACTAATGAGGTGCCATGTGGCGCGGACTCTTTTCCCTAAGGGTGACTGAAGGCAAGGCAAAAGGAAACTTCCTGCGTTCTATCACGATGTCACTCCTCAACTCCCACACCTTCTCAACCTTGCTGACCACGAGACAAACGATTTCTGAATGAGTATTTTAAAAGAGTAACCACGAACAAAAGAGCAAGCTTAATCGCCAAACAATTATCTCCCCACTTTCCTTCAGTCTAACACAATTCTGCCCTCCCGTTCGAAGTAAATATCCCCCGTGTATGAAGCAAAACAGAAGTGACGATAACTTCGCCAAAATGCGAACAATTGTGGTGTCCACAGGCGGACGGACGGACAAACCGGTAACATAAGCAGGATCTTTTTTTCACAAAAGGCGTGCTAAAAATGAATGAATATGCGACCATACTGTAATTTTGTAAAATAATTAAAAGAAAGTGAATGCACATGTTAACCCCAATGTTTTTAAATAAGTAAAATAAGGCTTAAGAATGGAATGATTATATAGCACCACATCTTGTTCCGCGAGGTGCGTCTAATAGTATTGCAAAGAACATGAAAATATTCAAATATCAGTTCTCGTCTCGTGTGCTCTGCCTCCTTGCCAAACCACAAGCCATATATAGTTTATTAGTATTTCTAAGATCATTGATTCGCAACGTCTTGGAGCTCATTCAGTATATCATTCGAACTTCCATCTTAAGTAATGAAACACCTTTTCGGACATTCATTATTTGATACATGGAACTGGCCACGCTGAAAAATGTTAAGAGCAATAGAAGATTTATTTGTACCTAACTATTGGTTTTCCATGCAAGAAGCTGTCGGTCGTTTAATGATAAATTGCTTGAGTCACTCATCTGTCTTTAAAAATTACTCCTTTCCTAACTGACTCAGAGGTACAAAGATTATCGATTCATTATCGATACCTTGTTACATTGGATTAATTTTTTGGCTAGGGGAGATTTAAGGACAACCTCAGCTACAAACAGCCGCCCGTTTGTGATTTACAGCCTCCAGTTCTAACTTGGAAAAATAAACGAATGTTGGATACATTTGAAAGAAAAATTCTCAGAAAAATAATTGGCCCAGTATGTGAAGGTGGACTCTGGCGGAAACGCTACAATAAACAATTATACTTCGTTTATAAAGACCTTACTGTTACCAAAATGATTAGGTCATCAAGATTGAGGTGGGCTGCCAGTGTAGCGCGAGTGGAGGAAAATGAAGCTGCTGAGAAGCACAGAAGACGAAGACGACCAAAGATCAGGTGGATAGATGGAATGGTGGAGGACATAAAGGACCTGGGGGGCCAGAACTGGAAAATAATAGCCCCAAATACAGAAAAATGGAAAGAACTTGTTGAGAAGGCCAAGGTTCACACTGAACTGTAGAACCAAGAAGAAGAAGTTCCAGGGAGGGTACATAGCAATAGAGCTTTTCACTGGATTTCTTTCAGTGATCTGTCGCATATGATCCTTCACTTGTAAAGACAAGTTAGTAAAATCCTGCAATGCATTGATTATGATACGCTTTCCAACATACCAGAAATCATTATTTAAGTTATCACTCAATTTATGAAAATAAAGGCTGGGGAATAAATCTCGGTCCTGTGCCCTGACCTTTGATCCCATTTTGATTATATTCAACAGAACCGGTTCAGTATACCTCAGAAATAACATGATAAAGTTTTGTCGCAATCGAAGCATTTCTGCGTACATTATGATGCATAAGGGCTGTGGAATAGATCCCACTCCTGTGTCCTAACCTTTGACCTCATTTCTCCCATTTTCAAAAGGATTCGTCGCGAAGGAGGCCGCTACAACATACTAACATTTCATCCAAATCGAAGCCTTTTTACGTAAATTATGACGCATAATGGCGATGGAAGTGATTCCTATCCTATGTCCTGACCTTTAACCCCATTTCGCCCATTTTCAACAGAGTTTGTCCTCAGGTGGTCCCCTACCACATACTAACATTTCATCGAAATCGAACGATTCTTACGCGAGTTATCTTGCGAACGCACACAACGCGTGACGTAATGAGGTAGATGGGACTCGCGACCATCTGCTCGCAAGAGTGTGACATCATAAAACTTTAATAGGATCCACACACAACGTGTGACGTAATGTGACAGATGGCGTGACCCCGCGCCAACATCTCAATCGCTTAAGTGTAACGTCATAAGATTTCTAAGCATGGGTAACATTAATGGGACGACAGCATGACACTAAAAACGTGGTAATTCGGGGTGGTTATTTAACTCACTAAACGATTTTTTCCTAAAGTCGAGATCAAGCTAAATCGGTTTCTAGTACCAGAAAACGGTAGGTTAACGACTTTCATCAAAATCCTTAGAGCCGTTTTAAAAAAAAAATTACATACATACAAGAATTGCTTCTTTAATAGTATGGGATAAGGGTGATGGAATGGATCCTGATCCATTCCATTTCCCTTATCTCATACCTTTGACCCCATTTCGTCCATTTTCAATAGGTTTCGTCCCCAGGTGGTCCCCTACCACATACTAAAATGTCATCGAAATCGAACCATTTTTACGCACGTTATGACGCATAGGGGCAATGGAATGCATCCCGCTCCTATGTCCTGACCTTTGACCCCACTTAATCCATTTTCAATAGGGTTCATTCCCAGGTGGTCCCCTACGATATACTAAACTTTCATCGAAATCGAACCATATTTACGCAATTTATGACACATAAGGGCAATGGAATGGATCCAGCTCCTATGTCGTGACCTTTGACCCCACTTCATCCATTTTCAATAGGGTTCGTTCTCAGGCGGTCCGCTACAACATACTAAACTTTCATCGAAATCGAACCATTTTTACGTGAGTTATCGTGCGGACAGACAGACGGACGGACAAAGCTGGAGCATATACGCTTCTTCAACCTACGGTCGGAAGCTTAAAAAATGAACAGTATCGGGCTTTTAACTGTAAAACAGAAGCGCGCTCTTTCTCTCTCTCTCTCTCTATCTCTATTTCTCTCGCTGTCTCTGTCACTCTCTTTCTCTGTCCCTGTCTCTCTCTCTTGCAGTAGTGCTCCTTACTCAGTGATGTACATGAGGAAGATCACGTATGAGCTTTTTCCTGACTTCTCTATTGTTATTATCATTATTTACACATTGATTTGTTCTTCCTCGGTTCCCCCGCTGCTAAGTTTCTCTTTCTAAACTTAATTTCTGCGTCGATCTCCCATCTACCGCCCAGGTGGCGCAGTGGTCTAAGCGATGGCTTCTGATCACTAGTCTGAAAGGGGTCTGGGTTCGAATCCCGGTTTTAAGGTCACTGGTTGCAGGGAAGGGAGAGAACAACGGCACTAGTTCTCTCCCTTCCCTGGAACCAGTGACCTTAAATTAGGGTAAATGTACGATGTCATCGCTCTGTCCACGTTATTTTTATAAACAACGAATAGCAACTGAAAAATTGTGTATCCGACACCGCTGGGATCGAACCCCAGATCTCTCGATAACTAGCCGAGTGCGTTCGCTTTACGCTACGGTGCCAACAATTCACAGCGCCATTCGTGGTTTATCAGTCAGCATCTGACTACACTAATCCATATTGATGGGCTTAGCAACTGATGTGTCGCCATCTGTGTGGCATTCAAGAAAGAAAGCTGTTTTAATTACAGCTGATAAATCCAAGGGGCGATAGAAATGGTGAATATATTTTAAATCCCAGTGGTGTCGGATACACAATTTTTCAGTTGCTATTCGTTGTTTATAAAAATAACGTCACAGAGCGATGACATCGTATATTTAGATTATCTCAACGTATTTAAAATATATTCACCTTAAATTAGGGACGAGCGACTGCTTATAGCCCACTGAGTTGCTCACGGTGGTCGTTAAACCTCCAATCAGAAAAAAAAAATCTCCCATCTTGGCATCGGACGTTTTCCTGTCCTCTGTTTTCACTGGTCTTCACTTCTTTTTGCGGGAAGCCTAAAAATTCCTTTCCACGGACGGAGAAATCATCGAAACTCTTTCTTCAAGAGCTAGATTAAGACCGCTCTCTTTATGACCATCAGGTCATCTCCGTGTCTCTTTTCCCATCTCAAACACCTTCGTTAGCAGCTTACTTTACACGTGCGTCTTTCTGCTACGTGTACAAAATTATTCGTTCCACAACCTCTATAAAAGAAAAACATGAATCCCGAGAACTCCCAAGAAAGCTGTAAAACGATTTCCACAGCAATAAAGTAATATAAACTAAACTCCATGAACAGCCGATGCAGAAAAAGGGCCAATAACGGTGTTTATGCGTAATAACGAGTGGTTCTCACTGTTGTCAGAAAACCATTGAAAATATGCAAATCAGTATCTCTCCTAGAACTGACAAAAAAAGAATGAAGGTGTTATTTAATATTAAAAATCAAAGATGGTTATTAATGTTAACTTTTGCTGAAATTAATGAGACAAGGGTTACACACCAGCACCATCAGAAGCCGCAATACCCATTCCACCTCTGGGAATCGAACCTGGACCCATCTCGGATGAGTGGTTGGATGCCAGCGCCTCAGACCACTCGGCCACAGGGACTGCCTGGATTCAACCAGCAGAACTGCAGAAGCCGTTTCATGTATACTAATACGTTAACTGTAAGCAGTAGTGCGCTATGATCTCAATTTTTTCTTCAGTTACACGAGGTCGGCTAGCAAAATATTTTTTTTGTTACAAGTAAAATTTTTAACTTCCTAAAGTATTTAGTAGAATAATAACGCTTTTTTCTATTCATGCAACTGTTCAGATGATGTCTCAGATAATGATGAGTGCCATTATCTGAGACATCATCTGAGACATCATTGTTAAACTCAAAGAAAACAGATGGTGTGGAAGAAGAACTGTGCATGCGATTTCGAAGAAAATTGGAAAGTTGGCGTCTGAAGCTTTAGATTATTACAGTTCCATCTTTTTGCAAAAAGTTGAATAACGTACAAAAAATAATGAGCTCTCTAGCCGTCTATCAGCCAGTTGAAACTATGAAACAGCTACTCAGACGCGTAATTTAGAGTGAGAGAGCAAAATAAAAAGGTCATACATGTAGAAACTATATAATGAGGAAGCTAAAGTGTTTAGATTTCTTTTTTTGTGTCATGATGGAAATTCAAAATTAAGAATTCGAAATTATTGCTTCTCAGGAAGTTCCCTTCATAATTGTAGACAGAAGAGCAGAAAACAAGGCTGACTGAGAGTTCTGATTTCCTTCAATGTTCCCATGTTGATTAAAGTTTTCGTTTTAAAATGTAATAAAAGGAGCTGTGTCTTTTCAATAATATTAAATACTTTGAAATGAACAACTTTGAAATGAGGTTTATCTACTAAATCTGTATGTAAAATGTTTCAGTTTTCGCTGACTTGGTCATGTGACTCTTGATTCTATCTCTGTGTTCTTTCAGTCGTCAGAGATAGTTTGGTCTCACAAAGAATGTCCTAAAAGCCACTCGGAAGTCAGAATTGGTGATAAATGTAACCGTGCCGTCGTGGATCGGTGATTTTATTACATTCTAATATTTCATCGGAAATTGTTTGCCTTTTATAATTTTACTCTCTTTCGACTACATTATTTTTGCCCTGGAAAATCAACTGCACATAAAAAGAAAGATGTGAGTACCTCAGAAAAAAAATCATTGCTTTTTTTCACTCACTTTTCTCCTGCCGTTCGCAGCTTTTCGTGTTTCCAATATTTTCTTCAAAACTGAAAAATGGCTCTGCTACTGCGCTTAAAGTTGCTCGAGTCAGTTATTATTAAACATCTGATAAGGAATGTTGAATTAGAGTCACGAATAGCTAGCTACTCGCACATTAAACATCTCTTACGTAACAGTAATGGACTGACGTCATAGGAAATGGTCCTCAGCTGCCTGTGGGTGTAGCACAAATTAGGTAAAAATATCCCCCACACCCAGAATAGAGTGAAAATAAAAGCGAGAACGAATTACATGTTGAATAGTAGCCCGCAAAGCACTTTTCATACTTCTAAAACAGTTTCTTATCGCCTGACTCAGAACGGAACTGAATATTACTTCCATGTAGAAACGAAAACATTAAATCGCATTTTAATGGAACGAAAATGAACTACTGACGCGAAAATTGAAGGTTACGTTTCCCTCTGGAGATTATGAAGCAAGTGCAGCTTACTCCACGCTTCCCGAGAACATTTTTAATCGATTCACTGCATGAGGTGACCGAAGTGTTGCACAATGACTCCGAAAATTCATTTAGTTTCCAAACTTTTCTTGCAAAAATCATTATCTACTCCCAAAGAACTGCAATATGCCCAAACAGTGTATGTCGCAAGAATATTGAATTTTACGTTTATGTTTTTAAGTTGTGATAAACTTTGCATCCAAGTAAGAATTATAATAATAACAAAATATTAAAAACTCTTTGCGTTTGATATCAGTTCAGTCATAAAGGAAGGATCTATAGAGTGGAAACAGACATAGGAGCCCATGGAAATTCCTCAAATAGAAAGTGGCGCCCCCACGGACATAAAACAGAATCAAAATGTGACGTGACCCCGATGACGTCGACAATAGTTGCTACTGCGATCCAGCGCTCGGAGATGATCAGATGAACAACGGACACGTAAAAACCCAAAAGTTGTGAATTCTGTAAGGAAAAGTATACGATCAGTAAGTAATAAACAAAATAATACCACTTATTAGAACGCTAGAGGAATTGAAAACCAAAAAGAATCTTAAAATTAATAAAGTATTGCGTGTATTCGTCTGAAACACTGCCGGATAGCAAGCCAAAGTCAAAAGTCAAAGTAAAAACATTCGTTCGGACAAAAATCACGTGGTTCTTGTGTGTTCCCTGGGAAACCAGCTGTCAATCAACTGTAGTTCTGTTTTAGGTCGCTGGTGCGCTGCAGTCGACTTCATGACGTCATGAGTTTCAGCTTTATACAGACAGTGTCTTCTCTATATATCCAACCTTTATGAGTTCAGTTAAATGTAAATTTACCTTAACTAAAACAATTAAGAAATCGATTCAACTTCGTGCAAGAGAGCAGTGAAGCTAGTCTCACACCAATGAATTTAAGAAAGGAAAAAAATAGGGTTTTCGGTTTCGCTGAAGGTAACTAAATTAAAAACTGTATCGTCTTTGCCTAAGTCACCAAGGATTATTATTATCGAATAAAATAGCAACGTTTATTCACAAGTAAATGTTTATTTAACGTCGACTATAGTTTCGCAGGGCGTTTGGCTCGGCATCATCAGAACAAATGGAATGGAGCGGGAACATTCAATTTATTGTGACATCATCAGAGTTCTGACGGTCACGGATTTTGGTGAGTTGTTTCTACGCGCTTGAAGAAATGGAGTAGAAATCATGTGGTTGACAAGCTGTGGGGTGTTGCGGTATATGTGGAAAGCTAGCATATTAAGCTTGATAACCGAATCAGATTTATCAATAAGCTTAGCGAACACAAAAGGAACACAAGACTTACGTAAACTTAAGTTTCGTGCGAAGGAACACAAGACTTCCATACGAAACTGTGAACTGAAAGAAGTCCTCTATAGCCAAACATTGCCACGAAAATAATCATAGATTTTTGTTTGAAAACGCTGCGCTTAGTGATAAACCTGATTCGATTATCAAGCTTAATTATATTAGAAGCTTGCCACATATACTGGAACTCGTCACGGCTTGTCAGCGACATAACGTCTACTCCATTTCTTTCAAGTGTGTGAAAACAACTCACCGAAATCCGTGACCGTCAGAACGCTGATGATGTCACAGTGATTTAAATTTTTACGCTCCATTTGCCCTGATGATGCCGATCCAAATGCTCTGCGAAACTATAGTAGAAATTAAATAAACATTTAATTGTGAATAAACGTTGCTAATTTATTCTCTCTCAACATCACAAGTTTTGTAGTCAAAAATTATAAATGATTATTATATCATCGTTATATTGATTATTGATTTTCTCAGTAAACAGCCAACAAGCAAATGAAATTAGGGTAAAAGATAAGGGGTTAGAGAAATTTATCTCAGGAATGGGCATTTACGAATTTTCAAACATGATTTGCAAAACGGTTTAGCAGTTGTTCTGCCAATGTCAGTTGTTTTTTTAATTCGGCCTTTAACGATCACCGTGAGTAACTCTAGGGACAATAAGCTGTTGTCCGTCCCTAATTCGGAACCACTGGTTTAGGGAAGCTTGAGAGGTAAAGGCAAATACACCATCCACAACGAGATTTGAACCCAGACCCATCTCAGACGGATGGTCAGAATCCAGTGCTTAGACCATTGCGCCACCGGGGCGGCACACTCTAACGCATGAAGTTTCTTTGGGACTTTTAAGAGAACACTGCAGTCACCGAACTGAAAACAGTACAATATGTGTATGTTCTGTTTCCAGATTCTGGGATTTCCATTCACAGATTCTCGTATTGGAGATTTTCTCATATTCTCCTGTTCGGAAAGAATCTTGGCGGCCCCGGTGGCGTAGGCTTATGAGCATTCGTCCGTGATGGACCCAGTTCAAATCCCGATGAGGCATGAATGTTGTGTTTACCTTACGGCACTGACTCTCTCCCATCCCTGGAACCACTGGCTCTAAATTAGGAACGGGCGACTGCTTATAGCCCGTTGAGTTAATTTTTTTTCTTTTGATTGGAAGTTTAACGTCCACCGTGAGCATCCCATTGGGCTATAAGCAGTCGCTCGTCCCTAATTTAGGGCCACTGACTCCAGGGAAGGGAGAGAGCCAGAGCCGTAAGACAAACACAACATCCATACCTCACAGGGATTCGAACCCGAACCCATCTCGGAGGAATGAGCAGGAGCCATCCCTTAGACCACTGCGCCACCGGGGCGGTCCGTTGAGTTAATAGGGCAGCTCTATTAACTCAACAGGCTATAAGCAGTGGCCGTTAAACGTTCAGTAAAAAAAAAGAATCTTGCAACAAATTCCGTTTTCCGCAACTTTCATGATGTGCTGTTTTGCAGCTCTGAGTTGCTGTCATGAAGTCCTAATTTTCGGCAGACCTGGCTAGCATTTTTTCAAGCACTGTATTCTTTGTTTTCTCGGGAGTATGGTAATTTTGCGTGCAGATTTTTTTTTTTTTTTTATTAGGTACCATTGAGGTTGCCTAAGTGAAATCTGGTACGATCTGTGCTATGCTCTATTTTCTAATCCTCCGGATTTCTATTCGTAGGTTCTCGTATCTCGAAATTTTCTCAGATACTGTTCTTT
This sequence comes from Macrothele yani, assembly GCA_039090855.1. NCBI lineage: Eukaryota > Metazoa > Arthropoda > Arachnida > Araneae > Macrothelidae > Macrothele > Macrothele yani. The sequence goes on along the minus strand of CM076994.1, from coordinate 9,648,610 downwards.
GGCTGTGTACTGTAAGCGGAACCTATACATGTATCTCTTGCAATGTTGTAATAAGCAATACTGTTAGTTAGTTGATTTTAATGACGCAAGGGTCAGGTTTGGCCAAAGAGCGCCATAAACAATACTGCACTGGCTCTCTCCCTTGGCTGAAACCAGTGGCCCTGAATTTAGAACCTTTAGAATTAGCCTTTAGAATTGCTCACAGTGGTCGTTAATCCCCGAAACTTCCACACAGACGCACTCACACTCAAAAGAGAACTACAGCTTTTATTTTAGCAAGTAAACCATTTGTACTATTCTGAGCACAAGATAATGACAAGTAAGAAAAGAGGCCTTTGGAAACGTGCGTTGAAATTTTTGAGTCGTCTCAGTAACAAATTTGTGAAAACACAAATTTGTCGGTGACAGTGATCGGACCTACGTCTCCTTGCTCCGGAGTGAGTTGCTCTAACCGCCTAAGTTACGCCGACGGAATGTATCACTGCAGATTTGTCGTCTTGACACGTGCTTTACCTCTGCAGTACGTGACATCAACTCCCTATTTTTTTTTTTTTTTTTTTTTTTTTTTTGAAGCGAAGTAAGGGGAACCCTCAATTGATTCAAGTTGATGTGTGGAACGAACATCACACATTCTTCGAAGAATCCAACGACCAGTAGATACATTTTTACGTTCGGGCACCAATGTGAAAACACAAGAGTAGTTGTAAATTGCTTCCTTTGGCGTCCATAGACTTGACATTGTGCTCCTCACGACGGCGCCTCATGGGGGCCGTCACAGGAAGGTGGGTCGGAGCTCCTCATTATGTGCTCTTCACGAATGAACCTACCGGAAGTTTCTTATCTCGGGAGATAACGTATTTATTGAACTTTGGCAATTGTTTGGGAAAGGAAGTTCTGTGTATGTATTTATTGGACTTTGGCAAAATGTTTGAGAAATTTTATGGAATGAATTTATTATAACTTTTTTCGGACTCCCCAACTTAGGATATTTTTTTCCCATATGTAATACGAGTTTTTACTCGTGATTTGTGCATGTATTATTTTTTCGATTACTTTATGCTAATTCTTCATGTTTCTTCCCCTAACGAAATTATTTAGTTCAAGTATTATTTATTCTTTGTTTTTCTCCCAAATAATTCCTAAGTGTCCCCAACTCAAGAAATTTTATTATATGTTATAACTCATTTTTTTGTTTAACTTGGTTCTTTATTTTGTTTTCCCTTATTGATTTTCTTTAACAACGTTCGGGATACATAAAACGAATGATAATTCGACCGTGTATTATTTCTTTGTTTTATTCTTTCTATGTCATTTATGCTAATTCTTAGTGTACTAGACCTTCCTTATTGAAATTAACAGTTTTCCTTAAAGCAGTTTTGCGTATGCATGGTGTTCATGTTAACGATTAATATTTTTTTCTCTCTAAGTTGAGTTTCATTTCTGGAGTCTGACAACAAAAACAATTCCACCGTTGTTTTTAATCTTATAACCCTTTTCCAATTAAGATAAGATCCCCCGTTGTTTTCGTCTTCCGACGCTAGAAAATTTTCCTTATTCAAAAGTCTTCTGCTTGTCCGATAATCCCAGTCCCAGAATATCTTCGAGTAGATAATGGTTGACCTTTACTAATCAGTTGCTTTGACCATTCTTATGGGCTAGTTTCCACCACGATTTGTTTGAGAAAGTAATCTGATTTTCAGCTATCAGCATTCAATATCAGAGACTCCTCTTTCACAGGATATTGTAACTGACTTTTGGTAAATAAGTCCTGTCAATGAATTCGTTTGCAATGCTTTTAACGTGTGAATACAGTATATTAACTTGAGAAAGAAAATACTTTGTTCTGTATCTTTTCTAAACAAACATACACTTTCAGAGAACGTAGTTTCGGTAGAAAACTTCTGTTTGATCGATGTATACAGATAAGATTACTTTATTTGATAGATGCTTCCTGCCTTAGAGAAATAAGGAATTTGAGATGTTGACGAAAATACAGATGTCATTTCCTTCAAGGACAAACCTTCTTCGTGTCGGATGAGAAAAACAGATACCATTTGCGCTTGGACAATAAACAAAGTAATCTTAACTAAACAACCTGTGTCCTATGCATAGCGTTTCCGATTATTCCTTAGATACTCGTCAGAATATTTATGCCTCCTTAGAAGGAGTAGCTGATTGATCTCTGTAAACAGATAAGATTACTTGTTTTGTTAGATATTTATTGCTATTAGGGAAATATCACTGGAATTGGGGTGTTTGTGAAAGATGTCATTTCCTTTACATCTGAAAGTTTATAAAATAGAGCGATATGTGCTGATTAAAGTTGACCTCGAAGAGCAATCGATTCCGTGTATGCATCACGTGATCTCCCCTTGTCAGTCCCTCTGCGACTATAAAAGGGCCATGATAGATCACAGAAACCCATAGCTTCTTCGTCTACCACGAGTTGGTCATTTTTTGCTATTGCTTCTGCATAATTCGGACTCTATAACAGACACGTACGTTTATCTTGGACAGCAGATATCAAGTGAGGGTCACATTGATAAAGAAATTAATCGGCGTACAAAACTTGCCTGTAGAGCTTTTGAAAGAAACAGCATAATTTTCAAGAGCAATATGACATTATGTATTAATAGAAAAGTGTTTAATCAATGCATCCTTCCAGTGCTTACGTACGCAGCAGAAACGTGAACCTTAACTAAAAAAAGACATATAAAGACTGCAGACAAAAGAGGGAAACATAGAGAGATGCATACTTGGTGTACCCAAGAAAGGTAAAAAGAGGAACTCGTGGATGAGGAAAGTAAGAGTGGAAGACATCACGATCAGAGTAAAATCCCTAAAATAGCAATGGGTTAGACATATTACCAAGAGAACGGACCATGGATGAACAGCCAAAATTTTAGACAGGATTCTAAGGGACAGGAAAAGACCCAGAAGAAGACCACGTGGGAGATGGGTGGATGGAGGAGACTGAAGCAAGACAGTTCGTTGTGGAAGAAACTTCAGGAGACCTTCATCCAGCAGTGGATTGGTAATGACTGACAATCGTGATGATGATGATGATGATGATGATATATTCTAATTTATTGTTCAAAGCAGCTTGTCCGGGTCAGGTCCGGGTCGGGTCGAATTATGCGACGGTTGGGTCCGGGTTCAAAATTTTTGACCCGTTTCCAACTATGAGGCCCTGTCCTCTGCAAAGCACATCTTCCATCCGTGATGTATCGAGCTCAACTTGCAGTTAAATGACAGTCCTGAATTTCCCCATGGTAAAAAAAATCTGCAAAGCATGTATCCGAAAAAAAATTTCGAAAGCCCGCTATCATTGGTATTTGTTTCACGTTGAGTGGTTTTCAGACCAATGGGACAAAGTACCTCATATATCATACATATCACTAAGCTGTTCTCTGAGATTCAGAAGTTAGCTCCACACAGAAATACAAACTACCAGATAATTTTTTAACAGATTATTTACTTACTGTTGCCATATCAAACTTCTCCATTTACAGAGATCTTGACACACAACTCGGGCTTCACTGACATCTATCATGCGACCTACACAAAATCTTCTACACTTCATACTCATAATCTTTTTCTTATGCAGACACTCCTGAACCTGATGGTCCCATGTCCTCCTTGGCCTTTCTCTGCCTTTCCTTCCTGCCACTTGGGCTTAGAAAACATTTCTTAGGAAGCATCTCATCACTCATTCTTTCAACATGGCCAAACCACCGAAGCATATTAGTCTCCATCTTGCTCACAGCATTTTGCTTCATATCGCACAACTGCAATACATCTTCATTCCTCACACAATCAGAACGTGTTTTGCCAACCCACCCCCTAAATAATGCATTTCTGCAGCACACAAACTACTTCTATGTTTCTTCTGTAGTACCCAGATTTCACTACCATACATCAAAGTAGGAACAATTACATTTTCATACACAGCCATGTGGGACTCTCTTGAGAACCCATCATTCCTGTGAAAACCTCCTAAAGCAGCCATGACTTTCAATGAAGAATATTAAATAGCCATTGTGACATTGCATAACCTTGTATGACGCCTGCAGCAATGGAAAATCCTTCACTCGTACACAAGCTCAGCTGCCAGCATGCATGGCTTTTACACTATTAAGTAGATTCCCAGTAACACCGTATTCATTCAATACCTTCTACAAAAGTGCCCTATTTACTCGGTCGTAAGCTTTCTCTAAATTTATGAAGGCAGCAAAAACTTTCTTACCAACAGCCAGATACTTTTCAATCATCATGCGTAACCCAAAAATTTGGTTAGTGCAGCCTGTACTAGGCATGAAACCACTCTGAACATCCTACACTTTCTCTGATGGAAGACCTCGTACTTTTTCAATAATGACCTTACCAAACACCTTCTCTGGTACACTCAGTAAGCTAATACCACGACATTTCTTGCTGTCAGTCTGATCACCTTTTCCCTTACACAGGGGAACAATGATAGCATCCCTCCAATCCCAAGGGACCATTCCTAACTCCCAGCACAACTGCAAGATTTCAGTTAACCAGTCAATTACACATTCAACACTATAGTAATGCTCGTAAATGAAAGTCGCCTTAGTCTTTCGTCGGATTTTAAGCGGCAGTTGATCTGGAGGGAAAGTAGAACTGCGTATGATGTCAGGACATCGTTCAACGGGAGATATCGCGATCGCAGTGTCATGTGTGACGTGCCTGCTCCTCAGGACGCACATGAGATAAAGGCAGATAGCAATGAGAGCACATGTCCTCGTAGCTCAGTTGGGAGAGCGACTTACTCCGGCGTGAACAAGCCTGTGCTTTTACATTGGCGCCCGAACTTCAAGGATAACCTGACCGCTAAGTTTCTCGCAATGGTATAATGTTCTTTCTACACCGCGAGAAAGGAAACATGAGAATCCCTTCTTCAGTGCTTCGGAAAAATAAAATGTGTGTGACGTTACGTTCAACACACCAAATTATCTGGGAGTTCTCACATGCACGTTCTTCATGGGATGACTGCCTACAGCGACACATGGTCCCGGCTGACCCGTGCGCCATGCCCCCAGCCCTCTTTCGGGGGTGAGGAGAGATGTGACGTGCCTGCGCCGCAGGCCGCACATGAGATAAAGGCAGATTGCAATGAGAGCACATGTTTGCGTAACTCAGTTGGGAGAGCAACTTACTCCGGAGGGAGGGGAATCAGATTCGATGCCCGGTGTGGACAAGCCTGTGTTTTTACACATGGTATTGGCTGACATCATAGTCGAGGGACGTACCGAACTTCAGGTGAAGGGACAATCACAGGGATGCCGTGCTGCAGTGAGGTAGATGGTGTTTCACTCGCTCTCGGTCCCTGAATTTCCCTTATAACTTGCAAACTAATGGACGTAATTCAGTGAAATTTTATACGGACCTACTTTGGTGTATGAGAAGCATGATGATCTCGAAGCAAGTGTTGAAAGTGCTCGCCATTAGCATCAAGGTATGACTGCACACTCCTCTCCATGTTACGGAGGGTATTCACCAACACATCGAGAATCACAGCCTCAATTTCCCGCCGAATGTTTTCCCTGCAATTCCATGAGAGTCCGTGGCTTGTTGCAATACACTTTCCCGTTCAGCACGCCCCATAGGAAGAAATCTGGTGGGGTAAGATCAGGCGGTCTTGGTAGCCGAAGTCCCTTGGAAAAGTCACGATCTTTCAAACAAGGAAACAATTTCAGCCATGCTGATGTTGGAGGTGTGGCAGGTGGTACCATCCTGCTGAAAATAGACAGTACGGAGCTCTACGTCATCCAACTGATTCACAAACTCATGGAAGATTTCCATGTATACTGAGGTATCCACCGTTGTATGGAAGAAGATTGGGCCAATAATGCGGCGCAGCGACAGAGCACACCACACCCCAATTTTTTCATCATGAAGAGGTGTCTCATGCACGGTGCCAGGATTCTAACTAGCTCAAATGCGGCTATTCCGGGAATTGACGTGCCCACTTAGGTGGAACCACTCTTCGTGTAGTCGAACAAAACACACCACACCTTAATTTTTTCATCATGAAGAGGTGTCTCATGCACGGTGTAAGGATTCTAACTAGCTCAAATACGGACTATTTTCCGGGAATTGACGTGCCCTACTTAAGTGGAACCACTCCTCGTGTAGTCCGACAGAACACACCACACCTTAATTTTTTTCATCATGAAGAGGTGTCTCATGCACGGTGTCAGGATTCTAACTAGCTCAAATACGGCTATTCCGGTAATTGGCGTGCCCACTTAGGTGGAACCACTACATCTCGTGTAGTCCGACAGAACACACCACACCTTAATTTTTTCATCATGAAGAGGTGTCTCGTTCACGGTGTAAGGATTCTAACTAGCTCAAATACGGCTATTCCGGTAATTGGCGTGCCCACTTAGGTGGAACCACTCCTCGTGTAGTCCGACAGAACATACCACACCTTAATTTTTTCATCATGAAGAGGTGTCTCGTGCACGGTGTTGGTATTCTCACTAGCCCAAATACGGCTATTCCGGGAATTGAAGTGCCCTCTTAGGTGGAACCACTCCTCGTGTAGTCCGGTATTACCGGATGTGCATTGACAAACTGCTGGAACCAATGACAGTAATTCAGTTTCTTCTGTCATCGGGAGGTTTAAATTCTTGCACAGCAGTAACTCGATCAGAATGCAGCTTTGATATTTTTGCAGCTCGTTGACACGTGCTTGTGGAAACTCCCATCTCCAGTGACAGTTTACGCAAGGACTTCTGTGGGAAGGCCAGCCGTCTGGTTTTCACACCCTGCACCGTGGCTTCTGGTAGTTTCAGATGGCCTCCTTCGTGGACATCCAACAATGTTCCCGTTGTTGCCAGTTTCTTCACCAGATACTGGATGGAGGATTTTGCCGGTGGTTTTCGAACCCCAAACTGCTCAATAAATTATTTTTTGGCACTCCTTTATCGACGCAGTTTTCTAGTACATGCAGGCAATAAACACTCACTGTTCCACTGTTTTTTTGTTTTTTTTTTTTATTGGAGGTTTAACGACCACCGTGAGCAACTCAATGGGCTATAAGCAGTCGCCCGTCCCTAATTTAGGGTCACTGGTTCCAGGGAAGGAGAGAGCCAGTGCCGTAAGACAAACCCAACATCCATGCCAGACCGGGATCGAACCCGGAACCCTTGCGGACGAATGATCAGAGGCCAGCGCCTTAGACCACTGCGCCACCGGGGCGGCCTGTTCCACTGTGTACCGGTTCATAGCATAAGTGCCCGTAACACAAAGGCACGATGACTGTTGACGATCCCGTAACAACAGCACAGTTATGCGCAGTTATATACGTCACACCAACTGCCGAGGACGGCAAACACGCAATCGGACGTCACTTCGCGAAGGCGTGACACACGGGATAGAGTATCGCAACCACACGCTACTCTCTAGCCCGTGTGTCGCGCCTGCGCGAAGTGAAGGCCGATTGCGTGTTCGCGGTCCTCAGAAGTTCACTGACCATTCTTCTGATATACCAAGGTAGGTCAGTGTCAAATTTCACTGAATTATGGCCATTATTTTGCAAGTTATAAAGGAAAATCAGGGGCCGAGAGCTAGTGAAACATCATGTAGTTCTTCGCCACGTTCGTCTGTTCCGTTGTGCTGTGGGCCCATATTTCATTTTTATGAATGATAAAGCCCGTCCTCACCACACAGCAGCTGTGGATGAATTATTGGCTATTAAAGATGTTCGTAGGGTGGGGTATCCAGTGCAGTTCCCTGATCTCAATCCAATCAAACATGTATCGGACGCTGTGAGAGAAAAGTATTGCTGAAAGGAATCCCCACCAGAAATCATTCCAGCACTTATCAGGGCTCTCCTGTAGGAGGGGACAAATTACTCCAAGAGCTCTTAAAGCATTTGGTGTTAAGCATTACCCACCGGTGCCAAACATGCATTGCAGTGCAGAGTGGACGTATCTTCTACTGAGGACTTCACCCTGTAGTCTGTTTGGGCAGTGCTGCTGGAAGAGTGTCACTGGGCGACAGGTGAGCTCTCTCTCTCTCTTCTTCGCAACACTTTGTTCTGTTTCGATATCTATTATAAATTACTCATGATTTTTGACGTCGGGTATTTCATTTTTTTTTGTTATTGTTACCATCGATACCACTTACAGCTGTAAAATCTCTTTTTACGATTATGACAGGTCAATCTCGTCTTTATGTTTTGGACAGCTGTGTACATTTTCTGGATGTTTATCTGGACTACTCACCAGATAACCTGTGAGCTTTGGGTGAAGAGCAAGGTACAAGGTTTTATCAGAAAATAAATGGGATGGAGATTAGGTACCTAGGCATATGGAGTGTCAGCATATGGAACGTAACTCCTGGATGTTGCAAAGATAGTCTCCACAAGAAACGCATAAACGGAAGTGTAAGAAGTGCAGCTCTGAGGGAAAATGACAGAAAGTGAGAGAGAGAGAGAGAGAGACTAACCCTGGGCCCATTGGTTTTAGCAAGAGTAAATGTTAATAACCTTTTTGAATATCTTATAAATTTAAATCGTTTCTTGTTTTCTTTAGTGTTTTGGTGAAATATTGAGACAGTCCCTTGCCTAGTTTTCTACCAGATATGTCAATGAGGGAAGGAAGGACACTCTCCTGTTTTGCTTCCGAACGCTATTGTTAGCAGTTCACGAAGTTATGGTTAAGTTATTTCATTGCTCTGTGAGAGATTGAATGATCAGTGATCTTATCGTTTCATAGTAGCAGAGTATTTCAAGCACCTAAATTACAATGAATTAAATACGGGTGGTGTAGTGGTTAGCATACTCGGGCTCTATCCGGGAGACGCGGGTCCGATTCCTGCTCCAGGACGACGAAATTTTCAAGTTTTCGGATATTATCTGACTTAACATACATGTCATATTTACACCAATAAATGGATTCACATCTTACATAAATGACATTTCCCACATCTTCAGGTTTCAATAAGGAAATTCTCACGATGGGTCAAAGTGGCGTTTCCAGTCACGCATGGAGGCGTCTGTTAGCCGTGATTCTAGAGAAAGGTGCACCAACGCGTTAGTTACGGGTTCTTAATGCAAATCTAACTCAGTGTATAGGAACTTTTACATTTCCTTACAAACGAAGTTCAAGTGAATCCACGGGACAGGGCACTGAAACAGATACCTGTAATTGCCCTGCAATAATGTAAGAAGTGTTGAAGGTGCGCAGTTCCTAATAGCTCTATAGACTCTCTAGCTGTTCGAATACACTAACCGAGTAAGACTGAATTTGCAACGCAGCTGCTATATTGAGACCGAGACACTTTGACAAGAACGAAAAATAGCTTTATCTGTAGCTTCACATGTTTACAATTAATGAAAATTCCTTCAGTTTGAAAACGTTTGGTACACATTTCGGTACATTTAGTGTAAATTAAAGTCATAAATAATTTACAATCCTTTTAGTCCTTTAGACTAGCATTCTAATGCTGTTTGCATGTAGCAACACTGTTCAATGTAACTAACGAAAGACACCTAACAGGACTTGCTACTTGAAATTTCCCTTAACGTTGTTATAAAGATATTATACACTTACTGTTTGTTCTGTTGGACAAACAGTAAGTGTATAATATCTTTATAACAACCTCTACATACTTTCAGTAAACAGTCACTCGCAGCAGGAGCTGAAATCCTCCACTGTGCACTAGAACCATCACTGCGAACTATCGACTTCAGCACATGAAGCTCACCCTCATGTTATATATATATCTACGTGTCATTTTCTTGTAGGACTTCCGTCCACAGTGAGTAGAGTTTAAGTCCCAGCCACCTACAGCGAGATCGCCTTTTTTGGGGCAGGACACAGAAACGGAAGGAATGAGAGCAAGTAGAGCAAGTCTAGCGACTCTGACAGAACAGTTTGTAGTGAGATTAGAGTACAGTAGATGGCGCCACCGTACAAGGACGATGTTGCACTCAGAGGGGTGAGAAAATTTCAGAGGGGGTGGGGGCATAGGAAAGGATACCCATTTAACCAGTGGGTCCAGCCTGGGAGCCGTCACTTAACGTGCTCGTCCGATATTCAGCAAATCACACCATCTCTGAAAGACCAACCCAGACTTGAACCTGAGGACCTTGCATCGATAGTCTGAACGGCTAACCACTAATCCATCCGCGGCTCCCCTCACGACTGTGTCAGGAAAGTTCGTCTTTTATACTGATTGACGACGGTGGTCAACGTCACATGTGTATGCGTTGTGTCTTTGCATCAACGCGTTGGTTTAAACGGGCGAGGAAGCACAGCAGGAATATGACTATTTCCTACAAGAAGTGCAGCTTTTAAGGAAATAGACAGACAGAGAGAAAAAGATTTGCATTCATTAAATGTAAGGACAAAGCATACGTACAAATAATTTAAATGTGATGAGTAGACCTTGAATAATTAAAATTATTTCTATCTACATTTCTTCTACTTGATAATTTACTATTTTACCCATACATTTTCCAATGAAACCGTACGTGCCAGAGTAAAATTTAAATCATATTTGCAATCAGCACCTCAAACATAACAACATCTGGTAAACTCAAACAATTTTTAATATGTGACATTTTGTAGACCAGTGTTATTACTTTTATAAGGTACATAATATACTTTTAATCGTATTGCTTTAGTACTGTAGCTTTTTATAATCCGTCGATTCTCATGGGTGTTACGTTGGTTTGGTCCCGTTTGAATATCTATTCGCTCTTATTAACGTTTGGAAAGACTTCAATTTAAAACCATTTTCGTGGGATTTCATAAGATTTCTGTAAGGGGCACTTTTAGAAAAAATTGTTTACACAAGTTTTAATAAATAAATACATCGCTCTTTCCACGTTTCAGAAACACACAGCAACCGAAAAATTGTTTTTCAGCCGCCGCTGTGGAATCGAACCAACAGAACTCTCGGTATCGCGCCGAGTGCGTTACCTTTACGAGAGTTCTGTTGGTTCGATTCCACAGCGGCGGCTGAAAAACAATTTTCGGTTGCTGTGTGTTTCTGGAACGTGGAAAGAGCGATGTATTTATTTATTAACTGTCGCCACGTATTTGGAATATTTACACAAGTATTTTGGACCAGTACGTTTCGTAAGGAAGAAAATCACTTAGGGGTCCTTGGAAAAGTTAGCAGAAACATTAAATAAAGCTGCGCGCGCATCTACAAAAACTGAAAGCGGCATTTATCCTACTTATCCTCGTATTTATCTTAGAATTGCGTCAATAAGATACGGCGGCTGTGCCGTGACTGGCAGGTCCCCAATGCGTGATAAACAAATACAGACTCGAGTGCCCACACACACACACACACACCCGGCAAACAAACAGTCGACTGAATAAACACCGACACCTGCGCCATTTTGATTAGACGAATCCTTTGATCCTGTTTGCTTTCTACCGGACCAAAGCCCGCGCGACACAGTAATTCCGTTCCGTTCGATTATCTTGTTAAACACCAAGAGACGTCGGCCATTCGTTTTTTTTTATGTCGTGTAGTCCTTTTTTTCTGGTAGCTTCTGCAGGAAGAATTGCTGAGTGGAAATTCAAACGCTGTGAGATCCGTTCTCAAAATATTTTTCCTTGTAACATTCCAGTTCCAAAGATTTGTGCTGCGTTTCCATCTGAAACTACATTGATTTTCCAATAAACGTCCAAGAAATGGACATAATCGATTTGAGAATCGATTATGTCCAATTCTTGATTTATCGATAAAAGTGTAATTGGAGTCGCTTAACGTAAATTCTCAATCATAAATGACGAGTTTTTAAAGATAAGTTAAAGGACAACAGGGAAGCAATAATTTGTTTCCGTTCTTCTTTTCTCACCTTTTTTTCTATTGTTTTGCTTTTCTAATGATTTTTCATTTTCGCTTCCCAGCGTTTGAATCTCATACAATTATTGTTATGTGTTTTTTAAGTTATGAAAAGTTGTTTTCAATTTTGCTTTGAGGTTTAACGATCACAGTGAGCAACTCAAAAGAACAGCACCGGTGGCGCAGTGGTCTAAGCGATGGCCTCTGATCAATCGTCCGAAAGGGATCCGGGTTCGAATCCCGTAAGGCACGGATGTTGTGTTTGTTTTATGGCACTGGCTCTCTTCCTTCCCTGGAGTCAGTGACCCTAAACTAGAGACGGGCGACTGCTCATAGCCCATTGAGTTGCTCACGGTAATCGTTAAACCTCCAATAAAAAAAATAAAAAGGTCTACAAGCAATTGCCCTTCCCTAATTTAGGGCCGGTGGTCTCAGGGAAGGGAGAAAGCCAGCGGTATTGGGCAAATGCACCACCGATGCTTCATCTGGTACTAAAGCGTGGGCTCATCTCAGACGAAATATTCGAAGGCAACTCCTCAGACATTAGGCCACCGAGACGGTATATTTTCAAATCCAGCTTCTTTGCTGACTTTAGCCATAGAAAACTCGAAATCGATGGCAGCTCTAATGCATTTTAACAGGTGAAGATACAAAACAATATATTCGTAGTACACTGGAATGTACAGTATATACGCGTGTACATAACTGCTATTTTACACAATGCCGTTCATAGCAAACATATTAAGTGCCTTATAAATTTATACACGCATATGCAATGCGTGTAACATAACTACAAAGTTTGTCTGAAAACAGCTGAGAATGTTTTTATAAAAATAGTGTGCAATACTGCGTTCGGCCTTGGCACGAGTCTCGAAAAAACGGTAGTCGTTGTAGTCACCATAGCAACCGGCCACACCTGCTTATCGCGCATGCGTCGTCGGTAGTGCGCAGTTTAATAAGCGTTGTTTCGTGAACCCCTAGCAAGTGCTTTCGCGCTGTGATTATTCGAAAAAATGGATGTGAAAGAAGGACAAAGATGTGCCATTAAATTTTCATGTCGACTTAAGAAGTCTGTCGGAGAGACTTCCCGTCTTATGCAAGAGGCTTATAAAGATAAATGTCTAGGAAAATCAACAATTTACAGTTGGCATAAAGAATTTATAGATGGATGGTCGTGAGTCGGCGGCTTTAATCGTGCATGGAGGAGCACCTGCAACGAGTGTTACAGAGGTAAACATCAATACAATAAGTTTTATTATACGGGAAGACAGACACTTATCAATTAGAGATATCGAAAATTAGGTTCACGTTTCAAAATCATCTATTCTCAGAATTTGAACAGAGCATTTGGGCATGAAAAGAGTTTGCTCCACTTGGGTTCCCCATTTCTTTTCATATGCAGCCCAATGCAAGGCCGCATATGTACAGTTCTGTCCTGTCGTTTTTCATTTGGAGAAAATGAATATTAAGTTGATGCTCCAACTTGCATATAGAGCCTTTGCACCGACGTCATTTTCGGCGTCTCGGTTACTTCCGGGTGGTTAAGAGAAAGTTCGGCTGCTAAGGTTCCCATAGGATTAACGGTAAACGGTAAAAATACCCCTCAAAACTGAAAAGCGGTAAAAAAAATACCCCCAGAACAAACGGTTCACTGTAAACTACCACACAGGAACACTGATGTGTGGCAGTGTTCCGTTGTGGCGATTTACCTGCAATCTTGCCACACATCTTTCAGCAACTTGGCCACAAAAGTTCAGGGGGGGGGGGGGCTATAAAGATTGCCGTTTCTGGGCCTATATTGAGAACTGAAATGGGAAATCCAAACGAATTTCGAGAAGACTTTCCATGTGAACCAAGCGAGAATTGTACTTTAATTTGAAGAAATAAATTGCAGAGGATCCGAGGTACACTTGGTTTGCGGGGCTCTACCCCCAACTTCCGTAATATTATATTCTGGACCGGTGGAGTCTGTCAGTGCATCCAGGATGTTCCCCTTGAAGCGTCCGCGAGGTCCGTGAGCTTTGGTGGGGGGGGTCTCCCAAAATGTTAAAATGGACGTAGAGCTGTAAACATTAGTACCATGCTTTATCTAATGATTCTGTACACGACCACGAATTTTCAGGAAGGTGGGGTGAATCCCCCCGCTCCAGTTTCTAAGAGCACTTCAGGGGTAACATCGAGGATACACTGACAGACTCCAGCGGTCCAGATTATAATATTACGGAAGTTGGGGGTAGACCCCCCTCCAACGAAGTGTACCACGGATCCTCGGCAATTTATTTCTTCAAATTAAAGTACTAGGGGTGTTCAAATGAAAAGGTACGAAACGACACTGTGGGTATAAATGAAGACTTTATTCAAAGTATACACCATAGGCCGTAGCACAACGATCCCATTGATTAACGAGCCGAAGGATTCCTTGTTCCCAGAATTCCTGTGGCCGTGACGAGACCCAGTCCTGCACAGCGTCCTTGAGTTCGTCGTCCGAGTGGAAGCGCTTCCCTTTCAGATGTTTTTTCAGGGGACCAAACACATGGAAATCGCAGGGCGACATGTCCGGGCTGTAGGGCGGATGGTCAAGCTGCTCCCACTGGAACTTGGCCAGTTCCGCGTGTGTGACCCTGGAGACGTGTGGACGCGCGTTATCATGGAGCAGAACCACACCCTCCGTGAGTAGCCCCGGTCTTTTGTTCTTGATGGACCTGCGTAGGCTTCGGAGTGTCTCACAGTACACATCGGAGTTAATGGTTCATCTGTGCTGGAGGAATTCAACAAGTAATCAATTGGACGGCGCTCTTTATAAGAGCCTCTGCTCTCTCCTGCGCATGCTCCGATCCACGCCGGCGATTCCAATCGCATCCCTAGATGTGTCGCTACATTCTCCCATAGCTGCATAGACAAATATGTTAACGGTTACGTTCTTATGACGTTTCGTACCTTTTCATTTGAACACCCCTAGTACAATTCTCGCTTGGCTTACATGGCACGTTTTCTCGAAATTGGTTTGGAGTTCCCATTTCAGTTCTCAATATACGCCCAGAAACGGCAATCCTCATAGCCCCCTCCCTTCCCCTTGAACTTTTGTGGCCAAGTTGCTGAAAGATGTGTGGCAGGGTTGCCAGTAAATTGTCACACCGGAACATTGCCACACATCAGTGTTCCTGTGTGGCAGTTTACAGTGAACCGTTTGTTCTGGGGGTATTTCCTCCGGGGATATTTTTACCGCTTTCCAGATTTCAGGGGTATTTTCTCCAGGGGTAGTTTTTACTGGGGTTATTTTAACCTACATCCAGGATTAACATGGGAAAACAATTTCTGGACTCTCTGTCACTCGATTGTTTGAAGTTTTAGAAATGGTTGAAAGTTGTGTGGGGTATGGTTGCTTCTCAAAGTACGAGCAAAGTACCGGAATTTCCTTTTATCGCTTTCCAACAGAAAAACGCCTGATTACGTGGAAAACAGCCGTAAATCGGAAGGCATGGTCGCCCAGGCCGTATGACAGGATCTGCTGTAAACACTTCATTTCAGGTGTCGTAAATCTGCATATTTTATTACGTTAATAGTCGAATTTATATCGGTACATTTTCTTGTTCACTCTTATGTATTATATTCAAGTTTTTACACAAATCCTTGTTATTCTGTTTAAAATGCTCTGAATGCATGGCGATTAATTTTGCTGTCGAATCGGAAATTGCTAAGCTTTCGTGAACTTTCAAGATTTTGTTCTGTTACTGATTTCTAAATACTAAAACAGATGCCTTTTTTTCGAACCGAAATTTAAGGATATATGTCCACATAGAATTATAAGGTGTTGTCATACATTATTGTGTCGTCCGTTTTCCCGGATCTGTTTCCTTTTTTTTTCTTTTTTTTTTTTTTTTTTTTGTGAAAAAATAGTCTGTTTTTCGAGATACGATAAGTCGGTATTTTCTTTTCCTTTTTTGTAATTGCAATGCACACTAGAACCACCCATACACACTGAAACCAGTCAGAAATATAACAACTTACCTTAGACCGGATAAGAAATTTTTCGTTTTCAGTCTTCAGAATTAATACATTTCTAACCCACCCATTGGTAAAATATTTATATGCATCAAGGCTTTTATAAGCTTTTAGAGCTTTCCCGGTATAACACGAAAAACTGCCTATTAAATAGTTATAAATATCGTGATAGTTCAGATCAGGGAGTTCCGTAGCAACACAAACTTCCAGACGATAAAAATATATTTCAGGTATGTCACGTGGATCTTCTATGCCACTATTTCTAAGCTTTTCTTCGTAAAGGTTGCTTTTCCACCACATTAAGACGACAAACTTTGTCAGAAAGAACAGTTTTTTTTAACTCTATTTACAGCAACAGCAGCAGCCATTGAAAAGCATGGAGAGAGGCCAGCTTGGGTACTTTCTAACCACCCGGAAGTCTAGCAGACGGTTTTGTGACGTCACGTGTAAAGGCTCTTAGTCCAGACTTGTCACCATGTGACTTCTGGTTGTTCCCCATTTTAAAAAAGGCATTACGGAGACGACAATTTAAAACTGATCAATAACCTATTGCAGCTGCGCAGAGGTGCTTCAACAACATTTCAGAAGGATTCCAGAAAACATTCAAAAAGTGAGAGGAGCGTTGGGACACCTGTATTCGTTGCAATGGACAGTATTTCGAAAAAGATGATCACTTCCTCTATAATTAAGGTGCGCACATTTTTTTATAAAAAAATTCTCCGTTGTTTTGGAAAAACCCTTGTATTATTTAACACAACCGTACATAAATATACTACTTGCCTTAAAAATTGTTTTTATTAATAATTGCAGGTCCTATAAATTATTTTTAACAATAATTACATATCCTATAAATTATTTTTAACAATAATTACATATCCTATAAATTGTTTTAAGTAATGATATAAACTTGTCCCTAAAGTTTATCTAATTTGTCTTTACTGTTGACAAGAACAAAATCATTAGGTTGATGTTATCCTAAATGTTATACATCTAACTTTTGTGGTGTAGAAAAAAATCTTTCTTTTTTTTTCCTTCTAAAATATTCTTAATTTTAGAGAAAATCTTCGTTCATTGCAAAAACGAAGGTTTAATACCGCGATTGTGTTCACGCTTCACTAAGCACAGTACGGGAAAAAAATATGCTTATTATTCACATTTCATACTTTACAACAACATCACACAACTACAAATAAAAAACAAGATGAATACGGCTTACGCATCCCTTTTACAGCTAAAGAGGTCGCATCATACGGAGAAATGAGTGAAACGGCTCCAAACCTCTCAAAGTCGAACGGCCATGCAGTGATATTTTGGTTTATGCCCAATGATACATTCTACGCATGCGCACTTACGCATACTCCTCGGTTGTTGAGGATCATTCATTGCACACAGGAGAAGATGCAAAGGTTTAACTCTCGGGTTTTTAACAGCGCCCCAGTGGTCGGACATGTGTGGCCGGATGTAAGCGTCTGTCATAAAACTGCGTAAGCGTTTGTCACGTGATACGGTACCAGTGGCTATAATAAGTAGCACCGCGGAAAAGGGCGTCTTTCCCTCCCTTTCTACCTCGCTTCCGTGTGACTTTCCTTATTGGGTTCTTAAGCCCAAATCTCCTAGCTTCCTATTTCTAAGGGTTGTTTAAGACCTGGAGTCAGACACTCCCTTCCTAAAATCCTCTACATATGATCTGATCTGATTTGATCTGAGATGTAAACTCTTGAGAAAAAAAAAACAGAAAAAAAGACTTTCATGGCTACGGTTTTGACACTTTAGTTCCATGTTCGTCCACTATGTCCACTGGCGTGCTGTTTCGTTGAGATCTTCAAGGCCAACGTTGAGTGAAATTGTTGCCATGAGCCTCTATGGAAGATTTACCTCTGGGTTCCCTACTATGTGCTTCATTGGGGCATTGCAAACTACGTCATACGATTGAAGAGATCGATTTGTAAATCACGAGGGAAAAGCACATGATTCCCGCTCGCTTGGACAAAGAGGAAGACGCAGTGACGGTGCTAGAGAGGAGTGAGGAAGAAAGGTAAATGAAGTCAAAGTAGACTCAGAGCGGTTATACTATGGATAATTTATATATACAACTATTAAAAAAATAAAGGTTTTGGCTTTCACACTTGTAGTGGGGATGGACCCCACTATCCCCTTGGTAAAAACCGCCACTACTCGAAATGATGAAAAAATTTCACACATATGTTTGTAACATGAGAAAAATCGAACGTTTTATATGAGTAACGAATACTTCAGACTGTTAATAATTTTCTATCTGTTGCTAATTTACGTGTCGTTGATGAGTGATGTAACACATTCAATGTCGAACTGATGGCAAAACGCCCAGTTTCAGAATGATTTGTACAGATCTGTCGTCCTCATGTAAATTTCAACTTCAGTTTCAAAAAACAAATTCGTTTTTGTAAAAGCTCATGTTCATTAATGTCGTTATTTCAGTGAACTACATGGACATATAGTGTGTTCTTCGATTTGCTTTGTCATAGGCATTTCACGCTCTCTTTCTATAGATATATGCACCTTTCTTTTTATAGATATATGCACCTCTCTTCTTTGGGAAGGTTTAACGGGCCCCCTTGGTCATCTAAGGATATAAGGATTCACCCCACCCCCGATAATTTGGGGCCACTGATTCCAGGGAGGTAGCTGAGGCATCGGAATCGGGACCGAACTTCTGACCATTCAGCCACGAGAGTTACTATGCACCTATCTGTTTGAAGCCTTCTACCTTAAAAGTGCCCTCTGTTTTTGCACAGGATAATACTGAAACTGCATTAAATCATACTTTATGAAAACTAAGAAGTAAATCTAGGTTTATTTTCCACCATTTCCAGCTATTGTGAAACTGAAGTGTGAGAGGTGTTTTGGTGCATGATTGGAAAGAACTTTCAAAATCTCAAATGCCAAGAATTCAGAAAGAGAAATTGTACATGTCTCTTTACAATCACGTTGCTGCACCGGTTTTGCAATGGTCTGAGCACAGACTTTTGGTCATTCGTACGCGATCAGTGGTGTAGAAGATCTCAGCGCGGCGCTAAGGCACTTTTCGTGGTTAATTGGGAAGAAAAGCTGGGCAAAGACTTTTTAGATGATCATGTGAAAGGAACACTAATTTATATGAAAGCATATGCGTACCTTAACATAACGTTGGTATTGCAGGGACGTGACTTAAACTGTCGGATCACTCTCTAAAAAGTGATCCGACAGCAGGGAGGAAAAGCTACATAGAAAATTTAAACATGCATGTAAGACAGAGCGACAAGTGGCTGTAAAGGTGCCGTAGGCTATTCACAGTTCGTCTGGGTGGGCCTGAGTTCGAGCCCAGTCGAGGCATAGGTAGTGTATTTGTCTTACAGCACCGCTTTTTTCCATTCCGTGGAGCCAGTGACCCTAAATTAGATCATCAGATCATATTTACATGTTTTTTAGGAAGAGAGTGTCTGACCCCAGGTCTTAAACGACCCTTAGAAATAGGAAGCTAGGAGATTTGGGCTAGAATGCCTGATAGGAAAGTGACACGGAAGCGAGGTAGAAAGGAGGAGGAAGACGCACTTATTTATTACCGGGGGCCCAGTACCGGGGACCCGACTTCTTCACGTGCCCATCCGACGCACGCACGGCGGATATTTAGTGATTCGAGCATTCGTACCTATGGGAGATCGAACCCCAGGTTTTCTCCGTGGCAGTCACGAACGTTGTACCCTAAATTAGGATCGAACGACTGCTTATAGCCCTTAGATTCTTCATAGTGGTTGTAACATCCCCCCATCCCCTCAAGGTGACAAGCGTTTTATAGTTAAGAAAGATGTGATTTCAGCTAAACTTGCCACCGGTTCCAACAAAAGTAATGCCTCCCCGGTGGCGCAGTGGTCTAAGCGATGGCTTCGGATCATTCGCCAAGCGACGGGTCCGGGTTAGAGTCCCGAGTGAGGCATGGATGTTGTGTTTGTCTTACGGCACTGGCTCTCGCCCATCCCTGGAGTCAGTGACCCTAAATTAGGGACGAGCAACTGCTTATAGCCCACTGAGTTACTCACGGTGGTCGTTTAACCCCCAATCAAAAAAAATAGTAACAACCTGGGCCCATTCTGTGAATCCTTATGAGAAACGCAAAAGGTTGCTCCGGGGTCCCAGCGGTCAGAGGCACTGGCTTCTGGCTAATCGCTTAAAATGGGCTCGAGCTTCGAACGAGGCATGGGTGGTGCGCACGCTCCGCCGTGCTGGCCGTTTCCGGAACCAATGGCTCCAATAAGGGTTCGGCGACTATGGCGTTAGATGATCGCTGTGATCATTATACCCGAAAAGAACAAAAAGCAACGCAAAACTTATTCGCTACTCCCACCTCATGATACAAGAGTGACATATAAGTTATATACATTCAGTGTGACTTACACAAATATTATTCACACTGCACATTTGGAACCGTACAAAATGACAGAACAGTATATATCTAAAGGAAAACAAAACATTCTTAGCATCTGATTCCCACGTAGTTTTTATATGTTATTAAAAATTTCTCCAATTAAAAATTTTTTATAAAAGTTGATAAAATAATTATTAATAAAACTTTAATAAAAATGCTAACTGATAAAAACTACAAATCAAATTCTAAACTGCTTTTGAAAATTTTGAGGTCCTTATTTCCGAGTTTGTTTCACCTAACCCGTTCACCCTTAAAGAACTTTTTTCTTAGAATCACATCCCTGTCCGCGTTGGGGTCTGGGTTCGAATCCCGTGAGGCATGGATGTTGTGTTTGTCTTACGGCACTGGTTCTGCCCTTACCCTGCAACCAGTGGCCCTGACTAAGGGACGGGCGACTGTTTTTTATATTCCATCGAGTTGCTCACGGTGATCATTACTACACACACACACACACACACACACACACACACCACCACCACCACCACCACCACCAAAAAAGATCCAAAATATGTTTTGTCGTCCCGGTGGCGTAGTGGTCGGACCGCTGGCTCCTGACCATTCGTCCGAGATGGGTCCAGTTTCGAATCCCGGTGAGGCATGGAAGTTGTACTTGTCTCACGGTACTGGCTCAATGCTACCCAGTGCACATCAATAAGCAGTGAGCGTTGTTGCAAGTGGATAATGCCCAAGTCACACCTCCATAGTGGTCTATGATTCTCTGCGCCAATGCTATCCAGCGCTCATCAATAGAAAGCGGGCGTTGCTGCAAGTGGATAATGCCCAAGTCACACCGCCATAGTGGTCCATGATGCTCTGCGCCAATGCTACCCAATGTTCATCAATAGGAAGAGCGCGTTGCTGCAAGTGGATTGTGCCGAAGTCACACCTCCATAGTGGTCCATGATGCTCTGCGCCAATGCTATCCAACGCTCATCAATAGAAAGCGGGCGTTGTTGCAAGTGGATAATGCCTAAGTCACACCTCCAGAGTGGTCCATGATTCTCTGCGCCAATGCTACCCAGTGCTCATTAATAAGAAGCGGGCGTTGCTGCAAGTGGATAATGCCCAAGTCACACCTCCATAGTGGTCCATGATGCCCTGCGCCAATGCTATCCAGCGCTCATCAATAGGAAACGGGCGTTTCTGCAAGTGGATAATGCCCAAGTCACACCTCCAGAGTGGTCCATGATGCTCTGCGCCAATGCTATCCAGCGCTCATCAATAGGAAACGGGTGTTGCTGCAAGTGGATAATGCCCAAGTCACACCTCCAGAGTGGTCCATGATGCTCTGCGCCAATGCTACCCCGTGCTCATTAATAAGAAGCGGACGTTGCTGCAAGTAGATAATGCCCCAAGTCACACCTCCATAATGGTACATGATGTTCTACGCCAATTCTATCCAGCGCATTTCAATAGGAAGCTGACGTTGCTGCAAGTGGGTAATGCCCAAGTCACACCTCCCGAAAACTACAGGAATTGGAATGGGTTGAGAGCCTACCCAATTCTCCGTACATTCCGGACCTTGACCCATCCGACCACTACCTGTTGCGCTCCATGACCCATTTGCTACAAGAACGGAACTTTGCTTCAGTGGTGGAAGTGGAATCTGCCATCAGAAAGTTTCTCTACTCGAAACCTGTCCAGTAGTTAGCCCATGGGATTGTGTCTCAGGTGGAACGTCGGCAAAGGACTATAGAAAACAACGGTCGGTACTTTGCGAAATGAAACGAGTGTGTAAGGCTGTTTTGAATCATTAAACGTTTTAGCTGCAAACGGAACGGACATTTGACTCATCCTAGCGTGACTAATTCAAGCAAAAGTTGGCAACGAAACATTTTTAGGTATACAGCTTAGAGGGAGAGCTGTGTGTTGTGTAAAATATATTATGCTCACAATCTTCACCGTAGCGAATGTCATATAGCATAGGTCATTAAACTTTCTGACAGAAGGGCCAAATGGGAAATTGTCTAAAGCTCCAGGGGCCGGGTTGAAAAAATTGGTTAACCAAAGGTTAACCATTGCAGATATTGAAAACTTTCAACGAACCAACGAACTAATACATTTGTCAAGGTCTAACTAATTTTATTTGGTCTGTAATTTAACATGAAAATTTCCAAATAAATATTTAAAGATATTTATACACGTATAAAACAAATACAAAACTAAACTCACTAAAGACAAAAGTTTAGTATTTTGTAAGTTGACTTCATGACATCTAAAACTGGGGTGGGGGAATCAATAAGAATGATATTGTTTCTGGAATGATTTAGCTACGTTTTCGATATTTTATTTCAGGTTGTACAACCCAATTTTTAAAAAGTTTGACAAGTGGCTGTCAGTCAATCATGAATGAAGCTTTGATTTCCCGGTAAGTCTAACAAGTGGTTGTCAGTCAAACATGAATAAAGCTTTGATTTCGCCACCCCGGTGGCGCAGTGGTCTAAGCGATGGCCTCTGATCATTTGTCCATAAGGGGTCCGGGTTCGAATCCCGGTCAGGCATGGATGTTGTGTTGGTCTTACGGCACTGATTCTCTCCCTTCCCTGGAACCAGTGACCCTAAATTAGGGACGGGCGACTGCTTATAGCCCATTGAGTTGCTCACGGTGGTCGTTAAACCTCCAATCAAAAAAAAAAAAAATCTTTGATTTCATGGTAAGTCTGACAAGTGGCTGGCAGTCAATCATGAATGAAGCTTTGATTTCCTGATAAGTCTAACAAGTGGTTGTCAGTCAATCATGACGAAGCTTTGATTTCCTGATAAGTCTAACAAGTGGTTGTCAGTCAATCATGACGAAGCTTTGATTTCACGTATTTAAATTTGGAGAAAGCTCGTTCAGAAACATGTATGCTACTGAACACTGAAAGAAGTTTCTTAGTAAAACTTTTCATATTTGTAATCTGTTTTGTTTTGTTTTTTCAAAAGAGAATAAAAAGGCTATCAAACATTCAGTCTTAATGACTTCAAATTATTATTAGATTGTAAATCTAACAGTTCCAACTGTAAATTCTACTCGGAATTCAGCCGTAAAACTAAATGGATCCTGCAATTGCTGGAATGGTTTTTTGTGCTTCTAAAACTCACCAAAACGCCTTTCATACTCATCTTTCAACAAATTAATATCTGCAACACGGTGTCAACATCAAAAACAAACTTATCACATATTATCCCACATACACTATATTGACAAAAGTCACCGGGCACCCCTTCAAAAGCAAATGAACGGATCCGATGCATTGTGTACAGCTGCAAACGATATAAAAACGATATGAACGGATCCGATGCGTGGTACAGCTGCAAACGATATAAAAACAAGCCTGCAGCTGACCACGATCATATCGCACTGTGAAGTTGAGTGAAAATGTCGCGGCGGGAGAGTGCTGACTTTGAGAAAGGAAAAATTGTTGGGTGGTATATTAGTGGGTTGTCCATAAGAGAAACCGAGAGGCGTTTAAACATACCCAAGTCAACTGTTTTGAATGTATTGAATGAGTGGAAGACGCATGACGTGGCTTAAGCAGCAAAACGTATCGGCAGACCAAAGAAAATCAGTGATAGAGGAAGTCGAAGCCTCAGAAGAGTCGTTACAGCTAATCTACGGAGTACTGCACAAGACCTCAGTGTACAGGTGAGTAAAAATGCCGAAACCTCGGTATGTACACGTACCACTCCCATAGAACTTCATTCCATGAATTACCGTGGTCGTGCGGCTGCTCATAAGCCTTTCATCTCCACTCGGAATGCTACTTGTCGTTTAGCATGCTGTAAAGAACTTTTATCCTAAACCGTAGATCAGTGGAATTGGGTCCTATGGACTGATGAATCCAGATACACGATACATCAGTCTGATGGCTATGTGTGGGTATGGCGGCAGCCGGGGAAACGCTATTTACCACAGTGTACTGTTCCTATGGTCAAGTTTGGAGCTGGCAGTGTACTCGTGTGGGGGTGTTTTTCGTGGTATGGTCCCGGCTCATCTCATGTTTTAAGGTTTTTGTAATCAAATAAAATCCTTTTGGACTTTTGAAGGTTTTAACTCCTTTGGGTTTTTAAGGTTTTAATGTATCGCGCAACGAAAATAGCTGCCTGATATTTTTATTTCCTACTTTATGTTACGCACGAAATAAGCACTTTCTTCTTTTATAAGAATTTTATTTTTTCTGTAGGAGGATTTATTACAAATTACGTATTTTTTCCTGAGTATAAAATTTACTCTTGATAGCTATAATAACTTTTGTCTTAAGGCTATCTTTGTATCAGGGTTAGGGTTCCTCTTCTGCGATAGATGGCGCAAAAATCACACCTTGGGCATGGCTTTTACGTCTTGAGGGACTGTTCCAGAAGTTAGTGTCACCGAATCACTGCAGATCAAGCCATATTCAGAATGGAAGCGATCTGTCGTTGGCTCCACAATGAAAAGACAACATACGCGCTGTTACGTTTTAACCAATAACGTTGTTTGGGGTGTAGCTTTGTAGGCAGGCGGAGTTTCTGTAGCTCAAATTCAGGGATTCTCTGCTAATGTAAACATTTTCTCTTCAAAACATGAACGTACAGTAGGATTTGAGATGACTTATGGGAGACAAGCTTTCAGTCTCAATTTTGGCCCCATTTAATTATT
This sequence comes from Macrothele yani, assembly GCA_039090855.1. Taxonomy (NCBI): domain Eukaryota; kingdom Metazoa; phylum Arthropoda; class Arachnida; order Araneae; family Macrothelidae; genus Macrothele; species Macrothele yani. Next base: position 9,623,705 of record CM076994.1, on the reverse strand, counting down.
TCTATTTGGCCTAGATAATTCAAAAAGTCAGGCAGAAATGAGAGATTTCGTTTCTTCCAGGCAGAAACACTGCTAAGCTAACTTATCGCGCCATCTAGCCCCCAAATTGGAATACTTTCGAGTCAGATAAATTGAATTTAAAAAAGAATTCTAACATTTTTTTCGGAATAATAACGTGGCACATATTAGCCATAGGTCGTTTTTATTTGTGCTCAAAATATAAAACGCTCCAAAGTAATAATAGTCTTCGAGAAAATGTGGACAAAAGAATTTTCATTGCAGATATAGGATAGAATTTCTCTTACACTCATTCAAAAACAGACTTAAGGGACCTTCGACTGATGCATAAACATCATGAAACCACAAATTTTGAAGATGACAATCCGATTTTTGGCGTAAATGTGACAAGGATGGTAAGTCAGATAATATCCGAAAACTTGAAAATTTTCATCGTCCTGGAGCGGGACTCGAAACCGCGTCTCCCAGAAAACGCCTAGGTATGCTAACCACTACAGCACCCAGAACGACCAAGTTTCAAGTTTCCGATCAATTTGAATTTAACCATCCCAGGATTCGCTATAGTCGAAGCAACCGGCATTCATGTTTAGCGAATCTGGAGGTTAATAATCCTATCCCGTGATTGCCCGGAGAAGCAGATAAATCATGAAAGGCCGCCCCGGTGGCGCAGTGGTCTAAGGCGCTGGCCTCTGATCATTCGTCCGTGAGGGTCCGGGTTCGAATCCCGTGAGGCATGGATGTTGTGTTTGTCTTACGGCACTGGCTCTCTCCCTTCCCTGGAACCAGTGACCCTAAATTAGGGACGGGCGACTGCTTATAGCCCATTGAGTTGCTCACGGTGGTCGTTAAACCTCCAATAAAAAAAAAATCATGAAAGAAATACGGGATTACGCCATATCATACAAATTTTGAAGATGACAATCCGATTTTTTGCGTAAATGTGACAAGGATGGTAAGTCAGATAATATCCGAAAACTTGAAATTTTTCATCGTCCTGGAGCGGGACTCGAAACCGCGTCTCCCAGAAAACACCTAGGCGTAATCCCGTATTTCTTTCATGATTTATGTGCTTCTCGGGGCAATCACGGGATAGGATTATTAACCTCCAGATTCGCTAAACATGAATGCCGGTTGCTTCGACTAGCGAATCCTGTGATGGTTAAATTCAAATTGATCGGAAACTTGGAACTCGGTCGTTCTGGGTGCTGTAGTGGTTAGCATACCTAGGCGTTTTCTGGGAGACGCGGGTTCGAGTCCCGCTCCAGGACGATAAAAATTTTCAAGTTTTCGGATATTATATGACTTACCATCCTTGTCACATTTACGGCAAAAATCGGATTGTCATCTTCAAAATTTGTATTATATGGCGTAATCCCGTATTTCTTTCATGATCATGAAACTAATTTAGTAGTTAATCAAACCTCAAGTATTCCCGTGAATCATTCCTATTACCGGAGTTTTTTACATCATGTGGATACAGAAAAAGTGATAACAGAATTTTCCGTTAATATACGAAAGGAATTGCTGAAAAGTTTTTGAAATTTCAGAATTTTCCTTGCGTACGAAAAATCCGTGAAATTCAGGTCCGTCCCCCACCCTCCTCGCTCATTTCACGGGAAAGGTTGCATCAGAAATATGTTTCGTTAATTTAAGAAAGAAATAAAAAAAATGGTTCGTAAATTTCAGAAAAAATTTTACAGTGTACATACATGAGTATTAAAAAAACTTTACATTTATAGATTACACCACCAAGACTGCAACCAACTGTATCCAGTGGCGTAGGAACGGGGGGGGGGTACAGGGGTACAATGTACCCCACAAATTTTGGATAATTAATATCTACTGTAACCCCCCCAGATATAAACAAACACAAACCAATCATTCATAAAGAGTGAACTGTAAAATTTATATGCTACTTTTTTTTTATTCTCTTTTTTATCAAAGAAATATCACGGGTCATCTGGTTTTTTGTTTATATCCGAAGCTTGTAGTGGGAGGCTTCCACCAAAAACTGGCCAACCATCTGGGAAACTCCAACAAATTAGTTCTGCGGGGAAACGATGATTGCGAGGTTTTTGTTAATAACTTCAAACAACATATGGTAGGGCTATAGAGCTCGATAACATACCTGTGATCAGTGTTTCATTTCTCTTACAATTCCATGCATCTTGATCAGGTCGTCCTTTCTGCACTTTTAAAAAAAAATTAATGCACAAGTGGACATTTCAGTGCCCGCAGCCCCGGCACTAAAATTGTTTTCTGTCTTAAGATCTGTAGCAATACAACATGTGCATTACGGATTTCACATACCACTCATAGAACTCCAATACCTCGATATCTCCACCATCATTTAGCTTTGCACCAGACCAATGTGCTTTTTACATCAATTGTCAGCCTATGTATCGTTCAAAGTTTTTAATATAGACTTCATAATGCTTCAATGGTACTTACTATCTTCGCGGGTAGAGCAGTTTTTATTTTACTGCGGTTTTACTTTATTAACGTAAACAAAAATGATAAGAAATTTAATTCGTTCTTGTAAAGAGTTATATAACATTTCTTGAGAAATCCCTCTTTCCCAAACCCTGCTGACAGAAATTCATCCTAATGTTGACTTGTCCCTGCTCAATATTTTAATGGAAAAAAAAATACAAACATTAAAAAGAGAGAACACCAAAAAAAAAAAAACCCTTCTCCATTCATTTTCTGATAAGAAATTAATGAACTTTTTGTCAGCAATAAAAATAATAATGGTAATAATTAATAATAATATGATGATAACAATGTTCATTCGGATGAATTCCTGATCAGTATATGTATTTTATAAAAACTCTAATATACTACATATACTACCCCCCCCCCCAAATTCGGAGAGGGTCATCCATAGATGGCTTAATTCTTGAGATGTAAGGTTCATGAGCTTGTATCCCCCTAAATCAAAAGCGTTCCTACGCCACTGACTATATCACTTTGATAATCTCTCTATTCTAGAAAAAGTAACTATCGCTGTTTTAGAAATTTCGCGACACTCTTGCTTTCCTAGCTCGCAGCGCAAAACGTATTGAACACAAAAAATATGAAATTTACATTGTTTGTAGAGAATGGTTTGGAGAACACGCTGAAATAAACTGTTGTTTCTTCATTCTAGTGATAATTCAAGAGCTATTGTATTTCAAAGTTAAGGTAAGCAAAAAGAGCGATCAGGTCGCGTTCCGGACACACTAACAGTAACAGAACCACGAAACTTTGAAGGCATGTAGTGTCATGACCGAATTTCCGCAACTCGTCGCCCTTTTTTTTAATTTCGATTTAGTTTACGAGAAATTAAATTTCTAAATTTCACAAAATTCTCTATTTCGCGATGGAATCCATTTAACAAAACGGATATATGACAAACTATAAACCATAACGCATTGCAATTTTTACAGCATAAGCTTACAACTATCGTCCCTTTTTTACAAAAAAAAATTAAGAAAACGTCATTTTCTGATTTTTAAGCATTTTTTAAAGACGCAAAGGAAAGAAACGAACGGCTTGTCTGTCTTCACGATAACTACAGAAAAACGTTCTGGTCTCGTGACCTGCTGCTATGGTGACACAGAGAACTTGTTATGCATATGTTTTGTTGGTAAAGCTATCTCAGTTGTTTAAGGTGGACGTCAGGTAATTTTGCTTCCGATACTTCCAATGGAAAAACTTCTGTACACATTTTCTTCACAATTAATGCGTTCCCAAGGATGAAAATTTGAACATCGATTAAAATAGCTTCATTTTATAACTTGGAATACTTAATATTTTCTAAAACATAACCACAATTATGTAATCCAGCATTTGTTTGTCTACTGACGTCATCAAAGTATAGGTCGCGCCATCTTTTTTCTGGTTCCAACACCACCAAAGGAAAAGTTATTGATTTTTTATATAATTATGGTTATGTTTTAGAAAATATTAAATATTCCAAGTTATAATATGAAGTTATTTTAATCGATGATCAAATTTTTATCCTTGGGAACATAATAATTGTGAAGGAAATGTGTACAAAAGTTTTTCCATTGGAAGCATAGGAAGCAAAATTACTTGACGTCCACCTTAACGGTTTAGCATGACGGTTTGCGGTTTACGGAAATGCTTTTGGACCGCTTTTGTTTTCCTTAGTGTTAAATTTAGTAAGTGCTATAAGTTCAAACGACAAAAGTCCGACCTTCCAAAAATTAACGACATTAAAAAAACTCTGAAATTTCGGAATAGCATGACTTATTTGCTTAGACATGCAAAAAAATTGAAATTTATGTGAATTTCTCAGTTTTTATTTCATGTGATATACTTGGAGATCGGGCTGCAGGGCCCGATCGCTACTCTGGAAACGAACGTAGCGAGCCCAGAGGCGCAGCCCCTAGTTCTCAGAAAAATCACATGTCACCACAGCTTCGTTAGTGCAAAGTGTAATTTTCTTCTCTGCAAAAAAAGCAGATTGCTGTTGGCGATGAAATCATACTTCTTCAAGATGATTAACTGGGCTGAAAACTCCTCAACAAAATCCTCTATGGTTTTACAAACAGTTTCAAACGAACAGCAGCCCACTGAAACCCACTGCTTGCAGGTTATGTTATCAATCATTTCTTCAAGACATGTCAATAAGTCTTCCTTGAATTCATCAGTGCTAGGACATGAATCACGGTCACCCAAAAACATTTCTGTGCTGGGGGACCACACATAATTCTTGATAAGCAATGTTGATATGCTTTTAAAGGAGTATCATGTCCTTGCAGGTAACTTTGTTTAAATTAGCACCAGCAATCATGAACTTTACATTCTGGTGTGTTGTACACACACACATTGTGAGTCCCACTAGCTCCTGCTATAATGCAGTTCCTTGGTCTTAACTCAGCAAATTTTGAAAATCCTATCTTTTCAGATGGGTACTTGGGCTTGAAAAGTTCGCAAATTTCTCTAAGGTTACCAAGTATCAGACGCTTTTGGACATGAGTTCGACAACCATCTTTGCCTTTGATTGAAATATAATCTTTCTGGCCGGACATTTGCCTGCTGACTTCTTCATTGCAGTAAAATTCCTTTACTAAGTTGACCATGTCTTCGTGTTAAATTTTTCCAGGTTTGGGATTAGGTGAGGACAAAATTCCTTCTTTTTTTACAAGTTTTTTTTTGCCTTCCTTGCAATGTAGTTACTTACTTCAAATTCACTTTCAATTCTTTTACAGGACCAGCTTTTTGGTAAAACTGTCAAAATTATGAACCTTTTACTTCTGTTCGTAGTTTTAAAATTTTCCTTCAGTTGCTGAATAATTTCTGAATCAGCACAGTGACATTCTTGCTCTTCTAAATCATCTTCAGAAGTAAAAAATAACTCTTTGTAGGTCCTTTTAATCTTCCTCATCTTTTCCTTGCAATACTTCTTAGACCTATTTAATACTTTCTTACACACCGAAGGCTCACTAAAGGAAGTCGAAGAGCCATTTAAGGAGCTTAAAGCTGCATCAGGGTCCAAATACTGAGACTCTTTAATATGACTAGGACATGGAATCTCATAATTCTCAGGAGGAGTTTCCCCTTCAAGTATATATTGTTTTCCATCTGACAAGGCTTCTCTTATCCTAACTACAATCTGCATGAAGTGCTTGCCTTCATGTGTGGTTTGATTTCCTTATTTAGTGAAACCATCTAATCAGTTACTTTCCTTAAGTCTATACTAACCCAGTGCCCCCTTTTTTTAAAAGGGCTGCAAAAGTTTTTTGACCACTTATTCTCCTCCACATTTCAAATCATGTAATTATCAAACAGTTAATGAAATAAACTTAATAAAGACTAATAAAGCAGTTTCACAACGAAAATATCCCAGAAAGCTTCACTAGAAAAACACTATCCAAACGAACTGAAGTGCACACGCAGGGAGCCAGACCACAACTAAGCTGTCTGGAAGGTAACATGGTGGGGAAGGGCACATGAACGTAACAGGCACAAATATTTCAGGGCTTGTCTTGCATGTTTCGAACAGTTCATTTGCCAAGATAGCCTGTCCTATCTCCCTCTACACACACACACACACACACACATGTACATCTCTCTCTCACTCCCTGTAAAAATCCTGTTATATTTTTTTTTATTCATTTCAGTTTACCACATAATTTTATCAATGTAAATTGTAGAAAAGTGGACTTGAGGGGTTTAATTCCTTGTCACTGCCAACAAGAAAATTTAATTTTTGTATACCGTTGGGTATCATAAAAACTTTTTTGTATGATACCATTTGGACTGACTGGCTACAAGACATATACCTTTAAGAGTGATTTTTTTGAAAATTAAAAAAAAATTCCGTTTTTCCGAAAACTTAAAATAAATATTTTCAAAAATTTACAATTGTTTCATGTTGTTTACCAAATGAAAGCCCTATTCGTACTCTTTAAAATGACACCTGTCTCATGTCTGTAGCTATCATATGTATCTCGTAAATGGCATTTGAAGTTATGATGGCTAGTGAATTTTGGCGCTTTTAGACAATTTTGAAAATTCAGTATCTCAAAATCGGGTGGACAAAAAAATGAAAAAAAAAATTTTTTTACACATATCATGGTAAGGTACAAATGTACCAAAAATGAACCAAATCCATGGCATTAAGGTTCCATGCATTGGTTGATTTTCCATGAAATTACCCAAACTTATATTCGGCTTGGCGCAATTGGGAACCTCAACGAACTATAGGGGCGCTGCGCAAACGTAAACAAACTTCTCTAGTACGGGTAACGTCGCACGTGTTTCCATAAAGTCGAATGTTAGAATGGCTGGTTTGTCGCTTTCAATCTTTGAAATAATGAAATTTGTGGACGCTTCCAAAAATTCAAGATGCATTAAAGAAGGGGGAGTGATTGTTAATGTAGGCCATATAATTTCTTGTGGAATTAAGAAGGAAGATGGAAGAGAAATTCTCATAGTTTCGCACTGCATTCAGTCCACGGCAATAACGTGGTCGCCTCACTCCATCAACGGTGTTTTAGATACAAGTAACAGTGAAATTTTTATAAAGTCATTTGAGTGCTCTTGTAAAGCGGGCAGAAGTGGAACGTGTAAGCACTGTGTAGCAGTAATGCTTTACTGTAACAGGTAATTTTTATTTTTACATTTTCAGGCAAGTGATATAGTAATACCGACAGGGGTGTTCTAATCCGGATTACTATTGAAAGCTGACATTTCGTTTCACTTGACGTTTCCCAGGACCCATTTTCAATACTGTCAACAATAACATTTGTAATTGTTGAACTTTCTGTTCCTAAAAGTGTTTGTGAATTGGTAATTGTTGATCATCATTGGGTTCTGCGTTTTTGAACCGATGACTGTTGACAGAACATTGCAAATCTTGTTCCATAATGAAGTTTAAATTTATATGGATAACAGCAATTATTTGTTTTCAAGATTATGTAGAAATGCGGATTTTTAATTACTACTATGCAATAAAAACATGCTGCCTTGTTTATTATTCATTCAAAGACGTTACTAGGTTAGTAGCATTTCACTAGAAGGATTTCAAACGCAGAGCACAAACGTTTATACTAACTTGTGAAAAACATAGCCTAAACCTTGGGAACGACATTGCGGGACACAACAATATGATTTGTTCTTCTTCACGGAATTCTCCATTATACAACTCTCTAATTCCAGAATGAATGCAAAAATACACCAAACTGCGACAACTGAACGTAATGAGCGATCTACCAACAGCCAAGCATTGAGCCAAAAACATTACCCGTACTACAGTACTTCTTTCTTTTGCCGCTAGAGAAAGAGCGGACCGCTGCGATTGCCAATTGTCTCGTACTTTATTGATATTTAATGTACGCATGCGCTAATAGCTTCACAATTCATTCGACGTCCATTAGATGTCCCATGAATGACATCCGATGGACGTCCAGATGTGGTAGCTCCAGAATTCGTTCATTATAAGGACGTCCACTGGACATCTAAACCATATGTGATGTTTAATGTATGTTTATTCATAGACGTCCACTGGACGTCCATATTTCATCCATGACTTCTACTGGACCAGGTGGATATAATAATACAGACGTGCGTTAGACGTCACTGGTTGTGTGGGTCAGTGGGATCACCTCGATCGGGTTGTCCGCTCTATGGATTCTCCACCACGCACCCTACAGCACCAGTCAGATGCACTGCAGTCAGCATCACAGAGTAGAGGTCAGCATGGCTTCACATACCTGTGTACGCCTTGCAGCAGCTTATTGAGTTACTCCCAGCCCGTCTAGCTGCTGTCTGCGCTGTACGTGGCGGTTATTCTGGATATTAGCTGGTGGTCACAATAATGTGACTGACCGTGTATAAGTGTGATATTACATATGAAAATTTATGTCTTTAGAGGATATATATCTTGTAGAATGTTAATAATTTGTACTGACAAAGCAGTGATGCTTTACCTTAGGTATATATGCTGAATTAAAATCAAGCTGCACGCTAATGAACGAATTGCATGCGAATTTTTCATTTTGCCAAAGTTTTTGGAGGAACCCAGAACAAGTAAAGTCTAAATTTGTCCACCCCAGTGATGCAGTGCTCTTAGCACTGGCTACTGACCATTCGTACAAGTTGGTACAGGCACGGATAGTGTGTTTATCTTACAGCACTTGCTCTGTCCCTTCCCTAGAACAAATGATCCCAAATTAAGGACAAGTGAGTACTTATTGTTTTTACAGTTGCTCACGGTGGTCGTTTAACTCGGAAAACAGGAGAAAACAGTAACATTTGTTTTCACAAGAAACATGTTTGAAAATTGGTACAACGAAAACTATTTTTAATTAGAGATCTAACGAGCTAACAAGGAAGTGTAAATTCGAGAACGCACATCAAAATCTGAGGACAATTTGAGTCTCCAAAGGCATCAGACCTTTTTGGGGACAGTAAACTAAATTCGAGGAGTGTCCTCAAAATTTCGGGACTTCTGGTCAGCTTAGCTTATAGACCAATGAGTTGCTCGTGGTGGTCGTTAAACTTCTGAACTAAATATCACAGAGCAGGAGAAAGGAAATAAATTCCCCTGCTAAGCCTTAAGAAAATCATGCCGCAGTTTTATCTATGACAGATTAGGCAAAGAAAGGCTTTTCCCAACTAAAATGATGAAACATTTTTACAGAATATTACGGTTTTAGATCGTCTGTCAGCACTAGATTCATTGAGTGTTGCTGTAGAAAGTACTTACGGGGTTTTTTTTGTTTTGTTTTTAATTGGAGGTTTAACGACCACCATGAGCAACTCAATGGGCTATAAGCAGTCGCCCGTCCCTAATTTAAGGTCACTGGTTCCAGGGAAGGGAGAGAGCCAGTGTCGTAAGACAAACACAACATCCATGCCTGAACGGGATTCGAACCCGGACCCCTTACGGACGAATGATCAGAGGCCAGCGCCTTAGACCACAGCGCCACCGGGGCGGCCTTACGGGTTTATCAGATAATTATTATCAGTGAAAGGTTGTTGAGTGCTAAGTATTTGTTTCTCCAAGGAGAGTAGAATGGACATTATTTGCATATTGTTAGATTGCAAATATGAGTTTTGAAAATTTACCTAAGAGTCAATGATAGTTTCTCGTTATTAAATAGTTTTCGCTATTCTCTTCTGACTTTTATTGATATTCACAGAACCCAGCAGAATATGTTTCTTTAAACTATTGCCAGATGCAATTCTATTCAAAACGTAATCAGCTGATTGAAATGAGTAACTACCACATGCTTTGCTCCTTTGTTCAACAGATGGCGCCATAGTCGAGCACTGCGGATGACCGTTTGCGTAAAACGTGAAGAGGAATTATTGATTTCAACTGTATTTTTATAATAAATTGAGTTGTGAGGAAATTTTGAAAATTTTATTTTTTGAAGTTAGAGAAACACTGATTCAATATCTGCGTCAAGTTTGAGTTCGGTTTGCTATTTCCACATTTTTTTTTGTTTTATCATCTTTCGGTAGTTATGCATCACTTTGCAGCAGACAGCTCTTTGGACAGCTCACACGAAAGTAGAGCACATTGATTATGCTTCAGTGAAGCGCAGGAAAATATATCAAAGTCATATTTGCTACGTCTCTGATACCAGATTGTAATTTGTGATATATTTTGAAAGGGTGAAAATGGGGTCCCTATTTCGCAGTGAGGAAATGACTTTATGTCAGATATTTTTACAATCTGAATCAGCATATGCGTGCGTTTCAGAGCTTGGTGAGCTTGGACTAGTGCAGTTCAGAGATGTAAGAAAACTATTTTACCTTTCTCAGTATTTTTGTTATGTATAACATTGATATAAAAATGTTGGTTTAAACTGCTTTTTTAAAAGATATCAAGTTTATGATGCAGAATTATAATAGAAAAAGCTGCTTTCTCGGTAATTGTACCAATAAAAATTTCTTGTGTAGGGATAATTAGATGTTTAATATAATTTAGTACATGCACATCGGATAGCGATATCTATAGCCATCTAGTGTCTCGGCCAATCCATTACAACTTGTGGCTGTGCAGTTAGAATGTGAAGACACTACTCCAAGAATGTGGGTTCAAGGCTTCATTATAGGATATGTTAATCTGTTCTGGATGTGTTTCTTTCCTGAATCCTGTTACTCAGTGTTAGGGATGTATGAATAAGCTTTTAGTGCTTCTATACCTAAAATTACTGACTTGGTGATGATTGTGGTGATTCATATCAGCTGGGGCTTGATTTTGAGTCCTAGTAGAGTAAACATATTTGTTGTCCTTAGATCAGTAAAATTTATGAGCACTCTGAATCTGATGGTGAACTATGTGGCCTTAGATATGGTGAAGGTGATAATTTGTTATCACTTCCCTGCATAAAAATTTTAAGTGTTTAGAAACCCAAAAAGCATGGGAAAGCAGGTAGTTGAAAGGTAATTTCTAGTTTAAGGAAATGAGAAATTATCCTGATGTATATTTATGTTTTTTTTACCAGCAAAAGATTGTAATAAATATATTATGGTTAGCAGGGTATTCAAGTTTCACCTGCTTTTTAACAGTTAAAATTTATTGTAGTGTAATAATTTGGGTACGCGAGTTTCATTCAGGGATATCGCTAGATTTTGAAATCGGGTGGGCGATTATTGTTTTCGCTAAGGCAAGTTTCATAGCAGCTTTATTTACGAAACACTGAAAGAAAGAATTTTTAATGCTATTTACTACTGGCTACAAAGGAATTCAGTGCAGCATTTCCTCCCTCCCCCAGATACACACACTCACACGTCTAACAAGTTATGCTACTGGTAAACCAACAAGATAACATGACAATGATCAGTGGGTTAGCAGGGGTCACGCTGCCGATTGCATTTTTCTCAATTTGCCAAAAAAAAAAAAAAAAAAAAAATGTTTTGGCAATGAAAAATAAGTTTTGGTGATTACCATTTTTTTTTTTTTTTTTTTGGCAAAAACTTTAAAAAAGTCTGAGTAACCACTGGGTTAGTGGTGTAAGATATAAGTGTTAGAAGAATGTCACCATTAACTGTTTTCTTGCTGCGACTGCATTGTCTTAATTGCTTTTCAAAATTTTGCATTTTTCTCGCGGAGAAAATGCAAAATTTAAACATTTTTAATGTCTTGACATTTTCAATTTAAACTACTTAAACATTTTTAATGTCTTGACATGCAGACACAATACCTCCCTCTTTTTAATTCCCTTCCTCCAAGTCAGCGAGCTTGCTTTGCATTCCTCACCTCCAAAGCAGCCATTAGCCACGTCCCGCACCTTTACTGCCCCAGTACAAGCTTAAGAGCGTTGGTATAGCTTTAAACTCTACTTTCCATGTTGGAATCCCCTACTTAGTATGACAAACAGCAGAGTAATGACCCATCTTAGTGCATTTCTGTTCAACAGAATTAAATATTGTCATTTGCTCCTGGCCATACTAATTTGAAATGAAGGCTTAAACTAAGGATTTCATAAAGCTGAGAACGGTTACGTTTTCTTGGTTCTGCGGATGCTGTTTTGATAACCTTACTTCGGAGTAGTACACAGTACACCTTCTAAGGGGAAATATTTAGGGCTGCCTAAAGATTATACAGGGTGTCCAAGAATTATTGGACACATTACAAAATTATATAAAACAAAACATTAAACAGATGGAAAGAAACTGACTGTACTAACTTACAATATAACTACACAAGTTAATAAATTTTGATGTCAGATCCTTTGGTTGCTCGTAGTACGTCCAAGCAATGTATACTTGATTTCATGTCGTGTATTTGCATGAAATTCATGAAATTATATAAAACAAAACAAACAGAAAGAAACTGCATCTGAGGAGTTATGGAATTAATAGCAGCTGTGATACGCTGCTTCAGTTCCTGCAAATCAGTACAACGTGTCTGATAAACACAATCTTTCACATAACCCCACATGAAATAATCTAATGGAGTTAGATCTGGAGAGTGAGGCCACAGAATGGGACCACCACGCTCAATCCATGTGTTGGGGAAATGCTCATTTAGGCACTTATGTACACACGTTGACCAATGCGGAGGCATTGGTCACAGTTCTTTGCTTGCTTTACGAACGTATTTCCTGGGGCTTCGGCTGAAACTTTCATTAACTTGGTCAACCGTTTCACCGCTGGCGATAGGCCTACCGGCTCCTCCACGATGTTCCACATTGCCAGTTTCTTTAAACTGTTTCATCCACGGCTAAATTGAATTTGTTGATGGAGGATTACAACCATACTCTAAACAGTACCGTTTTTTAACTTTAATGACAAACTTTAATTCCGCAAGCCATAACACACACATCGCCTTCTGCTGTATGGATGACATGACTACTGATTGCGCATTTCTCATATATTCCTCATCAGGCTACACCTAGCCCCATCTATCGGATTCTGGGAATAACAATCCTGCAAAACAAAAATTTAGAAACCGTGTTAGTAATATGTGACATAGAAAAACATAGTTTTTTTTTTTTACATAACTTTGTAATGTGTCCAATAATTCTCAGACACCCTGCATTTTAAAGTTAAAAAATTGAAAAATGGCATATCATGAGCCAGGATGAGCAAGAAGAATTTTGGGGTCGGCTCCTGCCCACCTTCGCACCCCTTGGCGATTTCCATGGTTAGGTTACAACTGTTCTTCATTCTGCTATGTTTGACATTGAACAAAGTTCACCAGAGCAGGGCAACTGCCATTCTTGCTCTGGGTGCAGCTCAAAAGGGTGCGAAAATAACTACTTACAATCTGATAAAATTTGGAATTGAAACTTCTGCACTGGTTTCTAGTACATTTTTTTTTCTTGCAATACTTTGTATTTGGCCACATACAGAATTTGCTTATAATATGCTTTGCCAGTTTCAGTAAAATTAGCCGTTCTTTCTCAAAATATTCAAAGGATATTAGTTGCTCACACTAAAAAATGTAGGAGCGGTTATACGTACTTTGCAAGAGAATGTCATTCACACTGTTCAAGATTCTCTGGGGGCTATCTGATCATTACTGTGACTGCGAGACATGACTTCCACTCACATTTGGTCCTTTCGATGTGGTACCGAAGCAGCTGGAAAAAGCGGTATAGTCAGTCAGGCTCTGATTGTGCCTCCTCAATTGAGATAACACTGGAGTAACTTTGTTTGTCAAGCAATATTATATACAATGCACTAAAAAATTAGCTGTAAATATATAAGATAGAAAGACAGATGGGGGTGCAATATTTTGTGGTTTGCCCAGGCACAAAAATGCCTAGTTACACCTCTGGTAAGCATTCTGCCATTTTCTCATGAGCAAAAAAATTGCAAGATTTTATGGTAACACCAAAAGATATGCTAAGCATACATTTGCTTTGCAAGGTAACTCAGTTTACCACTTTTTTTTTTTTTTTTTTTTTTTTGTAATTTCAGTCAAAATGCATGCATTGATCAGATTTTTCACAAGTTACACAAACAGTTGTAATGGCAATGCTTAGAAGATATATATATATATACTCACCAACCCGCTTGGCCAGCGTGGTGAGTTATGGCCAAACCCCTCCAAAATGACTCCACAACTTAAATCTTGGCCCTCAGTCTCCGGCAGCTGGAATGTACCTGGCCAAGGCAGCGGCCAGTGCGACATGAAGGCAGAGGGTGCTAAGAATCCCCGGAGGACCGGACTAGGCTGCCATCTGATGCTGACCTTGGCTACATATAACGGACGCTCCCTATCTTCTGATTCAAGGCTTCTTGAATTGGAAGAGGAACTACAAAGGATCAAGTGGGACATCGTCGGGCTAAGTGAGGTAAGGAGAAAAGGAGAAGATCTCATTGAACTGAAAAGTGGACATCTCTTCTACTATCGTGGGACAGATACTGGCAGAACTAGTGGTGTTGGATTTATAATAAACAAGAAACTGAAGGATAAAGTTGTAGAAGTTGAAAGTTCCTCTGACATAGCTGCACGACTCGTTATCCAACTCTTGAGAAGATACCAGGCTCAGATTATTCAAACTTATGCACCCACCACAAGTCATGCTGAAGAAGAAATTGAAGAATTTTATGAGGAAATTCGTGATCTAAATAATAAAAATAAGCAGCACTTGAAGACAATTATGGGAGATTTCAATGCAAAAATAGGGCAACGGCAACAGAATGAAACTTCAGTAGGTAAATTCGGTCACAGCAACAGAAACCAGCGTGGAAATACTCTCGTTGAGTTTGCAGAGGCAGAAGGGTTTTTCATCTTGAACTCCTTTTTCAAGAAAAAGCCACACAGGAAATGGACATGGAGACATCCAAATGGGACGACAAGTGAAATTGATTTTATTATGTGTAACAAAAAATTCGTCATAGAAGACTGCAGTGTGCTAAACAAGTTCAACACAGGTAGTGACCATAGATTGGTGAGATGTAAGATGCACCTCAACACTAAACTCAAACGTAGCAAGCTCATAAGACAAACAAAATGTATTGACATAACCAACCTTAAAAAACACCATAATACCTTCAAATTGGAACTGAAGAACAGATTCTCTGCTTTAGAAGGCCTAACATCGGAAGAAGTGGATATTTCTGAAGTTAACAGAAAAGTAACCAAAGCTCTTATGGAAACAGCAACTAAATTAGCTGGGTCTAAGAACAAATTGCATGTGAACAAATTATCAGGAAAAACCAAAATGTTGATGCAAAAAAGAAGAGAGATGAGGACAACTAAAGAAGATGTGACTTCCAAAGTGGAATATATAGAGCTATGCAAGACAGTACGAAAAAGTATCACTGAAGACGTAAGAAAATTCAACTGTGAACTAGTGAGGAAAGCAATTGAAAACAACCAAAGCCTAAAGATAGCAAAGGGACATCTCAGTAAGGGAAGAAAACAGATTATGGCACTGAGAAAAGAAGATGGTTCTGTAACAAGAAATAGAGGCGAAATTTTGACAAGAGTGAAAGATTTCTACTCCAAATTATATGAAAGGGATGATACATACACTCCAGACATCATGAAAGATACCAGTACCAGAGTTCCTCCAGTCCTTCCAGCAGAAGTTGCACATGCAATCAAGAACATGAAGCGGGGAAAAGCTCCAGGAGAAGATGGAATTACTGTAGACATCATACAAGAAGCAAGTGGAGAAATCGAAACAGTACTCGCCCAAATTTTCACTCGATGCCTTAATGAAGGGAAAATTCCTGAGGATTGGAACAACGCTACAATGATCTTGCTACATAAAAAAGGTGACATTGAGGATCTCAGGAACTACAGACCTATCAGCCTCCTATCAGTGGTTTATAAAATCTTCACTAAAGTTCTTTCACACCGCTTGAAGGTAACACTGGACATGGCTCAACCGAGAGAACAAGCTGGATTCAGGAGTGGCTACAGCACAATAGATCATATCCACGTACTGAGAGAACTAATTGAAAGAGCGAGGGAATATGAACTTCCATTGTGCATGGCTTTTATCGATTATGAAAAAGCCTTTGATTCGGTGAAACCATCAGCAGTTGCAATGGCTCTGAAATCCTGCGGTATTGAAGATGCATACATTAATATTATTAATAACATCTATGAAAATGCAAGTGCAAAGATTCTGCTATTTGAAAATACAACATACATAAAAATTGGAAAAGGAGTGAGACAAGGTGACACCATATCTCCGAAGCTCTTTAATGCCACATTGGAAAATGTCTTTCAATCACTGAACTGGGAAAACAAAGGCATAAAGATTAATGGAGATTAACAAACCCACCTTCGTTTTGCTGATGACATAGTCATTTTTGCAACTACCCCATCAGAGCTACAGAGTATGATGCAGAAACTTGCTGACAAGAGTAAAGAAGTGGGATTAAAAATGAACTTTCAGAAGACAAAAGTGATGTTCAATGCTTTTACAAGAAATGAAGATTTATCGATTGATGGAGAAAAGCTGGAGATAACAGACACGTACGTTTATCTTGGACAGCAGATATCAAGTGAGGGTCACATTGGTGAAGAAATTAATCGGCGTACAAAACTTGCCTGGAGAGGTTTTGGAAGAAACAGCATAATTTTCAAGAGCAATATGCCATTATGTCTTAAAAGAAAAGTGTTTGATCAATGCATCCTTCCAGTGCTTAGGTATGGTGCACAGACGTGGACCTTAGCTAAAAGAGACATACAAAGGCTGCAGACAACTCAAAGAAGCATGGAGAGGTGCATACTTGGTGTAACCAGGAGAGATAAGAAGAGGAACACGTGGATCCAAAAAATGACAAGAGTGGAAGACATCATGATCAGAGTTAAATTCCTGAAATGGCAATGGGCTGGACATACTGCCAGAAGGACAGACCATCGATGGACAGCCGAAATTTTAGATTGGATTCCAAGGGACAGGAAAAGACCCAGAAGAAGACCACATGGAAGATGGGTGGATGAAATTCGAAAGTATGCGGGAGTGACATGGAGAAGACTGGCACAAGACAGACCGTTGTGGAGGAAACTTGGGGAGACCTTCGTCCAGCAGTGGATTGATAATGGTTGACAATGATGATGATGATGATGATATATATATATATATATATATATATTTATGTTCCAAGATATGCAATTCATTTTGATTTCTTGGCACAGGGATTTTTAAAATTGCAGCAGCTTCTTTCTGATGATGAGTACAGTTGAGACAAATAGTTATGTACTTATCTCTGTTCCAGTAGTTATCTTCCTTATGCAGCAACAGCAATGCTTTGTGTGGGTTTCTGAAAATGGGTGATTAATTGGACAAATGAATCAAAGTGTAAAAGAGGCAGATTCATAGCCAAGAGGGCTGCTCCTGTGGCGCAGTGGTCTAAGCGATAGCTTGTGTCCATTTGTCTGAGGTGGGTCCAGGTTCATATCCCTGTGAGGCATGTATGTTGTGTTTGTCTTACGGCACTGGCTCTCTCCCTTCCCTGGAATCAGTGACCCTAAATTAGGGATGGGCGATTGAGTTACTCACGGTGGTCGTTAAACCTCCAATCAAAAAAAAAAAAAAAAAAAATTGTAGCTGGGGTAGGGTGTGTCCTTGGGTCCAGACCCCACCCCTTGAGGGGGATTGAGTATGAATTTAAAGTGATATGTGTGAATATATATCGAAATAAGTTTTTTATCTGGCCACACGACAAAACATAGGTGTATATTCATGGTGTGCTAGATACATAATACGGACCTGCAGTACCTACCTGTATTTTTTTTTTACAGGAAATATTTATGCCGACCATATGGATTGAATAGGTAATTAAATTAAAGTATATTAACATATTTTTAAAATAATTCTGCAATTATTTGCATTGCAGTAATTAAGAAGACCTCTGTTTCAATATTCATTCCTAAAACTTTCACACTTTGTTAAAAATGTAATGACACTTCAGCAGTTAAAATTTGAATTTGAAATAAAAGGGAGTCTCCCCACTTGTGTTTGTAAATAGAGGGATTGAAAATTTCAGGTGGGGAGTTTTGAATATGTGACTTACATTAAAAGACTGGGAAAACAGTAGTAATTTTTCAAATAATATAAGCTATATTTGGTTCTTAAAACAAACAGGTGAATTAGATAAAACATTTTACTACATTCAATCTAATACAAATTACCATGATTCATTTTACAAAACTAGAGTTGTTCGTTTTGGAGTATGTTGATATCATGAAATATACATGTCTGTCTTTCATTCCTTGCCACAGTTAGCAAGCTTTAATCAGCTGTTTTATTTCCGAGGGTTTATCTGGGTCAATTTCAAAAATATGCATTAAGATTTTTGTTGCTCAGTGAATCTTTAAATTTTTAACTGAATTTTGTTTTGTGTGTGCTAAAGCCACGTTCACATGCATTTGTTAAATGTAACACAAGACATACTTGCAGAAGAACCTTTGACACTAATAGAAATGGGTACACATGGTTGCTTATAAAACTCTTAGAAAACTTTTAACACTAGCACATATACTCTTCATATTTTACAGCTACGTTTGAATAGTGAATATTCCATAATTGCATCGTCATTAAATTTCCAAAAAAAAAAAAAAAATAAATAAATAAATAAACTGGTCTGCCAGGCTTTTGAAAGACTGTACCAAAAATTGTGTATCTTGCTTCACAGATTCAGATTCTACACACTAAAACTTCAAAAAGAGTTCCAGTGTGGAGGAAAAAATCTACAGTCTATCTCAATCACCAAAGATAAAATAAACCTTCACTAGACATTGTGATGTGCAAGTTTAGTATCACAAGGGTCAACTAATTTATTATATTTGAACACGTTTCCCTTCAGCTCTGAAAAAAAAAAAATATCTTCTTCAATACTATGTTGTATGAGATGTTTACAGTTCACATAATTGAGACTTGGTTGATTCAACCATTCTTCTGATAAGAGGAATGTCCAGTTTTTCCCTTTGCAACTATTTATAGAGGGGAAATAACATTTAACAATAATTCAGGACAGTAGAAACATCACGAATAAAAGTAATGATTACAAAAATCTGCGCTCTGTCCGACTTCCGTTTTTGAAAAATTTTTCCTCCATTTTCAAGCTGAACACACAATCGGTTATCTAACAAAATTATATTTTACAATAATACTTAGCAGAGGAAATATCACGATAACAAAAATGACGATTACAGATTATATCTGCAGTTTGTCTAACTTCCGTTTTCGAAAGTTTTGAAAGACGAAATTCCATCCCCAGCTAGAAAGCGCCCCCCCTCCACTTCCACACACACACCAACACTCCACCCCCCAAAAATTGTCTTCAGTTTTGCATTGTTCTGGAGAACGACTCAAATAATGACAACAAAGTCAGTTCCTCGAATCCGCGGAAAGAACTCTTGCCTGAAAAGTTTACAAGGAACTCCATCGAACTTCCGATATCGGAAATTGTTGTCTACACTCGCAAGCTGAAATACAAACATTTATGCAATAAATTGATATTTAATATCAATACTGGACAGAGGACACTTTGCGAGAAAAAGAAATTACGATTGTGGGAACACTTTTCACTCCATTCAACTTTTGTTTTTGGAAGTTCTGAAAACGGAATACTGTTCCCCAGCCGGAAATCGAGCCCCCTGCCCCCCACTAATCCTTCGAAAATAAAACATTTTCGGTTTTATTTTCATCGATCTCAAGTATTACCGAAAGGTGGCGAAAAAAAGTGGAATTCCACGAATCCGAAGAAAAATTTCATGCCTGATTCATAATAGTCCACAATATGCAAAATAAACTTCTCATGCGGCTACGCATGGAAGCCGATTCACGGTGTCCATAAACTGATTATGTTCCTGACATGAACGATGTATTCCATTGCAATTTTCGGAACTCTGAACGGTCCGTTTCTAAAGCGTGTATTTTTTACAAAGGATAAGATTTTACGCCTGAATTTTGTGGGTGATTCAAAAACAGATCCAAGATTTTATATTTATTTTTTCTTAAAATTTTGTAAAGCAGGAGACTCCTGCCTAAAACTTTATTTCGGCGGGATTCTCGCCATCCCTCCCTGAATTTTAACCCCTGCACGTTCAAATTGATCTGCAAATCTTGTAGTGCAAGTTGCATCTAAAACTATTTGTCTTATAAATACACAATATAAATGGGCACTTGACACCACTACACTCCAATATGAGTGGTGGGAACCTTTCTTCCTTTGAAGCAAGTGCGTACAACAACTGTCAGTCGAAGGGGATTCCAACAGAAAATTTCTTCAACATGCCAAAACTACCTGTGTCATGATCAATCAATGAAGAAAGAAAAATTCTTCATAATACATGGAAGCAATGATGCTTCGACTGGCGCAAATCTGAAGGATGTTCAGATTCCTAACTACTGTCGCTTAGACTCAGTTGCTCGGAACTTCACTGTCCTGGGTTGTGTAATGGTTACCATACTTGAATGGAAATCGGGAGATGCGGATTCCATTCCTGCTCCAGGGTAATGAAATTTTCAAGTTTTCTGAGAGATGTTACATAGATTACCAGTAAGTGTTACAAGCAAATTCAGAATTTATAATCTGTTTGCTTTGAATATTCTGTTTGATGAACAGTTTGCATTTTTGAAATAGGTATAAAGGATTTGTTTATGTATTCACAAGAATGTTAAGTAATGTATTGTTATACAGTGCAAATAGCACTGTTTGGAAAACTACTTTTTAAAAATAGCCAGCAACTGCTACAATTACATTCTTGAAAAATAGCTTGCTACAGGTACTACTTTTTTCATTTAAGCTTAAGTTAAAAGTGCAAATCTGAGGATCTGTACATGTGCATTCTTACATATGGCACTGAAAGGTAAATACTAATACACAAATAATTTATCCTTATATTTACCTTAGCTTTGATCATCATATGTTCACTGAAGAGCAATTCAATTAGAGATACCTGTCTAGTAACATTGTAACACCACCTTTCGCCCTGATGACGGCACCGATTTGTCTCGGCATGGACTCGACAAGACACCAGAAGCGTTGGGAAGCCATACGGATCCACAACCCCTGTACAAGCTCCCACAGTTCATGAAGATTTGATGGAGGGCGGTCAGAGCCTCGAACATCTCTCTCAGTGGCATCCCAGATGTGCTCGATGGGATTGAGGTCAGGTGACCTAGCTGGCCAAGGAAGCGAGGCCCCGTCGGTGGAGTGTTCATCCAACCATTCGGGTACAATTCGGGAGCGATGGCACGGTGCTTTGTCTTGTTGCTGGATGAGGTTCCCAGTGGGATGTTGAAGATGCACAAATGGGAGCAAATGGTCGTCCAGGATATCCCGGTAGTATTGACCTGTGAGGGACGATGTCATACATACCAGGGATCCCATTTCAGTCTACGTAAAAAGTCCCCAGACGAGAATGCCACCCCCACCAGCTTGAAGAGTACCCTGCTGGCAAGAAGGATCCATCACTTCATGTGGTTTGCGCCGTTCTCGTATCCTGCCATCCACATGTACCAACGTGAATCTCGACTCATCAGTCCAAGCAAAATTTTTCCACATGTCTAGGGTCCAGTGGCGATGTTTCCGTGCCCATACTAATCTTTACACCCTATGATGTGCGGTCAGCAGTGGTACCCTCGTGGGATGATGGCTTCTGTACCCCATAGCAAGGAGATGGTTCTGTATGGTGTGGCTGCTTACACGTTTTTGTGCACCAGCATTAAATTGCCGAGTGATTTCTTGTACTGTGGCCCGTCTGTCCGCTGTTACAATGCAAGCTAGCCGACGATGACCACGCTCATCCACACGCTGTTGTCCACAGCAATTGGCCCTTGCAGGGATGGTTTTACCGGATTCGATGTACTCACGGTGCACCCGTGACACAGTGGCTCGTGAAAATCCCAGTGCCTGCACGACTTCCAAGATGGAGTGACCCATTCGTCGCGCCCCGGCAATTTGCCCACGATCAAATGCGGTTAGATCCTTCATCTTACCCATACTACGTCCGACTCTTACTGATTCCCGTCGCATCACTGACTTATATTGTCAGATCGCTGCATACGTCATGTCGTTTCCGTTTACAGGGCCGCCCACAGCGCCACATTTGCATAACGCCAGCTGTCTCTAATTCAATTGCTCTTCAGTGTAATACATTTTAAGATATTCAATCAGCCATTGTGAATGCCAGTCGCCGAATGGCAACCAGATATTTTGTAGTGGCTGGTAAATTTCTTTACATAGTAGCCAACGATGGTGAGTAGATTTTTTCCTCTAAGTGCGCAACTATTTTGTCCGACTCCCCCCCCCCCCTCCTTCCCCACTTGTGAATGAATATCGAGTTCAGTTTTCTTGCCTGTGTTCCTGCAGCTGCTTTGGAAATCAATGGAAGTGAAGGGAGACTTTGAGAGAAACTTAATCTGCTGACAGATCAGCCTGGGACAACCAAAGGGTCAAGGTTACTAAACCAACCTTTGCCGTGGTATAATGTATCTTTGCCTTGGTATATGTATCTTTGCCATGGTATGCCTTGCACAAATAATAATAATGTCATCTACAGGTAAAATAATTCTCTTTGAATCTCTGTTTAGCTGCATGTATGCTGAACAATAAGAAACAAACTTTATGGCAATGTTTTTAAGATGATGCAGCTGCTACATCTAATGCCATGTAGTACTTCTCCTTGTGAGCATGGCTTTTCAGCAAGGAACCTAATAAAAAACAAGTAATCGGGCATGTCTGAATAGAGACACTTTAAATGACTTAATGATGATTAGGGCCCTTCAATTGAAGATTTTGATCCTCAAAATGCTATTCAATTGTGGTGAGCAGATACTTCGGATGAGAAGGTCAGACACAGTACATATCAATGGTAAACTGTATCAACATTATTAGTGCCACTTTATGTATATATATCCAAGCTTTTGTCCCTTTGTTTTAAATATTATTAAGGAAATTAGACATCTAACTTCAATTGCCTCTCGATAATAAATTATGTATGTGTAAATTAAAATAGTACGAGTAATGATATTGCAGCACTGAAAATAAATTGTCAAAAATCAATCATATTGAAACAAAAGCATATCCAATATTTGCAGTCAATCTATTGATCCTATGCAGTAACTGCTCTGCATCTGTTTTTAAGAAGGTAATGGGGGAGAGGTCTCTCATTAGAAATAAAAAAATATTCACCCATTTAATTTCATAGTTACTGAATTATTATAACTTTTTTTTTAACTTTGCATGGCCAGTAGATTTTCTCATTTGGCTAGTAAAATTTTTATTCCACTAGCCACATTGGCTAGTAGAAATTTCAGCAGTTTTACAAAGGGTGTATTCAATGGTGTATAATGCAGGATAGTGACTATTTGCAAAGCCAAAGGAATGTAAATATCATATGAAGAAATATCTGTGAATTCATTGTTAGTCAAAACTAAGAGAACAGAATCTCACAATTGATGGTCCTCAAAAAAATTACCAGCACAATTGTCTTGTATGCACTCTCTTCCCAGCCTGATTGAGAATGACATACCATTTAACAATTTCGATAGTTCTCACAAAGTAAATCAAGTCGGGCAGTTAATTGCTTTGTCCCTGGTGAGAAATTTGACAGTGGGCATGAACTTATTGAGGATTGGAAAGTTTTGGGGATGAGAGAATTAATGTGTGAGCAAACATGTTAACCAAATGAGCTGTTGAGTTGATTGAGACTTGGGAAATTGGAAAGTTAGAAGAATCAATGTATGAGCAAGCCTGTTAATCAAATGAGCTATTTAGTTGATAAAGAATATTTACTCCTTAGCCCTGTGTAAATCCAAATTTGTGTTAGTTGAGTTTGTATCTGAGATTGTGCGCAGTGGTGTTGCCAGAAATTTTTGAGGAGGGGGGTCCATGGATTTTGTTCATCGGTGAAAGCGTCTCAGAAAAAAACACTCCAAGTGGGAATAAGGCCCAAAATCCTTAAAAGTCAAAAAATGAAAGGCCATTACTGAGGAAAAACTTTTTAATGTATACATACTAAGAAAAAAACTTTTAATGTATACATATATATACCTTCTTAATGTATACATATATGTACGTTTTTAATGCATGATATTGCTTCAAATTCGTACTCAGTCCCCCTGAAGGGGGTATCCAGATCCGATGAACTCCCTTAATGTATACATATATATATACCTTTTTAATGTATACATATATACGTTTTTAATGCATGATATTGCTTCAAATTCGTACTCAGTCCCCCTCAAGGGGGTATCCAGATCCGATGAACCCCCCTCCATCCCACATTGGCTACACCTATGAGATTGTGAACTATGTTGATACAATGTTGACTGTTGAATGAGAGATCTAATGTGGTCCTATGTGCATGAAAAAGAAAGGCAGTTTGCTTACCATATTTATTCCCATGTGTGTGCAGACATGCTAGCGATGGGCTTGTGCTATCAGCTGTATTCATCACTGAATATTTTGAGGTCATTATTTGAAATTCATGAGAAACATATTGAAAAGCAATTATGTAATTCCTTAATGATATTAAAATCCATGTAATATCCATGCTTGTCAACCATGTCTTCAGTAATAAGCTCAGATTTGTTGATTTATTAAATTAAAGGTTATCCAGATGAATTGTCGCTGGTGATAGTACTTTGACATTTACAGTGTAAGAATTTTGTAGTGATGGGGAAAGTAATAAATATTCGGCTTGTGGTCTTTATTTTAAGCAACACACACATTTGCATGATTTCCTTTCGTTTTTTGCTATAAAATTAAATAAAAGGGGAGATAACTATTTGAGTGAAGTCTTTGGAGTTTTAAATTCTTACATTTGAAAAAAAGAAAATAAATAATAAATTCAGAACAGGTGAGTAATTCGGTTATCTGTATATCAAAATAATTATGAAAGGCCAATTTTGTTTCTTTTGTAGTTATTCTAATTCCAAGCTTTCCATCTTTTTTTTTTTTTTTTTTTTTTATGTGTGCTAATATAAGATTATTTTGATTTCCCCAGCTTGAAAGAACTCACTTTATAAACTTTGGCACTTTTCACTCGAAAAAAAAAAGGTTCCCTATGACACAGGGCTCAATTTCGACCGGTAGTTAGTAGCAAATTGCTAGCAAGCAAATGCATTTTGCTAATGATAAAAAATGGTTCTAGCAAAAGTTGCTAGTAGAAAAATTTTGAATGTTTTAGTGTAAACATAAAGCACCACTGCATTGCGCGTGTGGAATGTTTTAGACACATACAAAAGGGAACAACTGCTTTCTGGAAACAAATGTTTTATAAGTACAAAAACATTTTTTTTTTTTTTTTTTTTTTTTCGTGTGTGCTAATATAAGATTATTTTGATTTCTCCATGTTGAAGGAACTCACTTTATAAACTTTGGCACTTTTCACCCGAAAAAAAAAAAGTTCCCTATGACACAGGGCTCAATTTCGACCGGTAGTTAGTAGCAAATTGCTTGCAAGCAAATGCATTTTGCTAATGATAAAAAGTCGTTCTAGCAAAAGTTGCTAGTAGAAAAATTTTGAATGTTTTAGTGTAAGCATAAATCGCCACTGCATTGCGCGTGTGGAATGTTTTAGACACATACAAAAAGGAACAACTGCTTTCTGGAAACAAATGTTTTATAAGTACAAACATTATAATAAAAACATTTTGGCACTAGTAGAAATATCCAGTATAGTTCTACTGTCTACTTCTGCATGTGAGGTTGGGTTTAGTTTCAAGAAGAGAATCCAGGCTGATTGGGGAGGGGGCAGCTTAAACTTACAAACATTGAATGCTCTCATGAGTATTGAGGTTGAAGGTCTGTCTGAAGACAAGTTTGACCCCAGGCCTGCTGTTTTAAAGTGGTATGATGAAAAGACCTGAAACCCAGATCGTAAACCATATGGAAAAATAACTTAAGATTTTGAATAATGTTCTTAAATTTTGTGAGCAAAGTTAAATAAATTTTTTTTTTTTAAATATCTGCATTCGAATCAAATTGTAAGAATTAATCTGTCAGGTTATGAAAAGGTGTTATATCTAAATATTTGTAATCTTTTCAGCATTACAATATGACAGTTACACGGGTGAAATGAAAATTTGTTATGATTGACTAATGGAGAGAACATGTTAAAGTTTCTTTTGTATAATGTTAATAAATTTTTGCTAGTAGATAATGCAATTTGCCACTAAAAAATAAGGCCACTAGCAAGTGTTGCTACTGCTTAAAAAAATAAATAAATAAAGGCTTGCTATGACATTTCTCCCCTATATTGTGGTAAAGATTCTTTTGCAGTGTCACTTGTTTGAAGTTCAGTTGTTGTTTTTTATAAGTCAAATGACTACCATGTTCTGCCATTCTCTAACAATTAGTATGTCACTAAGTGTTTGTACATCAGTGAAAACTTATATATCTGTAGTATGGTAAACATGATACATGTGGGTTTTCTGTATTAATTTCACACTCTGAAATATTGAGGTAACTGTTAACTTCTTAATGAAAATTGGAAATTTTAATGGTTGCATTAAATATTTAACTAGATAGGATATATCTCCTATGTATGATAAACTCTGGTTCCTTCAAAATTTTAGTCCATCAGATTGTCCAGCAACAATAAATCTGCAACAAAGAACTGAGGTCCTCATTTATTTTTCCCGTTTGTTATTTTTCTTTTTAGAATTTCCATGTGTAAAATATGTGTTGAATATCCTTCAAGTGAAGAGGTACATTTGAATCATATGGTTAAACCTTTCCAATGAAACAACGAATTTTTTTTTTTAATTTTACGTATGGAAACTATAAATTCTGCTTGTTTGCTATATACCATTTAATGTATTAATTTTTTTATAGATTCAATTTTCTTTTGCTATACAGGTTTTTATTCTAAATTTCAAAGTTTAGTGATGTACTTTTGCATTTCAGATGTTCATACACATGTATACTTTTTTTCTAGCTAAATCCAGATGTAAATGCTTTTCAAAGGAAATTTGTCAATGAAGTCAGAAGATGTGATGAGATGGAAAGAAAATTAAGTAAGTATATTCAGATCTCTTGCTATTGACAGCATTTGAAATTATATCACATTCCAGGGCTGGACAAGTCTCAGATGCTAGCATGTTGTGGTGGCCATTTTTTAATTTCAAATTTCATAGTTTGCAGTAAATACCATAATTTCTGTCATATAATCCATAGATTATCTGTTAAAAAGTTATAAATGTAGGTACTGCAGATAATAAGCCACTTTCAAGAAAAAAACCACCGTTTTGTGGCACTTAAATTTTATTTTAAAATGTACATTGTACTTGTCAGGAGAGGTTGTATTCGAAAAGTACGAAAAATGCGTTAACAATAGGAAATTGTGACTTGATATAAAAATAGAGGGCTGCTAGGAGATGGAAAGAATTTTTATTTTATTACTAGTGAGCATTCTGATAGAAAAATAGTATGCAACAGAGGAGGTACTACTGGTGTCTGTAAATTAAGGAAAAACAGGAAAACTGTGATTATTTGTGAAAGAAGAGTTGGAAATGCACAGAACTTGGGTATATGGCATGAAACGCAATGCAGAGTCAGGGTACCATATGCAAATGAGTGGTAATGGCATCGGCTTATGCAAATGAGCTGCAGCATAAAAGGAACTATTGCTGAGGTGTGCATCACATTGTGAAGTGTAAAGAAAGAATTTTGAGGAAGATTTGTTGTGGCTGCAAAACATCATTTAATAACAAATGAACTGAGGTGAAGAGCGATCAGAAGACTAGAGGCAGGTGAAATTTGTAAGACTACTGGATGTGTGCCCTTCTTTGGTTTACAGACTGGGGAACAAATTTCAAAATACTCACTCAGCTTTTCAAAGTTTCAGCAAAAGAATGCCACAAAATCTGTGAACGACCAATATCTCTGATTAACTGTGTGGAGGAATACGACAGCTACCCTGACACAGCTATGATCTGCCCTTGTTGCAGTTACAAGAATGATACTATCTGCTTTCATTGTGCACAGAAAGTTTTACAAAAAGAGGTCTTTATGCTAGGCAACCAGTACCTTGAGTGACCCTAACCCTAGTCACGGGGGTGGGGTGGGGGGGGGGTAAATTGGGCAAGACTTCACATCAATTGAACTGAAAACCAATGGAGATAGGTACTCTTCACAGATGAGTCCTGATTTGATTTGCAGAGCAGTTCCAGGTGTTTGTTACTGTTGTCTTTGACTCAATGATACAAATTCAAAGACACCTAAAAACAGTTTTTTAGGCAATTATAATGTGCTCAAAGGAATTTAACATTTGCAAGTAAATTGATGTGTGAAATACACTTATACTAACACTACAATCATTGTAGAACT
The DNA here is from genome assembly GCA_039090855.1 of Macrothele yani. NCBI lineage: Eukaryota > Metazoa > Arthropoda > Arachnida > Araneae > Macrothelidae > Macrothele > Macrothele yani. The sequence goes on along the minus strand of CM076994.1, from coordinate 9,595,463 downwards.
AACACTATTTTTATAGCACATTTTTTTTGTTTTGCCGATTCGCGATATGAACCATGTGTACTTCGTCTTTGTTTAATATTAAAAAAAATATTTAGAAGGCTCAAATGGTAATGTTTTATTATATTGTAATCCAAATAATATTTGGCTTAAGGAATATACTGTTACTATTAATAAAAAATTTGAATTAGCTTACCTTAAAATTGTCTAGTTTTAGAATACTTACTTGGATTAGTAGTGTTATTGATGCTCAAAGACGTTTTTTTTTTTTAATTTACACTTACATGCTTTTTTATATATATTATTCAGTTTTTAATAAATTTTAACCTAAAATATGGGTATATGAGGTATACATTAAGTTCAATCATGAAAGCAGCTTATAATGTCGTAACCTGGGTTTTCAGTGCATCTCTTGCAACACCATCTTCAGCATTGTTCGTAACATGCTCCCATACCGTCAAGGAACTGCGAATGGTGAGTATTTGTCCTTATCTCGATTTTACCAGCAATATTGATGCGCATGTGCTGTTGTTAGTTTGTCTATATGAGAGATTATCACTTCGAGTGTCCTTTATTGGGTTCAATATCAATCTGAAAATTGAATTAATTTAACTTTAATGCATTATTATTGTACGATACCAGTCGGAAATTGATTTAACTTTCATTTTAAAGGATTATCAATACTTGATAACGAATGAAAATTAATTTAATTTTAAATTTAATGAATGATTATGAGTTTCTCATTTATTTTTATTAATTTAACTTCTGTATATTTTATTATGGTTTTTCAGTGTTCTGTTTTGTTATTGCATTTTGTTTCATGCTTTTTTTTTATTATTATTATTATTGTTCATTTTTGGTAAAGAATTTTCTTTTTGTTTTGAAAAGTTTTTCTCTCTTTCAATTATATTTTTCCATACTTCGGAGAAGGTTGTTGGGTCATGAATATTGCAAACTGTATCTTTTAGTTTTTCAATAAATATTGATTCAGAAAATCATATAGATTTATAAGTCGAAATCAATTTTATTTTATGAAATTTTAAATTTTTAATACACTATTGAATTAAGGCTGTTTTTTCCTCTTTTTGGTTCCAATTTTTAATATGCTCTCAATTTTTAATGTGCTTTAAAATGTGCAGTTCCAGATGTGCTCTGAAGAGAACAAGGGATATGCTATCATTCCTCTGTGACTCGTGAAAGGGACACCTATGAAGGTGGTAGCATGTTGCTTTGTGGTGGCACCTTGTTAGGGAGAACTCTGTGTGCTTTCAAGAATAACCTTGAATGTTCGATGCAATAGGGATCAGGATTTGAAAAATATCTGGAAAGTTACATCCCAGCTGGGCATGTGCAGAAATTATTTATCTTCCCAGGTAGTAAAAGCTGGATGCCCAGGAAAATTTATCTTTCAAATTAACAAATTAGAGCCCTTGTTTTTTTTTTTTTTTTTTGTTTTTTTTTAATTAAAAAATATGAACCTTTTTTACATGTTTTGCATTTCTATTTTAAGGGTTTGCATTCAAAATGTTCAATGCACAAAAGCATGTATCTTAAGTTTTAAGATGATGATGCTGAAATTGTTATGAAATGGTATGATGATCAGGGAAGAATTGGTATTTGAGAAATTTAGTGATTCTGCCATGTTCCTTTTGTTAAAGTGTTTGCCCTTTGTCACGAAACACTGGAGGCTATTTCCATCAGAGACATGCATCCTGTCACTGACTATAAACAACATTTGAAATAAAACTACATGTGGGTCCAATTTCTGGACCTAGAGCATAATATAATTAAAGAATTGATATTCTTCTTTCCTTAGCACTCCATGACAATAATACAACTTCCAGTGATTAGTAGTGAAATGAAACATGACGTGACGACTGTCTGCTTTCTTGTATTAGGAAATTCTATTCCAAATTTTATTTTTAAATTTAGTTGCCCGGGCTAGGCAACTAGATTTTTAATTTACTTGTCCAGACCAATAATTTACATGCCTTGGGCATGGCATTTTTCAAGCCCTGGGGATGATGTCTTGGAACCCTGTGTGTACCCTTATCAGGGTCGATCCAAGTAACATTTGTTACCACTGGGCAGTATCTTCACAAAAATACTTTTTGCTCAAATAGTATTTTCACAACTTGGGCGTGGCATTTTTCAAGCCCTGGGGATGATGTCTTGGAACCCTGTGTGTACCCTTATCAGGGTCGATCCAAGTAACATTTGTTACCACTGGGCAGTATCTTCACAAAAATACTTTTTGCTCAAATAGTATTTTCACAAAAATATTTTGAACTGTGATGGTATTGTCTTTTTCAGCAAAAATTTATCTTAAACATATTTTAGGTTTAGAGGCATCTTGAATATTGTTCTGTTTAACTTAAGCATTTTCTTTTTCGTCGTCGTGAACAGTTTTCAATAAAACAGTCCCTGACAGATGCATATCAATCACTGCCTCGTCACTACCTGCGGTGGCCATGCTACAGGCAACTGAGGCAATGCTTGCTGAGGAACACCAAAGCATTTTGGGAGCACTCCCCCACCACCTCTGGCAGCCTCACTTTGCATGCAATTTTCCAGGGCTAACTTAGAAGTAGGAGTGGGCACATCGTTGAGAAACATTAAAGTTGTACATTGGTGAATACTCATTCTCGAAACATCCATGCATTAATAGCAGTAGTGGAATTTTTAATGTATCAGCAAAAATCTTGATGTTTCACTAAAAAGCCAAAGAACTCGCATCTTTTCCATTTGCAGCAGTAATGAGCAGGTTGATGGATAAAATCGCTTATTTTTGATGATGGAATATATCAGTGATTTACTTACCAATTCAACATCGAGTAACCAATATTTGTTAAAATGCTTGAAAAAAAAAAAGCTTGATGTTCCTTTGATGTATGAATTCCATAACATCAAATATAAGAACTAGATTTTTGGCGACGAAACATTGAATGAAACAGTGAAATAATCGCTAATTTAGAACATAGGAATATTATATTTCCTTCTTTAAAAGAATGGAACAAAAGGAAATTCATTTACTTCATGTAGGAAATATTCTTTTGCAGTTTCAAACATTGATTATAACTTGCAAAACAACGATGCTCAAAAACATCGATGTTTTTTTTTTTGCCCGTCCCTACTCAGATTAATCTTTGTTGCAGGATTCCAGAAAATATATTTACTATTATAAGGAGAAGAGCTTGATGGGAAAGCGCTGACCTTACGCTTTATGGGAGATTGCATCGTGACATATCAACTTTTTTTTCTTTTTTTCTTTTTGGTATTTTAGTTACTGTGTTATTTCCTTTCCTCCAGCACTTAAAAATTTTGACCTTTGATAACTTTCATGGTTTAATTAAACCTGCAGTGTTATAATCATTCCCCACCCCCCAATCTCCTATGATCTCAGCTGGAATATAATCTCAGGGTTCTATTGAAAAAAAAAAAAACTGCATACACAGTCATCAGAACAGAAAACTTGTTGCAAATTAGGAAAGCATGAACCATGATTAGTAATAATAAATAAATAGTAACTCAAAACATTATAAAACAATAGATGCTCTCAGAATAATGATTATAGAAGATTGAAATTGCTCTAAACCCAAGAATAGGGTAAATTTCTGAAAAATAGGTTAAATTTCACAGAAAAAAGGTGGCATTTCACAAAAATTCATATCTTTAAAAACCTGGATTGACCCCTGATATAACTATATCAGCTGATAGCTAGGAGACATTGCCAAGACTGAAAATGTTTTCCGTCTCCCACTTAACTGTAACAAATTACACACTATGCTGATAACTGCCTCCTTTATCTTTCTTTTGAATCTAATGCCACATATTTATACATATGTGTTTAAATATACTGAAGTGCCAAAAGTCATGGGATAGCAGTATGCAAATTTTTAACTAGCGCTGCTGTCTTATAAAGGCTTCAACTCATGCCACGATTTTTATCAGTTGTGAGGTGTAATCTTGCGAGTCAGGTTGAACAACCACCTGTAGGATTATGGCAAGCTGACTTGAATTATCAAGAGTTCGAATAAGGCATGGTAGTGGGAACCAGATGGATGGGACGTTCAATTTCTGAAGTTGTGCAAACATTCAACATTCCTTGATCCATGGTGTCACATGTGTACCGAGAATACCTCATGGAAAGCATTGCCACCCACCGTGGGCAGCACAGTGGCCGACCATGAGTGCTGAATGATCGTGACCAGCGGCATCTGACCAGGATTGTCCATGCTAACAGACAAGCAACACTGGCTCGAATAACATCCATATTTAATGCAGGAGGTACCAGAGACATATCCATCAGCTCAGTGCAGTATAATTTAGCATCCATGGGGTAAGGGAGCAGAAGAGCCACCAGAGTGCCTTTGTAAACACCACTACATCAGACACAGAGCTCACCTGGGCTCGTGAACACAATAATTGGACCCTGGAAGACTGGGGACATGTGGCGTGGTCCGATGAGTCGTGCTACCAGTTGTTACGAGCTGATGGTAGGGTTCGGGTGTGGTGCAGACCCCATGAGGCCATAGATCCTAGCTGTCAAAAGACACTTTGTAAACTGGTGGTGGTTCCATACATATGTGGGGTGTCTTTACGTGGCACAGTTTGGGTCCTCTGGTCCTCGTAAACATGCCATTAACTGGTAGTCGCTTTGATGCTGTGCTGGGTGACCGTTAGCAGCCCTTCATGGACTTCATGTGTCCCAACAACGATGGGATTTTCCAGGCGGACAATGCACCGTGTCATCGGGCCCAAGTCGTCCAAAATTGGTTTGAGGAGCATTCTGGATGGTTCCGATGGATGGTGTGGCCACCATGTTCGCCCTACATGAACCCAATAGCGCACTTATGAGACTTGGTAGAAAGGTCTATTCGGACCCAAGATCCTGCACCTACAAATACCTGGGAACTGTGGGCTGCTGTTCAGACGTCGTGGCTCAATATCTCTCCGGAAGTCTTCCAGCCCCTTGTGGAATCGATGCCACATTGAGTTGCTGCTGTTCCCCAGGCTATAGGAGGTCCTACACAATACTAGGTATGTATCCCATGACTTTTAGCACTTCAATGTATATAAACACACTGTATGTTAGAGTGCCACTCTATTATAAGGAAAAATAAATTAAAACAATTTCAGGTCTTGCCCCCTAAATATGTTCCTTACCATAAAGTATACAAATGTGAAAAATTTCAATCTATTCAAAAAATCTTTTGAGGACTCGCAGAGCTGTCAAATTTTAACGTGTTCATTATCATTGTGATTATTAACTCATCCCTCAGGAGTCAAGGTCTGTTTATTTCAGCCATGCTTAACAATGACAGCAGTATGCAAGCGTAGGGCGTGCATTCCTTGGTACACTTTTCAAAGCTAAGTGCAAAGCAAGATCATACTGTCATGCTGAAGTACCAACATAAAATGGAAATGATATTTAGCAACAATGCATGACAAAAGAAACATTATGAGAAAAAAATTCGATTTTAGAAGAAATCGCTCTGTCTGACTTCCGTTGTCGGAAATTTTTGCCCCCATTTTCAAGCTGAAACATAAAGACTTATGGAATAAAATTATATTTAACAGCAGTGCAGGTCAGAGAAAACCTTGTGAGACAGAAAGAGAGAGAGAGAGAGAAACACTATTATGGGAGAAATTTTCGCTCCATCAACTTTCATTTTCAGAAAAAAATTCCCCATTTTTTATCTTAACCCGTTAACTGGCTGGAACGAATTAACTCGGGGCTACCAAAATGAGCTGAAATCGGCTTGATCAAATACATTCGCTGTCTGAGAAGTGGACTGAACGTGAGTCGAACGAGTAAACCTGCACACCAGGAAGCTTTGTTATGACCACTTTAGCAAATTAGTCATTTATGGCAATGATTGGCACTGTTCCTTCCTGATGGATTACCTACTAAAAGGTGACAACAATGGCGACTCAACTAAGAAAGGAAAGAGAAGATACTTGAGTCCCTTGTTTTCACCCAGTGGCATTGTGTCCATATCAGAAGGATTATTCCTTCCCCAGGATGCTTTGGAACATAGAGCAGAGAATATACTATAAGGAAGTGCTTATCACTTGTGACAGGTTTATAATCAGCACTGCTGAGATGGGGAGAAAGTAATTGTTTTGCCGTAGCTTTCATAAAACATGGCAACTATGTGAGCATTTCTATTTGGGGAGTGCAGAAAAGTTTGGTCATCATTTAGTTCAGGTACATCGGCCACTTAAAGGATTAAATACCAACATTGCAAATGAAGAGTATTTAACAACAAGGTAGGACAAAGGAAACACAGTGCATGAAAACTATTATTATCGTGGAGAAATCTTCGCTCCTTTTAGCTTCTGTTGTTGGAAATTACTTGCCTCCATTTTCATGCTAAAACACAAACATCTGCAACAAAATGATATTTAGCAAAATATTTGGACAGAAGGAACATCGTGGGAAAATAAATTACCATTACGGGAGAAATCTTCGTTCTGTCCAACTTTTTTCATCTGGGAGCCAAATTCTGTCTTTCATTTTTTCTGAAAACCGAAGTTTTGTCGAAGATATCTCCCATGACCATTTTTTTTTTTCATGTGATGTTTCGCTCTGTCCACATTATTGTTAAATACCATTTTATTGCATAAATGTGTGTGTTTCAGCTTGAAAATGGGGGCAACAATTTCAGAAAATGGAAGTTAGGCAGAAAGCTGTGCACTTAAATTCTTTTCCTTGCAACACCTTGTCTGCTGTATTGTGGTTGAATGACTTGTTCCATAAATATTTGTATTTCGGCTTAAAAATGGAGAAAAATATTCCAAGAATGAAGTGGAAAATTTTTCTCCATTTTTAAGCTGAAATACAAATATTTATGAAACAAGTCATTCAACCATAATACAGCAGACAAGGTGTTGCAAGGAAAAGAATTTAAGTGTACAGCTTTCTGCCTAACTTCCATTTTCTGAAATTGTTGCCCCCATTTTCAAGCTGAAACACACACATTTATGCAATAAAATGGTATTTAACAATAATGTGGACAGAGCGAAACATCACATGAAAAAAAAAAAAATGGTCATGGGAGATATCTTCGACAAAACTTCGGTTTTCAGAAAAAATGAAAGACGGAATTTGGCTCCCAGATGAAAAACAAACTTAGGCTAGGGTCAGTGGGTGTCTACAAGAGAAGATTAAAAAGATGTCTGGGGGATGGGGTTTTTTTTTTTTTTTTTTTTCTGCAGTACCAAAATAAAATCTGTGACATATATCTCGTGCCATCATGATTCTACTATGGGGCACACAAATGTTAAATAATATTTCTTGTACAAATGTAGTATGCTGCACAGTATTTGTGCAACAAATGTAATATTGTACAGAAGTAAAAAAGAACATTGTATGACGCCATTTTGACTTTTGTACAGTATTATTCTGCCTAAATAAGGAACTAAATCTGTGAAATAATTCTGTTTATTACTCAGAAACAAAACACACACAAGCATCACTTTAAACATAACTGCAGTAGAATTTATTCTTCATGTTTCTTTATGTCAAAGGTATGTATGTTGCTGTGCTTTTCAGAGTCTCAGTAAATTATTTCTATTTTTAGGATTCCTTGAGAAGGAGATAAAGAAAGATGGCATTGTAATGTTGAACATTGGTGATAATCCCGAAGCACCTCAGCCACGGGAGATGATTGATCTTGAGGTATGTGCAGCTTGTTTTTAATGACTGTGCTTAGTTTATTATATCAATGTTTTGCAGTCGCTTTGTGATTTATCAGTCTCGCATGAAAATAATTTTTTTTTTAATTCCTTTTTTTTTTTTCTTACTCCAAAATAGGAATTAAGTGTAATCAGGATTATCTTTTCTATGTAACTCTTAATTCTTCTTTCAGTGATTTCTGTAGTCTAATTTATTAGGCTTTTCTTGTCTGTTCCTGAGATTATACATATTATGAGTGAGACAAAGCTTGTACCTAAGTTGGGTGATTCCATGCCAAATCAACCAGTCACTCAACATGACCATTTCATATTTCAATGAAACCTTCAGGGATCATTCTCCCTAGTGATATAAATGAGAATATATTTTTTAAATTTTTTTATCTCATTCAGTTTTCATGTAATTAAATTTTAAAATTTTGAAAAGTCATTTTTTGGCTTGCATAAACTTTTTCAATCTTGAATTTCTCAAGTTCTATAAGGCCTAGAGAGTTGTTTGATCCCTCATTTTAAAGAGAATTTCATAAGTTTTAATTTCATATGCAAATTGACTATGCTTAATGAAAAAACAATTTTAATTTTTAAAAAAATTGTAAGATAGTGTTGTTTTTTTAATTTTGAAAAAAAAAAAATAATATGTTTTTGTAATATTATAAGCTTTAAAGCCTGAAACTTTTAAAAGAGTGGGATCTCAATGAGATCAGGAGTTATGGTACCAATGGTATTATTTTAAATACCAGTTAGGGCTACATTGTTACCTTTAACTTTTGTAAGGTAAAAAAAAAAAAAAAAACATTGGATATAAGGTGACCAATTTATATTAGGGTCTATTACAGATAATGATTTACTAAACCTACAGACAAATTAGGGATAGCATGTGAGTAAATAGTCTGCTAATCACAGGTGTTCTGTTACAGGCTTGTCTGGTTCATGTTCTTGCAGGAGTGTGACTCATGCCCACTCTAGCTCAACTTTTGCTTAGTTTCCTCTAAGATCTCAGTGAGTGAACAGTTAGTTGTTGGCAGTGTTACTTAAAGTGTTTCGCATAAAAATATGATTTTTATAAGTTAATAGTTTTTTTCAGTGGAAGTGAAATAAGTATTATGGGTAGTTTAGATATAGTGTCTATGTATACTCACATTAATATAGATCAACTTATAGACTTTATAGCGGAAGACTTGGCAGACCTAATAGTTTTTCACAACAAGGAAAAAAACATATTAGTAGGAATTTTTGAAATGCTTACTTTCTCTTTGCAGAACAACTACTTTCAATTTGGGAAAACCTTTTTCATTCAAAAATCGGGGCTAGCAATGGGCTCCCCACTCTCCCCACTCTTAGCTAACTATTATGTGGGAAAACTAGAAGAAAAGATACTAGTACAACCCACATACTTCTGCTTATATAGCAGATACATGGATGACATCTTATTTATAATAGATAGCTCAGAAATTATTCCAGAAAGAATTCTAGACTCATTCAATGAATTAGATGATTCCCTTAAGTTCACTATTGAACTTCAAAAAGAAAGAAGAATAAACTTCTTAGATATTACTATCTATTATGAAGATGAAAAATTCCTCACTAGTTGGTATAAAAAACCAATGAATACTAAAAGACTACTGGATTTCAATTCGTATCACCCAGTTTCTATTAAGAAAAATGTAGCAAGTCAGTTTTTAGAAAAAATTAATAAAATAGTTTCTACTGCAGATAAAAAAGAAGCCCAAAAAGAAGAGCTTAAAGTCATACTTGCAGAGAATAACTATCCTAAAGAAGAAATTGAGAAGCTTCTGAATTTTAATGGTACGAAGAACCCACAAAAGCAACAAGTAAAATTCACTAGAAAAATTTCTTATCACAAAGGTTTATTTGAGGCTTTAAAGAGAATTAGTAAAAAATACAATATTAGGCTCTAGCTCCAAGTTTAGAGAACAAAGTTAAAAAATTTTTCCCTAAAATAGTTCAAAGAGAAGAAGATATTTTAAAAATGCAAGGAGTAGTTTATGAAGTAAATTGTAGTTGTGGACTATCTTACATAGGTGAAACAGGTCACAGACTAGAAACTCGTATAGCTGAGCATAAAGCAGCTATAAAAAATTGCTCCAACAAGACTGGATTAGATAGGCATGTTAGAGAAACTGGGCACAGCATGGATTGGAATTCCCTTAAAGTAATCAGTTTCCAAAGCAATTTCCAAAAAAGAAAACTGAAAGAAGGAATAGAGATTGAGAAAAATCAAAATTCCATCATCAATGACTGCAAAGGATTTTCCCTGCCTAACATCTGGCAGGATTTGTTGAAAAATAACCTAAACCGTCAAGGTTAACCGTAACCGTCAAAGTAAACCGTAACCGTGATAGTGACAAGGAAAAAGTGACAACAACAAGACAGCCTGAAGAAGGAGAAGAGTTTTCTCCGAAAATTTGCTATTAAAGAAAAAATTTCCTAGTAAAATCCCATAAGTTGCTTTAGATTAGTTATGTGTTTGTTAAGTAATAAGTTTAACCATTTTTGACATCTTTGTTTGGAACAACTGGGCCTCTCTCCAGTTCAAAAGTACAATCAGTTCTATTTAGTCTTAAAGGTCTATTATTATATAAGATATTTTTTTTATTGTTTCAGACAATTTGACTTGTACTATTATTTATAATTTTAACTCTACTCTATTATTAGGACTCTGTGACAATATGGGTGAACCCAGTACATAAAAGCATTTTTTGGTATATTGTTGTAACCCATTTAAGAAACCTGGTCATAATTATTATAAGAAACAATTGTGATCTGTAAATGAAAATATTTTGAGACATAATGCCAATTTACATGAAGGTGACAAGATATGTGATGGGTGTCGTAAAGCTTTACTAAAGCTTCCAGAGATTTTAACTGAGCAAGAAGGCTTGCATTCAGACAGCTCAGAATCACAAGCCCAGTTGAATGTTCCTGAAGTACCAGTTCAAAATACATTGTCAACTCCAGAGAAAAATGAGTTAATTGAAGCTTCGAACAAAAGTCTGACTGCTATCGAAGAAACACCTATTAAAAGAAAATGTTTGATTGAAAAAAATACCCAGAAGCAAAGATTAAAAAAGTGACAGAAGCTTTTCGAACGAAAGTACTTAATTTAAATCCAGGTACCACTGAATCTGACGCTGCAAAAAATTATGACAATAAAATCATTAATCAATTGAAAGAAAAGTTCAATGCTACTGCAGACAAAAGTGTTAGAATGCAGGTTCTAACTACACTTCCCAAAAGCTGGACTCTAAAAAATTGAAACTGAATTTGAAGTGTCTAATTTTACTGCTAGAAGACAACATGTTACATCTCATCTATGTAACATTTTGACATATTATGAAGTGTTATGTCTGTGCATAGAAATCTTCAATGATTCACTCTCTGGCTCAGTTTGGGGTATCCAAGATCAGCTTCTTGCTCATTTATTTCTATGAGCAAGGAGCTATGTTACCAAAAGCAGTTATTTGTATAAAGGATTTTTTGTGTGTTTCTACTCTACTAAAAAGTACAAGAAACTACTTTTACCTAGCTACCATTAATTGGTGCATTAAAAGTTGGAATTTTGTTGGCAAAATATTTAAAAATGAATTTAAGTGAAAATACATATTTCTTTTTAATGTTGAGATGTATGCATCTTTATGTTTTTGAAGTTGTAATTAGTTTTTATGTGCCTGATATATTTTTATGCTTTCTTGTTTTTTTTTTTTTTTTTTTGTTTTTTTTTTTCAATGCATTTTAGGCTACTTTTGAAAAATTAGAAAATGAATTACGAGAAATCAACACTAATGCAGAGGCACTGAAAAAACTTATCTGGAACTCACAGAATTGAAGCATATCCTACGGAAGACTCAAGTATTTTTTGATGAAGTAAGCAGGATTTTACCTTTCATTTAAATGCATGTTACATATCTGATTTTTATATATAATGCTGAGTTTTGGCTTCAGTTACTATAATAATTGTTAAATTGTAATTTGATTGAGTGCTGTATTTATTCAAAACTGAAAATACAACTTTACAACTCAGTTATATATAAACTCACGAATATGATAGGTAAAGTATTTTGCCATAAATTCAGTAGAGCATTTTGAACTTATCAGGATTTTATTCATGAACTTGTTACTTTTTTTTTAATTTAGTTGTGGATGCTTTTGATAATTCATAATATAAATCCTATTTGGAAATATCAAACAACCATAAAGTTTTGAGATAAAGATTTCAGTCACTATAATGTTTTTATGCTTCTGTTAGAACAACAGTAGTATAATTTTCGTGCTGTTGTAGAAGAGCTTTTGAAACTAAGATTTGAACAGATAGGACACAGTGATGGCGTAATTTTGCCACCCCGGTGGCGCAGTGGTCTAAGCGATGGCCTCTGATCATTCGTCCGAAAGGGGTCCGGGTTCGAATCCCGGTGAGGCATGGATGTTGTGTTTGTCTTATGGCACTGGCTCTCTCCCTACCCTGGAACCAGTGACCCTAAATTAGGGACGGGTGACTTCTTATAGCCCATTGAGTTGCTCACGATGGTCGTTAAACCTCCAATCAAAAAATCAAAAAAAAAAAAAAAAAAAAAAAAAAAAAAGATGGCGTAATTTCCTTGTATTTTTTAATAATTTTTTGTTTTAATTGTATGCCTCTTGAGGTACAAATGTTTTTTGGGGAATTGCAGTTTGTGAAGGTATACAGTAGTTCAGTGGTTTTTCATTGCCAGTGTTTCCAAGGTTTTGTCTGTATACTTACATGTGACTGCAATCACCATGGGTGGGGATTAAAGAAAAAAAAGTCAAATGTTTGTTTTAATTTTCACTTTAGAATTAGGGTGTCAAATGTTTTTATTCTTAGAAGGAAACACGTTTCAAACTCAAATATAGACTTGGTTCTCATGTACCGCTTGTGATTATTGCACACTGTAATTAAATGGGCATTTGAGTTTTGATGTAGGAAAGTTCAACAATGGTGAAATTATTTAAACTCAGAACTGAAAAATACAGTTTTAAGATAGTACTAGATCATTAACACTTTCCTTTTTTAATATTTTGTGTGTGCATGGTAGTGTTTGCGTCAACGTTAGTTTTTTTATTTTTTATTTGTAACAGTTTATTTTCCTTTCAAATACACTGCTAGCCATTAAATTGCAACACCAGAAAGATTGCATCCCAGGGGATTGAAAGTTGGCAGAAGGGTAGAACACAGTCATACATGTAAATAATTAACCTGGCAGCACTTATGGAAATTGTGTGACATTAAGGCCCCCTGGAAGTCGTATAAGAGGGGTGAACAAGAAGCCTGTGTTAAGCAGTGGAAGTGTGTTTGGTCGCCATTCTGGCCAGAGGCAGCCACAGCATGCTTTGTCAAAGACAGCGGCACACCTACCAGAAGGTTTCCAACTTCAATCGTGGGAGAATTGTGGCATATCAAGATTGCCAATTATCACTCCGAGGCATCGGTACTCATGTGGGATAACATGCAGCCATGGTGGGGAGAATGTGGTGTCGGTGGGTAGCGGAGGAACGAACACACTGACGTGCAGGATTCCAACGACCCCGTCACACCACCGAACGAGAGGACTGACATCTGGTGTGCATGGCTCTGACAGATCGCACAGCCACATTGACCACCGTAGCTCAACAGTTCAGGTATGTGTCACAACACTCAGTCTCCGCACAGACAGTTCGACATCATCTGCAGCAGCTGGGAATTTTTGTACGGTGCCCATTGCTTCAGCTACCTTTAACTGTACAGCACAAGCATCTGTGAATGCAGTGGTGCCAAGAACGTCATGCATGAAGGAGCGAATGCCAAGACATCATGTTTTCCAATGAATCCCACTTCAGTTTGCTGATGGACGAATCCGTGTCTGGCGGTACCATGGCAACTGGCTGAGTGAGTCCAGCATTATGCTGCGCCATACCGGCCTAGCACCCTTTGTTATGGAATGGGGTGCCATTCGATTCCACTCCTGCACATGCCTCATCTGCATTACCAATATGTTAAACAGCCATCGTTACACCACTGAGGTGTTGGGGCCTGTTGTTGTACCATATCCTCAGGACTGGACTGTCTGATGCCATTTACCAACAGGATAATCTGCAACTGTATGTGGCACGCAATGATCAAACCTTCCAAGATCACCACCATGTAGCACGTTTTCCTCAGCCCGCATAGTCCCCGGATATGTTGCCCATTGAGCACGTGTGGTCCATGATCGCTGAACAACTGGCATGCCAGCAACCACCCTTGGCTACAACAGAGGAACTGTAGCATTGTATCGAGGCTGCATGGATGGACGTTCCCCAAACACACATCCATATCTTCCTCTCAATGCTGGGCCATGTAGCAGCTGTAATTGCTGCCCATGATGGCTACACCAGATACTGATTGTTGTGTGTTCCTCTTGTCTCACTGTGCTGTATTTGTAACCCTTGTATCATCTGCTTTCTATACAATAAATATGGCTTTGGTACCTCTTGTCTTTTGTGGTGTTGCACTTTTAATGGCCAGTAGTGTAATATTAATTTGTATAACAGTTCAGTAGATGTTCATTGTGATTATTCCAGATTTTTCATATTGGTGCAACAAATATGAAAAATCTGGAATAATCACAATGATCTTGAAATTGGGGGAAAAAGCAACCTAGTTAAAAAAAAAAATTCTAAATATCCTCTACAGAGGTTGATGTCTTTTTTTTCAAAAAGTACTATTTATTCCCAAGAAGAAACGCAACTGCTTATTCAAGGTTATTAGTTACCTTATTTTCATTTTGTTTTAGGTTTTTATTTTCAAATTTCAGTTCGAATTTTACTACTTTTGAACTGGAGACAGTTGGGGGGCATAAGTAGGGCAAAATTTTATCATATTACAAATAAGTTATTGTAGCTATGCAATTCATACTGATCCATTTCTCTGCATTAAAAAAGATCCTTCTCTTGTTTAAAACTTTACTTTGATTGTAGGTAGGGATTTTATGAAAATACAGGGTTTCCATAAAAGATTGCCTTGATTACAGTATGTTATAATTTTTAACGAGTCTTACATCTGTTCTTTTCTTACAGGTAATCTCGTACATGCATATAATTTCTGTATTGGTATGTTTCGTCTACTTCATCTACGACAAGGAATGCTGTAGTAGCTATCTGTGCAATTAAGTGACATCTGTGACAGAGAAGGCACAATGTGTTGTGTGGCTGTCAGGAACAAAATCTCATGATAGTATTCAGTGAAGTTCAGCAAAGTATGCAAAGAAGCCATATGATGTGAAGTTAATTAAATTTTGGATGACAAAAGTCCTGGAAACAGAACAGTGCAAAAGGGAAGGAGCATTGGTAGACCATCAGTTTCTAATGATACGGTGGGAAACATTCAAACTGCTTTCACACAGTTACCACAGAAATTGGTGAGACAAACTTCATGTCAGATATAGATACCAAAGTCTATGGAGCACAGTGTGTTAAACAGTTGTTTGTAGTTACACACCTACAAGTTACAAATTCTTCATGAAACTGCAACATCCAATATGTGAATCACTTGCTAATGCCATTGTGGACCTCATTGATGAGGAATAATGACTTCTTGATATGGGTCTGCTTTTCAGAATAGGTTACTTTTCATCCTAGTGGTACACTCAACAGACAGATTTTGTGTATTTGAAGATGGGAAAGCTCTCATGCCATAAGTATGCATATTTAGGTCAGTCCGAAGATCAGTGCCTGGTGTGGGCTAATGCATGGCCAGATAATTGTTCTTTTCTTCTTCACTGAGAAATGGTTTCCACAAATGTGTATGTGCTCATCAGTTATGCCATCCCTCAGCCGAAGGACAAGTAGTCAGCTGCCATCTTCCAACAAGATGAGGTACTCCCTCATTGAACACTTAATTGCTCATGAAACTCTCGACATAACATTTCCAAGGCAATGGATTGACCAGCAGGTACAGACCAATGCCATTGACCCCAAGATCACCAGAATTAACCCCGTTGGATTTCTTTCTGAGATGAAAGATGTGGTTTATGTGCAGTTGTTCTAGATATTAGAACTTTGTGAAATTCCATTACAGATGCAATAGCAACAATTACTCCTCAAATGTTAGAAAATGTTGGGTGTGAGTGGGAATATCATTTTAATGTTTTACTTGCCACTAGAGGTTCTCTTGTAGAAGTTTATTATGCTCATTAATTGTTTATATCAGAACTTTGTATGTTTATCTAGTTCTGTTCGAAACTGTGTTTAATTACCAGTGTGCATTTAAAGCCTGTAACATTCTTAAAACAGGTTAATAGTTTTATGGACACCCTATATGATAGATCATGGCAGATGTTCTAAACTTGTCATTTTTGAGAAATATTTTGGACTTTAAAAGAGTCTGAAAAAGATTGGGTTTGAGTCTGTAGGGATTCAGTTCTGCAGGCTTATTATGAACTTTAAAAAGTATAATTTAGTGAGAAAAAATATTTTCTGTTTTGTATTACAAAAACACACTTTTGATGCAAGTGACATAGTACCTTCAGTTACTGTATACCTTGTGAAGTACATATCGAGAAACAAATATTTGCCTTGTTCTGGAATGGAATTTCCACATAGCATCACTTTTCTGATTTTCAACCATAAAGACATTCAAAAGTATGAAAGAATACCCTCCTTTTGACCGAGGAAGTATGCAATACTCACATAACAAATAGATTAAGGTACTTGGATAAACACCCTAGTTATTTTTATTTTTTTTTCTAATGTAACTAACGTGCTTACCCAAGATTTTTTTTTTTTTTTTTTCAACATCACTTATCAACTGAAGTTGTCAACACATATTGCAATGCGTGATTGTGCTTCACCTTAAAGTTTGTTCCATCATCAACCATTCTCAGCCCAATACTGGATGAAGGTCATTCTAATTATTTTCAACAACTCTCTGTACTGTGTCATTCTCTTCCATGTCACTTCAGTATGCATTCAAATTTTATCCACTTATCTTCCATGTGGTTTTCTTCTAGGTCTTCTCATGCCCCTTGGTATCCAGTCCAGCATTTCAGTTATTCAATGTCAGTCTGTCCTCCTAACAATATGTCCAACCCTTTTGCCATTTGAGGGTCCTTACTTTGATCATGATATCATTCACTCGTGTCATTTTCCTGATCCATCTATTTTTCATGGTTACATCAAGCTTGCATCTCTCCATGTTGCTTTGAGTTGTGCATAACCTATGTATGTCTTTTTTAGTTAAGATCAATGGCTTTGATCCATAAGTTACATTGGGAAGGGTGCATTGATTAAACACATTTCTTTAGAATTATAATGGTACATTGTTCTTGAATATTGCACTGTTTCTTCCAAAAGTGCTTCAGCCAAGTTTTATACACCTATTAATTTTTTTTAATTTCCCCGTCATATGATATCCATTGTCCAAAGTAGATATAAGCATAAATTACTTCTAAATTTGCCTCGTAAGTCTCTAAATCTTCAATTCTTGTAAAAGCATGCATGTTAATTTTGTTTTCCATAAGTTCGTTTTTAATCCCACTTCTTTACTCTTCCGAACAAATTCCTGAATTATACTCTGCAGCTCTGAGGGTGTACTCATAAAAATGATTATGCAGAGTTTGAATTACCCAGTGATCCGCTGGCCATTGGCCAGTAAAACTTCCGTCGTATCACTGAACTTTGATTTTACTGTCCCGGATGGCCAGTATGTTTTTTTTTTTTTTTTTTTTTTATTTGTCACAAGTTAAAAAATTCATTTCTATTTCTTTTACCTTGCTGTATGGTTTTCTTTTTAGGCTGCAAACTAACGATAAGCTTAAAAACAAATATTGGAGATAATTCCATTGAAATGATACATTATTTTCTACATACATTATTAATGTCTTTAAAATTTTATTATTATTATTTTATGGACCAGTGGGCATTTTGGTGGACCAGTGATTTGCAAATTCTAGTGGTCCACTGGGCCAGTAAAAGATTTATTTCTAATTCTGACACTCCTATGTCATCAGCAAAATGAATGTGGGTTAAATAATCTTCATTAATCTGTATCCCCTTGTGTCTTCCCAGTTCAGTGCTTGAAAACCATTCTGCAATGTGGCATTAAAATGCTTAGGGGATATGGTGTCACCTTGTCTCACTCTTCAATATTTATGTGGGCTGTTTCGTAGAACTCTTGAAGCTTGGCATTTTCACAGATGCTTTTAATTATATTAACATGTGCATCTTCAATACCACAAGATTTCAAAGACACAACTGCTGAAGATTTCTTGAAATCAAAAGCCTTTTTGTAACCAATAAAAGCCTTACATAGTGGGAGTTCATATACATTTGCTCTTTTAGTTTGTTCAAGTTTGTATGTGAGTAAG
Organism: Macrothele yani; assembly: GCA_039090855.1. NCBI lineage: Eukaryota > Metazoa > Arthropoda > Arachnida > Araneae > Macrothelidae > Macrothele > Macrothele yani. The sequence continues at coordinate 9,577,410 of CM076994.1, read as the reverse complement.
AAACTGCTTATAGGTGATGCCCTGATATCTTCTCAAAAGTAATATGCCCAACATTTAAATTATTCCCTTGTAAGCCATAAGTAGTAGCACTTCTGGACTTTGTCCAAGAATCTTCTTACTGCTCTAAATTGAAGATTCAAGTTGTGAAAAAAATAACCCCCCCTCCCCTTCCCAAATTCACTGCATCCTACCTCCATGGAACATCAATATATACTTATTTGAAATGTAGGAGAGGAGTGACAAAATGTAAATAAAAGTTCTGGCTTCAGCACAAGTTGCAATGTGTGCTTGCTACCATTACTTCAGTCATTTCTTGATGTTCACACAAATACCTCCAAGTGTTCAGCCATCATTACTTTTAGAGGAACTCAGGATGTTAAGCAATATTTCAGAAAGGTAACCCAATGAAATAGTGTCAGGAATTGAAAATGAAGCTTATAATTGCTATCATAAGCTTTATCAAGGAAAAGGCAGCAAAAGAAGGAAGTTGGTGCCAGGGGTGGATTTACAGGGAAGCCAACGAAGCCCAGGTACAGGGCCCCGCAATGCTGGAGGGCCTCAAAAATAATTATTTATAATTTTTTTTTTTTTTTTTTTTTTTTTTTTTTTTAAAGAGAAGTCATAGAGCGAGAAGTAAATTTGCTGTTCTGGGTTTGGGAAGATTTGGGAGCATAATTCTGTTCAAAATCGAAGTACATCATCTACTATTATGAATTTACTAGCTTAAAATGCTGCCTCACTATATATTGCAGCTGAGCTTAGAAATTGGGGTGTTATTATTAGCCAATTTTCTTAGAATGTAATGAACATTTAGCTCTTTGGTTCGGTGTGTTATATGACTCCCCATTTTCCCATTAACTTTAGTTTAAGAGGTAATTACCATACGAGTAAAATGGCATTGGAAAACATGTTTTACGAGGTACAAAAACAGATTTCATCTATGTTCAGACTGTCTGCAAGGGAGCTAACTGTCAGTGGGGTGGAATTTGACAATATGCAACAACAGATTCCACACCACATGTAACATAAATGTCAATTAAAGCAGTACCATAAATTAACCTTATGTAACATGTTAAAGTACTGTGGCTCAGTGGTCATCTTTATAAAAGTTCCAACTTTTCAAAAGGCTTTCCGCTTTTAACTTCAGCCATTTCCTCTCCATCAGGGTATAACAAAAGCCCTCAGTATTAAATTTCTTCTTGATAGCTATAATAGTTTTTGAGTTATGGCAACAACAATCCACACACACACACACACACACACACACACACACACACCACCATGAAAATAGTCAAATCATTGATTATTGTTTGGGGGAGGCCAAAATGGATATTTCTGTAGAGACTATTTGAAAAACTTCAGACGATTGGTGAGAGGTTTCTGGTCAGACTGGCTCTAGGATTACAAAATAAAATTAGTTATTACCTTTTTTCTGAAATTAAAGCAAGAAGGAAACATCCTATTGCAGAAAGGTGTGGTCTACAACATAAAATATGTAAATGTGGTCTCAGCTTTGTGGGAGAGACAGACAGACAGCTGAAAACTAGATTGGGAGAGAGAGAGAGAGACAGACAGACAGACAGACAGAGAGAGGAATGTAAAGCTGCAGTTAAAAATATAACAAACAGGCAGCCATGCACAAAATACAGGACATAAAGTGCTTTGGAACACTGTAAGAGTTCTGACACACCAACAGCACTTTTTGAAAAGAAAACTTGCAGAAAGAGTAGAAATAGGGCAATAAGAGGTACAACATTAAATGATTTGAAAGGTTGGAATTTACCTCATGGATGGCAACACCTGTTGTAGCTGTAGTTGTGAGGAAGGGTAGGAATACTACCCTAAAATTTGGTGTGTAAATAATATCTTTTTACTCAGTAGTAAAATCAAAACAAAACATAATTTTGTAAAATTTGTAGTTTATTAGGTCTAGGAATAGCCATGTTGTCAATTATTACCAACTGAATTTAGATTTTTCAGGATGGTACTAAGTATCAGAGCATATTTCTACAAAGAAATACTATTACCATAGTATTTCCACTGTGTTCATACAAAGATCACATACGCACATTATCGTGAATTTTTATAAAACATATTTGAAACTAATATATGAATTATTTTAAAGTTTACTATTCCACAAATTGTTTTTGCTGCATGATACTGTAAGTGAATTTTTGGGGCCTTTTTGGTTTATTTTCCCCAGTCTGTAACCTAATAGATTTTTCTTTTGCATTTTATTAGCAACTGTGAATAAAGTTGGCCTGCCAATATTAACTAAAATTTAAAATCCAGCCATACAGCTTTTTATTTTTTTGCATGCATGAATTTTTAAAGTATTGTGTATCCTGTTTGATTTGGTATTTTTATTACCAGTAGGCTAAGGGTTGTTTGTTTTTCATTTCATCACCCCTTTCAATTTAGTAATTTATTTCTGCATGATCTTGCTTCTGTCTGTCCTTTTGGTTTAAGGCCCCCATGTGCATGTAAGTAAGTGAACTTTGTTTAATAGGCGGAATTTCATCGTGCACAGATGCACGATCCCAGTATGCAAGAGGAGAATGTGACTCTGCTCTGTGAAGAAGGTCTACGAGCTGGTGGACAAGCATTAAAACTTGGGTGAGTTCTGCATCGTATTGTCACAGATATTTGTTCCTTAATTCATAACAGCATAAATTGCAATAATTATATTGTGGATATATGCCATAGTTTTTAAAACAAAACTGGTGTCTTTTTTTAAAAAAATCTTGGAAATATTTGGAATGTCTCTGAATTGGAACTTTTTTGTTAATTTGACTAAATACCTGGTTTTGCACGTTGCAGATTGCAGTATGCATTCATATTATTTTATTCTGTTCTCCACATTATGTTTTGTTTTGGGAAAAAACGATGTTGTATTCCAAATGAAGTGCTTTTTTTTTTTTTTTTTTTGTATTGGAAGAATTCTATTTATAATGTTGCAAAGCAGCAAAAAAAATTCGGTTAGGCCTACCTAGTTTCTTAAACTTGGGTTATTTCCCTTTTTCATATCTTTGCACATTATACAATATACTCCGAACAATCGCAAATATTCGTATAAGATGAATAAAATTAATTTTTTTAAATGAAGTTTAGACTCCTACAAATTGTTCAAAAGTACGGGTTTAGTAAGTAATAGTGTCGATTTTCTTTCTTCATATCCTTGCACATTCTACAAAATACTTCAAATGATCACAGATATTTGTATAAGATGAATAAAATGAATTTTTCATAGTTCGGATTTTAAACGAAGGTTAGAATACTACAAATTGTTCAAAAGTTTGGATTTAATAAACGATAATCATAATGTTTTAGAGTATTGCAGATATTAAATTTCAAATAATTATTTGAATTATTCAAATGGCTTCAATATTAATTGATTACAATCAACTAATATTGAAGCCATTTTGGAAACATAAAAACAAACCAATCCTTTGGCAGACTACCTGATACAGGCAATGTTCTTTTCCCTTTACTCTGGATGCATTTCACTCAGCACTTCACTTGCATTTTTCACAGCTTTATATGGTAGTCTGCCAGAGATTGGTTTGTTTTTTTATTTCCGAAATGTCTTCAGTATTACAGTGGATTACTTGAAATTTAATATCTGCAATACTCTAAAACATCATGTTTATCGTTTATTAAACCCGAACTATAAAAAATTCATTTTATTCATCTAATGTGAAAATCTGCAATCGTTTGAAGTACTTTGCATAATGTGCAAGGATATGAAGAAGGAAAATCAATGCACATTCAAGGAATTAGATAGGCCTAACCTAAAATTTATAGCTAGCTGCATTGCAACATTATAAACAGAATTCTTCCAATATAAAACAGCACTACATTCAGAATGTGACATCTTTTTTCCCTAAACAAAATACAAAGGGTTTCCAGAAAGTAATGCCTCATCCCTCATAAGATTTTTATCTGTAACAGCAAAAATGTGAAACTTGGTGGCAAAATACTTGGACATATTGCTAATTATGCTAGCCTGTTCAAAGTATTGTCCATCACTTTCTATACATGGCCACCATCTTTGAACCCATTGGTGAAGTCTATGTTGGAAAAATTCCCGAGGCTGTCATTTCACCCACGAGTTCACAGCCAATAACGTCTGTCACATCGTCAAAATGTTCCCCACAAAAGGTGTTTTTCAAAGGGGCAAACAGGAAAAAGTCTGAGGGAGCCAAATCAGGACTGTAGGGAGGTTGAGGCATCATTGTCCACCCCATTTCTGCAATAGCCTGTGAAAGTCCCCATTGAGGTGTGGAGACATCCTCTATCATGGTGTAAAACAACACTATGAAGTGGAGTGCCACGTCTTTTCCTTCTGATAGCTTCTTCCTTTAGCTTCTTCAATGTCTGCACATAGTGAGCACTGTTTATTGTTGCAACTCCTCGTTGATGCCATGGCGATCAGCTGTTATGAGGTCTTTCTCTCGTTGCCTGTTGGCATCTGTCGCTGCAGTTGCAGGTCTTCCACTCTGTTGTTTGTTCAACACTGAACTTTCCCTCTCTCGAAACCTCTTCATCCATCTTTGGACATTACTGATATCAATTGTGGCCTCACATCCCTCTTTTTCCAGGAATTCAGTTACGGCTTGCTGCTTTTCTCTGTCATTCGGGATTTTTATTTCCGATTCTGAAAAATATTGTGCCCACATTGGTAACATATCATAGTACATGTCAGTTCAGTTTAATTAAAATCACTTCAGAATTTCAAAAGTTATTAAGGAGGAGGCGTTACTTTCAGGATGCTCCTTGTATAACTTGGAAAACAGAATCAAATAGTATGAAATGCATGCTACAATCTTCAATGAAAAATGCCACATATTTTAGCTATTTGAACAATTAGCCTTAGACTTAATATCAAATATATTGAATGTTTTTGTGCATCTTTGTGTTGAGCTGTGAAAAAGTGCTTTTAAAATTTCATTCCTGATGGTACTAAAAAACAAAAACAAAGCTCTGAAAGTAGTAGTCTGTTTCAACTCCACATTCTGGTGATACAATTTGTCACCAGATTTTTAAGGCTACACTTTTCAGTGCATTATATTGTGCATTTAGCTACCGAGATTGAGTTTTCTGAAATTTTAATTCTGATAGTGTAGAACTTATCCATATTATTTAATTGGTATTTTAAATAACATTTTAAATCATACTTCTTGTATATGCACACATTAAAAAGCAGTATTGTGAATTTAGGGAAGAAGTCTTACAAGTTAGCCTGTCTCCTAAAAATGTAATTGTATAAGATTTCTGTTTCCCCCTAAATTTATAACACTGCTTCTTCATTGAGCATCTGTAGAATTTTTCAGTAGGAACATGTCTATGGCTTGTTTTGTTTCTGTGACTTTCACAATCTGTTTGTAACGTAGTACTAATTTCATGTGTCGTAGGCATTGTAACACATGAATGCTGTAACTGTTAAATTGTTGAGCAGTGCAAAGGGTGAAATGTTTAAGTATCAGACAAGCAGAGAATTGACTCAAATTGTTCAAAGCCTGTGGAAATGTTTAGTATTAAGCCACAAAGAACAGAAAGAAAAAGTCTAGGAGTATAGTAATTGATCAGAATGTGAAAACTGGAAATTTTTTTATGTTGATGATTTAAGAGTTTCCTTGCTTTAATGGTCAGCATGCAATTGATAGGTAATGGAGATTGCTTGATACTTTATTCTGTGCAGAAGTATATTGGACTGTCCATAAAAAAAATTGCATTTTCACATTGTGCTCTTTTGTGTTTCTAATTTCCATAGTTTCAGCAGTGTAGGTTTGCAGTGTTGCAGGTCATATTAAAGCTCATGTGGGGAACCAGTAGTTATATGGTACACATGTTTTGAAACATGCTTTGAATGTTTAGTGCATTGTATGTAATGCCGACAAAGTATGAAATCTTGGTTTGTTATACCATTACTGGTAGCAAGGGGTTAAAGATGTTGAAGCATTCTTAAAAATAAATGCAGAGACTCCAACTACTACGGATTCTCCGTAGTCACTATGGAAATTGTTGGTCCACTACGGATTACAGAAAGCATCAGATATACTACAGAAATCAAAAGTCTCAGTGAAATGACCTTTTTAACGATGTATGTAAAGTTTATTTTCTAGATTCTAACAAGCATTTTAGAGAATGTTTCTTGAATATTTTCAATATCATTGCATTTCTTCCGTGATTTTTCAGTGCTTGGGATATCTACGTGTCTCTGGCCATGTGCACAGTTATCACAGTCCTGAAATTTTAGCTCCCTTTCAGAGCTTGGAAAGTCTTTATTTTTATTTTTTTTTTTTTTGTGTAAAGTCCTGGACTAATAAAAAAATTGTGTTCATTACAGGAAAAAAAACTACATTTTTTTTTTCATTCTCTTTGTGGTTTAAAGACGACTATGGACAACTTCCAGTCTGTGTGGGCACTTACTTTTTTTTAATGTAAAAGGTTCTCATTGGAACATACATTGATTTTTGAGGTAAATTGAAAAATGTGTATATTGTAGCCATTCAGTTTTTCTTACAAAATGTCTTCAATTTGTTGGCAATTTTTTAAGCAAAAATTCGCTGTTTTATGAATTTACACTCATCTCTGATAAATTGTTTTTTCACCAAGTGTGTAATACAATTGTATTCATTACTACTGAAAAATGCTAAGAACTACAGATTTTTGTAGTTTTCACTACTGAAAAGAGCTTAAAACAACTGATTTTTGTAGTATTTACTACTGAAAATTTCCAATCAGGGTTGGAGTCTCTATAAATGTAGAAGTTGCTGTCACTTGGCTTGTGGAGATTTCATTCAAGAAGTTCACAGCTGGCAATATGAGCTTGGAGATGAAGAAAAGTTTCAGAAAGTCCTCTGTGGTTGATTTGGATGCCTCGGTTATGGCTGTTTAAGCAAATCCAATAACAAGCACACACAAATTGTTGGCCAAACTGATTTCCCAAATTCACCATTGTTGACGACCACCTGCACAAGCTCAGAAATGTTGACAGACAAATATAGTAATATAATTTTAATGAAAACTAAATAGGCATCATGTGATCAATTTTATATAGTAATCAGAAACAGATTCCTCAAATATATTGTCCCAATGTCCTTCAAATGCAATTTAAAGGTAGTAGTATTTCCCATTTCCAATTTGTATTGATATGGGAGGCAGTCCTAATGCCTTCAGAAAATGTATGTACTGAAAATAATTTTCTCTGATAACTCTGATCTTTTTTACATAATCTTCAAAAAATTTCTTAAATAATCTTTGGTAGTCTTTGTGAAATTAAGCCATTAGAATTTTGCTCTACGTTGAAATAGGATTCACAGAATGGCTGTTTTATTGTGTACAGTTACTTGGTAATAAGTAGCTCCATCTTTTGTCATCAGAACACTCCAGCTTGGTAATGCGGTGCTGGAAGGGCTTCCCATTGTTGTTGCAAATTGGCTGTCATAAGTTCTCTTATCCAAGTAGCTGGAGTAGTCACTGTTGTGTGGAGAAGTCATTATTATTTTTATTATTATTATTATGGTCTTGGGAGCATTCCTGTGTAACCCTAGTCTTGTTACTTGGTACATTATATATCTGAAAGAACCTATTCTCAGATATGGTGCTTTGATGAACATGCTTTGATGAACAACTGACTGGCAGTGATGTTTTGATGATGTAAGGAATGCAAAAGTTGCTCCACTTGTGTAGTGGGATGCAACTGGCAGTGATGTTTTGATGATGTAAGGAATGCAAAAGTTGCTCCACTTGTGTAGTGGGATGCATTGTGAGCCATAAAATCATTCTCTCCCACCACCATAAGCCAGCATTGATGACCTCTGACAGGCCGTTAATTTCTGTGGTTTTCTCCGTATCCCAGTTCAATGGAATTTTTCATTCCCATTATAATGCCTGAATTGACAAAAAATTTGCATTTTTTAATTACACCAAAAGATTTGGATTTGTTTTAGTATTCACTAAAAAACAAAATTCTTTCTTGGCAAGTGAAGGATGTTACATCTTTATCATGTTAGGAGAAAGAAAAACTGATTTTTTTTTCAACTGCAGCTGTCACTCTTTACTGAGAAAAGTTACCTGTTTGTATTTCAGATTCACCCTCAATTTTGATATTAACTGCCAGAAGATCTAATTAAACAATTAAAAATATGTACACTATTTTAATTATGTGTGATGTATTTACTTGAGGAAATACAAATTTTATCTCTCCATACCAATGAGCTTTACATTCTGTTAGCCAGTTAGCACATCTTTAAAAACTATGTCCAGCCCATTGGTGACTTGGTTTTTCTTTAATTATGACATCATCCACTTTTATCATTTTTCTGATCTGCGATCTCTCTCATGTGGTTTTCTTCTGGGTCTTTTCCTGTCCATTGGTATCCATTCTAATATTCATCACCACCAGCCATTCTCATTCCACTGCTGGATGGTCTCCCCAAGTCTCTTTCACAACTCTCTGTCTTGAGACATTCTCTTTCTTGTCATGCTTTCGAATTTTATCCACTTGTCTTCCATGTGTTTTTTTCTGAGTCTTTTCCAGTTCCTTGGTTTCTAGTATAATATTTGAGTTGTCCAATGATGGTCAGTTCTACTAGCAACATGCCCAGCCCATTGCCACTTAAATGTATTGACTTTAAATTATTACAATATTTTGGAACTATCCATTCAGCTGAGATAAAAATCTAGTTTCCTTAAAATAGTTGGCAGTAATAACTTTGGTAACAGACCTCTACAATAATGATTACATTATTCATTTTTGAAGTTATTAAGCTTACTTGGAATTTCTTGTCGCCTGAATGTTATAAAATTCATTTTTGAAATTAAACAGAAAAAAATACAGTTAATAAAAAATGCAGTGGCTGTTTCCATATTGAGCTGATGGAAGACAAACTCCAGAAACAGACTAACTACAGATCTTAGCAACATGGGCAGAAAATTCAGCTGTTCGTTGCACTTTTTTTTTTTTTTTCAAAAATGTTTCATAATAAACAAACATAAATCTAAATTGTTAGAACGGGTTTTTATGAGATCTTAATAAAACTCAGTGTTCCAGAAATGTCTTATGTCAGAAAGTACCAAATAAATAAACTCTAAAACACATATCAAAAATCAGTAAAAAATAAAAAATAAATGGAGGAACTTGAAATGTAGAATTTCTCTGTACTTGTGTCTAGTAGCAGTTTGGTTCAAATTTTGATTGGATTCTTTTAGGTACCAACTTTGAATTTTTCAGCAATTTGTTAGTAAATGAGGTTTGGCACTTTCAAGTAGTATGTGGAAATGCTAAGATACAGGAATCAGTGAAATAAAATGTAAAGTTTTGACAGAGGGTCAGAAATGGTTTATGAAGTAGAGATAAAACAGCAAGGCATAATGTTTTAAGTTTGTTTTATTATTATCTTAAAAATATTTAAAATAATGCTAAAACAAACACAAATTGTTTTTGTTGTGACGCTTGGTGCAATCAAGTGTCACATTTAATTGTATGATGTTTGATTGCACCAGAAGCTGTATGTAGCCGAAGAGTGTCATATAATAATACACTGATGTGCAAATGTCTGCTTGAGCTGTGGGGTCATGACCTCTATTTAACTTGAAGACTAGCTGACCTTTTTCAGTAAAATAACCCTTGATTAGTAAATTTTTAACCTTTTTTTACTGCTGAATTTTTTTTTATTGTACTCTACCTTTCATACAATGGACAAACCATTCAAATGAAAATTTTATTTGTGTTTTAAGTTTCGTGGCAGGTGTTATCTTAAGGGAGCGTCTTCCAGCTTTTGAGAGGATGCTGTGGAGAGTGTGCCATGGAAATGTGTTCCTCAGGCAAGCTGAAATTGACACACCTCTTGAAGACCCAGTAACGGTATGATCTTTCAATATTTATTCAGTGTACATCTGTCTTGTGTAGTTTTGAATGTTTCTCAAAATATAGTTTCATGTATTCATACATAATGCTAAGTGGTTCACTGAGTTTCAGAGGCGCTAAAGATCATCTACCAAAACAAAGTGGTTCATGGTATTACATTTTAGGTATTGCTGATGTGAAAACATAGGTTTTGCCATTGGTTAATTAAGCCATTTTGGGTTTGTGTTGTTGATTCTGGCTTCTATCTGTAGTTTATCAGAACTGATCATTAGCTCATGTACTAAGAGCTTCTCATTGATTTTTAAGCAAATCATGTTAGTACTGTATATACATACTTGCATATAAGCCAAAAGTTTTTGGAAGAAATCCTACTTTTAAAGTTGGGAGTTGGCTTATATGCTGGTCAGTAAAAAATAGGGCTGGACTTCCACAGTGTGTCTATTCTCTAGCAAAATTTGCTGGCAGTTTGTTTACATTTTAGGCAGCAGCTCTTGGCAATAGTTTTCTGACTTTCGGTCAGTTATGCCATCAGTTGTGCCCTTCTTTGGGGTGGGGGTGGGGGTGACAGTTATGGATAACTGGTAAGTGTGGTTATTCTGCTCTCAAGATATCAGGAGAAACAATACTCCTTCCATCAGCCAATTGTGTACGTGCAGTGCAAAAAGAGGCACTCATTTTTCACAGAAGAAGAAAATTATGATTACTGTGATTTTTCACATTCCATCCTACATATTTTACCTGTGTTCATTGAAATACACAGTCGAGTCACATTATTATGACCACCTCCCACTTTTGATGTCAACAGCGCATTGCCAATGAATGAAGGCACGTGTCGTGAGCTGGCTTGGTGGATATATAAGGTGTCCTGTAGGCATTCTGAAAACATATCACTCATAGCTGTCATGGATTAAAGGAGCAATTTATCGGATTTGCGAAAAGGGATGATTATCGGCTTTTGGGCCAAGGGTGGTAGTATTTCTGAAACAGTGCAGTTTGTGAACTGTTCGCATGCTGCTGTATTTAAAGTGTATCGTGATTGAAGAAATGGCACCATTGCGAATAAGCAACGTAGAAACTGCGGAGCACCACATGCCATTAATGTGAGAGGTGAACGTCAGCTGCGAAGGTGCGTGAGGACCAATCGACACGCTACAGTGGAGCAACTCGCTGGCCAAATGAACCAGGGGAATACTGGAAGTGTGTCTAAAATAACAGTTCAGCGAACTCTGCTGCGTAGGGGCTCCGATGCAGACGGATGGTCACTGCACCTATGCTAATGAAAGTGCATCGGCAGAAAAGGCTTGCATTTGCACTGCAGTATCGGAATTGGACCTCCGCTGATTGGCAAAGGATTGCCTTCTCCGATGAGTCACGTTTTTGCTTCATCGAACGGATGGACGTTGGCTTTATAAGGCCAGAAACGTCGGAGAACAGACACTCTTCAACCATTGCTGGAAAAACAAAAGCTGGCGGGGGCGGCGTTATGGTCTGGGGAATATTTATGTTTTCGTGGCATTCCCTGGGGCCACTTATACCTGTGAAAGGCACTATGGGCCGAATTCGTTATGAATTCATCCTTGCAGACCACGTGCACCCATACATGCTGATTGACTTCCCTGGGGCGGATGGGATCTTCTAGTATGACAATGCGACATGTCACATAGCTGGAAATGTCCGAGAGTGGTTGGAAGAGCATGATAAAGGCTTCAAAGTACATCCCTGGCCCCCCTAATTTCCGAGACTTAAACCCAATTAAGCATCTGTGGCTGTGGGACCACCTCGATTGTGTTGTTTGCTCTATGGATCCTCCACTATGCATCCTCCAGCAGCTGTCAGATGCACTGCCATCAGCATGGTTCCACATACCTGTGAATACATTTCAGCACCTTATTGAGTCACTCCCAGCCCGTCTAGCTGCTGTCCGCGCTGCACACAGCGGTTACTCTGGATACTAGTTGGTGGTCACAATAATGGGACTCGACCATGTATATATATGTATGCTTTAAAAAATCTGATCCTGTTTTGCATGTTGCTATTTCTACTGGTGCCAAAAGTTGTGAAATGCGTACCTAGTATCATGTAAGACCTCCTCTAACATGGCGAAGTGCAGCAACTCGATGTGGCATCGATTCCACAAGTGGCTGGAAGACCTCTGGAGAGACATTGAGCCATGCCATCTGAATAGCCATCCACAGTTCCCTGGTATTTGTAGGTGCAGGATCTTGGGTGTGAATCGACCTTTCCACCAAGTCCCATAAGTGTTCTATTGGGTTCATGTCGGGCGAACGTGGTGACCACACCATCCATTGGAACTGTTCAGAATGCTCCTCGAACCAATTTTGGACAACTTGGGCCTGATGACATGGTGCATTGTCGGCGTGGAAAATCCCGTCGTTGTTGGAGTACTTTGAAGTCCATGAAGAGCAACAAAGCAATTACCAATTACTGATGTGTTTATGAGGCCCAGAGGACTAAAACCATGCCACATAAAGACACCCCACACATATTTGGAACCACCACCATCTTGCACAGTGCCTTTTTGATAGCTTGGGTCCATAGCCTCGTGGGTCTGCGACACACCCGAACCCTATCATCAGCTCGTAACAACTGGTAGCATGACTCAACGGACCACACCACATCTCCTGTCTTCCAGGGTCCAGTTGTGTTGTTCACAAGTCCAGGTGAGGTGCTGTGTCTGATGCCATGGTGTTAACAAAGGCACTCTGGTGGGTCTTCTGCTCCCATACCCCATGGACACTAAATTGAACTGCAATGACCTGATGGATATGTTTCTGGTATCTCCTGTATTGAATGTGGATGTTATTTGAGCCAGTGTCGCTTGTCTGTTAGCATGGACAATCCTGGTCAGGGTTGGCCACTGCGCTGCCAACTGTGGGTAGTAATGCCTTCCATGAGGTATTCTCGGTACACATGTGACACCGTATATCAAGGTATGTTGAATGTTGACACAACTTTGGAAATTGAATGTCCCATCCATCTGGCTCTTACTACTATGCCTCATTAAAACTCCGATAATTCACGTCGGCTTATTATAATTTTGCTGGCCGTTGTTCAACCCGACTCACAAGATTACACCTTGCAAGTGATAAAAATCAAAGCGTGCGTCGAACCTTTTATATGATGCAAGTGCCAGTTAAAAGTTTGCATACTGCTATCCCATGACTTTCGGCACTTTAGTGCATATCATGTAGTGGTACACATAGAGCCATGGTCTCAAAGTAAACAAATTGCTGACAACTGCAGCAGGAAGACTCATGTAACACTTCTTCAGAAGTACTTTAAGAGAAAAAAAAAATATATATAAAATATTTTTTCACCCAGAGTAGGATTCCTATGGGAATTGGCCACCAATACTATAAGTGCGCCGCCTCGGTGGCGCAGTGGTCTAAGGCGCTGGCCTTTAATCATTCGTCCGTAAGGGGTCCGGGTTCAAATCCCGGTCTGGCATGGATGTTGTGTTTGTCTTACGGCACTGGCTCTCTCCCTTCCCTGGAACCAGTGACCCTAAATTAGGGACAGGCGACTGCTTATAGCCCATTGAGTTGCTCACGGTGGTCGTTAAACCTCCAATAAAAAAAAAAAAATAATAATAATAATAATACTATAAGTGCAAAACCTAATGCTGTTTCAGATTGTGACCGTGGAATTTCTTGCTCTCAAACATGAAGGAATACCTCATTATTTCACCTGTGCAACTGCCTGACGCTGGTGCATAGGTGAAATAAGTATTCTGCTACTTTGTAGTACCTTTCTTTTGTCTGCATTTTTCTGTGAAGTAGTGTTTTGCTGGTTTATGCAATTCCTGCATGCATATGTATCACTAAGCTGTTCTCTGAGTTTCAATGGTTTGCTTTTAAAAGCAAGATCATCTGTCAAATCCAGGTAACTGATGGTGATAAAGTTTGCTTACTGTTTATGTATCAAAAGTCTCTGTTTGCTGCCATCTTGGCTCATGAGCTTCACTGTTTACAATTCCTTTTCTTTGAAATATCATCCTTTTCCCTTTACATGAAACTCTGATTCCTCTATAGAGTTACTTTACTTTTTGTTATCTTCAGTCATTCAGTTTTCCAAAAAGTAAGCTAGAATATGCAAATGCTTCTTTCCATGTCTAATAATCAGATGCTATTCACCAAAACATCCCCAATTCTCATGACCTTTTACCATGAGTAGGTAACCTAGTGTATATGCAAATCCCTAAAGTTTCAGATTTTTATTTCCAATAAAACAGTAGGTATTATTATTATTATTATTATTATTGGTGCAGGTGAGACTTATTTACCATAAAAATGCAAATATCTTTGCATTTCAAAAAAGAGAAGTGCAGAAATCTCCAGTTTTTTGTAATTCTTTACAAAGAATCTGTTGGTGCAGTGCATGTGCTTCTATATGCTTTAGTTTTTGAGTTATATATATTGAGAGAGCTGTTTTTCAGAATGTAAGAATGAAATGTAGTACAGCACTTAGAATGCTACAATTGTTTTAATTTTTAAACAAAAGTTAAATCTAACAAACAAAGGGAAAAAAACTATGGGCTTTTGCTCGTGTGCTAAGAAAATAACTTTTAAATATAGTGCATGGCTGTGAAAGCTCATTTGCCGAAGCATGCTGTGCAGACACATGGCAGCAGAAGCTAACATTGCTCTTCGGGAGGGTGTCAGATAAATGTGTCAGTCCGATTTGGCAGCACATAGTCATTTGATGTAGGATTAGTAGTTTGGAAGGTGTGTTAATGTTATGCTTGGTGGCAATTCAAATAATAGAATTTTAATACCACTAAACATATTAGCAATGTCTCAGTAAGAAATTATGAAATATTGACAGGCTTAGGCATTCAGTGGTGAGGAAAACAAGAATGTAAGCCTGTTTCTCCACATCGGTTACCAATAAATCCAGTGTATGTTAATTATACAATGGGCATTTAACACCATTTCAGGCTGATTAATTAATTAATGGTACCTGCAACTTGCACAATATCCAAAAGAATTTTTGGACATGAAAAAGTTCTACTGCAGAGATTTTAATGTGTTAAAAGCTGATATTTATTCTCAAAAAATGAAAAAAAAACAATGTTTAGAAACTTAATAAATTATGAGTCATCTTATTGGTTTGATTCTTGGGTGAATTATGTAGTACCGAAATTCAGCACTAATCACACAAGAAACCTTGATTGGGTTTATTTAATTTATTTTCTTCTCACAAATTATGCCTTTAAATTAAAAAAAGTAATTGGGAACATTATCAGACCTTGAAAGTATTAATATGCTTTTTTATTAATGTAACATGCAATGTATTACAATTATTATCTATCAATATAATTAAATGTAATTAAAACAATTATGGAATATTACTGTTTAGTGATAGCAATTGGTTTGTTTTATGTGCCTCTATTTCCTTATCTGTAACATCCCTGTTTTCATTCTCATGTTGACAAGTTAATTTTTTTTTTATCTTGTACTGTTCTTTTTTTTTTTTTTCGACTTTATACTGGAAAGTTGAGGAAATACAGTGTAGATATCTCAACTGTCATTGAGCTAAAGGTGCTGTTTGCCAGAAGTTATAAATTAGGATCTGGGGATAGCTCAGTTTCTTGTGCCAACACACAGTGTGTTTTCTAAGAAAAGTTTAACTGGGTTATACATCAGATAGGCATTACTGAACGTTATACATGAGATAGGCATTGCCAAACATTCACTGTTTACCCTGGGTTGTTTTGCCCTTTTGTCACCCTGCCCTCAATCTGTAACTGGGGTGTTGAATCCTACTGCTGAGTACTACTACTGTTCATAATAAAGTTTGAGGCAAATTCCCTATAATAGTCATTTGTTTTCTCTTACTTTACTGGATTGTTAAGTATTCTGCCTTAAAAAAAGCATTAAAATAAAACAAGTGAATCATCTTTTAAGTAAAAGAAGAAAAAAAAAAAGTTCTACATCTTCCAAGTAATATTGGGTTGTCTGATAAGTCATGGCGTATTTTGGCACCCGATGGCGGTTGGGTGGTTTTGGAAGTACTAGAGGCATGCACAGCTCTGTTATCGCTATGACATTCGACAGGTGCCAGTTCTAGCTGCAGTCTAAAAGGAATAGTGAGCGATTTAGTTGATGTGCAGAGATTTGACATCAAGTTGAAGATGGAAGACCAAACTGTGCGTTTTCACCTTATTTTAATGTTTTACTTCCGTAAAGGGAAGAACGCGCGGCAAGCTTGTGAAAAGTTGCGTAAAGTGTACGGTGATAATGCTCTACAAGAACGTCAGTGCCAGCGGTGGTTCGCAAAATTCCGTGCTGGTGATTTTGACCTCAACGATGCTCCTCATTCCGGGAGGCCAGCCGAGGTTCATGACGACCAAATCAAGGCATTGATTGAGTCAAACCCATGTTACACGACACGAGAGATTGCAGACACATTGCACATCCATCATTCGAGCATTCATGACCACCTGAAGAAGCTGGGATACGTAAGCAAGCTCGATGTGTGGGTTTCTCATGAACTCAAAGAAGCTCAATTGACGGGGCGTATAAACATCTGCGATATGCTCATTAAACGTGAGGAAAATTATCCTTTTTTGAAGTGACTGATAACTGGTGCCGAAAAGTAGATTTTGTAGAACAATCTGCTGTGCAAACGGTCTTGGTCCTGACGTGCTGCTTCACCTCAAACGACATCCAAAGCAGACATTCATCAGCGGAAGGTTCTGGTCCCAGTGTGGTGGGATTTTAAAGGTGTCGTGTTTTTCGAGCTCCTACCATGGAACCAAACAATCAATTCAAATGTGTACTGTCGGCAATTGGACAGTTTGAACGAATCCATCATCCAGAAACGCCCAGAGCTCGTTCATTGTAAAGGTGTTGTGTTCCATCACGACAACGCGAGACCACACACAAGTTTGATCACCCGCCAAAAATTATTGGAGCTTGGGTGGGATGTGTTGCCACACCCAGCATACTCGCCTGACCTTATGCCATCAGACTGCCACTTGTTTCGCTCTCTTCAACAGTCCTTGCATGGTATAACGTTCAATTCAGATGAGGCTGTAAATCAGCACCTTGTGCAGTTTTTCGCCATGAAAGACAGGTCCTTCTATGAACGATGCATTCTGCAGCTCACTGAAAGATGGCAAAAGGTTATCGAACAAAACGGGCATTATATCATTGATTGATCTTTGTTCTTTCTATCAATAAATGACCTTTGCAAAACATGGCTAAAATATGTCATGACTTTTCCGACAACCTAATTTTATTTTTTGAGAAGAGAACTGTTAACAGATCTGAAATGTAATATTTAGATGTAAAAATTAATCTCAACTCTGTTGTTGTGAGATGGTTAAAGATAAAAAATTGACGTATTTAAAAAATATTTGTAAATTTCACTAAATAAGATTAAATTTATTTGTCAAACAGGGAGACCAGGTATACAAATCTGTCTTCATCATATTTTTCCAAGGTGATCAACTGAAGAACAGAGTGAAGAAGATATGTGAAGGGTAAGAACTTAATTTTTTATGTGTTTGACTAATAATCAGATTAGCTTGTTGAAACTGCTAATCAAGTCATTTAATGAAAAATGCTGATGACCGAGTCATCAACATTGTAGTGGATTGTGTGCATATTCAATATGCTTTCCATATTTTAATATTACTCAGAAAATATTGTGTAGTTTATTTCTTGAAAAATTTTTGAAACTGTTGAAATGTACTTAAATACTGCATGCATTTTATTTGCTAAATTATTTGCAGACCCTGTTCTAACAGTCCATTAGATAAGAAATAATCACAAACAAGTGCATGCAATGGTTTTAGGTTTTCAAATCTTTTAAAAAGTTTTTTTTTTTTACATGTGTAAAGATGCAAGCCAGCATTCCTTTGCTTTGACCATACTGTGTCAAAAGCAAAAGAAAGGCTAGCTGTGTACTTCAGGTCTCTAATGAAATGAGATTTCACATCAATATATATACTTTGTGTGTAATTTTTTTACATTGTACTAGCTCGTGCTTAATAAGTTGATACAATTCAGAACAATGTAGTTGTAGGACATTTAAGAAATGAGAGGTATAATAGGACAATGATAATGGTAAAGTGATAAAATCAAAAGGAGAGTATTTGAAGTTTACCACAGACACCAATTTTAATCTAGTTATATAATTCTGTTGTACAGTCAGACATGGTTTTAATGATGTAATAAAGAAAATAAATGGTCTCTCTAAATCAGGGCAGTCCAACTTCTGTAGAGCTGTGGGCTTTGGGTTTTTAAAAGAATTAGATGGCAGGCTGCATTTTGAAAAAGCTATATAAGGTGATGTAAATACAAATTTTTGTAAACAGGGAAAACAATAATCCCTGATTATAACACACAGAAAGGAAAATAAAATTTAATGAACAGAAAGATGAGAAATATTACTATTTGATGGGGAAATAATTGTACTATTTGATGGGGAAATAATTGTAGCAGGAAAGTAAAAGTAATTACTGCAACAGAAAAAGAAAAGGTAATAATTATTACAAAGCACTTGGAAGAAAAAAATGCAGTTCCCATATGATTAACCAAGAACTACTAAGCTAAAACACTTCCTTTAATGGCATAAAACTAATACACAATTTAAGCTGAGCTTTCGCTCTCCACTGGGAGGCTTTGTCTGGGCTAAGCTATCAAAGCCTTCAAAAAAAAAATATAAATATGTATATATATATATATATATATTCTATTAAGAAGATACCTAAGCAAAAAAATACATATATAATTTTGACTCACACCAAGTACACCATAGAAAAGGTTATGTATCTACCTGTGTGAGTAAAAGGAGAAAAGATAAAAAAATAAAATAAAACAACTGAATGTAGAAGGTGTCGATAATACTGAGCCTTGGCTTTATCAAGGACCAGCAAAAACTCTGCATTTTCTCACTTCCACAAAGACCTAGTTGGAAATGGGTTTCTGCAAGGCCATAGATGCAAGTAACATTCCCACCTAAAATTGTTTTAAAAAATATATATATGTCATGTCCTCCGCAGAGTTGTATGACCTAGCACTAGTTAACAATTTCGCTTGCATCCATGAACCTTCCTGGCCCGACCCATGCTCTTCATCTGTTACTATTAAACAGAGAGAAGAAGATTAAAGAGAACTCAAGCTGTGAGAGTGACATAATAATTAGAAATAATTTTCAGCTATAACGAAATGCCAAGTTCGTTTGAGAGAGAATTTAAACCTGAAAAACAATGCAAAAGAAATCCAAATTTTTTCATTGCAATTAAAAAAGGAAATATTAATTTTTTAAAAACAGATTTTTGAAAGAAAACTTGAGTCTAAAACCCCCTACTCTACAACTTATGACAGCACGAAAACGAGAATAAGTTAAAGACAATAATTAACTAAAGAAAACTTTGTGAAAGTTATATGACTTAAACAGTTAGTTGCAATATGTACAAAGTATTTCAGCAGTGCTTTAAGTGCATAATTAATTAGTTATTAAGTACTTAACTACTTTGAAAATACAGCGCAAAGAAAAGGAACAAGCTTAGCCATCTGCTGTTCCTAGGTTCCCCAAAAGACGCGCAAAGTTACAAAGAAAAGAAAGAGTTAAAACCCGCAAAAATGTTAACAGACAAGCCAGTGCCTAAAAGCTGAAAAGCAAAAAATCAACAGAGAAAAAGTACATGAAGTACAAACATTGAACTTATAAAACCTAAAACCCAAATACAAGGAAGAGAGCTTACCTCTTGTGCGACGAAACTTTCTCCTCATAAGAGTAAAACATGGCTGACCTCTTCCGCCACTCCCTAGTCGCTGGGGGGCAGTGTGGGTGGGGCTGATGGCCTCCTCATACAGAAAGAAACCAACTCGCGGAGATTTTAACCGGAGAAATAAATATATAAACTTAAGACTGTGGATCTGTATGATCAGAAAGAGCAGAATTAACTCTCCAGAATACGTGAGAAATATTATAAAATACACGAGTAGTGTATTTAATAATCTTTGCATGTATTAAATCACCTATGAGGAGGCCATCAGCCCCACCCACACTGCCCCCCAGCGACTAGGGAGTGGCGGAAGAGGTCAGCCATGTTTTACTCTTATGAGGAGAAAGTTTCGTCGCACAAGAGGTAAGCTCTCTTCCTTGTATTTGGGTTTTAGGTTTTATAAGTTCAATGTTTGTACTTCATGTACTTTTTCTCTGTTGATTTTTTGCTTTTCAGCTTTTAGGCACTGGCTTGTCTGTTAACATTTTTGCGGGTTTTAACTCTTTCTTTTCGTTGTAACTTTGCGCGTCTTTTGGGGAACCTAGGAACAGCAGATGGCTAAGCTTGTTCCTTTTCTTTGCGCTGTATTTTCAAAGTAGTTAAGTACTTAATAACTAATTAATTATGCACTTAAAGCACTGCTGAAATACTTTGTACATATTGCAACTAACTGTTTAAGTCATATAACTTTCACAAAGTTTTCTTTAGTTAATTATTGTCTTTAACTTATTCTCGTTTTCGTGCTGTCATAAGTTGTAGAGTAGGGGGTTTTAGACTCAAGTTTTCTTTCAAAAATCTGTTTTTTAAAAAATAATATTTCCTTTTTTAATTGCAATGAAAAAATTTGGATTTCTTTTTGCATTGTTTTTCAGGTTTAAATTCTCTCTCAAACGAACTTGGCATTTCGTTATAGCTGAAAATTATTTCTAATTATTATGTCACTCTCACAGCTTGAGTTCTCTTTAATCTTCTTCTCTCTGTTTAATAGTAACAGATGAAGAGCATGGGTCGGGCCAGGAAGGTTCATGGATGCAAGCGAAATTGTTAACTAGTGCTAGGTCATACAACTCTGCGGAGGACATGACATATATATATTTTTTAAAACAATTTTAGGTGGGAATGTTACTTGCATCTATGGCCTTGCAGAAACCCATTTCCAACTAGGTCTTTGTGGAAGTGAGAAAATGCAGAGTTTTTGCTGGTCCTCGATAAAGCCAAGGCTCAGTATTATCGACACCTTCTACATTCAGTTGTTTTATTTTATTTTTTTATCTTTTCTCCTTTTACTCACACAGGTAGATACATAACCTTTTCTATGGTGTACTTGGTGTGAGTCAAAATTATATATGTATTTTTTTGCTTAGGTATCTTCTTAATAGAATGTGAATTCTGAATTTTCAAAACTGCTGCGTTGCGCGTTTTGATCTTCAGGTTTTTTTGCAACTTTCGTTTTAAATTCTAAAGTTTTTCCTTAGTCTTCAGTTTTGCTCTTCAGTATATATATATATATATATATATATATTTTAAAGGCTTTGATAGCTTAGCCCAGACGAAGCCTCCCAGTGGAGAGCGAAAGCTCAGCTTAAAGTTTTACACCATTAAAGGAAGTGTTTTAGTTTATAAATGGTGTAGTCTTTGGCAACAATCACTAAGTTATAGTACTATTCTCTGATCAGAATTTAATAAAATAAGGAAGTTGGATAACTGCACTAATAAGTTTTTGCTTACCAATTCATGGTTAAAAATTCCACAGTAGTGCAACGCTTTAGAATGCACACACTTTACTCCAGAATGCAACCGAATGGCTTGATGTGATCCTCCCAAGAGAAACTAATTTCTTTTCACACTCATGATACCCAACCCTTTTGATGAACACCCCTTTCCAGTTTCTCACCCTGTTTCACTACAATTGTCACAACTGAGCATGTAAAGATGGCAGCATTTAGCTGTAATGCAAATAAGACATGACAAAGACAGCTTGTAATGCACAAGGGCAAATGACAACATAGCTGCTTACTCAAAGGGACTAGTAACTGATATTAAAATTTAAGTAATTAGAATTGCACTTCCACTTGTGTGCTTGATTTTATGATGATGCCATTTTTATTCCCAGGCATTACTCTTAAAACAATTTTGCTGTTAACTTACATCTTTGCTTAAAACAGAATTGGCTACTTTTATTTTATAATAGAAATATGTTTTCCAAAGATACTAAAAAAATCAAATTACAGAATTTATTTGGGGTCAGGGGGAAGCTCAGCCCCACTGGACTCTGGTTACAGGCCTGTGGTTACATCTAAAGCAAAGCTGTCACGTCTGAGTTTGAGTATATGTAAATTTATTATGTAACACATTATTAGGTTGTTATTAAGTTTTGTTGTCATGTCATGATTATCCTATTAAAATTTATATTATTAGAAAGTAGGTCTTAAAAATGTCAGCTTGTCAGTCTGTTATTATTTTAAAAGTTTGGGTTCTAATTTTTTTCCCCCTTTTTGTAGTTTTCGAGCCACTTTATACCCTTGCCCTGAGACTCCTGCTGATCGAAGAGAAATGTCAATTGGTGTCATGACTCGAATAGAGGACCTAAACACTGTAAGAAATGTTTTGTTTTTTCTTCTTGTAATGTGCTGCTTTTACATTTTGCCGAAATGAATAGAACTGATATAAGAGAGCACAGGAGAAAAAACTACCATGTGCCACTTTCTTCATTTAAAACTGCATATTTTGACACTGCTTTGACTTTCACAAACAGTGATGACTTGTTATGAATCACTGAACTTGGGGCAATGTTATTGCTTGACTAATTTTCTGATTTTAAAATTTTCATGAGAATAAATCTGGTAAGAAATAGCTTGTTTTAAGATTTCAGTGAGAGGGATTGCAGTGTTAATCTAGAGTTTCCTGCAGAAAAGAATTGGAGGGTTTTATTAAGATGAACTGTACTTTGTGATTTTCATTTGTTAAGCAAGGTTTCCTCATCATCTGAAGCAGGGACGTCGCCAAGGGGTGCAAGGGTGGGCTTGAGCCCACCCTGAAATTTGTCTTGCCCACCCAGTTCAAAACGTGCCATTTTTCAGCATATTTAACTTTAAAATATAATCTGCATTTTGTCAAGTCTTGTGTTTTATTTCATGCAGGCCTACGTATTTCCTCCTAAGAAGTGAGTTGTATACTTTTCTGTAGAAAGGTTATTGAAATATATCATCCACAGGGCCATGAAAATTCAATTGTTCTCCACTCTTCTTAACATAAGCCTTTTTTTCATGTTAGTGTGGCCAGGGAAGAATAAGGAGAGTGGGAAGGAATTAATTGAGGGTGATCATTACAAATTGCTCTGCTGTTTGTTTTAGTTATTAAATATGGGATTCCAATACGAAAAGTTGAGTCTAAAGCTACACTAGCACTCTTAAGACTCCCCAGGACAGTGAAAGTGCAGAAAGTGGCTGACAACTGCTTTGTAAGAGAGGAGTGCAAGGCAAAGTCACTGGCTAGAAGCAAGGAAGTTAAGGAGAGGGGAGATATTGTGTCTGCGTGACACGGCATTAAAATTTCATTTAAATAAACGAAAACGACATTTTCTTATAAATAAATTGTTTAAGTACAGTACTATTTTCGTAAGCAAAAATGCCAAACTTTGAAAAACAGTTTTAAGACAATGCATTCAGAGCAAGCAAAAAGTTGAAGGCGACATTTTACCAACACTTCTGTTGTACACCAGTGTCATAAGTAGCCAGATCCGTGTATGTATGTGTATTCAAGTGGAAGGGGTGAAGACTGCATGAATTCCTTTATAGCAGATAGTGAAAAGCATTAAAGCCATCCTGGTGGCACAGTGGTCTAAGAACTGGCTTATGACCATTCGTCCGAGAAGAGTCAGAGTTCAAACCACGGTGAGGAATAGATGTTGTGTTTGTCTTACGGCATGGACATTCTAACTTCCCTGGAACCAGCGACCTTAAATTAGGAACAGGCTACTTCTTATAGCCCATTGAGCTGCTCACAGCAGTTGTTAAACCTTAAATAAATAGAAAGATAAAAAATACATACATATTACATATCACTAAGCTGTTCTCTGAGATTCAGAGGTTAGCTCCAAAAAGAAATACAAACTAACAGATATTTTTACTTACTGTTGTCGTATTAAACTTCTCCATTTCCATTTACAGCAATCTTGACATACAACTCGGGCTTCACTGGTATCCATTACATGCAGTACATAAGATCTTTTATACTTCATACTCATTATCTTTTTCTCATGCAGACACTCCTCGATCTAATCCAACCATGTCTTCCTTGGCCTTCCTCTCCCTTTCCTTCCTACCACTTGGGCTAAAAGATTTTCTTAGTAAGCATCTCATCACTCATTCTTTCAACATGGCCAAACCACTGAAGCATATTAGTCTCCATTTTGCTTCACATCACACAACTGCAACACATCTTCATTCCTCACACAATCAGACCATGTCTTGCCACAAACCCCCCATAAGAAACGCATTTCTCCAGCACACAAACGACTTCTATGTTTCTTCTGTAGTACCCAGGTTTCACTACCATACGTCAGAGTAGGAACAATTATACTTTCATACACATTCATGCGGATTCTCTTGAGAACCCAACATTCCTGTAAAAACCTCCCAGAGCAGCTATGACTTTCAATGAAGAATTCACTCTCCTACTAATTTCACCATCCAGTTTGTTTTCTCTGTCAAACATGCTTCCTAAATACCCAAACTCACTCACCTGGTCAACCACAGTGCCATTTATACTTACATTACATTCAGTGCTACCAGTTCCTCTCTCAAAGACCATAACTTTGGTTTTTCCCTTATTTATACTCAGTTTGAATTTCATGCAAACTTCATATGTCCGGGACAACATACTCTGCAAATCACTTTTGCTCTCTGCCAACATGACAGTGTCATCAGCATACAGCAATCTGCACACACGATATCACCAAGACATAAACCACTAGTATCTATTTTAGCATCATGCATGCATGCATCCATAAATATATTAAACAGCCATGGTGACATTACACAACCTTGTCTGACACCTGCACCAATAGAAAACCATTTTGATAAAACACCATTCACTCGTACACAAGCATACATGGCTTTTACACTATTAAGTAGATTCCCAGTAACACCATATTCATTCAATACCTTCCACAAAAGTGTCCTATTTACTCGGTCGTAAGCTTTCTCTAAATCTATGAAGGCAGCAAAAACTTTCTTGCCAACATCCAGATACTTTTCAATCATCATGCGTAATGCGAAAATTTGGTTAGCGTAATGCGAAAATTTGCCTTTACCAGGCATAAAACCACTCTGAACATCCCACACTTTCTCTGATGTAAGACCCCATACTTTTTCAATAACAACCTTACCAAACACTTTCCCTGGCACACTTAGTAGGCTAATACCACGATAGTTCTTGCATTCAGTCTGATCACCTTTTCCCTTATACAAGGGAACAATAATAGCATCCTTCTAATCCCGAAGGACTATTCCTAACTCCCAGCACAACTGGCAAATTTCAGTTACCAGTCAATTACAGAGTCACCACCATATTTCTACATCTCGGCAGTTATGCCATCAATTCCCAGAGCCTTACCATTCTGAAGAGATTTTAGAGCTTTACACACTTCTTCTCTTGAGATCCCTCCTGTATTTCCATCCCTCACTGTGACATAATTTGCATCTGTCTCAGAATCATCGTGGCTTTCCTGATCTAATAACTCAGAGAAGTATTCACCCCATCTTTCACTTAACTCGATGGGCTCCCATATCATTTCCCCGATCTTATTCTTCACACAACTTACAACTTTGTTTCCCCTATTTTTCCTGAGTCTCATGTACTTACAGAAAGTCTTCCGATCTTTTCAAAAAGCCAAATCATGCCTTTCCACCTTCTCCTTCCTATATTTTACCTTACTCTGGTGAACCAGCTTAGCAGCTTTACACTTCTTACAGTGATATTCATCCACAGAAACTCTACCTTGCAACATCCCCAAATAGGCTTCCTTCTTTCTCTTTACTGCCTCTTCAATCTCACTATTCCACCAAGCATCACCTCTATTGCTACCCACTATTGTGGTGCCACAGACCTTTTCAGCAGCAGAGACGACAGCACAGTTCTTAAAACATTCCCACTTCATTTATACATCCCTCTCACCAGACTTCAGCTTCTTCAGTCGTTCTCCGAGTAAGTCAGAATAATGCTGATGATCTTCAAGGAGCCTATCAACCTTTATTCTTTCTACCCTGGGCCTCTTCCTATTCCTTTTCCTTCAACCAACATTAAGTTTCACTCGTGACATTACCAAGTAATGATCAGAACCAACATCCGCACCTCTCATCACACGGGTGTCAACAACTAAGTGTTTCAAACGCTGATCGTAAACAACAAAATCTATCACAATCTTTTGACCAAGAGTACGATTTTCCCAAGTATATGTGTGTATATACTTGTGGTTGAAAAATGTATTAGATACACACAAACCATTCTCAATGCAGAGTTCAATTAATCTTTCACCATTATCATTCACATGAGGATCATTAAACTTACCCAAAACATTGTCAGAAATTGCATTCTGCACACCTACTCAAGCATTGAAATCCCCTGCTATTATAACTTTTTCTTTAGCACCAAACTGGCTCAAAACAGCTTTTAGCTGTTCCAGAAATCTTTTCTTATCAGAAGGTTCAGAGTCACAAGGAGCATACACTACAACAATTGCAATTCTCTGAAGTTTCACTTTCAAACGAATCCAGAGAATTCTCTCACTTACACAACTATAGTGAATCAAGTTGTTCATCTTTTCACTTAAAATCACACCTACACCAGTCTGTCCTCTCACATTGAATGGTGTGATTGAGGAGATGAATAAGTATAGATTGGATGTGCTGTGTGTAAGTGAAACCAAAAAAAGGAAATTTTGGTAGAAGAAGTGAATGGCACAGTGAGTGTGTGGTCTGGAGTATTGGATAATGTGAAAAATAAAAAACACATTCAAAATTCGTTCTTTCAGTGTTTCATAATAAAAAGTTACTATCAAGCTTGCCGCACCAAAAATAATGCTCGCCCACCCTGATTTTGAAGTCTAGCGACGTCTCTGATTTGAAGTAACAGGATGAAACTGTGTTTCTCAGTGTGTTAAATGTAATCTGGTGGGACTGTTCTTTTGAAGCTGGAGTGATTGATCAATACTGTAGATGTCTGAAGCAGAGTCATTTGAAGGTGGAAGAACATAAAGGCAATAAAATTATTGAATGGAACAGAACCCACTAAAGGGTAAAATTCCATTTTGAAGTTCATTTATTTATTTATACATACATACATACGTGCGTACGTACATACATACATACATACATACATACATACATACATACATACATACATACATACATACATACATACATACATAGCTTTAGTAAAATGCAGATGTGACAGTTAAAGTCATGACCACAGTGTATGATAATCAAGTGGTACAGCTCTGAAAAAAAAATCACCCGTTATGTCACTTGTCACCAGGTGGCGTGTCCAACATGTGGTCTGATGCCTTGACACAACCTATGCTTTCTTATGGGAGGAAGGGGCAGACAGACATGTTCGTGTTTTAAGAATGCTGTTTTGCTTGGAATTGGAAAAGTAAAAGCTGAAGTGGTTCGTAAACATGCACTTTTGTGCCTACCAGGTGGGATGTCATCAATTATAGCGCTATGTGTGCATATTTATGTTTGATGACCGTATTGATTAGTAGGCACGCATTGCATTTCATGTTTCCATATCTTTATATAAGTAGGATAATTTCATTTTTTATATTTAGAACAGCAAGTTTAAGGTGACGATCACAATAGTTTTTTCCATTGTAAAATAGTTGTTGTTTTTTTAATTAAGAAAAAAGAATGAGATGTTTATCTATGCGCAATTGCTATGGTTTCTTGGGGGCCACCATGTATACATATAAAAATGGCGGCACACATGTATAATGCAAACAACTTGCACTGCCAGAGTTCTGTTGATATCAAAGGATAAATTAGTGGCCGTTTTTTTATCTGTTGGGGCTTTAAAAGTTGATGCACATTCTTTACATGTCGAATAATCTGTCCGATAGCTCGATACGAAATGCTTTTACCCCATATCAAAAATGTAAGAATTGAACTTATCCTAGTGCGGCACACAGGGCACTATAAATTTTAGTCTCCTTCTAAATTAAAAAGAGTTGACATGCTTTAACTTCTGTGGAGAAACTTCGTTTCTAGAATTTCAATACTACAAAAAGTAATTAACAAAAAGTACTTGTGATAAATACAGATTTAGCACTGATGAAATCATATAAAATATATTTATTCCTTTGATGATTAGGGTAAACAATTAATTCACAACTTCTGCATGCCCCCTGGTGAGCTGTGACATTAACAATTCATTTTTCTAACTGTTAACTGTATGGGGAGCTGGATCACCTGACTATCATACACCGTGGTCATGACTTTTCAACTACCAGAAGTTTTTCATGTTATGTGTAAAGGGTAAGTGGGGATATGAAGTTTCAAGATGATCACTACCAATCCTTGAACCAGCAATTCAGTTTCATTTCAATGTCTGAAAGAATTTTGAGAAAGTAACAGCAAAGAAAGAGATTGCTTTACAGCTTAAAAAAAAAAAGAGTGTGCCTAATATTAGGCCATCTACCATGTCTGACAACATTTGCAGACTGTTCAGCTTGATAACCTTACTGAGTGAATTATATGAAATTGGTTCTCACCTTGAAGTAGTCAGATTATTGTGGCTATTCTGTGGGACTCCATCTCAAGCAAATATAAGGGTCATTCAAATGAAAATGAGGCTAAGGGCATTTGAGGAAGATATTGTGACTTAGTTTTAAAATAATCCCAGTGGCTATAAAGGCACTGTTCCACTGTAACACTAGACATTTGATTTCTCGTGCGTAGAAGGTGTTGGTTGCCATGCCTACTATGGAATGTCCGTAGTTTCTACGGATTTTGTTGTCTGACTATGAAACTCACTTTCGAAACTACAGATTTTACGAATTTTAATTTTTTTTTAATTTTGCTATTATTTTACGATATGCATGAGATTCTTAAGCGGATTCGTGGAATTCCGTTTTTTTTCTTGTCATTTAGATCATTCTCAAGATCGATGTAAAACTGAAAAGAATTGGGCGGGGAGGAGGGGGGGCATTTGGAGATGGTATTTGGTTTCAAAACTTTGGAAAACAGTAGTTAAAAGGAGTAAAAAGTTTTGCCGTAATCGTAAATTTTTTTCTCCCAATGTTGCCTTTGTGTCTAGTATTGTTAAATATCATTTTATTGCCTAATTGTTTGCATTTTAGCTTGAAACTGTGTATAACAATTTGCGAAAATGGAAGTTAGATGCCACAAAAATTCCCCAGTAATCTTCTGGCATAAGATCCTTCTGCGAATTTGAGGATTTCCTCCATTTTCGTTATTATTTTGGTAATTCATGAGATCAATGCACAAGGAAACAGAAATTGGGGTGGAGGGAGATGTTCATCAGAGAACTAAATTCCATCTTTACAAAACTTTCTAAAATGGAAGTTCAACAGAGTTCAGATTTTTTCCATAATTGTAATTTCTTTTTCTCCTGATGTTGCCTTTGCCCAGTGTTATTGCTAAATAAAATTTCACTGTATAAATATTTATGTTTTAGCTAGAAAATAGGAAGACAATTTCCACTACCGGAAGTCTGACAGAGCAAAGATTTCCCCCATAATCGCCCTATCACCCCTCCCCCTATGATATTCGAACTCTCCTGCATTGTTAAATATCCCCAGTCCCATAAGTTTTTGCATTTATGCTTGATAAGGGACATGGCAATTCCCAAAAATGGAAGTGATAAATTTGGAAAATTGGTAAAAATTGATGCATTTTCTAAAAAATTTGGATGTCCCCATCTGTCAAGCTTTGTGGAATTCTGAAAGCATCTCCAAAACCGGAAGTCTGACAGAGCAAAGATTTATCCCGTAATCGCCCTCCTCCTGGGATGTTCCGACTCTCCTGTGTTATTAAATATCTCCAGTCCCATAAGTTTTAGCATTTAAGCTTGATAAGGAAGATGGAAATTCCCAAAAACGGAAGGGACAAATTTGGAAAATTGGTAAATATTGGTGTATTTTTTTACAAATTTCGGATGCCCCATCTGTCAAGCGTTGTGGAATTCTGAATGCATCTGACTGATTTTTGCTAATGGAAGTTTTGAATTTAAATCTTGCAATATTACCTATCATGCCCACACCAGAGGAATCAACTTTGTGTTTCACACATGTTAAGTTTGTTTTATTAGTGTCCTGGTTTGTTGTGTTGTTTTGTTGTGACACGTATTTCTTTTTCACAAAGAGATGGATCGTTTCGTAAAAAAGCGTCGATGTGTGCCGTGCAGTAATACTAGTTACTAGTGACAAGGCTCTTACCAGTGTTGGCAGGTGTGGGTTGCTGGCAGAACCATTCCCGAACAACATTTTGCACCTGTTTGTCCGAGTGAAATCTGTGACAATGCAGATGCTTCTTCAGCTCCCTGAAAATGTAAAACGCACTAGGGGGCAAATCTAGGCTGTATGTTGGATGCTATAGTGTTTCCTACCGGAATTTGGAAAGGTAATCGGGGACAATTTTTGCAGTGTGGGGATGGGCATTGTGAGGGAGAAAAATGACTCCTGCAGTGAGCAGCCTGGGTATATTCAGTGGAAGAAATATTCTGCACTAATTGTGTAGAACAAGGTAAGGATTTTAGCAATCAAATACATCTGAACCACAGTTTTACTTTTCAGTCTATACCATCATCACATCAGAAAACTACATCATTTTGAGTTTTCTCAGTTAGGAATTTCCTCCCAGTCGCATTCAATAGCAAAGAAGTTAAGTGTTGAGATTGGGCTGCTTGACTTGCAACAAAAATTCCTCTAAACAGTGAAACCTCCATTAATGGACACTTCTGAACAATGGTAACCTCTGAGCAACGGCAAGTTTTTATTGGTAGAGAACATTTGCTGTAGGGTTAATATTAATGATAACCTCCGAACAATGAAATATCTCAACATAAGCCAATGGACACCCTAATCAGTCCCAAAAAAGATTTAACAGACACCTTTTCCTTTAGGATTTTATGGAGTACTTTTTGGTACTTTGACGAGTGGGATAATATAGGGGAAATAAT
Source organism: Macrothele yani (assembly GCA_039090855.1). Classification (NCBI taxonomy): domain Eukaryota; kingdom Metazoa; phylum Arthropoda; class Arachnida; order Araneae; family Macrothelidae; genus Macrothele; species Macrothele yani. Next base: position 9,546,577 of record CM076994.1, on the reverse strand, counting down.
ATTATTGCGAAAGAAAGTATGTCTCAAGAAGGATGGATTGGATTATGGCAGTACAGTGCTGTGTTTAAGTGAAAAGAAAGGAGTCAAAGTTTAATTCTGTGTGAAGTGAGCTGTGTGTTTTAGTCGCAACCTGTGGGGTGGAGGGGGAGGTTTGCTGGTGCCTGAAATATTTTCCGTTGGAGACAGTATATCTTTGTTTGGTCCCTGTGGGTTCTGTCCCCATTTTTTGACTCGTGGCCAGCTAACTGTGCAGTTCAACTTCATAGTCTAACATTTTCTATTTCTGTTTCTTTCCCTTAACTTACCCTAAACTTAACATATTAGCTTGCTATTTCTAATGGGAAGTTTAAGACAATGGGTCAGACAGACACCACTTCCTAAAATCCTGTACACCATGATTGCTTTAATTATTATTTTGAGTTTTATTCAGCATTCTGCATTTGAAAAAAGCACTGAAACCATTTTCTTTGTGCGTAAGCTTTGTACAATTATTTTCCTTTCATACCAAAGCAACGGACTAGCGACGCTAACCTTGGCCTAACCTCCGAACAATGGCACTGCCCAACAACGGCCACTTTTTCTCAGTCCGAGCAGCGACTGTTATTTTCTAATCAACAGATTAACAGTTATTCGGATGTTTCACTGTATCTGTGATTGTTTTTTTTTTTTTTTTTGTGATATGTCAAATCCAACAAAGTCATGAAATTGGGCAATGTAAAAGAAATTATGAGTAATGATTTCACTTTTAATTTTTTAATTAACTGGTGGCATGAAGATCGCGCGCGCGTTTTTGTGTGTATGTGTGTGTGTAATATGTATATCTTCATGCCACCAGATAACTGCACACGCCTTACTCTTCATCATGTGATCTGTTTCCACAGTCATCTCTTGTATCTTATTTCATGGCCACATTGACTGTGTGTATTTAATATCATAACTCAGTTCAGTAGGATAAACTAAAACCTGTCACTGTGTATTGTAAGTGCATTTTTTCTTCTCTGCTTATTTTATGAAGCACAAGATTTTAAGTGATGCATGTACCTAATCTTCCACTCTCATTCCTTAGGTTCTAGGGCAAACTCAAGACCATAGGTACCGTGTCCTAGTAGCAGCTGCCAAAAATATAAAAAGTTGGTTTGTCAAAGTTCGGAAGATCAAAGCCATTTATCATACACTGAATCTATTCAATCTTGATGTCACACAGAAGTGTCTTATTGCAGAATGTTGGTGTGCTTTATCTGACTTAGACAGGATACAGATGGCTCTCTGCAGAGGAACGGTAATTTTTTAATACATTAAATCTCCAATATTTAGTAATCAAGAGCTGTATTGTCATTTTACAGTTTTTTAAGGAAATGGTTTCTCTATTTCTTCATTCATCATGGTTTGGGGATTAAATTTCTGATTTATATTAAAAGCATTATGGCTCATAGTTGTAGTTAAATTCATTAATTACCATGTTGCAGCTACATGCATGAAGGTGTTATTCAGGCAGCTGGAACACATTGTGCTTCCAGATTACTCCATATGAGTTTACCATACATGAGATTCTTCCGCGGATTCGCGGAATTCTGCTTTTTCTGTCATCATTTGGGTCATACTCAAAATCGAAGCAAACCTGAAGAGAAATTTTGGGGAGGCTGGGTTTTTTTTCGGCTCGGTATGGTTTTTGATCTTTCAAAACTTACGAAAACAAAAGTTCAATGGAATGAATATTTTTCCCTATAATCGTAATTTCTTTTTCTCGCGGTGTTTCCCTCCCTGTCCAGTGTTGTTGTTAAATATCATTTTATTCCATAAATATCATTTCAGCTTGAAAAATGGAGGAAACATTTTGGAAAATGGAACTTGGACAGCGTGAAAATTTCCCTGTAATCTTCAGGCATGTGATTCTTCTGAGAATTCGAAGAATTCCGCCATTTTCATCATCATCTCTGTGGTTCTCCAGATAAATGCTGAACAGAAATTTTTGAGGGTTCAGCAGTGGTGGTGGGTGTCATTTTCCATCAGAAGACGGAATTCCAGCTTTCAAAACCTTCAAAAACGGAAGTTAGACGGAGTGGATTTCACCCAGAATCGTAATTTTTTTCTCACACAATGTTTCTTCTGCTCTGTGTTGTTGTTAAATGCCATTTTATTCTACAGGTATAAATATTTGTATTTCAGCTTGAAAATGGAGGAAAATTTTCTGAAAATGTAAGTCAGAAGGGGTGAATATTTTACCCGTAATCACATTTTTTTCTCCCACGATGGTCCCTCTATCCTGTTTTCTTATTGTTAAATGTCAGTAATTTTGTATTTTGATGTACTCCACTTTAATATTTATGTAAGCAGACTTCAATGAGCAATTCGGTCTTGCTCATGCTGCATTATATTTATTCCTTTTTCGCGGTGTGTTCTGATTTTTTTACCCGGTGAAAAAGTTCAGCTTTTTCTTTCGTTGTCAGTTTCATGTATGGTTTATACAGAGCAATTATTATACTGCAAAATTTTGCCATTTCACATTGAAGATATAACACACTGAAAAACACTATAACAATAGAACCCATGGGAATTAATGAAATTTCTGAATGCATAGAAAATTTTACCCCAATTAGCAAACTATAAAACAAAGCACTATGATTCTAGCAAAATTTATGCTCCAGGATGTTTTTGGACTTCTGGAAAAAACCTGGAATTTATTTTCTGTAAATGCATATGATCCCTGTTTGTCCCAGTAATTTCTGATCTCCCATGAGGCATACATATATCATAAACACATGAATATATTTTCATTAACTTTTTCTTTTACAGAGTAGTACCAAACTTAAATTCATGCATCCCCGTAGCAGAATCGCGGTGATGGGCGGCATACATCGCAGAATTTATTCTAGTCCTGCAGACAAAAATTATATTTATAGACCCCTATTGTGTCCTCTCTTGCAGATTCCTGATCGTGGATGCAAGTTTTCCGTTGTTCAAAACTTTCGGAAAATGGAAGTTAGATGGAGTGAAGATTTCTCCCGTAATCGTGTTCTTTTTCTCTCATGATGTTCCATTTGTCCGATATTGTTATTAAATTTGCATAAATGTTTGTTTCAGTTTCAAAATAGAGGCAACAATTTCTGAAAACATATGTTAGACGGAACCATATAATCGTAATTTCTTTTTCTGGTGATGGCCACTTTGCCCTGTGGTATGGTTGTTAATTATCATTTTATTACATACATAATAATGGAACCATGTTTCGAAATTGAAAATGGAGAAAAGTTTCCAAAAGCAGAAGTTGGACGGAGTGAGGATTTATCCCGTAATCATAAAATGGAGGCAAATATTTTTACAACAAAACGAAAGCTCAGAGGCAATGAAGATTTATCCCATAATGCCCCCCCCCCGTGGTATTTTCCATGCACTGTATTATTGTTTAAATATCATTTAATTACTTAAATGTTTGTATTGTATTTAAGATCGAAAATGGGGGAAATTTTCCAAAAGCTTCCGGAAGTAGGACAGAACGAAAATTTCTCCCATAGTCGTACTTTTTTATTGTGAATAATACCTGCCCTCTCTTCCCTGTATTGTTGTTAAATATAATTTTATTCCATAGATATTTTTGTTTCAACTTGAAAATGGATTATAGGGTAGAGGGTTTTTTTATCGTAGTTTTCACTGTAATTGCCATTTAGTACTTTGGGTAGGTTTTTTGCAGGTTGGAGAAATATAAGGTGGTCAGTTTCTTTTCTTTTTAATCTCTACTCATGCAAACTTGCACATTTAGCATACCTTGCCCATTGGCCACTTGCAGGTTTATTGTGACACCATGATATCTGTTGCAGACTGATCAGTAACTTTCTGCTATAAGGATCGGCATTACTAATCCTTTCATGTCATTGATTCCAGCTATTTTTCCCTGATATTTCTCTTACTAGTCGATATCAGCTATCTGTAAATACTTTGAGACCCTCATATTGTATCCAGCTCTCACTGCTGTAGTAGAGGAGGAGTGGGTCTAAATATCATAATGAATGCTGCCAGCTATATTCTTTGCCCAACTTTCTCAGTGAAATTAGTCACATGCCTCTTATATGAGACTTTTTCTTTCTTTATTAATTCTGTTGTCAAATTATCACATCTGTCCTGCCTCAACAATCACTACAAACAAATATTTAAAAAATGCTGACTCCTTTTTGAATTACCAGTTTTCCTCTAGTTGTTACTCACAGAAAAGATGCCTTTGGGAGTTTTGGAGGGACAAAAGATGTGAATTGCGAAAAAGTTTTGTTGGTATAATTGCTTCCTTAGAGTTTCCTGGCATCATGTCCTGTTTTCAGAACTCAAAGAAGAGTCAAGCTTCAGTGCAACACACTGGAAATTGAATTTGGTAAAATGGTGAGTGTAGGGACTTGATTGATTGTGACAACATGAATTATTATTATTATTATTGATTTCTTTTTTGTCTTTTTAACCAGGTAAGTACATCAGTGTGGGAAATTAGCCCACAGCTGACTGTTCCAGTTGGGCATTCAACCTAAGGATTCTGGAACAAAACCCATTGAGTTGGGGTCTTTTCACCAATGTTACACAGAACTAGCTGACACCTCTCCAAGATTCACAGAGACCCTAGTTGCTGTTGTGTGTGCCATTGGTACCACTGAGTGCCCCGAGGAGGCAAACCCATCACTCAAGATCGCTGTAAATGGAGAAGTTTGATATGACAACAGTAAGTAAAAATATCTGTTAGTTTGTATTTCTTTTTGGAGCTAACCTCTGAATCTCAGAGAACAGCTTAGTGATATGTATGTATGTATGTATGTGTGTGTGTGTGTGTGTGTGTGTGTGTGTGTGTGTGTGTGTGTGTGTGTGTGTGTGTGTGTGTGTGTGTGTGTGTGCGTGCATGCATGCAAAAACTGCATCACAAAATATTTAATCTGATGTTAACATTCTTGGAAACTAACGATCCCCACTTGGAGCCATGGTGGGGTCAGCAAAGTGGTTTCTCCCAAGACAGCATGAAGCTCCCTCAGAAAGAGAGAAAACTGGAATGGTGGGTGGAGGAGTTGTGCTTAAAAAGTGCTAGGCAGGCAGTCAAGTGGTGAACCCCATAGTGACTAGACATGGAGTGGATATCTATTGTAGTGAGAGAGCCTGTGTCAATGATGAGTAGTGTACTAATTGAAATAATAAAAGTTTGTTAGTTGTATCATGAGCTGGGTATAGTTTAATGAATTTGATCTTATGTTCAGCATCGACTTGCTTGCTTCTCAGTTACGGTAAATGAATAATTAGAGACAACCAGAGAGCGAACCTACTAGGGGGCTTAGGTAATCAGATTTCCTGCAGAGAGGTCGCTAATGTTGAAATGAGAATCTGTATCTTATTCTGTGATGTACACCTGTATTTATGGAAAGAGCACACCAGAATAGGCACTGTGGTACCCACATAAAAAGGATGAGTATAGTGTTAAAACAACATGCCTGTAAGCATTTTTAAAAGGATTTTTTTCCTTTGTTTTTAAGTCGCAAAAACAAAGGAAAAAAATCATAACACAGCTGATCTGGATAGCCTTTTTATTAGTTCAATACAGCTAAACCTAAAAAGGCTGTCAAACTTTTGGACATGCTAAGAGCACCCATAAACTGGAGATAATTTTTGTGAGGCCATATCTACTCAGCAGGTACTACATTTGTGAATAATTTCCTTATCATTTTATTTGAAGCACTAGAACCTTGTGTGAAATGGCATAACTTGATTCATGTGAGTGAATGAAAAAATAGGGGCCATGACCAACCAACAAACTTAGCATATAGCATTAAATCATGTGAGTGAACAAGGAATAGCAGTTTCATTGTTACCAAACCAAGCAAGTGGGAGAAGAAATTTGCATGTTTTTAAATTAAAAAAACAAACATGTTCAGTGTATTGCTTATTGTATTAAGTGTTACATTTGCCCAGTAAAACAAATAAAACAAGAATAATCAGCATTTTTCTTTCTTTCTGATTCATAATCTACACCCATTATGAAATGAGGGCCAAATTTCCTGCAGATCAACTTTATGGGTGACATGAAGAATGACTTAGCAACAATATTGATAAAGCTGAACTGAAGTTGGTGTTTGCAGTTGCATGCACAGTGAAAAATTGACATGTTCAGAGTTTCAAATGTGCTGGGGAAAACATAGCTCTGGAATATAATGTTGACATTCATGCAGGCATAACTGAAGCTTATAAACATGAAAGGTACTGTAATGCATCTACAGCATCCATCTGATGAAAGTGCTTGCATTAAATGGCTAGTTGTAAATATGGCAGTTTGTTGAAAATCAGGAGCAAAAAGACACTTCTGTAGTGGATTTCTGACACCACAAAGTAACCTTTGAAAAACTTCTCTTTAACTTCTCAGTTTCTAATTTAAAAAAAGAAACAGTTATCACACAATCAATGCAAGAACACAACCATTATTTCAATTCACAGCATTTCCAATGTTAATTATCTTCTACATTCCAAAGTTTCTTCAAGTGATCATTTAAAAAAATCAGATTCTACCAGTCCTTTACAATAAAAATTGTATTATAAAAAAAATGTGTCCTGTATTAAAGCAAATATTTTTGTGATCCATAAATTGTACCCAGTATGCATTGTGATCCATAAATTGTACCCAGTATGTGGCTCATGTCTCTCAAAACTTCAAGTGTTACTGGTTCCCATGGTCAAAATAATCCCATTTTCTCTTTTAAAAGTTGAGTTCCAGTGATGATTTTTTAAACCAGAAGAAACCATGAAATTTCTGAAAGTTAGTGAAACCAAAATACTTTCCTTTTTTTACAGATGGTATCATTTATTTGGTTATAATCCAAGGTCGGTTTGCATGCATAATGTGGTAGTTCTTATTTATTGAAATATTTGTTATGAAACTAAAAGTACCTGGTTTTATGTGCATGTTTGGCCAGTTCATTGGTATTTACAGTACATATTGTGAAAGCATGAAATACTTTATCTTTGTACAGGAAATCAGTGGTGGTAGCGTGGCATCAATTCTTCATCCAATGCAGACTGATGAAGTTCCACCTACATTTAACCGCACAAATAAATTTTCTCAAGGTTTTCAAAACATTGTTGATGCTTATGGGGTGGCAAATTACAGAGAGGTGAATCCAGGTACAGTTTTATTATTCTCATCAGATCTGTGCTTGTAAGTGTGAATGATGAATCCCCCCCCCCCCCAAGACACACACCACTTCTCTCTCCTCTTTTTCTCTCACAGAAAGCTGAAAGAAGACAAATGTTACCTTAACAACTGCTGTTGCACCTAAAGCCAGACAGCTTTTCACCAAATTAATTTTCCACACATTTCCAAATTTACTGAGTGTATTCATGTGAACTTCAAAAAAGCTCTAGTTTAAAAAAATATATATATCCAAGATAATATAATCTTTCCTACCCATTTTCGTGTGATCTGGGATTACCTGTGCTGTCCACCAAGAGTGAAATTAGTGGTTATCTTATATAAGCCATCCATACCATGTAGCCAAAGGAATCCTGTACAATTGTGGAGCTTAACTGTTTTTTCTTTTCTTTTTGGGGGAGAGGAGGGGATTAAATATTCTCACAACCTGTGACCATCCATCTCTTCAGAAGTAAAAATCTGACTTTCAAAAAGATTTCTAACCACCTAGGCTTTGCTTTCATTACTAAGACAAGCATTATTAAGCACACATCCTTATGTATAAAAGGCTAAGTTACTGACGACCTGAATCACTTTTTAAGTCGTCATAGCAACAAACAAGAAACAAATGTTTGTGGCGTCACGATTAGCTTTTCGTGCAGGTGACGTCATCAGCTACACGTGCAAAGTTCTCGCATATATCATTTTGTTTTGTTGTCATAACAACAAAGAACACAGCTGCTGGTATGACGTCATCTCATCCAAATAATTCTCACATGACGTCAGAGATGCGTTACGTCACACAGCCAACTCTTTAGAAACATGAAAACTACGTCAGGAGTTTTGGTTCCACTTGACATACTCTGGATATGTTTTATTATGCTGTTTACCAGAAAAAGACAAAACATTTATATTTCGGTGCTCACACCGTGTTATTCGTAAGAGTTTCTGTTTAACATTTTGTTTACATCTTTTTTCTTTCGTTCGAAGTTAGTTTTTTTTTTTCCCCGAGTGCGGTGGAAGTGAAAGAATTCAGTTCTAGTCTGTAAGATGTTTATTATTTATATATTTAAACATACAAAATTACTAATTGTTCATGCATTTTCTTCCTAAAAATATTTAATAGCCATTAATACTTACAAATTTATTAATTTTAATACCTACTTTCAATGATGTGGATGACTTTTATTTCAGTAAGGCAAGGACAAATGTTAGTGTCCTTTGCGAACTTGACTGTTATTTTAAACCTCGCCTATACCGTGTCAAAAAAGAAATTTACCTCCTTCATTAGACAAAGAGATTGAAGGTAAATGCCGCAAAGCCTATTTGCCGCCCCGGTGGTTCAGTGGTCTAAGCAATGGCTTTTGCTCATTCGGCCGAACTGGGTCTGGGTTTGAATCCCGGTGAGGCATGGATGTTGTGTTTGTCTTACAGCACCGGGTTTCTCCCTTCCCTGGAACAAGTGGCCCTAAATTAGGTATGGGTGACTGCTTATAGCCCATTGAATTGCTCATGATTGTTGTTAAACCCTCAATAAGAAAAAAAAAAAAAAACTATTACGATTGAGCAAGGCATGAACAACGCACTGCAGTTAAAAGAGATGTTAACTTCCGGAATGTCAAACATGCCAAGAAAAAGAAGACAAAAATGCAGTACAGTTGAAAGAAATTTTGAAATTTGGCGTTTGCATGATCGTCGTACTAATAATATGACGCCAGAACATATTGAAGCTGAATTTCAGCGCATGACAAATGTACATATTGCAGAGGCACAAAATACGACCCCCGAACAAAGGAATGAATACTGCACTCGAGAGGTTTAGAGGACATTAACGAACCAACAACAACAAACAAATGCTGCATGACATGTGGCTTTAAACCATATAGATGATGAAAAGACTAGCGAGACACTCGTGTGGCACTCTTGAGCAAATTTGTGTATTTTGTAAAGCCAAAAAATTTGCCAGAGAAAGACCTTCAGATGGTAAATTTTCTAAATGTTGCTCAAAAGGAGCAGTAAAATTAGATCCTATTCGCACTTCCCCATTAATTGAACAATTTATGAAATCAGCATGAACATTCAAAACACTTTATGGTTAACATATGGTCGATTAATAGTTCTCTTGCATTTGCATTGATGGGAGCATAAATGGCTGCTCCACCAGGTTATGGGCCTTATTGTTTTAGAATAAATGGATCCATCTATCATCGTGCAGGAGCATTGCATCCTGATAATGGTGAACAGCTGAAATATGCGCTATTGTACATATTGGATCCTGATGAGGCTGCTGCCCAAAGAGTGCAAAGGTGAGAAAATAGTGGGGGCAATAAAGATCTGTTACAAACACTGAATACATTCATGACAGAAAATAATCCATTTGTGGAAGCATGTAAAATGCTTTATGAAGTCGAGCAAGAGAGTATTCAAGATGCTCAAATGAATAATGCTGTTCCTTCTAATGTATCAATGGCTGTTATTTAAGATCGTAGAAATGATCAAAGGCGTTATAATGCTCCAAGATCTAATGAGGTTGCTATTATATTATAAACCATACTTAAGCTCTGATTCAATTGATGCCGACAGCGAAGAAAATACTGAATGGTATTATCTTATAGAGTTTTTAAATGAGCAAACTCCACCAAGAATGCCACTTCACAGACTGAAGTTGAAGATTGGAGCTATTATCATGCTTCTGAGAAACCTCAATAAACGACGAGGTTTATGCAATGGAACAAGACTGATAATTAAAGAACTAAAACCCAATTTGGTCACTGTAGAAGTACTCACAGGCTCAGCTTGTGGTAAAACTGTTTTTATTCTGCGAATTGACCTCGCACCTACTGTTATAGACCTCCCATTCACGTTAAGATGACAATTTCCTGTAAAACTCGCCTTTGCTATGACCATTAATAAATATCAAGGTCAAACACTGGAGAAAGTAGCTATCTACCTTCCTGAACCAGTGCTTAGCCATGGACAACTTTATGTTGCATTGTCAAGAGTTTGACAGTTTGATGATGTCACAGTTAAAGTAGTCCATGTGCCAGAACAAGGAAAACTACTCCCAGATTCCAAAAAAAATATTTACAAAAAATATAGTGTACAAAGATATTTTCCAACATCATTAATAAACGCTTGAATAGCAATAATTGATTTCTAGAACCCATTGTATTCTTATCTCAATGGGCTTTACAGCTAGTCCACTTATAACTAAAGTTTTATTTCTACAAGGGTTCAAAAAAATATATCTTGTAGGTGAAGTGGATATTTCCACTTCACCTACAAGATATATTTTCTGAATTGTCAAAAACTGATAAGTTCTTACCATAGCTGTAGGCATCTTATGCTTTCTTGATTATTAACGAGGCTCCAAAATACATATTATTTCTGTAAATAAATCATTTTAATGAATCGTTTTACAAATCAAAATGATTTTATTTTCAAAATGCCAGTAAAGGTATTAACTGGTACCGTTAGACCATGTGTGCTGTTTTGCTCATCAGCCATTAGACCATGTGTGCTGTTTTGCTCGTGAGTCATCTTCAAATCTCTCAACATAAGGTCATGAGCAAAACAATAGCTGATGAGAGTCCAAGTTGCTGAAACCTTGGTACCAGGTGGTACCTTTACTTGCATTTTGAAAATGAAATCATTTTGATTCATAAAACAACCTATACATATTAAAATGCTATATAGCAGTTTTGCTTTACTATTTTCTGAAAGATATATGGAATATTGGAATCCTGTGTGCTCAAGAAATGTTAAAATTGCCATAAAGATTTTTTTTTGCAAGCTAACACTGTTTTTAATATAATTTAATATTTTTATTTTTAAACAGATGTGCGTGTAATTACCAATTATGGAAGAAATACTGACTTTCATTGCATAGCCAGGAGATGATCTTTCCATAAAAAATAAGTAAAGCAATAATCATAACTGTCTAGGATCAGTCTGTTTTCTTCAAATTTAAACAAAATTGGTGTTTTTATCTTTTGCAGGTCCTCTGGTAGTTTACTATTTTTAATATATATGTGTGTATATATCTATACAATGGCCATTCCATAAAAACTGAGAGTAAACTCGCACACAATAAAGAAATATAGGTACAGCAAAATACACCCTGGTTCATAAAGAAGTATACAGTTTCCAGATGCTGTAAAACAGTAACAGTTGAAGACATGGACCACAACTGCAAATCGTTTGATAGATGTACTCATAAAGTTTGTTTCCCGCTACTGAGGCAAGTGACATTGGCGATAGCGTGCATGTCACATTACTAGTCAGTCAAAATGGCAGCGTCTGCTGTGCAGAAGGCGCTTTGTGTTCTTGAATTGAGCAAAACGGAATCTGTAACTGTTGTGCAACGGCATTTTCGATCACGATTCGGAAAAGAACCTCCAACCAGAAAATGTATCTACGATTGGCATAAAAAATTTGAAACTACGGGCTGTTTGTGCAAACTTAAAAGTCCTGGATGACCGCATGTATTGGAAGAACTCATCGATAGTGTTTGCCCCGCCATTCAACAAAGCCCAGGAAAATCAACACGGAGGGTGAGTCGTGAAGTGCAGATTTCACAGCCCACTGTCTGGAGAATTTTGAGAAAGAAGCTGAAAATGTTTTCATACAAAATGCAGATGTTGCAAAATCTCACTGACCTTTACAAGACAAAGCGCTTTGAATTTTGTGCCGAAATGCAGCACCGATTTGAAAATGACGATTTTGCCGATCATTTAGTTTTCACTGATGAAGCTACATTTCACATGAGTGGTCAGGTAAACAAGCACAATGTTCGCTTTTGGGGAACGGAGAATCCCAGATTTATAGGGCAACACGTGCGAGATTCACCTAAGGTAAATGTGTTCTGTGCTCTGTCCAAAAAGAAAGTGTACGGCCCCTTCTTTTTCATGAAAAAACTGTCACGGGAGGCTCTCTTCTGGATATGTTAAGTCTTTGGTTAATGCCACAGTTGCAGGATGACTGGGACAACTTTATTCTCCAGTTGTATGGTGCACTACCGCACTGGTTAGCGATGTGCGAGATTACCTTGATGAACATCTTCCTCACCGATGGATTGGACGAGCCGCAGACTACAACATGCCACTGATCCAATGGCCACTCAGAAGTCCTGACTTAACACCTTGTGACTTTTTCCTGTGGGGGTACGTAAAGGACAAGGTATTCTCCCTTCCCCCTTCCTGTTGATCTAGCGGAGCTGAAACAGTGTTTCACAGCCACTATCACTGCACTTGATTCAGATATTTTACCTCGCATTTGGGACAGTACACATAGAACATCTGTGACTGTCTTTAAAAAAACTTGAAACATTTCCCTACAATTCTGTTACAGGTAACATAAAATATCTTACATTGTTCTTGTTTTATAGTGCGTTGAAACTGTATACTTCTTTATGAATCACCCTGTATATGTTATTCTTTCTCAAAGTATCTTCCCTCGGATGATTTTCAACAGTCCCATCATTCTGTCCACTTTCCAAAGCATGTGGTGAAGGCATTTTATGGAAGTTGCTTTAATGACTCCTGTACAGCTTCAATAACCGCAGCATCTGTGTTGAATGTTGTGCCACAGAACTTCTTCTTCATTGTTGGAAACAACCAGAAATTGCATGGGGTGAGGTTAGGACTGCAGGCAGTCTGTGGCATGCTTTCAATACTGCATTTCGTAAGAAACTATTGAACACAAGCAGCCACATCTGGACGGGTGTTATCATGGTGTAGGGTCCACTTGCCCACCAGTTCTGGTCAGTTAATCAATATGTGTCATTGCAGACTCTTCAAGACTGAAATGTAATACTCAGCATTGACGGTAATTTGTGGAAGAACAGCATGCTGGTAGACTACACCTTTATGATCAAAGAAAATTATCGTCATCACCTTCCCAGCTGATTTTGTTTTACAGACTTTTTTTCGGAGGAGGCAAGCCTGTGTGTTTGCGGACGCTCGTTGCGCGCTTCGTGAGGGTAGTCGAAATAATGGACCCATGTTTTATCGGCAGTTATTACTGTGTTTAGAAAGTTTGGATCCTTTGCAATCATTTGTTTCCACTCATGACACACCTGAACTCTGGCTAACAATTGTTCTTGTCAGACAATGAGGCACCCATCTGGAACACACACGATGCAGCAATAATTTGATGCATTGAATGTGGAATGCCGACATTTTGGGAAATATTAGTTTACGCCGCTAAGTCTTCACACTTCATTTGTCGATCTTCTTGCAGGATTGCCTAAGCAGTACAATACGCTCCATAACAACACTTTTAGGTTGACCAGGCCTAGGAATGAGTTCTGCCGACAAATGCCCCTTTTTGAAATCATGGTGCCATCTAAAAATCGTTGAGATAGCAAAAATTTATCGTACAACACGTTTCACTTCTTAACTCTGAATCACTCACCTCCATAGTTGTATGGCAAAATGTAGATGTGCCTTAAACAACCGCACAATAACAAAACCAGAATCATCTGCCACAGCTAATAACTGTTGCCATAGATACTTCTTTAATTCAGGTAGTCATCTGCTTGGTTATTTTTACCCTTCGCATTGTTGCCAACTCAAAAAATTACTCTCAGTTTTTATGGAACAGCCTTTGTATATATAGTGCCATTTACACAACACTTGACTTTTGAAACAAAAAATAGTATATCAGAAACTTTTCAGTTGATATCTTTTTTGAGTATGTTTTCAAAACATTGTGTAAGTTTTCATTCAAAAATTCACCTTTGGATATATAGTCTCCATTTATTTTTGTGCATGATGCTTTTAGCTCAGATGGAAATTTCATGTTTTGCAAATTTCAATAAACTGTTATGTGCTGCAAAAGGCTCAACAATTAAATATTTGACTTTCTCTCAAGCACCTAACTGTGATTAGGAATATTTATGTTGAATATATAGTTCCATCAAGTGGCAGAAAATGCAAAAATACACCCACAGTGTAAATACTAAACTATCCATTCGTCTTATGCAACACTGATATTTTCATAACATTCTTGTTCACTGAGGCTTCTTTTTTTTTTTTTCTGTAAGATTGATTCATAACTAATTGTATGTTAAAAAATAGTATTTCTCATGAATGAATTTACTTTTTTGCAAGCCCTTTACATTTGAGAGGGAAGTTAAAAAGTGTGGTTACCACAAAATAATAAAATAATTGAAACCTCTAATGATATCTGTTTCAGTGCAGGGAACGAGAACTTGATGTGGTAGTGGTTAAGCATGTTAGCAGCATTATATTGGGTTGGTGCGAATGAAATGTCCTGCAAAGGACCAGCACACGTGGACAGCGAGAACGGAAAAGTTGGATAACTTACCTAGGCAAAATAATCCCCCTCGGCATCAACACATAGTTGTCATCTGTCCGGCAAGGCCATGATCCCGGAACGAAAAAAGTGTTGTGGCTGGGACCCGAAGAAGTCATCAACTGCATGTTGAACCTCATCTGTTGTGAACTGTTTCCTGGACAGGAAGTGATCCAGGCAACGAAACATATGATAGTCTGTCAAGGACAAGTCCGAGGAATAGGCAGGATCAGGCAGTGCTTGATAGCCCAAGGAACTTAGTGTCAGCATTGTTCAATATGTGACATGAAAGTGGGCGTTGTCCTGGAGCTGAAGAACACCATGTCTGTTGACCAAAACCAGTTGTTTCTGCAACAATTTCCGGTGCATGTGCAATTCAGCACAATAATGTTCTGCAGGGATGGTTTGGCCTCTTGCCAAGAAACTTCGATGAAGTATCTCTGCTGTGGACCACCAGATAAGGAGCATCATTTTCTTGGTGTGTAGGGGTGGCTTAGAATGCCGTCTAGCAGGCTGTGTCTTGCTTTACCATTGTGCAAATCATTTCCGAGTATCATAAAGGACCCACATCTCGTTGCAGGTGACGATTCGATGCAGTAGAGGTTCCTGTATATTCCTGGCAAGCAGCGACGTGTAGACTTCCAAACTCCTATTCTTGTTGGCAGTTGTGAACTCATGCGGCAGCCACATGTCCAGCTTTTTGACCTTACCCAGAGCAGCCAGATGCCAAACAACTGTCGTGTGGTGGACACCTACCTCTGCCGCTATCTCACGGCATGTTTTCCGGGGGTCCGCTTAAACCACACATAACAGAACATTGTCAGAAACAGCAAAAGGTCGGTGACCACGTCCTTCGTTTTGCAGGTCCGTATCTCCGCTTCAAAACTTCACAGACCATCGCCGAACGTTTTCGTTCATTGGCTGTATTCTCCCCAAACGCTTTTTTAATGTTTCGAGTGGCAATTCCTGCAGAAATGCCCAGTTTAAATTCATACAGAAAGATGACTCTCAAATCCATCGTTTGCATGTTTCATTTGCAAGCCACATCCAAACAAACCACGCCTGAATCTTGTTCTTCTCACACATGCTAGCTATTTATAGTAACTCTGTGACGTAATACCTGCGCGGCAACACCTGTGGGTGGTACCACTTTGCTGTGGTGTGGGCCTGTCTCCACTGCTTGTTCGCCCCGAGCATTTCATTCCTACCAACCCAATATCATGAAATGCATAGTGAACAAGTTGAACAATGATGTACAAATTAGATGAATCCTTAAAGAAAGTGAAAATGCATTTGCTGAAAAAGACATTGACCCAAGAAAAACAACATTGAAATTGGCTATATGAGGTGCTGTATTTGATACAACTTTTGATTATGGCATTGAGAGCTGGGTTTGAACTTAAAAGGACTGTTTAGTAGGTTAGAAGCTGCTGTGATTAAATTAGTAAGAGGGGGAAGTTAGTACCTAGAAGAAAAATGGTAGATTTTCTGTGACATAACAGATTTGGGAGTGAAGACAACATAACTGAGCTGAGTACCTCTTCAATAAAAGGAAAAGTATTATACTGAGAACAGATTTAGTTGGCTGCCTAAGTGGTGCAGTGGTATAAGTGCTGGCATCATTCATCCAAGATGTGTCCGGGTTCAGATCCTAGTGATACATAGATGTTGTGTTTGGCTTATGGCACTAGCACTCTCTCTTCCCTGAAACATTTAGTTGATCTGGACATTTGTTTTGCATGGGACTTGAAAAATTATTAAGTTGTACCTTGTAGTTTCAAGTCTTAGACCAGGGTGTATATATAGAATAAGATAGACTTAATATGCAAAATCGTCCTTAATGATCCAGAAAGCTATGTTAGAGGCAGAAACCATTGCAGTGAACAGAAAGCAACACAGTTTGTTCTTTCTTTGTTGTTGTTTTTTTTGTTTTTTTTATGACTGTGTCACTAACTTGTCTGAACACCATAATGGTGTACAGATGTGAGGTGGTGGTAAAATTATCCAAAGTTTGAAGCACACATTAAAGTCTGGAAAATTTTGTGAATTTAAAAGAACACATTTGAAATTCTGGAAGTTAATTCAAATTTAAAAGCACATATTAAAAAGTCTGGAAATTATGAAGTCATGATGCCATTATCAGTTGGCATATGGGTTAGAAATTAATATGAGTTTATTCTCAGTTGTATGCATCTATTTTAGTGACAAACATGCCTACTGGAAAATCGAGTGTGCGTTTGTCATAAAAAGTCTGTAAATTTTTTATTTATTAAATATTCATTTGAAGTGGTAATTTCATCACTGCCTCTATTTTCTCATGCCTGAATAGCATTCAAGTCTGTATTTGGCACAGACGAAATAATAGTTAATAATTAGTATAAAATTCTTGACATATTGAACTTTCTCCATCTCTTCCTCCCTATTGCGAGATCTTTATCTAGCAATAGACAATCTTCGTTCATCGTAGGCTGATTTCACACTTTCACTCCATCTTATTCTAGGTCTACCTCTTGATCTTTGGCTTAGTACTGCAGGATTTAACACCTATTTAAATAATATTTCATCTCTTATTCAACACACCAGTTCAAGCCATCTCAATGATTGAATTCAAACTTTAGCCGTAGTTGCACGATGGCACAATAAAACTTAGTGATAAGTTAAAACTTTAATGAGATAAAAACACATACACATTAATTAAAATACCATTAGACCTTTCAAGGCTGCATCAGCCTCATCTGCAGATGGAAGATACTACGTTGTGAAACACACATGGGCACATATATATGTAGGAGTAAATTAGAGCTGTTGCCACTCAAAGAGACACAAAGGTAATAGTAAAAATTTAGGTCATGACACCTAAGTACGAAGGTGAAATGAAATAAAGTCTGAGGTCGGTAGACTTATGAGTAACAACAGTTAATAGGAAATATCATTTAGCAAAAGTTTCCATGCTTGATACAAAAGCAGGTAGGTCCTCATTACAGCAGGTATTTAAAAAAATGTTAAATGTACAAACTCTCGGTGAATAGTAGAGAGGCCTTATTGGGAGGGCAAGCAAGGATGGTTGCCTCGGTCCAGGAAGAAGAGTGTGAGCCCTTATTGACAAGGCAGTAAATTGTGAACCAACTCTAATGTTATACACATGTTCAGAAAGTCTTGTTTTTTAAGCCTCCTTGATGTTAATCTAATGTAAACAAAGTCCCTAGTTTCTTCCTCCATGACTTTGAGGGGAATACAATATACACCATGTTTGTCAGCAAGCTCCAGTGAGTCACGTTCATTTTTCACCATAGCCAGAATATTTCTAGTTTTAATGCCAAAATCCAAGTGTTGTCGCCGGCATATGTTTTGTAAAATGTTAACACATCCAGGAATGAACTCCATAAAACCCACAGACTTACGTTGATTATTCCTATTCCAGGCATCTCAGTAGACTTTCACTATGATTATTAATATGGCAATCAGAATAGCTGGAATTTCCTGGTTTACTGTTCAATATGTGACATCGTATCAGAAAACTTGAAAATCTCATTGCCCCGAAATCAGAATTGAAACCATACCTCCTGATTTTTGAGCATGTTGTTCATTACACCTCCCATGACAGTGAAATTCCGAGTATCAGAAGGTGAGGAATCTAAACAACCTAAGATTTTTATTAGTCAAAGCAGTCAGATGCTTCCACATAGAGTAATAAATTAACAGTGTTTCAGATGTGGAAATTATGGAAGAAATACTTTTATGTTTTCATTCACTTTTTCTTCTACTACTGAAGCACTTAGCTTAGTTCTAATATGTCTACCACTAGATCCCCCTATTTATCCATCATATTCTTACCACTCTTACCAAGGTGAGTCAAAAGTTCATCTGAGCTACACATAATGTTGGACCTCCATTCCTGCATGAAATGTGGGCCATTGTCAACTGGGTTATCAGGCCAGTAGAGGATGGAGGTCAACAAATGTGCTGTTTGTGTCCTCCTGTACCATTGTTGGAAAAAAGTGTTAAACACGGCAACAGCAGTGAGAAGAGAAAGTTGTGCAGTTGAAAGCTACGAAACAGACAACAGCGTGCACAGAAATGATTCCAGTATTTCAGTGCTAGGAACACCAGTCTCGAAGACAAGTCAAGGTCACAATGTCCCCACAACCACTAACACTTACACCCAAACCTGTGACAGCGAACCGTGGTACCAGTATATGGCAATTGGCAGCTAAGGTCAGGTTTTTTCAATCCACTATTATTCATCACCTGTACCAGTTTGTTTTCCCCCTCAAGGTGCCATCAAATGCTTCCTTTTTTAAATGGCACCCCAGTAGGCAGAACAACGTGTCACTGTCAGTTGTAGATTGCTGTCAAATCCGCAGGACTATAGGTTTGGTGTTGTATGTCATAGGTGATGAAAAGTGGACATTCCTACATTATTCTACTACTGGGAACCAATGGCTGAGTCCACACCAGGAGGCATGGTCACTAGCACAGAGAGGGTTGTTCAAGAGAAAAATCATGCTGTGTGTTTTGTGGAACGGAATTGTGAAGGTCCTGTGCACTGGAAACTAGTGCCAGATGTGCATAGAAACTTCTGTTCCTAACAACTGTAGCAAGTTCATGATGCTCTTTTCCAACACTACCCACCACTCATCAATAGGAAGCAAGTGGTGGATAATGCCCCAAGTTACACTTCTTGAGTGGTCTGCTGAAAACTACAGGAATTGAAAGGGGTTGAGATTTTATGCCATTCTCCATACAGTCCGAACCTTGCCCCCATCCGTTTCACTCCATGGCTTTTTTTATATGAGGATGGCCATTAGCTTCTATGTTGGATCTGGCATCAGAGAGTTTGTTCTCAAAACCTGCCTTTGGTGGGACATTGGTAAAGAGCTATAGAAAACAACAGAACAGCTTGTACTTTGCAGAATGAGGTGATCATTCATGGTTTTCTTGCATTATTAAACTTCGTAGCTGCAAACAGGATAATCTTTTGACTCACGCTGTATGTCTGCACTTCTAACCTCCTTCAAGGCCCTTTACTGTGCATTCAACTCTCACTGCTGTGAAAGAGTGTGGGTCTAAATATTACGTCTGCACTTCTAACCTCCTTATTATGTCTCCACTTCTAACCTCCTTCAAGGCCCTTTGCTGTGCATTCAACTCTCACTGCTGTGGAAGAGTGTGGGTCTAAATATTACAGTTTGTATGGGAAATTTGGTTCACTGCTTGACTTCGTTTTTGGAGAAAATTTTCTTATGCAACTGACAAAAGCTTTTCCTGCTTTGCTAATTCTGTTGTCCAGCTGTTTATCGACCCTTGTAGTTTGTACAATTTATCGCCTATTAATGTTTATACATACATACATACATATCACTAAGCTGTTCTCTGAGATTCAGAGGCTAGCTCCACAAAGAAATACAAACTACCAGACAGGGTGTGCCCGATTTAAATCACTTAATTTAAAATCAAATGATTATTTAAAAAAAAATCACTGATTACTCAAATATTTTTTTTATTTTCATGATTTAATCATTTATTTATTTTTTACTTTTTATATCACCATTTAAAACTTTGAACAAAACTGGTTTTAAGCATTAGCTTTAATGTGATCAGTCAAAGTGGCTGAAGTGGAAAAAAATAAATTTTAAATCCTTGTGGAAGAACGTTCATGCTGGTAAACAAAACTCAAAACATGCTACATGTTGACAGAGTACAGAGGGCATATGTATCTTATTCTAGAGTCTAAAAGTAGGGATTAGCCATGTATGGCTCTTTGAATAGGGATTAGGAAGTGGCTTTTTCAGCTTCAGGGCAAAAGGGTTAACTGCAATGCAAGTTGTAGGGGTAGAAGAAGAAGGAACAGTCCTTTTAGTTTGGGAACGGGTTTTTATCTTCTGCTCAATGACCTATCAGATCACAAGGTTGTTGTTCTTCTAGACTAGTACAAGGGTCTGTTGCTGTTCATTGTTTGCCTTTGTTCCTCTGTACTTCAGCTTTATACAGACTACACTATTTGTATTTTCTACTTAATAATAGCCAGTGCCTTGTATGTTATCAGATACTTTACAAATATGTCTGCTGGGAGAAAGAAAGATCCAATTTGGTGCTATTTTACTGAAAAGATTGAGCTTTTGGAGGTCATTAGCTTTGCTAAAGGACTGTTTCTGGAAAAGGACCTGAAGCTATTGAAGCACTTCACACATGCAAAGCTGCATCTGCTGTAGTAGAGAGACTGTTCTCTACTTTTGGACTCGTGCACAGTAAATTCAGGAATCGGCTGCGGGTAGAAAAGGCTGCTGCACTTGTGTTTTTATTTAGATCTTTAAACGGAAAAAGTGCTTAAAAATTAACTGATTACCTATATGCCTACACTGTCTCATGTTTGCAGTAGAAATGTTACTGCAACTGGAAAAATGCATGAATAATTTTTAAAATATTTTTGTTGTTATTGATTTCCAGTTAATTAAATTTTTGCAATTAATTGCTTGTGTTTTAATGCTTATGTTTTGTTTTTAATGGATAGGATTAAACCTAAAAATAAATTTAAATAAAAAATGTAATTTAAATTAAAAAAATCGGATTTCTTTGATTTTTTTTTAAATAGCCATGATTTTTTGTACACCCTGCTGCCAAATAATTTATACTTACTGTTGCTGTATCAAACTTCTCCATTTACAGCGATCTTGACATACAACTCGGGCTTCACTCACATCCATCACACGCTGTGCAGAAAATCTTCTATACTTCATACTCACAATCTTTTTCTCATGCAAACACTCCTGAATATGATCCTCCCATGACTTCCTTGACCTTCCTCTGCCTTTCCTTCCTGCCACTTGGGCTACAAAGATTTTCTTAGTAAGCATCTCATCACTCATTCTTTCAACATGGCCAAACCACCGAAGCATATTAGTCTCCACCTTGCTAACAAAATTTTGATTCACATCACAGAACTGCAACACATCTTCATTCCTTGCACAATCAGAACGTGTTGCCACAAACCCTCTGTAAGTAAAGCATTTCTCCAGCACACAAACAACTTCTATGTTTGTAGGTGTACAAAAAAGAATTTTTAATGAATAAAAGTATTTGTAGTATTTCTTTGTATTTATAGCTGTTACTTGGGTGCATCTTTAGAATACAATGGCGTGTGTTGTTTCTATTTCAGCATTGTTCACTATCATCACCTTCCCATTCCTCTTTGCTGTGATGTTTGGTGATGCTGGGCATGGTTTATTGATGTCCTTGTTTGCAGCATGGATGGTGCTGAAAGAAAAAGGACTTGCTTCAGAGAAAACAGACAACGAGGTATTGCATATTTTACATAGTGATTATATATGTACGTGTGTTAGGTGGGGCTGGGGAGGAGCAGGCATGCTCTTGCATTTGTGCTAATGGCTTTACTGATTGTTTTTCTTTATCTCAATGGTGATGCTGTCTCTGAATATTCTTCTTGGAAATGAATCCTTCTAATTTTCTATAATGTAGCACCAAATATCAATCATAAGTTCTGCTTTGTTGGCCTTTTAGTTACTTACAACAAATTGTTTGCGGCTTAAAGTGCAACATCATTGCAATGGTAAACATTGTTTTATATTTATTGTACTATTGCTTTAGATAGATTGTATCATTTTTATATATATATATATATTTTTTTTTAGAAATGTGTGAAGAAAAATGTCCTTACTCCCAAAACTTCTATTTAGGCTAATATTCTTCTCAGAAAATTACTTTAAGAACTATTTAAACTTTAATAACAAATAGCCGGAACAGAGTACAAAGGTGTATAATTAAATAATGTTTGAAGTTTTATAGCTCTTAGAATATTTAATGTTGTTTTAGTATGACAGTAGCCAAATTAAGAAAAAGTATGCATGATTGGAGCTAAAAATGTGTGCAGTATGAAAGATTTTTGGATGAGGATATCTTTGCTTTACACATTTCCAAACAAAGAAATCATAAAATTTACATAAAGCAATAGTAAAATAAAAGTATTATGCAGTTTGATATGGCATTGAGGTTTGACTTCAGATTTCAAACTACATGCAAAATCTTGTAGTATTGTTTTACGTTTTGTTAGAATGAGCAGTAAAATTATAATGACAGAAGCTTATAGAAAATTCTTAAATTACTAGTCATTGTTTATTTTGGGGATTTATAAAAATAAAGAAAAAACCTGTATATAAAAATATTTAAAACTTATATGAAAATAACATGGTTTTAATGCTTGAAAAGTGTGGAATATTGTTACTCCAATAATCGCAGGTTTTATTGTGTGAAGTACAGATTTATGTCTTTTAGAATATGAGAATATGTAATAACCAAAATAAATTATGACATTTATTTGCAAGCATGTTGTTGGAAAATTTGTCATCTTATGTTTTTATGCCACTATGCTGCCCAGGCCTGTTTTTTAGCACAGACCTCTAAAAAAATCTTACATTGGTTTACAACAAACTTCTTGTCCTTTGCAAAATTTTTGTCTATGACATTTTCTTCCTCTATCAGTAAGTGTAGATTTTACACTTTAAATCTATTTAGTTCTAAGCTTCTCTTGTTCTGTCACTTTGTAGGACAAATAAGAAAAAAAGCTAAGATGATCACTTTTAGCAAATGAAATAACAAAATTTCAAAATTTAATGGGATTCCATATTTAATGAGGAAACAAAACTGCTGTGCACTGTCTTGAAATGGAGGAATAGAAATGTTGGCATACAAGACGAAATTGCAACAGCACATGGGAATTTTTGTGTGCTAGTGGAAGAATGTTGGTAGAAAAGCAATGAGGGATAGAGAAAGTGCATCAGATGCTCAACAAGTGAGTTGTGCAAGAGACTATCTCTGCCTCCCATTCCAAGGGGATTATGCTTTGGGAGTATCTTTATTTTAAAAATATTTCGACATATCTTCTTCAGGATTTGCTGCTGCTATGCATTTATGTAAGTGCTTATTTTATTTTAATGTGCACTTCTGTAGGTAATTAATTAAATATTTTGTCCAATTGTTGTGGGTATACAATATAATAATGTATGCATATTACAGTCAAGCTCACGTATAACATGCTTGCATTATACAAAGTTTCACATAAACCAAAGTTTTCATTGATTGATCCCTTGAATTTCATAATATTCTCCTTTGTTATTTTAACCACATATTATGAATGACAATTTTTGGAGAAGTCATGTATATCAAAGTTTTAGAAGTTACAATAAACAAAATAAGTGGTTTACACTGTTCTTTTCACTGGAAAACAAGGAATTATCTGCTGTTGACAATACCTAGTAGTTCCCCTTACAAATAAGTTAGTTTGCATAAAGACAAGAATGTTTTGGTTGCATATTTGATACCCCCCCCTTGTTGCTAATCCTGTGGGCAAATGCTGACTTTTATCTCCACCCTTTACTACCTTTGAATCACTTAATCTCTGTTTAGAGTTCATTTTGTGTTCAAAAACATCTTAACCACTGTGTCAGAGAAAGGTGAAAAACATTTAAAACAGCAATCAAAATTATTCCAAAACAATCGAGAATCAGCTCATATATCTGATGTAACAAGGTGGAATTTCAAATTTTTGTCAATTACTTTAATTTTTATATTTGTTAAATTGTTTGCTTATGGCAGATCTCACTCATATTATTTTGCTAGATATGGTTTTCAATTAATGAGTATTATTGACCTTCTCTATCGATTGACTAGTTTTAACCAGGCATAGTGTAATGTGCCAAAAATACCCCCCCCTCTTTTTTTTTTAATCTTTTCGGTTATAATGAAGTTCACATATCAAATGTTTTTAATTCTCCCTTCACCTTTGTTATACACAGGTTCAACTGTATCAAGTATGATTATTTTTACACAGTGGAATTTTTCACCCCAATACAGGTGTAGCAAGGATTTCCATCAGTCGTGAGCTCCTTTGGGGGTTTTATTGCACTTAAAACACCTTAAAACTTTTCAAACTTACGATTTATGTGCTATTTTTGAAAGTTATTTAGAAATATTAAAATTCAATAAAAACATTTTAGAAGCTTAATTTTATATAAAAATGCTTTTGCAAAGAGCTATGTGATTATTAACTACTGTGCTGTTCACATAGAGGGGAAAAAACATTCTGTGAGTAACTATGAAAACATTACTTCTTTTAAGACTAAATTGTAAAGAGTGACACAGCTCATAAGATTTCCCTAAAGGAACTTTCCAAACGAAGAATGCTTAAACAATGAACATGTTCAAACATTCTAATGTTTAACTTCAAGCTCTGTTGATACCAGTACCTCTGGATGTCCTGACAATCTCGTTATAATTTCTACCAGTCCTATTTCAGCTGTGGACTTTTTTTTGCTCAAAAGAGTGGGGTCATTTACTTAGCAGCATTATGAAGTTCCAAAAGAGTGGGGTCATAGCTTCTTAAGCATTATGAAGTTCCTTTAGGAAAATATTCTGATCTGTGTCAATCTTAGTATTTTAACCATAAAAGAAGTAATATGTTTTTGAAGTTACCCAGAGTTTTCTGTGTGAATAGCTCAACAAAATTCAAAGTAGTGGACAAAATGTGGCACTCCTCCAGAGGATTTTTATATAAAATTAAGCAAGGTAACCTTTAAAAAAATGTTTTTATTGAATTTCCTCAAATTCTTGGTCCATTTTTCAAATCTGTTTTCATAACATTTTTCTTGTTCCATCAGTCAACACTTCCACATTGGTGTATCTCATGTCGCCGTAGGAAATGAGAAAAATATATGAAATTTCACTGTCCTAACATTTTCATGTACATTATTCTTTGTGTCAAGCTAAATATTTTCATAACTCTTTTTTCCTGTTCCATAAGGCAATACCTCCACATTGGTGCATCTGGTGTTTACGTGGATGACATAAAAAAGTTTGATACCCTACTGTCGGACTGTTCAACAAATTTCTCTTTTTAAATAAATGATGTATATCATAAAATCTCTACGTTTTCCGTAAAGCAACACATCTGCATTGGTGCATATACTGTTGCCATGGGAAACGTGAACATTTTTTAATTTCCTGTTGCCAGACCCTTGATATTTTATTATCGGACTGTTCATATTCTATTGTCAGAGTCTCCAATTTTTAGTGGTTCTCGTTCTTTATTAGTTTAAAAAAATTTCTGTCCCAAAAGGCAATACCTCTGCATTGGTGCATCTGATATTTACTATATAAAACTTGAAAAATCTTTTTTCAGGTTTTATATAGCGATATCAGATGCACCAATGTTTCATATAATAGTTTGTATGTTTCATATAATAGTTTGTATGTTTCATATAATAGTTTGTTTTCCTCAAATTATTTATCCTCAGTTTTTTCCTGTTGCATGAGGTAAATCTTCTGCTTTGGTGCATCTAGTGTGGCCATGCAAAAGGAGAAAAAATTTATGAAACCCTGCAGTCAGATTCTTCATGTCTCTGATGGTGATTTTCTTTGTATTTATCAAATTTTTCTTTATAATGTTTTCTTTACAAATTCGTTTTCATAACTTTTTCACAGTTTTATAAACACTTCTGCATTGGTGCATTTAGTGTCGCTATATAATAGGAGAAAATTATGAAAACTTCATTCGACCCTTCTCTGTTTTAATGTTTCTTTCTCAATTTTCTGTCTATTGTTTGTTCAAGTTTTTCTTTATAATAGTTGTTTTTTCATATTTTCTCATTGTTTGATATTCTGTTATATGAAGCATGAATGATTTTTAATATTCTATTGTCGTACTCGTTAGTTTTTTCGTAGATGTCTTTCTCAATATTAAAAGTTTGTTCATTCCAAATATTTTTTGTCTGTCTCTTCATTTTTTACGCTTTCCAACCGTAGGTTGAAGAAGCGTATATGCTCCAGCTTTGTCCGTCCGTCCGCACGATAACTCACGTGAAAACGGTTCAATTTCGACGAAATTTTAGTATGTGGTAGGGGACCACCTGGGGACGAACCCTATTGAAAATAGGCAGAAGCAGGGTCAAAGGTCAGGACATAGGAGCGGGATCCATTCCATTGCTCTTATGTGTCATAACTTGCTTAAAAATTGTTCGATTTCGATGAAATTTTAGTATGTGGTAGGGAACCACCTGGGGACGATCCCTATTGAAAATGGGCGGAATGGAGTCAAAGGTCAGGACATAAAAGCGAGATCCATTCCAATGCCTTTATGCGTCATAACATGCGTAAATATGGTTCAATTTTGATGAAATTTTAGTATGTGGTAGGGAACCACCAGGGCACGAACCCTATTGAAAATGGGTGAAATAGGGTCAAAGGCCAGGACATAGGAGCTGGATCCATTCCATTGCTTTTATGCGTCATAACTTGCATAAAACTGCTTCTATTGCAACAAAACTTTATCATGTTGTTCCGGAGGTATAGTGAACCGGTTCTGTTGAATATAATTGAAATGGGGTCAAAGGGCAGCACACAAGAGCGAGATTTATTCCACAGCCATTATCCACATAACTTGAGTAATAATTTCTGGTATGTTGGAAAGCGTGTCATAATCAATGCTTTGCATGATTTTACTAACTTGTTATGAAATAAATGAGAGCTGAGTCCTTTTCATTTAACCTCGTTGTTAATATTGATTTGCTGTTCTGTTTATACGGAATATTCTGAATCTGTTCTTCAGATTTTATGTGTGACATGTAAAATAGTACTTTCTCTGATTGTTAAATTATTATTTGAAATGTTAATCAAACATTCCTGCTTACCTTCTTCTATGGTAATTACTTAAGACAGCATCTGACTTTACATTAAATTCTCCTCATGTTTCAACATTATATCTTCATGATCCATTATCAATCCAGTGCTGGATGGTAGGTCTCTCCAAGTTTCTAGCACAAGTGTCTGTCTGAAGATATTCTACTCCATGTCTTTGCCACATGCTTTTGAATTTCATCCACCCATCTCCCAAGTGGTCTTTTTTTTGTGTCTTTTCCTGTCACATAGGATCCTTTTTAAAATTTCGATTGGCCTTCGGTGGTCCGTTCTCTTGTGAATATGCTCAGCCCATTGTGCCATTTCAGGGATTTTTTTCTGATCGTGAAGTCTTCTACTTGTCATTTTCCTTCTTGGTTACACTAAGCTTGCATCTCCATGCTTCTTTAAGTTGTCTGCCATCTTTGTCACTCCCGCATGCCAAATTTCATCCACTCATTTTCCTCGTGGTCTTCTTTTGTGTCTTTTCCTCTCCCTTAGAATCCAGTCTAAAATTTCAGTTATTCATCGGTGTTCCACTCTGCAGGCGATATGTCCCGCGAATTTCCATTTCCAGGATTTTGCTCTGATTATGACGTCTTCGACCCTTGTAATTTTCCTCATCCATGTGTCCTGTTACCTCTACTGGTTACACCAAGCATGCATCTCTCTATGCTGCTTTCAGCTGTCTGCATTGTTTGTCACTCCTGCATGTTTTTCAATTTCATCCACCCATCTCCTATGTGGTCTTTGTTCTCTGCAGTCTTTTTATGTCTTTTTCAGTTACAGGCCACATCTTCCTTTTTACCTAAGCACTGGAAGGATCCACTGATTAAACACTTTTTTTTTAAGACATAATTTCAACATCATATACTTGTTGGTCATGGCATAAAACAAATGATTGTTACTCATCCCAAGAAAAGGGTAGGTAAAGATCAAGGTTAGTAGATGACGAGGTTGTGCTCATCCTGAACTTCCAGTGATTGCTTTGTTATGTCACTGTCCAAATCGCCATCGTAAGACTACCTAATCTTCACGTTTCTTTGTATCTGCACCATAGCAGTGTGCCATAATTATTGTTCGTACACCAGCTGGAATAGTTTTCATAAATTCTACCAGATTTTTAATGCATGATGTTTTTCATTTTTCATTTAAAAAATTGGGAGAATGTTGCCAAGATGCTTTTTCCTATTCCTCATAAAGAAATTTTTTATCAACTAGTTACAAACAATACCATCTAAGCACGATTTATTAAAAGATGAATAATATGTACAAATTAAACCCATTAGTACTTTCACCTCATCCTCAGATGTATCAGACACGCCAACATAGCATCTTATATATACTGTCCATGTGCACCATGCGTACATCACTTCAGGAACACGTGACTAACAGGATTTTGTAAACAACTTATGCAAATCATGATGAAGAAGGTAAGCTGGAAGAACAAGTTATTCCAACACATTATGCCACTTGAAACAACAGTTTGTTATGAAACGTATTAATGAGGTGCTCCCAAGTTCCAGACAGTTCATAAGGGCTGTAATC
The DNA here is from genome assembly GCA_039090855.1 of Macrothele yani. Classification (NCBI taxonomy): domain Eukaryota; kingdom Metazoa; phylum Arthropoda; class Arachnida; order Araneae; family Macrothelidae; genus Macrothele; species Macrothele yani. The sequence continues at coordinate 9,517,887 of CM076994.1, read as the reverse complement.
ATTGCAACACTGGTCACCAAAAGCTGTAATATTAATACTTTCCACACAGTAGTGAGAGGGCAGAAGAAGGGGTTGCTAATAATTTAGTGTTCTGCCAGTCTGGGTGCATAATTCCAGAATTGACATTCCTTCCTAGAGCTATATTATTTAGGTTAGCTTTTAGGCTATATTTGTGCTCCTACAAGCGCAAACCTATCTGCCATCTAGTGGATCCTATGTAATTGCTGATAATCTCGCCTTAACATAGGTCCAACATAGGGATATTGTAAAACAACCCCATTTTTGCAACATGTCGGCTTTACAAGGATCTTTTCTAACATATGTTGACAAATTTCTAGTACTGATGCCAATACGTGATATATGTCTGGAGCACAGGCCAGATAACACATTACTGTTATACGGCATGTGTTCAACCATACCTACAAATTTCCAACTATCCTCCGCTCTATGTCTCGCCAGAATGGTAGAACGACTCGCCCTAATATTAGCATAAATGCGTTTAGTTATGTAGGTAGGGTAGCCGAAACTACCAGCAAGATTAAAGATGTACTTGATCTCCTGATCAAAGAAGGTCCTAGTAGTGGTATGCCTGTAGTCCCTGCAAAAAATTTCTTTTTCGCACGAAGTTTTCATTTCATATTTTTTTTCCACAAAGTTTTTGTTTCATATTTTGAAATTCTTTATTATATGACAATAATATGTCCTGCTGTGCATTTCCCCTCCTAAATTTATATAAAAACAGGAAAAATTTCCCTTGTAACTAAATTAATACTTAAAATTACACTCGTTTTCCTGCCCTTTACGTAACAAAAATGTGTGGGAAGTATTTTTGAAATCTCAGTTACTAAAATATTCACATGACTGTGAATTTCTTCTGTATTTAAATGCAAATGTGGTTTTGCATGAGCTTTTGTTCTGTGTTTGAGTTACAAAACCTGTTGACAAGACATCTTCCTTCATAGCTACAGTTTGGATCTACGATTCACATGTTAGGATGGTGATGTCACCAAGTGACATCACAATTATTTGCCTGTGAGGAAGGTGGGATGAGTAAACCTGAATGTCTGTTAACCTTGGGTAAAGATTATGGGACATTCACCTTACTTCCGCTTCTTACCAGTCTCTACCCGAGTGCCTCGGTGTGCGTCCAGCGGCGATATTACAACAAAGTTTAAAGAAGGATGGTTGGAAAGTCTAGTGAGTGTGCTTACCAGGGTGAGTCGATTTGCGCTTTATGCAAAACTCAATGGAGTGGCTGCAAGACTTTCTGGACTGAGTAGCACTCAATTAAATGTCACAATATCATATACATTATCAGACAATTCTGTCAAAAGTAATGGAACTGCGGAAATCATGACAGACTGCGTGCTTGGGTACAAAGCTCCTTCAGCAAGCTCATTAAAAATTTTAATTCCTTCCTTCTTTTCATTTTCAGTCTTTCTCAGTTTGATGCTTAAACCCATGTCTGGCACGGATAACAAAGTTTTCTGCCAACTGAAGTTTAGGAGAACTATGACAAAAGTTTTAATTACAGGCTTTTCCAGGTTTATGTCATCAATCTATGTACGAAAGGCGAGCAGGTTTTTAAATCTACTTTCTTCAGTAAAGATCAGCTCACTTTTTGTGAGAATGCTCAATTCCTACCCTCAATCACAGTGTTGGGATGTACTTAAGTAAACCTCTCATTCATATACAGAAACAGTAGATATTGTTGTACATCGTTCCCACAAGGAGTGAGTGCTACTAAACATTGCATTCAATCATGTGGTTCCATACCGATTCCTGAAACCAATGGCATTCTGCATTCCTTCGCCAGATTTTTCGTAAGCCTTGTGTAATGTTGAGCATCTTTGAGAGCAGTGTCCATCGTGTAAACTTGGGAACTCAAAATGTTTTTTAAGAGGTACAAGATTCTACTTACATATATCAAATGGGTTGAACATAAAGTATAGTTTTGTTGAACAAGGAAATATTCTAAGGGAGTACTAGAGTAGTTTATTCAAGTGTAGGAAGTAATATTTATCTGAAAAGCTGATTTTTTCTGACCATCATACTAAAACAAGGGTCAACAAATTCCACCAACCGATCTACTCTGAAATACTGCCTTCATTCTGTTTTGTCCATGGTTTTATTTTAGACAAAATCATGAGAACTTTAGTGAAAATAACTGGCATACAGCGACATTTTGTCGCTTGAACCAATACTACACAGAACTATTTTCCAAGTTAGATTTTTTATTTTTCAGAACTACAGGGTGTCCTTAAAGTCTTTTCCACATTACAAAAATTAATATAAAAGAAATGTATTGCAGGTACAAGAAAGGGATTGTATGACAATGATAGTGCACAAGTAAAGTTTTTTTTTTTCCAGAGTCAGTATACCTCCACATGTGCGCCATTTGTGGCCCGGATGACATCTAAGTGATATTCGATTTCACATTATGTTTTGTTTAACATCTCAGCAGAGACAGAACCAATGACGTCCGTTATTCTGCACTTCAACGTCCCGACATCCGGAACACTGCTAGAGTAAACTTGGTCTTTCACATAACCCCACAGGAAAAAGTCTAGAATGGTTATGTCAGAAAATCGAGGTGGCCATGTCATGGGGCCATCGCGGCCAATCCATCTGTCCGGAAATGTGGTAGAACCATTTTTATTGACCAGTGTGGTGGGGCACTGTCTTGTTGAAAAATAACTGAAGGTTGAAGTGCATGCAACTGAGGTGCTACAAAAAGTCCCAGTATGTCCAAGTACACATTACATGTTACTGTGGGTTCTGCACTGCAGGCCCATCCACAGAAGGCTGCGATGAATTGTGTTCTGTGACACATTGCCCTGATCACCACCGATGTAGCTGTGGGAGATTTGTCGCACTGTGACCCTGCGGTCACTGTGAACAATGCGCAACAGTCTCTGCTCCCCTCTGGCATTAATGAGCTGCAGACAACACACAGCTGGACGACGGTTCGTCATTTGGACATCTGTGCACCACTTTTGATACGTACTCACTACAGCCGCATGTGAACAAGCCATGCCATTTCCAAGATCATAGTTCTGAGGCACCATACCATCACAATTTGTCCTTTATCAAACTGCGATAAATTAGCAGCTTTTCCCATTCCTACTCCAAACACTCTACTAACCGAAAACTGGTCCTCGGGTTATATATATATACTGACTGCTCTGTGAATCACCTGCGCCACCATTAGGTCTCCAGGCAGGCTCATTTTTGTAGGCTGCCATCACAATTTGTCGTAATGCAATGGCTCATTGGTGTATGTTTGAATTAAACATGATTCTCAAAGTGTGTTATGTTTTTATTTTATTTATTTATTTATTTTGAATGATACACATTTCACTTTTTTATCTTTTATTTCAAGCAATAAAGTGTAAGCATTTTTTTCTTTCTTTTCAGATATGGTTGACCTTTTTCAGTGGACGTTACATAATACTGTTAATGGGAGTATTTTCAGTATATACAGGACTGATTTATAATGATATATTCTCCAAATCATTTAATATATTTGGATCATCATGGGTAGTTGAGCAAGATGTGTAAGCACTGACTTTTGTTGTGATTACTGAAGAACTATGATTGCATATATTTTTATATTGTATTACATGTACACCACATAAATTTTCTGTGGAATCACTTTGTTTTCATCGTTTTGGGGATGGCAACTGCAATGTTTAAACTGACCTGACAGTTAACCACTAATGCTTTACATTTTTGTTCCAGTTAACTTAGCTCATTGCTCCTACAATTACAAACTTTTCACAATTTTCAAATCTTTTTGCTTCAAAAAATAACGACTCATCCACAGTTCCTTGCTAGCAAAGTACAAAATGTATTGCCCTTTCATGAATCAGCTGTCTCTCAGGTTTTGTAAAAATTGAGAAATTTACCTTTGTGTTAACTCTCACAATATGGACTCATCATATCACATCTCCATTTTTTTTAAAATACTTTCTCAAATCTGGCAACAACTGAAGTAATGTGTTTACCACCTCATGTTATTTTCATTCACTCTAAGAGTGATGAAAATAGAAGTTCCTATCAAAACATTCCTCTATTAAATATTTGTCACATAACTTTCATGTGTAGAATTCTAAGATGTCATTAGAAATTCCTTATACTTTTCATCTGTTTATGTTACCTTGTTTTTATGGGTAATTCACTGTTTGTACCTAGAAAACCACTGTAACAATGCAACATCTACAATTCCAATATAATTGAAAAGTAGTACTGCTAAGCATGAAAACAAATACTTACTTTAAAATGCACAGTGATTCTCAATTAGGTATCATTTTCCATGCCTTATAAACAGATCTGGTATCAATATGAAGTAATGAAAGGCTTGTATATATAACTTAAGTTCTATGACTTGTGCAAGATGATCACACATGTTCTGCATAGGTTTACTTAATTATCCTACAGATGGCTATGGCTATTAAGCAGTCAGTCTGTATTCAGCTTAGCATGCTGAGCTATTATTTAGGCTGATTGTTGGTTATTTCACAAAAATAGAAATATGTACAATAATGTGCAGTTATGATAAATGCTACAGTATTAGATAGTTATGACCACATTCATCCTTCTTTATACCCAAAGCATGTGTAATAATATTTAGGATATTTCACAGTGATAAAGTGTTTGTCAAGAGTAGAAGATATAAATAAAAAAAGTAACATGTGAACCAGTGATATACTAGATACCTGCAAAAGTCTACTATTGCCTGGGCGTATTTTTTCAAAGTTAGAAATGTGAAGTTTTATAAATTTCATAAGATCTCAAGAATAAAAGTAATTTAGTTAATTTTTTTATTAAATTTCAGCAACTGAAGATTCTGAGGAATGAAAGGATAGTGTTTGTGCATTTTGTGGAAGGTATTAATTCCTCTTCTATAACTTATAGTAAAGCACAACATGAAAATTTTCAAGACATGTACATATAATTTAAAGAATGTTAGAGAAAAAAGTAAACACATCATTTTTCTTGTAGTGAAAGCGCTCCCTTCATCTAAGTTCCAGACTGTAATGCTCTTTGAAAACTTGGCATGACGTGTTGTGCGGATCTCACTACTCCTGCAGTCTGAAAATGGTCTGAGCCAGGCAAGGTCAAGTGATAACATTCTGCCGCCGCATTGTTTGGCACTTAGTTTACTACGCAGTCTTCATTCGACACGTAGCTTATATAAACATTCGTTAGAACTGAGCTGCTGTGTTTTAATAACTGGAAACATAGTTATTTTTATGTGAGTGTGTGTTGGTTTATGATAATGGAGAAGTTTTTAAATAAAAAACGTGGTGTACTAGAAGTTGCAAGTAGTTCTAAACAGGCAAGAAGGAACAAGTCCAGAAATTATGATGCATACTTAGGTTTCGGTTTCACGTTCACTGTTGTTGAGGGCAAAGAACATCCTCAGTGTGTAATCTGCCTGAAAGTGTTGGCACATTAAACAGAATGCAAGCTAGTAATGTAAATGACTATTTTCTTTTAAATAACTAAAGGCTGCGCCTCCAGGCTCGCTACGCTCGTTTCCAGAGTAGAGATTGGGCCCTGCATCCCGATCTCCAAGTATATCACATGAAATAAAAACTGGAAAATTCTTATAAATTTAAGTTTTTATTGCATGTCTAAGCAAATAAGGCTTGTTATTCAGAAATTTCAGAGTTTTTTTTTACTGTTGTTAAGTTTTGGAAGGTAGAACTTAAACTGTCATTTGAACTTATAGCACTTACTAAATTAACCACTAAGGAAAACAAGATCGGTCCAAAAAGCATTTCCATAAACCGTAAACCGTTATGCTAAATTGTTAAAGTAGACTTCAAGTAATTTTGCTTCCTATACTTCCAATGGAAAACTTTTGTACACATTTCCTTCACAATTATTGTGTTCCCAAGGATGAAAATTTTAACATCAATTAAAATAACTTCACATTATAATTTCGAATACTTAATATTTTCTAAAACATAACCATAATTATATAAAAAATCAATAACTTTTCCTTTGGTGGTGTCGGAACTAGAAAAAAGATGGCGCGACCTGTACTTTGATGATGTCAGTAGACAAACAAATGTTAGATTACATAATTATGGTTATGTTTTAGAAAATATTAAGTATTCCAAGTTATAAAATGAAGCTATTTTAATTGATGTTCAAATTTTCATCCTTGGGAAGGCATTAATTGTCCAGAAAAAAGATGGTGCGACCTCTTCTTTGATGACATCAGTAGACAAACAAATGTTGGATTGCATAATTATGGTTATGTTTTAGAAAATATTAAGTATTCCAAGTTATAAAATGATGCTATTTTAATCGATGTTCAAATTTTCATCCTTGGGAACGCATTAATTGTGAAGAAAATGTGTACAGAAGTTTTTCCGTTGGAGCAAAATTACTTGACGTCCACCTTAAACAACTGAGATAGCTTTACCAACAAAACATATGCATAAAAAATTCTCCGCATCACCATGGCAGCAGGTCACAGGACCAGAACCTTCCTCTGTGGTTATCGTGAAGACAGACAAACCATTCGTTTCTTTCCTTTGCGTCTTTAAAAATGCTTAAAAATCAGAAAATTACTTTCTCCTAATTTTTTTTTTATTTTTGTAAAAAAGAAACGATAGTTGTAAGTTTATGCTGTAAAAATTGCAATGCCGACGTGTTATGATTTATAGTTTGCCATATATCCGTATTTTTTAATGGATCCCATCACAAAATTTAGAATGTTTTAGAAAATATTAGTATTTAGAATAGAGAGATACCACAAACTCTAATTTGGGCATTTTTTTTTAATTTTTGGTTCAGGGGTGTCACACGGAAAATGTTTCATGTGAGGGGCAGTGCAGTCTCAAAAAGTTTGGGGACCCTGTGTCAGATTATACTTACTGCTGATGAATTGAACTTCTCCATTAATTCTTGGCATGCATGAGAGTTTTATTTTGTATTTCAGACTCATCTTTTTCTCTTGCAGGCTTTCCTGAATCTGTTTTGCCCATGAATTTCCCAATTCCACTGCCTTTTTCTGCTGCCACTTGAGCTGAATAAATTCTCTTAGTTAGCACTTCATTACTCATTTTTTCAGCATAGCTAAACTACCTCTAAATTTTTATTTCTTCCCTACTCAAAACATTTTGTTTCACATTTCACATCTGCAACATGTTTTCATTCCTTACATTATCAGAAAGTAATATAGAAGTTTGAATTACACTCATTAGTGCTGAACTCAATTTTATGTGACTAATAATCAAATAGTGAAGCATTAAAATACTTGCTAGACTTGTTTTAATGTTTCATGACAAATGGGCATTGCATATCTGCCAACTCTTCCGGATTTTGTAGAAGTTTTCCGAATTTTTATACAGGCTTCCAGTTTTCCGGCCGGAAAGCTGGAAGACAAAATTTTCTGTATTTTTTGCTAAAACTATCCCTATAAATAAAATATATAACAGAGATGGGAATTCTGCTCCAATGTGCGCCAGAACCCCAGTGCCCCGTCGTCATTGTCAGAACTTTGGCACAGTAAATTCTCAGTGCACACCGTTTCGCTTGACGCTGAAGAAAGATTATGCGGTGGGAAGAAAGATTCAGAGACTCCGCAACTACTGCGGATTTTATGTAGTTACTAGGGAAATCGTCGGTCCGCTACAGATGACGGAAAACATTGAGTATGCTATGGAAATCGTCAGTTCACTGCAGACAACGGAAAATGTTGAGTATACTATGGAAATCGTTGGTCCGCTGCGGACGACGGAAAATGTTGAGTAAGCTATGGAAATTGGCGGAAGACGGAAAACATTAAGTATGCTGTGGAAATCATCCATCCACGCATACTCAATGTTTTCTGTCGTGGTGACGACAGAAAACATCAAGTATGCTATGGAAAACGAAAATCTCAGTGAAATTACGTTATTAAACATCTGTGTAAAGTTTATTTTCATGTTTTCAATACCCTGACACTTGTTAATGGGTTCTGAAGACCACCGTGAGCTACTCCCAGTCTGTGTAGGCACTTATTGCATTTACCGCAGGATTCCTATTGGTGTTTGAGGAAAACTAGAAAAAGAAAAATGTTAGCTCCACTTAGTGTTTCTCAACTTCAGAAGCGGTCTGTGTCCCTGATAATGTTAAATGAAGCAGAAGAAAGCAGTATAAGTTTAAAAAGAAAAAAATGTGGACATTGGAAGTGTCCAGGTACTTCTTAAGAATCAAAAACAAAAAATGTCCGATATCCTGGCATGTATCGGGGGGAAAAAAAAAAAAGAGCGGCAAGAAAAAATGTGAAAATTCTGTGTAGGTGTCCAAAAGGATAGAATTTTCTTGCTGACTTGTATGGATGGAGCGTTTCAAAATGTAGTAAATTATGCATAATGGACTTCTTTATTAATATTTCCCTTGTTTTCTTGAAGTGCATATAAAAATTTGTGTGTAACTAATTGCAAAACAAGATATACAGTTTTAGCTGTATATTTTTTTTTTTTTTTTGGACATAAAAAAAATCTTCCTGATTATTATGCAATCTTCTGGATGTTTTTTTTGTTTTTTGTTTTTTTTTTTTGTTTTTTCAATCTTCTGGTTTTTCATTAAGTTTAGTTGGCAGCTATGGCATTGTTTCCCGTGACAGCTTTACACCTTGTACGACGTATGAAACAGTGAAAAATATTGTCAACATATTAGTTGAAGTACACTATCTACCAACAAGTAATTGGACACCTGTGATAGCAAAGGAAAACAAAGTTTTTTCACCTTCAATAGTTGGTGGAGCCTCCACGAGCGGCGATTACAGCTGCGACCCTCTGGAGCATACTCTCAACCAGGCGTTGTATGACGGCTAGCTGTCTTTTCTTCCACTCAGCTTGGAGAAGACAGGTCAGTTCTTTCACCGATTTCGAACGGTGGGGGCACCCCTTAAGTCGACACTCCAACTTGTCCCATAGGTGCTCGATAGGGTTAAGGTCTGGGCTCTGCGCAGGCCAGTCCATTCGATTAACCCCATTGTCACCATACCAGGCCATGGTGGACCTCGCAACATGACAGGTGGCATTGTCATCCTGAAAGTAACATGAGTCCACCCCGTAAAACTGCCACAACGTAGGAAGCGCATGGTCATCCAAAATGGTGCAGTAGGTCTCGGCGTTGAGTCTACCAGGAATTGCGACCAAGGGTCCCGTGCCATACCAGGAGAAACGCCCCCATAGCATAATTCCACCGCCGCCGAACTTCACAGTTGGCACAATACATTCCGGCAGGAGGCGTTCTCCAGGCAGACGCCAAACCCAGACCCTGCCATCCGAACGGTAGAGGGTGAACCTTGATTCGTCGCTCCAGAGAACCTGTTTCCACTGTTCAATGGTCCACTGTCAACGTTCTTTGCACCACGTTAGCCGAGCAGTGCTGTTGGACTTGGTGATCAAAGACTTCTGGGCGGCAGCATGTCCATGATAACCGAGTAGATGTGCTTCCGTACGGATGATATTCATCGAAAGAACACTCCCGGATGCCTGTTGAAACTCCTCGTGGATTTGGCCCATGGATTTGGTGTGGTTCTTCCGAATTTCTCTGGCCAGCACCCATCGGTCTCCAACTCCCAGTTTTGTGGGTCTGCCGGGTCGGGGCACATTCAGACAGTCACCTCTCATCTTCCACTTGCCAATCACGTAGGCCACTGTCGATTTTGGGTACTTCAACTCGCTGGATATGTCACGTATGGATCGGCCATTTCTGTGATACCAGGCGATTACACCTTTCTCGAAATCAGAGAGCTCCAAACTGCATGGCATCTTGCATGCAACTGGTCGCGTTGTTGTTTCCCACACGATATTTAACGGCGGCGGCCGAGACGTGTATCAGGACCACAGATATCGTCGATTGCAGGGGTGTCCAATTACTTGTTGGTAGATAGGGTATATATTTGATCAGAAAGTGTTGTGCCAGAATCTCCTCCATAAATAATGCATCTTTCTAGCACACAAACAACTCCAGTGTTTCTTCTGCAGTAGCCAGGCTTCACTAGCATACATCAGAGTGGGAACAATTACACCTTCATACACAGATTCAGGACCTTTACAAGAACCCCACAGTCCCATGAAATTCTCCTAAAGCAGCTGTGACTTCCAAAGCTGAGAATCACATGCCTACAAATTTAATCATCAGATAAGTTTTCTCTGTCAGTCATACTTTGTTTACACATCAGCTCATTAACCTATTGTAACTCTGTACCATTTGGACTGATCTTGCATTTAGTGCCAACAGTTCCTCCCCCAATACTCCAATTTTTTTTTTCTTCCTGTATTTTTACTTAGTCTGAATTTTTTATATCAGCTTTGTTCATCTGGAACAACACACCATAAGTTTATTATAGGTATTCCTTTGCGATGGAAGTTAGGACATTAAAGATATAATTTTCAAATTACTTCTTTTCAGGATAAAAGTATCTCAACGCAGAACTCTCCTGGTTTGTTTTCATTTTTCAAATGAAATTTTGATTAAGCAACCTTACACATTTTGAATTTTTAGTCATATTTCTCTTTTTCTGTACGTTCTGATTTTTAGCCACATTTTACTTCATCTTCACAAACTGAGAATGAAGCAAAATTTGGCCATTGGGACAGACCTTTCATTTTGTATGTGATCCAATTTGCAGAAGTAACTTGTGTTTTGATTTTAAAAACATAAATTTCTAATAAGGATCTAAGCCAGTAGCCATTACATACAGTTTATGTATTTCCACTTTCAAAAATATTAGTTATGAAGGACCTCGTTTTCCTAGTTATTCAACCATCATTGGTTTTTTTTTTTTTGGTTTTTTTGTTGTTGTTTTATTGCTAAGAATAAAGTTCTAATGTGACTAAATTTGGAATAGAAATCAAATTACAAGCTTTGCTTGAACTAACTTTGGATGTCACTGTATAAAAATAACTCCTGTAATACAGTTGCAGTAAGTTGAAACACAGCTGCAGTCAAGTTCAGTATGTTATGAAATGCTAAGTATGATATGACAGGCTGCTTTTGTTCAAATATCTTTTTCAATGTATGTGAAATCCACTCATTAATACATTTTGTACTTGCTCTTTCAAACTGCTAATATTCACCGCACTTATGTGCACTGTCTTGGTACAAAACATATTGATTGCTTGTGGTATTTATGTTTGAGAATGGTAGCATAACACTTTCTGCATTTCTAATTGCAGTACCAATTGTCCTCCAGAAAATGGCATGCATTTAAAATGTAACATAAATTCTTAGCTTAAGATTAATTGTACATTAGTTTGTAGCTGGTCCATATGTCAAGAAGATCAAACTGTTCTGTAGTTTTATAGTGCCAATCAAATTCTGGGTTTTTGCCCGTTTATCACAAATAGTGAAAATAATAATAGTTAAAAATATTATCTTGGTATTTTGGGTGTCAAGGCTCCTAAGATTTTGGAAGATTAACAAATCCAGTTCAGGGTAATTGCATTTTATGCAAGGAATATATTCTTGAAAGGCCTTGCATAATTCAAGATTAATTTTTCCGTAGGAATAAATGTCACGTAAGGATGGTGTGTTTCTGTGTAATTAGCTTCAGTTCCATGGAACTACACTGGCGTGCAAAAATTAAGGACGTAACGGTTTTTTTAATGTAACGTCATGCAGAAGTGCTCCACATCGACTCAAATCATGCCATAAGATCCCCAAGATGTAAGAATATGGGACAAGTGAGCAAAACCGTCCAAACAAGGAATCCAAAGGATACAAAGGCACTTTATTGAAAAGGTAGCTTCAAGCACAACTGGACAGAAGACAGAAACGTCCATGTGACAGGCGGCTGCCAAGAAAAATCCAGTCTTTAGTAGGGGATATGATCACCCCTGATTGCGTTGCAGAATTTACAACGTCTGTCCATGCTGAGGACGAGGTTGTCAAGGAGCTGTTGAGGCATCGCGGCCCATTCCTCTTGTAGCACCAATCGCAGCTGCGGAATCGTTGCTGGCGGCTGGTGACGTTCTGCCAAGCGTCTCCCGAGAAGGTCCCACACGTGTTTGATTGGATTTAGGTCTGGGGACCTTGCGGGCCAATCCATGCGTTGAATATCTTTACTTTCCAACAGCTCTGCGACAGCCACTGTACGATGTAGTGTAGTGTTGTCATCCATGAAGAGGAACTCAGGGCCCACAGCACCTCTAAGCAAACGCACGTGAGGCAGGAGAACCTCGGTACAATAGTGGACACCAGTGACTGAACCTCCTTGGAAGATGTGGAGGTCAGTATGGCTACCAAGCATGATACCGCCCCAAACGAGAACTCCGCCACCTCCAAACCATTTCCTTTCGATGATGTTGGAGGTATGATTGTGTGTTCCCTGCTCTCTCCAGATGTGTATACGTCCAGAATCGCTCATCAGACTAAATTGACTCTCATCCGTAAAGAAAACTCGACCCCATTGCTGATGTGTCCAGTTCTTGTGTTCCTCGCACCACAGAAACCACCGTCTCCAATGAGCAGGCGTTAATGGCACACACCGTACTGGTCGTCATGCAAATGGACCACCTTTGTGCAGCCTCCTGGCCACGGTAAAACACGATAACGGACGTCCAGTTGTCTGTAGCATGTGCCTTGCGATTTCTCCCGCTGTCTGCCGTCTGTCGCTTCTCCCCTGTAGGACAATATACCGGCTGGCCGGCTGGCTGCCGCTGTGGTTGCTCGTGGACGACCACTGCTAAACTCTCGGACAGCTGTTCCTGTTGTTTGAAATGCTCTCCAAACTCGTGAAACAATGCTGTGAGCGATCCCGAACTCCTCGGCCACACTAGTCACACTTCGACCTTCTTCCAACTTCCCAATGACACGACCTCGGGTAAAGTCATCCAGATGTCATCTACTGGATTGCCTGTTGGCCATATCTCACGGTGGCAGCAACTCAACGTCGTTCAAACTGATGTACACTGTGCAATTGCTTCCACCGAATTGCTGAGCGTACACCGCCCGTGTGCTTTATACCGTTCCGACGCTCCCCCACGTCATGCTACATATATGTGCATGCCCTATCGTACCGGACTCTAGTCTATGTCCTGAGTGGTCTTTCGATCCGTTCTGCCTGCTCGTTCCGCCGTTATGCTAATTTCTCCTCTTTGTTCTTAATTTTTGCACACCAGTGTATAATTCCTGAATTGTGGAATGATAGCAAATGAGCATTGAAAGACTGCCTAGTTAAATGTCAAAAATTGTGGTTCCAAGCTACTGACCAAGAAATAAACCTGGAAAAAGGTGATAGAAGTTCCTAATGAACAAGAATCAGTAGATTTTACGCTTTCCAACCGTAGGTTGAAGAAGCGTATATGCTCCAGCTTTGTCCATCCATCTGTCTGTCCGCATGATAACTCTTGTCACAACTTGCGTAAAAATGGTTCAACTTCATTGAAATTTTAGTATGTGGTAGGGGACCACCTGGGGACGAACACTATTGAAAATGGGGTCAAAGGTCACAACATAGGAGTGGGATCCATTCCATTGCCCTTATGCGTCATAACTTGCATAAATATGGTTCGATTTCAATGAAATTTTAGTATGTGGTAGGGGACCACCTGGGGACAAACCCTATAGAAAATGGACAAAATAGGGGTCAAAGATCAGGACACATGAGCGAGATTTATTCCGCAGCCCTCATAACTTGAGTAATGATTTCTGGTATGTTAGAAAGCGTATCACAATCAATGCATTGCATGATTTTACTAACTTGTTTTAGTTAATAAAATCATGCAATAGATTCCTAAGCACCTCACTCAGGTGTGAAGTGATTATGACTTTCAAAGTTGCATTACGTGGTATTCTTGACATTTTCACATTTATAGTGATACAAAATCTGCTTTTTACATTTTTCATGCAGTTGTTCAGACACATTGCCAACACGTTCCTACCACTGAAGTTGTTCAAGAACCTGAGGTGAACTAACTTAAAAGTTACATGCACCAGTTTCTTACAGTCATATACAACATGTCGGTCAGCTGAAAATTAGTGGTCTGGAATTTTTACTTATAGGCACATTTAAATCCTTTTGGAGCAATACTGTCATAAATATATATATATAACAATGTTTTTTTTTGTTTTTTTTTGCATTTCTTTTTGTCTTTTTAATCAGGTAAGTACATCAGTGTGGGAGATTAGCCCACAGCTGATGGTTCCAGCTGGTCATTCAACGTAAGGATTCTGGAACAAAACCCAGTTAGTTGGGGTCTTTTCACCAATGTCACACAGAACTAGCTGGCACCTCTCCAAAATTCACAGAGACCCTTGTTGCTATTCTGTGTGCCATTGTTTCCACTGAGCGCCCCGAGGAGGCAAACCCATCTCTCACTAAGATCGCCTGTTTTGTGATTGACCAGGTGAGTGAGTTTGTGTATTTAGGAAGCATGTTTGACAGAGAGAACAAATTGGATGGTGAAATTAGTAGGTGAGTGAATTCTTCATTGAAAGTCATAGCTGCTTTGAGAGGTTTTCACAGAAATGATGGGTTCTCAAGAGAGTCCCTCATGGCTGTGTATGAAAGTGTAATTGTTCCTACTCTGATGTATGGCAGTGAAACCTGGGCACTGCAGAAGAAACTTAGATGTTGTTTGTATGTTGGAGAAATATGTTTGTGGCAAGACACGTTCTGATGGTGTGGGGAATGAAGATGTGTTGCAGTTGTGTAATGTGAAGCAAAATGTTGTTATCAAGGTAGAGACTAATATGCTTCGGTGGTTTGGCCATGTTGAAAGAATGAGTGATGAGATGCTTACTAAGAAAATCTTTTTAGCCCAAGTGGCAGAAAGGGAAGGCCAAGGAAGTCATTGGAGGATCAGATTCAAGAGTGTCTGCACGAGAAAAAGATTATGAGTATGAAGTATAGAAGATCTTGTGTATGGCGCGTGATGGATGTGAATGAAGCCCGAGCTGTATGTCAAGATCGCTGTAAATGGAGAAGTTTGATACGGCAACAGTAAGTAAAAATTATCTGGTAGTTTTTTGTTTTTTTTTAAGCTAACCTCTGAATCTCAGATAACAGATTAGTGATATATCATCATCATCATCATTGTCAACCATTATCAATCCACTGCTGGACGAAGGTCTCCCCAAGTTTCCTCCACAACGGTCTGTCTTGTGCCAGTCTCCTCCATGTCACCCCTGCATACTTTCGAATTTCATCCACCCATCTCCCATGTGGTCTTCTTCTGGGTCTTTTCCTGTCCCTTGGAATCCAATCTAAAATTTCGGCTGTCCATCGATGATCTGTCCTTCTGGCAGTATGTCCAGCCCATTGCCATTTCAGGGATTTAACTCTGATCATGATGTCTTCCACTCTTGTCATTTTTCGGATCCACGAGTTCCTCTTCTTATCTCTCCTGGTTACACCAAGTATGCACCTCTCCATGCTTCTTTGAGTTGTCTGCAGCCATTGTTATATATATATATATATATAGTGATATATATATATATATATAACAATGTTTTTGTATTTTCCAGAGCCAATGCTTTTGTATTTCAAGCCATTTAAGATTTTCCAAATTT
This sequence comes from Macrothele yani, assembly GCA_039090855.1. NCBI lineage: Eukaryota > Metazoa > Arthropoda > Arachnida > Araneae > Macrothelidae > Macrothele > Macrothele yani. The sequence continues at coordinate 9,502,356 of CM076994.1, read as the reverse complement.
AATCGGTTTTCAGAAAATTTTATTTCCTGTGTGTCATGTTGTTGTTTTTTTCCTATATCTGGCTTATGTACTATGAAGCCCTATCACTCATTTGTGACCTCTCTTTGTGCATTTATTTTTCAGAAGAGTTTTAATATCCATGGTGTTTAAATTTCTTCCAGAATGAGCTTTTTGGCAGACCAATCATTTTGCTGTACTCCAAAGGTCCTATATTCTTATGCTCACAACAGTATAACTTTAATGACTCAGTAGAATTCTTATGCAAAATTCATATTTCTGTTTCCCAAACAAATTAATAAAAGGCTTTGCACTATAGCACTACATTTTTTTGTAATTTAACCACTAGTAGCAAAAATGTGTTGCTAGAAGTACAGGCAAATTAGTTGAATGAGAAAGGCGTAAGATAAATATGTTAAAAAAAAAACAAAAAAAAAAAACAGTGTAGAATTTAAGTTTGGTTCCTGTTGATGTTTTCTCATAATGCTATGTGATACTGTTCTAAAATTTTGTCTAAATTTTATTTTCATATGGGGTTATTTTAATTTGATCTGTCACTTCAGAAATCTGTGCTCTTTTAACCCTTTAACAACCATAACGCCCAAAATGCCCATATGTACAAACAGCCTTAGACGCCCGAAACGCCTGTCTGGAGTGATTCTTCAAATTTTCTCGACCTATGGGGGATCAGCAGGAGTCAATGCCAGTCACTATTGTTTTATTAAAAAAAAAAAAAGAAGTGAGACAGTAGACAGTTTCAGTTGTTATGTTGTTTAGAGTGATGCAAGATTTTAGGGTCATGGTCGTTAAAGGGTTAAATGCTGACACAGGCCAATTTCTGCTGCATACAATATTACAACTTTCTCCAGTTTTGTTTACACTTTACTTTTTTTATAGCACTGCTGTTCTAGACTTTAAAAAATATTGCAATTTTATCTCTTTCAGTTTTAAGGAGAAGTTCCCTAAAGTCTTCCAGTTGGACCCTACTGGCAATAAAAACTATTTAGGAACACCTTATCCTTTTGGAATTGATCCTGTAAGTAATTCATTTTTAAATTAGTTTCAAAATCAAAACAGTATCTGTTCATTAAATTGCACAGTTTCTTTCAGAAGCTTAACTCTTACCTCCCACTTATATACTGAGGGTCATTTATTTCCATGTAGATTGTCCTTCTGACCAGCAATCTTAGCAGACAGGTTTCCTACCAGTGTGTTCCCTGTTGGGTAGCAATGGCACACATGACACACTTGAGATAGCTGTTCCACCATGGAAATTATCTGGAACTAATAAATAGCATTTGGAAAAGAGATATCAGCAGAGTGAGTGAGCAGTCTGCATCGGCCTGACCCCATCTGGAAAGCACAAGCCCATAGGCTGGGCTTCTTAAATCAGTTGAGTGAAAATTCTGGTATCAGGCATGTACTGAAAGGTTTAACATTTTGCTCTTGTATTAAAATATATTTTTGTCTCACAAAATGAAGACTAATTTGCTAAATAATCTGCTGGCGAAGTTCTCTGACTGAAACAAATCTGCTGCTGGATGAATTGATTGATTACAGCTTAAATCAACAAGTCTGAAATGGGATGATTTATTTCTTTTGAGGTTGAAATCAAATTCTATTTTTACATTGTGAGCTTGTGAGCTTTAGCAAGTAAAGCATGAGGCTTTCTTCTTTTCTGAGAAATGCTTACATGAATAGAGGTATCAGCCTCTCGAAACCAAAATGAACTTTTGGTGCCGTTCATTGCTACAATGGAGATAGGAAAGTTTGAAGTATTTGTTTACACATTTGGGGATCAAGGACTACCTTGCTTGTATTTTAAGTGTAAAAGAGGAAAAGCATTTGTTTCAGAAGTTAGACTAAAACCTTAACAATGTGAGGAGTTTTTACGAGAAATGGCACTTTTCTTTGACATTCCCTCTACATTTAAGTTTTTTTTTTAAACTCAGCACTTTTGTTTCTCTGTGTACCAGGAGTTTTTCAAACTTTTCTGAATCATGGTCAACATGGCAAAACCGAATAGGACTCAAAGGCCACATGGAAAAGAAAAGTAAAAATGCATATGTTTATTATGAATATCCATTATTTCAGGCAGGTTTTGAATCCTAAAACTTTACTTTCAGATTAAGAAACAATATAGTTAACATGATATCTGTGTTACAAAGAATTCTGAAATGGTTACTTACATTTTTCAGTATTCTTAAAAAGTCGGTGTGTGTGTGTGTGTGTGTGTGTGTGTGTGTGTTCATTTCGAAAATGTAGTTTCTTCCAGTTTAGAATTTCCTTTGTGGTCAATGTCTTGTGGGTCATCAAAAGGGGGATCCGCGGGTGACACGTTTTAAAGGGAGAATTGCGTTATTTGCAATAAATGGTGGAGAACACTTGATGGATGTATAAAACAGAGCCTGCCCGGGCCAGGCCAGGTTTTCCAATTAAAGCCCATTCAGACCTCTAGAGTGAGTGTAAGATTGTAGTACACAGTACTAGAGGAATAAATGGACAGATGAATGAATTGAAAGTCATAGCTGCTCTGGGAGGTTTTCACAGGAATGATGGGTTCTCTAGAGAGTCCCGCATGGCTGTGTATGAAACAGTAATTGTCCCTACTCTGATGTATGGCAGTGAAACCTGGGTACTGCAGAAGAAACATAGGAGTCGTTTGTGTGCTGGAGAAATGCGTTACTTATGTGGGGTTTGTGGCAAGACACGATCTGATTGTGTGAGGAATGAAGATGTATTGCAGTTGTGTGATGTGAAGCAAAATGTTGTTAGCAAGGTGGAGACCAATATGCTTTGGTGGTTTGGCCATGTTGAAAGAATGAGTGATGAAATGCTTGCTAAGAAAATCTTTTCAGCCCAAGTGGCAGGAAGGAAAGGCAGAGGAAGGCCAAAGAAGACATGGGTGGATCAGATTCAGGAGTGTCTGCACAATAAAAAGATTATGAGTATGAAGTATAAAAGATCTTGTGTACGGCGTGTAATGGATATTAGTGAAGCACGAGTTTTATGTCAAGATCGCTGTAAATGGAGAAGTTTGATACGACAACAATAAGTAAAAATATCTGGAAGTTTGTATTTCTTTTTGGAGCTAACCTCTGAATCTCAGAGAACAGCTTAGTGATATGGGATGAATGAGATGATTGAAGAAATGAATAAGTATGGATTGGATGCATTTTAGTGAAACTAAAAAGAAAACAATTGGGATATATATACTGTAGTTCACATTTCGCTAACTTGCAAAGAACTTATTTCTATGTGGCTAAGTAATCATTAAATAATCGGTGCATCAAACATTGTTCACTACTGTTTTACATGTTATTATAAGTTCGGCAACCAGGAGATTATTACTTGATGTTAAACCTTATATAGAGAACAACTGTTAAAATTAAAATCAATGAAATAATGAACATTACTTTGACTTACCACAACAGAAGTCATTGAAGGGTCTTCATATGCACTCATATAATGAATATATTCTCAAGCCGTACATAGCAGATGTTGCCGTAAGTATCTGACTTATTAAAGAGTGTGTGAGTACTGTACAAGAATAAAATGAATTCAAGATACCTTAAAATCTGAACGAGACAAAAATCGAAGAGTTGAATTTATGCAATAAATGTCAAGACTGAAAGAGTTAAAATACAAATGGAACATTAAAAAGAATAAAAATTTCAAAGAATAATCATGTTGTGGTAAGTCGAAGTAATGTTCATTATTTTATTGGTTTTAATTTGAATAGTTGTGCTCTATATAAGGTTTAACATCAAGTAATAATCTCCTGGTTGCTGAACTTATAATAACGTGTGAAACAGTAGTGAATGATGTTTAATACACTGATTGTTTATCGAATTGGGATAGAATTGAAGTAGAGATATGTCAGATGATTACACATATTCAATCTTTTAAGGCTTAATACCAAAAAAAAAAAAAAAAAACATGTGCGACGTGAAATGTTCTTTTAGAATAGGCTTTGGCGACATGCAAGTGTTCCAATAGTAAGTTCCCTATTATTTTATTATTAATTAGGATAGATGTGACTGGAATGGTGAACATGTGCTCTGGAGTGTTGAATAATATAAAAGGACAAGCTGGTGTATTTGTGATTTTAAGTGAAAAGATGAACAACTTTATTCACTTGGTAGTTGCATAAATGAAATAATTCCATAGGTGCATTTCAAAATGAATTTTCAGAAAATGATAATTGTTGTAGTGTTTACACTTTGTAATTCTGAACCTTCTAATTGGAAGGTAGGAACATTAAGAATCTCACAAAATGAGTAATTCCAGAAGTCATGAGCTTAACGCTATTTTGAACAAATTTAGCACTAAAGAGAATGTTATAGTATGGGATTTCATTTGTAGAGTAGGTGTTCAGAATTAGATTTCTGACAATGTTCCAAGTAAGTGCAATGATGCAAGTGTGAATGATTATTGTGAAATTAAAGTTTGCATAGAAAATGGATTATTTATGTGTATCTCATACATTTTTCAACTACAAGTACATCCACAGACATATGTGGAAGAATTGTACTCTGTGGTGGAAAAGTGCAATTCATTTTATAGTGTTTGGTTAGCACCTGAAGCATTTAGTTGTTGAAACGTGTGTAAAGAGAGGTGCTGAGATGTTGGCTTTGATCATTGTCTGCCATTGTCACAAGTGAAGTTGAATGTTAGTTGGAAAAAGAATAGAAAGGTGATTGTGATGAAAAGAAATAAAGGTTGAAAGGATTCCAGAAGAAAACCATCATTATTCTAAAATGCTCTGGGAATGACTGAATCTGTTGAAGGCATGTGAGAGAGATGCAGAGAAGAAATGGACATGTTTTGAGAACTGTATTGTCACTGTCACTGAAGAATGACAATACAGTTATAAAACATTAATTGTAGTACAACATTGGGATGCATTATGTGTGATGCTTGGCAAAAGAGTCGTAAGACAAAGCATATCTGGGAGGTTACAAGGAACAGTTACTGAGGACAAATATTGTTGTAAACACATCACAGTAAGACAAATAGTAGGAAAGATAAGATGGGCATGCATGAATTGGCTTTTGGGAAAGATATGAAATTGTTCTGATAGTGCATGAGACTTAGAAAGAACTGGGAAAATAAAGCTTTAAATTGTGTGTGGAACAGGATTAGAGAAATCATGTACGTGCTTTATGATTTAATTAAAATATGTGAATACTTCTGTGCGGTATTAAAACACGAAAGTAAAGATGATTTAGGGGTAGAAGCAGATGACACCACCAAGAGAGAAGCAAACATAGTAGAGATCTCAAGAAAAATGTTTTGTAAATCTGTAAAATCTGTTCGAAATGTTAGTTTCCTTGGATTAGGTGAGATGGTGAAATAACGATGTGACTCTGTAATTGACTGTTTAACTGAAATTTGTCAGTTGTGTTGGGAGCTGTTCCTTAGGATTCAGGAAGATGCTAATATTCTTCTTTTATATAAGGAGAAATTTGATCAGTCTGAATGCAACAACTGTCAAGGTATCAGCCTGCTAAGTGTGCCAGGGAAAGTGTTTGGAAAGATCATTATTAATAAGGAATGAGGCTTTAGATCAGAGATGTGGGATGTACAGATTGGATTTATGCCTGGTAAGGACTGTCCTATGGTAAGGAAGTTTTTGCTGCCTTTATAGATTTAGAGAAAGCTTATGGCCAAGTAAATCGGTTACTTCTGTGGAAGGACTTGAATAAATATGGTGTAACTGGGAATCTGCTTAATAGTGTGAAAGCTATGTATGCTGACAGTAGAGCCTGTGCACGAGTGAATGGTGTTTTATTGAAATGGTATTCTATTGATGCAGGAATTGGACAAAATTGTGTAATGTCCCCATGACTGTTTAATGTATTTATGGATGCATGCATGTTGCCAAAATAGACAATATTGGTTTATGTCTTGATAATATCTGTGCGTGCAGATTTCTGTACACATGTATATGTGTGTCTATTCTGTTCCAAAAAAAAAAACAAAAAAAAACTTATGGACAAACTTTCTACATTGGAAGCTTTCATCAAAGCATCAAAAATAGATTAAATTGACATCAAAAAGATGTAAAAATGGGAAATTCTAGTACTTCCGTGTCTTCACTTTAGAAAATACCTCAGCTGAATCCTGTTGGAAGGATTCAAAGCAAATTGCACCATTTTCAGGTTTGCTTGCAACTTTGCTTCCGTGAAGGCTTAGAAATTTATCAATAACTGCAATTTGTAATTTCCACATATCACCCCCAGATCTAGAATCAGTTCTCTTTCATAATGAATATAACGTTCGTGAATCTGACAACCAGGGGCGAATTGGCGGTCGCAAAAGGGCCCGGGAAAATTTTTGCAATTGGGCCCGGTCAGTTGTAGTTTTGCTGTACTATTGTATCACAACTGAAAATCACTTTTTTATTTAAGAAACAAACAAAAAGTACAGTTGCTCTGGAAACAGTGGCAAGCATAGTACTCGGGATGGGGGGGGGGGTAAAAAAGTATACCTGTCATCTTTAAATTGAAGTGGGTGTTGCAAAAAAATTTCATCGGCCCATGACAAGATTTTACTGCAGAAAAATTGTACTGCAATTTTTCTGTTGTGGACAATCACAGAAATTTCAAGATATTTAAATATTGTGTCAAACACACTTAATCGACATGGAAAAGTGAATAACCAGGTTTAAATCACTAGTTTAGTTAGTTATGTGTGTAACTGCACTGGAGAAGCTTCTAATTTTGGACACACTCAATATTTATATTTGTTTAAAATTTTCTCTTAAGAACGCTGAAGTAAGAATATTAATTTTTTTAACAAAATTGCTTATATAGCCTTTTCATGTTTGACAGATGGTAAACTAATCTTGATTTTCATACCTTTGATATTTCAGTTCTTAAATTTTCACCAAAGTGGGCTGAAATTCCAGCAAATATTTAAAAGAGAGAGAGAGAGAGAGAGAGAGAGAGAGAGAGAGAGAGAGAGAGAGAGAGAGAGCTGCTACTACCAAAATTATGTTGGAGTTGTGCTAAAAATCCTTTCGTTCATAAGACATGATTTTTAAATTTAAGTAAATGAAAAAAAATACCAAAATTTTACACTAAAATTTTCTATTTGTTCTGCAATTTTTGTAATTTTTCTGATTGTGGACAATCACAGTTAGAAATTTTAAGATTTTTAAATATCCTGGCGAACAGATTCTTCTTTAGTGATCATATATTTGTATGTGTTTCAATTACAAAACATGCTTTTATGCTGCGGTTATGTATTGTAAAGACACCTTACTAAATAACATAAACAAAACATTTTGCAACTTCATGTTAAAATGATATTTTCGTAAATGCCTTCATCTGCTGCATTTGTCAGTTATCACAAGGAGCGTAAGTAGAACATTTCGGGGGAAAGGGATTGTATATGAACACCCCCGCAAATAATCTTACAGTTATTTCAAAATAAAGTGCTTGATATTATTAGCTTTCACTCTGAATTAAAATGCTATATAAACAGCAAATATGTAGATTGGATTTGAATATTATGCAAGATTTTTTTTTTTTTTTTTTTTTTTTTTATTTAGCAAGATAAGGAATTTTGGAGATTTGTTAAATTTCAACTAGTAGTTCCTTACCTTATAATCAAATTTAACTTTCCGATTACAATTTGCATGGACATCAAATTTTGTTTACATGTATATGCATTAATGTTTGGTCGTTTTATGCTCTTTTGATTTAATAATGAATTTTAACCACATATAATATTTAATGTATATTGTGTTTATGTCTGAGTGGGGAGGGGGGGGGGTATTCAAAATATTTTCAGTCTTGGCCCTATCTCAGAACTTGCACCCATGGGCCCATCTATTACCATTGGGATTCTTGCAGTTGCCTGGTGAGGGGATTTTTTCCTCTAATTCAAAATAGTTTCTTTTCCCCGCTTGTTATAATTGCATTATGTGTATTTCATTTATAAAACAAATGTTGTGGTTCAGTTGTGTGTTTAAAAAGCTGAACTGAGAACATTTTTAAGAAAGTAAAAAAGAAAGAGACAAAATATATGGAAGTGGCCTACCGGGAAATGTCCCAGTAGGCCAATCCGCCCCTGCTGGCAACCATTTGCAGGAAGCAAATGATGAAGATCTGGCAATGGCCTAGTAATTTCCATCCAAACTCTTGGTAAAGAGGACTGATTCAAAAGTTCCCACATGACATTACTTTTTTATGTAACTTTGGCATGAATTTCTATTTTCTTTACATCAGAATACAAATTAGAATATTTTTTTCAAAATTCTGTAGATTTCAAAACACAATGCAGTCTTCTCCCCACTGCCCTCCTGTAGCAATAGAATTATAATTTTATTAGAAAATATTGTCTTCAAATAGTTCATTTAAAAGTACCATTCTGTCTAATGCAGTGGTCTTCATTCTGCTTCTTAGACATTGGATAATATATTCTTATGATAGTCTCATTGTTTTTAATTTATGATGTGCTCTTTTACAAGGTTATTTTATGTTCCTTTAATGCATCACTGAATTTTTTATAAATATATAAATTTTATAATATGCTGAAAAGCATCACTTAAAATGTAATATTTCACCAAATGTTTAGCAAAATACACTGCTGTCTGTTAGAAATGCAACACCAAGAAAGATCTGGGATACTGAAGTGAGATTTATAGAGTAAATTTCTTCTGATGATTTAAATCTTGCATCATAAGTACAGACCTGTAAGTATGTGGTACATACAATACTAAGTACCTTGTGTACCCACCATGAGTGGGAATAATGGCTTGTGCACTGCATGGCATCAACAGGAAAGGGTTCAGGATGTTGCATTGCAGAAAGTCATTCCATGCTGTGTTGCTTCATTCCCAAAGTTCATCTTGGGTAACTGGAAGCAGAGCCTGATGGTCCATTTGTTAAACAACCATTTCCCACACTTGTTCAAAGGGCAACAAATCAGGTAAATGTACTGGCCAAAAAAGATGTGGCACGTCAGGCATCCAGGAGCTGTGATACATTCCGTGCCACATTTGGTTGGGCATTATCTTGTCGAAAGATGGCACCGGGGACTGTCTGCAGATATGGCAGCACTTCAGCTTCCATGACTTCCACAATGTACTGCTGGCTGGTCATGATTCCTGTCGTGTGTAGAAGGTGGGAACATGAATGGAACCCAACAGCACCCCTACCAGAATGTCCGGTGTAGGACCTGTGTGATGCTGCATAACGCATGCCTCCAGCAGCTGTTCACCACTGTGTCACATACATGGATACATCCATCATGGGTCAGGATGAACTGCAACTCATCAGAAAACACTGTAAGCTGCCATTCATCACACCAGTGTCTGCGTTCTTGGCCCATTTGTAGCTGCTGAAGTCTGGTTTAAGGCCAAAGGAAGTCAAAACAACTGATGGCAAACAATGAGGCTTATCTGAAGGAAATAGCATTGAACAGAGCTTGCAGATAACCCTTGATGTGATACAGACCTTCATTTGTGCTATACAGACCTTCATTTTGTGCTAACCATCAAAATGTGGCTGCTTTGTCCACCAGCACCATATGGTGGAGATGACAGTCTTCCATTGCATTCTTCTGTGTGGGCTTCAGATCACTCACATCAGTGTGTCAAATCTTTCTCTTCCCACTGATTCACCATACTGTGCAGATGACAGTTTTCCTATGTATTATTCTATCCCTGGGCTCCAGATCACTCATGTCAGTGTGTCAGATATTCCTCTTCCCACTGATGCTCCATACGGTAGAGATGACAGTCTTCCTGTGCATTCTTCCATCCCTGGGCTCCAGATCACTCGTGTCAATGTGTCAGATCTTCCTCTTCCCACTGATGCTCCATACGGTGGAGATGACAGTCTTCCTGTGCATTCTTCCATCCCAGGGCTCCAGATCACTCATGTCAGTGTATCAGATCTTCCTCTTCCCGCTGATGCACCATACCGTGGAGATGAAAGTCTTCCCATGCTTTCTTCCATCCTTGGCCTCCAGATCTTCATGTCAGTGTGTCACATCTTCCTTGTCCCACTGATGCTGTATTCATATCACTGTGCTTGCATTTTGTACAACAGGAGCGGTGCTGTCATGAAAGGAAAGTCTGCCTTCCCACAGTCCAACGTATTGACCTCACTCAAAGACTGTACATACTGGTCTCGTCTGCTGCAGTGGGGCATACTTAGTTACTCATGGTTCGTACACTCCTTGAAAACATTGAAAAGTCCTTGACAAAAAAGTTCATTTCCAAGTCCTTGAAAGTACTTGAAAAAGTTTGACTCCATAAATGCTACTTGAATTTTTTTTTTCTTTTAAGTGATGGTATGAAAGAGCATGTGTAAAAAAATTGTTTTTTATAAAACGTTGTATAGGCAATTTCTGAATAGTTCAGAACATGCTATTTGATCACCTTGGTGTGATCAAATAGCAAGTTCTGTGCTATTTGATCACACCAAGGTGATCAAATAGCACAGAACTTACATTCAACTCAGGGGTGTGTGTAGACAGGAGTTAGCTTGGCTATGACATCTTTACGGAGTAAAGCATCATCCATGGGAGTAAAATAAGGGGAATGATGTATTCACGAATCATGATGAGCTTCTGTTGATGGAGTTAGGAATGCGTTCTTGCTGGAGGGTTAACACTAAAATAATGTACCCTTTCAAATTATTCCACAAAATAAAATGATTTAGAAAAACACCAAAACAGCAGGGCAATTCAAAGTTAATAAAATAAATCAATAGGGAGGTAGGGTGTAACAAGCAGATCATTGAATGTGTGCCCATTCCAGCTAAGTTTAATGGTCTGAACTTGCTGAAATACTTATCTACTGATCCACCAACAGCACACAATATGATAATTTGGTTTTAAAAAGTCATTGAAAAGTGCTTGAGTTTATTTTGCTTGGAAGAATATTAACCTTGTTACTACTACAACCTTACTGCAACAATTCCTGCAAATTGACTCTGGCTGCTTGGTATATCTTGCTTTCATACCTCCTGAATGACAGCTGTAGAGGTATTGGTGGCACAAATCATTTCATTTGTACAGGGGATTGTAACCATTTACACCTCCTCACATATTCTACCCATGCTGCAAATTTCAGTCCAATGACACATGTTTTTCCTGGTGTTGCATATTTCAACAAGCAGCAGTGTACACATGTGTATTACTGTTTGTTCCCTTATGCTTCCTGTTAACTTTTTTTTTACTTCTTTTGTAGGTTTGGCAAATTTCTACCAATAAAATTCTCTTTCTTAATTCCTACAAAATGAAAGTTTCCGTGATTTTTGGAGTTTCACAGATGATCTTTGGTGTTGTGCTCAGCCTTTGGAACCACAGGTATGTAAAGCAATTTTAAACCTCTTTAAGATTTTAAATTGACAGATGTTGATTATTTGGATTAATTTCTTAGACCATTTATCGTGCTCAATTCCTGTCCATTTTTCTTTCTTCAGCGACAAAAGCTGTGCAGAGAGTTTCATCTTCACATAATCAATGAGAAGATAATGAAAAAATTATGAAAATTTAAATTTTTATTTATCTGCTGAAAGATAAAATATAGACAATTATAAGTGAATTAGCTTTTGTATCCTTTTATTTCTGTAATCCACATTGTACCATGGTGCCAGTGCCACACTAATTGTGCCGGACTGTGCAAAAATGGTGCTTTTGTGCCATTCTGCTCTAGAACACATATTTAGTCAAATGTGCGCCAGTCCTGCCTCAAAACCACTTTTTAGAGACTTTGATATGTACTAAAATTTGAGTGAAAAAGGATACTTCTTCGCATAAGATTTGTAAAAAGCCATGCTGTTATTTGAATGTGGTTCTGGTGGGGTCAGTAGATCTTTAAATAATAAACATCTAGATTTGATTTGCTCTAAAATATTAACTTGATAGCATGTGAAAAAAAAAAAAGGAAAGCTTTGTTTTTATTTTAGTCAAGCTTAAAAAACAAACAAAATGAAAGGTTGTGAAACAACATGTCACACCAATGTCAACAAAATATCACAATCGAAACATATATCGTTGTTCAATTTTCGCTAAGTTGCGATGAACATACTTTTTACGTGGCTACGATATTCAAATTCGGTTGACATTAAATGTCTGTAAATACTGTTTCACACGTTATACAAGTTCCGCTATCGGGAGTTTGCAAAAGGACATTAACGTAGTATTGGCAATTGAAATCAAGTATAATAATAATAAGTATCTATACTTACAATATTTATAGTGGCTGTAGGTGCTTCATATGTGCGTCATCCAAGAATGTGAATTCTTTCAATTGTGAAGTTAAAATTCATGATACTGTAAAATCTCGCCAGATAAAATTAAACAAGATGAATTTTCTACAATGCAAAAAAAATTCTTTAACATCGATGAAATAAGAAACTGAATTAAAACCTTGTTGAATTTTTAAAAACGAACTACAATCCTGAAGAGGAGACTATCTTGACCGCGAAGCATCCTGATACATAATGAAAACCAAAGATGAATTATACTTTTGCCAAAACCTCAAAAAATAAACAATCTTGAAAAAGAAAAATACAAACATACAAATCTCCGAATGCGAAGCACCAAACTAGTTTCTGCTACAATTTATAGCCATCATCAGTGGTAGGTGCACGGACAATAGGATCGCCGCACTACTGCTCAGGTATGCAGCCTAACCCCAATGTATGTTCAGCCCTGTCGTGTAGATATTTGCGCATCATGATTTAGGTTCAACTGCACATATCAATGGTGTCGCCATCTGTTGTCAAACAAAAATATACTAGTAGCTTTTTACGTAGAAATATTCAACTGCATTTTTTTAAGTAATATTTGATGTCACATGTTTTTTGTTAATATTTTCCTCTTGAACTGTTTCTCTCCTGTTCAATAAGGTACCTCCATGCAAAGTGAAGCTCCACTGGACTATTAACGTTACAGTTGTATCTCTTGGTTTTCTCAATGACTACAGCCTCGGAGGTTAGAATCTGGGCATGTGATCTATGTGATGTTAGAATTTTGTGTTAGTCCAATCAGGAGTTACATGATTTTTGATACAATGTTGTATTAATGAAGTTTTTTCATCTTTTCTTGTCCAGTTCGTAATATGTTCATTTAATCTAGTCAAAAATCTTCTACGCGTACTTCCGATATATACTTTGTCTTTTTGGTTATCATCCGTAACTGTTGGAATGACATAAACTCCAGATTTATTTAGAATTGATCTATTATTAGTAGTAGTAAGTATGCTTCCATTGTCAATAACTGTTTCTGCGATGTTAATATTGTTGTTGTAACATTCTTTTTAAAATAGTACTAATAGGAGGTAAGTATGGAAATTTTCCATAATATTGCTGTATTTCTTTTTTAATGTTATTATCGAAACGATGTATATTGGCCGTAATGTTGTTATATAAAGATTTGACTAATCCTTTACTATATCCAAATTCTTCTGCAGTTTTTTCAATCCATTTTATCTCTTTGATCTTCCAATTCTTTATTGGATGAGTGTGTTATTGCTCTTTTAATATAAAAGCGGAATGCTGCAGTCTTATATTTCCAAGGGTGTGTAGAATCTCTTGGGATAATTGCCTGTACATATGATGGCTTCCGGTATACAGAATATTCTATAATTCCGTTATCCTTTTGTATAGATATATCCAAGAAGTTTAGCTGGCCATTAACCTCAATTTCTTTACTAACCTGTATAGATTGATAACAATTGTTAAATTCTAGCAATGAAATTATCCATTTCAAGATTGAGTGCTGCCAAAACAGTAAAATATCATCTACATATCGGAGATATACATATGGTAAGTATATATTAGAATGATCTAATATACAGTTTTCAATATCTTGCAGAACGACTTCGGCCAGTAGCCCTGAAATTGGGGACCCCATAGGGGCGCCATACTGCTGTTTATAAATTATCCCATTAAATGTGAAATAATTATTATTTGCTACAAAAGATAATGCAGATACAATACTGTTTGACTTTATCAGTAAGATTTTCTTCATCCAATCTGGAATTAATTAAGTCAATAGCGACATCTGTTGGAGTATTGGGATATAAAGAGATGACATCTAAACTGGCCATTGTGAAATTGGAGGTTTTAATTGTTTTTAACTTGTTGGTAACTTCTGTAGCATTAGTAATACTGGCTACATGGCTATTGTAGAATGGTTTGATGTAGTTAAATAGTGCTCTCTCTAAGTTAATAGTAGGAGATAAATTCTTATTAACAATAGGCCTAATAGGTTCTGCCAGTCTTATGTGTTTTTATTTTACCAAAAATATTTGGTGTACAAGCACCTACTGGTGGAATACATTTGCTTTTAATAATTGTAGTAAGTCACTGTGATTTTTTATATTAGCTATATAAAAAATCACAGTGAATCATAAACATCATAAATATTTTTGGTAAAATAAAAACACATAAGACTGGCGAACCTATTAGGCCTATTGTTAATAAGAATTTATCTCCTACTATTAACTTAGAGAGAGCACTATTTAACTACATCAAACCATTCTACAATAGCCATGTAGCCAGTATTACTAATGCTACAGAAGTTACCAACAAGTTAAAAACAATTAAAACCTCCAATTTCACAATGGCCAGTTTAGATGTCATCTCTTTATATCCCAATACTCCAACAGATGTCGCTATTGACTTAATTAATTCCAGATTGGATGAAGAAAATCTTACTGATAAAGTCAAACAGTATTGTATCTGCATTATCTTTTGTAGCAAATAATAATTATTTCACATTTAATGGGATAATTTATAAACAGCAGTATGGCGCCCTATGGGGTCCCCAATTTCAGGGCTACTGGCCGAAGTCGTTCTGCAAGATATTGAAAACTGTATATTAGATCATTCTAATATATACTTACCATATGTATATCTCCGATATGTAGATGATATTTTACTGTTTTGGCAGCACTCCAATCTTGAAATGGATAATTTCATTGCTAAATTTAACAATTGTTATCAATCTATACAGGTTAGTAAAGAAATTGAGGTTAATGGCCAGCTAAACTTCTTGGATATATCTATACAAAAGGATAACGGAATTATAGAATATTCTGTATACCGGAAGCCATCATATGTACAGGCAATTATCCCAAGAGATTCTACACACCTTGGAAATATAAGACTGCAGCATTCCGCTTTTATATTAAAAGAGCAATAACACACTCATCCAATAAAGAATTGGAGATCAAAGAGATAAAATGGATTGAAAAACTGCAGAAGAATTTGGATATAGTAAAGGATTAGTCAAATCTTTATATAACAACATTACGGCCAATATACATCGTTTCGATAATAACATTAAAAAAGAAATACAGCAATATTATGGAAAATTTCCATACTTACCTCCTATTAGTACTATTTTAAAAAGAATGTTACAACAACAATATTAACATCGCAGAAACAGTTATTGACAATGGAAGCATACTTACTACTACTAATAATAGATCAATTCTAAATAAATCTGGGAGTTTATGTCATTCCAACAGTTACGGATGATAACCAAAAAGACAAAGTATATATCGGAAGTACGCGTAGAAGATTTTTGACTAGATTAAATGAACATATTACGAACTGGACAAGAAAAGATGAAAAACTTCATTAATACAACATTGTATCAAAAATCATGTAACTCCTGATTGGACTAACACAAAAATTCTAACATCACATAGATCACATGCCCAGATTCTAACCTCCAGGCTGTAGTCATTGAGAAAACCAAGAGATACAACTGTAACGTTAATAGTCCAGTGGAGCTTCACTTTGCATGGAGGTACCTTATTGAACAGGAGAGGAAACAGTTCAAGAGGAAAAATATTAACAAAAAACATGTGACATCAAATATTACTTAAAAAATACAGTTGAATATTTCTACGTAAAAGCTACTAGTATATTTTTGTTTGACAACAGATGGCGACACCATTGATATGTGCAGTTGAACCTAAATCATGATGCGCAAATATCTACACGACAGGGCTGAACATACATTGGGGTTAGGCTGCATACCTGGCAGTGAGTGCGGCGATCCTATTGTCCGTGCACCTACCACTGATGATGGCTATAAATTGTAGCAGAAACTAGTTTGGTGCTTCGCATTCGGGAGATTTGTATGTTTGTATTTTTCTTTTTCAAGATTGTTTATTTTTTGAGGTTTTGGCAAAAGTATAATTCATCTTTGGTTTTCATTATGTATCAGGATGCTTCGCGGTCAAGATAGTCTCCTCTTCAGGATTGTAGTTCGTTTTTAAAATTCAACAAGGTTTTAATTCAGTTTCTTATTTCATCGATGTTAAAGAATTTTTTTGCATTGTAGAAAATTCATCTTGTTTAATTTTATCTGGCGCAGATTTTACAGTATCATGAATTTTAACTTCACAATTGAAAGAATTCACATTCTTGGATGACGCACATATGAAGCACCTACAGCCACTATAAATATTGTAAGTATAGATACTTATTATTATTATACTTGATTTCAATTGCCAATACTACGTTAATGTCCTTTTGCAAACTCCCGATAGCGGAACTTGTATAACGTGTGAAACAGTATTTACAGACATTTAATGTCAACCGAATTTGAACCACAATCGAAGATTGTGGAATTGCCCAGACAGCAGATGGCAACTTTCCGGACTTGTGATATGGAAGAATTGGATTACACTTCTTGATGGGATTATGGGTCTTTGGATGTATGCCAGTTCATGGAAGACTGTATGAAAGACAGCTTTGTCCCTGAGAATGGCAAGCGGGAATAGCCGAAATGCATCACACTGAACAACATGCTAGTCCATCCTTTTAACATTTTGAATAATTTATTTCTGAGTTTGTCATTTCATTTTAGTTATTTCTTCACACCATTGCAGCCACCTTCAAGAAGTACAGTAGAACGCCTATTATCCAGATCAGTGGGGACCAGGAGTGATCTGGAAAATCAGACGTTTTGTAAAAATAGTATGTAATAACACAAAAACAAACATGAAAAAACTATTATAGTATGTGTTCACTAAATTTTTGTAGAAATTATGCATGTATATTAAATGATGTGCTACATACTTTAAAAATATATTACAATATGTAAGTACATACCATATGTATTGATGTAATTTTTACTTTGCCTCTTTACTTGAAAAATTCATCTATCGTTTTCTGTTTCAAAAATGAAACTCGTTTGGTAATATTTAATGTCATGGCTATTCCTGAAGTTGAGACAATATAAAATTTACTAAATTATGGGTTTTACACAGGAATAAAGGAAACTACTTACAGTCAAATTTTCGGGTAGCACCCCTACCCTTCCTCAGGACTACAGTAGGTGCTGCCATTCATTAGCTAAATTCCAACCTTTCACATCATTTAATGTTGTACCTCTTCTTCTCTCAATTTTCAGTCCTTCTATAGTGTAGTCCTGAGGAAGGGTGGGGGTGCTACTCAAAAATTTGACTCTAAGTAAATTTCCTTTATTCCTGTGTAAAACTCATAATTTAGTGAAATTTATAGTGTATGAAACTTGTTTTCATGCTGCTAAGTCTTGCATACTTTTTGAATGTATTAAGTCAGTAAAATTGTATTCTTCCTGCCTCTCCATCCATTTAATCACTTTTTTGAAGCATCCAAATGCATAATACAAAAAAAAAAAAAGAGAGAGAGAGAGAGAGAGAGTGATCTAAAAGTCTCTGTGTATATGTATGCGTAATACAAAAACAACAACAACAAAAAAAACAGGTGACCACGATCCGGACGATGAGAATACCAGTATAAATGGTGCTCTACTGTACTTTGTTGGTTTTTTGGCTTAATGTCACAGTCATAAACTACTGCATTGACTTAATGCAGATTTTGTGCTGCCATTAATTTCAATGTTTTTAGGCAAGCAATAATACATTTCCTTGAAAATTTCCTTTGTCATCATGGTTCCGACAGACAGTTTCAGCTCAATGCTTGGCTAGATCACTCTTCTCTTCAGTTGTCAAATATTGAGTTGTCGGAAAAGTCATGACGTATTTTGGCACCCGATAGCGGTTGGGCGGTTTTGGAAGTACTAGAGGCATGTGTAGCTCTGTTATCTTTATGGCATTCGACAGGCGCCAGTTCTAGCTGCAGTCTAAAAGGAATAGTGAGCGATTTGGTTGATTTGCGGAGATTTGACATCAAGTTGAAGATGGAAGACCAAACTGTGCATTTTCGCCATATTTTACTGTTTTACTTCCGTAAAGGGAAGAAAGCATGTCAAGCTTGTGAAAAGTTGCGTAAAGTGTACGGTGATAATGCTCTATAAGAATGTCAGTGCCAGCGGTGGTTCACAAAATTCTGCGCTGGTGATTTTGACCTCAACAATGCTCCTCGATCCGGAAGGCCCACCGAGGTTGATGATGACCAAATCAAGGCATTGATCAAGTCAAACCCACGTTACATGACACGAGAGATTGCAGACACATTGCACATCCATCATTCAAGCATTTATGACCACCTGAAGGAGCTGGGATACGTAAGCAAGCTCAATGTGTGGGTTCCTCATGAACTCAAAGAAGCTCAATTGATGGCATGTATAAACATCTGCAATATTCTCATTAAACGTGAGGAAAATGATCCTTTTTGAAGCAACTTATAACTGGTGACGAAAAGTGGATTGTGTGCAACAAAGTGCTGTGCAAACAATCTTGGTCCTGAAGTGCTGCTTCTCCTCAAACGACATCCAAAGCAGACATTCATCAGCGGAAGGTTCTGGTCTCAGTGTGGTGGGATTTTAAATGTGTTGTGTTTTTCGAGCTCCTACCACGGAACCAAACAATCAATTCAAATGTGTACTGTCGGCAATTAGACAGTTTGAACGAATCCATCATCCAGAAACGTTCAGAGCTCGTTCATCGTAAAGGTGTTGTGTTCTATCATGACAACGCGAGACCACACACAAGTTTGATCACCCGCCAAAAATTATTGAAGCTTGGGTGGGATGTGTTGCCACACCCAGCATACTCGCCTGACCTTGCACCATCAGACATCCACTTGTTTCGCTCTCTTCAACAGTTCTTGCATGGTATTACGTTCAATTCAGATGAGGCTGTAAATTAGCACCTTGTACAGTTTTTCGCCATGAAAGACAGGTCCTTCTATGAACGAGGCATTCTGCAGCTCACTGAAAGATGGCAAAAGGTTAACAAACAAAATGACATTATATCATTGATTGATCTTTGTTCTTTCTATCAATAAATGACCTTTGCAAAACATGGCTAAAATATGTCATGACTTTCCGACAACCCAATATTAGTACTCAATCAAGTCTTATTTTCATTTCTAATGTTTAGTTTGTTCAAGAAATTATTATTTTTATAAATCATTGTCTTAAAAAATCCAGCCTAAAGGGCACTAAGATATATCGATTTTATAGACTACAGCACACAAAAAGTTTTAAAAGTTCAATTATCTCTTTAAAAATTTTCAACAATGTGTTAATAAATACATCTGTTATTTTCTGTTACAGTGCTATTTGATGTGATAACTTTGTGTATCAGTACTTTTAATCTTAAATTGTTTTTTTTTTTTTTTTTTTTGATAGACAGCCTGCATCATGACTGTCTATCAAAAAGATTGCTAGCTATAGATAAAACTTTACATTCCCTGCCAGAAAATGAACCTTTTGGGACAATTTTTTTCCAAAAATGGCAAAAAGTACATATATTTTTCCTAACTGGCTGCATAAAATCCAGAAGTTGTAGTGTAGTGCCTAGAACTTCTGCTACTGGTTGGTTATGTTGCAGATGACATCATGTGACATCAGAGGTGGAAGCCTGTGGGAGAGTATAATGCAGTATGAGATAAGTAATTTGCATAGAAAGAGAAATAAAGTGAAAGACTGTGAATAAATTAAGCACATCCTGCAGATTCCTCCCAACAAGTCCCTTCACCATCTCTTGGTTGTGATATTTAACTTTTATGTTTCCCCCTTTTTGTATACCCAAAGGGCAATTATTCAAAATAACCACGAGAAAATTAAGTGCAAACTTAAAATCTTGAACATGTAATTTTGACTTTGGTTTTGCAGTTTAAACCATGAGATCATTATGTGCAAAATTCAGATCTTAAACTCATAACTTTTACTACACTTTTTCAATTTATCTGCCCTTTATTATGTATTTGATTATCCTCTCCAATACGAAAACTGATTAGACCAGCAGAATTTGTCTTTTAAATTGCATAAATTCTACTAAACTTAAATAAAATGGAAAAAATTTGCAAACTTCATCAGCATACTTCAGTTCTCATAGTTAAGTAATGTATGAAAGTATAGTTGTGCACTTATTATTGTTGCATATGCAGTTGGTAAGATCCTCAACAAAAATTTGGAAGTGTGCTTAAAAGTCCTAAAAAAATTCCCTTTTTTGTGTGTGTGTGTGTGTGTGTGTGTGTGTGTGTGTGTGTGTGTGTGTGTGTGTGTGTGTGTGTGTGTGTGTGAAAATGAGTGGAAACCCTGTTTGTTTATTTTTCTTACCTAGCATGATCCACTTGTTGTTAATACAGGCAGAAAGTCAAGTACACACATTATCATTTGTGGTTTAAAAATCACCATGCAATGTGGTGTGGTAAGCATTGGGAATCAATCACCTCCTGGATTTTGGGCCTTAATGTTGTGAGCCCAAAGCATCAGGCTCAGCTATAAGAGTCTGAGGAATTACCATATTTTCCGATGTCAATGATGCACCCCAATTGTAAAATGCAAAATTTTGAGAAAAATAATAAACATAAAAGTAAGGTCTCAGCACTTTCATAAAGATTAAAAGCAATACAAATTTTACTTCTACATATAAGGAAAAACATTTCAGTCATCCATATCCTCAAATCCAGAAAATTAACCAGTGTTATCCATATCACTGGCATCATTGTCATAATCAGGGGCATCAATACTGTCCAAAGTATCACTATCTTTATCTTCTGTGACATCTAACACATTACTGATGCCACATTTTTTTAAAGATTTTACTACTGTTTCAGTCTTCACATGATTTTAGGACCCACTCACACACCTGAGCAGTTGATGGGTCTTCTCATGCCCGAATGTCTTTATACTTATGGTTTTGGACCCTTTAACATTCACTGTCCTATTTGATACCACATCAAACATTAATGGCACGTCACTCACATTTCTTATCTGACCCAGTTCATATGCCACCTGTTTTTCAGCTACGGCTGTGGGAAAAGCTTTTCAAACAGGTGAGCTAAGATTGTTTACATGTTTTGGCAAAAACCCATTCGAGCGGCTCTTTTGATTTAGAACTCCATATGTGTGTGGCAGTCTTGTAGTACAGACCGCGTGGCTTATCGTAAATGCATCCCAGCAAAAGCAACGCAAAGAAAAAAACCCATTAGTCTTTCCATGGCATTTAACGATGAAGGCAGGTTTGTTATTATTAAGGTTTACTGGTAAACATTTTAACATTGATAACCTTCCTCTGGGTGTTAGCATAGGCCTACGAAAAACGTAATCTTTGGTCTCCAGGATGCCCAGTAAATTTTCAAGATTTATTTAAGGAAAAAAAGCTTCCACAATTCTTTCATTGGAACAATAATATGTTATTGCCATAAAAATTACTGTTTCACAAGTTGTATGAGATAATGTCATTTGGTGCTGAATGCTTTGCTATAAATGTCTAATATAATATTATAATCAATTACAGTATCCAAATATAAAGCATTTAAAAATTGAGAAAATTCATCACTATGTTGTCTTAGGTTGTTATTTTTTATTTGCTGAACAGTACTCACATTCACGCCCTTGGTCCATTTATTCGGAATTCATTCTCGTCGTTTTCCCAAAATGGCTGACTGTTGGTGCCATTCAATCTGGTGTGTATATGGTATCCTTTGATGATCTTGACGAGCTATTTTTGAAACTTGTTGAATTTGAATTCAATTCTTCACGACCAAAGGCTCTACTGATTTGTTGTTAGTGCAAAGTGAAAATTGGACAATTTATTAAAATCAATGATTTGAATTTACAAAACAAAGTCAACTTTGTAAAATCATGGAACAGAAACATAAAGCAAAGCAACTTTTAAAAGCCAATAAAATCTTAAAAACCTCTAAAAAAGTTGTAAAAAGCAAACATTTTATCCAGCGCTCAAACGTTACCAGACTATGTTTCCACGATGCAAGGAAATATGGTATACCAG
This sequence comes from Macrothele yani, assembly GCA_039090855.1. Classification (NCBI taxonomy): domain Eukaryota; kingdom Metazoa; phylum Arthropoda; class Arachnida; order Araneae; family Macrothelidae; genus Macrothele; species Macrothele yani. The sequence goes on along the minus strand of CM076994.1, from coordinate 9,480,182 downwards.
TTATCAAAACAATTAGTATATGAACTGTTTTCAGCTTCCACATCTGTTTAATCTCTGCTGCCAGTTCCACATACTTGTGGATTTTTGTCGCATAAGGTATCTGAACATTATGGTCTAACAATTCTATATGTTGATAATGACTTCTTCTTTCTGCCTTTTGTCATGTAGCCCTATTTTTGGGTGATTGGCAGATATAGATATGCTCATTTTGATTTCATGGTCGTAATATTAATATTATTATTAGGTTCAATATTGATACTTTTTGTTCAGCCATCATACTTTAAATATGCCCAGCACAGCAAACTCTCTCTCACTTTCTCATGCATATTTAATTTTCCTCTTTTCAGGTACTTTAAACAACCATTAAACATTATATGTGAGTTCATTCCCCAGATGGTTTTCTTAGTGTGCATATTTGGATACCTGGTCATTCTTATTTTCTCCAAGTGGACCTCATATGATGCATCTATGTCTGGGTGTGCACCAAGCCTCCTAATTATGCTAATCAATATGTTTCTTTTTAAATATCCTGAAGAGCCCTGCTATCTTAAGGCAATGTACGTTGGTCAGGTGAGGTTTTCACTTTATCATACTTGTACACTGTTGATTAAAGCATTAAATGTATTGTGAATGTATATAAACAAATTTCAGGTAATTTATTCTGACATGTAATATATTCAGTCTACTGAGGAAATTTATGCGCTGTAAACCATAGATAAAAGATCACAATATAGGGAAAGTTGTGGAGTAAGCTTTTCTTTATTTCTTTAAATTAAATCTATTTTCAGCAGAATACTTTAATAAGTTTAGTGTAACTAGGTTGTTCTTTTGTGAATATTTTTCATTTACATCCTAATGCTGTAACATTAACTCGTATATCATCTGTTATTTTTACTGAGAAAAAAATTTTTTTAAAAGAAGTGGCATACCATCTTTTGCCTTCTCCCTCTTCCCGTTTGTCTTGGAGACATATAATTATGTATAGGGGAAGGCTGGGGAATTATAAATGCAGAAGGACATATGTAATTTCCTTTCTGTGCTTTCTGCCAGAAATGAAGAATTAATCATCCAACACAGAATTCTTACCTCCTTTTTGCTCTGCTGTTCCTCCTCTGAGTAGAGTGAATTTTCTTTCAAAAGAAAACCAAAAAATAATAATCTTGGACTATTAACGCTTCATTTCTTAGAGAAGGTATCGAAGAGAAATTATATGTATATTGTGAACAGAAATATTTATCCTGACTTTCGTGTATATTCTCACAAGCATCTATGACAATTGTAAGGAAACAAAAAAATAGTTTTAATTCCCATGTAATAAATATTTAAATTTTAGTTACTAATAAGATGCGGTGCAATTTTCCAAACATTTTGTAAACTACTGCATGACACACATGCACATCTAACTGTAGTTTTAATTTCTGGAAAATTTTACGTGTATGCACACATATACACTGAGTAGCCACTTTATTATGACCACCCCCTCAGTACTTCGTTGGGTCACCTTTTGCCTTTGATACTGCATCGATTCTTCGTGGCATGGACTCCACGAGATGTTGATAGGTGGTTTGTGGAATCTGAGACCATGCTTGATGAATAGCACTTTCCAGGAGTATGAGATTGCAGGGTTGTGGATCCAGCTGTCTGATCGCTCGTTCAGCTTCATCCCACAAATTCTCAATGGGGTTGAGATCTGGAGATTGTAGGAGCCACCTAATCAAAGTAAACTCACCGGCATGTTACTGAAATCAATCCTATACAATACGAGCACTATGGCAGGACGCATTATCTTGTTGAAAGTAGCCATCGCCATTGGGATAAACCATCCACATGACACGATGTACTTCGTCCACAACGATGTTTACATATGATGTGCCAGTCAGACGTTTATCAACACAAATTAAAGGGCCGAAAGCATGCCAGGAAAACATTCCCCAAACCATAGCGTTGCCTCCACCAGCTTGAAGGGTTGTAGCAATGCATTTGGGGTCCATGCTTTCATGCTGTTTCCACAAAATTCTCGCTCGGCCATCGGCATGGTGCAACTGAAAATGTGATTCATCGGACCACATAATTTGTTTCCAATTATCGACTGTCCAATCCTTGTGCTCCTGTGCAAACTGGAGACGTTTTCTCTTGTTAACACTGCAGACAGCAAAGGTGTTCAAACAGGCCTTCGGCTGCCATATCCCATCTGATGCAGTGTACGGCGAACAGTGCATGCAGAGATCATTTGAGGGGATCCTTGATTAAAATGGTCTGTAATTTGCTGCACTGTTGCCCTTCTGTTGTCTGTTACCAGTCTGGACACTCTCCGTTCAGCCCGAGCAGTCACTAGTCGATGACGACCACACGTTGCACGTAGAGACCCAGTTGTTTGGCTGACAGTCCAGTCTTTAAACACTTTAACAACAGCTGCTCTGGAACATTTCACGAATGCGGCGGTTTCGGTGATACTCGCTCCATGGTTCCGAGCTCCTACGATCATCCCATGTTTAAAGTCCATCAAATCGCATTTTTTGCCCATCTCGTCGCCCGAAAATCACTTCTACTACTGTCACAAGCACTAAGCTTTCACTTTTTATAATAGCCTCGCCCTCTGGCGGCAACAGCCTGCAGGCATAGCTCATTTGCTTAAAACTGTCAGGTGGTCATAATAAAGTGGCCACTCAGTATATATATAAGCACAAATTCTTTGCTGCCCCCTCTAGTCATATATAACTATGTACAGTTGACCATGATATAAATAGCCACTGTGCAGATCTGCACAAGTTATTTTAAAAGTTAGCTCTTTTGCTTTATTTATTAAAGCAAATACTAGGTAAGTAGGAAGCTGCTGTCTCGTGGGTTTTAATGATGTGTCATCTAAGAATAAAGAAATTATTGGAAAATTATTATGGCTTTATTGTAATCAGTGTATAAAGCATGTTTATGTATCATTGTGCATGTAGAAAATGTTTCATTTACTTGTTCCTTTGTTACTGTGGCACATTAGAATTTCTCTTTAATGTAATCAAGCAGAGCTACCTGAGTGAGCAGTGTTTTCAAGAGGTAACAATGCTCCCTCAGTAAAATTCCTGCTATTGCAAAAAATGCCATTGTGAGGGATTTTTTTATTCAATTTTGATCGCCAGTCAATTGATACATATATATTATTAAGCTGTTATCTTTGGAAGGTATTAAAAGACTGCAGTCATGGTGACCAAGGCACACAACTCGAGCTTCATGTACATCCAGCACACATATTAGATGTTACCCTTTATGCATCATGTTTATTATCTTTTCTTTTTTGTTAGACATTCCTGAATTGCATCCTTCTATGATTTTGTTGGTCTTCTTTAACTTTCATTCTTGCCACTTGGACTGAGTAAATTCTCCTAGCAACATCGTTTATTCTTTCAGGAAGGCCAAAAATCACCTTTTCTTCTCCCTTACTAATGACATTTTTTTTCACCCTACACATCTTCATGTTACGCAGGGCTTGAAACATATTTGAAAAGTTACATGCCTAGCTGGGCATGTGCAGAAATTATTTACCTGCCAAGGCAGTAAAAGCTGGATGCCCAGGAAAATTTATCATTTAAGATAACAAATCAGAACCCTCATTTTTTTTTAAGTTAAAAAATATGATGAACTTTTACATATTTTGCATTTTCATTTTAAGGGTCAGTACAGTCTGAACAAAACAAATTCCGTTTTTGCACGATATTCAATAAGACATTATTTAAAACCACTGACTTACTAAAATCTTTCATTTACAATTAAAAGACATAATAATATCGTAGTTTAAAACCATAAGACTTTTCGAGCTCGCTGTGAGCTCATCCTCAGATGGGGGACTACAAACTAATGGAACAGGTGTTTAAATATCAAATTCTCCATCACATGATTGAAAGATGCACGACAAAAATGTGTGTAAACAATCGATGAAAATTGCAAAAATGTTCTAGTGTGAGTTGTCACTTGAGTTCGAAGAGTCACTCAAGAAAACTGGTATCCATGAGTCTGGGATATAACAAGGGGTTTCTTCATTACAACAGGCCACATTCACGGATAAATAAACTTTCCGTAAAGAGTGGTGAATTTTGTATTCACAGCGGTGAGGACACAGGACTCTTCCCAAATTGGTACACAAGCTTCTTTCGAAGTCAGTCTGGATAGTGCCATTGTTTGCACACCCATTTTGACATTGTATCTGTGTTCCTTAACCCTGGTTCCCAATGTGCGTAATGTCGATCCTATGTAGACTTTGTCTTCTAGGGAACGAATCTGTAGCCCTTAGAGGTATACGGTATATCCCAAATTTATGGTCGTTATTCATAGGATCTTTTTCATTTCTGACCATGGATAGGATATTCCTTGTCCTAATTCCAAAGGATGTGTTGTTGTGTCGGCAGTGGTTCTTTAAGATGTTAATAACATCTGGGACACAGTCCATGGAGGGGGTGCCCATGGGCTCCCCCTATCACCTATACTGGCTGAAATTCTGCTACAATCCTTAGAAGATAAATTTCTGGCTCAATCTTCAATTCAGTCACTACTATATCTCCGCTAAGTCGACGACGTACTTGTTTTTTGGCCATCATCCATTGCAGAACTTACTCTTTTTTATGAACAATTGCCCTCACAATATACCACAATCAATTTTATCACTGAAACTGAAACCATTTATTCCCTCCCATACTTGGATATTCAATTAGTTTGCAACCCTAATACCCAGAATATCTTGTACTCGGTATACCACAAATTTTCAGCGCGTTCCACTATTATACCCAGAAATTCACCTCACCCTGCAAACTACAAACTTTCAGCTCTGTATTTCCTCGTACGACGAGCTTTTTCTTATTCCTCTTCTGCCGCTCTTCGCCAGCAAGAATTTAATAAAATTTACGAAATTGCTTTGATGCACGGCTATCCAAGTAATATTGTCAACAACATTATGTATAAGGTTAGAATGCAAGTAGCCACAACTTTACAGAGAGAACCCATTAGAAATAGATTTGTGGGTTCCATGAACTGTGTCCCCGATGTTATTAACATCTTAAAAAACACTGCTGACACAACAATGTATCCTTTGGAATTAGGACAAGGAATATCCTATCCATGGTCAGAAATGAAAGAGATCCTATGAATAACGACCATAAATTTAGGGTATACCGTATGCATCTAAGGGCTAGAGATTCGTCCCTAGAAGACAAAGTCTACATAGGATCGACATTCACACATTGGGAACCAGGGTTAAGGAACACAGATACAATGTCAAAATGGGTGTGCAAACAATGGCACTATCCAGACTGACTTCGAAAGAAACTTGTGTACCAATTTGGGAAGAGTCCTGTGTCCTCACCGCTGTGAATACGAAATTCACCACTCTTTACGGAAAGTTTATTTATCCGTGAATATGGCCTGTCCTGTTGTAAAGAAGAAACTCCTTGTTATATCCGAGACTCGTGGATACTAGCTTTCTTGAGTGACCATTCGAACTCAAGTGACAACTCCCACTAGAACATTTTTGCAGTTTTCATTGATTGTTTACATGCATATTTGTCGCGCATCTTTCAATCATGTGACGGAGAATTTTATATTTAAACACCTGTTCCATTAGCTTGTAGTCCCACATTTGAGGATGAGCTCGTAGCGAGCTCGAAAGGTCTTATGGTTTTAAACTATGATAATATCATGTCTTTTAATTGTAAATTAAAGATTTTAGTAAGTTAGTGGTTTTAAATAATGTCTTATTGAATATCATGCAAAAATGGAAGTTCTTTTGTTCATATTGTGCAAATCAGCACGAAAAATACAGATTTTCCTTAAAAGGTCTGTATTCAAAATTTTCAATGCATAAATGCATGTATCTCAAGTTTTAAGATGATGATGTTGAAATTGGTATAAAATGGTATGATGATGAAATTGGTATTTGAGAAATTTAGTGATTCTGCCATGTTCCTTTTGTTAAAGTTTTAGCCCTCTGTCACTAAACACCAGGGACTAGTTCCATCAGTGCATGCATCCCATTGCTCACTATAAACAACATTTGCATCAAAACTACATATGGTTCCAATTTCTGGACCAGAGTGTAATATAATTAAAGAAGTGACATTCTTCTGTCCTTGGCACTCCGTAACAATAATACAACTCTCGGTGATTAACAGTAAAATGAAACAAGACGTGCAATGCCTACCGAGTTTTTTTTTTTTTTTTTTTTTGTGTGTGTGTGGTAGGAAATTCTGTTCCAAACTTTATTTTTAAGTTTAGCTACCCAGACTGGGCATCTTGGGCATGATATTTTTCAAAACCTGCTACGCGTTATCAAAATGAGTCTTGTGGCAAAGCCGCCATAAGTATAGTATCTCTCCAGCATATTACCCAGGTTTCACTACCTTATATTAGAGTAGGAGCAATTAGATTTTTATACATAGTCATTCCAAACATTTTTAACTGCCTCCACTGCTATTAAATTCTTCTAAAGCACTTATGAGATGTTTATCCTGATCTATCAACTGCTCTAAAGAGTAATAGCTCTGGATTGCAACCAAACAGTTGTGATTGGTTTGGATGCATCTGGTTCATGAAAAACAGCCTTGCTGCCTCTGTGGCACAGTGGTCTAAGCGATGGCTTCTGATCATTCGTCTGAGATGGGTCCGGGTTCGAATCCCGGTGAGGCATGGATTTTGGTTGTCTTACGGCACTGGCTCTTTCCCTTTCCTGGAACTAGTGGCCCTAAATTAGAGACGAGCAAATGCTTATATAGCCCATTCAGTTGCTCATGGTGGTCGTTAAACCTCAAATTAAAAAAAAAAAAAAAAAAAAAAAAGGAACAGCTTTACACCAAATAAATTATATTAAAGATCCCACTTCGAACACATTTTCTTGGTATCATCAATGCCCACTGTATTATAGTTGAGTTTTTCTAACTGCTTGGCTGTGTGTGTTTGTACTTTCTTCTCATTTATTTTCTGTGCAAGTTGGTGCACCCAGGCCTGATATCTTAATATTTATCTGGTAATTTTGTGTGCAACTTTTTCATGTAGATGAATTTTGTTGTTTTCGGAATCGCTTTTATCTATGAGTAAGAAAAATGCAGGGCAGAAAGGAAACATCACCATCAGTTCATCCCATACATCAATGGAAAGTTGATTAAAGGAGGGTTTGCCAGATTAATTAGGTAGTCTATTTATAGCATTACTTATCTCCTCTGTGTCATTCAACTCTTTTTGTGGTACTTACAATGATCTTTTTTCTTTTCTTTCTGTAATACCTTGATCCTGGCAAAAAAAAAAAATTTTCTGATCTTTCAACTGTGTACCCACAGCACCTCTGAATCAGAGGCATATCCCTCCCCATGGAAATTGTTGAAACTGATTTTGCATTCTTAAGAAAATCAAAGTGGTTCTTCTGATGACATATCTTACGTTAAACTATTACTTTTTTTGGGTTTGTGACTTGCTATCAAGCTTATTATAATTTATAATATGCACAGGTATAAAGTTGTATTATGTAGTTGTTATTTTCTACCAAATTGCTTATTTTTTAATGAGTGCGCAAACGCAGAATTCAGTACTGTAATTTTCATTGTATTATCCATACCAGCATGTAATCCATAGACTGTGGACATTAAAAAAAAAATTTGCTGTATAATCCGCACATCACAGATGTTGATCTGGAAGTGGAATTTTGGACAGAAAAGTCGGTCATATAATGAATGACCAGGAATCCGAAGAAGTAAGAAAAAACGATGTTTAATAAAGAAATTTTAAAGGTTACTTTTCTATATTTTTATCTCCAGATGAATAAAGCTCAGTGGTATTGCATCCATAGAGCACAAAATTTAATCACGCTGATGCAGATCCAGAGTATTTCATTACACCTTGCCAATGACAAAACGCTGATACAAAAAAAGTCATAGAAATGCCAAGTATACTCGCATGTGAGTCGAACGTTTAAGGAAGATATCCTGCTTTTGAAAATTAAGGGGTTGGCTTATATGCAGGTCAATAAAAAATAGGCTGGACTTCCATGGATTCCCCTGTGGAATTTACTAATAGATTTGTTTCTGTTTTAGAACACGGCACAGCGGCTTTCCGTGTGTCAGTCAGAAAACTGTCGTGCAGTGTGACACGATCATATTCTCATCTGTGCCCCCACTTTAAGTTTAAATTCGGTAGTGTAACTGAAACATTTTCCTTTTTAAAGACATTGTAAATAGCAGTGAAGAAAAATATCAGCAGCAAAGATGTTGGTTGGTCAAAACGGCGAAGGACAAACTAAACACAAGGCACAGTGCCCACGAGATCCAAAACAAGGAACTTTGAAAAGAGGTGTGTATAGGTTCGTGCAGCAAGCAGTGATGTTTTCTTTGGCTGGTTGACAAAAACAGAGACAGCGCAACAGTCGGAATTGTCCTTCTCAACAATACAAAATGACCCTTGCCATCCCTCCCCACAACTTCCCCAATCTTTTATTATGAGACCCCTCCTCCCGTACAAACTCCCAAACTGAGACAAAAATTTTCCGAGGGAGTTCCTTTTCCAATTATGCCCCCTCTCCTGCTCAGTTACCTTGCGGATTTATTTAAAAACGAAAGGGCCGCAAAAACGTTCTTTTCGTTGTTGTTTTTTAAATTGGTGTATTATTCGCATCAACATATAATCTGCAGAATGTATATTTTTTACTTTTTTAATAGATAATCCTTGGATTATACAACAAAAATTATGGTATTTAAGTGTACTGTTAAGCTCTTTTGTTCCATGTGCACACAAGTACATCTTCTCTTTTATATCCTGGTTACTTAGCAGCTTTTGTGGATATGTACAAAACATAAATATGAGTAATTTGGCATATTTTCCCAGTGTACTTCATTTAGTTTGTTATTTTATAGCCTGGTTTCCAAGGTCTGCTTGTGGTTATAGCCTTGCTTTGTATACCATGGATGTTGCTGGTCAAACCATTTCTCTTACGACGCCAGTGGTTAATGTGTCCAGTTTATGTAAGTACACAGTTTGTTTTTTTTTTTTTTTTTAAGTGAAATGAATTTTTGATAACTAACATAGTATAGATATGTGGACTTTATGTATGCCTCCATCCATAGTGACACTCATTTTACTTTGGTTTAGATGGTAAATAGTGATGGCAAAAGTCCAGAAGATGCAAATGCTGTTGCATCTGGTGATCCGTCCATGAGGGATGGTACACCCAAAGAAACTGCTGTTGCCACACCTAAGCCTGTGGAATTTGACTTTGGAGAAATTTTTATTCACCAAGCTATCCATACTATTGAATATTGCCTTGGCTCCATATCACATACTGCATCATATCTCCGACTGTGGGCTCTCAGCTTGGCTCATGCTCGTAAGTTCAATTTTCAGTTTTTCACTTTAAAGACTGTAGTGCTTATTCGTCTTGCTACATAGTGTGGAAATAGAGGTTAGTAGTATGAATGATAAATTAATAACATGTATGCACCTAAAATTCTACATTTTTGTTCCAAATAATCTCCCCCTCCACATAACTGTATGTCGTTTCATTATTATACACATGAATACAGAAGCAACTGGATAATGCCTCAGCTGTGATTCTTATATGTGTGTGTCTGTGCAAGGGAGAACACGTGTGTGAAAGAGAACACATATACAAGCTAGAGAGTGTGTATGTGAGTGAGTGGGAAAGAGAGAGAGTGAGTATGTTTGTGTGTAAGTGAGAGAAAATGAGCATGTATGTGAGTGAGCATTTCATTACATGTAATGGTTAAAGCTGCTCAGATGACTGAATGTGATCTGAATTTCAGGCGGCAGATGCTTCCTCGTTCATCTAAACAAACTTGGAAGCAAATCATGCCCTTTTTTTTTGTGCAGAGTTTTCATATAACACCAGAGACTAATAAAGTGGTCAGTTTGCTTAGACTAAAAATCAAATCTAAAATTATTACTGGCTACACAAATCATTAAATTTCTCTTTCAAATATTTCTACAAATGGCTGACTACAGGATTTATTTAACTTGCAGTTTATTATAATTAAAGAGTAATCTGATAATATGTTGTTTCATGATTGGTGTATTATTCAGCACTGTAATAATTGGTTTGTGACTTCTTTGGAAGTGGCATTCTGATCAAACCAAGCATATTTTTTTCCAGTTTTTATAATGTTATTTTAAGTCAGTCCCCTTTTTCTTCTGTAGAGCTATTAATATTATTCTCTTTATTTTAGTGCTATTTCCCGTAGTAGCAAAGAAGTTGTATTTGCCAGCATAAATTCTATTCAGCATACACATAAGTGCTCACCACAAGGTATTGTCATCTAGCATATCTGTTCATACATTCTGTTGTAAGTTGAGTGCATGGAAACATGTTAGGTCTCCCTTTACATATTCTGTTTTTTCTCCTCAAATTTTTAGATTTGTTATTTTGAGTTAGCTGATATGAATGTTCAGACTTGAAAATGATAGACAGAGAAACCCTGTTGTATTACTACAACATTTATTTATTTTTTTATTTATTTAAAGGGTGACATTTTTAATTTGTAACTGCTTTTAGAAATCCATTTCCAGTAGGAGCTGTAAATTTTGTTCATTTGAGAAAAATATTATTTTTGTCATTGAGAACATGAAATAAGATGAACACAATATTGTAGCTTCTAGTTATGGAAGATTCAGAAGCTGTTAAACAAAAACTTCTGAGAAATCACTAGTTGAAAAGTGAGATATCTATGACTAAGCAGAAGATGGTTTTTTTCTGTTTGTGCATTGGCATCAAACTACATTACCTTGATTATCAAAATTTGCATGATACCATTCCTAAAGGGGTTAAAAAATCCCTATAGCCATTATCATCTATGCAAGAGTCCCTAAGAAACTTGACAAGTTACTTATGTGGATGAGTCAGCAACAGCATTTCTATGCCAGAAATTTCTACCCCGCAGATTGCCATGTGCTTTGGGAGTTGAATGTTGACTAATTTCCATAATGTCACAGTTCATATGTATCAATTACAAATCAAACAAAATTTCAAATCTTTAAATTGGACAATTTACAAACCTTACAACTCAGCAAAGAAAAAAAGCTTTGGGAGTAGGGAGAAGCAGCTCCTGGGTTTTACCTTAGCATTGTGGCTTATCTTAAGTATTATGAAAACATTTTTTTTTCTGCTGCTGCATCTTATTAGACTCATAATTAATCCTTCTTTCCAAAATCCTTTCTGTGCAGTCATATGCTTTAAAATAGGAATTAATTTAGCTACTCTGTCTTTCTGTCTGTCTGTCTGTCTGTCTGTCTCTCTCTCTCTCTCTCTCTCTCTCTCTCTCTGATATAAACAAACTGAGTTTTTTTTTTTTTGTCGTTTATTGGAAATTTAGTTGCAGTATGTACAACAAAATTATGAAAGTCTTCATTAAGTGAATAGTTTTCATTAAATGTTTAGATTTTTGAATTGAAGTTTAATCACATGTTGATGTTAATCATTTCAATAATAAATAAATGCATATTTTTGTTTGTACAATATTGATCTATGACAGTATGCACTTTTCAAGCCATAGTAAACTTGCCAATCCCACAAATACTGGTTTTATTCTTTCAGAGCTTTCTGAGGTTTTATGGTCAATGGTTATGCGTCTAGGGCTCTCTACAGAAGGCTGGTTTGGAGGTATATTTCTCTACCTCATATTTGGGGCCTGGGCAGTCCTTACCATTGGTGTTCTTCTAATCATGGAAGGCCTTTCTGCATTCCTTCATGCTCTACGTCTTCATTGGTAAGTTTCTTTCTTACAGTTGCTACAAAGTTTAATTTTACCTGAGTTATTATTTCTTTCTTTTTTTCTTTTTTCACATATGATTGTCCAAGTGACTTGTTCAGTTATGTTCTATTACACTGTGAAAACTATATCATTTTTAGACATGACTGCATGTATTCTAATTATGAGGGATTACCAAGTATGGCAAAGCTTTTAGGCTTGGGACACACACAGGTGCATGCATGCACAATTTAGAACTCGATTGACAGGGTATCTACTGGTCATGAAAAGTCACGAATTTTGCTTTGAAGTCATGAATATTTTTATTTTTAGTAATTGTTCATTTCTTGGTGACAGTCCAAGTAAATTAAGAAGAAGGTAGTGTAGATCACGCTAAGTTATGTATAAAGAAGTTTAATGCAAATATATTTCAGCCATTACTATGGCCTTCATCAGTGCGACTACGATTGGTTTTCATTGCCAGATTGGAAAGGTAAGTTTTGTAATGGTAACTCCGGGTGATGTGATGAAATGAGGGATTTCCAGATGTAAGGAATAAAAATGGGGAGCTCAGAGTTGCAATTTTTGGAAAATAAAATTTCCAAACTTTCTCTAAACCTCAGAGCATACCGATTTTGGAAGGGAGCCAACTTTTTAGTGTCGGACCAAAGTGGAATAGCAGAAGTGTCAGCCATGGTAAGAAGAGACAAGGAAGATGAAGGTTTTCCAAATTTCACATCAGATTTGCATTCCTAAAGTATTGAGAGAATTTTCCGGAATGAACTTCCTATGTACGTGGTTAATCCAATGTTAATCTTGATTGGAATTTTATTCACTCCAGGCGAAGAAAGCGGAGGTCTTGGGTCTCTGTCATTACGGAGGATAACAGAAATTGAAGGAGAAGAACGAATGGCAAGTCTGTATCCTTCTCTTTTGAAGATACTGATGAGTTTGTAGGCAGAAGGTTCGTGATAAGGGATTGAGCTAGCAAACGTTAGTTCCTTTTTTGGCGAAACAGGTTGAAGAGCAGCAACTGTTTTTTTCTTAGCATTTTAAATTAATTTAGAAACCAGGACAGTTTGGAAATTTTATTTTCTAAAAATTGCAACTCTGAGCTCCCCATTTTCATTCCTTACATCTAGAAATCCCTCATTGCATCAAGTCACCCGGAGTTACCATTACAAAACTTACCTTTCCAATCCGGCACCGAAAACCAATCGTAGTCGCACTGATGAAGGCCATAGTAATGGCTGAAATATATTTGCATTAAACTTTTTTATACATAACTTAGCGTGTTTGAACTACCTTCTTCTTAATTTGTTTGTTCGTTACGTGCATTGCCTACCACTCATTTAAGTCCAAGTAATTTTCGATACACCGACCACACAATGTAAAAGCAGTATCCTTCTAATGATCCATGTGTCAAAAATGGAGGGGGGATGTTGTGCCTCCCCCACAAAAAATACTGTTAAAGCAAACAAAGTTTTAGCATAGAAATATGTGTACAAAATGTTGTTTGCAAAATTTCGAGACCAATTTGGCAATTTACGTTATGCTGCTGATGAAGTGTTGCCATTTTTCATTTATAAAGAAGTCATGTGGCACAGTGGTGACTATTTTCATTCATTACGAGCAGAAGAACAGATAGCATTTTTTCTGTAGAAAAAAGTGGAAGGGCAGTGGAGTGGAAAGGCAGAGTGGTTTTACTCTTTTAATATATAATATTTCTAATTCATCTTTTTATGACCGTGCATTTTTGAATTTTTCAGCATTCTATCGAAACTTCTGTGTTTTTTTATTTTCTGGTTATCAGTACTTCTTGCTGTATATATACGTATCCATGGCAGTTGTATATATGCAGGCCTGTTATGACGTAAACATCTCAGTGTTCTGTGCGCAAAAGAATAGATGTACGCTGTTGTGGTGAAGATTAGTTGCACATGGCGATGATACGACTGCGATACTGAAGGAAGGTGTGCATGCAATATTTCTTTATGAATATTTGATTGATGTGAAAGTTATGGAACCATTGAAAAATTGTGAAACGCATTTGGTGATGATATTATCAGAGAGTACTTGCTGTGACTAGTAGAGGAAATTTGACAGTGGTGTATAGGATCTGTCTGAGGCACCCAAAAGTGGCAGACACAGTAAGGTTAAAGATGATACACTACTGCAACACGTGCTATCGACCAAGCCCGGTGCAACACTACACGAACTAGCAGAGGAACTGATAACCTCCCACACAATCATCAACACCCAACTTCGGAAGTTGGGATATTCATGTAAACTGTGCAAATGAACACCCCGTGCTTTGTCTGACCAGTATTTACAAATCCCAGATTAAACTAGCCAACACATGGAGATTCTGCAATAAAAATTTCACAAAATCAAAATTAGCCTCAAGTTATGTTAAACTGTAATCTTTTTTTACAAGTTTCAAAGTCCCCAAAAAATGTTCACTAAATTGGAGTTTGTTGTACAAAGTTTGACTATAATGCATTGGTATAGTATATTGTGAACTGATGATTTTACTGGAATGCAATTATAGATTTGAGAGGAAATAAAATTCTGGTGTTACTGTGAAAATACCATTTTTATTACATTCATTTTGCTACTTTGGTTCAAGCTCTATTACTATTGCTGATGTGCCTTTTGTTTCTTCTTCTGATAATGTGTTTTACTTACCTGTTATGGATACTTGGCCATTGTTTGTGTAACCATATGGTTTCTGTGGCTTCGAAAACAACATGTAACAGCGAAACTTGTGTTGGTTTAAAACTTTCTAAATATCCCCTGTTACAAACTATTTATCTTTTATAATGTTTTTTTGTTGTTGTTGTTTTAGAGTCACTGCTGCTACCAAATGGGTTTGTGTCTATGAACTTGCAGGTGCAGTAGATTTGTCGTTGACTCGATTTTCATCACTTTTAACCACATGTGATGTACATGCTGTAAATTTCCTTAGCCTTTCTATATTTTAAAATATGTGAATGAGGAGTTATATATGGTGTGACTGCTCCTGCCGATGTGTTGTGTTATTGCTGTGATTTTTGGTACTACTTTGTGTGTCATATATTTTTCCTACCCCAAATGTTTCAGTTTCTTCATGATAACTGTATGATCTTGAGGTTTGCTTCTTCACATATGAGACTACCTGGCACTGTTAGAAGGCCATTAAGCTCCTTCTATCAACCACACCACGTAGCATACCTACTATTGGATTAGAATAATCTTATTTTTTTTATTGTATACTCAGTCGGTGCTCTTTGGCTCGCCATGATACTTGCAGTAAAGCCCAATGATATTATGGCACTCTCTGCTTAAGCACAAGAAAATTTGATGAGGATGATTTGTTTGTGCTGCAGTCACTGCTCTTTTCTTGTCCTGTTATTCACTTTTTTCTCATTGTATATCACTTGGTCACAAGAGAGAACTAATGCCCCATCACCTATGTCCTCTGTTAATGCTACAATTGTTATTTCTTTCTTTCTTTGCAGCAGGTTTTTATTTTTGTTTGTTTTAGGTTTTTGCTGCTGCTACCAAATGGTTTTAGGTTTCATCTGTTTTAATGAATTTATGTGATCATTTGGCTTCTTTTGGGGCTTTTATACTCGGGTGTGTGATGCTTTTAGACCTACATACCATGATGCTCCTCAGATGTTAAAATTAATTAGGTGATATGAATGATCTAATTAATTTTAGCTACTATCAGAGTAATTAATTTTGCTGTCATAGTTTCTTTCTGTTAGTATAAGACAAAGCTAGTAAAATACAATTTGCTGATGTTCCAATTGTTGGGCCGCAATTCAAGCAAGACATAGCAGGCTTAGGTTGGGGAACTCTTTTTTCTCTTTCTGTCATGATGATCCTTTTGTAGTAACTGGTGTTTTTCCTTAATAAATTCAGTCTCAGGAACAGTTGTCAAAATAAAATTAGTTTATCATGACTAGATGCCTGTTTAATCAGCTGTCTCTGTTACATTCTACAATGCATACCATTTTTACTTTCAAGAGTTTCTCAATTTTTTTCAGCTTGTGGGATGAGCTAGGTTGTGGCTTCTCATTTAAAGTGATGCATGGCACTTGACTCAAGAGTCCAAGTAAATTGTTAGTGTTAAGCTTTTCAGGTATTTTACTGTACAGAGTTTGAATTACCCAGTGGTCCGCTGGCCATTGGCCAGTAAAAGCTCCAGCTGGCCAGTGAGTGAACTATGTATGTTACTGGCCCAGGTAGCCAGTATATTTTTTTCTTTTTTTCTCACATTTGTTTCAGAATTTGCAAGTTTATGAAGAACTGAACCAAATTTCAAAATATCCATGTTTGTCTATGACAGTTTTCGGGTTTTTTGAAATTCAGATATTTACTACTGTACTAAATGTATTAGTAGTATTTGTGCCATTTCTGGACCACTAAAATTAAGTGGACCACCACATTTTGGTATGGCCCTGCTGACCTGTGATATTTTTTTTTTTTTTTTTTTCAAATTTCTATGACTGCTTGCCATGCTGGTTGGCATACATGCCAACTGTTCCGGATTTTGCGGAAATTTTCCGATTTTTTATACAGTCTTCCATTTTTCTGACGGTAAGAACTTTTCTTTTGGATTTCAAAATTTTCTGTAGTTTTTCCTAAAAATATCCCTATTAATAAAATATGTAACAGAGATGGGAATTCTGTCCCATTGTGGGCCAGAATCCCCCCTTGCCCCTTCGTCATTGTCAGGACTTTGGCACAGTAAATTCTCTGTGCACACCGTTCCGCTTGACGCTGAATAAGATCGTGTGGTGGGAAGAAATATTCAAAGACTCCAAGTACTGTGGATTTTACATAGTTACTATGGAAATCGTCGGTCCTCTATGGATGACGGAAAACATCGAGTATGCTATGGAAATCGTTGGTCTGCTGCAGATGACCGAAAACGTAGAGTATGCTATGGAAATCGTTGGTCCACTACGGTCTACAGACGACCAAAAACGTCAAGTATGCTATGGAAATCGTTGGTCCCCTACGGATGACAGAAAACATCGAGTATGCTATGGAAATTGTCGGTCCACTGTGAACGATAGAAAACATCGAGTATGCTATGGAAATCGAAAATCTCAATGAAATAAGATTATTAAACATCTGTTTAAAGTTTATTTTCATGTTTTCAAGATCCTAACACTTGTTAATGGGTTCTAAAGACCACTGTGAGCTACTCCCAGTCTGTGTAGGCACTTATTACATTAACTGCAGAATTCCTATTGGTGTTTGAGGAAAACTAGAAAAAGAAAAATGTTAGCTCCACTTAGTGTTTCTCAACTTTAGAAGCAGCAGGTCTGTGTCCTTGATAATGTTAACTAAAGCAGAAGAAAAGAGTCCAGGTTTGAAAAGAAAAAAATGTGGACATTGAAAGTGGTCAGGTACTTCTTAAAGAATCAAAAACAAAAAATGTCGGATAACCCAAGTATAAGAGAAAAAAAAAAAAAGACGACAGAGCAGCAAGAAAAAAAGGGAAAATCTGCATAGGTATCCAAAAGGATAGAATTTTTTCTTGCTGACTTGTATGGATGGAGTGTTTCAAAATCTAGTAAATTATACATAATGGACTTCTTTATTAATATTTCCCTTGTTTTGTTGAAGTGCATAGAAAAATTTGTGTGTAACTATCGCAAAACAAGATATACAGTTTTAGCTCTTTCTGAACATTTTATATTGTGTAACAAACTAACGTCAGAAAAATCTTCCTGGTTATTATGCAATCTTCTGGTTTTTCATTAAATTTAGTTGGCAGCTATGCATGCTTTGTGTTTTATTAATCAGTTTTATTTGTTTTCATGCATACATGTACACATTCTGTTGCTCTTAATTCATGATATACAGCTCCATTGAAATGTTAAGTTATATTTTGCATGTTGTGTAAATGTTCAAGGTTTTTCATGGACCAGAGGGTATTTTGACGGACACAAATTCTACTAGTCCGCTGATGTAGGTGTAACTTCGCAATGCTGTGCAATAGTGAGCATTGTTATGATTGCTTTCCAGCAGTCATTTCATGCATAATAGTAGGCAATCATCTGATGATGCTTTTCATCATTGGATAACTGCATGAAGTGCTTTGAAAGGCATATTTTTTCACCCTCATCAGGATGAATCATCACAATTCCCGCACGCCTTGTAGTTTTGGATATATTAGGCATGTAAAAAAAACTAAGTTATGGCATTGATGTAAGCTGACCAGAAGTCCTGAATTCTTGAGGACACTCCTCGAATTTAGTTTACTGTTCCCAAAAACGTCTGATGCCTTTGGGAATAAAAATTGTCCTCAAATTTTGATGTTTGTCCTCAAGTGTCCCCGAATTTACACTTCCTCATTAGCTCATTGGATTTCTAATGAAAAATATAGTTTTCGTTGCACTAATTTTCCAACATGCTTCTTGTGAAAACAAATATTGACTGCTTTTGTTTTTCCTTTTTGCGAGTTTAATGACCACCATGAGCAACTCTAAAGACTATAAGCAGTCACTGGTCTCTAATTTAGAGACATTCGTTCTAGTGAAGGGAGAAAGCAAGTGCTGTAAGACAAACACACCACCCATGCCTCATTTGGGACTCGAACCCATACCAACTTGTACAAATGGTCAGTGGCCAGCACTGCACTTCTGGGGCGGCCAAATTTTGACTGTACTTGTTGTAAGTTCCTCCAGAAACTTTGGCAAAATGAAAATTCGCCATGGGATTCATTCATCACTCTGCAGCTTAATTTTATCATAATTCAGCAGATATGCCTAAGGTAAAGTATTTCACTTTTGCTAATATACGCTGAAGAGCAATTGAATTAGAGATACCTGTCTAGTAATGTGTAGCACCACCTTTCGCCCTGATGACGGCGGCGATTCGTCACGGCATGGACTCGACAAGACACCGGAAGCATTGGGAAGCCATATGGATCTACAACCCCTGAACAGTTCCCGAAGATTTGATGGAGGGGGTCAGAGCCTCGAACATCTCTCTTGATGGCATCCCAGTTGTGCTCGATGGGATTGAGGTCAGGTGACCTAGCTGGCCAAGGAAGCGAGGTCACGTCGGTGGAGTGTTCATCCAACCATTCAAATACAATTCGAGAGCGATGGCACGATGCATTGTCTTGTTGCAGGATGAGATCCCCAGTGGGATGTTGAAGACACAGGAACGGGAGCAAATGGTCGTTCAGGATATTCCGGTAACGTTGACCTGTGAGGGACGATGTCTTACATTCCAGGGGTCTCATTTCAGTCCACGTAAACAGTCCCCAGACGAGAATGCCACCCCCACCAGCTTGAAGAGTATCCTGCTGGCAAGAAGGATCCATCGCTTCATGTGGTTTGCGCCATACTCGTATCCTGCCATTCGCATGTACCAACGTGAATCTCGACTCATCAGTCTAGGCAACATTTTTCCACATGTCTAGTGTCCAATGGCAATGTTCCTGCGCCCATGCTAATCTTTACACCCTGTGATGTGTGGTCAGCAGCGGTACCCTTGTGAAACGATGGCTTCTGTACCCCATAGCAAGGAGATGGTTCTGGATGGTGTGGCTGCTCACACGTTTTTGTGCACCAGCGTCAAATTGCTGAGTGATTTCTTGCACTGTGGCCCGTCTATCCACTGTTACAATGCGAGCTAGCCGATGATGACCCCGCTCATCCACACGCTGTTGTCCACGGCAATTGGCCCTTGCAGGGATGGTTTTACCGGATTCAATGTACTCACGGTGCACCCATGACACAGTGGCTCGTGAAAATCTCAGTGCCTGCACGACTTCCGAGATGGAATGACCCATTCGTCGGGCCCCAACAATTTGCCCACGATCAAATGCGCTTAGATCCTTCGTCTTACCCATACTGCATCCAACTCTTACTGATTCCCATTGCATCACTCCTTATATTGTCGGATCGCTGCATACGTCATGTCGTTTCCATTTACAGGGCCGCCCACAGCGTCACATTTGCATAACGCCAGCTGTCTCTAATTCAATTGCTTTTCAGTGTAATGTTGCCATCATAGCTCTGCTTTGTCAGTACAAATTACCAACACTATACAAGCTACTATATATCCTTTCAACACATAAAATTTCATATTTATTTTGAGTATGTGCATGTCCCCAAATTATCAGCTGATTTGGGGACATGCCGTTTTGTCCTCAAATCAGTGTTCTAATATCTGGTCACCTTACACTGATGGCAATTGAACATGAGCATTTTAAAAGAAACTTATTTCCAAGGACCCCCCTCCAAATGTTTGGTCATGCTATGCCTATGTCCCCTGGACCTGCAGAAGATTTATTTCTAATTCTAACACTGCTATAGGTACCTGTTAAATCTAAGCTTATGGCACAACACATTTATTATATCCTTGATTTCCTTTTAAATATGCTTCATAACCAGTAAGACTGTTCTGTCAGTTGCTTTCAGTTCGTAAATGTTAACTGGCACACCAGTGTTTTGTAGTTGCATCATGGTAGGCAACAGATGTTAGAGATACTCTTTGATGTACGGTTAAAGAGCTAGATTTGAGTAGTAAGATATTATGCTGGTTTCTTTATTTTCCAGGAGCCGACACTCAAAATTGATAGAACTATGGAAACATTAATTTGCAATATTAATTCATATAATACTAATAAAAAGAGCTCTGAAAAAATTCTTGTTTTTCTTTAAGGAGTAAGTTCCTCTTTCTTAACACTACAGTTTTTTATGTTCCATCACATCCTCCTGTTTTTCATAGACAGTATTTTTTTTTCTCTCTCTCTTTCAGGGTTGAATTCCAAAGCAAATTTTATGGTGGCTCTGGGTACATGTTTGTGCCATTCTCATTTGACACCATTTTGGAAGCAGCCAGTGCCGAAGATTAAACATATTACATAGCAGCAAGCATCCTAGTAAAGAAGTGCAAAGCCATCTTGTTTCCATTAAAATATATGTCTGACTGCAGAAGAAATAGTGCAATTGTGTTTTTCAAATTTTCAACTTCTGTCGCATTTTTTAAGGACTGTTATTGTGCAAATACTGAGTGATTTTGTTATTGCTAAAAAATATGTGCAATTAATCTATTAGTTCATGCATTTACTGATTTGCAATTTTTAGCAGCCATGTTTGAAACAGATAGGAAAATTAATACCTCATTCTCAAACCTGTGTGTTTGCAATAGAATATAATGTTTACAGACATTGGCATTGTTCTTTGACCTTTCCTGCTTGATGAACCTAAAATGAACTTTTCCTTAATTAAAGATTTGTTATCAGTAATAGAGGAGGTATTTATATAGTTCAGAAGAAATGTTGGCCACAATGGTTTACAAATTTGTCATAAACTTGGTAATAACTGATGTCATGGCTATTCCTAGACTTGATAAATTATAAATTTCACTAAATTATGGGATTTACTTAGGAATGAAAGGATATTACTTAGAGTTGAATTTTCGGGTTAGCACCACTACCCTTCCTCAGGACTACACTGTAGTAGGTGTTGCCATTCGTGAGCTAAATTCGAACCTTTCAAATCATTTAATGTTGTACCTCTTCTTCTCTCAATTTCCAGTTCTTCTGAAAATTTACACGTACTGTAGTGTAGTCCTGAGGAAGGGGTAGGGATGCTACCCGAAAATTCGACTGTAAGTAATATCCTTTCATTCCTGAGCAAATACCATAATTTAGTGAAATTTGTCATTTTTACTAGGTTTAGATTGTTTAAAATATCTTGTAGTAATCAGATTCAATGCTACAAACATTTATGAATGAAAACTGAAGAAAAATCAAGTTTATTTACAAGTAATGAATTCAAACAGAAGAAGTGTTGTATAACTTTAAGTAATTCATGTAACATGCAATCAGAACCTTGAAAAAAATTTGCAAATAAGATTTATCATTTTCAGATTAGCTCACAAGATAATAATATTATGTTAATTTCAGTAGTAGTGTTTAGTTGGTGCAAAAAACTAGTTAGTTGTGTCTGGTACTGTAAAAATTGCTTTTTTTTTCTTAGCAGTACATCCTGGGGACATGACAGTTACTTTTATTTGGTAAGTGATCTATTTCACTGATACCTTTCCTCCATCATACCAAGACATTTACTGAAGGAACGAAATTTCTGTTGCACGCGTTACCAAATAACAGTCTGGTAAACAAGACTAGGTCTTGTTTTAATGTAAAAATGGATGGCTTATGGGTATTATGCGTGTTTAACTTTGTGACCTCAGTCTCATTTGCTTTTAAGTATTTTCATAGTGCTGTCAGCTAGTCCAGATGGGTAGACAAATATGAAATTGCATTCCAATTCATTTTTTGCTGCACTTCTGTCAAGTTATGGACAAAATATGTCCCTTTTTGTCATGTTATCACTTTAAACTGAGGAAATGTCATTGATTTTAACTTGCTAGTAATTTGATTTCAAAGTGTGACATTCTGAGAATTTCCTTTACATTGTATTCAAAGATTTCTGACTTCATAAGAAAACTAGTATGTAATAAAAGCAGATGTGGTCTTTCCTTCAGGTTGTGTGTACCCCCCATGTAACTTGAGTATGAAGAAACTGGGGCTTGTTAACAAATTCTTCTCACGGATTGTCACAAATTGAGTCAAATTCTTACCTTGCCATGTCAGTATAGGCAAAAAAAGTGGATATGTATAAATTTTATTTGTAATGTTGAGTGTTCTGAATGATTACTATGTACACCTCATGTCATTAACCCCCACGAAAATTCTTTTTTGATAGTCTTCCAGTTTCAGTTTTTGAATTATTGTGAGACATCTTTAAAACAATTAATATCCCGTTTATTTGATTCAAAACTTGCAGAACTCAGACTTTAAAGTGGTATGCCTGTTTTTAAGAATTCTCTCTCTCTCTCTCACACACACACACACACACACACACACACACACACACACACACACACACACACACACTGTGTTCATTCATTCAAAGTTCACTGTGAGAAGCAAAAGCATTGTTACCCTTTCAAAGGATGTCAACAGATGCTGAAATTTTGTTTTGTATTGTGTTGAAACTTTATAAAGAAAGCTTTTTTTTTTTAAGCAACCACAGATTAATTGCTAGGTGGAGTTCTACTAGTATGCAGATGAACTCTTGCAATTTTAAGTTCAGAATTTGCATTTTTTTGTGAGTTATATTTTATTTCATGGAAAGTTATATATGTACATACTGCCTAATTTGTTATACTTTCCATTGATTTTTCAATCTGTAGTGAGATGTCTGTTTATATGCAGACTGAGAATTGTGTTCTATAAACTTTTGTAGATTGGTGCAAGTGATATTTGAAAACTGAAGCTGAGTTATGGCAATAAAAAAAAAGGTTGTGACTAAAGTGTGTTAATCATATATATAATATACAGTGAAATCTCGTTATAATGAATTTGGAGGGACTGCTGATTTTATTCGTTATTCTGAAATATTCGATAAACTGAAATTCCAAGATGGCAGTGCTAAATCAAAATTTAAACCATCATTACATTATGTATTATTAAATATGAGCACTAATTAATAATAAAATGTATGATAAATACAATAATAATATGGCAGGTAATATAGAGTATTTAATAATAAAAATAAAAGGAAAATGACCTTTGTGAATGCGTACCACATTGAAAAAATATATGTAAGTGCAAATAATTATCTGTTATAGAAAAAGTCTGAAATTTTAGACTAACCAGATAATGATAAAGTAGTTTTTGTTATAAAGTCCTCAATATCAGTCATCATAGAGTATAATTTTTTGGGGCACTGTTTTCTGTTGTGATAAATATTTGTGCACATTTTCAATGCTTGTCAGAGCTACCTGCAATGAGACGGGGATCCTCTGTGCAAGGCTCATCATCATCTCCACTTTCCTCATTTTCCATAGAGGTAGTAGAGGGATACACTTTCTGCAATTACTTCCATTGTTAATTCAGCACATGATATAACTTCATTGTCACATTTGACATCATCGGTAATAGATAAAGTCAAATCAAAATTTAGTTCCCGAGATCCTGTTGGCCATATATCTGGAGGGAATTCATCATTGCTGTCTTCAGTATCTGCTGACTGCAATAGTATTGTGGAAAGGAAAATACCAGATTTACACCAGCAATTCTGTATTGTAGTAGATGATACATTATTCCAAGCTGCAGAAATCATCTCCATGGCTTGTCTAAGATCATTTTTCTTTTATTTCCAATAATAATCCCACTTTTCAAATTTACAAGTGTTTTCTCAACAGGGCTACAACAGAAATGAAACTTTAAGTCTTTTATAATGCCTTGGTCAAGTGGCTGAAGGATAGATGTGTAGTTATGTGGTAGAAATTCTACTGTTACATTATTGAATCTTGCTTCAACTCGATGTGCTGAACAGTTATTGACCAATAAAACTGTGTTTCTTTTCTTTTTTTTCTTTTTTTTTTTTTTTCGGCCTTTACACTGCTCACCTTTCATAGCCATCATGTGATTCAGAAGAACTTCATATGAAAATTCCATCTCATGTGTTGTAAATGTCCTCAAGTTCATATTTCTCTAAAATATCCTGCAACATATTTTCTTTCCATGTATGAGCAGCTGAAACATTGGCAGCTCTTTCATTTCCACACACCTGCTTCCAGCTTATTCCATACCATTCTCAAAAATTAAATAAACTAGCCATTGCGTGCTTCAAACTTGTCAATTTTCAGGATTTCTGTGAACTCTTTTACCTTAGCTTGCAACATAGGACCAGGGCTGTAGCTCACAGGAGGGTGGTTATACTAGCCTGTTGTTGCCCTCATAGTGAGGTCATACCAGGGACATAAGGGGCATAAAAATAGAAATGCTCATGAAGTGTGAATAAATTTATTGAAATTCGTAACTGATAAAGAAAGTTATACACTTCAGCATTTTTTTAAGACTTTAGTTAGCCACATATGGTAGGTATTCTGCGCAACTGACCAAGATACAGAGCAACCTACACTGTTTAGGTATGAACCCCTCATAAGCATGAAAGGAATTATCTGAAACAGCAGATGGTGCCATATGCGGATGTGCCTAACCTTCGTGACCTTTCGGAACATGCCCATAGTGATGGAGACTAATTAGTCATTTGTGTTCTGTCACAGAAAGCTCCTCTGAGCAGGTACAATTTTTCCAAGCCCTACCCCGAAAGCATTTTGTTATCTAATACTCATCTTTCCTGTGTTGATTTGTTTTTCATTCTGCATTTCTGTGGCATGCTGTGTTGTCGATGTTTGAATAAGTTTTACGTTTTACTGGATATTTACAACCATTAGCTTCTGGGTATTTACCTAGTTTTTATATTTTTAGTAAAATTTTGTCAATATATCGAGGGATCATAATACTTTCCTATAATGGGGTTATAGGAAAGTAAAAACTGCACATTATTCGAGTAGAAGTGGGAGACTTTTGAATTTGAAGGGGCGTAATTTCAAGTCTTGCCCTCTCGGATAAGAAAACCTTGCTCCGGCCCTGCATAGGACCACACGGAAACATCTTTTGATCGGACATCTTTAAACCACATGTACACAGCTTCGTCCATTGGTTAAAAATTTCCCCAATGCAGATGTTGTCTTTCCAGGCAAAGGGTTGATTGTTCATAAAGTTTCTTTATTTCTTTTTATATTTTAAAACAGTAGCTAGAGTAGACAGGACTGTACCTATTTCTTTCCAACATGAATTGTTTTCCTCCCACGTTCTACAGCTTCTATAATCTGAATTTTCTGCTTAAGTGAAAACTGCTACCATTTTCTTTTTTCAGCCATATCAAGAAGGAAATAGAGATGAGGAAGAACACACATACACAACCTGTTCTTTCTTACCAGTTCCTTCGATTGAACAGGAGTAGCCTGTTCTTCAGTTGATGATAAACCTGCTCTATATCTCTGCACATTTCCCATGCACAGCACAAAAAAGAGCTTCATCATATCTGTCAGTCACGCAGTATGTATTCATTTCATTTGGAGGGAAGGAAAGTTAAAGGAGGCGAGTCCAGTAAGAATGCAGCTTCATAGCTACCTGTTCTGTGACTGAGCTGTTCTGTTTATCTGTTCTAAATGTGGGCAAAGAACTGCAGGTAGTTATGTTGTTCATGTTCTTTACTGATCATCTAGAAGGGAAAACATATCAATCAGTAACACTTTTTGAAAGATAAGAATATGTATTTCCAGTTAGACTGAAAAACAATTTCTTCGTTAATCTGTCGTTATTCGTTCTTTTACCATTATTTTAGATTAGTTATTTAAAAAGTTTGTTAATCTGAAATTCATTAAATTGAAATTTTTAACATGAAAATAATAGGTAATTTCCTTGGGGATTTCCCCCACATTCATTAATTTGAAATATTCATTCAAACGATATTTCACTGTATATTGAAATTAATTGGTCAGTGCAGTGAGACTTCTTTTGTACAAATAATACTTAATATTTATTATTTTTACTTGTATGCTTTATAGTACGTCATTTTGTTACTGCTCATACTAGCAAAATATGAGTAATGCATTCGTATTATTTTGTGATATTGCATTTGCAAAAAGTGCAAGGATAATTTGTTTCATTTTAGGAACATGTATAGCAGTGGTTTATTTTTATGTCTTTGTAATGTAATTTATATTATGTTCTGTGATCAGGTGGGCCATAATGTACCTGTATCAAAAAAAAAAAAAAACAGTATGCCCCATTTTCTTTTTCCCTGTCACCAAATGAAGAAACATTAAAATTAAAATTCTCTAAACATGTGCAACCTTAAAAGTTTAAGTGACTGATACAAACTCCTGAGCAGTTGTAACTGCGTATATCATTTTCCTGATTCCTCAGTGAATTATATCTATGATTTAGTTCATAATTTTATTCATATCCCTTTCCACTATTATTACTATTCATATTTGGAAAAGTGGATTTATTGCTTCTTTTACCTTCTCATTAATGGTAATATACTAATCATATTTCAGCTGTTAAGCTGATTTTAGTAAAGCAACGTGGCAGATAATATATATGTGCTTCTTATCTTATTTCCTATTTCCTTACTCCCTCCTTATTTAATGTACATATATTCATTTGTTTTTCTTTTGGGATTAATTAGAGTGTTCTGAATCTATGCACACTTTTATAATGTTGAGCGTGAGAGCAGTAATTTGAAGTTTAGAAATAGAGTATCTAAATTTTTTTTGTTGCTAATGTTTAATTAGCACTGCTTTGCATTAATTTCTTTTGCATACAAAAATGTAACCCATTCTAACCAGATTTTTGGTATCAGTATTCTCTCTTACCATCAGTACATGCATAATAATATGAGATTGTCACCATTTGTGTATACCAGCATGATTTTCTCATTGGGATTTTTGATCATTCCAGAATTAGGATGAGATACCTCATATCTCCCATGTTGTTGTTTTTTTACCCATGCACAACAGAGAATTACCATCAGTTTTAAAATTAAATAACAGAAGTTAGCAGTGTAAAATGTTGCTTCTTGTTGAACTTTTATATGTGTATGGCTTTGCAGTAGTAACCATCCCATACATAATATATTTTACTGAATGTTGTGATTTTCTGAGAAGTATTCAAGTCGATTGTAGGAAAACTGTTCTGCCATGATCCAAAACATTAGCACAATGCAGGTGTGGCTACGCAAATCCATGCAACTGAGTCCACTAAACCGAGTAAAATGCTATCTTTCAATTATTAGTTGCATTAGTGTTTGGAGTAACTACCAACTCAAAAAGAAAACATTTGCCTCAACTTCTGTCCCCATTATTTATCTCTTCTGCCCTGCTCATAACCCATAAAAAGCTGTAAGGTGTCGCGATTGTTTAAATCAGTGGTTTCCAAACTTTTTCGATTCTCGGCGCCCTTGCTGAATCCAGGTTTTTCCAAGGCGCCCTTGCTGAATCCAGGTTTTTCCAAGGCGCCCTATATCAAATTTTAACAAGTACACAATTCTAACAAGTACACTTAGGTAAAAATAAATAAAACACATATTGAAGATCACAAAAAAATGTAATTGAAAACATTCAACTAATTATAGTTAGTGGGCTGGATGAGCCTGTTGATCACCTCACATTTTCTCAAATCTTGGAATCAAACTGGACACAGCCACCCTCATTTCCTTCTCCACACTGATTTTTGCCCGATACTTAGTTTTTATCACAGCGACCGCCAAAAATCCAGCTTTGCACAAGTAAGAAGTCGCAAATGGAATTAAAATTCTCTTAGCTTGACCACTCATAAGGGGATATTCATCTTTTACTGATATCCAAAATTCAGGTAACTCCATGCTGCTAAAAAAATTTTCAATGTATTGTTGCAAGACAACTCAATAAGATTCTCTTCTTCTGTAGCAGTAAATTCAGATGGAGCAGTGGCATGAAATGGATCATGAATCCATACAAATTTATCGACATTATCATTTTGAAAATATTTCTCAAACCAGGTGATAAGCTGTGATAAGTGTTCTTCAAAAATGGATTTCATGCCTCAAGAGAAATCAACTCCATTGGGGGTCAAAAACTGTTGCAACAAGGGGAAACATTCTTTGCCTCCGTCTTCATTCATTTTTCCTTTTCATAGTTTTAGTTTTTTTATAAAAGCTGACATTTACTCAATTGACTTTAAAAGGTAAATGTTGCTTTTCTGCAGGTAGAGATTCAGAGCATTCATTTTTTCAAAAACATCACATAAGTATGCTAGTTTTACCAAAAAAATCTTCATTCACGAAATTGTTGGTATACTTGTGGCCTTTCTCTTTAAGAAAAATATAAATTTCCTGTCGCAGTTCAAACATACGAGACAAAATATTACCACGAGAGAGCCATCACGAAGTGGTCTAGTACATGAAAGATGTGTGCTCGGATCTCATAGGGTCACATAGGCAAGGTTTTTGCCTTCAACGGCAGAGTTTTTATAAAATTTACTACATCCACTACATATTATAAGGCCTGGTTCAATGTAAGACTCAGATATTTTGACGCGAGTGCTTCCCTGTGAATAACGCAATGGGTCTACAGTGACTCGGGGGTTTTGCTTCGAATAAGTGCCTGCAATCCTCCATCATAACAGCCGGACATAGAACGAGCACCATCAGCACAGACACCAACGCACTTAGTCCACTCCAAATTATTTTCGGATATAAAAGTATCGAGGATCTCGAACAAGTCTTGAGCCTTAGCACTACCAGTGATACTTTTACAAAAGAGGTCTTCTACAATGTTATTACCATCAATAAACCGTACATCACAAATCAAGTGAGCATCATTATTATTATCTGTGGCCTCATCCAGCTGCAACCGAAATTCCCTACCTTTCATTTTTTCAATTAATTGTCCATTGAGGTCCTCCGCTGTGTGCTGTATTCTGCGACTGATGGTGTTATTGGACAAAGGCACATTTGAAAGCAGCTTCCTAGCAGACTCACCAATCATAATGTTCACCATATCTACAGCAGCCGGTAGAATGAGTTCTTCTGCGATGGAATGAGTCTTCTTACATTTTGCAATTCTATGTGCCACCTTGTAAGATGATAGCAAAGCATTGCTTGGTACTGATGCCTGCTTATAAAAACTACCTTTTTGTTTATTTAACTCTTGTGACTTTGTCTTAAAGCAATCAAAATTTACTAAGCATGCTGGGATGATTGGTTTCTAAATGGGGTTTCAACTTACTTGGTAGCATGCACTCTGGCGCCAAAACTTTCATAGACAGTACACACTGCGGCCTCTCTTCACCATTGACTTCTGTTGACGTAAAACTAAAGTCCAAATTATTGTCATCATATTTTCGATATTTACGCTTCTTCACACTCTTGCCACTATTTGATGGTGTGCTCTCTTTATTTTCACTTTCACAATGCTTATTATTGTTTAGTTAAAACTGATCCATTTTTTAAAAATACATACGAGAAGAAAAACTTCACTTAATCACAACGATATTCAGTTGATACGCCGAAAGCTTACAAACGCCGAAACTTAGCGACAGAGCATCAACATATCAGACCGCTAACCGCCAAATGAATCCCAAATGACAACAGATGAGCATATTTAAAGGATCTGGCGACCTTCTCGAAAATTCTGGACTGAGAGTCTCATTTTTAGACGCTCGGAGAACGAGGGAGGAATGTTTGTCTGAAGCATGGAGGCTGGTGCGAAAGCTCAGGTTACTTCCGGTAACGGCCGTGCAGCACACACCAGTGCGCCCGTCGGGCGGCAATCGTGCGGGGGGGGGGGAGCTCACACTTGTAACATTATTGTGCGGCGCCATCTAGTGGCCATTTGTTGAGGCTTCTACAAACAGTTAAAACTAAGTGAGTTACTGGTTTGCACCAGGTCCACTAGATGTCGTGTCCTATCACATTGAATTGAAAATGGAAATAAAATTATAAAAATTTTGTGATATTTTGCGGCGCCCCTGTGAGGAAGCCATGGCTCCCCAGGGCGCCGCGGCGCACACTTTGGGAACCACTGGTTTAAATGATATCATTGTTCCTCCCATGTTATTTAAACCTGAGTTGTAAAGAAGCTGAAGTAAAACTTTTGTTGCCGAGGAATTTCAGAGCAAAGGCGTAATAAGATATGATATGAATTAAGCCAGTACTCTTTAAGTGGATTTTTCAGAGTACAAGTGTTATTATTAACTGTAAGAGTTACAGTGTTATATAACAGGACTAGCATGATTCAAAGCATTCCTGCGTGGAATTAATGTTTGAAATTGTTGTGGTGCAGTTGAATAGACCACACATTAATATTTTATTGGTGGTAATCTAAATTATGTTCTGTTCTGTTTCTGCTTTTAATTGCTCACATACATAAGTTTTTTTGTGGTATCCAGTGTGTTTTCTGAACCATGAAAAATGTAAAACAAATTTCTAATGCCAATCCATTCACGTATTGAACAAAACAACCTTTTGCTGTTTTGTAATTCATTTATTTTTATTGTGAGTAGTTGTTACGTGTGAGTAGTTTTACAGAAGAGTTTTTCTTGTCTTTGATGGACAGTTTTCAGGGTACATGATATGACTTATTCTGTTTGGTGTTATTCACCTGTACACTAAATGTTAATTTATTCACCATTATTTGTGCCATAATTTTTTATTCTGCTAGTCATTGAAGTGAACAATACTCATTCCCAATATTCTTACTTTCAAGGTTGTTAGAGATGAGAATGCGTCAATGAAACAAAAATCTAATTTGATTACTGCAGTCCTCTAGTAGAAAGGGAGAGTTACCAAGTTTGGGTTAATTATTAATATATGCTAACTACTGCCTAGATTCTTTCAGAATGAAATGTTTTTAAATATTGTTACAAGCTTTTTTTCACATTAACTTCATTATTTAGAAAACTTCAGTGGTCGGCACAGTCACTGAATCTTAATCCCATAGAGAAAAAGTAACTTCCTTTTTTTAATTATATAAAATGCTACTTATGTAATGGATATGTATTGAGGTATAAGTTTTCACTAAATTACTTGTGTTTAGGTTTGGGTAAACTAGAGCAGTGTTTAGGGAGCTTATGGAATCTCTAAGTTGTTCCTGATATACATTCAGACTGGCACTCTTAGGTATTTTATGTTTTATTGATGCTGAACTGTACATTGTTTCACACCATAATGCAGTAGTCCATCATAGCAACTGTTTGAGATTTATGCATTTGTGAATTGTGCTGACACAAACAGGAAACCATTCAGTTGCTCTCTTGTCCTTATATCCATCTCATCAAATTCTATGATTATTACTTTTTTTTTTTTTTTTTCTGTGGGCAGCCCAAATTTTTTATGTCCATACTACATGCTCATCAGCAAACTTCCTATTTCCAAAAAAAGTTTAAATCAGTAATTGCATTCAACATTCCTTAAAAGGAATTTTGGTGATATTCCAAATGCAACAATTCATGTTTTGTATGTGAATTCTGCTTGATGAATATGAAGTTTCATAATTAGTAATGTTTTTTATAATAAAGCATTTGCAGTTGCCTAAAGTTTTAAGAAATTGCATTGGTTTTTGAAAGGTATCAGATTGCTTCACAACCATGTTATTTGTTAGACATAATACTAAGTGATCATCAGAGAAATGCCAAACAAAAATATTCTTATATGTTGTGTCCACCAGCGTTCGTTGTAACTTTGATGCTTTGTGAGGCCTTAGCTTTGTTAGCATGTTTCTAAAGTTCACATTCCTTTTTGTAACTGGTATCATACCGTATGGAGTCTACCCAAAATTAAGTACAGTATTATATTTGAGTTATTGTGATACATTATCACCTTACACAGCTAAAATTATTACCAGATTGTATTTGCACTGATGTAGCAAACACCTCAGAGTTCCAACTTGAAAAAAAATCCATGTTTTTTCAAGTACAAAATTTGCTTGTGGACATTGGCTAACCATGTTATTTTGAACTCATAACAAATATTTAGTCAAGCCTCTGAGGGCAGTGATCACTGAATGTATG
The DNA here is from genome assembly GCA_039090855.1 of Macrothele yani. Lineage (NCBI taxonomy): Eukaryota > Metazoa > Arthropoda > Arachnida > Araneae > Macrothelidae > Macrothele > Macrothele yani. The sequence continues at coordinate 9,448,025 of CM076994.1, read as the reverse complement.
TGTACTGAGCTTATGCTTTCCACATTCCTTATGAGCACAAAATGACTTGTGGTCCACTTGCCCACATATGTGGTTTCCAGTTGATAGAGTGAGGTTAGCAGGGACATGTTGACTGAAATGTAATATTTCACTTCATCTCTAAGGTTTGGAAGGGAGAGTTAAGATTCTGGAAATCTGTGCAGTGTTCTGTTTGCTAAAGCAATACAAATTCTGAAAGTTGGCGCAGTGGTCTAAGCGATGGCTTCTGATTATTCGTCCAAAAAGGGGTCTGGGTTCGAATCCTGATGAGGCATGGATGTTGTGTTTGGCACTGGCTCTCTCCCTTCTCTGGAACCAGTGACCTTAAATTAGGGACGAGCTACTGCTTATAGCCCATTTAGTTGCTCACAATGGTTGCTAAACCTCCAATAAAAAAAAAAATCTGACAGTCATTCTGGATCATGTAGTGTGAAAATGATGAATTGCTAGGACCTCTTAATCATTGTGAATATTATTAACTGGAAAGCAGAGCATTCATACAGATGCAACAGGAGACTCTACATCATTCAAAATGCACCCCAGACAGTTAATCCATTATCCTTGCATCATTGTCAGAGTTTCTCTAATTGGTTGTGTGGAGACATACAAAGCTTCAAAGTTGTTGTATTATCCCATATCGTATATGCTTCAGTTCCCCATGCATAGCTGATCTGGGTACATAGGAACATGTCGCACTGATATCCACTGGCTGCTAAGCTGTATTCTTCCTGATAATTGGGATCAGTCTTATCATTGTTGTGTCCATCTATGTTTTTCCCATTCTGTTGATGTTTTATGTTCTTAGTGTGTAGAATACTTCTAGGAGACTGTGCCCTTCAATTTCCCATGACCTGCATTATGGAAGCTCCAGGCAGTGAAACTGTATGAAGCAACCTCTTTCAGAGTTAGTCAGATCTGATGTTTTCTCCATGATGCATTTGCCATTGTGCTCTCCTCATGACATTTGTAGAACTATGTGGTCACACAGCATCATGTTGTCAGTCTTTGCATTTGCATATCTGTTGTGGTAGCATCAGCAGTAATGTTGGGTCGAGTTCTCATATTTAAATTGGCCAAAGTGCTGCAATATTACAATTGCACAATATTGCTGCATACAGTACTGTGTGATACTAGTGAATATAAACCCTTTAGAAAATAAGTGAAACTGTGTATGTTTGGAACTGTATGCATTTAAAATATGTCTACATTGTTGCATAATAGTTGTCTAGTATTGTGTTCTAATTTTATGTAATGAATGAATTGTATAATTGTGTGATGAAGTCAAATTAAAAGTTGCTGAGAACCTGCTCAACCTCTCTGTATTCTATGCTGCAGAAAAACTGAAATAGTAATTTTAAGTACATAATTGTTATTGGAGCATGGCTATTTCTACATAAAACCTGAAAAATCGAATCTCTCTGCTACTGGAGAAGAGGGGGTTAAATTGGGCCTAGTGGTTAGGACCATAGCAAGCTTTTCTTATCTGGGAGGGCGAGACTTGAAATTACGCCCCTTTGAGTTCAAAAGTATGCCCTTTCATGTTCCACTCAAATAATATGTAGTTATTACTTTCTCACACACCACCTTTATAGAAAAGTATTATGAATGTTCAAAAATAGCACTTAAAGTTTTTGACATAATTTTATTAAAAATGTAAAAACTAGGTAAATACCTAAAACCATAGTTTGTAAATACCAAATAAAGTGCAGATGTACCATCTCTCTAGGTGGGAGACTCCGTACTTTCCGCCCTTCCTCCTACGCTCCGGATGAATGTTAAATTCTCTTGATTTTTACTGAAAATCAGCTGTTAGGATGGTCAAAATGCTATAAACCACCTCCATGATTTTGAACCGCCTGTGAAACCTTTTTCTGTGTCGATGCAAGGCAGCATTACAGTAATCAATTTCGCACTTTTCCTGTCTTCCGATCTGCAAAAAGAAAGCCGCCTCTCATAGTGCTCTAGGTGCTGGCTTCTAGAATTTGCTTTAAAAATTTTTCTCCCAGTCTGATTGTCGTACGACGCTTTCAGTAAAGAGTTCACTCACTCTGTTACTAGAATGCCGGGGTGGGTCAGTAACTGATTGATAAATGGGAGCTTCCCCATGCAGTTCAGTCTTTCAGCTCCTCGCCTGAACAGAACTGCGCGCATCTAAGTGATGATAAATAGTTGAGTTGCGGTGAATTCACTTGACCACAAAAGGGAGTTGTTACAGTTGGACTCTCCTTGTAACGAAAGGCGGTGTTAGTACGGTGTTTTTCTTTTTCTTTTTTTTTTTTTTTGTCGTCTTTGCCTTCACGCACAACCTAAAGAAGAAACTAAAAACAGTTTGCTGCTATTTTATTCGTAAAAAAACAAGAGCGTGCGGGCCATTTTACGTTTTCATTATCTTGCGGAATCGAAGTACCTGAAAGCCGCCCCGGTGGCGCAGTGGTCTAAGCGATGGTCTCTGATCATTCGTCAGAACGGAGTGCGGGCCGCCCCGGTAGCGCAGTGGTCTAAGCGATGGCCTCTGATCATTCGTCCGTAAGGGGTCCGGGTTCGAATCCCGGTCAGGCATGGATGTTGTGTTTGTCTTACGGCACTGGCTCTCTCTCTTCCTTCCCTGGAACCAGTGACCCTAAGTTAGGGACTGGCGACTGCTTATAGCCCATTGAGCTGCTCACGGTGGTCGTTAAACCTCCAATAAAAAAAAAAAACTCCAATAAAAAAAAAAAAAAAGAAGTACCTGAAAACGAATTTCAATACAGTGAGGGGATGGGGTGTTTATCTTCGCGCTGTTTTTTTTTTTTCTTCTACGGAACTGTTAGTGGACCAATACTACTACGGAAAAATTGTTCCCACATCTGGAAAACGTCGATAAAAAACAGCGCTCGTGTGAATTTATGAGCTGTAAAAATCTCCTGATTTTGAAGGCTGGCGCGTCAAAAAGCGCAATGTTATGTGAACGCCAACAACACAACACTCCACAGAAATGCAGAACGAAAAACAAACCAGCGCAGAACGAATGAGTATCTAATAGTAAACGTAACAATAGGAAGAAGCTTTAGGGGTAGGGCTTGGAAAAATTCCTGCCGCCCCGGTGGCGCAGTGGTCTAGGGCGCTGGCCTCTGATCATTCGTCCGTAAGGGGTCCGGGTTCGAATCCCGGTCAGGCATGGATGTTGTGTTTGTCTTATGGCACTGGCTCTCTCCCTTCCCTGGAACCAGTGACCCTAATCAGAGAACTTTGTGCAACACAGCACAAAAGATTAGTTAACTCTTCACCCAACAACACTTTCGGAAAGGACATGGAGGTTAGACGCCGCCCCGGTGGCGCAGTGGTCTAAGGCGTTGGCCTCTGATCATTCGTCCGTAAGGGGTCCGGGTTCGAATCCCGGTGAGGCAGGGATGTTGCGTTTGTCTTACGGCACTGGCTCTCTCCCTTCCCTGGAACCAGTGACCCTAAATTAGGGACGGGCGACTGCTTATAGCCCATTGAGTTGCTCACGGTGGTCGTTAAACCTCCAATTGAAAAAAATGGAGGTTAGACATAGCATATTGTTTTCTATGCCTCTATTCACTGTTTTTGTTGGGTTTTCTTTGAAAATTCCCTTCATGGATATGAGATGTTCATACCTCATAGTGTATACTACTCTGTACTCTGGTTAACTGCATGGAATACTTTACGCGACTAACTAAAGTCTTGAAAAAGAAAATACTAAAGGGTGTAACTTTCCTTTTTTAGTTACAAATTCTATTTTTTCCATCCCGAGAGCGTGAACGTACACAACCCCGGGAATGATCATTCTGGGAGAGCAACAGCCCTCAGGGTACCTGCAGCCCTGCTAGTGGTCAAAGGGATGGTTTTTTTTTTTTTTTTTTTTTTTTTAATTGGATGTTGAACGACCACCGTGAGCAGCTCAATGGGCTATAAGCAGTCGCCCGTCCCTAATTTAGGGTCACTGGGTCCAGGGAAGGGAGAGAGCCAGTGCCGTAAGACAAACACAACATCCATGCCTGACCGGGATTCGAACCCGGACCCCGTACGGACGAATGATCAGAGGCCAACGCCTTAGACCACTGCGCCACCGGGGCGGACAAAAGGATGGTTTCTCGCTGGGCATGAATGGTGAATGCCCAGGTATATCCAGTGGTGTTGGCTCTCCCCTTCCCTAGAACCAGCGGCCCAAATTAGGGACGCCGCCCCGGTGGCGCAGTGGTCTAAGGCGTTGGCCTCTGATCATTCGTCCGAAGGGGGTCCGGGTTCGAATCCCGGTGAGGCATGGATGTTGTGTTTGTCTTACGGCACTGGCTCTCCCCCTTCCCTGGAACCAGTGACCCTAAATTAGGGACGGGCATCTGCTTATAGCCCATTGAGTCGCTCACGGTGGTCGTTAAACCTCCAACAAAAAAATCCCGTTCAGGCATGGATGTTGTGTTTGTCTTACGGTACTGGCTCTCTCCTTTCCCTGGAACCAGTGACCCTAAATTAGGGACGGGCGACTGCTTATAGCCCATTTGAGTTGCTCACGGTGGTCGTGAAACCTCCAATTGAAAAAAATGGAGGTTAGACATAGCATATTGTTTTCTATGCCTCTATTCACTGTTTTTGTTGGGTTTTCTTTGAAAATTCCCTTCATGGATATGAGATGTTCGTACCTCATAGTGTATACTACTCTGTACTCTGGTTAACTGCATGGAATACTTTACGCGACTAACTAAAGTCTTGAAAAAGAAAATACTAAAGGGTGTAACTTTCCTTTTTTAGTTACAAATTCTATTTTTTCCATCCCGAGAGCGTGAACGTACACAACCCCGGGAATGATCATTCTGGGAGAGCAACAGCCCTCAGGGTACCTGCAGCCCTGCTAGTGGTCAAAGGGATGGTTTTTTTTTTTTTTTTTTTTTTTTTTTTTAATTGGATGTTTAACGACCACCGTGAGCAGCTCAATGGGCTATAAGCAGTCGCCCGTCCCTAATTTAGGGTCACTGGGTCCAGGGAAGGGAGAGAGCCAGTGCCGTAAGACAAACACAACATCCATGCCTGACCGGGATTCGAACCCGGACCCCGTACGGACGAATGATCAGAGGCCAACGCCTTAGACCACTGCGCCACCGGGGCGGACAAAGGGATGGTTTCTCGCTGGGCATGAATGGTGAATGCCCAGGTATATCCAGTGGTGTTGGCTCTCTCCCCTTCCCTAGAACCAGCGGCCCAAATTAGGGACGCCGCCCCGGTGGCGCAGTGGTCTAAGGCGTTGGCCTCTGATCATTCGTCCGAAAGGGGTCCGGGTTCGAATCCCGGTGAGGCATGGATGTTGTGTTTGTCTTACGGCACTGGCTCTCCCCCTTCCCTGGAACCAGTGACCCTAAATTAGGGACGGGCGACTGCTTATAGCCCATTGAGTCGCTCACGGTGGTCGTTAAACCTCCAACAAAAAAAAATCCCGTTCAGGCATGGATGTTGTGTTTGTCTTACGGTACTGGCTCTCTCCTTTCCCTGGAACCAGTGACCCTAAATTAGGGACGGGCGACTGCTTATAGCCCATTGAGTTGCTCACGGTGGTCGTTAAACCTCCAATCAAAAAAAAAATTAGAGACGAGCGATTGCTTGTAGCCCATTGAGTTGCTCACGGTGGTCGTTAAACCTCCAATCAAAAAAAAAAATTAGAGACGAGCGATTGCTTGTAGCCCATTGAGTTGCTCACGGTGGTCGTTAAACCTCCAATCAAAAAAAAAAAATTAGAGACGAGCGATTGCTTGTAGCCCATTGAGTTGCTCACGGTGGTCGTTAAACCTCCAATCAAAAAAAAAATTAGAGACGCGCGATTGCTTGTAGCCCATTGAGTTGCTCACGGTGGTCGTTAAACCTCCAATCAAAAAAAAAATTTGAGACGAGCGATTGCTTGTAGCCCATTGAGTTGCTGACGGTGGTCGTTAAACCTCCAATCAAAAAAAAAATTAGAGACGAGCGATTGCTTGTAGCCCATTGATTTGCTTATGGTGGTCAATATGCTCTGAAACCAAAATTAAAAGTGGAGCTCCTGCATTGTAAAGCTTTAAAAGCTATCCTGGTGATGCAGCCGCCCCGGTGGCGCAGTGGTCTAAGCGATGGCCTCTGATCATTCGTCCGAACGGGGTCCGGGTTCGAATCCCGGTGAGGCATGGATGTTGTGTTTGTCTTACGGCACTGGCTCTCTCCCTTCCCTGGAACCAGTGACCCTAAATTATGGACGGGCGACTGCTTATCGCCCATTAAGTTGCTCACGGTGGTCGTTAAACCTCCAATCAAAAAAAAAATCCTGGTGATGCAGTGGGCTAAGCTCTGGCTTCTGACCATTCGTCTGATATGGGTCTGGGATCGAATCCCAGGTGAGACATGGATGGTGTGTTGTCTTATGGCGCTGGCTTTCTCTTTTCTGAAGCCAGTCGCCCTGAATTAAAGACGGGTGGCTGCTTATAGCCTTTTGAGTTGCTCATGATGTACGTTAACCTTCCCCCTCCCAGTCATTAAAAAAACTTAAAACTGTTCGCACTCCACTGCGCAGAAAAAAAATTGAGAGTACAAGAACAAACACCATGAGAATAATTTATTTTCAATTAAAGCAAGTTGTAAAGAGTGTCATTCTATGAGATTTTGGCTAAAGCACGCTCATCTAACGAAAAAGATTGAGAAATCCCGCAGTTTCTTAAGGTGGCAAACTGAGCCGCCTCTGATGTCAAACAGTTTCTTAACAGTTTCTTATTCGAGGCTCAATAAGACATGATCTGTGTTTTTCCTATAGCACTTTTTCCCTTGCCTGTAACCGCTAGCCCCCCCCCCCCCGCACACACACACACGCTAGGGTGGTCAGTGATGTAAATGCTGGCTTCTTACCATTCGTTAATTCCCGAAATAAAAGCTGGTTACCTAAGTTAGGGACGCGCGACTGCTTGAAATCTTAGCTTTGTAACTGTGGTCGTCTAATCCTGATATTAAAAAAATATGATTGTGGTTATTTTTGGAACTTGAGCGGAATTAAAAGAAAATTAAATTTTAGTGTCTATGCGATGGCTTCTGATTATTCGTACGGAAGGGATCCGGGTTCGAATCCCGTGAGGCATAGATGTTGTGCTTGTCTTACGGCACTGGCTCTCTCCCTTCCCTGGAACCAGTGGCCCTAAATTAGGGACGGGCGACTGCTTATCGCCCATTAAGTTGCTCACGGTGGTCGTTAAACCTCAATAAAAAAAAAACTAATGGATGAAAAACTTCAGGAGAGCTTTTCTTGATAAGGAAATTGACGCTGAGCAGTCTTGAGAAAGTAAGACTTGTGTTTGAGGGGAAGCTTCCCTTACGATTGTAATATGCCAGAGAAAAATACTCCAATTTAAAATTAACTTACAGAGAAGCTTCAAGCTGTAAATGAGTTAATAACTCATGGGTAGCTACGAGTGATGGAAAAAATTCATATACCAATGATTTGCCAATTCAGCTTTTAATTGGAATTCAAATTAAGAGGCAAGCAATGACGGTTGGTGTAGTTCAAAACTACAGGGGAAAGGAATTTTCTTGGCAACTGAACTGTATCTCTGTTGCAAGACCGAGGAAGAATTCTATGAGGGTAGAAGTGTAGTTCTTGAATTCGAATGCCATTTACTGAGGGAATATTAAACTATAACTGTAATGTATATTCCCAGAGTCACTCATTTGCAATGAACATACTAAACAAAAGAACGGCACTGATGGTTAGCACAGAGGAGAAATATTTCATAGGACGGGAGTGAATTAAAATTGAAGAATCAGCAACTTTTTTTTTTTTTTGGTTGGAGGTTTAGCGACCACCGTGAGCAACTCAATGGGCTATAAGCAGTCGCCCGTCCCTAATTTAGGGTCACTGGTTCCAGGGAAGGGAGAGAGCCAGTGCCGTAAGACAAACACAACATCCCTGCCTCACCGGGATTCGAACCCGGACCCCTTACGGACGAATGATCAGAGGCCATCGCCTTGACCACTGCGCCACCGGGGCGGCCAAATAAATAGGGGTAGACAACCGTGATTCAAAGGACATCGTCTGCGCGATACGAGTTACGAATGTGGAATTAAAGTTCTGGGTTGACTCCACGAGCTGATTTAAATACAAACATGTCACATGCTCCCTATGTAAACATTCAGCTTACACGGTAATCAGGGCTGTTCTTTCAAAAATATGTCTACGGAGGTAAACCGTTCGGCGCCCCGGTGACGCATGGTCTAAGCGCTGGCTTATGATCATTCGTCCGAGAGGGGTCCGGGTTCGAATCTCGGTGAGGCGTGGATGTTCTGTTTGTCTTACGGCGCTGGCTCTCTCTCTCTTTTCCCTAGAGCCGGTGGCCCTAAATTAGGGACGGGCGACTGCTTATAGTCCATTGAATTTATCAAACGTCATAGTTCGGAAATCTAAGTTGGCACGTCATTCAGTAAAGGTGAGAAAACCAAAATATGAAAGCACAGGAAAGTAGCAGACTGCTTAATGGAAGGACTTGCGCCAACTGGCATTCATGGTAGTAAATGCTAAGATTTTATGAAGACCCTGCACTGTCCTGTATTATCCAGCAGTTCTTCGTGGCCTGCCATGTGGCGCAGTGGTCTCAGCGATTGTTTCTGCCTATTCGTCCGAGATGGGCCCGCTTTTGGATCATGGTGAGGCATTGACGTGGTGTTTGTCTTACGGCACTGGCTCTCTCTCCCTTCCTTGGAACCAGTTGCCCTACATTAGGGACGGGCGACTGCTTGTAACCAGTCGAGTTTCGCATAGCGGTCGTTAAAGCCCAGAACAAAACAAAAAGAGCTCTTTGTGGAATATATTTCACGTACGAAGAAGAGCTTTATAAAATTTTAAAGATGTTGTTTTCCGGGTAGGAAAGACCAGTTGCCAAAGACTCACAAAATCTAACAAAGAGATAAGTTTTTTTCCGATGCTTAACTACTCAGTTCTGAGATCTCGGATGGGTCCGAGTGGCTCGTCTCTAATTTAGGACGACTTGTTCCAAGGAAAGGTAAACGCGAGCGCCGTCAGGCAAACACACCACCATGTCACCCATGTCCAAGGAGGGTAGAAAAAGACTTCTGGCGATGCCTTGGGTCTCTCAACCGTGAAACAAGAAAGTGTAGGAATTTTTATGTTGTTTGCATGATTCCTATAGAGTTTCACGCAGGTTTTTTTTTTTACCCATGTGTTATTTCTATAGTAGTGGAGCTGTGGTTTTCGGTTGCAGAAATCGTGTTATTACTAAACCGAAGAGAGTTACAGTTCACAGAAGTGAAGTTTTCAAATTTAACGTTTTGTTTTGTTTTGAACTTTCACTAACATTTCATCATATATTTCAATTTAAAATAGAAATGCTTAAAATAATTTTATAAATCCAGCATTTTCTTACACATCGGCAGCAAGTCGCGATGCAAAATTAAAAAACATTTACGACGAAAGAATGTCATTCGGCCAACACAAAATAGATTGCAATAGACTTGAAAATCTCCAGCTTTATTATTATTATTATCGACGGTTTATCGACCACCGTGAGCAACTCGATGGATTATAAGCATTCGTCCGTCCTTTATATCTTTTCTTTTTTTATTGGTGGTTTAACGACCACCGTGAGCAACTCAATGGGTTATAAGCAGTTGCCCGTCCCTAATTTAAAGCCACTGGTTCCAGGGAAGGGAGAAAGCCAGTGTCATAAGACAAACACAACATCCATGCCTTACCGGGATTTGTACCCGTACCCTTCACGGACGAATAGTCGTAAGCCAGCGCTTAGACCACTGTGCCACAGGGGCGGCGCAGCGCGCCCGTCCTTTATTTAGGGCCACTGGTTTCAGGGAAGGAGGTCAGCCAGTGCCGTAAGACAAACACAACATCCATGCCTCACCGGGATTCGAACCCGGACCCCGTTCGGACGAATGGTCCGAGGCCATCGCTTAGACCACTGCGCCACCGGGGCGGCAGTCACTCATTTGCAATGAATATACTAAACAAAAGAACGGCACTGATTATTAGCACAGAGGAGAAATATTTCATAGGACGAGAGTGAATTAAAATTGTGCCGCCCCGGTGGCGCAGTGGTCTAAGGCGTTGGCCTCTGATCATTCGTCCGAATGGGGTCCGGGTTCGAATCCCGGTGAGGCATGGATGTTATGTTTGTCTTACGGCACTGGCTCTCTCCCTTCCCTGGAACCAGTGACCCTAAATTAGGGACGGGCGACTGCTTATAGCCCATTGAGTTGCTCACGGTGGTCGTTAAACCTCCAATCAAAAAAAAAAAAAATTAAAATTGAAGAGCCAGCATCTTTTTTTTTTTTTTTTTTGATTGGAGGTTTAGCGACCACCGTGAGCAACTCAATGGGTTATAAGCAGTCGCCCGTCCCTAATTTAAAGCCACTGATTCCAGGGAAGGGAGAAAGCCAGTGGCATAAGACAAACACAACATCCATGCCTTACCGGGATTTGAACCCGTACCCTTCACGGACGAATAGTCGTAAGCCAGCGCTTAGACAACTGTGCCACAGGGGTGGCACGCCCGTCCTTTGTTTAGGGCCACTGGTTTCAGGGAAGGAAGTCAGCCAGTGCCGTAAAACAAACACAACATTCATGACTCAACGGGATTCGAACCCAGACCCTTCTCATGGCATTGGCTCTCTCTTCCCTGGAACCAGTGACCTTAAATTAGGGAAGGGCGACTGCTTATAGCCCATTGAGTTGCTCACGGTGGTCGTTAAACCTCCAATCAAAAAAAGAAGAAAAAAACCCGGACCCTTCTCGGGCGAATGGTCATGAGCCGGCGCTTTGACCACTCGCCTCCGGATGGCAGCCCAGTTCTGCTTTGAAATGTATTGAAGACGAAGTCCAGGAATTTTAGAAACTTATTAAATATATTAATACTTATATCTTTATTAAATATGGTAATACTTATTACTTATGAAATATGTTAATATTTATATTTTATTGAATGTATTAATACACTTAAAACTTCTTAAACGCCGTTCGTATATGTGTAAGTGGTTTTATGCATTCAATACAAAAATGGCTATGTAAAGAAAATCGGGACACTGCCTAGTTTTTCCTCTAAGAACAGAATTATGGTCAACAATCTTACTTGAAACGAGTACTGCCAATCTGAAGCAGCGGATCTTTTGAGAACATTAGACCAAAATGTTTCGTTCATTGAGGGACAGTGTCCGTCAAGATTTTGTCCGCATTCCGGCTGTCCTTGACGCGGCCATCAAGATTTCTACCAGGCCGGGCCGGGCAGTTTGCACAGAACCATCACGGCGAGCGGTAAAATCTCTCGTATTAGTAGGTGATTCTGACTCCTCTGTACATAGGTAGAGAGCCAACCAATGGTATTGAAGACTGCTTGTTGTGATTTCACGAAGCAATCACCCAGGCCTGGTAGATATCTAGACGGCCGTGCCCTGACTTGAAACGGGTGTATGCCACTTGGAGTTGAGAAAATAAACATTATTTAGTAAAAATATGAGTAAGAATATACCAAACTGAGCAAGTTCAAAAAGCTTATATAGCATAGTACAATGATTTTACAAGAAATGAAGATTTGATGCGAAAAAGCTGGAGATAACCAATACCTACATTTATCTTGGACAGCAGATATCAAGTGAGGGTCACATTGATGAAGAAATTAATCGGCGTATAAAACTTGACTGGAGAGTTTTTGGAAGAAACAGTATAATTTTCAAGAACAATATGCCATTGTGTCTTAAAAGAAAAGTGTTTGATCAATGCATCCTTCCAGTGCTTACGTATGGTGCAGAGACGTGGACCTTAACTAAAAGAGACATACAAAGACTGCAGACAACTCAAAGAAGCATGCTTGGTGTAACCAGGAGAGATAAGAAGAGGAACTCGTGGATCAGAAAAATGACAAGAGTGGAAGACATCATGATCAGAGTAAAATCCCTGAAATGGCAATGGGCTGGACATATTGCCAGATGGACAGCTGAAATTTTAGACTGGAATCCAAGGGACAGTAAAAGACCCAGAAGAAGACCACATGAGTGGATGAAATTCGAAAGTATGCGGGAGTGACATGGAGGAGACTGGCACAAGACAGACCGTTGTAGAAGAGGTTTGGAGAGACCTTCGTCCAGCAGTGGATTGAAAATGGTTGACGATGAAATCCGTTTACTTACATAGTGGCGTGATACAGTATATAAGATACCAAATTTCTACTCTCTGTCAGGAGGTTTTTGATCAAATGATCATATGTAGAGGATTTTAGGAAGGGAGTGTCTGACCCCAGGTCTTAAACAACCCTTAGAAATAGGAAGCTAGGAGATTTGGACTAGAGTGCCCGATAGGAAAGTGACACGGAAGCGAAGTGGAAAGGGGGAGGAAGACGCCCTTACTTATTACCGGGGGCCAGTACCCGGGGTCCGAAGGCTTAACGTGCCCGTCCGATGCACGGCTGATATTTAGTGGATCGAGAGTTCGTAACTGCCTGGGATCGAACCTGAGGTCTTTTCCGTGGCAGTCACGAACGTTGCCCACTAGGCTACCCCCGGCCCTATCAGGAGGCTTTTTCAAGGCATTGGTTATTTTATGTCACTGCCCTGAAAAATCCTCCCAGAAGAGAACTATAGCATGGTGACTTACATGTACTGTATTACACCCCTAAATAAAGGGATTTATACTACGCTGTAAGTGTTTTGAATTAGCTATTGGGTTGGGCGAATTGAAATGTCGTCGCCCCGTTGGCGCAGTGGTTGAAGCAATGGCTTCTGATCATTTGTCCGAGATGGGTCCGGGTTCGAATCCCGGTGAGGATAGATGTTGTGTTTGTCTTACGGCGCTAGCTTTCTCCGTTCCCTGGAACCAGTGGCCCTAAATTAGGGACGGGCGACTGCTTACAACCCACTGAGTTGCTCACTGTGGTCGTTAAACCTCCAATAAAAAAAAAAAAAGAATGAAATGTCCGGCGCGACCGAGCAGTGGAGACTGACCCCTCACCACAGCGGAATGAAACCACCCACAGGTGTTGCGGGTATTATGTCACAGAGCTACTATAAATAGCTAGCACGTGTGTGAAGAACAAAGTTCAGGCGTGGTTTGTTTGGACGTAACGTGTCTTGCAAAGGAAACATGCAGACGCCGGATTTAAGAGTCATCTTTCTGTATGAATTTAAACTGCGCCATTCAGCAGGAATTACCGCTAGAAACGTTAACAAAGCGTTTGGAGAGAAAACAGCCAACGAATGAACCATTCGGCGATGGTTTGTGAAGTTTCCGAAGCGGAGATACGAACTTGCAAGACGATCACGTGGTCACCGACCTGTCACGTGGTCACCGACCTGTTGCTGTTTCTGACGATGTTCTGTTACGAGTGGTTGAAACGGACCCCCGAAAAACGTGTCGTGAGATAGCGGCAAAGTTAGGTGTCCACCACACGACAGTTGTTTGGCATCTGGCTACGCTCGGTAAGGTCAAAAAGCTGGACATGTGGCTGCCGCATGAGTTGACAATTGCTAACGATAGTAGGCGTTTGGAAGTCTGGACGCTGCTTTCCAGGAATAAACAGGAATCTCTACGACATTCAATCGTCAGCTGCGACGAGATGTGGGTCCTTAATGATAATCGGAAATGATCTGCGCAATGGTTAAGCAAGGCACATCCTGCTGGACGGCATCTTACGCCACACCAAGAAGATGATGCTTCTTGTCTGGTGGTCCACAGCCGGGATAATTAATCGGAGTTTATTAGCAAGAGGCCAAACCATCACTGCAGAAGGTTATTGTGCTGAATTACACCAGATGCACCGGAAATGTCTGCAGAAATAACCGTCTTTGTCAACAGACATGGTGTTCTTCTGCTCCAGAACAACGTCCGCCCTCATGTCGCACAACGAACGATGCTGACACTAAGTGCCTTTGGCTATGAAGCACTGCTTATTTTCCGGACTTGTCTCCGACAGACTATCATCTGTTTCGTCGGCTGGATCACTTCCTGTCTGGGAAACAATTCACGACAGACAACGAGGTTCAACGTACAGTTGATAACTTCTTCGGGTCTCAGCCATAAGACTTTTTTCGTTCCAGGATCATGGCCTTGCTGGGCAGATGGCAACTATGTGTCGATGCCGAGGGGGATTATTTTGCCTAAGTAAGTTTTCCTATTTTTCCGTTCTCGCCGTCCACGTGTGCTGGTGGACATTTCATTCGTACCAACCCAATAATATTTAGTTTCAAATTATAAACATATGATGGAATGTAATCGATTGCAGTATCAAAGAAGTCTTTCAAATTTGAAACTTGAAACGTGATATGAGAGAGACCACGCGGCATCGAAATTAATGGAGCTTAGCAGTTAGGCTACTTTATTGACATTCGCAAAATTTAGATTTTTTTTTTTTCAGATATAGGTATCTTTGTTGGTGATTATTTTTAGTTTCATACTCTGGCCTCCTGATTCCTAATTTAGTATAGGTAAGTTAGTGTATAGCTCGCAGACAGTACTCCATGGACCGACAACGTCTTCAAGTTGAGCCAGCAAATTATGCCGAAGCCGTTGATCTTTTACAGCGTACTCTGGAGCACCCAAGTGTATATACTTTTGGCAAATGGCTCGAGGATCCTGCTTTTATTGGACTGATGGATTCTTCTTACAGTGGTTATTACAGCCTACTGCGCTTGTTTGCCTTTGGCACATATTCAAATTACTTAGAGCAGAAAGCTCAGTTGCCTCCTCTGACGCCAGCTATGATTAAAAAGTTGAGATATCTCACACTTGTCTCACTTTCTTCTGGGGTTAAGTGCGTGCCGTACGCGAAACTTCTGAAAGAACTGGACCTGGAGAATGTCAGAGATCTGGAAAGTTTGCTTATTGATGCCATTCATGACAACGTCGTCCAAGGGAGACTCGATCAAGCGAAAGCGCGGTTTCATGTTGAGCACGCCATTGGAAGAGACATCAAGGTCTCCAGCATGACATCCATTATTTCAGGACTTTCAGAGTGGCTTCTAAACTCTGAAGCTGTTTCGAGTCAGCTGCAAAATCAAGTGGCAGAAATAAAATCCATGACAAGGGGAGAGCCTTCGAGAAACTCGACGCGAAACTGATCGACAACTTCGCGACTGCACAATGCTCTAAAATGAAACAGCGATTAAAGGATTTTGTATTCTAAAGTTATTTTCGTTCTAGCTTTTACGTGATCCATGAAATATGTTCGCTGCTGAAATTAGATCAGGGATATGGGGCAGTCAGAGAAATATTCGGAAAACTGAACGGGAACAAAGCATAGGCGCCTGCAGGAAATTTGTCAAGGGGGGGGGGTCAAGTGTAATTAATAAAGGTTTGGCTAATATGTAGAAAACAGCAATTCGTGAAAATGAAAGATTATTACTACTACTTACTTACTACACTACTACTACTATTATTATTATTATTATTAATGCATGCTGCTCTTGAAGAAAGTGCATGGGGGCCGACAGAGGGGGTCAATTGACACCCCCTGTAGAATTATTTTTCCCTATATTTTATTTTATTTCATTTTATTTTATTTATTACTTTTTTTAACACTCACAGAACTGGACTACAAGGAAAGATGGAGTTTGGGGCGTTTAATTTAATATCCCAAATTTATTGGAAAATTGGAATTGGAAAACGATAACGTGAAAGCGGAAAACCTAGCAAACCGTAAGGTAGTAAGCCCAAACAAGTTCCGCTCAGGGTGGTGTGTGCTGAACTTAAAAGGCTTGGCGTGGCCCTGATGGACACTGTTCATTATTTTGAAAACAATTACCAGTGTACATGATAATACATGGCTATTACTAACATATACTTTCTTCAAGAGCAGTATCAATTAATAATAGTAATAATAATAGTAGTAGTAGTAGTGTTCTTGTGTAGTAAGTAAGTAGTAGTAATACTAATAGTATTAATCTTTCATTTTCACGAATTGCTCTTTTCTTCATATTAGCCAAACCTTAATTAATTACACTTGACCCTCCTTTGAAAAATTTCCTGGTGGCGTCTATGAGAAAGTGTATGTTAGTAATAGTCATGTATTATCATGTACATTGGTAACTATTTTCAAAATAATGAACAGTGTCGAGCAGGGCCGCGCCTTGCCTTTTAAGTTCAGCACACACCACCCTGAGCCGAACTTGTTTGGGCGTATTACTTTACGGTTTGCTAGGTTTTCTGCTTTTACGTTATCGTTTTCCAATTCCTAATTTCCAACAAAATTGGGATAATAAATTAAACGCCCCAAACTCCATTTTTTCCTGTGGTCCAGTTTTGTGAGTGTAAAAAAAAAAAAAGTAATAAATAAAATAAAATAAAATAAAATAAAATAAAGAGAAAAATAATTCTACTGGGGGTGTCAAGTGACCCCTGTGACCCCCCCCTGTCGGCGCCATAGAACAAAGGTTTTGGAAATGAATAGACTAGCAAAGAGCATTCTACTTCCGGCATATATTAAAAGCCGCCATTGTACGGAGTAACAGTGTGTTGACGTGTTCGCGCGAGTATTTCAGCTTTATATCTTTTAGATTTTGATATATATCTTTAAGTGTATATGACGCGAAATTTTCCTGTTTAATAGTTTTATTTCTTTGCTCTGTGTATATGGCTGGCCGCGGTATAGCCTCGTATTTTCCTGCTTACTGGTCCTGTAGGGTTTTTCTCGGATATGACCTCTTGCTAATTACAATTTTATGTAGAAAATTCTCACGTCGTACACGAACATTCTTTCTGCGTAATTTCTGCATTACATTATGAATTGAATCAAAAACGTGCTTTCTAACTCTCCCCATTCATAGATGGCGCTGCAAGTTCAGTTGGTGTCCGTCGTTTCAGAACCGCTGGTATTACGTTTGCCAGTCATCTCTCATACTGATACGACTGATAGCCTTCGAAGCTCAGGAAAAATATTTTATCATGGTTTTTTTTTTTTTTTTTTGCAAACTGATATGAAACGGGTTAAAGGAATAACAAGGAATTTTTTACAGCAGCTTTGAATGAAGTATTAAAAAGATAAGAAAAGTTTGGTGCTCTTTCATTAAATAAGCAAAACGTTTGAAAATCATTTCATGGTTTTAATTTATAAAAACTGGATGACGGGAAAGCAGCTATTCCAGACAACTGGAGGCCCCTTTCACAGCCATAGCAATAATCCCTATACATGTATGTAGGTATATTAACAGGAAAATGCAAAAGAAATATCAGTTCAATGAATGCAATTTTTATACCAAGAGGATAACATGTCATGTATTACAGTTGTTTGCACATAACTACGCATCATTCAGAATATAATGAACTGAAAGGAGTTTTTCGGGAGGGGGCGAAGAAACGGAGACCAGTGTCATTTATTTATTTTTTATAACACTAGGGGCTGCGCCTCTAGGCTCGCTACACTGGTTTCCAGAGTAGCGCTCGGGCCTTGCAGCCCGATCTTCAAGTACATCACATGAAATAAAAACTGGAAAATTCATATAAATTTAAATTTTTATTGCATGTCTAAGCAAATGAGTATGAAAGAACTGATAGAAACATCGATTCCAAGATGGCGGCTTGTTTATAGTTTTTGTTTCGCTCCTGGTGAACTAACTCCCTGTTAGATTTTTGCAGAATTTTTTTCGATTTCCTTCTATTTTTATTGAAGAACTTTGCTCCGCCGCCATTCCGAGGTTTCCGAGTTTTTTACTGTCGTTATTTTGTGGAAGGGCGGACTTTTGTCGTTTGAACTTGTACGTCAGAATTTTCGACAAATGTGTTCGACTGTCTCTTTCCAGTGATGCCATATGAAGAAATGAAAATGTTCTCCCAATTGTTCAATACTTTTTTGCGCTGTATCGATTCCAAGATGGCGGCTTGTTTATAGTTTTTGTTTCGCTCCCGTTGAACTCCCTGTTAGATTTTTGCAGAACTTTTTTCAATTTTCTTCTATTTTTATTGAAGGACTTTGCTCCGCCGCCATTCCGAAGTTTCCGAGGTTTTTTTTACTCTCGTTATTTTTTGGAAATTTGAACTTATAGCACGTACTAAATTTACCAACAAGGAAAACAAAAGCAGTCCAAAAAGCATTTCGGACTTTAAGACCTACCAGCATGCCAATTTTTAGATCTCTAGGTTATTTAGAAGTGGTCTGACAATTCGCGAAAAGTTCAAGCAGACAATGTTCCAAAGCCACCATTTTGATTTATTCATTTTTTTCGTACTTTTCTAGGTATACGGACCTTAAGACCTATCAGCAAGCCAATTTTCAGATCTCTAGGTCATTTAGAAGTGGTCGAACAATTCGCATACGAACACACTCGCATTTTCCCTCTTTGTTTTTCATTTACGAGGCAAAAGCCGATACTTACATAGGTAATCACGTATGCAGGCAGAAAACGCCGAACTTTAATAAAAGCGTCCCTGCGTCATTAAGCATTGCGTCATTACCAGTTTGATATTGGTGCCTGTGCTTTCACCCAATGCGAAGAGAGTGCTAAAAATAGCTTCGTCACCATGGCAGCAGGTAACGGGACCAGAATGTTCCTCTGTGCTTATCGTGAAGACAGACAAGCAGTTCGTTTTTTCATTTGCGTCTTTAAAAAATGCTTAAAAATCAGAATGACTTTTTCTTAAAAAAAAAATTTGTGAAAAAGGGATGATAGTTGTAAATTTATGCTGTAAAAATTGCAATGCGTTATGATAGTTTGCAATATATCCGTTTTTTTAAATGGATCCTATCGCGAAATAGAGAATTTTTTGAAATTTAAAAATTTTATTTCTCATAAACTAAATCGAAATTCAAGAAAAGGGCAACGAGGTGCAAGAATTCGGTCATGGTACTACATGACTACAAAGTTTCGTGGTTCTGTTGCTGTTAGTGTGTCCCGAACGCGACCTGATAGCACTTTTTTGCTTACCTTAACTTTGAAATACAATAGCTCTTGAAGTATCGCCAGAATCTAGAAACGGTTTATTTCAGCGTGTTCTCCAAACAATTCTCTATAAACGATAGAAATTTCGTATTTTTGTGTTCAATACGTTTTGCTCTGCGAGCTAGGTAAGCAAGAGAGTCGCGAAATTTCTAAAACAGCGGCTGCAGCAGCGGCGGCAGTTACTTTTTTTAGAATAGAGAGAAAGTCAAGAAAACAAATTACATATACATTATATTTTTGTACATTCAACAGTAAATAATTTAATGTATTATTTCAAGTACACATAATTCTTATTTGTCACTATTTATTTGTTTCCGCATTTTCAAATAAATCGGAAAATGTTATATACACTGGCGTGCAAAAATTAAAGACGAGACGTTTTTTCGAATGCAACGTCGTGCAGAAGTGCTCCACATCGACTCAAATCATACCATAAGATACCCAAGATGTAAGAATACGGTGAGCAAAACCGTCTAAACAAAAAAGGATACTATAACGAAGTAAATTTCTCCGTCATTTTTGTCCACGCCAGGATTCGAACCCGGATCCCCTCATTCCGGAATAAGTCACTCTACCAGTTGAGCTACGCGGACTTTTATTCTGATTCCTATCTGCCTTTATGTCGTATGCGTCCTTCTGGCAGGTACGTCACATCTCCTGCTATGTTACATCATCTCCCCCTTTTTTTTTTTCTGAAGTGCTGGAGAAGGGATTCTCTTATTTTTCCTATCTCGCTGTGTGGAAATAACATCACACCATTGCGAGATTTTGAACGGTCGGGTCATCCGTATAGTTCGAGCGCCATTATAACGAAGTAAATTTCTCCGTCATTTTCATCCGCGCCAGGATTCGAACCCGGGTCCTCTCATTCTGGAATAAGTTGCTCTACCAATTGAGCCACGCGGACATTTTATTCTGATTCCTATCTGCCTTTATGTCGTGTGCGTCCTTCTGGCAGGTACGTCACATCTCCTGGTACGTTACATCATCTCCCCTTATTTTATTTTTTTTTGTCGAAGTGCTGGAGAAGGGATTCTCTTATTTTTCCTATCTTGCGGTGTGGAAAGAACATCACACCATTGCGAGATTTTGAATGGTCGGGTCATCCGTATAGTTCGGGCGCCATTATAACGAAGTAAATTTCTCCGTCATTTTTGTCCACGCCAGGATTCGAACCCGGATCCCCTCATTCCGGAATAAGTCACTCTAGCAGTTGAGCTACGCGGACTTTTATTCTGATTCCTATCTGCCTTTATGTCGTATGCGTCCTTCTGGCAGGTACGTCACATCTCCTGGTATGTTACAATACAAAGGCACTTTATTGAAAAGGTAGCTTCGAGCACAACTGGACAGAAGACAGAAACGTCCATGTGACATGCGGCTGCCAAGAAAAATCCAATCTTTAGTAGGGGATATGATCCCCCTGACTGCGTTGCTGGATTTACAACGTCTGTCCATGCTGAGGACGAGGTTGTCAAGGAGCTGTTGAGGCATCGCGGCCCATTCCTCCTGTAGCGCCAATCGCAGCTGCGGAATTGTTGCTGGCGGATGGTGACGTGCTGCCAAGCGTCTCCCGAGAAGGTTCCACACGTGTTCGATTGGACTTAGGTCCGGGGACCTTGCGGGCCAATCCATGTGTTGAATATCTTCACTTCCAACAGCTCTGCGACAGCCACTGTACGATGTAGTTTAGCGTTGTCGTCCATGAAGAGGAACTCAGGACCCACAGAACCTCTAAACAGACGCACGTGAGGCAGGAGAACATCGGTACAATAGCGGACACCAGTGACTGAAACTCTTTGGAAGATGTGGAAGTCAGTACGACTACCAAGCATGATACCACCCCAAACGAGAACTCCGCCACCTCCAAACCGGTCCCTTTCGATGATGTTGGAGGTGCGATTGCATGTTCCCTGCTCTCTACAGATGTGTGTGCGTCCGGAATCGCTCGTCAGACTAAATCGGCTCTCATCCGTAAAGAGAACTCGACTCCATTGCTGATGTGTTGAGTTGTTGTGTTCCTGGCACCACAGAAACCGCCGTCTCCGATGAGCAGGCGTTAATGGCACACACCGTACTGGTCGTCGTGCAAATAGACCACCTTTGTGCAGTCTCCTGGCCACGGTAAAACGCGATAACGGACGTCCAGTTGTCTGTTACATGTGCCTTGCGATTTCTCCCGCTGTCTGCCGTCTGTCTCTTCACGCCTGTAGGACAATATACCGGTCGTCCGCCGCCGTGGTTGCTCGTGGATGACCACTGCTAAACTCTCGGACAGCTGTTCCTGTCGTTTGAAATGCTCTCCAAGCTCGTGAAACGATACTGTGAGCGATCCCGAACTCCTCGGCCACACTAGTCACACTTCGACCTTCTTCCAACTTTCCAATAACGCGACCTTGGGTAAAGTCATCCAGATGTCGTCTACTGGATTGCCTGTTGGCCATATCACACGGTGGCAGCAACTCGACGTCGTTCAAACCGATGTACACCGTGCAATACCTTTCACCGAACTGCTGAGCTTCTTTTTTATATGTAGAGGATTTTAGGAAGGGAGTGTCTGACCCCAAGTCTTAAACAACCCTTAGAAATAGGGAGCTAGGAGATTTGAGCTAGAGTGCCCGATAGAAAAGTGACACGGAAACGAAGTAGAAAGGGGGAGGAAGACGCCCTTATTTATTACCGGGGGGCCATTACCCGGGGTCCGACGGCTTAACGTGCCCATCCAACGCACGGCGGATATTTAGTGGACCGAGCGTTCGTACCTGCTGGGATCGAACCTGAGGTCCTTTCCGTGGCAGTCACAACAGCTGCCCAATAGGCCACCCGCGGCCCATGAATTGCTGAGCGTACACCTCCCGTGTGCTTTATACCCTTCCGACACTCTCACCCCACCCCCCTCCCCACCGCATACTGCATATATGCGCATGCCCTACGGTATCGGACCCTAGTCTATCTCCTGAGTGGTCTTTCGGTCCGTTCTGCCTGCTCGTTCCGCTGTTTTCCTCTTCGTCCTTAATTTTTGCACAGCAGTGTATTAGACACTGCCACATCGCAGTTAGGTGTTTTGTGTGTATGATTGTGAAACATTTTAAGTGTTCTTAGTTCTCTAAAAGAATAAAATTTGCATGATATGACTAACTTAGCCTGGTTTTATACCATTACAAGTACTTTTTGTAGTACTTTGTAATGGTATAAAACCAGGGCAGTAATTTTAACGTGCACACTTGTGTTTTATGTAATAATTCGAGTCACATTATTGTGACCACCTCCTACTCTTGACGTCAGCAGTGCGTAGCCAATGAAAGAAGGCATGTGTCGGTAGCTGGCTTGAAGGGTATACAGTATAAGGTATGCTGTAGCCATTCTGAAAACATAACTCGTTGCTGTCATGGATAAAAGAAGCGATTTATTAGAGAAAAAGGGATTATTATCGGTTTTCGGGCCAAGTGTGGCAGTATTTGTGAACTGTTCGCGTGCTGCTGTGGTTAAAGTGTATCGTGACTGGAGAAATGGCATCATTGCGAATAAGCGAGTGGAAACTGCGGAGCACCACGTGCCATTGATGTGAAAGGTGAACGTCGGCTTCAAAGGTGCGTGAAGGCTGACCGACACGCTACATTGGGGCAACTCACAGGCCGAATGAACCAGGGTGCTACCGGAAGTGTGTTTAAAACGACAGTTCAGCGAACCCTGCTGTGTATGGGGCTCCGAAGCAGTCGGATGGTCATTGCACCTATGCTAACGAAGCCGCATTGGCAGAATAGGCTTACATTTGCACGGCAGTATCGGAATTGGATCACCGCTGATTGGCAAAGGATTGCCTTCTCCGATGAGTCACGCTTTCGACTTCATCAAACGGATGGACATTGGCGTATAAGGTGAAAAACATCGGAGAACAAATACTCCTCAACCATTGCTGGAAGAACACAAGCTGTTAGAGGGCAGCGTTATGGTCTGGGGAATGTTTTCGTGGCATTCCCTGGGTCCACTCATACCTGTGGAAGGCACTATGGACCGAATTCGTTATGAATCCGCCCATGCAGATCACGTACACCCATACATGTTGATTGTCTTCCCTGGGGTGGATGGGATCTTCCATCACGACAATGGGGCGTGTCACACAGCTAGAAACGTCCGAGAGTGGTTGTAAGAGCACGATGAAGACTTCAAAGTGCTTCCCTGGCCCCCTAATTCCCCAGACTTAAACCCAATTGAGCATCTGTGGGACCACCTCGATGGTGTTGTTCACTTTATGGATCCTCCACCATGCACCCTCCAGCAACTGTCAGATGCGCTGCAGTCAGCATGGCTCCACATACCTGTGAAAACCTTCCAGCACCTTATTGAGTCACTCCCAGTCCGTCTAGCTGCTGTCCGCACTGCACACAGCGGTTACCCTGGACATTAGCTAGTGACCACAATAATGGGACTCAACCGTGTATGTTTTTTTTTCATTTTTTCATTTTGACATGAACTTTGGACCACTACAATGTTGATTCATTTCATGTATGATACTGTTAGCATAATTTCTAGCTTTATCCTTTGAAAAAAAATTCAAAATACAATTAGAGACATTTATTTTGAACAATCAAAACCATTTATATTTTTTTAATATTGTTATTCTCCATGCAATCAGAAGACAGATTATTCTTGTGATCGCATGAAATATTCCTGATCATCCTGTATTCTTCGAAGGTCTTCAACAATCACTTTCAGAAGGAGGTCATTGTTTAGGAAATCAAAGTCTCCACCAAAGTCCTTTGGAATAATTGAGGGAGGAATATGTTGAAAGAGAATGTGCCTGGTTTTTCCATGGAACAGGAACTGAAAAATAATATTTTTTTTTCTTTTTAATTTCTGATGCACATGAAAACTGATTAATTACCACTAGATAAAAAATTACTTTGTGAAATAAATTTTCAAGAAGTGCCCATCCCATAGTCATCATCACTAACAAAAAACAGATAAAGCATGTCAAGCAAAATTGCTGCACATAAAATTCGTTTTGAGGTAGTTAATATCATACTTAAGGCTCTACGAGACCCGCCATCTTGTATTGCTGCCTTCTCTTGTTAACCAACGGGCAAGCGTATTTCACAAATTGCTCGGGCAATTTTGCACATTTTGAAACACCGTTTGTGGCTAACGCAAGATGTATGATAAATAAAGAGTTCCCTGGTTTCAGAATTTTTATTGACCTTTCCCTTCATTTTTTATCTGCAGCGAAAGTCGTACCAAGGCGTCTTCCATAGTTTTATTAATTAATAAAACATACTTAAAAAGTCCGAAATGAAAATCTTGAAACCAGGGAACTCTTTATTTATCATATATCTTGCGTTAGCCACAAACGGTGTTCCAAAATGTGCAAAATTGCCCGAGCAATTTGTGAAATACGCTTGCCCGTTGGTTAACAAGAGAAGGCAGCAATACAAGATGCGAGTCTCGTAGAGCCTTAAGGTGTCACTTAGTCTTTTTCGGTCACTTAAATAATGGCTAGGTAAAAAGAAATGTTCGAATTAAAAAATTTGGGAACGAAACAATTTACTGCTCGAAAATATTGGGGCTATTACGATATCAGCATGAAGTGACTAAAAAAATCGACAAGCTGCAAGTCTATGATGATGGTCCAACCCTTTTTTTATTTGAGGGTTTTTTTTTTTTTATTGGAGGTTTAACGACCACCGTGAGCAACTCAATGGGCTATAAGCAGTCGCCCGTCCCTAATTTTGGGTCACTGGTTCCAGGGAAGGGAGAGAGCCAGTGCCGTAAGACAAACACAACATCCATGCCTCATCGGGATTCGAACCCGGACCCTTTCCGGACGAATGATCAGAAGCCATCGCTGAGACCACTGCGCCACCGGGGGCGGCTATTTGAGGGTTTAAAGATCACTTTGAGAAACTTCATGGGTTATAATAAACAGTCGCCCATTCCTAATTTTGGGCCACTGATTCCAGGGAACGGAGAAAGTCAGTGCGGTTAGACAAAAGGCAGCATCTATGCCTCCCCGGGATTCGAACCCGTAGCCGTCTCGGACGAATGGTCAGAAGTTGACATGTGTGGTTCAGGAGTTGGATTTCGCCACCGAGGCTGCGAAGTCCAACCCATGAGCTACACATGTCAACAACAAGAAGGGAATAAGAACATGGAAATGGGCAGGATCGACGCATCTATGTACTTTACTGAAACTCAAAACATACCGTCTATAAGTATCTAGTTCGCTAAGTCGTTCTCATTCAGTTGGAAGCTGCAGCTGCGAATTTGCTTCAGTCTCAAAGACGTAATGTGTTACAATCAAGAGCTTGGAGAGTAATCGGAAGGCAATAAGTTGGTCAGACACAAGACATAATGAAGAAGCGGCTGGAGTATCTTAAAGCTTCATCAGCAGACCGTGAAGGCGTTTCCAGAAGACCGGAATAGTAAGACAAAGATTAAGACTGGGTCGGCAAACATAAAAAATAAAAAACAAAAATAAAAACAGCGTTTTACTTAACTGACTCGTAACAACCGCCGACGAAATGAAACTTAACTGCATCTCCTGTTCATTATGGTCACAGGATGGCGCCTATTCACATACACCATGCACAATCAGATAAACCACAGAGGGCTGTATTCCTGGCGATCGATGGTGTGCGTACTCCTTTCTGCACATCACCTGTGAGCTGGCATAGAGTACGCTGAAGACTATAGTGACTGACACAATGAATAATGGCGCTCCTTTGTTTTCATGTAGGAGTCGGGGGTCCGACTGTAGTCCTATCGTCGTTGAGTCCTTCTCTGGAGCGAATGAGGAAGACGGAGTAATGCAGCCTTCATGAAGGAAACGGATGGCCTTAGTGGTGGCGGGGCCCTCGTGTGGGTGGCATAGGTATAGGCGGTGGTACATACCTCTAGGTTATTGGGAATGGACCCCTGAAGGCTGTCAGATATGGGTATGAGATCTCCGACCTATAGTTACGCACAGTTAGCAACGCGTTCCTCTTCGTGGACGATAACGCATGGTGCATGGAGCCCAGCTGGTGAAAAATACACACTTTCGCGTTTCGCGGACATCAACTCCATTAAGCACACGTTGTACACACTAGGCATACGTATTGCAGCTCGCCCGTCCCCTTCCAGAACGCTTCAGCAACATACCCTGAACGAGAACATATCAACGATCATTTGCTGCTTCAATACGTATGTGGGGATATGCACGTGTACAAATACACGGTCCTATCAGAATAATATGACCACCTAATGGGAATTACCACCCTTGGCCAGGATGACATGAGCGAGACGGCGTGACATGGACGTAATGAGGCCCTGGAAAGTTGCCCGAGGCACACGTGCCATTCGGACGGCAGCAGTGCACTGAGATCCCGGAGATGAGGTGGTTCTGGGTCGGCACGTCAAACCTGTCGATCCCAATAGTCCAACAAGTGTTCTATGGGATTGAGGTCGGACGATTTCGCCGGCCAAGGGAGAATGGAGGCCTTGCTGTCGTGTTCCTGAAACCAGTAACACAGTAGACACCATCACCACCAGGGTAAACTTCCAATATGAAGGGATACATGTGGTCAGCGAGGATGGACAGGGAGCCATTGGCGTTCAAGGACCCATCTAGTGGTACCAGCAGTCCCAGGTCATAACAAGGACACATTCCCCAGTGATGCACACTGCCGCCGCCAACCTGTACTTGACTGAGAATTGTGTCCGAGTGTTGGTTCTCGTGTGTCTGACGCCGTATCAGTCACCACCCGTCTCTTCTGTGGAGTAGGAACCTTGATTCGTCGGTGAAGTCAACCTTTTCCCACTCTTCCACTGTCCAATGACGGCAGTCCCATGCGAACTGCAGGCGCCGTTGCCCACGGACCTGGGTAGACATGACCGCCCTGACGCAGCGTCGACTCCGGAGACCCATGCGTAACAGGGTTCCTTCTACTGTTATCGGAGACACGTACCTGAGTGACCCAGCGTTCATTTGCGTGGTCATTTGCTGCTGCTCAGCGTCGATTGTCCTTTTTCAGTCGACGGAGGTGACGTTCTTCTTTGGGGTTCGATGTCCCTTGGGGCTTCACAGTTATGACGTCGGGAGGTACCCGATGTGCCAGTAGTCCATTCCTAGTACACCCTTACTACAGCACCTCACGAACAGCCCACGAAGTCTGCTGTTTCTGAGATGCTTCCAACCTTGGCGCGATAGTCGATGATCATTCCTTTTCGAACGTCCGTCAAATCACTACCTCTGTGCATTCTGCTCACGTTATGCACTATGGCTAATCTTTTCTGAAAGGCCGCTTATATCTCCGTGTGATCGACCTTGTCAAGTGCGCTCTATAACTCTCCTAGGCGAGTACACTGTGATTCCGGGGGTGTCCATGTTATTCTGATACGATTGAGTACATGCACTGAACAGCCAAAACACTATGACAACCTACCTAACATGATGTTGATCCTCCACGCGCCGCCAAAACAGCTCTTACCCGGCGAGGTTTCGACAGTACAATATTTCTAAAGGTGCATTGTGGTATATAGTTTCAACACGCTTCCAGAAGTTCCTTTAATTCTTGTAAGTTATGCGGTTGAGCCGCCGCAGATCGGATTTGTTTTTCCAAGATACACCAGATGCTCGATTCGATTGATGTATGGGAAATTTGAAGACCAGGACAATACCTGGAAGTCTACCTCACGTTCCGCGAGCCATTCTCGTACAATCCGGGCAATGTTGCATGACGCATTATTCCGCTGAAAGAAGACACTACTAGATGGGAATATCGTTGCCATGAAAGGATGTCCCTGGTCTACAATGATATTTAGGTTGGTGGACATCATAGTTTCCTGCACATGAATGACTGGACCCAGGGTTTCCCAGAAGAACATTACCCAAAACATTACACTTCCTCCATCGCCTTGTATTCACCGCACGGTGCATCCTGGTGCCAATACCTCCCGGGACAAACGACGCACAAGTACCCGGCCGTGTACATGGTGCAACAGGAGAAGAAATTCATCAGACCACACGACCTTCTTCCAATCATTCAAGGTCCAGTTTTGATGCCCATTTTAAGCTCTTTCCACGGGGAACCGACGTTAGCATGAGCACTCGAAGAGGCCTGCGGCTACGCAGCACAGTTTTCAGTAGTATTCGAAGTACTCTGTGTTGTGACACATTATTCTCGTCACCAGCATTCAAATTACCCGTGAGTTGAGCCACGGTAATCCCTCTACTGGCCTCGTACCATACGACATAGCCTACGCTCACCTGTAGTATCATCATAGCCTTGGTAGGCCCACACCTTGCAGGCGGTTTGTGGTTTTTCCCTCTTCGTACCACTTTTTCGAGGTATTAACCACGGCTGATTGTGAGCACCACTCAAGCCTTCCCCTCTTGCAAATGTTCTGACTCAGTCGTCTGGCCATTGCAATTTGGTCCTTGTCAAACTGTCTTAAGTCCGCTGCCTTTCCCATTTGAAGAACAAGAATAGCATTGGCTAACAGAGCTCAGAATCACGTGTTATTTGTACCATTTCATGAACTTAACACGCGCCGACGTTTACCTGCAGTTGTTTTTATTTGCATAAAGACGCTGTGGTCATAATGTTTTGGCTCTTCGGTGTATGTGACGCTCCTACCACAAAGGTGACACACATGCCAAAACGGCAAGTTATAGCAATATGACTTGCCGGAGTAGTTCAATTGGTAGAACAGCCACTCCGTGGTAGGAAGATGTGGATTCGAATCCTACCGCCCGCAGAAAAGCGCTCCTTCGCTTTAACTAATTCATGTGACCTAGATTACATTGAATCCCAGTAATGAGTATACATGTATGCCAACAATTCCCATTTTAGTGTCACGGCCAAAAGCAAAGCTTATCTCAACAACAATAATTAAATGTATAAACGCTCATGATTTCACTTACCTTTTCCCTAAATTTCTTCGGAACCAGAGGCTTCACCAGGTCATAACCGTAATGAAACACAGGCGCTTCGTTAATAACATGAATCGTCCCATACTTTATTGGGACGCAGTTCTGCAAAAATCAGAAATACCCTATAAGACAAAATGCGAAACTGCTCCCACTATGGAAGCGTAGGGGGAAAAGAAATGAAGTAAATAAAGAAATGAAAGAAAAAGAGCATTAATGGTACTTTTTCAAAGTACACAGTTGTATCGGAATAATATGACCACCCCCGGAATCACAGTGTACTTGCCCATGCGGTTCATAGAGCGCACGTGACCAGGTTGACCACACGGAGATATAAGCTGTCTGCCAGGACAGATGAGTCATAGTTCATAACGAGAGCACAATGGGCAGAGGTAGTGATTTGACAGACATCCAACAAGGAATTATCATCGGCTACCGCACCAAGGGTGGAAGCATCACAGAAACAGCAGACTTCGTGGGCTGTTCGCGAGGTGCTGTAGTAAGGGTGTACCAAGAATTGACCGCTGACACACCGAGTACCTCCCGACGTCATAACTGTGGAGACCCAAAGGCCATCGACCCCAGAGGAAAACGTCGCCTTTGTTGACTGGTAAAGGGAAATCGACATGGAACAGCCGCAACTGACCACGCCAAATAAACCTTGGGCACCCAGGTGCGTGTCCCCGATAACAGTAGAGCGAACCCTGTTACGCATGGGTCTCCGGAGTCGACGCTGCGTCAAGGCTTCCATGTTAACCCAGGTTCATCGGCAACGCCGCCTGCAGTTCGCATGGGATTGCCGTATTCGGAAAGTCGAAGAGTGGGAAAAGGTTGCCTTTACCGACGAATCCAGGTTTCTACTCCACAAAGTGACCAACGGTGACGGATACGGCGTCAGGCACACGAGAGCCAACACCTGGACATGTTTGTCGGTCAAGTACAGTCCGGTGGTGCCAGTGCGCATGTCTGAGGAATATTTTCTTGGTATGACCTGGGACCTATGGTTCCACTGGATGGGTCCCCGAACGCCAATGGCTACCTGTCCATCCTCGCTGATCCCTTAAGGTTGGACGTTTACCCTGGTGGTGATGGTGTCTACCAGAAAAACAATGCACCCTGCCACGTTATAACGAAGTGAATTTCTCCGTCATTTTTATCCGCGCCGGGGTTCGAACCCTAGGCCGCTTATTCCGGAACAAGTCGCTCTACCAACTGAGCTACGCAGACATTTTATTCTGATTCCTATCTGCCTTTATGTCGTGTGCGTCCTGCTGGCAGGTACGTCACAACGTCGATAAGGGGGTGCGTAACTGGTTCCAGGAACACGACAGCGAGGTCTCCGTTCTCCCTCTGCCGGGGAAATTGCCCGAGCTCAATCCCATAGAGCACTTGTGGAACTATTTGGATTGACAGGTTCGATGTGCCGACCCACAACCACATCAACTCCGGGACCTCCGTGCTGTGCTGCAGTCCGAATGGGCACGTGTGCCTTGGGCAACCTTTCACGCCGTCTTGCCACTGTCAACTGGGCCAAGGGCGATTATTCCCATTATTAGGTAGGTGGTCATATTATTCTGATACGACTGTGTATATACATCTGCGCTCAGCTGGCGGGAAAACTGTGTTATTTTAAGAAGAAAGTATGCCGAAAATGGTTGTCGCTATAACCGCTTACTGGCGACAAAAGGAACTTTTAATCGAAGTTTCTTGTTGCTAAGGATACAACAAAAACAGAAATATACCCTTACGCCCTGTAGCGACAATTGCCAAAAATTGAAAATTATAGGCAGAATATTGCACCAGAAGTTCTATCCGACGACAACAAAAATTGCATACCGAATTTTTTACAAGCACAGATAATCAAAGAAATTACAATTTAGCTTTACTAGTTGAAAAACTATGCATTACTTTAAAAAAAAAAAAAAGCTGCACCCAAAATAACCTTCATTGGAATGATACCGAATTGAAGAAATAATTTTTGCAATTGGATCTTTTGAAGCAATGATCATATGTAGAGGATTTTAGGAAGGGAGTGTCTGACCCCAGGTCTTAAACAACCCTTAGAAACAAGAAGCTAGGAGATTTGGGCAGAGTGCCCGATAGGAAAGTGACACGGAGGCGAAATAGAAAGGGGAGGAAGACGCCCTTATTTATAACCGGGGGTGGCAGTACCCGGGGCCCAACGGCTTAACGTGCCCATCCGACACACGGCGGATATTTAGTGGTACGAGCGTTCGTACCTGCCTGGGATCGAACCCGAAGTCTTCTCCGTGGCAGTCACGAACGTTGACCACTAGGCCACCCGCGGCCCTAGAAGCAATGATATGGAATACAACGTATTTTGAATTCAATAGCATCTGCATTTAAGCCCTCTAGCGGCGATGTTATGCATCAAGGGGAAACGGATGAAAAGGGTCATTCTCATATTTCAGACACCCTAATGCACAAAGAATTTTTCAGATCGTACTAATAGTTGCAGAGATACGGTGTCCACAAATGGACAGGCGGATGGACAAGGTGATAACACAAGCACGTACTTTTTGTGCAACAGATGTGTTTGTGACGCACTACAGAGTTGAATCACGTGTCAAGACGACATATCTGCAGCGATACATTCCGTCCGTGTAGCTTAGTTGGAAGAGCAACTTACTCAGGAGTGAGTGGGCGCGGTTTCGTTACGGACAAACACGTGTTTTCACATGCTAAAAATAAAAAGTAAAGGCAATTTCGTTGAATTTTATAAAAGCAACTTGAAACTTATGAAACCGTAGCGTTATTTTTCGGTGTACACTGTAAAAAATTGACGTGAACAGTCAGTGTTTCACCCGGATTAAGTCGGTTTACAGATCGTAAGCACGCCACCTGGCGATTAACCATAAATTTTCTGTAGATAAACTACATGTTCACGGTGTTCAAACTGTTTAAACTGTTACTGTATTTTAACTTCAACAAACTGGCAACGTTCTTCTTAAAGTGGTTATATACCTGTTTTTTTCATGTGCAATCAGTCGACTGGCAACACGTTTTTATTTTCCGGTCAGTAGACATATTATTTATTCCCGGTCATTAGACATGTTAATGAACATTACGGCATTAGACGTTTTTATTTCCCATTAGACATGTTAATGAACACAACATGCATTCATGAATGAAATACGGCATTACACCATATAATGCAAATTTTGAAGATGGCAATCTGTTTTTTGGTGAAAATGTGACAAGGATGGTAGGTCAGATAATATCAGAAAACTTGAAAATTTCGTCGTCCTGGAGCAGGACTCGAACCCGCGTCCCCCAGATAGCGCCCTGTTTACTTCCATGTAATGCTTGTTAAACGGACCGAAGAGATTAAAATTGCGTGGTGCCAGATCTAGGCTGCAAGGATGCGGAAGAACCTCAAACGAGGTTTTGAATTGTCGCCATGGTTACAGCCCTTGTATGGGGACGAGCATTATCGTGGTGCAAAAGAAAAGTTTGTAACAACAGTCCACTTCTTTTGTTGCAAATAGCAGGTTTTGGCTTGTCTTTAATTATTGCTTTATAACACACACCAGCCACTGAATTAGAAACCTTTAGCACTTATGCAGCACCTATGCAAAATACGTAGTCACGTGCTTCACCACGTGACCTAGGTAACTATTTAAGACTGCTGCTCGTCAGCAGTGTTGATCACAATAATGAAACAAAGGATCTTTCGTAGTTAGATTACGGCCTTTTTGTAGGTGCCCATCCGACTAGAGCGACGATTTTGGAAACTGCAGAGCTGACTGATTTCTGAAAATGTACATTTCGGGGTTTTTCATTTGTGGAAAAACAGCCCTTATTGGTTGTCTGAGAGACAAATATGGCACGACCACCAACTCCCAGAGTGAGATTACCGTCGTCTGAGATAGCTTGTACGGAGAAACAGGGCATTTTGTGTACAGCAACTGACAGAAGCATTCAATGAAAGCTGTTCCCGACCCATATTTTAGCAAACTATGTGCAGGGATTTGAAGACGAACGGTACTGGTAGTCATATGCCTATACAGAAGCTACTGATTTCTGCGAACAACCGGTAAGTTCTGTAACGTACCAGGAGATGTGACGTACCTGCCAGAAGGACGCACACGACATAAAGGCAGATAGGAATCAGAATAAAATGTCCGCGTAGCTCAATTGGTAGAGCAACTTATTCCGGAATGAGGGGACCCGGGTTCGAATCCTGGCGCGGATAAAAATGACGGAGAAATTTACTTCGTTATAATGGCGCCCGAACTATCCGGATGACCCGACCGTTCAAAATCTCGCAATGGTGTGATGTTATTTCCACACCGCGAGATAGGAAAAATCAGAGAATCCCTTCTCCAGCACTTCAAAAAAAAAAATAAAAAATAAGGGGGAGATGATGTAACGTACCAGGAGATGTGACGTACCTGCCAGAAGGACGCACACGACATAAAGGCAGATAGGAATAAGAATAAAACGTCCGCGTAGCTCAATTGGTAGAGTGACTTATTCCGGAATGAGGGGATCCGGGTTCGAATCCTGGCGCGGATAAATATGACGGAGAAATTTACTTCGTTATAGTTCATTTACAGTGGTGCCAGAAGCACTGTAACTGAACCTTAGAAGATTGGGAAAAAGTCATATGGTTCGACGAATTCCAGTACACCTTGTTCTGTACCGACGATAGGCATAGAGTTTGGCGGGAGTTCCACGCAGCAATGAACCCAACTTGTCTCGTAAATACAACGCAAGGTTCTGGAGGTGGTGTCATGATGTGCTGTTAGTATGGAACGGTCTTATGATGTTGCTGGAAGGTCGGGTACGAGGCAAGGATTATCTGAGCATTGTTGCCGATTAAGTCCATCCATCAATGTTGGCTTTTTATCCAGAAGGTGACGACTGTTTCATGGACGACAATGCTACTGGCCATCGTGCAAGATGTGCTCAGCTGTGACTCAGCGAGCATGACAGCGACTTCTACCATCTTCCCTGGCCACCACAGAATCCGGATCTAGACCCACATTGAGAATGTATGAGACATATCAAAATACATTTCCAAGAGTAAAGGCCTCTTCCGTGAAATCTGAGCGAGTTAAAGGACGGGCTAGTGACCACCTTGTATGCTGTAGACGTCGATGCATTCCAACACCTTGTGGAATCTAGCCAAACCGCATACATGCTGGAATTCGGGCTGAAGAAGTTCCAACCCAGTATTGAATAAAAGGTTCTAATTCAGCAGCCAGAATATGTAAGGAGGTGTTTTGCTTGCAGTAACTTAGGCAAAAACTGAGATATGCTTTCCCAAAGCACGTTGTGTTAAAATATTGTAAGTTATTTCATTTAAGGTGGATCCACCTAAAATCTTTGCCTTGTATTTCCAATGGGAAAACTTCTGTAGCCATTTTCTTCACAATTAATGCATTCCCAAGGATGAAAATTTGAACATCAATAAAAATAACTTCATATTATAGCCTAGTATGCTTAATATCTTTTTAACTTAACCATAACTATAGTAAAAATCAATCCCTTTTTCTTTGTTGGTGTTGAGACCAGAAAATAGATGGCTCGACTTGCACGTTGATGACGTCAGTAAACAAACCAATGTTGGATTGCTTAATTATGGTTCAATTTTAGAAAATATATGGTTAAATTTTAGAAAAAAATACTAGGCTGTAATATGAAAGTATTTTTTATCGATGTTCAGATTTTCATCTATGGGAACACATTAACTGTGAAGAAAATGGGTACAGAAATTTGTCCATTGGAAATACAAGGCAAGGACTTTAGGTGGATCCACCTTAACACCAGTCATTTTTATAAGGTTCCGTTCCGTTGCATTTGTTAACTTTTTTTTAATTATTCACTCGCTCACATATGAAATAATTCAACATATTTTTTACAACAGTTTTGTTTGAGAACTGCTTCACGCATTACTTATGAATCAGACATGCACTTCTCGTATGGTAAGATGAAACGATTTATGTCTTACGCAAATCAGTACTTTATGCGATACAACATGTCATAGCATTTTTTTGACAAAAAAAGAATCAAAGGAGATTTAACAAACATAACCGTAAATTTACATGATAGCTTTTTTCTCAGGAAAGTTTTGAAAAGTGTTAACCAGTTTAACATAACTGGGTACCAAATCTCTTGGGGAAAGCCATGAGAAGGGTGTACCGACGTGGCTGCTTCGGCTTCAGAGCTTATAACGAAGTAAATTTCTCCGTCATTTTTGTCCACGCCGAGGCTCGAACCCGGGTCCCTTCATTCCGGAATAAGTAACTCTACCAATTGAGCTACGCGGGCGTTCGTTCTGACTGCTATCTGCCTTTATGTCGTTTGCGTCCTGCTGGCAGGTACGTCACAAGCTTTACGTAGTGAATGCTTGTTATATTTTCTCCACTTACTTCATCGTCCTGGGCATTTTTCTCGTCGCCACCTTAAAAGGTCTGTAAGCTTCACGGAAGACTAAAATGCTGGTGCTGCGTGTCAATTATGTATCGCATAAAAAATCTCTATTCTAAAAAAAAAAGTAGCTGCCACCGCCGCTGTTTTAGAAATTTTGCGACATTCGCGTTTTGCTAGCTCGCGCGCACAAAAAGTATTAAACACAAAAATATGAGATTCACATCGTTTATAGAGAATTGTTTGGAGAAAACGCTGAAATAAACCGTTTTTCGGTTCTGGCGATACTTCAAGAGCTACTGTGTTTCAAAGTTAATGTAAGCAAAAAAGTGTTATAAGTTCGCGTTCCGGACACACTAACAGCAACAGAACCACAAAACTTTGTAGGCATGTAGGGCCATGGCCAAAATTTTGCACCTCGTCACCCTTTTTTTTGAATTTCGATTTAGTTTACGAGAAATGAAATTTTTAAATTTCACAAAATTCTCTATTTCGCGATGGGATCCATTAAAAAAACGGATATATGGCAAACTATAAATCATAACGCATTGCAATTTTTACATCATAAACTCACAATTATCATCACTCTTTTACAAAATAAAATTGTTTAAGAAAAAGTCATTTTCTGACTTTTAAGCATTTTTAAAAACCCAAAGGAAAGGACCGAGCGGCTTACTCTGTCCACACAGGAAAGTTGTGGTCCCGTGACCTGCTGCCATGGTGTCGCAGCTATTTTTAGCACTCTTTTCTCATTGGGTGAAAGGACAGGCTACAATCAAACTGGTAATGACGCAATACTTAACGACGTAGCGACGCTTTTAAAGTTCGGCGTCTTCCGCCGGCATACGTGAATACAATATAGGCTTACGTAAATATAGGCTTTCGCTTAGTACATAAAAAAAAGAATACAATATAGGCATACGTAAATATAGGCTTTCGCCTAGTACATAGAAATCAAAGAGGGGGAAATGCACGTGTGCTCGTCCGCAAATTGTTCGATCACTTCTAAATGACCTAAAGATCTGAAAATTCTCATGCTGATAGGTCTTAAGGTCCGGATACCTAGAAAAGTTCGACCCCCCCCCCCCAAAAAATGGCGGCTTTGGAACATTGTCTGCTTGAACTTTTCGCGAATTGTTAGACCACTTTTAAATATCCTAGAAATCTAAAAATTGGCATACTGGTAGGTTTTAAAGTCCGGATACCTGCAAATGTAAACCAGCGCTTTGAAACATTGTCTGGTTGGATTTTTCTGCCACTTCTACACCTAGAAAAAAGTCTGAAAACCAAGAAATTCAAAAGGATGGCTTAGTTTTACTGTTTCAAAATGCTGATAGATTTAAAGATAATTTTGTCATAATCACTGAAATGCTTTGAAGATTTCAAATTTTGATTTAAAATTAAGGGGCGCCAAAACCTGCTCCATTTTAGGTCAAACCGTATGTATTGACGTCACGACGCTGTTCTAAATCGTACAACAATTACGGATTTTAAATTACTTTTCTTTCCCTTAATTACTTTTCTCTTCTTTAATTTTATGTTCAAAAATGATTTTATAGATTCACTTTTAGGAGAACGGGCATGATTGCTAGTAAAATAAAAAATAAACTTTAAATGAAATGTGAAGCCATTATGGCTGTAAGAAAAATTAAGTGCTTCAATTACGCTGTCGACACTTACCGGTGGTATAATTCTACCTTCACTATTCTTATCTATTCACTTCTCTGTTTTTTTTTTTCGATACAAGATATAATACAAGGAGTTAGCTTTGTTTTAGTAACACCCCCACCCCAATTCTACATATTCTGAGCGATAACGAAGTACCACGAGATATCAACGTCACGTGCTGCTACTATAAATTGTGCACACCTGTTCTCTGTACGTAATCAGTAAATGCTTGCCAGTAATGGGGAAACGTGACGCCGTAAGACAATATAACCGCGGCCAGATAGTTGGGACAGGTGCCATTTTTTTATAAACAGCCGCACTTATTGTCTGCTCCCGTGCTACTGTATCAAGGGTGTACCAGGACTGGATTAACCATGCTCAGACATCCAGCAGAAGGGCTCATATTGGTCATCCACGCGCGGTTGATCCCAGAGGTGGGCGTTGGATATGTTAGCTTGGTTTATTTTATGTATCGTGGTAGACGCCAACTCATCAGAAGAATCGGTTGCAGGGAGGCTACATGGCCGCTTGAAATCTTTTATCCTTCCCACAGAAGATCTCCAACTGGACTCCCTTTTTGACTGCCCCGTCCAAATCCCTTTCACTTTCTCTGTCCCTTTGACGTAAGAAGAAGTTCTACTCTTAATTGCTTGCTCCTATTGTCCATGACGGGTTATGTGAGAGAGAGTCCGACGACGGCTGGGGGAAAGGGGGTGTCCTTTTGTTAGTGGGATGGGTCCCACGATCGATAAGAGCATGACCTTTCTTTGAAATGAATCTGTGCTGAGCGCCGAAAGGAATTTCTCAGTGTTGTTGGCACACAAAATAACAAAAGTGGCAATTTAAATAAAGTTTGAATATTTCCATATAACAGATGTCACGACTGATATTTCAGCAAACGACGTACGACAGTCACTCAGCTCACCTGTAACGTACCAGGAGATGTGACGTACCTGCCAGAAGGATGCACACGACATAAAGGCAGATAGGAATCAGAATAAAATGTCCGCGTAGCTTAATTGGTAGAGCAACTTATTCCGGAATGAGTGGACCCGGGTTCGAACCCCGGCGCGGATAAAAATGACGGAGAAATTCACTTCGTTATACACCCACCAGTACAACAGCGGTGCAGGTCGACCTATTTCCACATGCACCATATTCCGTACCTTGCTTCACCTGGGATTCCACAGTCGGAGACCAATAACGATACCCATGAGGATGGCCAGTCATCACAAGCAACGCCTCACGTGGGCCAAAGAATACCCGCAATGGTCCCTCCACAGATGAAAGAAAGTCGTCTGGAGTCAGGAGTCCCGTTTCCTGCTGCACCATACAGATGACCGGGTTCACGCATGGCTTAAACAGCGTGAAGCCCTATCTTCTGGTCGCGTTCTGGTCTGGGAAGCTTTTTCTGGCAAGTTCTAGGTCCCTTGGTTATCATCCCACAAACAATGAATGGTGGATGCTACAGGGACTTGTTTGCCAACCATCTCCATCCATACCTGCAAGAGGTTTACCCGGACCACAGTGCCATCTTTCAACAGGACAACGCACCGGTCATTGGGCCGGTACAACTACTGAGTGATTGGAGGAACATGAGAACAAATTCGTTACATCGCCTTGGCCCCGGGACTCTCCTTACCGTAACTCAATTGAACATTTGTGGGATATGTTAAAACGGGGTATAAGAACTTCTGATTCTCCTCCACGGATTGAGTGTCAACTGACTGTGCTGCAGCTGATATAGGTCAAGTTACGCGTGGAAAATGTTCGATGCCTTGTATTAGGTGTAATACATGGTATCGAACATTTCCGCGCGTAATCTTCGATACCTTGTATTAGGTGTACAAATAGGTTTTAAAGCGTTTTAAGACAACGCAGCCTGTAATTTGAGAGAAAAAAACCTTTACGAATCAAAATATGCGCCGTCAATATCCATCAATTTCCGCCATCGCTGTGGCAGCTGACGGATTCCAGCCATGAAGAATACTTCGTCATGTGACGCGATGAAGTCGTCAACCCATTTTTTCACTTCGTCACATGTCCGGAACCGTACAGCAGACAAACCATGTTGCATCGATCGGACCAAATAATAGTCTGAAGGGGCTATGTCGGGACTATACGCCGTTAGCTCCAAAACATCCCAGCCAAGCGTCAATAACGTTTCCTTGGCCGATTTCGCGACATGAAGCCTAGCGTTGACATGCAGTAATTTCACGGGACGCAATCCTTTGCCTGTAAATGGACGTTTCCGACACATTTCCTGGTTTAATCGCGGCAATTGTTACTTGTAGCAATCAGCAGTAACAGTTTGACCCTGTTCCAGTAGTTGATAACAGAGCACACCCTTCATATCCCACCAGATGCACAGCATAACTTTCTTGGAGTGAATATTGCGTTTTGGTGTCGAAGTCGTCGCTTAAGCAGTGTCTACCCAGCGTTTTTTGCGTTTGGAATTGTTGTACCATATCCACTTTTCATCACCCGTAATGATTTTCCACAGGACAGACTTTCTGTGCTGTTTATTCAACATATTTAAATGACACACTCATCCTTGCTTCATGACACACTCATCCTTGCTTCTCTGGCTTAGGTCATGTGGCACCCATTTCCCTTCCTTCTGAGTCTTTCCCACTGCGCGTAATCGATTGGAAATGGTTTGTTGAGTTACCCCCAGTTTTTCAGCTAGTTCCTTTTGCGTTTGACACGAGTCTTCATACAGAAATGCTTGCAGTTCATCATGTGCAACCTTCTGCGGGGCGCCTCTACGTTCTCCATCGCTAACATTAAAATCACCTGCTTTAAACCGTCTAAACCAAAACTCACACGTGCTTACCGATACTATATTCTTCCCCAGAGCAGAACAGATTGCTGCACGTGCTGTTGCAGCACTTTGTCCTTCATGAAATTCGTAACGAATGCAGTGTCGAATAAATGCAGCATCGCTTGCCATCTTTCACCTACCGATGTGCAAGTGCGTTTGACTGTTGGGCAAACTTCTGTGTCACATTTTATACTCTGGACTAGTTACGGTCACATGACAACAACTCGGGGAATGTCGGACATGTAAATTGGCGGTATACGTCATACAAAAACGCTTTAAAACGTATTTGTTCACCTAATACATGTATAATCTGCTGCTAGGCGTCTGCGAGCCTTGATTGCACAGAAAGGCGGACCAAAGCGTTATTAAGTAGGTGTTCCTAATGCAAAGCTAACTCAGTGTGTAGTTGGGTCTGTTCATCACCTGGTAGAATCTGTTCCTCGGCGTCTGCGAGCCGTGATTGCACAGAAAGGCGGGCCAACGCGTGTTACGTAGGTGTTTCAAATGCAAAGCTAACTTACTGTGCAGTTGGGTCTGTTCATCACCTTGTAGAATCTGTTCCTAGGCGTCTGCGAGCCGTGATTGCACAGAAAGGTGGCCCATCGCGTTATTACGTAGGTATCCCTAATGCAAAGCTTACTCTGTGCATAGTTGGGTCTGTTCATCACCTTGTAGAATCTGTTCCTCGGCGTCTGCGAGCCGTGATTGCACAGAAAGGTGGCCCATCGCGTTATTACGTAGGTATCCCTAATGCAAAGCTTACTCTGTGCATAATTGGGTCTGTTCATCACCTTGTAGAATCTGTTCCTCGGCGTCTGCGAGCCGTGATTGCACAGAAAGGCGGGCCAACGCGTGTTACGTAGGTGTTTCAAATGCAAAGCTAACTCACTGTGCAGTTGGGTCTGTTCATCACCTTGTAGAATCTGTTCCTAGGCGTCTGCGAGCCGTGATTGCACAGAAAGGCGGGCCAACGCGTTGTTACGTAGGTGTTTCTAATGCAAAGCTAACTCAGTGTGTAGTTGGGTCTGTTCATCACTTTGTAGAATCTGTTCCTAGGCGTCTGCGAGATGTGATTGCACAGAAAGGCAGACCAACGCACTGTTAGGTAGGCGTTCCTAATATAAAGCTAACTCAGTGTAAGTATGTTCGTTAATCTCCATCCAATTCATTCGTAAGTACACTACCGTATTGCTGCTTTCTGCCAAGTACTGTTACAAATGGAAGACGAAAAGCATGTATTCCTAAATTCAGAATAAGCTTTCCTACAGATGTTTAGAAAAGAGATACTTCACCCACTTGAAGTCCCTTTCAGTTTCCACATCTTTAAACTTATCAGCTGATTTGTGTATATGTTTGACGTAAACTTAAAGAACTAATAGACATTGTCCTGGCAAAATTTTATAAATTCCAGTATTAACAACTGGACAGTAAATTCACATTCAGGAAATCGATTGTCCTCTGTATTGCATACTACGATCAACATTTTAAGCAGCTGATAAAAATTGGACTTGAAAAGCACTTTTAGCAATAAGAAACTCCTAACTCGTATTGCGATTGTTTTCCGTATTATCACACTCTATTGACAAGCCAATATCTATTAGGCTCCAATATGTTCTAAAGAAGTTAACATTTAATTAACTACGTATATTTTTTTGTTTTCCGTGTTACAGAAGATAGAAGGAGAACTACTTACACATAGATAACTCATCAGACGTTTCATATTTCGTAGTGAAAATATGTCATTTCGAACACTGTACGCATTAGTGTCGAATATAACTTCGATTCCTAAGATTTGCACAGCAGGGTCTTCGATGCCAAAGTCACATAACAAAAGAAGGAATGCTAACATCTCTTCCTGGGAACAGATATCGGAATTCCAAATACCTGGATAGACATAATAAAAGATATACACTATATTGACAAAAGTCACCAGATACCTAGAAAAGACACACAACACATTATTTATTGGCATACATTAGTACGGTGTCGGTCCATCTTTGGCCTTATGCATGCACTGGCCCTTCGAGACATGCTTTCGACAAAGTTTTGGAACACAGCGATAGGTATGTGCTTCCATTCAGTACGTAATGAATGCTGCCACTAACTGTTGCTTAGTAGTAGGCCTTGGTTCCAAACTTCTTATGCGGCGCTCTTATTCATCCCATAGGTGCTCTATGGGATTAAAATCAGGGCTCTGTGCTGGCCAGTCCACACACACGATACGGAATTATCGACAAACCACGCCGTAACAGACCTTTCTTTATGGCTCGATGCATTATCCTGCTGGTACCAATGAGGCTTTATTCCATAGTATTGTCACAGAATTAGAAGGGCATAATTGTCCAGAATATCGAGGTAGATGTGCTAGTTAACAGGTTTGTCCACGATAACCAATGGGCCGGAACTATACCACGTAAAACACCCCCACACGAGTACACTGTCAGCTCCAAACTTGACCGTAGGAACAGCACACTGTGGTAAATAGCGTTTCCCCGGCTGCCGCCAAACCCACACACGGCCATCAGACTGATGGATCGTGTATCTGGATTCATCAGTACATAAGACACATTTCCATTGATCAACAGTCCACGATAAATGTTAAACGACGAGTAGCATTCCGAGTGGAGATGAAAGGCTTATGAGCAGCCTCACGACCACCATAACCCATGGAATGAAGTTCTCTGCGAATGGTACGTGTACCTATCGAGGTTCCAGCATTTTTACTCACCTGTACACTGAGGTCTTGTGCATTACTCCGTCGATTAGTTGTAACGACTCTCCTGAGGTTTCGACGTCCTCTATCACTGATTTTCTTTGGTCTGCCGGTACGTTTTGCTACTTCAGGCACGCCATGTGTCTTCCACTTATTCAGTACATCCAAAACAGGTGACTTGGGTATGTTTAAACACCTCTCGGTTTCGCTTATATACAAGCCACTAAAATAACACCCAACAATCTTTCCTTTCTCAAAGTCAGTTCTCTCCCTCCGCGACATTTTTATTCAACCTCACAGTGCAATATGATCACTGTCAGCTGCAGGCTTGTTTTTATACCGTTTGCAGCTGTACCGTGCATCTTAACGACGCAGCGGATGCGTTCATTTGCTTTTGAAGGGGTGTCCAGTAACTTTTTTCAATATAGTTATATCTGTCATGGAATAGGTGCGCTTTTGCGATATACGTACAGAAGTGACGTACGCACATAGGAGATATGTGTACATAGAACTGATGAACATTAGCATAATAGGCAATTCATGGAAT
Organism: Macrothele yani; assembly: GCA_039090855.1. Classification (NCBI taxonomy): domain Eukaryota; kingdom Metazoa; phylum Arthropoda; class Arachnida; order Araneae; family Macrothelidae; genus Macrothele; species Macrothele yani. The sequence continues at coordinate 9,405,067 of CM076994.1, read as the reverse complement.
ATTTGCTATCTGTTATGGCCTAATCTCATAAGAATGGGAGTTTCGCATAGCGAATCTGAAAATGAAAATTTTTGTCATTTACATGAAAAAGAAAGATATAAATTTTATTGCCTCCACTCATTTGACCCATTTCAACTAACAAAATAGGTCACTTACATCATGTATGACGTATACTCTAAATTAAGCTAACTTTTAGCTGCTTTCTCTATGTAAATTTGAGTTCATTCTCTTTTAGCGTATTCAACTTCTAACGTTACATCTTCTCTCTCGTGGAAGAAGTTGGCAACAGTTCTGAGATCAGAGAACGTAACGTTGCATGTGACAGATACGAACGAGAGATATTAACATATATGATAGGGTACGTCTGTCCCTAAAGCTCCGACGTCATTCAGTACTTGCAGCGCCATCTGCTTTTATCCGGTGGCAGAAATTGGAACTAAACTCACCGCTCTCGCACGATACGTAAAATGAAGGAGAAATACCGGAAAGTAAATAAAGTTGGTAAGACAAACGACTTCATTTGTGGCAACACGCGCGTGCGCGAACAACTGTCTGCGACGTTTGTTCTGTTACGTAGGTTTAATGTCGTGTTTTACTTCATCTTCTTTGCATTGCAGAGTAATATCGAGTGGGCATATTACGAAAATTTTGTTGGTGGTGACCTATCTTACAGACTGCCCATTAATAATTCAACCGTTTATTATAGTTATGTATATGTATTTTACGATTCGTGTTATAAAAATTTCAGTCACAGCTTTTTCACCCGTGCATGGCAATGGCCATGAGCTAGTAAGATACAATGTTGAAGCTGCAGCTAAAAACTGTGTAGAGGAGGAAGTTTTGTTAGACTGAAACTGTGTTTACTGGAAGTCTGCGTATTTGAGTTGTGTTGTTACATAGTATTTAGTGTTTGGAGTTATCAAGTTTTCTGCTTACTAACTTACGTTAATCAGTGTTGAAATATTATTACTACTGTGACTGAATTTTTGGAGCGTGCGAGTAAAATGTGGTCAGATGCTGTTGAAGGAATGAAAAAGGTGAACAATAAGTAAGTCTTTCTGTAACTTTATTTAAGGAACTTTGTTTCACTTCTTCTTCTTCTTCTTCTTCTTCTTCTTCGAGAGAGAGAGAGAGAGAGAGAGAGAGAGAGAGAGAAAGAAAGAGAGAGAGAGAGTATAAATAAGAAGAGGTAGTAAGTAATCTCAAAATCTTAAGAAGTGTTTGCCAGGCTACATATGATTCAAATAGTTAAGAACGCTCCGTCTAAAAGTACAAGGCCATGACTTTTAGAGAGATGAGTTTCCTCTGTTTGTGACGTCACTCTCATGCTACAGGGGCTGGTCAAAGCCGTCTAGACAACACAAGCCCATGGCATTAAAGAGATGAGTTCTCTCTGTTTGTGACGTCACTAACATGTTACACGACCTGATCAAAGCCGTCTACAAGGCCATGACTTTAGAGAGATGAGTTCCCTCTGTTTGTGAAGTCACTCTCATGTTACAGGGGCTGATCAAAGCAGTCTGGAAAGTACAAGATGATGAAATCAGAGAGATGAGTTCCAACTGTTTGTGACGCTACTCTCATGTTACAATTGCTGATCAAAGTCATCTAGAAAGTACAAGGCCATGACATTAGAGATATGAGTTCCCTCTGTTTGAGACGTCACTCTCATGTTACAGGGGCTGATCAATGCCGTCTAGAAAGTACAAGGTCATGAAATTAGAGATGAGTTTCCTCTGTTTGTGACGTCACTCTAATATTACAGGGGCTGATCAAAGCCGTCTAGAAAGTACAAGATTATGAAATTAGAGAGGTGAGGTACCTCTGTTTGTGACGTCACTTCATGTTACAGGGCTTGATCAAAACCGTCTACAAGGCCATGGCTTTAGAGAGATGAGTTCCCTCTGTTTGTGAAGTCACTCTCATGTTACAGGGCCTGATCAAAGCCGTCTAGAAAGTACAATATAATGAAATCAGAGAGATGAGTTCCCTCTGTTTCATGTTACAGGGCCTGATCAAAGCCGTCTACAAGGCCATGATTTTAGAGAGATGAGTTCCCTCTGTTTTTGACGTCACCTTCATTTTACATGGCCAGATACGTCAGTGTCGTGTTTGACGCCATACACTACAGCGTTAGAAACGAATCGGAAGCCTTGGTTTCCGCGTGATGTCCCTAAAAGAGGGAACTCTTTCTAATGTCAAGGCCTTGTATTTTCTAGACGGCCTTGGTTATATGCAAAAAAGAACTCAAAGCAAAAATTTCTATAACAGATATGGGAATAAATTGCCTTATGGTATCAAAATCACTTACTCTGGAACTTCGTCAGAAGAAAACTTCGAGCCATTTGATAGTGCGGTCTCATCTAAAAATCCACCAACGGATAATTCAGTAAGCAAAACTTAAGAAGGGTAAGTAACATTACAATCATTACAATTAGATTGTAAGTAACATTACAATCTGTTTGAAGTAAGCTTTTCTTTAGAGTTTGTAAACATTCAGTTAGTTCGCTAGCTTCACACTCCTTCTAATAGGTTAGTTTGATCTGGATGGATATCTATGACATAAAATTTCAGTAATTTCGAATTAAAATAGCAAAAATATATTCATTAGTCGTGCCCCAATATAATCTTTCAAATCATTTTGCCATAACTGAAGATACAGGTCTACATACTGAACTTAATTCAATGACGTCACGTTTACTTCATGTAGAAATCCACCATGACGAAGAATTGTGAGAAACAGTTATAGCTCCCGAAGTTTAGTTTTCAAGAGGGGGCAAACAGAAATTTTAACTTCAAATAATATAACACAAACACCGCATGTAAATTTCTACTGTACGTTCTTGTTACATAACTCGTTCTTACCACAAACAACGCTTAAATTGAAACCTAAAAGACCCAAAGGCTACATAAAAGTGACGAAGAAATGAAATTTAACAGCTTATTGGGAGAAATAAGGAAATTTTTCTGTTCCACGAAACCTCAGCGGTCATTCAATTAGTCATCAAGAAGAAAAAAATACCTTCAAGACAAAGTTCTTGGAGAAACTTTGGGAGATCTTTGTCTAGTAGTGAATTGCTGATGCAGATGATCATGCCATAGTTTTACTGTACATATGAACCCAGAAGCTCAACAGAAATATCAGTACTCAGATCTAGTGTTATCAATTAAAACTTTGTAGTACCTCGCATACACTGCAATGGCATAGTCAGTTTTCCAAGGGAGGACAAGTGCTCCCCCCACCCCCATATGGTCGTCCATGGAACCAGTGTTTCAATTTGTCAACCGATAATCGAAAGGCTTTGGGACTGGTACATTGCAAACATTTCTGACTCATCAGTTATAAAGAGAAACAAAGATAGACGATTTAAATTATCCCTATCTGTGGTCAGTCCACAGAGATTTAGACAGCTAAAAGTTACTATACACTGCTCGACATAGAAAATGTCACACCAGGAATCATTTCTCAGAGTGCCACGTAAATTGGTAGGTGTGTGTGTGTTGGAGTATCTAAATGATTGCAGTTTGCAACCAATACCGTGATAGGTGAAAAAGATAGAAGAGCAAAACGGCTCGGCATAACTAAGCTTGGTCGTCTAGAGTGTGTGGACCACTACGTCGGAGTGATCTGGGTGGCGAAAGCACGTGTAAGCAGTAAGAATATCTGACAGACGTCTTCGGGTATGATATCATCACACGGACACCTTTATCAGTCTTCATCATAGGGCAACATACGCCTGGTTGGTGCTTGCTTCGCATCGCGGAGGAAACGCGTCGGGATGCATCAATTGTCCCCCGAATGGGGAAACAAGTGGTTGGAGGAAGCTAACTTGCGTCGCCATAATGGGACTAGTGCACATAGGTGGACGTCCGAGCTCCCCGATCGCCGCATTTCACGACAAGCCGAAGTATCTCCACCATCAACAGCAGAAGACATTCGAGGAGGTGTATAGACAGCTCTGAATATCCCCGTATCGACACGTATTCTGCATCAAAGATTGGCTGAGGCAGGTTAGTGCTCCCGCCAGAAGTTACGACGGCTGCCGATTGAGAGTCTGGAGACGAGGTACTCACAGGGGGACCTTGCTGCTATACGTGAGTGTCATAAGTTCCACAGTCCTGCTTCATGGTTTCGGTCGCTATCAGTTTCAACAGCCGTTCACCGCTTGTACGTTTTGTGAGTACAATTATTGCTCGACGATGCGTCAGTGGAGTGCTGCAGCCCGTTTTCTTGCCGTATCTCTGGGATTACCATGATGCCAAGTTTAAACATGATAACTCCCGCCAGTGCATTGCCAATATCAGAAGACGGTGCCTGTGAGATGTCCAGGTGCTTTTCTGGCCAACGCGATCCCCAGAACTCTCCTCAATGCAGCACATGTAGGGCATCAGTGGCTGACAACTCAACGTCTCTGTACGACCCCCTCGCAATGACGATGGACGTCGTGACGTTTTCCAATCGATGCGACGTCGTGTTGCCGAGTGTATAGCTCAGCACCACGGTACGGCTCACTGACTCAGGTCATATTATTATGTGTCCCTTTTTTATCACATTCATGTAATCACTCAGAAATTAAATCACTTCTACCCAGCTACTTGTCTACATGTCTAGTAAGTTTCATCTCATCTCGTGCATTCCTTTATGGTGTGGCATTTGCCATGGGCAGTGTAGTTCAAGTTATTCGAGTTGTTATTACTGACTTAGCGAAGTGCCTCGCGTGACAACTGGACTTGTAAAGCTACAACAAAGGACAGAATAAAATCTGAAAGTCATTCAGTCAGCCTTTTGAGTTCTGCCAGTTAGTGTTTTCTTTCAGGTATTGGTGTATAAGCAGTAGAGTTAAGTGCTTGCTTGAAAAAGGGCAGAATAACAGTAAAATAACTTTAAAACTTTGTAGGTTCTGTAGTGTTTTGATGCACGAACGGGCTATTGGATTAGAAACTATTATTCAACACGGTTTTGGACCTTCTTTAGCCCACATTACAGCATGTATGCGATTTGGCATGGATTCAAGGAAGGTATTGCAGTTCATCTACGTCTACAGCATACCACGCGTTCATCAGACAGTCCTTTAGCTGGTTCAGATTTGAGGGAAGAAGAGAAATTTGCTCCCGGATCTGTTCTTGTCACATGTGTGAAAATACAAATTTGTCCATGACGACGATCGAACCTGCGCCCCATCACTCCGGAGTAAGTTGTTCCCCCAACTAAGCTACACGGACAGAATGTATCGCTGAAGATTTGTCGTCTTCACACGTGCTTTACCTCTGTAGTACGTCCCACACAGTGGCGTATCTTGGGTCCAAGACCTGGGCTAACCCCCCCCCCCCACCCCCAGTACCGTTTTTTTTTAATTTCGAAGTTAAATTTTTAATTGTTAAGTAACAGAAGTAACTTACTTTTCTGAATTTCAGATACATGCTATTGCTAACATGATACAAATAATTATGAGGATTAGGATTTGAACACTTATACTTGTACACGAACTCCATTCTTCTTTCCTTTTGTGTGAACTTGAGTGTTACGTTTTCACAAAAATGTTTCTTCCGAGTACTTTTTCATATTTAAAAAGAATGTTTTTCTCTCTTAACAAACCAGCCAAGTTGCTCGAATGTGCATGTCCTTGTGTGGCTCTAAGATATATCTTGATTCTTTTTAATGCAGAAAAACTTCTTTCGGCAGTTGCAGTTGTTGATCGAAAGCTCAATATGAGGTGTGCTAATTGGTACACCTCACTAAACACTATGTCCAACTGATTCAACTTTATGTAACAACTAATGTCTCTTATTTTTATTTTTTTTGTATCCATCAAGGGAATAAAACACCTTCAGTTCATTTTTAGTCGAGCTGTATCAAAATTTGAAGCATAGAGTACTTTACGTTCTGACTGTGGATGTTCAGGGAAGCTTTCGAAAAATTTATCAAAACAGTTCGAATCCAACAAAGCCACGAATTTAAGATATAATAACACTGATTTTATTTCATTGACACTTCACACAAACTGAAACAACTCTCGCGAAACACGCGCTGTTGCTGGCGAAAGCATGCGAGTGACTGAGGTAGTCGAAGTCTTCTCTTTTCTGAACCAACCGTTGCGCCAAACAATGGCCCATTCCCCTCCATACGCTCATTCATGTTGTCATGGAAACGCTATCAGGCGATCGTATCGAATTCTTCGAATCAGAACAGCGAAGACTTTGGAAGACCTGCTTGCTAAGTTATGCCGTTGGTCATCGCTCTCCAGACTGATTCTCTTGATCGAAAAAAGCTAATCCGTTCGTGTGTTTTTTTTTTTCGCACAGAAAGCATCGACATATCTTATGAATCACATTATGTACAAGTTCACACATGATACGGAATTATCGTCAAACCACGCCGTAACAGTCCTTGCTTTATGGCTCGGTGCATTATCCGGCTGGTACCAACAAGGCTCGGTTCGGTATTGCCACCGAGAGTTGGTAGGGCATAATTGTCCAGAATATCGAGGTAGACGTGCTGGTTAAGAGGTTTGTCCACGATAACCAATGGGACGGGAACTATACCACGGAAAACACCCACACACGAGTACACCGCCAGCTCCAAACTTGACCGTACGAACAGTACACTGTGGTAAATAGCGTTCCCCCGGCTGCCGCCATACCCACACACGGCCATCAGACAGATGGATCGTGTATGTGAAATCATCAGTCCATAAGACCCGTTTCCATTGATCATCGGTCTTTACGATAAATGTTCTTTACACCATGCTAAACGACGAGGAGCATTCCGAGTGGAGATGAAAGGTTTATGAGCAGCCGCACGACCACGGTAACCCATGGAATGAAGTTCTCTGCGAATGGTACGTGTACATACCGAGGTTCCAGCATTTATACTCACCTGTACATTGAGGTCTTGTGCGGTACTCCGTCGCTAAGCTGTAAAGACTTTCCTGAGGCTTCGACGTCCTCTGTTACTGATTTTCTTTAGTCTGCCGGTACGTTTTGCTGCTTCAGGCACACTATGTGTTTTCCACTTATTCAGTACATCCAAAACAGTTGACTTGAGTGTGTTTAAACGCCTCTCGGTTTCTCTTATGGACAACCCACCAATATAATACCCAACAATCTTTCCTTTCTCAAAGTCAGTTCTCTTCCGCCGGGACATTTTCACTCAACCTCACAGTGCGATATGATCCCCGTCAGCTGCAGGCTTGTTCTTATACCGTTTGCAGCTGTACCGCGCATCTTAATAACGCAGCGAATCCATTCATTTGCTTTTGAAGGGTTGTCCGGTGGTTTTTGTCAATATATTGCATATTAAAGAGTATGAGTGAGAGAATGCATTCCTGGCGAGCTCCCTTTCCAACGCTGAATGTGTCAGGCGTTTTGCCATTAAATATGACACAGGCTTTATTAGCGCTGTAGAGTTGTGACGTACCTGCCAGCAGGACGCACATGACATAAAGGTAGATAGGAATCAGAATACATGTCTGCGTAGCTCAGTTGGTAGAGCTGCTTGTTCCGGAATAAGCGTCCTCGGCTTCGAATCCCGGCGTAGACCAAAAATGACGGAGAAATTAACTTCGTTATAATGGCGCCCGAACTACCCGGATGACCCGACCGTTCAAAATCTCGCATTGGTGTGATGTTATTTCCACACCGCGAGATAGGAAAAATCAGAGAATCCCTTCTCCAGTGCTTCGAAAAATAAATGTGTGTGACGTTGCATTCCACACACCAGATTGACTGGGAGTTCTCAAGTGCACGTTCTACAGTGGTTGTCTGCCTGCAGCGATTCATGGTCACGGCTGATCCGTGGGCCATGCCCCCGGCCCTCTTTCGGGGGAGGGGGGGGAGATGTGACGTACCTGCCAGCAGGACGCACATGACATAAAGTCAGATAGGAATCAGAATACATGTCTACGTAGCTCAGTTGGTAGAGCTGCTTGTTCCGGAATAAGCGTCCTTGGGTTCGAATCCCGGCGTAGACCAAAAATGACGGAGAAATTAACTTCGTTATAGAGTGACTTAATAAGAAAAATAAGATGTCCTGGTACGGCCATCTCTCTAAGAACTAGCCAGTGCCGACCTAATTGGACGGTATCAAGTGCCTTTGAATAATATAGGAAACAAAAAATAGCTGGTACATTGTATTCATAGAATTTTTTAACTATCTGTCTTATATTCATCAGTTGAGCCCTAGTTACCCGGCCTGGAACGAAACCTGATTGTATCTTGCTAATAATCGGTAGTAAAGGCCAAATTTTGTAAGAATAGTTTGCATCATGCGAAGGGAGGGTTGACAGTTCTGAAAGATGTAGCTGTACATTGTATTCATACAACGCGTGTGATGTGTTTTCCCCATCGCTGTATCTTGCCTCTGCGAAACAGCGATTTCGTCTTATTAAACACCACAAAGCTACGCTTCGGAAGCGGTAAGGAAGAACTGAGAACACTTGTAGTAGGAATAATCGCAAAAGAATCTTTCTCATTGCGTTAAATTTCCAGTAAATTTCAGTAGCAAAAATTGCAGCAACAATCACAGTAGTGTACTCTCTCGCTCTCGTTTCAGAAGAGTGAGTCTTATTCTTTTAGCTTTACAGCGCAAAACTCATATCTCGCAGATTGCTTACCTGTTCTAAAATAGCAAACACGCCTTTCCTCACTGTCACGATATGGAAGAACGCCCAGCATTTTGAGATTCAGAAGTTGCTTAATTTTTTCTGGGCTGAAATTCATGTACATCTCATGGCAATCAACTCTGTGCTGCGCATAGTTCCGAATAGCTTGAAAGCTGCGCTGGAGATCGAACTTCCTACATCTTAAGAACTTCAGAAGAAAATCATCACGCGTGATGCTAGCCACTTTGTTTTCTGCAAATGACAGCAATCATGGTGTAAAAAAAGGCATATAAAAACTCATTTTAACGTATAATTTATTATTGCCAATACCGTGCGTGAGGGCAATCTATTAAATTCAAAAATCATTGGTAAAACTTTAACACCAAACTAAAACACAACATACATTACCCGTTAGCGAATGAATAGAATATAACTTATGCTATCAGTATTCACAAATGTCGTGAAAATTTGTTCAGAAAACATTGGAATATTGTAACGTAATAGCTATTACACGAACATGCGGCCTATCAGAAGATATGAGACATTTCGAGCTGTGATAGCATCTTAGGTGATAGTTGTCACGATTGTGGATGTGCTTGTGAGGTCTTAAACTTTGGAGCTCATGACAACACCAGCTAAATGTAAAGAATCTGAAAAAGTAAAACATACCAGATTGATGAGAAGTGCATCTCGAAGCTAGCAGTCAACAGTCTTTTGCTCATTTGATCTGGAATAGTCATCTTTAGAAGAAATCCCAAAGGTCGTTGATTAAAATGATACCAAGAGGCTCACTCAGTCCGCATGCACTTTTCACCCGCTACTGAGTCACTATATTTCCTGGTTCTTGCAGGCGTCGTCATGGTGTTTGTTAAACTCCAAAATAAAATTCAATAAATACACCGATTAACCATTACATTATGACCACCTAAGCTTTTGAACCCCCTTAAGCCCGCAAAACACCGGCCACTCGGCCATGCATTGATTCCATGAGGTGACGATAGGTATCCTGGGGTATCTGGTACCATAATGTCAACAGCAGATCCTCCAGCTCCAGCACATTTCAGGGTGGTGGGGATTTAGCGCGAACCCGCTTTTCCAAGTCGAACCACAAATGTTCGATTGGGTTCATGTCAGGTGAATTTGGAAGCCAGGGCATTAAGCGAAAGTCACCAGCATGTTCCTCGAACCACTCCTTGACAATTTTGGAAGTGTGGCATGGCGCATTATCCTGTTGGTAATTGTCATCACCAGTAGGGAACACAGTTGCCATGAATGGGTGAACTTGGTCCGCAACGTTGTTCAGATACCTGACATCTTCCAGGGATCGTGCTATTGGAATAATGGGGCCTAAAGTGTCCCAAGAAAACATCACCCACATCATAACACCGCCGCCGTCGGCCTGTTTCCGCCCAACAGGGCATCCAGGTGCCATAGCCTCCGCTGGTAATCGGCGTATCCGTCTACGTGATGCAACAGGAATCTTGATTCGTCAGACCAGGCGACTTTCTTCCAATCATCCACCGTCCAATCTAGATGATCTTGGGCACATTTCATGTGTTGTTGGCGATGACGTGCAGTGAGCATGGGGACCCGACTGGGTCTTCGGCAAAGCAGGCCTATGAGTAGAAAGCTGCGATGAACTGTGGGCTGTGACACATTGCCCTGATTAGCATTGTTGTAGCTGCGGGTGATTTGTCGCACTGTGGCCATGCGGTCTCTGTGAACAATGCGCGACAGTGTCCGCTCCTCTCTAGCATCAATGAGCAGCGGACGACGGTTGGTCGTTTGGCCATCTGTGCACCACTTTTGATACGTACTCACTACAGCAGCACGTGAACAAGCCACAAGCCACACCGTTTCTGAGAACGTAGTTCCGAGGTGCAGTGCTGTCACAATTTGTCCTTTATCAAAGTCCGATAAATCGGCAGCATTTCTCATTCTGACTCCGAACACTCTACTAACCGAAAGCAGGTCCTCGTTTTGTGTATATCCTCCTCTGTGCACTTCACCTGCACCACCGTTCGGTCTCCAGGCGCGTTCATTTCTCTAGGCTGGTGGTGACCATAATGTAATGGTTCATCCGTGTATATACAGTACGTCAGATGAATGAGGTGAAGTGTCCATCGCGTGTTTTGCGACTGTGGTCTTGTGTCTGTAAAATATTACAGTTCCAAGCCTAACCTAGAAAAATATCTTAAGGCTATCGTGCTCTAAATTTCTAAAGCCAGCCCGTTGGTCTAAACTGTGGCTTCTTACCATTCGTTCGAGATAGGTCCGAGTTCGAGTCTCGGGTGAGGCATGGGTGGTATGATTTTCTTATGGCACCGATTCACTTCCTTTCCTGAAGCCGGTGATCCTAAATTAGAGACGGGCGACTGCTTATAACTCAATGAGATTTGGTGGTTAAACCCAGAATGAAAAAGCAATAACACACCGGACAAAAACTTGCGGAATAGTGATTGAAATATGTACATAAGTATAAAGTTGATGAACGTAACCAGTTGTGTATCAATATGGAGAGTGAAACTGCTGGATTATGATTATGGATGTCTGAGGTGTGTGTTTAAAGCATCTGTGGAATTCTGTGTTTCCTTTTACAGGTACAACTAAGGGTCGTAAAGGTGGCCTTACTGAGAGGCAAAAGCGGACTATTGTTTTTGGTAGAGAATATATCCATTACTTGCAGGAGGTGGCGAAGTTTGGACTGTCCTACTGAACAGTCAGTGGTATCCATTTCCAGTGGAAGAAATATGGAAGCTATCACTGCAGACGGAGGGACTGTGGTAGAAGCTCTATGATGAAAAATCGGGATTGCAGGCATTTGCGACGATTAGCAACTGCTGCACGTTTCCAGACTCTTCAAGAACTGCTTTAACAGTGCAATGCTAGACCCAGTAAACCAGTCTCAGAACGAACGCTACGGAGAAAACTGTGTGGCTTGGACATTTTGAGGCGTGTTTCCCGGATACGCCCGAAGTTAACAACTGGCAAGAAGAAAATTCGCCTTGGTTGGGCAAAACAGAAGGGTCATTGGACCGTTGAACGGTGGCGATTAATAATATTTTCCGACGATTTCATCTTCTGCTTGTATTCCAAAGATGGTAGCACTAGGGTCATGCGGAAGGCTGTAGAAGCATTTAACCCAGAATGTGTTTCAAGAGCTGTGCAAAAAGGAGGTGGAAGTGTCATGTTTTGGGGCTGTATTTCAAGTACTGGACTTACACCATTCGTTGAGGTGTCCAATAGAATGAAATTTATGGATTAAGTGCAACTTTAAAATAATGTGTTATTATTTCCATTTGTCCAGTTTTTGTCACCAGAAGGACACATAGTGGATCCTGTGTTTCAAGATGATAACTCTCATGTTCGTTGAGCTAGAATTGTGCTGGATTGGTTTGAAGAAAGTGGAAAATTCGTTCCACTTCTCAACTGGCCTGCGAATTCACCCGATCTAAATGTGATTGAAAAAAACTGGGACACATTAGAAAGGGCCGTGAAGAAAAAAAAAACACCACCCAGGAAATTTGGCGGAATAAAGGGATCTTCTGGAGCATGAAGCGGAATAAACTTGATACGCATGTGATAGCCAGTCATACTGATAGCAGCTGTAATTACAGCAGGTGGTGATATAACTCCATATTAAGGAATAAAGTTTACATTCCGTAAATTTTTTTCCGGTGTGTTTACTAAACGAAATCTAAAACTTTCTAAAAACATTTTTATCTACTGCTAATTTTTGCAATTAACGCAACTAAATGTTGATCTTCCTCCAAACTTTGATCATTTTAGGGTTTATGAAAGATTCTTTCTGTGCGTTATAATGAATCCCATGAGCAACTGGAACTAACAATCTTTCATCTTTAATTTAGTGGCCACTTCCTGGGAAAGACAGATAACCAGTGCCATAAGAATGAGAGCAACACTAATTTCTTATCAAGGGTTCGAATCTTGGACCAAAAGACTGAAATACATTCCTTGGGCTACTCGGTTGATTGGTCAATAGCAATTTTGGACATCAGTTTGCAAAAACACTAAGAAATTCTTCTAGAGTAAAGTAACGATCCACCGGAGTGCGAGGATGTCGGTTATCTTACTGTTATACACTTGTACCTGATATCTTATATACAGTATATAAGCAATAACCACTCATATCAATACAAGAAACCCCCTACGTAAGACAAAATCAACCTACTTGTACCTGATATGATATCTTTCTATATACACTGGCGTGCAAAAATTAAGGACGAGACGGTTTTTCGAATGTAACGTCGTTCAGAAGTGCTCCACATTGACTCAAATCATACCATAAGATCCCCAAGATGTAAGAATATGGGACAAGTGAGCAAACCCGTCCAAACAAGGAATCCAAAGGATACGAAGGCACTTTATTGAAAAGGTAGCTTCGAGAACAACTGGACAGAAGACAGAAACGTTCATGTGACAGGCGGCTGCCAAGAAAAATCCAGTCTTTAGTAGGGGATATAATCACCTCTGACTGCGTTGCAGGATTTACAACGTCTGTCCATGCTGAAAACGAGGTTGTCAAGGAGCTGTTGAGGCATCGCAGCCCATTCCTCTTGTAGCGCCAATCGCAGCTGCGGAATCGTTGCTTGCGGCTGGTGACGTGCTGCCAAGCGTCTACCGAGAAGGTCCCACACGTGTTCGATTGGATTTAGGTCCGGGGACCCTGCGGGTCAATCCATGCGTTGAATATCTTCACTTCCAATAGCTCTGCGACAGCCACTGTACGATGAGGTGTAGCGTTGTCGTCCATGAAGAGGAACTCAGGACCCACAGCGCCTCTAAACTGACGCACGTGAAGCAGGAGAACCTCGGTACAATAGCGGACACCAGTGACTGAACCTCCTTGGAAGATGTGGAGGTCAGTATGGCTACCAAGCATGATACCGCCCCAAACGAGAACTCCGCCACCTCCAAACCGGTCCCTTTGTGATTGCATGTTCCCTGCTCTCTCCAGATGTGTATACGTCCAGAATCGTTCGTCAGACTAAATCGGCTCTCATCCATAAAGAGAACTCGACCCCATTCTTTATGTGTCCAGTTCTTGTGCTCCTGGCACCACAGAAACCGCCGTTTCTGATGAGCAGGCGGTAATGGTACACACCGTACTGGTCGTCGTGCAAATTGACCACTTTTGTGCAGCCTCCTGGCCACGGTAAAACGCGATAACGGACGTCCAGTTGTTTGTTGCATGTGCCTTGCGATTTCTCCCGCTGTCTGCCGTCTGTCTCTTCACGCCTGTAGGACAATATACCGGTCGTCCGCCACCGTGGTTGCTCGTGGACGACCACTGCTAAACTCTCGGACAGCTGCTCCTGTCGTTTGATATGCTCTCCAAGCTCGTGAAACGATGCTGTGAGCGATCCCGAACTCCTCGGCCACACTAGTCACGCTTCGACCTTCTTCCAACTTCCCAATGACGCGACCTCGGGTTAAGTCAGCCAGATGTCGTCTACTGGATTGCCTGTTGGCGATATCACACGGTGGCAGCAACTCGATGTCGTTAAAACCGATGTATACCGTGCAATAGCTTTCACCGAATTGCTGAGCGTACACCGCCCGTGTGCTTTATACCCTTCCAACACCCCCCCCCCCACGTCATGCTGCATATATGCGCATGCCCTACCGTACCGGAACCTAGTCCATCTCCTGAGTGGTCTTTCGGTCCGTTCTGACTGCTCGTTCCGCTGTTATGCTAATTTCTCCTCCTCGTCCTTAATTTTTGCACACCAGTGTATATAAATGCAGTATATAAGCAATAACCACTCATATCAATACAAGAAACCCCCTGCGTAATACAAAAATCACCCTCCCCCACCCCCTTCCTTTTCATTCAAAATAAAAACAAAAGCACCTACCCAATACACACATTACTCGAAAGGAACTGAAACAAAATGCACTTCCAAATTAACTGAAAAACTAAAAATTACAAAATTTACCCTAAGAGTAATAAGTACAAACGCAATACCCCCTACTTCAACAAGACAAAATACAAAAAAGACGGGTTGCGGTGACCAATCTTCAGGGGGAAACATCCCCGACCCCTATTCTCTTTGTTTTCTCTCTCTTTCACGGGATCAAAGGTCTTTGTATCTTACTGTGTATGTATATACATGATATATACAGTATATCATCATCATCATCATCATTGTCAACCATTATCAATCCACTGCGGGACGAAGGAATCCCCAAGTTTCTTCCACAACGGTCTGTCTTGTGCCAGTCTCCTCCATGTCACTCCCGCATACTTTCGAATTTCATCCACCCATCTTCCATGTGGTCTTCTTCTGGGTCTTTTTCTGTCCCTTAGAATCCAATCTAAAATTTCGGCTCTCCATCGATGGTCTGTACTTCTGGCAGTATGCCTAGCTCATTGCCATTTCAGGGATTTAACTCTGATCATGATGTCTTCCACTCTTGTCATTTTTCGAATCCACGAGTTCCTCTTCTTATCTCTCCTGGTTACACCAAGCATGCACGTCACCATGCTACTTTGAGTTGTCTGCAGCCTTTGTATGTCTCTTTTAGTTCAAGTCCACGTCTCTGCACCATACGTAAGCACTGGAAGGATGCATTGATCAAACACTTTTCTTTTAAGACATAATGGCATATTGCTGTTGAAAATTATTCTGTTTCTTCCAAAAGCTTTCCAGGCAAGTTTTGTACACCGATTAATTTCTTCATCAATGTGACCCTCACTTGATATCTGCTGTCCAAGATAAACGTACGTGTCTATTATCTCCAGTTTTTCTCCATCAATCGATAAATCTTCATTTCGTGTAAAAACGTTGAACATCACTTTTGTCTTCTGAAAGTTCATTTTTAATCCCACTTCTTTACTCTTGTCAGCAAGTTCTTGGATCATACTCTGCAGCTCTGATGGGGTAGTTGCAAAAATGACTATGTCATCAGCAAAACGAAGATGGGTTAGATAATCTCCATTAATCTTTATCCCTTTGTTTTCCCAGTTCAGTATTGAAAGACATTTTCCAATGTGGCATTGAAGAGCTTCGGAGATATGGTGTCACCTTGTCTCACTCCCTTTCCAATTTTTATGTGTGTTGTATTTTCAAACAGCCGAATCTTTGCACTTGCATTTTCATAGACGTTATTAATAATATACAGTATATATATATATATATATATATATATATATATATATATATATATATATACACAGTAAGATATAAAGGCCTTTGATCCCGTGAAACCATTAGCAGTTACAATGGCTTTGAAATCCTGCGGTATTAAAGATTGTAACGTGCCTGTACCGCAGGACGCACATGAGATAAAGGGAGATGGCAACGAATGCATACCTCCACGTAGCTCAGTTGGGTGAGCGACTTATTCCGGAATGAAGGGACCCGGGTTTTATGCCCAGCGTGGACAAAAATGACGGAGAAATTTTCTTCGTTATAAGATGCTTACATCAGCATTATTAGTAACATCTATGAAAATGCAAGTGCAAAGGTTAAATATTGAGGATACAGCACCAATAAAAAGTGAGACAAGGTAACGCCATATCTCCCAAACTCTTCAATGGCACATTGCAAAGTGTCTTTGAATCATTGAACTGGAAAAACAAGGTGATAAAGATTAATGAAAATTATTTAACCCACCTTCGTTTTGCTGATTTACAGCTACACCTCCAGAGCTGCAGAGTATGATCCAGGTACTCGCTGACAAGAGTAAAGAAGTGGAATTAAAAATGAGCTTTCAGAAGACAAAACTGATGTACAATGCATTTTCAAGAAGTGAAGATTTTGCAGTTGATGGGGAAAAGCTCAATGTAACCGATACCTACATTTACCTTGAACAACATATATCCAGCAAGGGTCGCGTTGATGAGGAACTTAATCTGCGTATAAAACTGGACTGGAGAGCTTTTGGGAGAAACAGTGCAATTTTCAAGAGCAATATGCCATTATGTCTTAAACGAAAAGTGTTTAATCAATACATCGTTCCAGTGCTTACATATGGTGCAAAGACGTGAACCGTAACTCAAAAAGTCATACAAAGACTGCAGACAACTGAAAGAAGCATGGAGAGGTGCATGCTTGGTGTAACCAGGAAGGATTAGAAGAGGAACTCATGGATAAGGAAAATGCCAAGAAGGGAAGACATCGTGATCAGAGTAAAATCCCTGAAATGGCAATAACGTGTTGCCAGAAGAACGGACCATCGATGGACAGCTGAAATTTTCGACTGGATCCCAAGGGAAAGAAAAAGGCCCAGAAGAAGACCACATGGGAGATGAATGGATGAAATTCGAAAGCATGCCGAGGTAACATGGAGGAGAGTGGGTCAAGACAGAAAATTGTGGAGGAAAGTTGGGGAGAAAATTGTGGACGAAAGCAGTGGATTGATAATGGTTGACAATGATGATGATATATGCTGGGTCTTACAGCACTGCGCCACCACAGCGGCTTTGATATCTTACATTTTAGTTCATCGATCGGTTAACGATCATATTCTTTCCTGAGTAGGTCGTTTCAACCACATGATTTTTCTCACTCTCCGCGATATTCACAAAAGCGCTATTCAGTCCAAAAGGGATGCCGTTCTTTGCAGGATCGTGGTTGCCCTCCTAGAAAGGTCATATCATGGGGGTAAATTCATTCTGTGATGGGCGTGAAAAATAGAGATGCAGAATATATCAATAAATTTAATTGTAATTACAAAACGAGGTATTCACTTCAGTATTTTCTTTTCTAAAAGATTTTAGTTAACCGCATACAGTATTCGGCGCAGTTAACCCAAGTACAGAGTAAACTGTTCTGCGATGCATAGACTCCTCATATGCACGAAAAGAATTGTCCGAAACAGCGAAGAGAGGCATGTATTGCAAAACAACATACGGAAATTACTAACCTCAGTGACACTTCCTCCTACACCGTAGGGATGAAGAGCTAATAAGTCATATGTCCTCTGTCGAAGAAATTTTCTCTGACCGTTTAACCTTGAACGGAATATTTCCAAGTCCTACTCTGAAAACATCTTCCGTACTCTATCTGATACTCATTCGTTCGTTTTTCATCCTTTAATTCCTTTTCTTAAAATTGAAGGTCAATACTTCGATCAAGTTGAATCATTTCGCTATTTGGGTAAAATAATTACTGAAGATGCGAGATGTGAAAAGGAAATTAGAATGAGACTGGGGATGGCAAAAACGGCTTTTAGAGAGAATCAAAGACTGCTGACAGCCAAAAATATAGATCTAAAGCGAAGGAAGATAATTTTAAAGGCATATGTTTGGCCAGTAGCTCTCTACGGTTCTGAGACATGGACATTGACCAGAAGGGAAGTGAAAAGGCTGGAAGGCATTTGAGATGTGGAGCTATAGAAGAATGGAGAGAATAAGTTGGCTCGATACAAAGACTAATGAGGAGGTCCAGGAGAGAGTGGGAGAACCCGGGAATCTGATCAACATGCTTAAAAGAAGAAAAATGTTATAGATGGGACGCACATTGCGCCATGGAGGCCCGATTCTGACAGTTTTGGAAGGGAAAATTCAAAGCAAGAGAGGAAGAGGGCGGCCAAGGAATAGTTTTGTGGCACAGTTACTCCAAGACACCAATACTAAGACATACTATGACTTGAAGAGAACGGCAGAGAAATGGAGAGACAGAGTGCATCTACTGAACAACCAATCCTAGGACTGAGTAAACAGGAAGAGGAAGAAATCAATTCGACGGAGTGTTGTGTTGTCGGCGTTCGCATTACTTTTGCGTTTTGCATGATATTTATAACAACTGGTTTTGGGTATTTATCTCTCGTTTCCGCATTTTTAGTAAAATTATATCAAAAACCCTAAGTGTAATCTTTGAACGATCGTGATCCTTTCCTATAGTGGAGATATAAGAAAGAGATTTAGAGTGTCTGACCCCAGGTCTTAAACAACCCTTAGAAGTAGGACGCTAGGAAATTTGTGCTAGAGTGCCCGGCAGGAAAGTCACACGGAAGGGAGGTTAAAAGGAGGAGGAAGATGCCCTTATTTATAATCCAGGGTCAGGAACCGGAGTCCGCTTGCTTAACGTGTCCATTCGACGATCGGCGATATTCAGTTTGCACCTGCTTGGGATCGATCCTGAAATGTTTCTGTGGCAGCCAAAAACGTTGTTTGGTAGGGAAATTAAACTGCGCTAGATATCGGAAAGTAAAAACTGCGAACAATTTGGGTGGAAGTAGAGAACTTTTGAACTCGAAAGGGCATACTTTCACCCCCCCCCCCCCGCCCCCAGGGGACAAAATCTTGCCTTTGCACTGCTTCTGTAACATTCTGTTTGCACTGGAATAAAAAAATCTGCACAAGCAAGTTCAACATGTTCGCGTGTAGGACTTAGAAGAGAAATACGCTGGTGTGCAAAAATTAAGGACAAAGAGGACAAATTAGCATAACAGCGGAACGAGCAGGTAGAACCGACCGAAAGACCCCTCAGGAGATAGACTACGGTCCGGTACGGTAGGGCATGCGCATATATGCAGCATGACATAGGGGAGGGGAGTTTCGGAAGGCTATAAAGAACACGGGTGGTGTACCCTCAGCAATTCGGTGAAAGTTATTGCACGGTGTACATCGGTTTGAACGACGTCGAGTTGCTGCCACCGTGTGATTATGGCCAACAGGCAATCCAGTAGACGACATATGCATGACTTTACCCGAAGTAGCGTTATTAGGAAGTTAAAAGAAGGTCGAAGTGTGACTAGTGTGGCCGAGGAGTTCGGGATCGCTCACAGCATCGTTTCACGAGCTTGGAGAGCATTTCAAACGGCAGGAACAACTGTCCGAGAGTTTAGCAGTGGTCGTCCACGAGCAACCACGGCGGCGGACGATCAGTATTTTGTCCTACAAGCGAGAAGAGACAGACGGCAGACAGCGGCAGAAATCGCAAGTCACATGCAACAGACAACTGGACGTCCGTTATCGCGTTTTACCGTAGCAACGAAGCTGCACAAAAGTGGTCTATTTGCACGACGACCAGTACGGTGTGTGCCATTAACTCCTGCTCATCGGATATGGCGGTTTCTGTGGTGCCAGGAACACAAGAACTGGACACATCAGCAATGGGATCGAGTTCTCTTTACATATGAGAGCCGATTTTGTCTGACGAGCTATTCTGGACGTATACACATCTGGAGAGAGCAGGGAACACGCAATCAAACCTCCAACATCATCGAAAGAGACCGGTTTGGAGGTGGAGGAGTTCTCGTTTGGGACGGTATAATGCTTGGTAGCCGTACTGGCCTCCACATCTTCCAAGGAAGTTCAGTCACTGGTGTCCGCTATTGTACCGAGGTTCTCCTGCATCACGTGCGTCTGTTTAGAGATGTTGTGGGTCCTGAGTTCCTCTTCATGGACGGCAACGGTGCACCTCATCGTACAGTGGCTGTTGCAGAGCTGTTGGAGAGTAAAGATATTCAATGCATGTATTGGCCCGCAAGGTCCCCGGACCTAAATCCAATCGAACACGTGTGGGACCTTGCACGTCACTAGCCGCCAGCAACGATTCCGCAGCTGCGATTGGCGCTACAAGAGGAATGGGCCGCGATGCCTCAACAGCTCCTTGACAACCTCGTCTTCAGCATGGACAGACGTTGTAAATCCTGCAACGCAGTCAGGGGTGATTGTATCCCCTACTAAAGACTGGATTTTTCTTGACAGCCGCCTGTCACATGGACGTTTCTGTCTTCCGTCCAGTTGTACTCGAAGCTCCCTTTTCAATAAAGTGCCTTTGTATCCCTTGGATTCCTTGTTTGAACGGTTTTGCTCACTTGTGCCATATTCTTACATCTTGGGGATCTTATGGTATGATTTGAGTCAATGTGGAGCACTTCTGCACGACGTTACATTCGAAAAACCGTCTTGTCCTTAATTTTTGCAGTAGCGTGCAAAAATTAAGGACCAGACGGTTTTTACTACAGTGCTAGATTAAGGACTATAACGAAGTAAATTTCTCCGTCATTTCTGTCCACGCCAGGATTCGAACCCGGATCCCCTGATTCCGGAATAAGTCACTCTACCAATTGAGCTACGCGGACGTTTTATTCTGATTCCTATCTGCCTTTATGTCGTGTGCGTCCTTCGGGCAGGTACGTCACATCTCCTGGTACGTTACAGGACGAGACTATTACAGTGCTAAATTAAGGACGAGGCGTTTTATAGTACAGTGCTAGGTGCCACGAGTGCAAGTAACCCTAGAACCAAATTGTGTAATACAGAGTATTGTACAGGATGGGCCGAAATTATCTTTACAACTTTAACACTCAATAAAATCTAAACGAAATAAGATAGAGAAGTTTTGTCTTTTGTACATGTAACAGCAACGTATAAATCTTTATTGGTACGCAAAAGGTTTTTGTTTACTTTCAGGTACGACCCTGAACTTGTGATGGCTACTCCACAGAAGAAGGGCCAATGTGTGGCATGGTTCATTGAGACGAAGTCAGATACGCAAGTACAAAGGAATTTCTGTACCAAACACCGACGTAATCCGCTATCTTGGTCCTCAATACGCGAGTGGCACAAGAAGTTTATGGTTACGGGTAGTGTGCTTCCTGAAAAGGCCGCTGGCAGGCCAAACACAAATGAAGAGGACACGAAACGTGTTAGACAGAGTTTCCTACGAAGTCCATTCTTACGGCCTCCAGGCAGTTGGGGTTTCCACCTACAACGATACACACGGTGCTGCACAAGCCCTTGCACCTGACTGCCTACAAAGTGCATTTGATACAGGCACTGCATCCCGGGGATAAACCGAAACGTTCCGATTTTACTGTTGGTATGCTATACAGAATTGGTAATGAGGAAGGCTTCCTGAAACGTGTTTCATTCAGCGATGAGGCAGCGTTTCATGTCTGTGGTGTTATCAACAGGCATAACTGCAGAATTTGTGGGTCTGACAACATAGATGTCGTCCGTGAGACTGAACGTGACAGCCATAAGGTAAGCGTTTGGTGTGGTCTCCTGTACAGCCGCATCATCGGCCCATTCTTTTTCGCCGAAAACACGGTCACATCCAATGTTTATTTGGACATGCTAGGTGAGTTTGTTACCCCTAAACTGGAGGGCCTACAACCGGCTATCATCTCCAAGCAGGTTTTTTGATGAAATCTTTGCTGAGAGATTGGTCGGGTGGGATTGTGCAATTCCTTGGGCTTCACATTCACCGGATCTCCCCCTCCTCCCCAACTTCTTTTTTCTATGGGGCTATGTGTATGTTTGGGATATTATGTACCGCACAAAGGTTCCGAATGTGGATGAGCTGAAGTACAGGTTACAGCTGCCATCACGACACTTCCTGAGGACATTCTCGGGAAGGAAGTCGAATACCGTCTCGACGTTATTTGTGCAACCAACGGTGTGCATGTGCAGCTCTACTATCATCCCAACAAACTTTGGAACGTTTAATATGCAATAAACCGATTTTTGTGCTGTTCAATACGCAATAAACCGATTTTTGTGCTGTTCAATATGCAATAAACCGTTTTTGTCCTGTTCAATGTGCAATAAACCCATTTTTGTGCTGTTCAATATGCAATAAACCCATTTTTGTGCTGTTCAATATGCAATAAACCCATTTTTGTGCTGTTCAATATGCAATAAACCGATTTTTGTTCTATTATTCCGTTTCTCTTTTTATTGAGATTCAAAGTTGTAAAGATAATTTTGGAACACCTTCTATTTTCAAATTGCAAAGGTGGTTCAAAAGGCCGTATTCTTTTTTCAAGGACAGGAAAAAAAGATTGTTTTCAAGTAAAGTAAAAGAAGATGAAACAGAAAGGAAGCGATGAACAAAATTTACCTTTTATGAGCTCTTTCAGACGTTGAAGGGACTCCTCTCTCAGTTCAGGTGTTTCACGAAGCTCCTTTTCTGCTATTTCTGCAAGATTCTTTGCAGACGCAGGTTCATCAAATTTGAGGAAATTTCTTAAAGCAGTGTCAGTTTTTTCTTCAGCAGCCATTGCTGAAATTTTGAAATAATGAATTATGTGCATGACATGTTTTATCAGACAAACTCTTTCATACTAGTGCTTTCTCCAGTACGTTTCCCAGATACCATCCTTCAACTTATATTGTAGTATGCACACACACATATACATAAGGGCTTACTAGAAAAGAATTCTGGTACTCCAAATGCAAATATGTATGTATTTAACGGTTAAAATAACGTAAATGACACTTCCAAATGAAACGATTTTTTTCCTGTGAACATTTTTTATTTTGATATTATTATTGTGTTTTTTATTTGTCTTTTTCCATATTTCCAGATATAGTCTGAGGAAATTCAAATTGATCTCTTCCATCAGTTTCATGGATGTGCTGAACAGTTCATGTTGTTGTTGTTTTTTATTTTTTATTTTTGAAATACCTTTCAGATAAAGGAAAGCCGAATGGCAAACTTTCTCAGGTAACTTCATTTCGTCAGTCAAAGAAATTAAGAGGTTTCTGAAGGTGCTTTCTTCTTATGTTTGTCAAAGCTTTCCCTATTTTAAAACAGTTGAATACGTTTCCTATCATGAACTTTGTCCTGAGGCCTAAATTCTCGATTAATACAAATTTAAATGCAACACATTGTTCAGTATTTCGCGGAAATTGAGAAAAAGATAATTTTCAACTTGTCCAGTCATGTATGAAATTATGAAAGAAGAAACTAGATAATACTTCATAGAAAAATTATTTTCACATCACAGAAAAAACTTAAATTCTGTAGGAAAAAAAATAAAACAAAATTAATTATATAATTGATGTTGATGACATGTGTGGAAATGCATTTAGATAGCAGTTTTCGAAGAACTGGAATATGCGATGATAAGTTCCACATCTGCAGTTGAGGACCTTAAATATACGGTAGGATTAAATTTCGTCGGTTTGCTATGTGAAGTAACACTCTGGAGATTTATGCAAAAGGTTATTCTATTCGGTAGCTTCAGTCAAAAATTTGTCACTTTTGTAATATTAGCAAAAAGAAAAGGTCACGTCGCAGTATGCAACAAATAAAAAGAAATAGACAGGCAAATGCAAGCAGACGAAAAAGCATCAAGAAATGAAAAATGAAAATACGTGAACAGCATACGATAAACTTTTTTTCATACAATCGTTCCTTCTACGTATCAAACTTAAGTTAACTTGCGCAAGTTTTCAATTATTTCTCAATTTAATAACTAACTTTCCTGTCCTCGAAGGCAGCATTGTGAGAAAATGAAGTACAAGGGCAATTCAAGAAGTAAAGTTCCGAGTTTTATTCCCGACTAAAGCAGTGCTTCTCAATCACCGGTCCGCGAGGTTTTTTCTACCGGTCCGCGAGAAAGGAGTGAATTTACACTGGCGGAAAGTGAAAAAAGAACACCAAGAAGGAATTGGCGGACGATCATGAAATTTATATATGTTAATGGGGTCGAGTTTATGTAGGTGTGATGTTAATTTCAGGACCAACCGGTGAGCGCTTACGCCACAGCCCGGCATAATATGCAAATTATCGTCGGCGGTATTTAAAGAGTACGGCGAAGTGAATGTAATCAGTCGTCCGCGTACGGACACGTGCGAAGACCCTGAAGAAGCTGCAATGCCTGGACATGGCAGACGTATACGATTTCAGCAGTTATCGGACTTTGAGCGAGGTCGTCTAATCGGACTCCGTGAGGCCGGGTGGTCGTACCGTCGTATTGCGGAGCGAATTAGACAGGAAGTATCGGTGGTGGTACGATGGTGGCGTAGATGGTCCGAGGAACATTCCCACACGAGAAGACGTGGAACCGGGAGTCACAGACGGACTGATGAGCGGACCGATCGACGCATAAGAAGTGCGGCGTTGTCAAGCAGAACATCCACTGCGACGCAAATCCGAGCTGCCGTTGCACCTGAGGTGACTGTGCGAACAATCCGCAACCGTCTACTGGATGCAGGACTACGTGCACGTGTGCCTCTGGCATGTGTACCTCTGACTCCAGCCCACCGTCAGGAACAGCTGCAGTGGTGTCGCAAACGTCTGCACTGTAGAACGCAATGGCGATCTGTCGTGTTCAGCGATTAAAGCAGATTCTGCTTGGGAGCCTCCGATGGCCGTATGCGTGTTCGCAGACGCACAGGGGAGCGTCTCCACCCTTCTTGCATCCACCAGCGACACACAGGGCCTACACCTGATCTCCTGGTATCTGATCGCTCCCGTACACAACTAGTGTTTGTACCGGGTACGTTAAATAGCACCTTCTACATTAACAACATCATTCAGCCCGTTGTTGTGCCATTTGTAAGGTCGGTCCATCGTGGTGTTTTCCAGCAAGATAACGCACGCCCACACACGGCACATGCAACGCAACATGTACTTCAGGGTGTGAGACAACTTCCATGGCCTACACGTGCACCGGATTTGTCCCCAATTGAGCACGTGTGGGATTTTATGGGACAATGACCGTTCCGGTCTCCACGGCCAGCCACGACCATCCCCGATTTACGCGTCCAGGTTGAGGATGCTTGGAACTCAATACCCCAAACTTACATCCAACATCTGTATGACAGACTCCATGCCAGAATTGCACAGTGTGACGCAGTTCATGGCGGTTCAACCTCGTACTAACCATGTTACATGGAAATGTTATTTTTCAGTTTACCAGGAAATACAGCTGTATTTTGCCATAATGTTTTGATCACGTTATCCTCTGTATTCCGTTATTATGCTGTATAAATTTCGTTGGTATCAGACGTCTCCTTCTTGGTGTTCTTTTTTCACTTTCCGCCAGTATATTTATTTTTCTTTTGAATCGAAATGGACTAAAAGGAATAGGTATTCTAGATCTAATTTTTTTTAACACCTGTCGCAGA
The DNA here is from genome assembly GCA_039090855.1 of Macrothele yani. Lineage (NCBI taxonomy): Eukaryota > Metazoa > Arthropoda > Arachnida > Araneae > Macrothelidae > Macrothele > Macrothele yani. Next base: position 9,379,627 of record CM076994.1, on the reverse strand, counting down.
AGATCAAAAGGAAGTTTCGATCGCAAATCTCTTCACAGAAGATCTGCAGGCTAACTCACCAAGAAAAGAAAAGCTTCGTTGAATTTCCTTCTGATGTCGGTCTGGTATCGATATTCAGATCCAAATCTCTGACTCAGTTTTGGAATATTATGGAGAAAGAATATCCAAGTCTCAGTGACAAAGCTCTAAAATTATTGGTAACTTTTTTGACTAAGTATTTATTGTGAGAACACCTTTTCAGCCGTTTCGGCAGTCAAAACGAAGCACAGAAACATAATGGACATCAATGCTGTACTGCTCCTTGCAGAAACGATACTGGAAGCGCGCAGCTTGAGAAGATCATCACGAAGCAGCAGCAACAAACGTTGCATTGACACCAGAGAAAAAATATTAACAGTAAGGAGAATATTGTGGTATGTTGATTATGAACATGTGCAATTTGAACGACCTCTGTCAGTTAATAAAAACGTTATGCCCACTTTTGCATTACTTTCAGTACAACCCTCGAAAGATTGAAAAAACTTCTTTGTGGACCGATACCACTCATCTCGGAAAACCTTTTGAGAATACCTTCTGCCTAAAATAAGTCACAGATTTTCCACCAGGGGCGTATATGTATATGATATTTTTGTCGATATCTCTGCTTCTAAGATCCGGTTTGAAAAAACGAACTCGGATCCATATCTGAAGAATGGTCAGAATCCAGCGCTTAGACCACTGCACTTCCGCTGCGGCAGATAAAATGCTTCACTCAGAACTGTGAAGTTTTATTTTTTGACTTATTTCGAATATGTAGACTGGCTTTACCAGTTAATTTATTTATCGAACATTTCACGTAAACTAAGTGAGCTCAAACCTTACAGCTTAAAGTTTCGAAAAGAATATTTTTAAGACACACGGCAAAATCATGTGGTTTTATAGCAAAGTTTTAATTTGGTTAAATTTTATTAGTGACTTTTTCCACCTTTTTATACATTTAGTGAACAAAACGGAGACATTTTTAGTAATACCGTTGTTGGATTCATTAAATGCCATTTAGTCATCCTCAGTGATGATTTTTTGAAATACTTTCCACCGAATACGAAAGCGGACAAAACACAAGATTGGGTGACAAGTACTTTAAATACCATCACAACGAATGCCATTTTTCATTAAACTAAAATAAGACTAAAGCGAAATGTCTGCTGACAGCACCAATTTCCGAGAACACGTCAATCTGCGATTTTCGGATAGCAGCTCAAAAAGAGTTCAAGGAAGTAAGTGCTCTTACTGTTCCAAATTTTTTTTTTTTTTTTTTTTTTTTTGGAGGTTTAACGACCACCGTGAGCAACTCAATGGGCTATAAGCAGTCGCCCGTCCCTAATTTAGGGTCACTGGTTCCAGGTAAGGGAGAGAGCCAGTGCCGTAAGACAAACATAACATCCATGCCTCACCGGGATTCGAACCCGGACCCCGTTCGGACGAATGATCAGAGGCCATCGCTTAGACCACTGCGCCACCGGGCGGCCTGTTCCAAATCTTCTATTTTCATTGACTTACTTGTGTAAACAAGGCTTTACTTCACAGGCATACATAAATCAAAAATAAGGAGTGGACTAGCGTCGATCCAGAACGAGACATCATTCTTGCACTCGCTTACGAATTGAGCTTCGAAAAAACAAACCAAGTAACCTGACTGAATGATCAATACATAATCAGGCATATATTGACTCTTTTTGTTTTTCTAATGCTAAATAATACTTTTTCGCAATTCTATATAAATACAATATCACGTGTTTCTGCTTTATGTATAATAAAACCTATATAATAGGCTACGTCTGTCTCTAAAGCTGTGATGTCATTCAGTACTTGCAGCGCCATCTACTTTTATCCGGTGGCCGAAATCGGAACTAAGCTCACCGCTATCGCACGATACGTAAAATCAAGGAGAAATACCGGAAAATAAAATAAATTTAGCAAGACGAACGACTTCATCTGTGGCAACACGCACGTGCTCAAACAACTGTCCGGACGTTATTCTGCTATGTAGGTGTTATGTCGTGTTTTATTCAATTCTCTTCGCATTGCAGAGTAGTTTCATAAAAAGGAATCAGCGTTATTTTATTTTATAAAAGGAAACGTAAGTAAAATTGTAGGAAAGTAACTACAGGCGTAGTTTTGTTTCCCCGTGATGGAAATTTAAAAAAATTATTGGTTCCGTGGAACTTTTTCTTTGTGGTACAGGGTGGAAGAAGATGAAGCTAAAAGAAAATGTCACTTAAATGGAGAACGACAACGGCGATGGCGTGCAAACCAATCTTCATAAAACTTATGAAGCTTTTGGAGAAACACAAGCCAGACATATTACATACGTAGCCTATTATATAGGTTTTATGGTTTTATGTATATGTATGCATGTGTATTTTACGATTCGTGTTGCAAAAGTTTCAGTCACAGCTTTTTCACCCGTGCAGGACACGGGCTACGGGCTAGTCAATTCATAATATTATTGTATAACGTAATTTTGTTGTTCCTTTCAATATCATCAGACCAGTGGCGTAACTAGCACCCCCCCCCCCCCCGCAATATTTACTTCAGCCCCTAAGCACAGTAATTTTCCCAGGATTTCGAACACGAGGGAGGATGCATATTTCGCGGTGTGTGTCGGTGGTGGTTGGGAGGGGTTGGGAGGAAGTCAGGGAGAGTGTCTGCAAAAGTAATGGTGGTACTTAGAGCCCTGTAGTTTTAACTTTTTAAGTAATAGATTTCAAAATACGTGTAACTGTTTTGTCCAAAACTAAAATAAATCACTGGAAGAAATCACCCTCTTATACACAGACCTGCGGTTGCTGTGAATAAATGTTGACGCCTGTCGTGCACGTAATCCTAGGTAATTGACTGTTTTCCCACATCCTCCACGGGGAATCCCAGTATGACCTCGCGCTTTTGTTCAGCAGCGCAGAGAGAGGGCGATTGGAGAGCGATCGCATTATTTACAACCAATTGCAGAGCAATCGTATTACAACCCGAAGTCAAAGAGCCGAACACTTTCAATCTGTAGGACATTCAGTGTTTTAAAAGTGAAACTAGGCATTTATTTAGGCAAAGCTAAAAATATCTTAAAGCAAAATATGAATCTTTTTGGTTAATTATTGTGCATGTTGGAATTTTTTCATAAAACTATAACTGGCAGCTGCAGTACGCCCCTTCGTTACCTGCTCCCCCACCCCCACCCCCTGCAGCTGCTGTGGTGGTAGTTACGCCACTGCATCAGGCTATAGTTACTTTTCAATAAACTGTACAAAAGTTAGGGGTATAAAGTTAAGAAAAATTATTTGGGGTTACGCAAGCAAGAATGGTTTATAATACCATTGCTCTAATAGATACAAGACCTTGGGCCCTTTGTAGACACTCCCATGTCCAAATGGGAATGTCTTCTGTTAAAACAGAACTTTCTCAGATAGTAAATGAAGTTTTCGTTTCACTGTAAGCACATACCGATATAAACCATTTTGTCAACTCCTCCTGTGTTTGGCAGTTTCACTGTAGAGCAATATATATAAAGTAGAATTTGTGAGCAAATATAACACCCAAATAATATATAACGGGTTATAAATTACCAACATTTTCTGTCCCAATTTGAGATTTTCCCCGAGAGCTTTCAATCAGTAATGTCAGTGATTTAACGTTGAAACTGAGCAAATTCCAGCGTCAGCACACAGATCAATACTTCCAATGTCTTTCGAAACCCCAAAAAGATAAAAAAATATCCTCATTAGTTCTTACCACTCGGAATATCTTGTCCCAATGCACAGCGAGACACGTAGAACCACCTTCCTCTACGATCAAACATCTAACAATGAATATCTGTTCGAGAAAATGGGAGTTCCCTTTTTCCTGTTACGAACGTCAACAACACGTTTCAATTAGACAGGGTTTTTTTTGGGGGGGGGGTTTTGTCAAGGTTAAAAGAAAACATTTTGGGATTAAGCTTGGTATCTCTGTTTTATTGCATGTGTGAGAAAACTGATTTTGTAAAGGAACTACGTTTGATCAGATTACAAGTATGTTGAGGAAAACAAAAAGGAAAATAAAAGCAAGAAGGGAGGAAGAGAAGAAAAATCGCTGTCGATGTGGCCTTTGATTAAAGCTTTCAAATCTCAAAATAGTCAGCGAACTCTGCCCATGAACAACCTTGAACTCTGGTTTTTAGCCTCTAAATATCACTTGGCATTTCGGTCCTCCAATTGCGTTATTTACAACTTATGTGCATTGAGTCATGCACTGACTACACCTAAAATGTTTGCATGATAAAACTGATTAATCAGTCAAGGAAAACAATTAATACTAATTACGAAAGTGGATCGAAAAGTAACGCATACTTTTTTGTGGCAACAGTTTTATAGGTAGGCAAAACAAAAGATATACACAGTGAAACTCCATTGCTGCCCCGGTGGCGCAGTGGTATGAGCGATGGTCTCCGATCATTCGTCCAAAAGGGGTCCGGGTTCGAATCCCGATGAGACATGGATGTTGTGTTTGTCATACGGCACTGGCTCTCTCCCTTCCCTGGAACCAGCGACCTTAAATTAGGGACAGGCGACTGCTTACAGCCCATTCAGTTGCTCACGGTGGTCGTTAAACCTCCAATAAAAAAAAAGAAACTACATTTCTCAGCTATTTTTCAACGTAAGAACCGAGACGCTCGAGACATTTATCCCAGCGTGGTATCAGTTTTAGTATACCTTGTTCATAAACGTCCGTTTTATGGGCGTATAGCCACATGCGAACAACCGATTTGATTTCGTCAGCCGAATGCAAGCCTTGGCCGCCCAGGAATCTTTCAAGGGACCAAACAGATGAAAATCCGAAAGAGCCAGGTCCGAACTGTATGGTGGGTGCTGGAGCACCTCCCAGCCGAATTGCGCAATTTTGTCACGAACGTGTTGGGCAACCCGTGGACGAGCATTGTCATGAAGCAGTCTGACATTTGCAGCGTCTCTGTTGGGTCTTTTGTCACAAAGAGCATGGCGCAACTTTGTCAGTATGATAGCGTAGGTTTTGGCATTCACAGTGCTTCCCGTTGGATGAAAATTCACCAGGAGAATGCCATGCATGTCCCAGAACACCGTCATGAGGACTTTTTGTGCAGACTGGATTCCTCTAAATTTTTTGGGTGGCGGGGAGTCGGAATGTTTCCACCCCATACTGGACTTCTTTGTTTCGGAAGTGTAGTGGAGGTCTCCTCACCCGTCACTAGGCATGGTAGAAATTCCTGTCTTTCTTGTGCGTAGCGCATCACGTGGTCCAAGGATGATATCATTCTCTGTCCCTTCTGGTCGTCTGTCAAGTTCTTAGGCACCCATCGAGCACTGACCTTGCGAAATTTCAATTTGTCATGCACAATATCGTACGCTATACTTTACGAAATGTCGAACTCCTGTGCCAGTGTGCGCAGATGGATCCGGCGGTCACTCAGAATTGCCTGTTCAATGCCTCTCACAGTGGCAGGTGATGACGCAGTTACAGGTCGACCGGAATGTGGCGAATCGGTAAAGTTGCCACGGCTCCCTGCAAAGTTACTGCACATAGTCTGCTGTATCTGACCGAAAAAAAAAAATTAGTCGGGTTTTTAATCCTGAAGATATTGCTGAAAACAAAAATATGAACTTACGTCCTCTAGCGGCAAACTTCTGCGTTAAGTTTTTTTAATTTATATGAGAAAGATTTCACAGAAGTGTCATGGCGAAAATTTTAACCTCTGGTGAATTTCGGAAAGACCTGATCAATCTTTCTGTTGGTTTATCGGAGATTAATTAATGCAAAAATTTTCTCCCATGACATACGTTAGAAGAAAATTCCTAGTTGAAAGGCAGGGGAATTCGTGCGCAAAATTCGCTTGTCTTAATCACAACCAGGAAAACAATGTTGAAAAAAAAAAAAAAAAGAGAATAATATTTGATTTAACTGACTTTGGGCTTTTGAAAATAATTATTTTATCTGTTCTTTTACCGCGATAGGAAAAGGCGAGTAGGTGTGCAGCTCAGAGAATCAAAATTAATTTTAGTTTAACAAACATCACGGAGCGAGAGAAAAAGAAAATTGAAATTAGTGATTTTCTGCAAAACAAGAATTCGCCATTTTTCGTTCCTCGTTTCCAAACGTCGTAAAAAGTCACCAAAAAGTGCAACATCTTTTCGTCTTTTGGGTAAGGAATTCAGCAACAGAATCTATTTTTAGACCTCAGGGTCAAAAGCCTGGTCCCTACGTTGTGTTGGTTCTGGGCCGGATGTGCCTGGAGTATTTAGGGTTGAAGTACGACAGGCTCTTGCAGGCGTGGTTGATCAAGGTGGGATCATGCATTGGTTCGAAAAGGGAGATCCTTGAGGACGTGGTTTTTGGGGGAAAACTTGTCTTCAAACCCCCCAGTAGTTTCGCTGCTCACGGAGATATGTACTGCCAGCGAGGGTAGGTCGGGCATTGCTTCAATAATTGGCGAGATCATGTTAGAGGAAATTTTGTACCTGATGATGATGTGTCACACTTGAGGATTTTTTCCTTTCCTTTTGCTTAGGCTGAAATTGGATTCACGACCCAATTCCACGCCTTCAGCCTGACTGGTATTTTCTTCCTGTGTTGGTTCTCAAAAACCCAGGGTAGTGTCTGAACTGAGGGTATTTGCCTCACCGCTACCTCAGTAATTCACTGCAGGTGTTAAATTTAAGTTTGTTTGGTGATTTAAATTATCTAAATTTATTTGTTTATGATTTGCTGTAGTGCTAGGGATGTAAATTCTAAATTCTGGTTGTTGGTGTTAGTGAACTTGATATTTAGTTTGAAAATTTAGTTAATTGGTATTTTGAGCTTTTGTTTACAGTATAGAGTTATTAAGTATCTTGAGCTATTATGTGAAGTGCAGAGTGAGGTGATTTTTATGAGCAAGCTAGTGCAAGAAGATTGTTTGAATTTCTGAATTATGTTGATGTTATGAGTAGTGATAATTCTTAAGTTAGTGAGGTTTCTTTATAGGTGAAGTGGGTTCATTCAGGGTAGTTCTATAGGTTATGTAATGTTAATTAATGCTTGTGCTCAGTGTAAATTCTGTTTTGAGGATAATTTACTTGGTTTGTTTACTTGCTGATAGTAGATTTGTTAAAGTATAATTTGTGGCTCTTAAAATAACTGTAAATTTAAATTGAAGTCTTCGAAGCTGGTCTGGGGGATTGCAGAGTTTGCTAAGATTGTTTAGGTGCTGTAAATTTAAATCAATAAGTGTAAAATTGTAAATTTGTCATTGAGCTTATAACGAAGTGAATTTCTCCGTCATTTTTATCCGCGCCGGGGTTCGAACCCGGGTCCACTCATTCCGGAATAAGTTGCTCTACCAATTAAGCTACGCGGACGTTTTATTCTGATTCCTATCTGCCTTTATGTCGTGTGCGTCCTTCTGGCAGGTACGTCACATCTCCTGGTACGTTACATCATCTCCCCCTTATTTTTCTTTCGAAGTGCTGCTCATATTTTTCCTATCTCGCGGTGTGGAAATAACATCACACCAATGCGAGATTTTGAACGGTCGGGTCATCCGGATAGTTCGGGCGCCATTATAACGAAGTGAATTTCTCCGTCATTTTTATCCGCTCCGGGGTTCGAACCCGGGTCCACTCATTCCGGAATAAGTTGCTCTACCAATTAAGCTACGCGGACATGTATTCTGATTCCTATCTGCCTTTATGTCGTGTGCGTCCTTCTGGCAGGTACGTCACATCTCCTGGTACGTTACAAGCTAACTAGGTGAGAGAGAAGAGAGTACGTTTCAAAAGAACAGAACTTGTCCACCTTGTGGAGTTAAAAATAATCCAGTATCTTTTTTTTTTTTTTGTGTGTAAGCTATGTGAATCATGGTATAATTTTGGATGCATGCCTAGTGTTCAAACCAACTGTGTTGAAATATGTAAAGTTGTGCTGTTCATAAGGCCAGTGGCCAAAGAGAAATAGAAAAGAAATTGAGATTCTGTTTTTATACTGCTGTGTTTTAGCAAACAACAAAAAGGAAATGCCATCTGATTGTCCACTAAATGACCTTATTAAGTTTTTAAAGAAAAATAATAAATACAGGCAGTAGCCTTTCAAAAAAAAAGTCCAAAATTAGTGCAGTGTGATAAATTTTGTGTGCTGTTGTCTTCCATGACTTGGTCCCATGTACCCCACCTTAGCTTGACTAAGGCTATCGATCCGAATCCTGTTATTATAAGGTATTTCATAACTGCAATTTTTGTCCTATCCTTTTAAATTGACTTTCACCGCCTCCACAAGTTGTTATTGAACGAGTACATTTTATCCTAGGACTTATAGTGACACCTTTTCGTACACATGCAACAATATTCACTTATTTTTGCACTTTCAGGTGACTCAACTCTGCGTAAACACAAACAACGCAAACTTTCCAATAACTTCTTGTGGAATGTAAATGTTCAGATGCATCTTTGTTTAGGATGTTCATGGCCTTCTAATACTTAGAAAATATTTTTTGTTTCGAAATGCATCCACCCATCTCCCAAAGTTAAATTTTAGTCGAAATTCAAAATTTCCCTTCCGATTTAATTTTGGCTACCTATTTAATAAATATATAACGTGGCTGAGATTTCTCACCATAACAGAAGCAACGTTTTCCAACAAAGAAAGAATTTTTCAAATCGGACTCTTACAAGCAGAGATATTGACAAAAATATGATATATATCTACGCCCCCTGACGAAAAAACTATGTATTATCTTTAAATGAAAATATTCTTTAAAACAATTTCCAGGTGAGTGGTATCAGTCCCTGAAAGAATTTTTTCAATTGAATTTTCGGAAGCTCAGATTTTGCTGCAAATACATCAGAAACAGAAATAAACCCTTATGCCCCCTGGGGGACAAATAATTTTTTATCAAAAATTTAAAATTATAATAGCATACATTTCCATCAGGAGCTGTATTGCTACCTGGGGCTTTTGGATTGCCCACGTGTCATTATTAGTAATAAGTGTAATCACTCGAATCTCAAAAACTGTGTTTTCCCAGTATTAGAGAAAACACAGGCTCGCTATTCGAGGATGGGCGTTGTGTTTCACTCAGCCGACGTTCCGTGTATCGGGGTCCGCTGAGTGCCGCAATGTTTTAAAGTAATCGTCTAGCTTTTCATTTCTTTTTGAATAATTCGTTAACTTACAAATTTTGATTTGTTTACTAGCACTGATGTGTAAGTTATTCAGTATTGCACTGGAGGATTTTTCTGAACATTCATTCCAAATCATTTATTCACACATCCAACACTCAATCGTGATTAACCTTTTTTACTTTACAAAATTGTACACTCAAATGAAATGTAGCCGACTCATAATAACGTGAAAATAAAATATGTTTATTTTGCCTGATGAAGGCTTGAAATCTAAAAAAAATACACTCAGTCATATGAATATGCTTGAAGACCCTTTTAGCAAAATTATTTATTTAAAGGTTAACTTTAATTTCTTATTTTCATTTAATATAATTCTGAGATATTTCGAAACATAATTTACTTAAAATGATTCCCTATCCTACACAATTTCCTGCTCTGATCAATGGTATTTACTTTACTCAACCATTTCATTTCTTCTATTTCTGCCCTACTTTTCTCAGCATTAGTTTAGAGCTGGTTTTACTTTCAACCTTAACTTAGTCTATTTCTGCCCTACTTTTCTCAGCATTAGTTTAGAGCTGGTTTTACTTTCAACCTTAACTCAGTCTACTATGCTCTTCTTTAATTTTCGGTTCAACATACTAATTATGTAAACAAGAGGAAACATTAAGGTCGGAATCGTCCTACCTTCTATCCCACGATGAGGGCTGGAATATCATTCTCTCGAAGTTTTCATGCTATCTCCTCTCTTCCTGAGGTTCTTATGCCAACTGTCTGACTTCTGTCATCATTCTCTCGAAGTTTTCATGCTATCTCCTCTCTTCCTGAAGTTCTTATGCCAACTGTCTGACTTCTGTCATCATTCTCTCGAAGTTTTCATGCTATCTCCTCTCTTCCTGAAGTTCTTATGCCAACCCATAATTCTCTCTGAATTCTGTCATCATTCTTTCGAAGTATTCATGCCGACTGATATAATTCTCTCGCTCCTCTTCCTGTCCTACCAAAATTTGTTCTTCCCGGATCCTCCTACCAATTTAGAGATTGGTCAAACAATTATCATTTCCCGATCTGATTTGCTCTGGGTTTCCCGCCATTTCTCTGACTTGCCATCCTTCGCCCCGTCCAAAATCTGTGTCCGCCCTCAAATTCTAGGAACTTCGTTGCCTACGGATCGCTGAGGTCGTAAATCTTCCTATCATAAAACTGCTATTGGTTTTCCTTTGCCTGGCGTCAGGCTATTCTTTTCTTCCAGACTTGGTGCATCAAATCTCAAGACGACTGGCGCCGAGCTCCAATAAAATGTCTACCCGCTATTTCTCTGACTTGAATTACTCTGTCTTACATAATATTGCTGGCTCGTAGCAGTTAGGGAAAGGATGCCCGCGGTCCCATGCCACAGCAAGCGGACTGCTGGAAGCCCTTCGACTCTGAGAGAGAGAGAGAGAGGGTGGGGGTGAAGGGAAAAGAGCGGTACTTTCCTGACCTTCCTAGGCGCGAACCCACGGAAGAAAATCTAAGAGGAAAATTAAATTGTGAAATGCAGAGCGTCTGAAGAGCGTGAAGTTTATAAAATCCTTATTTTAATAATTCTTACACCAACTCCCCAAAATCTCTCCCATTCATTTGATTAATTTTTTTAAATCCCATTTCTTTTCCGCTTTTCCGATTACTTCTCAATTTCCAATACAGGGAACAGGTGCACACTCGCTCACGAGTGCTGCAACAGCATCAGATGCAGGAAGAATATTTCAAATCGGAGTTTCAGCAGCAGATATATCGGGGAAAACACAATTTACCTTTACGCACCCCTAGGGGAAAATCTACGAATTACTTGTAAATCTTTGAAGCTGTATGAGAAACATTTCCTACCGAAAACGCTCTCCAACAAAGGGAGAATTTTTCAAATCGGACTCTTAGAAGCAGAGATATCGACAAAAATAAGATACATATATCCACGCCCCCCCCCCCTTCTTCCCTGCAGAAAAACTACGCACTATTTTGAGCAGGAAGTATTCTAAAAAGGTTTTCCGAGGTGAGCGGTATCGGTCCACGAAAGAATTTTTTCAGTCGAGTTTTAAGAAGTTCAGATTTTGCTGCAAATACGTCAGATGTAGAAATTTACGCCCCCTTGTGGCCAAGCCATTCCTTATCAAAAATTAAGAATTGTGGGCAAGGCATTTCCCATTAAGAGCTGTTCAGGTACAGAAAGGAGTTTTCAGATCGGAGTTTTAGAAGCAGAGATATCGGAGAAAACGCAATTTACCTTTACGCCCCTTAGCGGAAAATCTATACACTACTTGAAAAAGGAAAAGAAGCTGTGCCTAAAATAGTGTTCGTTATAAATGGCATCGAAAGGAAGAAAGACATTTTTCAATCAGATATTTTGAAGCAAATATATGCAATAAAATGTATTTGGAATTCGGTATCAACTGCGTTTGCGCCCTTCTTGCGGCGAAGTTGCGCATCGGAAAACGCACACACAAAGCCGGAATGCGCACGATCATCATTTACTCATTTTAAGCTTCCCAATGCAAAAAGAATTTTTAAAATCGGATTAATAGTTCGACATGTGGTGTCCACAGATCAGGGACGTGACGAGTGCGAAGCACCCAGGCGCCAGCTCCGGGGCGGCAGGACGCCTCAACTAAATTTTATGGTTGAAAAATTTATATCTGTGGCGTGGGAGAAGTTAAGAAATCGTTTTATTGTGAGAAATCGTAATGCTACGTCGCACATTTATTTTTTTAGTAAAAATAATATGTACATGTAAAACTGAAAGCCCTCACTGACTCATCACCGAATCTCAGAAATTACTGAACTTAGAACTTTCATATTTGTCTGAATGTTCCTTTTACAACATAGAGGCGCAAATAAGAAAGGATTTTTTCCTACGATAACTTTAAGTGGGTCGAAATTGGATTTTTAAATAACGCAGCTTTGATAACGATAGGACTTTTTGCAATGGTCGAGCCATTGTTGCCCAGCAACTGAAGCCCCGCCCTAAGTTTAAAATCATTTGAGTTGACCTGCTCAGTATATATTTTGTTTTAAACTTACTTGTTCTGAATTTATTTAACAAAAAACCTTAAAAATCACGTAAAAAGCGCTATATCATAATATGCTTTGCATTTAAACATTTATTATCGTTTGACATATCGAATGTCAAGGTTTTTTGATTTGTTCTAAATTTATTTAACAAAAATAACCTTTTAAAAACATCACGTAAAAAAGCGTTATATCATAATATGCTTTGCATTTAAACATTTATATTATAGTTTGTCAGGGTTTTTTGAGTCAAAATCAAATTACCAACATTCGTTTCACCAAAGCAATGGTGTCGTCACATAAGTGCTTTTTTTTTTTTTTTTTAGTCAAAATCAAATTACCAACATTCGTTTTCTCCAAACCAAAGTAATGGTGACGTCATATAAGTGGTAAGGTGACTGCAATAAATATAAATATGCGGGTAGATTTTCATAGTAATGGAAATTTGAAAAAAAAAGTTTCCTCCTTGAGATATTAGCAATGGTAACACAATTTTTCTCACGCTTCCAAAAACATCTGACTTGCTAGCTTTTAAATGTACAGTTTCGAACGAAATTTTTTACGAAATTGTTTATTTTCAAGCTCGAAGAACGGATATTTAGCTAGTTCATTCTGTATAATTCAATAGAAAACGACTTGAAATCAGAGAATAATTTTTATTGTTTTGTTCAGTAACGGATTCCGCAGGCAAAGGACTAACATTTTTTTTCTAATTTTTTTTTTAAAATCTTGAAGATTTCAGCATTCATGATATGCGTGGCCAGCGCTATGACAATGGAGCAATGTGAAGGGAAAACACAAAGGACTTCAAAAAACGTTTCCAATAAAACCCTTATGCATTTTATGTACTTAGAGCGGTTTATACTTTAAATATTGTAAATAACGACGAAAAATTTCCCTAGAAATTGTGAGCATTTTCAACATTGTTCAAGAAATATATGCTTTCTTTTCTGAATTACCTTACCGTTGGCAAATTTTAAAGAAATAACTTCCAGCGTTGACCTTAAAACCGTGCTGTGAAACAAAGTAAGAAAATAGGATCGATGCAATGAGGGCAACGAGGACTGGGGTGCAATTTAGATGTAATCCACGATACATTGTATTAGCGCTTTAACGAATTTTTTAGAGACAGTGGTACACGAAATTTAGCCAGTATTTCTTAGAAAAAAGAATAAAAACAAAAACGAAAAAGAAAACTTTCCTATTTTTTGATACAACGATAAGAACGGTTCGAATTGAACACGCATAACGAGACTTTTCAATTTTTAAATGACTATTCTTTATTGATACTAAGCGGAGATATAAAAATAAAATATTGTGTGGACTTACAAATAAAATTGTCAGGTATTGCACAAAAAGTATAGCCTATGATATAATTGCTTCAGATTTGTGTGATTAAATTGAAATTCTTTGGATTTATGTTAAGCATCATATCAACCCATAAAGTGATAGAATACATGTTTTCAAATGACTCATTAATACATTTTCCAACGAATTCACTAGCTTTAAGAATATTTTTGAAGATGCGTGTAGAAAAATACGGTTGAAAGGGAGGAACCACGTTTAACGAAATGAAAAAAAATTCGTTTAAGTTAAACGAAATTGTTTTTTAGATTTTGTGGATTTTTACACTGCTTAAAAACAAACATATTTATTTTTCTAACTGTTAAGCTTGAAATCCAAAAAAGTCTTCAAAATTGCAACTCTCCGTTCGATGGAATTGTAACAGTAATAAGCTACACAAAACCCTTTTTACACATTTTTACTGGGATTTTTTTCTTTCAGTTTTATATGGGACAATTGTGTTTTATGAAAACTCATTTTAATTTTTGGGAAATAGAAAATGACGTTGCTAAAGTCATTTATTTCATGTAAAAATGAATAAAAATTGAAAAACATTTTCGTACAAGGGGCGGCAAATCTGGTCTAGCACGCGCGCGGCAAATGTCCTTAGCGCGCCCCTGCCATAGCTGGACTGACGGGCAAACCGATAACAGAAGTACGATCTTGTTTTCAAAAGACGTGCAAAAAAGGTTGAGAAAAGGAACTGAAACCTCACAATGGGTTGCTTATTGAGGTGAAATAATTTGCAGACTTCACTTATTCCTTTTCCTCTCCACAACAAAGAGTTGGAAATAAACATTGGCAATTGTTTCGTCTTATGTAAGGGCCTAAGAAGTAGTTATGTGCCACTGTTCTTCAACCATAAGGAAAGTATGTAGAAAGTTCTAAGCCTGCAACCTTGGATTGCGAAACAAATCATTTCTGTCAAAGCATGTGATCAATCATTCAGCTTTGACCTTTAAGCGCTATTTTACACATTTTTGTTTTCGGGGTCCTAATAAGAGCAGTGAAATACTTTTCGTCATAATGTCATAAATTTGGCATTTTGTTCGATGTGTTATGAGATATGATTTTGGGTTAGCCACTTGATCGATCACTTTGTGAAGGTCAAAAGGTTTCGCTGCAGCGCATCTGTGTCTTTTTACAAGTTGACAATATAGTGGGGGAGGAAATGGTTTCTTTTTTAGAAACCTATGTACACAAAAGAACAGTAATTCCCATGATAAACAATTTTTAATTCACATGTGGGGCGCGATTTTGTTTTCCAGAAACCTATACGTACACAAAAGAACAGTAATTCACATGTTGCCACTTCAGAAAATGCGACAGGGGGGGTGCATACAGTGTAGTCACCGACGCAGCCCACAAAACATGCTGTATCTTCCTTATTTATAGTCATATACACGTTCTACATCATGCAGTTAGTTAATGTTTGAAAATACTCAGGCATGAAGCTGCCAGTAGCAAAATAGTGAAAACCCCTGTGCACTAAAACTTGTATGTTTAAATGTTAAAGGAAGTATAGCCTTCATAGCATTTATTTTCACACAAAATTCAAAGTAGTGCCCTGATTAATGAAAGGTGAAGCAAATTGTATTATTTTATTATTATTAATCAAATTAAGACAAATGTAATACAATATTATTTTTTCCGAAAACGTTATTTTTAATACACCGCAATATGAATACTCAAGAAACGTATATAGCCTATTAAATCCGTTTATTTCTTATAGTGTAATAATCACAGAGATTCGTCAAGCTTTCGCACTCCACAGGGAGCCTTTTTAAAGGCAATGGTTGTGTGTTTTTATGTCTAGACATTTTTTATGTCTACCATTGCCTTGAAAAAGCCTCCTTGTGGAGTGCGAAAGCTTGGCGAATCCCAGTGATTATTGCGCCATAAGAAATAAACGGATTTAATACCCTATATGCGTTTCTTGAGTATTATTTTTGCCTCCAACACGCATTTGTAAATTAAACAGCATGTAAATCATTCACTATCATCATCTGAGATTATGTCTCCGGCTTCTACTGTTTTGTTTAGGCAAGCGTTATTACTGTCAGCGTCACCTGCATTCATGCAGTTGCACAGGTCAGTGCATGGAAAACCCCTACGTGTACATTTGGAAAGATGTGATACGCATCTACTCTTCTTACATGAGTACTTTACTAGTTCCAAAATAGTTTGAGGAGCTGGCGACATTGAAGTCATTTCGGGCACAAACCTATTTCCGCGAATCTCCCACCCATAATCCTGTGGAGGTGGAATTTCTTAATTTGATACAGTATTGTTTCGCCATACCATGGATTGATAATGTGCCCGATTGCAAGTCGAAGTGCAGATTGTGGTGGTGGCATTTTTTCTGATTCTGCAATCTTCTTTTGAAATAGATCCAAACGGACATCACCAACAGTAGTTTTCACATTGTTCGGCGAATACAGAATACATGTGAAGCGTTCTAATGCATCGATCCGAGACTAGGCCGATGCCAGCGTTTTTGCCACGGTTGGAACGCTCCCCGGAAGTCCTGTTCGCGTATAGTGTCAAGCACCGTCGGCGATTCGCGCTGGATCTCGTCCACGGTTTCAAAACGGCGACCCTTGAGCTTCAGCTTCATCTTTCGGCACCAGAAAGAAGCCGCAGGGGTCCGAATCGGTGAGTAAGGCGGATGATTAAGGGTAGTCATGCTGTTGTGGCTGCAAAACTGGCGTGTTACTAACGCTCTGTGAGCTGCTGCATTGTCGTGATGGAGCAAGAAATTGCCCCTGGGCCACATTTCAGGTCGTTTATGGCGAGTGTACTCCTTAAGACGCCGCAGAACATCGCAGTAAAAAAGGGCGGTGACGGTCTGGCCCTGGGGGACAAATTCACGGTGCACAACCCCAGGAATGGCGAAAAACACGATTAGAATGCTTTTGGTTACGCTCCGGACCTGTCGGGCCTTCTTTGGTTGTGGAGATGCCGGGCTCTTTAACTGCGACGACTGTTGTTTGATCTCCGGATCATAACCGTATACCCAAGTCTCGTCCCGCCCCAGGAACGTTGGTTCATTCACCACCTGCTGACGAATATCTTGACAGAGTTCGACACGGAGCGCCTTCTGTTTGAGGTTCAGAATATTTGGCACAAACTTTGTAGCAATGCGGTGCATGTTCAAAACCGACGTCAGAATTTCTTGCATTGTTCCGTATGACACACTGACGATGGTAGCAATGTCTTGAAGGGTTCTTCGACGATCCACATGAACCAGTTCCCTAATGTTCTCCACATTTTCGGGAGTTTTGCTCGTGGACAGTCTCCCTGACCTCTCGTCGTCTTCAAGTGCTGTTCTGCCGCTCAGAACACCTCTCACGACTCACTAATTCATTGCCATAAGCCTACCGCAACATTTCATGCGTCTGTAGTCTCGCAACATTTTCTGCGTACGTAGTCTCGAAATTTTTTTATAGCACTGTGTATAAAGAAATTTCTTCGTTGTTTGTTTTAAGCCTTGCCCCACGAAACTGTACAACCATCACTCAATTTGTCATCAAGAAGGAAAGCGCACCTTCAAGACAAAGTTCTGAAAAAAACTTCACGACATGTTTGTATAGCGGTGAATGGCTACTGCAGCGAATGATATCGTATTCTTAATCCCTATGCCTTCCATGCATTTCCATACGTATGTACGCTGTACTCCAACATTCAGTGCAAAATTTCAATACTATTATTTTCTACTACACTGACGGAAAAAAAAATCCCAACACCACGAAAAAATAGTTGTAGAGGAATGAAATGGCGGCAATACATTTGTATAGGTAACATATTTAATCGATTAAGGTTTCAAGATCACAGCTTATTGTAAGCGCGAGAAGAGCCATTTTAAATGTGAAATGCTGGTACATTAATAACCGGTGTAACCGCCAGAATGTTGAATGCAAGCACGCAAACGTTCATGCATTGTGTCGTACAGGTGCTGGATGTCAGTTTGTGGAATGGAGTTCCATGCCTGTTGCACTTGGTCGGTCAATACAGAGACGGTTAATACTGGTTGCGGGTGACGCTGGAGTTGTCGTCGAATGATGTCCCATACGTGCTCGATTGGTGAAAGATCTGGTGATCTAGCAGGCCACGGCAACATGTCGACACTCTGTAAAGCATGTTGGGTTACAACAGCGGTATGCGGGCGAGCGTTATCTTGTTGGAAAACACCCCCTGGAATGCTGTTCATGAATGGCAGCACAACAGGTTGAATCACCAGACCGACGTACAACTGTGCCGTCAGGGTGCGTGCGATAACCACGAGAGTGCTCCTGCTGTCATAGGAAATTGCTCCCCAGACCATAACTCCAGGTGTAGGTCCAGTGTGTCTCGGCCGCAGACAGGTTGGTTGCAGGCGCTCACCTGGCCACCTTCTAACCAACACACGGCCATCACTGGCACCCAGGCAGAACCGGCTTTCATCAGAAAACACAACAGATCTCCACTCCGTCCTCCAATGAGCTCTAGCTTGACACCACTGACGTCGCAAACGGCAGTGGTTTGGAGTAAGTGTAATGCACGCTACAGGGCGTCTGGCTCGGAGCTGTCCTTCAAGTAACCGATTTGTAACAGTTCGTTGTGTCACTGTGGTGGCAACTGCAACTCGAATTGCTGCCGCAGACGCGGTATGATGCGCCACGGCCATACGCCGTACACGGCGGTCTTCCCTCTCAGTAGTGCCACGTGGTCGGCCGGAACCCGGTCTTCTTGAGGCAGCACCTTCCCTTGACCACCGCTGCCAACAATCATGCGCAGTGACTACATTCCTGCCAAGTCGTTCTGCAATATTGCGGAAAGAAAATCCGCCTTCTCGTAGCCCTATTACACGACCTCGTTCAAACTCCGTGAGCTGTTGATAATGGCTTCTTCGCCTTCTAAAAGGCATTCTTGACTAACATCAACACCCTACGTCGAATCTCAACGATAACTAACGCTCACGAACGTTACAGTGCGTATTTACAGCAAACCTGCATTGCATGTTCCGAGGGGCGCTACTAGCGCCACACGTATGCGCCGAGCGTGAAATTTGCATAGACGTCATCTTACAGATGTACTCTCACCGCCTACCAACTGTCGTTTATCTAACACAACCCCTTCTTGGTGTTGGGATTTTTTTTTCCGTCAGTGTATAATTTCCCAACCTTTTTTCTGTTTTTACTGCACACATCATCCAGAAGTTCAACAAAATAATTAATCAGAATTAATGTTATCTCTGAAATATTTGTGGATCTTCCAAGAAGAGAAATGGAATGATTATATATCCAGAGGAGGGGGAAAGTAGCTTTTCTTGCCTCCGCACTCCCGGCATGTGCGTCCATGGATGCGTTTCATGTTCGCGTTTTGATAAGATTGAAGAATGAGCTTCTGGCTTCGACGCGTAGACTTAATGACTTGGCAACGGAACTTTTCCCTCCCTTAAAAATGTAAGTCCTTCTGTAGTTTTAACTCATTAAATTGGCCCATTCTTTATGATCTCGCAGAGAACGAAAGTGGTGCTAAGCGATAAGACGAATCGCCGTTTCGAGGATGAAATGTGCTGCAAGAAGACATCCATGAGTGTCATAAATAGTTTCCGATGGAAGGAGAGCTTTATTTCGCGTGTAACAATTGCCAATCATTCGTTCACTTGGCGCGATTTCCGAGTTTTGATTCTCCCGTATCTCGACTTTCCGCAATGCCACAACTCAACGGGAAAATATTTTGTTGCTATGGAAACTGGAGACGTCAGAGAGCACTGATCACATCGTTCTCCTTCTAAATTTACCAGAAGTGCGCTGAGAAATTGCGTAGGCGACAAAACAATTTCAAGGCAAACGTTTGTTACCGAAGTCAGAGGGTGCCAATTATTTCCTCTTTTTCTTCCACGGGAACACAGCCTATCAGTACTGGTCATATCCGATGAGCCGCCCCGGTGGCGCAGTGGTCTAAGGCGCTGACCTCTGATCATTCGTCCGTAAGGGGTCCGGGTTCGAATCCCGGTCAGGCATGGATGTTGTGTTTGTCTTACGGCACTGGCTCTCTCCCTTCCCTGGAACCAGTGACCCTAAATTAGGGACGGGCGACTGCTTATAGCCCATTGAGTTGCTCACGGTGGTCGTTAAACCTCCAAACAAAAAAATATATATATCCGATGAATTATTGCCACTTCGAGAAAACGAAGGTTTGATCTTTTTTTCTCTCTTTTTTGCGGGGGAAGGGGCAGGTTAACGACCACCATGAGTAACTCAGAAGGATATAAGAATCTACCGATCTTAGTTTACGGCCACTGGTTTCAGGAAAGAGATGGAGCCACTGACATCAAACAGAGCAATAAGCAATTTCCAATCCCTAAATTGACAGAGCGATGTCGTCGTCTATTTCCAATCCTTAATTTGGGGCCGCTAGTTTCAGGGAAGAGATGGAGCCCCTGACATCGATCAGAACAATAAGCAGACGCCAATTCCAAATTTGCCGCCCCGGTGGCGCAGTGGTCTAAGCGATGGCCTCTGATCATTCGTCCGAACGGGGTCCGAGTTCGAATCCCGGTGAGGCATGGATGTTGTGTTTGCCTTACGGCACTGGCTCTCTCCCTTCCCTGGAACCAGTGACCCTAAATTAGGGACGGGCGACTGCTTATAGCCCATTGAGTTGCTCACGGTGGTCGTTAAACCTCCAATCAAAAAAAAATCCAAATTTAGAGTAACCGGCTTCAGGGAAGAGATGGAGCCATTTACACCAATGAAGGCAATAAGACGTCGCCAATTCCTAATTTTGGGCCACTGGTTTCGGGGAATGGATGGAGCTGATGACATCGAACAGGGAAATACGCAGTCTACAATTCCTAATTTAGGGCCACTGGTTCCAGGAAAGAGATGGAGCTCCTGATATCGATTAGAGCAATAAGCAGTCACTAATTCCAAATTTGTGGTAACTGTCTTCAGAGAAGAGACGGAGCCACTTACACCGATCAAGGCAATAAACGGTCGTCAATTCCTAATTTTGGGTCACTGGTTTCGGGGAAGGGATGGAGCTAGGGATATCAAACAGGGCAATACGCAGTCTCCAATTCCTCATTTGGGGCCACTAGTTTCAGAAAAGAGATGGAGCCCCTGACATCGATCAGAGCAATAAGCAGTAGCCAATTCCAAATTTGGGGTAACTGGCTTTAGGGAAGAGATGGAGTCACTAACATCTAACAGGGCAATAAGCAGTCTCCAATTCCTAATTTCGGGCAGCTGATTCTAGGGAAGAGATGGAGCAACTGACATCGATCAGAGCAATAAGCAGTCGCCAATTCCAAATTTGGGGCCACTGACATCGAACAGGGCAATAAACAGTTGCCAATTTCTTATTTTTGGGCCACTGTTTTCTGGGAAGGGATGAAGCCAGCGACATTGAACAATGCAATAAGAAGTCTCCAATCCCTAATTTGGGGTCACTGATTTAGGGGAAGGGATGGAGCTAGTGACATCGAACAGGGCAATAAGCAGTCGCCATTTTATCTTTAGAATAGGTTTTGAAGGGCTATATGCGCGTTTACAAAATTCTTCTGAGGTTCTTTAGCTAATGACATGCCTTCGGCCACACGTGCGTTCAGTGCATCCAAAATACACTGCTCAAAATAGTTAGGAGAGCATATGATTTTGGTGACATTGTGCAAGCCAATCATGTCATATCTTGCCGAAACGTGGAAAACGCAACTCGAATGTGACATACTGTCGAATCATTCATATCCTTATGTAAAAAAGTGTATGACGACCGCCAAGAGCGGTATAACTATACCATCGGGATTACAGGAAATGCTATTCCACACTCACCAACCCGCTTGGCCAGCGTGGTGAGTTATGGCCAAACCCCTCCAAAATGACTCCACAACTTAAATCTTGGCCCTCAGTCTCCGGCAGCTGGAATGTACCTGGCCAAGGCAGCGGCCAGTGCGACATGAAGGCAGAGGGTGCTAAGAATCTCCCGAGGACCGGACTAGGCTGCCATCTGATGCTGACCTTGGCTACGTATAATGGACGATCCCTATCTTCTGATTCAAGGATTCTTGAATTGGAAGAGGAACTACAAAGGATCAAGTGGGACATCGTCGGGCTAAGTGAGGTAAGGAGAAAAGGAGATCTCATTGAACTGAAAATTGGACATCTCTTCTACTATCGTGGGACAGATACTGGCAGAACTAGTGGTGTTGGATTTATAATAAACAAGAAACTGAAGGGTAAAGTTGTAGAAGTTGAAAGTTCCTCTGACAGAGCTGCACGACTCGTTATCCAACTCTCAAGAAGATACCAGGCTCAGATTATTCAAACTTATGCACCCACCACAAGTCATCCTGAAGAAGAAATTGAAGAATTTTATCAGGAAATTCGCCATCTAAATAATAAAGGTAAGCAGCACTTAAAGATAATTATGGGAGATTTCAATGCAAAAATAGGGCAACGGCAACAGAATGAAACTTCAGTAGGTAAATTCGGTCGCGGCAACAGAAACCAGCGTGGAAATACTCTCGTTGAGTTTGCAGAGGCAGAAGAGTTTTTCATCTTGAACTCCTTCTTCAAGAAAAAGCCGCACAGGAAATGGACATGGAGACATCCAAATGGGAAGACAAGTGAAATTGATTTTATTATGTGTAACAAAAAATTCGTCATAGAAGACTGCAGTGTGCTAAACAAGTTCAACACAGGCAGTGACCATAGATTGGTGAGATGTAAGATGCACCTCAACACTAAACTCGAACGTGGCAAGCTCATAAGACAAACAAAATGTATTGACATTACCAACCTTAAAAAACACCATAATACCTTCAAGTTGGAACTGAAGAACAGATTTTCTGCTTTAGAAGGCCTAACATCGGAAGAAGTGGATGTTTCTGAAGTTAACAGAAAAGTAACCAAAGCTCTTATGGAAACAGCGACAAAATTATCTGGGTCAAAGAACAAGTTGCATGTGAACAAATTATCAGGAAAAACCTAAATGTTGATGCAAAAAAAAAAAGAGAGATGAGGACAACTAAAGAAGATGTGACTTCCAAAGTGGAATACATAGAGCTATGCAAGAAAGTACGAAAAAGTATCACTGAAGACGTAAGGAAATTCAACTGTGAACTGGTGAGGAAAGCAATTGAAAACAACATAAGCCTAAAGATAGCAAGGGGACATCTCAGTAAGGGAAGAAAACAGATTATGGCACTGAGAAAAGAAGATGGTACTGTAACAAGAAATAGAGGCGAAATTTTGACAAGAGTGAAAGATTTCTACTCCAAGTTATATGAAAGGGATGATGCATGTAATCCAGACATCATGGAAGGTACCAGTACCAGAGTTCTTCCAGTCCTCCCAGCAGAAGTTGCACATGCAATCAAGAACATGAAGCGGAGAAAAGCTCCAGGAGAAGATAGAATTACTGTAGACATCATACAAGAAGCAAGTGGAGAAATCGAAACAGTACTCGCCCAAATTTTCACTCGATGCCTTAATGAAGGGAAGATTCCTGAGGATTGGAACAACGCTACAATGAACCTGCTACATAAAAAAGGTGACATTGAGGATCTCAAGAACTAAAGACCTATCAGCCTCCTATCAATGGTTTATAAAATCTTCACTAAAGTTCTTTCACACCGTTTGAAGGTAACACTGGACATGGCTCAACCGAGAGAACAAGCTGGATTCAGGAGTGTCTACAGCACAATAGATCATATCCACGTACTGAGAGAACTAATTGAAAGAGCGAGGGAATATGAACTTCCATTGTGCATGGCTTTTATCGATTATGAAAAAGCCTTTGATTCGGTGAAATCTTCAGCAGTTACAATGGCTCTGAAATCCTGCGGTATTGAAGATGCATACATTAATATTATTCATAACATCTATGAAAATGCAAGTGCAAAGATTCGGCTGTTTGAAAATACAACACACATAAAAATTGGAAAGGGAGTGAGACAAGGTGACACCATATCTCCGAAGCTCTTCAATGCCACATTGGAAAATGTCTTTCAATCACTGAACTGGGAAAACAAAGGGATACAGATTAATGGAGATTATCTAAGCCACCTTCGTTTTGCTGATGACATAGTCATTTTATAACGAAATAAATTTCTCCGTCATTTTTGGTCTACGCCGGGATTCGAACCCGAGTACGCTTATTCCGGAACAAGTCACTCTACCAATTGAGCTACGCGGACGTTTGTTCTGACTGCAATCAGCCTTTATGTCGTGTGCGTCCTGCTGGCAGGTACGTCACATCTCCCTCCCCCGCAAAGAGGGCTGGGGGCATGGCCCACGGGTCAGCCGTGACCATGAATCGTTGCAGGCAGCCATCCATTGTAGAACGTGCACTTGAGAACTCCCAGTCAATCTGGTGTGTGGAATGCAACGTCACACATTTTTATTTTTCGAAGCGCTGGAGAAGGGATTCTCTTATTTTTCCTATCTCGCGGTGTGGAAATAACATCACACCATTGCGAGATTTTGAACGGTGGGGTCATCCGGATAGTTCGGGCGCCATTATAACGAAGTAAATTTCTCTGTCATTTTTGGTCTACGCCGGGATTCGAACCCGAGTACGCTTATTCCGGAACAAGTCACTCTACCAATTGAGGTACGCGGACGTTTGTTCTAACTGCAATCTGCCTTTATGTCGTGTGCGTCCTGCTGGCAGGTACGTCACAATTTTTGCAACTAGCCCATCAGAGCTGCAGAGTATGATCCAAGAACTTGCTGACAAGAGTAAAGAAGTGGGATTAAAAATGAACTTTCAGAAGACAAAAGTGATGTTCAATGCTTTTACAAGAAATGAAGATTTATCAATTGATGGAGAAAAGCTGAAGATAACAGACATGTACGTTTATCTTGGACAGCAGATATCAAGTGAGGGTCACATTGATGAAGAAATTAATCGGCGTACAAAACTTGCCTGGAGAGCTTTTGGAAGAAACAGCATAATTTTCAAGAGCAATATGCCATTATGTCTTAAAAGAAAAGTGTTTGATCAATGCATCCTTCCAGTGCTAAAGTATGGTGCAGAGACGTGGACCTTAACTAAAAAAGACGTACAAAGGCTGCAGACAAATCAAAGCAGCATGGAGAGGTGCATGCTTGGTGTAACCAGGAGAGGTAAGAAGAGGAACTCGTGGATCCGAAAAATGACAAGAGTGGAAGACATCATGATCAGAGTTAAATCCCTGAAATGGCAATGGGCTGGGCATACTGCCAGAAGGACAGACCATCGAAGGAGAGCCGAAATTTTAGATTGGATTCCAAGGGGCAGAAAAAGACCCAGAAGAAGACCACATGGGAGATGGGTGGATGAAATTCTAAAGTATGCGGGAGTGACATGGTGGAGACTGGCACAAGACAGACCGTTGTAGAGGAAACTTGGGGAGGCCTTCGTCCAGCAGTGGATTTATAATGGTTGACAATGATGATGATGATGATGTGACGTCAGAATGAATGAATCACAGATTACGATGAAAACGAAGGTTTCGCGGGATATCCCCTATGTTACCACGTTTATCGTAACATTTCGTTTCTTGAAGTCTTCGGTTAGAACGATGTCTCAACAGCATGATTTACTGGAATCAACGGTGTGTGAGCTTTTGGCAGGCTGGAATGGAAGCAGGTCAGACACAGCGTGTGGCAGCAGAAGCCATTGGAGTGTCACGAACTGTAATTTCCCGACGGTAGATACGATTCCGGGATATAGGAAGTGTTCGAAGAAGGAACTGTCAAGGCCGTCCACAAGCAACTACAGCAAGAGACCACCGTTATCTAGTGCTAACAGCTCGTCGGAACAGGCAGCAAAATGCTATCCATCTCCAGTGAGAGCTTCTCGTGTCAACAGGACGCAAGTTTTCAACTGAAACTATCTTATATGGCCTTCACCAAGGTAGTTTTTGTGCACTAATACCAATGGTATGTGTCCCTTTAACCGCGCAACACCGTACGGCCTGTAGAAACTGAACTGAGGAACATCGTGGTTGGGGACACAACGAGTGGAGTCAAGTTGTCTTCTCTGACGAGTAGAGATTCAGTCTGGAGTCTGACAAACGACGAGTTCTTATCTGGAGGAAACCTGGTACAGGAAATAACCCAGCTTTTGTGCAGGAAACATTCCATTACGACTGACATGATGGATGGTCTGGATAGGCACAAGTATCAATTGACGTTAGGACCTGTGCGTCATCTGAAACGGCAGTCTGAAGGCCCAGAGATAGAGTGACGAGATTCCCAGACCTATTATCATGATGTATGCTACAGCTGCTACAGCCGTCGGTCATTCATTTTCTCATGGAAGATAACACTCGACCTCATAGAGCTCAGCTAGTAAACAACATGCTTCTTTTTTTCTTTTTTCTTTTTTTTTTTGATTGAAGGTTTAACGACCACCGTGAGCAACTCAATGGGATATAAGCAGGTCACTGGTTCCAGGGACAACATGCTTCAAGAGGAGAGAATCGAGCGCATGCAGTAACCAGAATTTTTTTTTTTTTTGATTGAAGGTTTAACGACCACCGTGAGCAACTCAATGGGATATAAGCAGGTCACTGGTTCCAGGGACAACATGCTTCAAGAGGAGAGAATCGAGCGCATGCAGTAACCAGAATTTTTTTTTTTTTTTTTTTTGATTGAAGGTTTAACGACCACCGTGAGCAACTCAATGGGATATAAGCAGGTCACTGGTTCCAGGGACAACATGCTTCAAGAGGAGAGAATCGAGCGCATGCAGTAACCAGAATTTTTTTTTTTTTTTTTGATTGAAGGTTTAACGGCCTTCAATCATCGCTTAGACCCGTGGCGCAGTGGTCTAAGCGATGACTTCTGATCATTCGTCCAAGATGGGTCCGGGTTCGAATCCCGGTGAGGCATGGAAGTTGTGTTTGTCTTACAGTGCTGGGTCTCTCCCTTCCCTGGAACCAGTGACCCTAAATAAATTAGAGTCGGGCGACTGCTTACAGCCGATTCAGTTGCTCACGGTGGTCATTAGACTTCCAATAAAAAAAAACGACCACCGTGAACAACTCGATGGGCTATATTCTATCGCGGCGCGAATTTTGGGGTTTTTTTTTCTGTAATTTCGCGAATATTAAATGCATCCGCGAATTACAGATTTTTTACCTATTTTTTCCTAATTTCTAATATATTTTTTGATTACTGTATTTTTCATAATTAAAAATTTTTAATGTCTTTCTTAGAATTTACGAGAAAAATATACCGCAAAGTAATCCTACTCGAAAGTCCAAGCCAGAGCTTTAAATCTTGAATTACCTCTCAAGATTGTTCGTTACGAAGATACTCTTTTCGAACAAGCTTGACGGGTAATTTAAGGTCGCATTCACTCTGCTTAAGAGTGTACACGAGGTCTTTCGTGATCCCCCCCCTACTGTAAAATGACCTTTGCGACTTGCCAGACTAGTAACCCGTATACCGGATGTCGTCAGTTGTGTTAGTAATTTTAGCGGGGAAAGCAGCTCACAGAAAAGAGTGTTTCACAGACGCTTAGCTTAGAAAATTTGTGCTTTTGTGTGAGTAGTTTATGGAGTTTCTTGATATTGTTTTTTAATTTTGAGAATGAGCCACGTGAGTAAGATGAGTGCATCTGAAAGATGCAAGCAGTTCAGCAAGGGAACGTTTCATGTGAACCAAAATCTGTTGTTCTGTTCGTGTTGCAACATACCACTGAATTTTTTAAGAAAGGACAGTTGTAAAAAGCATTTAGCAAGCAAGCTGCATAAAAAAAGGAGTGTCTAAACAGTCAACCGAAAATAATGCAGAAATGTGTTGAAGAATTAATTGAGAAGAGAACTGCACAAGAACAGCATCGCTCAATGGAACTTTCGAAATTAACTGGTGTCTTTTGTGCAGCTAGCATCCCACTTTCCAAACTGGATAAACCTACATTAAAAAATTACTTGGAAAATTCGTGAAAAGATATTGGTGTTATACCAAATGCAAATTGGATACGGAAATGTTACTTGCCGAAAAGATATGATATTCAAAAGCAACAAGTGATAGATTTTTTAAATCGGTATCCGGTGGAAGCATCGTAGCAGACGAAACAACTAATTCAGAAGATAGATACATTTTGAATATTCTTGCTGTTCCATCAGTTGAACCGAATGTTGAAAGCTGCAATGATGAAACCTCTTTGAATGCAATCTTCCTTGAGTGCATCACTTTGGAATCCGTAAATTTTAAAGCACTCGGCGAGGCAATACTTGAGTGCGTTAATAATTACGAAACACCTTTTGCTAATATAACCGCTTTTGTGACATACAATGCATTTTACATGTCAAAAGCGCGGTGAAGGAGTCTGAAAGCCGTATTTTGGAATGGTGTTCACGTCACCTGCAATGCGCATCTTTTAAATCTTTTTGGCGAAATTTGGCAGAATGAATTTTAAAATGTTAACTCTTTAGTAGTTGCTGTTAAAAATGCCTTCACATCTCGTTCCTCCCGTAAAGGACGCTTTCGACTATTTTTGCAAGAGAAGGGCATAATACCTTGCAGACTGGGCAGACTAGATGGAGCAGTACCTGTGTAGGCTAGGTGAAACAGTTGGTTTGAGGCCGTACTTTTTCAGTGCAAACATTTGGAATACTACGCAGAGTTTTTGAAAAAGAAAAAGACAACAATAGCAGTTGTATTGTGGATAAAATCATTGGGTATTGTCAAGACAGGGATTTAAAAGAACATCAGGTTGAGGTTCATGCGCCGTATATTTCCGGACAGCTCATTTTATTTGAAAAACAGCGGATTTCCGCTGACAAAATATATAATGAAATGTCGGACATCGCCAACAGTCTTCTTACCAAAAGTCAAGACTGCGGTCACGTCGCTGCAAAAAGAGCTCTATGCACTTGTTATGAAAAAATTAAGCATTATTTTTTTTTTAAGATAAAAAGCATCGATTTTGTCAGCCAGCCGCAAATTTCTTCAAAGCATGTTGGTTTTTGTAGGGTGTTTGATCCCGATCAATATAAGTCCTTGGACCTTTTAGACGATGAAGAAGATTTGTTTGTCTTCAGCCACATTCCTATGTTCGAAGATAAAGACCAACAAAAATGTGAATTTCGTTCATATAAAGCGACTGTAAAAGAATTTCGTGTCAGCGAAGGTTTGCTATTCTGGAATACGAAAAAAGATCGTTTTCCTAAGCTACATAAGGTCGCCATCCGTTGTCTGTCAGTACCCACAAACAGTATCGATGCTGAACGATCATTTTCTAAATTTCAAAACGTGTTACAGGTTAACAGACACAGCATTAAAGAAGAAATCTGTGAATGTACAATATAATGTATCAAAATGCCATTAACTTAAATGGAAATCTTGATCTCGTGTAACGGCGCTTATAACATTGCCAGAATTTGAATGGTTTATAAATGTAAGTATCAATTTTAAAAACTTACAAAGTTATAAGGCTTATTTAGTTACGTACTAGGCATTTGTATTACCGCTTCGTAACTTGTTAGACTTTTTTTTTTTTTTTTTTTTGGAAATGTTAGTGTACGCTGAAGAGTAATTGTATTAGAGACAGCTGGCGTTATGCAAATGTAGCGCTGTGGGCGGCTCTGTAAACGGCAGAAACGGCATGACGTATGCAGAGATCCGACAATATAAGGAGTGATGCGACGGGAATCAGTAAGAGTTGGACGCAGTATGGGTAAGACGAAGGATCTAAGCGCATTTGATCGTGGGCAAATTGTCGAGGCCCGACGA
Organism: Macrothele yani; assembly: GCA_039090855.1. Classification (NCBI taxonomy): domain Eukaryota; kingdom Metazoa; phylum Arthropoda; class Arachnida; order Araneae; family Macrothelidae; genus Macrothele; species Macrothele yani. The sequence continues at coordinate 9,350,382 of CM076994.1, read as the reverse complement.
ATGGGTCACTCCATCTCGGTAGTCGTGCAGGCACTGGGATTTTCACGACCCACTGTGTCACGGGTGCATCGTGAGTACATTGAATCCGGTAAAATCATCCCTGCAAGGGCCAACTGCCGTAGACAACAGCGTGTGGATGAGCGGGGTCATCGTCGGCTAGCTCGCATTGTAACAGCGGATGGGCCACAATGCAAGAAATGACTCGGCAATTTAACGCTGGTGCACAAAAACGTGTAAGCAGCCACACCATCCAGAACCATCTCCTTGCTATGGGGTACAGAAGCCATCGTCCCACGAGAGTACCGCTGCTGACCGCACATCACAGGGTGCAAAGATTAGCATGGGCACAGGAACATCGCCACTGGACCCTAGACATGTGGGAAAATGTTGCCTGGACTGATGAGTGGAGATTCACGTTGGTACATGCGGATGGCAGGATACGAGTACGGCGCAAACTACATGAAGCGATGGATTCTTCTTGCCAGCAGGGTACTCTTCAAGCTGGTGTGTGTGGCATTCTCGTCTGGGGACTGTTTACGTGGACTGAAATGTGACCACTGCTACGTGTGACATCGTCACTCACAGGTCAACGTTGCCGGGATATCCTGGACGACCATTTGCTCCCGTTTGTGCGTCTTCAACATCCCAATGGGAACCTCATTCTGCAACAAGACAATGCACCGTGCCATCGCTCCCGAATTGTATCCGTATGGTTGGATGAACACTCCACCGACGTGACCTCGCTTCCTTGGCCAGCTAGGTCACCTGATCTCAATCCCATCGAGCACATCTGGGATGTCATCCAGAGAGATGTTCGAGGCTCTGACCCCCTCCGTCAAATCTTCGTGAACTGTGGGAGCTTGTTCAGGGGTCGTGGATCCGTATGGCTTCCCAACGCTTCCGGTGTCTTGTCGAGTCCATGCCGAGACGAATCGCCGCCGTCATCAGGACGAAAGGTGGTGCTACGCGTTACTAGACAGGTGTCTCTAATTCAATTGCTCTTCAGTGTATATCATCGGCCCCGAACTTTTCGCGAAATTTCATAATTTACCCCGCAACAGTCCCGAGAATTTTGCCTTTTTTCACGCGATAAAATTACTGCCCTAGCTATAAGCAGTAGCCTGTCCCTAATTTAGGGCCACTGGCTCCAGGGAAGGAAGAGAATCAGTGCCGTAAGACAAACACAACATCCATGCCTCACCGGGATTCGCTCCCGGACCCCTCCCGGACGAATGGTCATAAGCCATCGCTTAGACCACTGCGCCACCGGGGTGGCGTTGCCAGCATGCTCTCCTGACTTAAATCCAACTGAGGATGCCTGCGACGCATTTGGCCGACGCATTGCAACTCTGCCGCACCTAAGTTGACTCTTCGCGAACTGGAGACTGCCGCCCCGGGGGCGCAGTGGTCTAAGCGACGGCTTCTGATCATTTGTCCGGAAAAGGTCCGGGTTCGAATTCCTGTGAGGCATGGATACTGTGTTTGTCTAACGGCACTGGCTCTTTCCCTTCCCTGGAACCAGTGACCCTAAATTAGGGACCGGCGACTACTTATAGCCCATTGAGTTGCTCACGGTGGTCGTTAAACCTCCAATCAAAAAAAAAAAAACTAGAGTAGGATGGAGCGAGTAGCGAAGATAACCTAAAAACGTCTTCGATAACCTTATCAATTCCATGCCACACAGGTGTGCAGCGGTCTTAGCAGTCTGAGGGGAGCACACACTCTACTAAAGGTCAGTTATCACCTTCAAGAAGTATTTTTTCTTGTTATACGGATATGCATGTTGTAGTTCAACTAATCGCATCATGTACATTAAATTACAATGTTGCATAAACTATAGCTAATGGGCTTTTTTACTCATATTACTGAATGTTCTACTGTATGTTACATAAAGTAACCACCACTCTCAGCAATGCGTGCGTTCACTCTGTTTGTTGTGTCTGTGGTGATTTTTGAAATGCACGGGTGAATATACACATAAACAACCCGCGAATGGTTGTTTATGCGTATATTCACCCGTGAATAACAACACTCTCCGAATGGTTGTAAACGTGAATAACAACACTCTCCGAATGGTTGTAAACGTGAATAACAACACTCTCCGAATGACAACACTCTCCGAATGGTTGTTTATGTGTATAAACAACCCGCGAATAACAACACTCTCCGGATCTGAAACCAATTGAGCATCTTGAGACTGTGTATTCGAATCTAAAGCCCACCACTGGCAACTCTCGAATCTTTACAGACGGCTGTCCTAGAGTCATAGGACGCAATGCCTCACAAACACCTGGCACAGTCCATGTCATGATATTCAGCTGCTGTTGTGAGCGTGAATAGTTTTAATATGTAAGGTTATTTTTTGTAGAAGTTTCGTCGGATGCACTTTAGAGTTCGGTCCCTGTCATCTGCTTGAACCAACGCGCTCCTGGAATCACGGGAGAAACATTTCGCGATAGGTGGCGCTGCAGCTGCGTCGGCGTTGTTTGCTCCTTCGCTGTGTGGCGTGCCTGCCAGCAGGACGCACACGACATAAAGGCAGATAGGAATCAGAATAATCGTCTGCGTAGCTCAGTTGGTAGAGCGACTTGTTCCGGAATAAGCGGCCTCGGGTTCGAATCCCGACGTAGACCAAAAATGACGGAGAAATTTACTTCGTTATAATGGCGCCCGAACTATCCGGATGACCCGACCGTCCAAAATCTCGCATTGGTGTGATGTTCTTTCCACACCGCGAGATAGGAAAAATAAGAGACTTCCTTCTCCAGCGCTTCGAAAAATAAAAATGTGTGATGTTGCATTCCACACAGCAGATTGACTGGGAGTTCTCAAGTGCACGTTCTACAGTGGATGGCTGCCTGCAACGATTCATGGTCACGGCTGACCCGTGGGCCATTCCCCCGGCCCTCTTTCGGGGGGGAGATGTGACGTGCCTGCCAGCAGGACGCACACGACATAAAGGCAGATAGGAATCAGAATAATCGTCTGCGTAGCTCAGTTGGTAGAGCGACTTGTTCCGGAATAAGCGGCCTCGGGTTCGAATCCCGACATAGACCAAAAATGACGGAGAAATTTACTTCGTTATAGCTGGCTGCATTACGTAATCGGTGTGTGGTTTGTTGCTGGACGGCTGTTAAGGGCAGTGGCGGCTCGTGGTTGGAAAAATAGGTGAAGAGGTACAAGAGCAGTATGAAGAGATATATGCTGTCTACAATGAAAATCCCTTAATGAGGACTTATCTATTTTTTGTATATTAAATCAATTTTTCTTCCTTTTAAAGCTGAAAATTTGTTGATTATGTCGTCATAAGATGGTTAGATGGTTGTTTCCTCGTGAGCATCAATCAAATGTTTTCCTGAATAGAAATATTTGCCAAAGAAGCAAGTCTATCTTGGGAACCAGTGTTTCTTGAGTAAGTTTGTATTCTTTTAAGAAAACTTCTTTCCACTGGCACACTTGTAGATGGAATTGTTAAACTGAGAAAAACCAATTTATAATCTTCTGTAAAAATGTCTTTGTCTCCGTGAAACACTCGAAGGAGTTCTTGAGTCAATATATTCCTTAATTTTTCATCGGCATATACAAGACTCGGTTCATTTTTAAGGCGCTGGTGTTTAGTAAATATGTTTCCGTAAAAATATAGATTTTCAAGAGCGCGAGAGGGAAAGCATGCATTAAATTATTCGAATTTGGTTGTGTCAGCAAGTCAGACAAATTGAAGTTTCTTACAGTCTTGAAATCTTATATCCATTTCCATAAGAATCTGGTCGAAAATTTCAAAATACAATTGTTTATAATTTTGAAAAAATTATTTCCTTTGTAAGAGCAGCATATTCCCGTGCTTATTTCTGAATGGTGAACAAACGAAGCAATTCCACTGAGGTTTGAAAACAGTATTCGACACTTAGAAATTTTAGAAAAACTCTGGTGTCATACAAGATTCAAACGATGAACTAAGCATTGAACAAAAACAGCTTGAGAAGCTTTATCCTTGACTTTTTTTTCTGTATCCCATTTAAGTGTCCAGACATTATACTTGCCCCATCGTAACATTGTCCTATTTATTTGTGTTGGTAATCAAACTGTTCCAAAATTTTGTCTAGGATTTTGTATAAAGCTCCTAACGTTCTATCTTCATTCACATCATGGAAACCCAAAATACCCTCGACCAATACACCTTCCGAATCAGCAATCAAAAATTATTTAACGATTGTTTACGTATTCAGAAATACATTCAATTAATTCATTTTGAATAGTTTTTTAATCCTTTCGTATTGATTTTCAATTTCTAAAGAACTTCTTTATATCAACAATGAAAGTAATTCAATGAAAATTCCACGATTTATCGAGCCCATGCTTTCGTCATGGCCATGGAATGCTAGTTCTTGTTTGCTCAAATACAGTATAGACTAATACTGCATCAATCACTGTCTGCAGGAAAAGTCTATTTAAACGAACGTTTTCGTTAAAATGCGTTTTCAAAAGCCTAACAATCTTTCTCAGGGCATCGGCAATGGTGTTTTGAATTTTTTCGAAATTCCTTAACATTAATCCGCATTTTAGGTGTTCGCTAGAATCACGATGTTTATGAAGTGACCGTGTTACGCTTAATAAATCTGAGAATCCACGCCGAATGTTTATATCCACGCCGAATGTTTATATCCACGCCGAATGTTTATTACTGAAAAGTAAGCAGGGCCCAAAAAAAAAAAAAATTAACACAGAAGTGCTGCAGATCCATTTATATTCAGTAAACCAACAATTTTTAAAATAAATATTGTTAGATTTACCACTCTTCTTGATTTCGTTCTTGGCAACAATTGTCAGTGAATCCGTTGGTCGTCCTTGAAGCAAAATGTCTCTTTTATTTTCTTCTTTCCACAGAGTAAATGGAGTTTGCAATAAATTACAAACAATGTCGTCCACAGGATGCATACTAAAAACTATCACTATCAGTTAAATTGTGCACAAACCTAAAATATCAGTTAAAGTTTTCAACAAATAATCACAAAGCACAAATTCCTTTTAGAAAATAATGTACCACAGCATTACAAGGAAAAAGCCCCTAGCAGATTGCATGGTAGTCCGCCCACTCCACCGTGATCTCTCACGACTTTACGCTCAAAAACTGAAAGATGCAAAGGTAAGGCGCGTGAAGCTGAAACACTTCACTTGAGCGAGCAGATTAGGGAGGGTGACGTCACGGTTACCATGGCAACTCGGCGGAAAACTGCAGACTTCCAAGCATTCTCATTTTGGCTCTTCACTTGTGCTGTTTTGCCTGTAAGGATTTGTTTTCCGTATTGAGCGCGCCATGTGAATTAATATCTATTCAAGATTTTGAGTATTTTGGAACTGAATAAAGGCAAAAAAGAATATATTATAAAAAAATACTGAATAAAACTTTATTTTGAGTGAAATAGGTGAAGAGGCACTTCACCTACTTCACCTGAAAAGCCGCCACTGGTTAAGGGACGTTATTTTTAAAGGAATGGGTTCATTTGGTAATATGGCAGGCCCTGAAAAGAGCCATATGGAATGTGAGTAGTTCAGGTGTTGTTAAATATTTATAACGACGGAAAAGAAGTGTTTCCTCCTCATTGAGAACCTGTCTATTTAGTACGAAGATTTCACAGGAAAACATTACGTGCTAGGGAAGAACTGTTTGATGATATCAATTATCACCTCAGAGCAGTGTTCAGAGGAGAGACGACAATTTCGTCGGAATAAATATTCGATAATGTGGTCTTCCAAGTGGTCTTTGTGAATTCCATTAGATAGTGTGCGTTTGAGGGGCCGCCAATTGCTCTCAACACCTTGAGTATGCGCCCCAGTAGTCGGATCAACGAAATTGAGCGAGTGGTTAACTGAGATATGTTGGAAACCACAGGATGGGAGGTTGCGGTACGCTGCCCACTGATCCGTCATTACAGTACTTCCAGGTTGAACATGTTTTTGGATGAGCGGCAGCAATGTGTCAGCAGAGCGGTTATTCTCCGGGCAGGTCTCTACCCTGAATCGTTTAGAATTTAGTTCAAAGATGCCGAGGATCCAAGCGTTCTCAACGATACGACCACGATTATACTTCCGCTTCCCAAACTTTGCCTCATCCACTTCTACGATTACACCAGGGCCTCCAAGCTGTCCTTTGTCTTGTTCGTAGGCTACCATAAGCTCTGCGACTAGTTCTCTGCAAGACTGATAATAGTCGCTGACTGTCGCAGAGGATGTGAAGACCCCATCCTGGGAAGATTCCTCAATTGCATCATCGTAAGACAATCCTTTGGCGAAGCAATACACAAGAGTCATCACCTTATCAAGAGGAATGCAAGCAGCTTCCAATCACGTCCCAAGTAAACGAGAACACTGCTCAAGTTTCCTTTCGCAAACTCCTTAAAGACAAAATTCCTGTCGACAGATCCCAAGATCTAGTGGACTACAAGCTTCATGAAATGGTAAGGTCACAGAGATGTAATACAACATTTTCAATGCTGATTTGCCTGTACGGGCTATTTCTCCATCTTGCTGAAATCAAAAGTCTGGTCTTCCCATTTTCGTAAATGTTACGAAATGCATGTGCTTGTGGATATAATATTCTGCACTTCGGTACCAGTACTCTAGGAGACTGTGCTGAGTGAATAAATTGCAATATTTAATCATTTGTTTTCTGTATCCCCAGCACGGACTCACGTCAGACGAAGAAAAGAGCCCAGCACTTTTCATGTTAAAAGTTCGGGGTAAGGCTGCAGCAAGCTCGTGTAATCACGACGACATATTGGGTTGGAAAGAAAGTAACGCCTGCAAATGCAAGACAACAGAAAAGTGCTAATTATCGTTTATGCAAGTATAAATCAGTCCAAAATGTAGTCGCCATCGTTCGCCACGATCTGCTCCCACCGTTTTGGCAGCTGTTGGACACCGTCCCTGTATAACTGTCGCGGCTTGGACGCAAAGAAGTGAGTAAGTGCGCGTTCTACATCTCCCCGGTTGGTGAAAGCTGTCTATGCAGTAAGTGCTGCAACGGGGAATAAGCTGGGTGCAGCAGCAGCTCCCAGCCTAGGTCCTTGATCATGTGACGGGTTGCCCGTGCTGTGTGTGAGGTCTCGCTCCATCCTGCTGTAGGAGGACTCTCTGGCGGTTCAGCAGTACTGGTCGTTTCGACGTGAGAGATGTGTGCAGATCGTCCAGCTGATGGCAGTACATATCGGCAGTGATAGTGGAGTTGTCTGGCAGAAGCTCGAAAAACACGACATCCCGCATATCCCACCAAACAGACAGAAGGACCTTACGTGGGTGTAAGCCGGCTTTGAAGGTCAGCATGGGCTTCAGTTTTGGGTCCAACCACTGTTTCCGGGTGCTGACATTATCATACAGGATCTATTTCTTGTCACCTGAACGATTCAACGTGGTCACGTTCAAGTAGAAAAACGCATGCACTCATGCGATTTCCAAACAATGAACTGATGGGGTACCCAAACTCCCCTCTTGTGCACCTTCCTAAGCTGTTTGGCCAACTTCCACGTGGTCAGACATGGGTCGGTCTCCACAAAGGTCTTTAACAAGACCTTAGTGTCTTTAACAAGACCTTAATGCAGACCGACCCATGTGTGATCTTCCGACTTTATCACACTGTTGCTGATCTTCCGGCTTTGGAACGGTCTGACAGGTCAAGATTTCCCACCCGGGACCTTTTGAGTCAACGACAGCATGTTATATGGCATTGCGTTACACACACTGATAACGTTACAGCACTTGTGGAAGTGCTACCACGAGGAAACTCATACAGCATGCAATGGCGGATGTGCTCCTTGTCCATTTCCATGTTGGCTGTCGCTTACACTCTTCGCCTTCTGACGGCTAACTACCACTGACTTAAGCCTCCTACCTGCTGATGTCATGCAGGCGTGCTACGCAATATTAGTGGCTAATGTGCGCCGCCCCCGGGGCTTCGACTTTTGGTACCTCTTCATCGGATATTACTTTCTTTCGAACCCAATATCTGCTTACGAATCTACAGTAATTGTCGTCTGTGAATTATCGTTGTTAACATTTTCATGTGGGTTGTGTGACTTTCTGCATCAAGACACCTAAGAAACGAACGCATAGAAAATCCGTAGACGAAGTTAAAAATTGTGAAGGTGAATAGAAGTTAAATCTGCAGTGGGTTAAATGAGAAATGTATGGGACATGGAGCTGTGATAAAGGGAAGATCTTCATCTCCGTCAGGGGATGAAGAATTTACATTTTATATATTTCTTGATCAGTTGACGTCGGTGCTATTTCCCATTAGGGCATATACCTCTTAATAAACAGTAAGAGAGCACATTTTAGTGCTCTTCTGGGATACGTGACGGTCGTTTGAGTTGGAAACAAACGATGACAAGCGAAAAGATTCCACCTGAAGTGTAGGTCGATACTGTAGATAAATTTCTAAAGCTCATTTTTCTGAATTTGAAATCAGGTGACCAGTCATTCGGGAACTTAGTGAGGAAGCTGTTCTCTCGTATGTAATGGCGTTCGCGAAGCGAAGCGTATTATTAAATTTGGAAGAGTTGACATTTTCAGGCTTTCTGAGTTGTATTCTCCGCAAGCAACAGAGTTCAAACAGCTCCCACGCCACCCTAAATTCCGAGAATCAGCCGTTATTTCTTCGTAAGGCACTCAGTCTCTCGGTGGATTTTTTCGACCACTTTCTCCTTTCCAAGCCAGGCAGTTCTTTTACGATTTTCAGCTTCAGAAACGTCTCTTTTGCTCCCGTAGGAGTAATGATCTCAGCTTCTGTTTTTACAACGTCTGAACTCTGATGGAAATGAAGAGTTCTTCATCCACTAGCTGTAAGCCATTTTTATGGCCCTTGGGAAAACGTGTTTGATGCCCTACGAAGAGAAACAAAATATCACGAACCTTCAAACTAAATTCTACACTATCGATCGCTAACATACGTCAAGTGCAGAAAAAATTATTTTCCCGAGATTTCTGCGTATTCAGGCAAAATTTGTTCTTTTAGAATTCTCTGCAATTATTTTGTAGTTTTGCTCCATCAACTACTGTTAACTTATGAGGAATTGACTATTTTTTTTTTAGAGTTTTAATGACTGAAGCGCGGAAGCCTGTTGCACGCCTCTATGTTGTAAAAGGAACATTGCTCCCAAATATGAAAGTTCTAACTTCAGTAGTTTCAGAGATTCAGTGATGAGTCAGTGAGGGCTTTCAGTTTTATATGTATAGATTACGGAAACGTATAATTTACTTACTTACTCACAGAAAATGTTGAAACTATCGTTCTACACATAACCTAACTGTTTTACACATCTTTTCAAACACATCCGTGGGAGTCAAACAGTCCTTCCGCTGTAATGTTAAGGCCGTTCCACTTAACTTTGATAGTGCTGCAGTCAAAATTTTTGAATTGCAAAACTTGTTGTATGTTTAACTTCAGTCTTTCCTGTTTTCTTGATAACATATCAAGCTTCAGAATATGTTTCACAGCAACACCAATGTTCAGCAACTTCTGATGAGTTGAAAGTTTGTAAAATGTAGATGTCGATTTCATCATTGCCCCTCAGAAGGAAGGAACACTAAGGAAATCAACATTCACATTTTGGAAATTTTCAACTCATCACAAGCTGGTGAAAATTGGTGTTGCTGTGAAATATATTCTGGTTTCTTAATGAGACGAAACAACGTCCAGCATTCACCCTTCGCCTTTCTTGTTTTCAACAACCGCGTATTTGTTGACCTCGGCCCCTTTTTCAATCTCCTTAATATTAAATTCATCCATATTAACAAAATAAAGCATTAATTTTAACGCGACAGGCAATGAAACGTCTTACAATGTGGCGCGCATGGTGTGAGAGAGTGAATCACCAGCGAAGCAGGCGACAGGCGTTTGCCGGTATCTTGCTCCGGAAAATCGCACTGAAAATAAACGCAAAGGAAGTATCGTTTTACGATGTGGTATCGTCGGTCGGTGGAAATCTTCTTTGCTTTAAGAAAGAGACGGCAATAGTTTTGTACGACAAATCATTTTTCATCCCTCTGGCACCAGCATCAAGCACAGAATCCCACAGTGTGCATTTTCGTTTCAAATATATTTTTGCTTTTCAAAAATAAAACGTAAATAAAATCGGGTCGAAATTGGGTCAAGAAGACCTTGACCCTACCTGTTTGACCCGCAAGAAATTGTCGACCCGTTGACCCGTGACCTGTTTTCATCTCTGAATAGTGTTGCATTCAGAGAGTTTTTTCCGGGGGACAATTACAAATTTCGAGGGGGCTAAAACTTGTTGACTGATTATACACATATCACGTTTTTTTGGTTTGTTTTTTGCTTTGGTTCCTAGTTGGGAACTTTGCTCGGGACTCGCCACGTGTAGGACTTGCCATAATGCAGTGGTTTTTTGGTACTTTTGTCTTAAAATTTAATCCTTGTATTGCGTAGTTTTTTTGGTTAATCTGTTTCCTATTGTAGTCTTACAAGTTGGGCATTTTTGACTTTAAATGTTACTACATAAAACAATAAAAAAAATTGTGGTGGCGTTCCCACGTTTCATGGGAATATCTAAGCCTTTTTTACAATACTTGTGAACTCTGTGCAAAAGTATTTCTGGTTTTTGTGGAGATGATGCGTATGGATCGGGCCAGTTAAGTAATAGATGTAAGCAAAAAGCTTTTTTTTTTTTATATTTAAGCTCAATGTTAATATTTCCGCACCTTTGTTGGCGTATATGTTAATATGGAATTTTTAGAGGACTTAATTTTACATCTATGGCTTAGCAGAAACTCATTTTCAACTTGGTCTATGTGGAAGTTAGTAACTGCAGAGTTTTGTTGGTCCTTGAGAAAGCCAAGGCTCGGCATTTTCGACACTTTCTGCTTCTTGGGTATTATTTTTTATTTTTTTCTCCCTGCCTGTTGGCTTTCAATTTGTTTTTTTATATTATTTTTTACTTTTATTCATTTTTCTTTAAGTATTTTTGTTTGTTTTTTTTGCTTTGTAGGCTGTTATATATATATATGTATATATATATATATACTTAAGAGCAAAACTGAAGACTAAGGAAAAAAATTTTTTTTTTTTTTTATTTTTTAGAACGAAGGGTGCAAATTTTTGCTTAGGTATCTTTATAGAATATATATATATATATATATATATATATATATATATATATATATATATATATATATCATCAACCATTATCAATCCACTGCTGGATGAAGGTCTCCCCAAATTTCTTTCACAATTGTCTGCCTTGGGCCTGTCTCCTCCATGTCACTCCAACATACTTTCGAATTTCATCCGTCCATCTCCCATGGGGTCTTCTTCTGGGTCTTTTCCTGTCTCTCGGACTCGGAAATCTGAAACCAGTCTAAAATTTCGGTTGTCCATCGGTGGTCCGTTCTTCTGGCAACATGTCCAGCCCATTGCCATTTCAGTGATTTCACTCTGGTCATGATGTCATTCACTCCTGTCATTTTCCTTATCCACAAGTTCCTCTTCTTATCTTATAAATATATATATATATCATCATCATCATTGTCAACCATTATCAATCCACTGCTGGACGAAGGAATCCCCAAGTTTCCTCCACAACGGTCTGTCTTGTGCCAGTCTCCTCCATGTCATTCCCGCATACTTTCGAATTTCATCCACCCATCTTCCATGTGGTCTTCTTCTGGGTCTTTTCCTGTCCCTTGGAATCCAATCTAAAATTTCGGCTGTCCATCGATGGTCTGTTCTTCTGGCAGTATGTCCAGCCCATTGCCATTTCAGGGATTTAACTCTGATCATGATGTCTTCCACTCTTGTCATTTTTCGGATCCACGTGTTCCTCTTCTTATCTCTCCTGGTTACACCAAGCATGCACCTCTCCATGCTTCTTTGAGTTGTCTGCAGCCTTTGTATGTCTCTTTTAGCTAAGGTCCACGTCTCTGCACCATACGTAAGCACTGGAAGGATGCATTGATCAAACACTTTTCTTTTAAGACATAATGGCATATTGCTCTTGAAAATTATGCTGTTTCTTCCAAAAGCTCTCCAGGCAAGTTTTGTACGCCGATTAATTTCTTCACCAATGTGACCCTCACTTGATATCTGCTGTCCAAGATAAACGTATGTGTCTGTTATCTCCAGCTTTTCTCCATCAATCGATAAATCTTCATTTCTTGTAAAAGCATTGAACATCACTTTTCTCTTCCGAAAGTTCAGTTTTAATCCCACTTCTTTACTCTTGTCAGCAAGTTCCTGGATCATACTCTGTAGCTCTGATGGGGTAGTTGCAAAAATGACTATGTCATCAACAAAACGAAGGTGGGTTAAATAATCTCCAATAATCTTTATCCCTTTGTTTTCCCAGTTCAGTGATTGAAAGACATTTTCCAATGTGGCATTAAAGAGCTTCGGCGATATGGTGTCACCTTGTCTCACTCCCTTTCCAATTTTTATGTGTGTTGTATTTCCAAACAGCCGAATCTTTGCACTTGCATTTTCATAGATGTAATTAATAATATTAATGTATGCATCTTCAATACCGCAGGATTTCAGAGCCATTGCAACTGCTGATGGTTTCACCGAATCAAAGGCTTTTTCATAATCGATAAAAGCCATGCACAATGGAAGTTCATATTCCCTCGCTCTTTCAATTAGTTCTCTCAGTACGTGGATATGATCTATTGTGCTGTAGCCACTCCTGAATCCAGTTTGTTCTCTCGGTTGAGCCATGTCCAGTGTTACCTTCAAGCGGTGTGAAAGAATTTTAGTGAAGATTTTATAAACTACTGATAGGAGGCTGATAGGTCTGTAGTTTCCGAGATCCTCAATGTCGCCTTTCTTATGTAGCAAGATCATTGTAGCGTTGTTCCAATCCTCAGGAATTTTCCCTTCATTAAGGCATCGAGTGAAAATTTGGGCGAGTACTGTTTCGATTTCTCCACTTGCTTCTTGTATGATGTCTACAGTAATTCCATCTTCTCCTGGAGCTTTTAACCGCTTCATGTTCTTGATTGCATGTGCAACTTCTGCTGGAAGGACTGGAAGAACTCTGGTACTGGTACCTTTCATGATGTCTGGAGTACATGTATCATCCCTTTCATATAATTTGGAGTAGAAATCTTTCACTCTTGTCAAAATGTCGCCTCTATTTCTTGTTACAGAACCATCTTCTTTTCTCAGTGCCATAATCTGTGTTTTTCCCTTACTGAGATGTCCCTTTGCTATCTTTAGGCTTTGGTTGTTTTCAATTGCTTTCCTTACTAGTTCAGAGTTGAATTTCCTTACGTCTTCAGTGATACTTTTTCGTACTGTCTTGCATAGCTCTATATATTCCACTTTGGAAGTCACATCTTCTTTAGTTGTCCTCATCTATCTTTTTTTTGCATCAACATTTTGGTTTTTCCTGATAATTTGTTCACATACAATTTGTTCTTAGACCCAGCTAATTTTGTTGCTGTTTCCATAAGAGCTTTGGTTACTTTTCTGTTAACTTCAGAAATATCCATTTCTTCCAATGTTAGGCCTTCTAAAGCAGAGAATCTGTTCTTCAGTTCCAATTTGAAAGTATTATGGTGTTTTTTAAGTTTGGTTATGTCAATACATTTTGTTTGTCTTATGAGCTTGCTACGTTCGAGTTTAGTGTTGAGGTGCATCTTACATCTCACCAATCTATGGTCACTGCCTGTGTTGAACTTGTTTAGCACACTGCAGTCTTCTATGACGAATTTTTTGTTACACATAATAAAATCAATTTCACTTGTCATCCCATTTGGATGTCTCCATGTCCATTTCCTGTGTGGCTTTTTCTTGAAAAAGGAGTTCAAGATGAAAAACCCTTCTGCCTCTGCAAACTCTACGAGAGTATTTCCACGCTGGTTTCTGTTGCCGTGACCGAATTTACGTACTGAAGTTTCATTCTGTTGCCGTTGCCCTATTTTTGCATTGAAATCGCCCATAATTATCTTCAAGTGCTGCTTACCTTTATTATTTAGATCACGAATTTCCTCATAAAATTCTTCAATTTCTTCTTCAGCATGACTTGTGGTGGGTGCATAAGTTTGAATAATCTGAGCCTGGTATCTTTTCGAGCGTTGGATAACGAGTCGTGCATCTCTGTCAGAGGAACTTTCAACTTCTACAACTTTATCCTTCAGTTTCTTGTTTATTATAAATCCAACACCACTAGTTCTGCCAGTATCTGTCCCACGATAGTAGAAGAGATGTCCACTTTTAAGTTCAATGAGATCTTCTCCTTTTCTCCTTACCTCACACATATATATATATATATATATATATATGTATGTATGTATGTATGTAACAAAAACATTCGTCATAGAAGACTGCAGTGTGCTAAACAAGTTCAACACAGGTAGTGACCATAGATTGGTGAGATGTAAGATGCACCTCAACACTAAACTTGAACGTGGCAAGCTCATTAGACAAACAAAATCTATTGCCATAACTAACCTTAAAAAACACCATAATACCTTCAAGTTGGAACTGAAGAACAGGTTCTCTGCTTTAGAAGGCCTAACATCGGAAGAAGTGGACATCTCTGAAGTTAACAGAAAAGTAACCAAAATTCTTATGGAAACAGCAACAAAATTAGCTGGGTCTAAGAACAAGTTGCATGTAAACAAATTATCAGGAAAAACGAAAATGTTGATGCAAAAAAGAAGATAGATGAGGACAACTAAAGAAGATGTGACTTCCAAAGTGGAATATATAGAGCTATGCAAGACAGTAAGAAAAAGTATCACTGAAGACGTAAGAAAATTCAACTGTGAACTAGTGAGGAAGGCAATTGAAAACAACCAAAGCCTAAAGATAGCAAAGGGACATCTCAGTAAGGGAAGAAAACATATTATGGCACTGAGAAAAGAAGATGGTTCTGTAACAAGAAATAGAGGCGAAATTTTGACAAGAGTGAAAGATTTCTACTCCAAATTATATGAAAGGGATGATACATGCACCCCAGACATCATGAAAGATACCAGTACCAGAGTTCCTCCAGTCCTTCCAGCAGAAGTTGCACATGCAATCAAGAACATGAAGCGGGGAAAAGCTCCAGGAGAAGATGGAATTACTGTAGACATCATACAAGAAGCAAGTGGAGAAATCGAAACAGTACTCGCCCAAATTTTCACTCGATGTCTTAATGAAGGAAAGATTCCTGAGGATTGGAACACCGCTACAATGATCCTGCTACATAAGAAAGGTGACATTGAGGATCTCGGAAACTACAGACCTATCAGCCTCCTATCAGTAGTATATAAAATCTTCACTAAAGTTCTTTCACACCGCTTGAAGGTAACATTTGACATGGCTCAACCGAGAGAACAAGCTGGATTCAGGAGTGGCTACAGCACAATAGATCATATCCACGTACTGAGAGAACTAATTGAAAGAGCGAGGGAATATGAACTTCCATTGTGCATGGCTTTTATCGATTATGAAAAAGCCTTTGATTCGGTGAAACCATCAGCAGTTACAATGGCTCTGAAAACCTGCGGTATTGAAGATGCATACATTAATATTATTAATAACATCTATGAAAATACAAGTGCAAAGATTCGGCTGTTTGAAAATACCACACACGTAAAAATTGGAAAGGGAGTGAGACAAGGTGACACCATATCGCCGAAGCTCTTTAATGCCACATTGGAGGGTGTTTTTCAGTCGCTGAGCTGGGAAAACAAGGGGATAAAGATTAATGGAGATTATCTAACCCACCTTCGTTTTGCTGATGACGTAGTCATTTTTGCAACTACCCCATCAGAGCTGCAGAGTATGATCCAGGAACTTGCTGACAAGAGTAAAGAAGTGGGATTAAAAATGAACTTTCGGAAGACAAAAGTGATGTTCAATGCTTTTACAAGAAATGAAGATTTATCGATTGATGGAGAAAAGCTGGAGATAACAGACACGTACCTTTATCTTGGACAGCAGATATCAAGTGAGGGTCACATTGATGAAGAAATTAATCGGCGTACAAAACTTGCCTGGAGAGCTTTTGGAAGAAACAGCATAATTTTCAAGAGCAATATGCCACTATGTCTTAAAAGAAAATTGTTTGATCAATGCATCCTTCCAGTGCTTACGTATGGTGCAGAGACGTGGACCTTAACTAAAAGAGACATACAAAGGCTGCAGACAACTCAAAGAAGCATGGAGAGGTGTATACTTGGTGTAACCAGTAGAAATAAGAAGAGGAACTCGTGGATCCGAAAAATGACAAGAGTGGAAGACATCATGATCAGAGTTAAATCCCTGAAATGGCAATGGGCTGGACATACTGCCAGAAGGACAGATCATCGATGGACAGCCGAAATTTTAGATTGGATTCCAAGGGACAGGAAAAGACCCAGAAGAAGACCACATGGGAGATGGGTGGATGAAATTCGAAAGTATGCAGGGGTGACATGGAGGAGACTGGCACAAGACAGACCGTTGTGGAGGAAACTTGGGGAGACCTTCGTCCAGCAGTGGATTGATAATGGTTGACAATGATAATGATGATGATGTATGTATGTATATATGGATGTAAGGTCAGGTGATGTGCAACATCACAGCCTCTCCTTGACAAATGTCAACCCCGCCTTCTCGTGGTGTATCCTGTTCCCACTAAACACTAAAGGGGCTCTGACGACCGCCAATAGCGGTATAACTATACCATCGGGATTAGAGGAAATGCTATCCCACACTCACCAACCCGCTTGGCCAGCGTGGTGAGTTATGGCCAAACCCCTCCAAAATGACTCCACAACTTAAACCTTGGCCCTCAGTCTAAAGTATGCGGGAGTAACATGAAGGAGACTGGCACAAGACAGACCGTTGTGGAAGAGGCTTGGAGAGACCTTCGTCCAGCAGTGGATAGATGATGGTTGACGATGATGATGATGATATAGGCTATATGTATAAATTTTAAATAGAGTACAAAAATTATCTTATGTTCTTACATAGCAAATGCGGATTCCAAGAAATCTACACATACAAGTAATTAAAAATATAAAAATGTCATACCTTTGCTTTAATTTAGTAATAGACTACGGATTTCACCATGGGGAGGTGTAAAAAATTGAGAACGCTAGTAAAGGTAAGACTGTGCTGGAGGAAAAATCTCGGAAGGCATTTGGGGTGGTAAAAATGTCCTCGCCTTACTATATACATTATACAAGCGTGTTTCTGATTATTAAGGAATCATTACAGTGTTAATTGAAAACGTATGGTGTAAACCACTCCTCTGCCATTTGGTTTCAGTCCCTTTAGATTATTTAGATTAGCAAATAGTAGTTAAAAAAAAAACACTAACTGACCGTTTCGATGCCAGTTTGAGGTGCCCCGATTTTTTTTTTTTTCTTTTTTTTTTATTTTTTTTTCTTTTTTGTCACAGAATGTAAACCACTACAGCCAGAAAAAAAAACAACCCTTATTATGGGAACAACACGTTAGCTACACTGAATCTTAAATTTATACATGGAAAGTCGGCATCCAGAAGACTGAAATAAAACTGAATGCCAGCTTTCAAAATATGATGATGCAGTGTAAACATTTCTACTGTGTGCAATTAGGTTTTTATTGTGGAAGTAGTCCGAGTTGTCAGTGCTTGAAAAATTGCCACTTCAGCGAGGACTGTTTAATGTTTTGTTGAAGGATGATAGAAATTTCAGACTGAAGTACATGTGCATATTTTTCTTTTTATTATTATAATATTTTCCCTCATTTTCTTAATGTTTTTAATTAATTTCTCTAAACATTCAGTTATAAACGAACACAATTAGACTAAATATAAGGAGAGATAGCCCAAAAACCTACGGGGGTGGCATTCATAGATTATTGGCGGCAAAGCACCCCCAAGAAGATGCTTGAATACATCACTGTCTCTGAATATGACTACTTGCTAGCGTAAGAGTCGTCACACCACATTAACTTTTATCACGCTAAAATCATGGAACGCAGCTAAAGGTACCAGTCGTCGTAAAAATAAAATACCCTGTATGGATTCAAAACAGATAATCAGACATCGCAAGGTTGCGCACACTACTTTGTACATATGTGTATTTATACAGTAAATTGAATCTTTTGTTTTCCTCAATGGAGCCCCATTAGAAAAATGCCCTATTTGGTGTAGTATCATGTACTTAAATATTACCAGCTTGGAATTTCTCCGTGGAATAGCCTGCACTCTGGAATGTCTCGGTTGCCTCCTAGAGTCAATTTTATACATCGATTTCCGGAGATTAAAAGACCTCCCGTGGGCGTCTTTCATTATTGACCGAGGATTTAATTCCTTGAGGAATCATTTGTGATTTCCCGAAGATTAAGCGCCGAAATATTTCTTCGCTTTCAAAGTAAAATAATAATTCACCAATCCCAAACCCATTTCACTCCGCTCATTTTTCAAGGTTTAAAAAGGGATGGAGGTTGCGCTAAAAGATCGAACCAATTAGAATGCTAAGAATCAAACTGCGTGAGGAGAGAAGCATTGATGGGAAACAGCGTAAATAGAACTCCCGATGGAAACCGGGACAGCGCATCTTGTAATTGTTCAGCCATTCGCGCACCTAATGCAATTTCCACGCTATTTCTCCAGCATCTCGTCTTCCCATGGCGTCACAATCGAATGAGAAATCTTCCGTTTCCATAGCAACTCGTGACGTCAGACCGTGGCTGATCAAATCACGTCAAAACCTCGTCCAAATTTATCAGTAGTGGCTAAGGACTAAGCTCTTATAGTACGAAGAGAAGATTTCGAAACGAAGATCGTTAGAGAAACAAGTGCTTCCGTAAAACTGCTCGAAAACTTGCGAGAAAACAAATCGTGCGGTCTAAGAAGTTTGGTGGAGAAGAAAAAATACTACATTCCCACAGAAATAGCAAATCGCTTCAACCGGACCTCTAAAATTGCTTGAGTTGTTCCCACGTTGGAAACAATACAACTTCAGAAATAGAAGAAATTCGAAAAAAGAATATTACTACTGATCTTGCTATCATTTATATACCTAACGTAGTCGAACCTACTAAGAGGCCCTCTGAAGAGAAAATAAAAAGCGTTTATTAATTTCACTTCATCTACAAATCAATTTAAAAAAAACAGTTGCCGTCCTGGTGTCGCAGTGGTTTAAGCGCTGGCTTGTGACCATTTGTCCGAGATGGGTCCGGGTTCGAATCCCGGTGAAGCATGGATGTTGTGGGCACTGGCTCTCTCTCTTCACTGGAACCAGTGGCCCTAAATCAGGGACGGGCAACGGCTGCGTATAGCCCATTGAACTTCTCCCGGTGGTAGTTAAACCAAGGTACTTAGAAAGAGGAGAAAAATTGAATTAAATTTTTTTGGTTTGCGGTTTAACTCAAGGTACTTAGAGTTAAACCGCCAACCAAAAAAATTCAAAGATGCATAGTAGCATTTCTGCCACAACGTAGAACTACGTCAACTGTCACTATTTCATGACACTGTCTCTCTAGTTCTACGTCCTTAAAGTACTTAGCGAAGGACAGTTGATGTAGCCCTATGTTGTAGATCATGGCACAGTTGCAATTACTGTGACCCTTTGATTTGTTTCAGATATAAATTTTTTAAGAAATAAAACGAATGAAATGTTTTATTTAAGCAACTTATACTACGTATATACAATTCATGGTAACTTATGCTGATTATAAATTAATCTTAGTAGTAGTAGTATCATCGTGGTCAGTAGTTATTGCTAAAATTGTTTCTGAAGAAATCTTTCTTCAGAAACAATATTTCAAACTCATTAGTTGCCTTGTTATAAATTTGGCGATACGTCTCAAGCCTAATGTACTCTTCTTGTTGTTGCTCTTGTCCTTGTCTAGATTCAGAATGCATCAGGTATGTAAAAGTTTGAGACGTAACATATTCATTATCCAACGAAGTTGTGAAAACTGGTGATGTATAGTATTTCATACTCGGTGTGAAAATTTGAAAATTTGGATCGATGACATCAATCTCCATTTGTTCTTGCTATTCGGGCTCAATTTATGCAGTTGAAGTGGAAGGTTGTGTCTCTAGAGTCGAACTCCGGTGAAACACACCCTTGTGCGAGGACTTTTGACGCTCCTTACATTCCCATGACCTTTCCGTTGACGACTTAGCGGGCCTTTCCGGATTCCTCTCGTTCTCCTCTAGCTGTTTCTTCAACTTTCGTCCGTTCTTATAGTAATTTTCCCTGGATTTTCGCGGCATTTCTGAATTTCGTCACTAAAATTTTTTTTAATCTGAAAAGTAAATAAATTTTAAATACTATTTATTTATTTTGATGTATCACATACGTCCGTTAGCTGCGGAATGCGGGGATGAGGTCATCGCTATCCTTATCTATTCACTAGTTATCTACCTTAAAACGGCGTGCGGGGAAACAAAATTACGCGAAATTTAGCTTAACTTTCTAACACAACTGTATCAAAGGGTTAAGAGGTGGAAGATTTAAAAAAATTAAAATTTAAAACTTGTATTGTTTTAAAGGGGACTCGATGAACTAACTAATGGCCGCCCCGGTGGCGCAGTGGTCTAAGGCGCTGGCCTATGATCATTCGTCCGTAAGGGGTCCGGGTTCGAATCCCGGTCAGGCATGGATGTTGTGTTTGTCTTACGGCACTGGCTCTCTCCCTTCCCTGGAACCAGTGACCCTAAATTAGGGATGAGCGATGCTTATAGCCCATTGAGTTGCTCACGGTGGTCGTTAAACCTCCAATCAAAAAAAAAGAACTAACTAATGATGTATTATTTAATACTCTACGATTATTAGTTTCGAAGATATGAGTGTTCAAAATGTGACATGTTTTCATTGCATCTGTGCTCCCTATGTAAACCCCTAGCGCGGAGAAAGACGTAGTTCTGCGACAAAAAACACAAGTTAGTAAAACCATGCAATGCATTGATTATGATACGCTTTCCAACGTACCCGGAATCATTACTCAACTTGTTACTCAAGTTATGAGGATAATTGCTGTGGAATATATCTCGCTCCTGTGCCTTAACCTTTGACCCCATTTCGATGATATTCAACAGAATTGGTCTAGTATACCTCCAGAACAACATGCTACAGTTTTGTCGTAATCGAAGCATTTTTAGTCAAGTTATGAGCATAATGGTTGTGGAATAAATCTCACTCCTGTGCCTTGACCTTTGACCCCATTTCGATTATATTAAACAGAATTAGTTCAGTATATCTCCAGAACAACATGATAAAATTTTGTCTTTCAAAATCGCTTTATTGTACAACTAGGAGTATACAATAAAATAGGGCATAAAAACATGAGCAAAGGACATATGACACTGGGACAAAATCACAGGCAATAAACATAGGGCATACATGGGGAAAGCTAGAGATAACGAAATAGAAATCGTGGGTACTTGTATTATAAAATATTGAGTGTATACAATAACACCAGGGCTGAGAACAGGAGCTAATATCAAGGCAATAGCACGGAGGAGTCACAGGCGATTGCGTGAGCATTCATGGGAAAAGAAGCATACATAATGAAGGCGTGGGCTCGCAGGCCACTCCCAAGAAACGAGGGTGAACAAGAAAACAATAGGAAAGCACGAGGAATTATACACTAAATGATACATATGAATGCAGGGCAAACAACAGGAGTATACATAATTCGGGCACATACATACTACAGGTGATGTCACTATACTAAACGAAGAAGTATGAGCAAAATCGAGAAACAAATACAGCACATACAAAACCGGGCGATACACAGGTATAACATGGAGTATACACAGAATAAGGAGAAACATGAGAATATGGGAACGCAGGCCGCACTCATAGAACAGGGGCAGCATAATACAACAAGTACATAGTGAGCGACAGGCCGTATCATGGGATTATAACACTATAACAGGTAGAACATGGGGTATGCATAAGATAAGGAAGATACAACACAACGTGGGTACGCAGGCGATACTCGTAGAACAGGAGCAACACAATACAACAAGATAATAAACACGATGAATAATACACGTAAAGTTCAAATGATGGGTGTTGGACAAATCCGAAAACCAGAACGATAGTACATAGAACGCCTAGGCAGGAGCAAAGTCAGACTAATAGTAAAGGTCGGACGAATGTAGTTCTTCCCAAAGAGTGAAGGCGTCAATGAAGTCATCATCATTGGCAAAGTCTTGTGGAAATGGCTGTGGTGGAAGTGGAGAACATGGTACAGACACAACAGGAACCGCTAAAGAAACTTTGATTTTGGCACGACGTTTCCGCGTGTGCTGAGAGGAGCGACGTGGACGTTTCTTTGGAATGGCCCCTGTTAAGGGCGCCGAAATAGAGGGCTGAGCGGAAGACGACAGTTCGAGCGGAGATGAAGATTGTAGAACAACAGAGGACGGAGGTGGTGCAACAATGGGATGCGGAGACGGTTGAATGGAAACGGAAATAGGCACGAACAGAGCTGCAGATGCAGTCGACAAAGGCGTGACAGAGGGCTTGGAGGGCGGACGCAGATGATCAAATCGTCGAGCCATAGACAAGTCCCTATCTGCCGTGTACGGGAGGCTGAAGTACGATCTGGCAAACACCAGGAGTCTAGAGCTTTGTTATAAGTTATTCAAGAGCTACAATTCTCACGAAATGGTACAGGGATTTTAATTAAGGTGATATAATGGAGAGCTTTCTTGATATCAGCCGGAGCCGTCTCATGGGGGTGCTTAGCACAAAGAAGTTGACACTCGGAAACAGAAAGATGTGCTGAGTATTTTGGAGGCAGAGAAGTATCCGAGTACTCCGTAGGATCAGAACCTGAGTTGGTAGCTGAAGAAGTGTCCGAGGGAACTGCGGAAGAAGCAGTTGAAGAATGTTTCGAAGAACCGGCGGCGCAAGAAGACAAGCCGGGCAATGATGAACGTACTAGTGTGTCGTCAAGTGATGCGGAGATGATGGGGGAAGAACCAGAGGCTGATAACGACGGGTCTGAAGACCAGTGAGAAGGAACAACTGCCAAAGCCAAGTCCGGGCCGACGGTGATGGGTTCCGTACTCGGCGGAGGGGAGACCACCGATGTGCTCTCACCAGAATGGGACGAGTCCAGGGGTGATTGCAGAGGAAACTCCGAGGAATCCACAATGGGCCCAGTGGAAATCGTAGCAGCTGAACATGAAGCAGGCATTGTAGAAAAATCCAGGTGCAAAACGGTGGAGGAACCAGGCGGAGGGAACATACTGGAATAGTCCTGGAGCGGTGCAATGAAAGGAACAGGTAGAGACGGCAAACTGTTGAACTGAGAAAGAGCTGAAGAGTCTTGAGAAAACACAGTGGTGGAAGATGGGTAGCCAGAAGAACAGTATTCACAGATGAAATAGGTGAAGCCGAACTGGAAAGCAGCGGTCGAGGGAAAGAAGCTGCGTATGATGAGAGTAAGGAAGAACTTGTCGAAGTGCTGAAGTCCAAGGCCACAGAGAGTGGAGAATGTGACGCAGGAGAATGGAACAACCCACCTGGTACAGAGGGTAAAGTACATGCAGTGGAATAAGACAAAAAAGGTGCAGACTGAAAAGGCTTGGCAGATGACGTAGTGAGAGCAGAAGAGCCAAGAGGTGCAGGTGAAAATGCAGCGTTTTTAGCTGGGCAAGAAGCACGGAGATGAGTAGGTGATTTACATATGAAGCAATGAAGATCAGTATAAACATTCACAGCACGAACATGTCTACCACAGACTACTTGGAATGTGGTAGGACAGGAAATAATCGAAGCTTCGTCCGGAAACACGACGAGAGTCTGTCGTCGGAAACTAAGAAAAGAACGAGCTCCTTGCTCGTCCAATGCGGCAGGTAAGGTACGAAGTTATGGGAGAAGACATAACTCGTGCAACATGAGCGGGAGAGGGAAAATAAATAAGCACAGAGCGAGTGCAACATGTGTAATGGCATTGGGAGGAAGAAGTTCATGCAGAGCCGATGTGTACACAGTTAGTTCTGTATTGGGGAGGGCAACATATTTCACCCCTAAAGCTAAAGAGGCTAGTAGAGACTTACCTCGGGGCGAAGATTCAGGAAGATGAAGAGTAAGAATTGTATCCTGACGAGAAACAAGGAAATCTAGGCATGACGGCAAAAGCGTTGAATGTGTGGTAATGGGGGCCGACAAAGAGTGCTGAAGTTTATCTTGAAGCAGAACATCTGGTGGAGGAGTCAGTGGTGGAAGATATTCTGTTGATATTGCACAAGCCATGAGCGGTGGTAGAATGCACAATTGCTAGGAAGACAAATGGGGAAGACACAACGAACAGGTGAACGAAGGCTGAGACAAACAATGACGACACAAGTAGAGCTGCAAGAGAGATGTCACAACTGTGCGACCATGACGTCACCGGAGGACCACTAATGGAAGACGACGTCACCGGAGGACCACTAATGAAGATGACTTAACCGGGAGAACAGTAGATAAGCTCAGGAACACAAGAATAGAAGGCAACGTATAGGAATGCCGATGGAGAATAGAAGTCAGTCAAGGCGAGTCACGACGGCCAGTGGTAAACGAACCCACCGAGATGAAATATGAAGACATATCGCTATAATATTCACTTACCGGTGCGGAAACGTAGCTGGGAAGATTGCTGACAGCTTATTACTTGAGCGAGGTGCACAGGAAAGGAACAGAAGGCACTGGAACGTATACACAGGGCGCACCCTTCAGAACGCAGAAGGACGTGGTCAGCAGGTAATATTACTATGAAAATCAAGTAAATATGCATAGTTCGGCTAAGAAAGGCGGTGAGAAAAGTAGCACACCCACTTGTGCATGATTGGAGCACAAAATGCAGGAGCAACAGGCACTTTTAAAGAACAAACTGAGCAAAATGTGAAGAGCTCGAGAGGGCACGTCCAACGACAGTTTTGTCGCAATCGAAGCATTTTTACGTAAGTTTATTACGCATAAGGGTGATGGAATTCATCCCTCTCCTATGTCCTGAACTTTGACCCCATTTCGTCCATTTTCGATAGGGTTTCTTCCCAGGTTGTCTCCTCCACATACTAAAATTTCATCGAAATCCTCCTAGATGACGTTTTTGTTATAGCCAGGTGGAAAGCTAGCTGGTATCCAGTGTTTTCACTGGAAACATTTTTAAATAAATAAAAATAATTTATTCACATATGAAACAGTAATGAGTTGCAAATTATCTGCGCAGTAATTCATTCTATATTGGCTGTCGGATGATATCTCGCGCCAGTCTGCCTTGTGAATGAGCACATGTTGATTGGTCATTAGCAATATGTGTTTCCACATCTGAAAGTGGTTACGAAACACTAATTTACGTCGACTGCGCTTGCGCGCCAGACCGAGAATAAGCATGAGCTCTCAGAAAGTCTCTAATCCACATAGCATACGTTCCCTGTCACCATTACATAGTTTGGTCACACAGTGTCTTTTAGTTGGTGAATCTTTCTTTCCATTTGCTTTCAATGCTTTTTTCGCGTTTGTTTTATCACCTTGTATACGGACAACCGTTTTATTATTATTTACGAAGTTGTTTGTACTGATTTCTATCTTAAGCTATGTTGGGAACAACAGAACGAACGGTAGTGCTTCATCTACATGGGACCCTTCGAATATTAATGAGTTGAAGTGTTTATGTAGTTACATATTGCTTTTTTGTAGAAAAGGAAATAAAGCTTTTGAAAATAGAAATATCGAAATTTATGCTTAAAAGCAGGGCTGTAGAATACAAGGGCTGGGTCATAGGCTTCGGACTCACGGATCCCTACGAACGCCAGCGTGTGACGTCAGTATGTTGGAACGGAGCTGACCGCTGCACTGGATGGCTGCAGTGAAGGAAGAAAGCTAACGAGCATTTCAGTGCCTTTTGCAAAGAAATGTAGCAAATGATTCATTCTACGTATTTAACACACTTAAATACAAAGAGAAAAGGCTGGAGTATAACTAATGACAAAAGAAAAGTTTCATTACATTCACACAATACGTTGAAATTTTCAGGTCACAAGTTTTCCTGCCAGCATCTTGCTCCAGCAGATGTGTACATTAAAATATATTTGATCTACGATATTACACAAATAGATCACCTGAAGTGAACAGGTTTTTTTCCCACGTTTCTTTTTCTGTTTAATTTCTTAAATTTCGAAGAGTAATCTTAAAATTGCAAATGTTTTCGTATGCTTATTTTTCGTTTTTCCTTAAACTTTATTTGCGGTGTTTTCGTAGTGAGTCTTCGACGTCTTTCTAAATCAGTATTGTTTTTGTTTTGTTTTTTCACGTAAAGCAGTAATGTACTACTTTTAAGGTAACAACACAATGAAAGGTAACACAATGTCCGTATTCATTTGTATACTCTTGTTAAAAATCTATGAATTAATGAATATATATTTTTCTATAGTGGCCCCCACTTTGGTTGAACATCAGATGTTCTTGCATTCTGAATTACTGCTATATATGCACTTATATATTAAATTAATAATTTTTTACATACGGTGCATGGAATTTCTTATGAATTTAACGCCTACGTTTTTTAACATCTCATTAACTACACCCGCGCTTTAAAGTTTCTCCTTATGCACTGAAGTAACTGACACTGAATGCCAGGTAAACAAGTAAATTTTTGCGCACGTAGTCAGCTATTTGCCCTACAGTTTTTTTTGTTTCTCTTCGCTCCCAGAGGCAAAAGAATGAGTATTTTTCACCAAGGAAAATAAATTGAGAAACCCCCCCCCCCCCCGAAACGGAGCTGCAAATTTTCGTTCCATAAAATACAATATTTATTTCACTATAGGGGAAAAGTGGTATTTTAATAATTTAATAGCAAAAAGATCCTCAGAATTTCAATTAAAAGGCTTCGAAGAAAATTTAAATGAACGAGAGGCATCCCTTTCGTATTGGTAGTTCTTTCAAGAGAAAGACGTAGCTGCATTGCGTTCCCATAACTTAATTTTGGTTATTTACCATCATATATTTAGAAACATGTGAAATATGAAATCTGTTTTTAAAATCACGCACAGTTGAAAAGTTAACTTACCAAACGAACGAAAACAAAAATTCCTGTTGTGTTCAGGCATCCGACCACACTTTAATTCCGAGAGCTTTGGGCGCAACTACTGGACTGCAACCACTTTTTCATCTTCTTCTCAGATTTTCTTTTCTGAAGTGATGATTTTCGATTGAGATGTCGTAGCCTGATGAATGTTCTTACACGAGAATAAATTCTGATTGCCTCTTTAGAAACTTGTGGGTATCTTTCTTCCAATATTTTCTTAAACTCTTGGGTAACCTGTTTTCCTTTGTGAGCCCCTTCTTTTCCGTGAATCGCAATAAATATGGTTTCGAATTCTTCAATTGTTTTAAGCCAATCTGCTGTTGGTATAGTTAACCCTCCCTGTGAAATTAAATTGATCCAAACGGAGGAATCGAAATCATCACCTACTTTATGTGAAACAGTGCCCAGAGAAGGATCTTTACCTCGAACTCGATAGGCAATGTACCCGGTCACATATTTGAGAGCTTCGTGTTCTGTGAAAGACATAAGGCAAGAACTTGAGCTGTTTTCATTAGCTTTCCACGACATTGGCACAGGTTCATTACATAAATTTGTACTCATCTGATCATCGGTCACATAATTGCAAGACAATTTAACAATTTCTTGGATATCTTTCTCTACGAAAGCGCTCTTAAGTAAATCTGCAGTCAGATAGCAATCAACTGAAGCAGGTGTTTCACAGGTGTTGAGTTTGTCTGAAAGACCTGGTAATTTATTTGCCAAAAGTAATTGTTTCAAGCAACTGATCACTTCAACTGGAGAAGGATGGTCATAAAAATTTCCGATTCCTCTTATTTGACTAAATAAACTTTCAAGGGCATCTTGAGTCAAACGGGATGTCATATTATAGGTTCCTCCAATGGATTTCAAATCTGTGTGCAGTCCGAGAAGTGATGATATCGAAACCAGTATACCCTTTTGAAATGGCAATATGTTCTTCTTTCCAAACACTCTCATTCCAGATATCGCGTTACTCATAAGTGATAATTTTTTTTTGTCTCGTAACGTATGATTCGATCCCAAAGGCTGCTTGCAGTGGCTTATTACTGGGTGGGTGTGGACGACTACTGTTCATGACATCAAAAAACGAGTCCACTAGTTCAAAAAAACTCGAAGCTTTTTCATTGCCAGTCAGTAACTGAATTGTTTTTGCTGTTGTTGCGGAAAAAAGGGTTTTGGCAGGCGCGACCTTTTGCCTTTCGTTGCCTGTCACGTTTAAAAAACAGGGTTTTAATTTGTGACAAATTCTGAGCTCGCCGTGATCCTTTTCGAAAACATCTTCTATAATTTTTGATGTGTACCATCTTCTAATACTAGTCCATTATCCAAAAAATGATTTCTAAGGAGTTTTAAGTAATGTGGAAGATCAGCGAAAACCCAAATATGTTTTTCTTCTTGATATGAATGAGGAAATGAGGATAATTCTAAGGAAATCTGAAGTTCTTTCCATAAAGTAGAACATCCTCCTAAATCAGAAACAACGGCTTTCACAAATTTTGAAGATGACAATCCGATTTTGGCGTAAATGTGACAAGGATGGTAAGTCAGATAATATTTGAAAACTTGAAAATTTTCATCGTCCTGGAGCGGGACTCGAACCCGCGTCTCCCAGAAAACGCCTAGGTATGCTAACCACTACACCACCCAGAACGACCAAGTTTCAAGTTTCCGATCAATTTGAATTTAACCATCACAGGATTCGCTAGTCGAAGCAACCGGCATTCATGTTTAGCGAATCTGGAGGTTAATAATCCTATCCCGTGATTGCCCGGAGAAGCAGATAAATCATGAAAGAAATACGGGATTACGCCATATAATACAAATTTTGAAGATGACAGGACAGACACCGCGTTTTTTTCAAAATTTGTATTATATGGCGTAATCCCGTATTTCTTTCATAATGGCTTTCACTTTTATGCCACTATTTTCCACTGCCTTTATAACTGAAAAAAGTAATTCCTTAGTCATAGTCTTCTGGAAATCAAAAAACACTGGTTGTTTCCATGGAGACAGGATTCCTCTAGCCAACATAAACTGAACTCTAGAAAATGGACCTAAAATTTGAACTTCAGTGGCATCGTAGCACAATTTGCTATCTATGTGCATTTCATCGAAACTGAAAATGCAAACTTTTTCGGCTTCGATCATAGTTAGATCATAGCCTTTTGTCATAAGCAGTGGCACATTGCGTAAAATTCCTGGTCTGCAAGAGAACTTTGCGCACCACCTTTTCAGCATGCTCGCACTTGGTAGTGGAATGCCTATTTTAGTTTTCCAAAAATCGTAACTCTTTCTAGAAAGTGCTCTAGTTACAATCTAATTACAATCCCCCTGGAAATGTCTAGTTACAATCCCCCTGGAAATTTCTTCAGCTTCCCAAATAATTTTTCTTTTTCCTTCAACTATTGCTTGCAGTTGTGTCGCAGTTAATACACTTTTAATACGCGCTTCCATTTTTAACAGTTTTTTATTCTTTAAATCACTAATTTTCAGCTTCGTTTTCAAAACTCTGTTTTCACACAACAGTCGTTGCATTCGTAATTTTCTCTGTCGTCTTCCGTTAGCTTTTATTTTTAACTCCTTGGTTCTCTCCAGTTTTAAAAGTTGAATTTCTTTTTTAAGGGATGCAACATTTTCAAGCAACAATCTATTTTTCTCCGTTATTTTGATACAGGAAGAACAACTGATATCACCTGATGTTTCATCAACTTCATAACAGAGATCCTGCGTTTCTTGCACACAAACCTTTTTCGGACTTAAATTATCCATTCGATCGAAAGCACTGTTTAAAGTATCTCGTTTGCGCTTTCTGTTACATCGTGAAGTGACACAGTGTCCGTTTTGCTGACAGTTCGGCAGACTCAGGATAGGCACCGCGTTTTGTTTCAGTGTTTTTTTCTCCGGGAGTCCAAGTAGGTGATTTTTTAAATCATCTTCGTAATCGGAAGAATGAAAATATTCGCTGCAAACTCTAGCATTCGCTACATTCACAGTCTGACCTGTAGCACTTGTTCAGCCATTCTTTCACCAAATCTGGATTTTTCAAAGGAAATGCATGGTACACAATACATTGAGACTGACTTTTAGTTTTTTTGTAATGATTCTTACAAGTAGCTACAGCACAACTCGACATTGTTATAAGTATTTCAATGTAAACTAACTAAACGATTTCTCTAAGAGCAAATTTTAAGAGCTGAATACTTATCCACACAAAGCAAAGAAAAGAATACAGCGTAAGTAGAGAGACCCTTCACGGGAGCTTCACGTTTCCAACCAGAGTTCCAACACAGTGACGTCAGAAACAGGTCATCAGTCACCGCTGAGGGGATCCGTGGTGGCAAAATTTCTTCAAAGGAATTACCCAGCCCTTGTATTCTATCAGCCCTGCTTAAAAGTGGCAAAAAAAGAAACCCCTACGAGGGAATTAACATGAAAAAATCCTGCAGAGAGAAAAAAGTCTCAGCTTTTCTCATTAAAATAATACATAACATGGTATTAAAGTACTGTTTTAGTATCATTTTACTCCTATGTATTACCTCTTCCTATTGCATGATTCTGGCAACCCAATGAAGACATGCCTTGCCACTGATGGCAACTTTTTCATAACAATTACAAAAAGATAAACAAGAAAGATGACACCGAATTTTCGGTAGTAATGAGCGCGTCTCTTGAATCCTTTTCGACATGAAAAATATACTTCAAAGCAGATTTTTAGAAAATCTAAAAATTCAGTGAAAAAGAAAATACACTTGCACCACCTAAAGAAAAACTGTGCATACTTTAAAATGCGTAATAAAAGCAGGTAATTCCTAGAAAATGAAACCGGTTTAAAAAATTAAATCGGATTCCTGCTATCAATCAAAATATCCAAAAATAAAAATAGCTACTTACGCACAGTAGTGGCGGAAAAGCATGTTACGAAAATTAGCAAATTGTGTACCAAAAGTTTCTCATAGCTCGTTGAAGGTATCAGAGACAAAGGGGTTTCAAATCGAACAGATAGAAGAGGACATATACAGGAAAACATATAGCTTTATACCCTCCGCGGGAAATATTTGTGTTACTTAAAGAAGAAAATGGTTCAAAATATTCTTCATACACTGGAAAACCTAAGTGGTGTGAATTCACGGAAAATTTCTGAAAATAACTTGCAGTAAAATTGCCGGTAGGTGCCCGTCTTTTATTTTCAGAAATTTCCGTTTTTAAGAGTGCCCGTTTATTTTAATTTTCGTAATTTCACAGATCTTCCGTGGTCAGAAATTCCGTTTATTTCAGAACAGGGACGTCGTTAGACTTCGAAATCAGGATGTGCGACGACTGGGCGAGCATTATTTTTGGTGGGGCAGGCTTCATTGCAACATTTTATAACGAAACACTGAAATCAATCAATAAAATGATTCAAGGTCGTTAAACCTTCAGTCATTTTTATTGATTGAAGGTTTAACGACCACCGTGAGCAACTCAATGGGCTATAAGCAGTCGTCCATCCCTAATTTTGGGTCACTGGTTCCAGGGAAGGGCGAGAGCCCTTACCGTGAAACAAACACAACATCCATTCCTCACTGTTGGCAGAACCAGGACTCTTCTCGGACGAATGGACATAAACCACTCTTAGACCACTGCACCACCGGGGGAGGGGAGTGGTTTTAATGCTTTTCACTACCTACTACAAAGAAATTCGTGCAATCTTTACCCCTTCCACCTAAATACATGTACATACATGGTTCTGACTATAGTTACTACGCCACTGGTGTAAGACAGAAGTGTCGGTAGAATGTCGCCTTCAACTTTTTGCTTACTCTGAATGCATTGTCTTAAAACTGTTTTTCAAAGTTTGGCATTTTTGCTTACGAAATTACAGTATATATATCATCATCATCATCATTGTCAACCATTATCAATCCACTGCTGGACGAAGGTCTCCCCAAGTTTCCTCCACAAAGGTCTGTTTTGTGCCAGTCTCCTCCATGTCACTCCCGCATACTTTCGAATTTCATTCACCCATCTTCCATGTGGTCTTCTTCTGGGTCTTTTCCTGTCCCTTGGAATCCAATCGAAAATTTCGGCTGTCCATCGATGGTCTGTCCTTCTGGCAGTATGTCCAGCCCATTGCCATTTCAGGGATTTAACTCTGATCATAATGTCTTCCACTCTTGTCATTTTTCGGATCCACGAGTTCCTCTTCTTATCTCTCCTGGTTACACCAAGCATACACCTCTCCATGCTGCTTTGATTTATCTGCAGCCTTTGTACGTCTTTTTTAGTTAAGGTCCACGTCTCTGCACCATACGTAAGCACTGGAAGGATGCATTGATCAAACACTTTTCTTTTAAGACATAATGGCATATTGCTCTTAAAAATTATACTGTTTCTTCCAAAAGCTCTCCAGGCAAGTTTTATACGCCGATTAATTTCTTCATCAATGTGACCCTCACTTGATATCTGCTGTCCAAGATAAACATACGTGTCTGTTATCTCCAGCTTTTCTCCATCAATCGATAAATCTTCATTTCTTGTAAAAGCATTGAACATCACTTTTGTCTTCTGAAAGTTCATTTTTAATCCCACTTCTTTACTCTTGTCAGCAAGTTCCTGGATCATACTCTGCAGCTCTGATGGGGTAGTTGCAAAAATGACTATGTTATCAGCAAAACGAAGGTGGGTTAGATAATCTCCATTAATCTTTATCCCTTTGTTTTCCCAGTTCAGTGATTGAAAGACATTTTTCAATGTAGCATTAAAGAGCTTCGGAGATATGGTGTCACCTTGTCTCAATCCCTTTCCAATTTTTATGTGTGTTGTATTTTCAAACAGCCGAATCTTTGCACTTGCATTTTCATAGATGTTATTAATAATATTAATGTATGCATCTTCAATACCGCAGGTTTTCAGAGCCATTGTAACTGCTGATGGTTTCACCGAATCAAAGGCTTTTTCATAATCGATAAAAGCCATGCACAATGGAAGTTCATATTCCCTCGCTCTTTCAATTAGTTCTCTCAGCACGTGGATATGATCTATTGTGCTGTAGCCACTCCTGAATCCAGCTTGTTCTCTCGGTTGAGCCATGTCCAGTGTTACCTTCAAGCGGTGTGAAAGAACTTTAGTGAAGATTTTATAAACCACTGATAGGAGGCTGATAGGTCTGTAGTTCCTGAGATCCTTAATGTCACCTTTCTTATGTAGCAGGATCATTGTAGCGTTGTTCCAATCCTCAGGAATCTTCCCTTCATTAAGGCATCGAGTGAAAATTTGGGCGAGTACTGTTTCGATTTCTCCACTTGCTTCTTGTATGATGTCTACAGTAATTCCATCTTCTCCTGGAGCTTTTCCCCGCTTCATGTTCTTGATTGCATGTGCAACTTCTGCTGGGAGGACTGGAAGAATTCTGGTACCTTTCATGATGTCTGGAGTACATGTATCATCCCTTTCATATAATTTGGAGTAGAAATCTTTCACTCTTGTCAAAATTTCGCCTCTATTTCTTGTTACAGAACCATCTTCTTTTCTCAGTGCCATAATCTGTTTTCTTCCCTTACTGAGATGTCCCTTTGCTATCTTTAGGCTTTGGTTGTTTTCAATTGCTTTCCTTACTAGTTCACAGTTGAATTTCCTTACGTCTTCAGTGATACTTTTTCGTACTGTCTTGCATAGCTCTATATATTCCACTTTGGAAGTCACATCTTCTTTAGTTGTCCTCATCTCTCTTCTTTTTTGCATCAACATTTTGGTTTTTCCTGATAATTTGTTCACATGCAACTTGTTCTTAAACACACCTAATTTTGTTGCTGTTTCCATAAGAGCTTTGGTTACTTTTTTGTTAACTTCAGAAATATCCACTTCTTCCGATGTTAGGCCTTCTAAAGCAGAGAATCTGTTCTTCAGTTCCAACTTGAAGGTATTATGGTGTTTTTTAAGGTTGGTTATGTCAATAGATTTTGTTTGTCTTATGAGCTTGCCACGTTCAAGTTTAGTGTTGAGGTGCATCTTACATCTCACCAATCTATGGTCACTACCTGTGTTGAACTTGTTTAGCACATTGCAGTCTTCTATGACGAATTTTTTGTTACACATAATAAAATCAATTTCACTTGTCGTCCCATTTGGATGTCTCCATGTCCATTTCCTGTGTGGCTTTTTCTTGAAAAAGGAGTTCAAGATGAAAAACCCTTTTGCCTCTGCAAACTCAACGAGAGTATTTCCACGCTGGTTTCTGTTGCCGTGACCGAATTTACCTACTGAAGTTTCATTCTGTTGCCGTTGTCCTATTTTTGCATTGAAATCTCCCATAATTATCTTTAAGTGCTGCTTACCTTTATTATTTAGATGACGAATTTCCTCATAAAATTTTTCAATTTCTTCTTCAGGATGACTTGTGGTGGGTGCATAAGTTGGAATAATCTGAGCCTGGTATCTTCACCAGAGTTGGATAACGAGTCGTGCAGCTCTGTCAGAGGAACTTTCAACTTCTACAACTTTATCCTTCAGTTTCTTGTTTATTATAAATCCAAGACCACTAGTTTTGCCAGTATCAGTTCCCACGATAGTAGAAGAGATGTCCACTTTTCAGTTCAATGAGATTTTCTCCTTTTCTCCTTACCTCACTTAGCCCAACGATGTCCCACTTGATCCTTTGTAGTTCCTCTTCCAATTCAAGAATCCTTGAATCAGAAGATAGGGAGCGTCCATTATACGTAGCCAAAGTCAGCATCAGATGGCAGCCTAGTTCGGTCCTCCGGGGAATCTTAGCACCCCCTGCCTTCATGTCGCACTGGCCGCTGCCTTGGCCAGGTACATTCCAGCTGCCGGAGACTGAGGGCCAAGATTTAAGTTGTGGAGTCATTTTGGAGGGGTTTGGCCATAACTCACCACGCTGGCCAAGCGGGTTGGTGAGTGTGGGATAGCATTTCCTCTAATCCCGATGGTATAGTTATACCGCTATTGGCGTCGGGATTAGAGGAAATGATATATATCATCATCATCATCATTGTCAACCATTATCAATCCACTGCTGGACGAAGGTCTCCCCAAGTTTCCTCCACAACGGTCTGTCTTGTGCCAGTCTCCTCCATGTCACCCCTGCATACTTTCGAATTTCATCCACCCATCTCCCATGTGGTCTTCTTCTGGGTCTTTTCCTGTCCCTTGGAATCCAATCTAAAATTTCGGCTGTCCATCGATGATCTGTCCTTCTGGCAGTATGTCCAGCCCATTGCCATTTCAGGGATTTAACTTTGATCATGATGTCTTCCACTCTTGTCATTTTTCGGATCCACGAGTTCCTCTTCTTATCTCTCCTGGTTACACCAAGCATGCACCTCTCCATGCTGCTTTGAGTTGTCTGCAGTCTTTGTATATCTCTTTTAGTTAAGGTCCACGTCTCTGCACCATACGTAAGCACTGGAAGGATGCATTGATCAAACACTTTTCTTTTAAGACATAATGGCATATTGCTCTTGAAAATTATGCTGTTTCTTCCAAAAGCTCTCCAGGCAAGTTTTGTACGCCGATTAATTTCTTCATCAATGTGACCCTCACTTGATATCTGCTGTCCAAGATAAACGTACGTGTCTGTTATCTCCAGCTTTTCTCCATCAATCGATAAATCCTCATTTCTTGTAAAAGCATTGAACATCACTTTTGTCTTCTGAAAGTTCATTTTTAATCCCACTTCTTTACTCTTGTCAGCAAGTTCCTGGATCATACTCTGCAGCTCTGATGGGGTAGTTGCAAAAAATGACTACGTCATCAGCAAAACGAAGGTGGGTTAGATAATCTCCATTAATCTTTATCCCTTTGTTTTCCCAGTTCAGTGACTGAAAGACATTTTCCAATGTGGCATTAAAGAGCTTCGGAGATATGGTGTCACCTTGTCTCACTCCTTTTCCAATTTTTATGTGTGTTGTATTTTCAAACAGCCGAATCTTTGCACTTGCATTTTCATAGATGTTATTAATAATATTAATGTATGCATCTTCAATACCGCAGGTTTTCAGAGCCATTGTAACTGCTGATGGTTTCACGGAATCAAAGGCTTTTTCATAATCGATAAAAGCCATGCACAATGGAAGTTCATATTCCCTCGCTCTTTCAATTAGTTCTCTCAGTACGTGGATATGATCTATTGTGCTGTAGCCAATCCTGAATCCAGCTTGTTCTCTCGGTTGAGCCATGTCCAGTGTTACCTTCAAGCGGTGTGAAAGAACTTTAGTGAAGATTTTATAAACCACTGATAGGAGGCTGATAGGTCTGTAGTTCCTGAGATCCTCAATGTCACCTTTCTTATGTAGCAGGATCATTGTAGCGGTGTTCCAATTCTCAGGAATCTTTCCTTCATTAAGGCATCGAGTGAAAATTTGGGCGAGTACTGTTTCGATTTCTCCACTTGCTTCTTGTATGATGTCTGCAGTAATTCCATCTTCTCCTGGAACTTTTCCCCGCTTCATGTTCTTGATTGCATGTGCAACTTCTGCTGGAAGGACTGGAGGAACTCTGGTACTGGTATCTTTCATGATGTCTGGAGTGCATGTATCATCCCTTTCATATAATTTGGAGTAGAAATCTTTCACTCTTGTCAAAATTTCGCCTCTATTTCTTGTTACAGAACCATCTTCTTTTCTCAGTGCCATAATCTGTTTTCTTCCCTTACTGAGATGTCTCTTTGCTATCTTTAGGCTTTGGTTGTTTTCAATTGCTTTCCTCACTAGTTCACAGTTGAATTTCCTTACGTCTTCAGTGATACTTTTTAGTACTGTCTTGCATAGCTCTATATATTCCACTTTGGAAGTCACATCTTCTTTAGTTGTCCTCATCTCTCTTCTTTTTGCATCAACATTTTCGTTTTTCCTGATAATTTGTTTACATGCAACTTGTTCTTAAACACAGCTAATTTTGTTGCTGTTTCCATAAGAGCTTTGGTTACTTTTTTGTTAACTTCAGAGATGTCCACTTCTTCCGATGTTAGGCCTTCTAAAGCAGAGAACCTGTTCTTCAGTTCCAACTTGAAGGTATTATGGTGTTTTTTAAGGTTGGTTATGTCAATAGATTTTGTTTGTCTTATGAGCTTGCCACGTTCAAGTTTAGTGTTGAGGTGCATCTTACATCTCACCAATCTATGGTCACTACCTGTGTTGAACTTGTTTAGCACACTGCAGTCTTCTATGACGAATTTTTTGTTACACATAATAAAATCAATTTCACTTGTCGTCCCATTTGGATGTCTCCATGTCCATTTCCTGTGTGGCTTTTTCTTGAAGAAGGAGTTCAAGATGAAAAACCCTTCTGCCTCTGCAAACTCAACGAGAGTATTTCCACGCTGGTTTCTGTTGCAGTGACCGAATTTACCTACTGAAGTTTCATTCTGTTCCCGTTGTCCTATTTTTGCATTGAAATCTCCCATAATTATTTTCAAGTGCTGCTTACCTTTATTATTTAGATGACAAATTTCCTCATAAAATTCTTCAATTTCTTCTTCAGGATGACTTGTGGTGGGTGCATAAGTTTGAATAATCTGAGCCTGGTATCTTCTCGATAGTTGGATAACGAGTCGTGCAGCTCTGTCAGAGGAACTTTCAACTTCTACAACTTTATCCTTCAGTTTCTTGTTTATTATAAATCCAACACCACTAGTTCTGCCAGTATCTGTCCCACGATAGTAGAAGAGATGTCCACTTTTCAGTTCGATGAGATCTTCTCCTTTTCTCCTTACCTCACTTAGCCCCACGATGTCCCACTTGATCCTTTGTAGTTCCTCTTCCAATTCAAGAAGCCTTGAATCAGAAGATAGGGAGCGTCCGTTGTACGTAGCCAAGGTCAGCATCAGATGGCAGCCTAGTCCGGTCCTCCGGGGATTCTTAGCACCCTCTGCCTTCATGTTGCACTGGCCGCTGCCTTGGCCAGGTACATTCCAGCTGCCGGAGACTGAGGGCCAAGATTTAAGTTGTGGAATCATTTTGGAGGGGTTTGGCCATAACTCACCACGCTGGCCAAGCGGGTTGGTGAGTGTGGGATAGAATTTCCTCTAATCCCGATGGTATAGTTATACCGCTATTGGCGGTCGTCAGAGCCCCTTTAGTGGGAACAGGATGCACCACGAGAAGGCGGGGTTGACATATATATCCAGTCTCTTCCGAGCCACTGAAGCATGCTTCCGAATTTCATCCTCCCATTGCCCACGTGGTTTCCTTCTTTTTCTTCTGTGTCTTTTCTTGACCGTTGGTATCCGATTTCAGTTGCCCACTACTGGTCAGTTCTTCTAGCAATATGTCTAGTACATTGCCAGTTGATTCATGAATTCACCTTCCTATCTTTCCTCGTTACGCCAAGCGAGCATCTCTCCATATTTCTTGGAGTTGTCATCAGCCTTTGAATATCTTTCTTAGTTAAAGAGGTAGGGTGATGGGCAGCTGACATGGGCATCCCCCGCGCGGAGTAGGACTGGCCCAAACCGCACGCAGGCGATTAATAGGCGGACAGCAAGGCTTCCGAACAATTTATCGCAAGCGACGAACATGGGCATACGTGGTGATCTCAGCGACTTCGGCAGTGGACGCATTGTCGGCGCAAGACTGACTGGTCATTCAATCACCCCAGAGCTCCTGTATCAAGTGTGTACCGCGAGTATGCCATCGACGGATGTACCAGCGCCCAGAGAGCAAGCAGTGGAAGACCACACGCCGCTAATGACCTGGGGTCAACGTAGACTATCTAGGCTCGTACAGACCGACCGACTGGCAAAGGCGGCGCAAATGATATGCTGGTTAAATGTCAGAGGCCCAGCGAGGGCACCTTTGCATACTCTGGGCTACAGGCGCTGACGCCATACTCTTGTGCCCCTGTTGACAGGTCGTTATCAGACATTACGCCTCACCTAGGTCCAGGAAGAAGAGAACTGGACGTCTGTAGAGTGGCGTCACGTCGTGTGATCAGATGATTCCCATTTTCAGCTGTACCGAGCTGACGGGATGGAGCAGTAGAAGACCACACGCCGCTAATGACCTGGGGTCAACATAGACTAGCTAGGCTCGTACAGACTGACCGACTGGATACGGCGGCGCAAATGATATGGTGGTTAAATGTCAGAAGCTCAGCGAGCGCACGTTGCATACTCTGGGCTACAGGCGCTGACGCCATACTCTTGTGTCACTGTTGACAGGTCGTTATCAGACATTACGCCTCACCTGCGGCCAGGAAGAAGAAAACTGGACGTCTGTAGAGTGGCGTCACGTCGTGTGATCAGATGAATCCCATTTCAGCTGTACCGAGCTGACGGGAGGGTGCGTGCGATAGCATAAAGCCATGGCCCCGTCGTGCCAGGTCGGCCCTGTTCAAGGCCAAAGAATATCTAACGAGAAGAAGTTAAGGCTCAGCGAGACGTAACTAGCGCCGCCATATCTTCAGAGAAAAAATGCACTGTACAGGAGCCAACATACAGGCTGATGCCGGAGCAGACAGATCAAAGTGCGCATGCGTATTTCTGTTGACTTCAGTTCTTTGGGTAAAAAACAGTCAGCCGAGCTACTCACAGTACGTAATTGTTACCTTCTCGGTAGCATAATCACTTCGCAAATCGGATATGTTAGTTTTGAACGTCAATCGGGTTAGTTAATGCTTTTGTTTGTTCTTCAGTTTTTCAGAAACATTTTCAGTAACGCCAAATACTAGTATTACCGCGGAATTTTCTATATCCCCGTGTAACATTTAAATTTCATCCGTATAATTTTGCGTATTTATTTTTTTTTTATTTTTACTCTAAAGCGGTAGGAAATAAATATTTAAATTGCCAAAATAGAATATCAATGATTAAAAATTACTTTCCACTGAAGCTGAGCCAGGCTACCCGAAAGTTTCGGTTGATAATTAGAACAGTCTTAATTGCACTCAAGCCAAAAGAAAAGGGAAAATTATATTTTTTTCTCCCGTAAACTTGATGAAAATACCCGGATGGGAAGGAAAAGAAAGGAAGACATTCACGGTTCTTTTTTTCTCACGGAACGCACGGAAGGAAAGCATAATAGCAGAGTCTCGTCGTCGAAGCCGAGAGAAAAGCAGGAGCGCAATAAATCCTTTTGGGGGCGTCACCCCTTTTCTCAAGCAACGCTTGCGAGCATCTCTGTATTGTACGGGGTAGCGACGAAATTCGGGATAAGTCACGTCGCCGGAAATACCTACGTGACAATCTTCGCTCCCAAGTAACTAGGTGCGGCCAATTAACAAAAAGGTGCGAGAACAAGTTGACAACTGAAAGAAGACCTAATTTTTGGGAAAGTGACTCGAACTGAACGGATAGCAAGCGAATCGCATAGCAGGGCTATCTGTAAGGGCCAATGGCATGACCCGAAGCGATTCTGACGGCCGGACCATCACGCTCCAAAGATGGACACCGGACACGAAAAAACAGAAATATTAACTGAATTGGAATGAAAAGGACAAGACTAAAGACTAGAGACTCGAAGAGATAACGAGGGACTCCAGAATCACTCGAGAATGGCAGTCTGAGTAGAAGAGAGGTCTCAGCGTTTTCGGAGGAGGGATGTTTCCACGACAGATGATAAAGTAGTTAGGAGTTTTTAAATAGTCTACGACCAGCCGGCAACCCAGTTTCACGATCGGAGCTTCCCAAGGAAAAGAGGGTATGATGACTTTTATCTTACGCATTGCAGATTCAAGCCTCATAGCTTTGCATGTGCTATGCAGGACTAGTTACCCAAAAGTCTCTCATATAGTGCATTGATAATTTTCCTCTGGTGCACCGCGCCGTGTTTTAAACCAGTAACTAAAGTTTAAAGTCAATAATATTTAAGTGCATTATACCTGTTTGAAATAAATAACTAAATTGTTTAGCTAAAACAAGCAACCTCACCAGCACATTGTACCTAGCATTAAGACCATCTTCTAAAGAAAATAAACAGTTAAATTTAATTCACGTGTCACTCAGATCATTTCTCCAAATGTCATTACAGTTCAATTAGTGATTTTCTTATTGTTATTCATGCAACTTTTTATTTTAACTTCTTTGCGGCATATGAATAAGCATGGAAACCCCATGCTAATTCATATGAAACACAACGCGATGCATTTGTCGACCCTGAGCTTGGAGACCCTTATTTAGGGAATCCAAATTCATTATTGACACCACTAGGCGAAATTTTGGGAGTGAATTGTTTAGAATTGAATTTTGACCTTTTAACTTTTTCGCACTACGGCGAATAAGACGTAGTACTGGTTCGCTGATACCCGACAGGGAGCGATAATAAAACTTATAGAAAATTCCGCGGTAACACTAGGGAATGTCTGCATTTTGTACGGATCCTTAGGCCTAACTGTAATATTTGCTGAAATTTAATTAAAATAGTAATACTAATGTCATTGCATATTTTTCTCACCGAAATAAGGGATGGGCGAGATATCAGAAAACAGCAACAACAACAACAAAAAACTGCTCTGAGCAAATGGTCATCAGATCGAAGGAAACCATCGTGTATCAAAGAAAAGCTTCACTGTCAAAGTGCGTGTTTTGCTCCTGAATGTTAACTTTCCCGCAGAGCATATTATCTCTTAAGATCTGGTGGCGCTGTTGCCGCCTGTTTTACGTTATCTCTATGAGAGTTGACCTTCTTTAAGCGTTAGATATTCTTTGTCAAGGCGGTGGCAGCTCCGGGATAGTTTGGGACCTTTCTCGTGGGACACATAAGTTCCCTTAGTATGTCTGGAGAGGTCCTTAAACGCTGCGCTCTACTAAAATATGTTGGTTGATCACCTACACGCTTTCATGGCCTTCGCGCATACTACGGCCGATGGTCTGTTACAACGCGACAATGCGCCGTCTTATAGGGCTGAAACCCAATCATGGTTCCAGGAACACTATTTTGAGTTTGGAGCCATCCAGTGCCATGGATTTAAACCCTGTGGAAGCTCTATGGACTGCCGTGGAGAGGATCATCAAATCCATGGATCATGGACCAACGTCTTGAGTGGAGTTGCGGACAGTGCTGCAACAGGTATGGCTGGCATTACCTGGGAAACTCAGCGCATCTGGTGAAGTGGATGCCTCGGTGTGTACAGGCTGTTGTTCACGCTAGAGAAGGACCAACACTGTGTTACAAAGGGTATAACGAAGTAAATTTCTCCGTCATTTCTGTCCACGCTAGGATTCGAACCCGGATCCCCTCATTCCGGAATAAGTCACTCTACCAATTGAGCTACGCGGACGTTTTATTCTGATTCCTATCTGCCTTTATGTCGTGTGCGTCCTTCTGGCAGGTACGTCACATCTCCTGGTACGTTACAAGGGTAAGTCGAAAGTTTTGCAACTTTGCATAAACGCATGCGCTGCGGCGGGTATGTCACGTGTTTAAACTAATTCAAGTCGCACACTGCAGTCAGTCGAAAGGGATATAAAGTGGTAGTCGTTGCTGTGAACAGCATTGCACGTCGTCGTTCTGTCTGTGGTTGGGATGCCTAAAAGGTGAACAGCCACAACCGGCTAATTAGGGAACTTTTGCTTTACGAGTTTGAACTCGGCCATAACGCTGCTCAAACAACACGAAATGTTTGTCATGCGAAAGGGGAAGGTTCCGTGGACCACAGCACCGCAACCAAATGATTCAAGAAATTTCGCTCAGGTGACAGAAACCTCGACGATCAGCCAAGGTCAGGTAAGCCACGAAACATGAATTCGGAGGCCGTCGAGGCAAATCCAACAACCAGCACTCGGAGATTATCAGGTGAGCTGGGCATGTCA
Organism: Macrothele yani; assembly: GCA_039090855.1. Lineage (NCBI taxonomy): Eukaryota > Metazoa > Arthropoda > Arachnida > Araneae > Macrothelidae > Macrothele > Macrothele yani. The sequence continues at coordinate 9,307,630 of CM076994.1, read as the reverse complement.
CAGACCACCGTGGTTCGTCACCTTCAGGACCTCGGCAAGGTCTACAGGAGCTGCCGCATTGTCCCTCACGAACTGACGCCAGCTGAAGTGTGCACGAAATACCTAGAAAACCAGCGCAATGTACGTTTCATCAAGAGAATTGTTACGTACGATGAAAAGTGGGTCTATTTCTGTAATCCTAACAAACAACGGCAGTGGTTGAGCCCGGGCCAGCTTCCTGAACCTGTTGCCAAACGTGAACGCTTCGAGCACAAGGTGATGCTCAGCGTCTAATGGAATTTCGTGGGGGTAATCCATTATGAATTTGTTCCAGACGGTCGGACCATCAACGTCAACCTTTACTCTGAACAGCTGGAGCGTATGTATGCTATTTTGGAGGAGAAGTACCCGGCACTTGTGAACAGAAAGCACGCTCTCCTACAGCAAGACAATGCTCGGCCTCATACCTCGCGAACGACATGGGAAAAGCTCCACGAATTTGAGGGCATTGAACTCATGCCACACCCAGCATATTGTCTGGACCTTGACCGTCGGATAATTACTTGTTCCGGTCCATGGCCCACTTCCTTCGCGGGCGGCACTTCAACAACCAGGAGGAGGTGGCAGCTGGGGTGAAGGAGTTCTTCGCCTCGAAGGACAAGAACTGGTACCACGGTGGAATCGGGGAACTGGCAGACAGATGGCTAAAGACGGTGCAATACGATGGCCTATGGTTTGAATTTTAGTCAGCTTTCGACGTAAAGGTTCGTATGAAGACATAAAGTGATCCAAATATTGCGGAACTTTTGACTCACCCTCTGTGTGTAGGTATCTCTAATGTTTCGTCTATTAAGTGTACTTTTATTTTAAGATATAATGAAAATTTTCATTTGAAAATTGTACTTCCTGCGAAAATGTCTCTAACCAATTCTGATACGCCTACACATTTCTGCTTCCATATTTTCCTCGCTTGATGTCTGTTGTCCAAGGTAAATATAAGAAATATAAGCAGTGATTACTTCTAGTGGATACCTTGAAGAAGAAATCCCATTTCACTGTTGTAGTTATTTTTCTTTTATATCTTACTTCTTATATCTTATCTATATCTATATATATATATATATCAGTCAGTGTTGTTATCACACATTTCTCATTACGAAGATACCTCCATCCGAAGTAATCACATTAGAAGAAGTCCACAGTGTACTTCTTTGTGCTTTTTTTTTTTTTTTTTTTTTTTTGTCTGATTAAAAAAAAACACTCTCGTAAATTCCTGAAATTTATATTTTTCTTACAAACTGGAGGTCATTAATTAGTAGTTCCGCAGATACCATCCCAGTGGGAGGAAGAAAAATGTTTCTCAAAAGAGAAACGTCTTGGCGAATGTAAGCAGCAAAGAAATTTTTTCCGAAAAAGCAAATGAAAACAACAAGCAAAAGAAACAGCTTCTCTGGTGAAAAAAAGGCAGCTTTTCTGTTTGGGAAACACACACACACAAAAAAAGCAGGGAAGTCAAACAAAAAAGCAGCTAAGACGGAAAACAAAAAGGCTTTCTTTTTTTTTTCAATTAGAAATATGAACGGGAATGTGCAGTTTGGGCATAACTAGTTCAGCGTTTAGAAAAAAAGAACTGAAGTCTGAGACGGATTGATACCTATAAGAAGTAAAGAAAAAAAAAGATGCTGAAGAGAACAAGGAGGAAAGAAGTAAAAGAAATGAAAAAAAAAACTGCAGCAGTGAAACGCGATTCGCGTTGTGCGAAAAAAGTAACAGAAACATCGCACAGTAATGATCAAACCGGAAAAAGAAAATGGTTAAAATCAAATGGACCATAAAAACAGGAATAACGGGAAGGAAGAAGATCGCGCACGTAAAAGGGAACGGAGAAGTTTGTGGTAGAAAGCGGAGAAATGGTTAGTAAGAGAAAAAAGAACTGTGAGGAAGACCCAACGAAAAAGAATAAAAAAAAACCGAGGGAGAGGAAAAGGTATGGGGTAGATCGCATACACGAGAAACATGTTTATGTGTGTAAACTATCGCTTTTCTCCGTTTCGATCGTTCACCTCCGTGAGACGAATGCGAAACAAACAAAATAACGAAGTCTAGACCTCATCCAATGATATACCAAGGAAGATGAGCAAAGGAGTTTTCCCCTGACAAATCCGAGATCAGGCAGTTGAAGAGAAGAAGGCGCCACCTCCATCGTGACGTCACTGAATGATCGTGTGAGATGTGGGGGAGCGAATCACGAGAGTGGTTGAAATTCGTCTCGATGAAGCGATCGATATGATGCAGATGTTCCATCAGTATCCTTCTAAACACAATCAAATAAGTGCAGCTGAGCTTGGATTGCAGGTAGGCACATGTTGCTTTCCTTCTTATTTCTTTTCCCGATGTGCATTAAATCGCGTTGTAGTGTGACTTCCGAAAATTCACATTTATTGATTTCTTTAAATACTAGCGACGCAATGTACCTCGCGAGAAAGCTCTATACGATTTAATATAATGTTATTAATCAACTTGGTCAAAAACAGAAATGAAAAATTACTTCAGGGGGAATGTTTATAAAAGAATATGTCATTTTATAATTCTAGCAGTTATTTTTCTACGCAAAAAACCATGCACGAGACATCTAAGATTGAAAGGAGTTATATTCTTAAATACTTTATTTATACTACATCTCTTATTATTTTCCTGTCCGATGAAACTTGACTGAAATCGTGAAATTTTTGAAAGACGTCAAATGTATAATAATGTATACCAGGGGCATGTATAGATTTTTTTTTTCGTATGTGGGCAGTAGACAGAAAATGGAAGTTTCTAAAATGCGTCCAGATAAAATAAAAGTTAATGAAAAATAAAAGAAAAAAAATAAAGCATTATTTTCTAATATAGATGCATTTTTATTAAATTGAAACATTTTTTCCAATGCAAGCAGCATCTTAACAAAAAAAAAATGAAACACTTTTGAGGGTGGCCAAGGACCCTTGTGTCCCCTCTGAATACGCCCCTGATGTATACAGTAGAATCCGCTTATAACGAGGGGTTCGGGGACCGACAGAAACCCTCGTAAAATCCGGGAACTCGCTAAATACGTTCGTGGGTGAAAATTTCCACTATGCTTACCGATAATGTGCATACGCGCTTACATTACATATTCATAACAATTGGATATACTTGAAAGATTTTATTATTTAATTAACTGCATTAGTACTGTAGTTAATTAATTAAATCTATCAAGTATATTCAACTTGACGGCCACATGAGACTGGATGCTTTTTAACTACACGGCATACATGAAGCAAAAGAATCGCCGATCCTTCCAATGCAATGCTCACTTGGAGAGTGAAAGGGGCAATAGACGCATATCCAGGAATTGTTATCTCCTGTTTTCCCCAGGTGACAATCTCATTCCATTACTTTCCCGATCTCTCTCTCTCTCTCTCTCTCTGCAACTGTATATACTGTATATAAGCCAACACTTGCTTTGGTTTTTTGGGCATCCGGAGGTTTATATTTTGATTTTACCTGGGTTTGGAATGATCTCTCATATTATTAGATCTTCTGTTGGCAAACGGGAGCCCTTTAGGACATTAGGAATGATTTATGCTATGCCTGGAATTAGTAAGATAGGGTTTGTAGTGGGCTCATCATATGTTTTCAGTAGGAATGGATGTGGATACTCGGGTTTATTTTACTGCTGCGACCATAGTGTTTGCTGTTCCTACTGAAATTAGAGTATTTAGATGAATAGCAACACTTTACGGGTCTTATTTGAAGTTAGATGTGCTTTTACCCTGGTGTGTTTGTTTCTTTTTTGTTCACTTTAGGGGCGTTAACAGGGGTGGTTTTAGCTCATTTTCCCCTCGATATTGTTTTTCGTGATACTTATTGCGTTGTTGCTCATTTTTTTAGGTGTATAAATAAGTTTTAAGACAAAGGCAACATGTAATTTGAGAGAAAACAACAATACCTTTACGAATCAAAATATGCGCCATCATTATCTATCGCCTTCCGCCATAGGTCGGACAGCTGACGGATTCCAGCCATGAAGAATACTTCGTCGTGTGACGCAATGAAGTCGTCAACCCATTTTTGCACTTCGTCACATGTCCGAAACCGTACAGCAGACAAACCATATTGCATCGATCGGAACAAAAGATAGTCTGAAGTGGCTATGTCGGGACTATACGCCGTTAGCTCCAAAACTTCCCAGCCAAGCGTTAATAACGTTTCCTTGGCCGATTTCGCGACATGCGGCGTAGCGTTGTCATGCAATAATTTCACGGGACGCAATCCTTTGACTGTGAATGGATGTTTCCGACAGATTTCCTGTTTCAATCGTAGCAATTGTGGCTTGTAGCGATTAGCAGTAACAGTTTGATCCTGTTTCAGTAGTTCACAATACAGCACACCCTTCACATCCCACCAGATGCACAGAAAAACTTTCTTGGAGTGAATATTGCGTTTCGGTGTCGAAGTCGGTGCTTCACCGGGGTCTGCCCAGCGTTTTTTTTTTTTTTTTATTCTTCGTTTGGGATTATCGTACCATATCAACTTTTCATTACCCGTAATGATATTTTCCACAGGAAAGACTTCCTGTGTTGTTTATTCAACAGATTCAAACACTTCATGACACGCTCATCCTTGTTCCTTTGGCTCAGGTCATGTGGCACCCATTTTCCTTCCTTCTGAATCTTTCCCATTGCACGTAAACGATTGGAAATGGTTTGTTGAGTTACCCCCAGTTGTTCAGCTAGTTCCTTTTGCGTTTGAGATGATTCTTCATCCAGCAATACTTGCAGTTCCTCATGTGCAAACTTCTGCGGGGGCCTCTACGTTCTCGATCGCTAACATCAAAATCACGTGCTTTAAACCGTCTAAACCAAAACTCACACGTGCTTTTCGATACAATATTCTCCCCCAGAATAGAACAGATCAATGGACATGCTTTTGCAGCACTTTTTCCTTGATGAAATTCGTAACGAATGCAGTGTCGAATAAATGCAGGATCGCTTGCCATCTTTCACCTACTAATGTGCAAGTGCGTTTGACTGTTGGGCAAACTTCTGTGTCACATTTTATACTCTGGACCAGTTACGGTCACATGACAATAACGCGGGGGAATGTCGGATATGTAAATTAGAGGTATACGTCACATAAAAAAATGCTTTAAAACGTATTTGTACACCTAATACTTAGAATGGGGGCAGTTTTTGCAATTTTAGGTGGGCTGACTATTGCTTTTTAACTACACAACACACATGAAGCAAAAGAATTGCCGATTCCCCAAGTGGAACGCTCACTTGGAGGGTGAAAAGGGCAATAGACGCATATCCAGTAATTGTTATCTCCAGTTTCCCCCTGGTGACAATCCCATTCCATTACTCTTCATTCTCTCTCTGCAACTGTCGCCCAGAAATCCACTTGCATGTGCGTGCGCCCTACCTATCTTACCTGGGAGTAAGGGAACTGTTTCCAACTCTGTTGACGTGATACACCCAAGGTATAGCCCCTAGAAGTGGGTGGGGGAGAGAGTATCTTTCACAATTTCCTTCTTCAACATTTGATGCACTTTCTCCTGATTGCTTTTCTATCAAAATACTTCCACTAGCAAACAAGGATTTCCCTACGCTGTGGCAATTTCGTACTGTATGTCGCCATTTCTATTCCTCCTTTCCACGACAGTGCTTTCTGCCTGATTAAATATGAAATTTCATTAAATTTTACTACTTTGCTTGTTAAAATTGATGACCTTAGCTTTTCTCATCCTTGCTAAATCCGAGGACTCACTAAATTTTGTTCGTTAAGAACGATCAAATTACCTTTGAGTTAGCATACCAAACAAAAGTTCCTCTTTTGTTCGTTAAATCCGAAGTCGCGCTAAATTCAGGCTCGTTATATACGGATTCGACTGAATTTCAATACAACGAGTGACATGAAGCACAAAAATAGTATATACGACCAAATTTTAAGTGTTCACTGCCAAAAAATATATATAACGCAGGTCTACAAAACGTTAATATACAAAACTTTTTGGGTAATTTTGGTGAATGTCATACACATCTCCGGTGTTGAGTGTAAATACAGGGTGATTCATAAAGAAGTATACAGTTTCAACGCATTATAAAACAAGAACAATGTAAGATATTTTATGTTACCTGTAACAGAATTGTAGGGGAATGTTTCAATTTTTTTTTAAAGACAGTCACAGATGTTATATGTGTGCACCCTTAGTCGCGCGACACACATCGAGCCGGTAATCCATTTCCGCCCAAACGCGACACACGCGATCGTCCAGGACTTTTAAGTTTACACAAACAGCCCGTAGTTTCAAATTTTTTATGCCAATGGTAGATAGATTTTCTGGTTGGAGGTTCTTTTCCGAATCGTGATCGAAAATGCCGTTGCACAACAGTTACAGATTTCGTTTTGCGCAATTCAAGAACACGAAATGCCTTCACCACTGCAGACGACTGACTGTGCATTTCTTCATGGTGTTGCAATTTCTATTAACAGCAGTGTATACTAAAGATGAGCCCATCCCATTTAAAGCATATCTTTTGTCTTACATCGAATGAGTTTCATGCAACTGCTTGTGAAATCTCCGTCTTTTTCCATGAAAATTGAGCTTACACTTTCATTTATGTTCTTATATTCTTGGCGTCTCTCTGAGAAACATCTTATATTCTTGGCGTCTCTCTGAGAAACATCTTATATTCTTGGCGTCTCTCTGTGATACAGCACTAAAATTAATGATGAGTGCTGTATCATCAACGATACAGCACTCATCATTAATTTTAGTGCTGTATCGTTGTTAGCGTGAGCACTCGGAGTAGCCTGCGGCTAAGCTAGACCTATTTTCAGCAAGGTTCGATGTACTGTGCTTTGTGACACATTACTCCCGTCACCAGCATTCGAATTACCGGCGATTTGCGCCACATTATCCCTTCTGTTGGCTTGTACAATACGGAGTAGCCTTCGCTCACAGCGAGCATCAGTGTTAATCTGAAACATTGGCTCAACAGCTGAGAAATTCTACAAAATATTCGATTATTGCCGATGAAATGTCGGAATATTGATGGAAACTTCAACAACGCAAAACACACTTTATTATTCAAAATAATTGCGGCCAACAGCGACACACTTTCGCCCCTGAGGCAGGAACTTCTGTATGTCTTCGTGAAAAAATGTCAAACTTCGCGATATGAAAAACCCATGAAATGCGGTTTCAACTGATGCTTGATTCGGAAACGATTTACCTGTACAAAGATGCACCATTGTACGAAGAAGTGATATTCAATAGGGGGAAGATTATGTGAATAAGGGGATCAGGTAAAGTCAAAGAAGCATATTCCTGATTTAACCTTATCCGTGAAATGACGGATAAAGTCCAAATTTTACGGATTTTTCATAAGTTAAGTGACAAAAACGCTCCACGACAAATCAACACGGAGAAAAGTCAAGTGTTTATTCTATCCCGCTGAAATACTCTGACGGTACGCAGAAATGGTGCATAGCAATGACTAAGAGGATCGGAATGACCAAGAGATCAACTGGCATACAGATAGCGGATCACAAAAAAATTGTTAACAAGTTAGTAAAATTATGCTACGCTTTCCAACATACCAGAAATCATTACTCAAGTTATGAGGATAATGGCTGTGGAATAAATATCTCTCCTGTGTCCTGACCTTTGACCCCATTTCGATGGTAGCTAAGCGACTAGCCCAACAAGTGCATCCGCCTGACACAACTGGTCTAGCGTAGAAGCGGCCTGGCAGGCCCCAAGGCGATATCAAAAACCTACTATTCAGTGGCACGCCATGTAGAGACTATTACGTTGCGCGAGGTGGCTTCACACGATACTGAGTTTTGAAGCAAGAAATCTTGAATAGTACTACAAATGTAATGAGTTATCTCCTGTAACATGAGGAATCTGTGATATAATTTTCATTTGTATAGCGCGAATCTTTCTTGGTGTTGCAATTTTCAAAAACAGTAGTTTATGTTATAAATTGAAAAATTACCACATCAAAAGTTATCGCAAACATGTCTGTTCCTAATGTCCAGAGAACTCATTTTCATATTTTTATTAACAGCAAAATGATCTTCCTTAAGAAGATCAATTGCTGATATTTCGTATGGGTGTACTGTAAGACGTTATGAAGAGAGACATTTGCTGCCGGGTGGCCTCATTGTCTACATACGGATAGAGGTTCTGTGCCCTCATCCTTCTAGGTTTCGAATTTCGGATAATCTGTTTCCTTGGATCCAAGTCGATGATTCCTAGTTTTAGGTGCACACGAGAGTCGTCAAAATCGCAAATAAAGAAGGTCCCTACTCTTTAAATAAATCACACATAGAGCCCAGGGCCAGGTTAAGGCCTTAATGGGCCCCTAGGCTAAGACATTTTAGTGGGTCCTCTAAGAATTATGACGAAGAATCATTATGAAATCCCTTCAAACACAAAACTGTAGCAATATGCTTGTGATAATTAATACGTAGTGCATTCTTCAAATTAATAAATTATCTGCAGAGTTTTCATAACAAGTCACTGTATTTTACATTGTTCTCATAAGAACATGATTTAAAAGTTTAAGATTCCTAGATTTTTGTCTTGGATTTTCTAATGATTTAGCATTGTATACTTTTCTTAGTTCATTTTTTTTTTTGTTGTTGTTTTTATGCAATGTGAAGCCACAGGAGATTTTCATCATTAACAGTTCCAAGCGCTAATTGGGAGGTGTGGGTGGATGGTAGTGAAAAAGATGAAACGGTCTTGCGGACCCCGCTGTAGACAGTGACATGAAACCTTTACACTTTGTAAGTCATTGCCTTGAAATCTATTCGTCCATTAACCTCTGTTTCTGACCTAAGTGGAAATCACACCAGACAAAAGTAAAGCTATTTTACAAACCTCTCTATCTTTCTACCTATCTATCTAGTATTTGCCCAGGCATGTCTCCTGGGCCCTTGGTCGTGGTGGGCCCACGGCTATAGCCCCTGTAGACCCCCCTAATCCGGCCCTGATAGAGCCGTTGATTGTTAGCCACCGTAGTTTAAGGCTAACGCGTTCGGTTAGATATCGAAAGATCTGGGATTCGTATCTCCAGTAGTGACCGGATAACAATTTTTCGGTTGCTATGTATTGATAAAACGTGGAAAGAGCGGTGTTTTTGTTTATTCACTGACGCCACGTATTTGGAGGGTATTCACTTTTGTCTCTACTCTTTAGCATAAGTAAACTGGCATGCCTCGTTTTAGATACCTTGAATTTCCTTTCGTGGTGTAACACAGCATTTCACTAGAACAACTGTCCTCTTACAATGGTCAGCATTCACTTATGTCATTTTTACAAGCATATTGAGAACACAGTTCGCGAAACATGATTCATATGTTTTAAATTTTGGCTTTAAAATGCCGTTAATACTGTATAAAACTTATTAATATTTATTTTTGTAACTCCAGTTATCGCTAATTTGTAGTTTGTATGGTACAAAGGAAACCCTTTCTATCCCTACAGGTATGAGTGATAAAATCAAATCAGGGCACATGCTGTGGTACAAAAGTAAGTGGATGATTTCTTTATTGTATTATTTTTCTTCATATCACACGCCCTAGTTGTTTTTCAAGCAATGAAGTTTAATAAGCTAAATTGCTTGAAATTTTAACGATACAAAATATTTCATTCGATCTTTGTGGCTTAAAAGATATATTTTTAATCATCGTATAAATCTGTAAAGAATTAACTTTCATTTCATATGACAGGCAGACGAACTCATTATTTTATGACGTAGAAGTCAAAAATCAGCGTGCATTTATGCGACCAACTCTTTGAAAAATATGATAATGGATTTCTATGACTTCCAAATTAACTGAACAAAATTGCGTCATGGTTTTCTACGACGTATATGTCTGAGAACTTCAATCTTGTTTAAATCAATATTTCAGCTGACAGAGTCTCTTCTGCGAAGAGGAAGACGGCTGGACTGCCGCAATCTGACGGTTTATTCCGATTTTCTAATATGGTTTCAGCTGCTCGGAAACCCAGTGTAGGCGTGAAATAGAATAGCCAGGAAATGCAGGTTCTATTAACGTTTCGTCTTCCCGAATGTAAAGTAATTAGAAAGGCGAGATCCAGTCCCAGCTAAAGGACGGGATAAGCATTTACCCCTACTGTGTAAACAGTGGCCTTAAATTAGGAACGACTGGCTTTTATAGCTTTAGATTCTCACGAGGAACGTTTAACCCTGAAATAAAAAATCTGCTCCAGGGTGAAAATCCTCCAAATACGTGGCGTCAGTAAATAAATAAATGCATCGCTCTTTCTACGTTCCAGAAACACATAGCAACCGAAAAATTGTTTTTCAGCAGCAACCGTGGAATTGAACCACGGTTCAATTCCACGGCAATTCCACGGCGGCTGCTGAAAAAAATGTCGGTTGCTATGTGTTTCTGGAACGTGGAAAGAGCGATGTACACAGTGTGGCAAAGAATTTTTAAGACTGAATCTGTAAAATGAAATAGAAACAAGAAATTATAATTTGTTTTGGTTTGTTATTCAAAATAAGTCCCTGCGGTTTTAATACGCTTGTTACAGCGATTTAATAATGATTCGAATGCCTGTTCCAGTTCACTTTGCGGAATTGCCTCCAAAGCACGCGTCGAAGCTGTTTGTATGGTCGAAATAGCATCAAAATAACACCCTTTTAACGCCATTTTAAGTTTTGGGAATAAAGAAAAGTCGCAGGGTACTAAATCAGGCAAATACGGTGGATGATTCGACACACAGACGTTATTTTTCGCCAAAAATCTACGAAAAAGAAGTGAGGTGTGACTGGGTGCATTATCGTGCAACAAACCCCAACTATTTTCATCTCGATATTCTGGACGAATGCGACGAATTCTGCCCATCAAACGCCTCAAAACATTTAAATAAAACTCACCAGTAATTTTTTGTCCACTTGGAACAAATTCTTTGTGGATATCGAAGAATGTAATGAGCATTGTTTTGATTTTCGATGGAACTTTTCTTGTTTTTTTTGGCTTGTGGTGAGTTTTTTGACTTCCATTCCGCACTTTGTCGCTTTGTTTTAGGATCATATTGAAAACACCTTGTTTCATCACCTGTAACAATCGATTTTAAGAAGTTTGGATCAATTTCAGCGGCTGAAATGATGTCTCTGCAATGTACACTTCTCCTTGATTTTTGTTCATTGGTTAACGTGTGTGGAACAAATTTAGCACAGACTTTTGTTTTGCCCAAATCTTCATGCAGGATGGTTCGAATCGTTTGTTTGTTGATATTTTAAGACTCTTCCATCATTCTTAGTGACGCACATCGATTGTTTGACACGAAATCACGCACGTTTTCAATAATCTCAGGTGTCCTAGATGAACTTGGTCTTCCGGTGTGCTTATCATCTTCTAGCGTATCTCTTCCGTCCAAAAAATGTTTGTGTCACAGGAAAACATTTGATCTACTTAAACAAAACTCGCCGTAAACCTGTTTCATCACTTGGTACGTTTCCGAGGCACTTTTACCAAGTTTTGCGTTAAATTTAATAACAGCCCTTTGTTCCATCTTAATTCAACATGAAAAAAAATTTACTTCTCTAATGAACGCCCGTTTCGTTTGAGTTACTTTAACAACTGCGCAGTACTTTTGGCAGAAAGCAAGCAGATGGTCACGGTTTATAACGCATTCGCGATTACACTGGTGGTGCCACCGTAGGCTGAAATCTAGCGCCAGTCTTAAAAATTCTTTGACGCACTGTGTATTTATTCATCTGCTCCAGGGTGTTTCTGTTTTTAAAATTTCTTAAGGGTCGAAAGCAAATTCTCACGTTATGCCACATACAGGATACGTTCAAAAAGCTCCAGAAAATTCTTTGTTATACAGAAAGCTATAACATAACAGTTTTTTACACCGCATTTCCTTCGCAGCTACCCACTTTTGCTAATGTTCATAAAGCTATTTGAAGCATTCTCGGAATTCATTATTTTAAAACTGTTTCAACGCATTTGTTTCGTTTTGGATACTGTCCTTAGAACTTGTGAATCATCGTCCTTCTAGGGCAAATTTCAACTCCGAAAACAAGTGGCAATCTGGTGGTGCGCTGTCAAGAGAATATGGAGGATGCTCTATTGACATCATATTGTTTTGTGGGGGTATTATTTCATCATTAGAGATCGATCTTCAGGCTATTGTCATGAAGAAGAAACCAACAGCTCGTTTTCCATTTTTCAGAACGTTTCTTTCGGACTGCACCCCTGAGGAGACGGATTATCATCCATCTACATTTTTTTACTTAATCATCAACGTACATTTCTTACTTACAGTCTTCCCTTCTGGAATAAATTCTATGACATATACTCTAAATTAACTTCCATTTTTAGTTGCTTTCTCTATATTTGAGTTCATTATCCTTTAGCGCTTTCAACGTTAGCGTTATATCTTCTCTCTCGCGGAATGAGGTTGGCAACATTTCTCAGGTTAGGGAGCATGAGGTATGCATGTGACAAATAAGAACTAGGCACATAATGTTGAAGCAGCAGCCAAAAATGTGATGGTGGGATGTTATAATTGTGAACGCTGCGTTACTCAGAAGTTTGATTTACTTGAAGAAGGCGTGTAAAGCTATGCTGTTATGTATTCAACGTTTGAAGTTAACGTTTTCTGCCTACTAACATTTGTTAATTTATTTACTATACATCAATGAGCCATTCCACTATGACCACCCCCAGCCTAAAGAAATGAGCACGCCTGGAGACCGAGCGGTGGCGCAGGTGAAGTTCACAGAGCAGTATATATGCAACTCGAGGACCGGCTTTCGGTTAGCATAGTAGAGTGCTCGCAGTCGGAATAGGAAAAGCTGCCGATTTATCGGAGTTTGATAAAGCACAAATTGTGATGGCACGGCCCCTCGGAACTACGATTTCGGGAACGGCGCTGTATGTTCACGTACCGCTGCAGTGAGTACGTATCAAAAGTGGTGCACAGATGGACAAACGATGAACCGTCGTCCACAGTTCCTTGACGCCGGAGGGGAAAGGAGACTGTCGCGCATTGTTCACAGCGAACGCAGGCCACAGTGCGACAAATCACCCGTAGCTACAACAGCGGTGATCAGGGCAATGTGCCACAGAACACAGTTCATCGTAGCCTTTTGCGCATGGGTCTGTGTAGCCGAAGACCCAGCCGGGTTCCCATGGTCACTGCGCGTCATTGCCAACAACGCATGAAATGGGCCCAAGATCATCGAGATTGGACCGTGGGTGATTGGAAGAAAGTGGCCTGATCTGGCGAATCAAGATTCCTGGTGCATCACGTTAGACGGCCGAGCGCGGATATCCCGATTACCAACGAGGCTATGGCACCTGGATGCACTGTTGGGCGAAAACAGGCCGACGGCGGCGGTGTTATGCTGTGGGCGATGTTTTATTGGGACACTTTAGACTCCATTATCCCAATAAAATGATCGGTGACAGCTGTCAGGTATCTGAGCATCGTTGCAAACCCATTTCACCCATTCATGACAACTGTGTTCCCTGCTGGTGATGGCCATTACCAACAGGATAATGCGCCACTGCCAGAATCGTCAGGGAGTGGTTCGAGGAACACGCTGGTGACTCATGAATGAAATACGGGATTGCACTATATAATACGAATTTTTGAAGATGACAATCCGTTTTTTGGTGTAAATATGACAAGGATGGTAAGTCAGATAATATCCGAAAACTTGAAAATTTCGTCGTCCTGGAGCGGGTATCGAAACAGCGTCTCCCAGATAGCGACCGGGTATGCTAACCACTACACCACCCAGAACGACCAAGTCTCAAGTTTCCGATTAATTTGAATATAACCATCACAGGATAACCGGGCGCTATCTGGGAGACGCGGATTCGATTCCCGCTCCAGAACGACGAAATTTTAAATATTCGGATATTATCTGGTTTACCGTCCTTGACATATTTACACCAAAAAACGGATTGAAATCTTCAAAAATTTGTTTGCTGGTGACTTTCTATTAATGCCCTGGCCAGTAAATTCACCTGAGATGAACCTAATCGAACATTCGTTGTTCGACTTGGAAAAGTGGGTTCGTGTTAAACCACCACCACCTCGAAATGTACGGGAACTGGAGGACGTGATGTTGACATTGTGGTACCAGATATCCCATGATACCTATCGCCACCTCATCGAATCGATGCCTCGCCGAATGGCCACTGTTTTGCGGGCAAAGGTGGTCCTACAGCTTATTAGGTAGGTGGTCATAATGTAATGATTCATCGGCGTATACTAGCATTGTGATTAGTTCAAGTATGATGGAATATTAACGTTCTGCATGAAGAGTATTTATGAGGTGTTGACAGAAAAAAGGAAAAGATCTGTAACTATTTCTTGGACCTTATTTGAGTGACTCCTGTTTCACTTTAAGTACTTAAGAAGAACTGAATGTATGTACATGTAGTGTCACGTAAGCTATATACACAGTCGAGTCACATTATTGTGACCACCTCCTTCTTTTCAGGTCAACAGCGCGTAGCCAATGAAAATAGGCGCGTGTCGTGAGCTGTCTTGGAGGGTATATAAGGTGTGCTGTAGGCAATCTGAAAACATATCACTCGTTACTGTAATGGATAAAAAGGAGCAATTTTTCAGATTTGCCAAAAGGGGGGATTATCGGCTTTCGGGCCAAAGGTGGCAGTGTTTCTGTAACAGCGCAGTTTGTGAATTGTTCGCGTGCTGCTGTGGTTAAAGTGTATCCTGATTGGAGAAATGGCACCATTGCGAATAAGCAACGTGGGAACTACAGAGCACCACGTGCCACTAATGTGAGAAGTAAACCTCGGCTTAGAAGATGCGTGAGGGTCGATCGACATGCTACAGTGGAGCAACTCAGTGGCCGAATGAACCACGGGGCTACCGGAAGTGTGTCTAAAATGACAGTTCAGCGAACCCTGCTGCGTATTGGGCTCCGATGCAGACGGATGGTCACTGCACCTATGCTAACGAAGGTGCATCGGCAGAAAAGGCTTATATTTGCATGGCAGTATCGGAATTGGACCTCCGCTGATTGGCAAAGGATTTCCTTCTCCAATGAGTCACATTTTCTGCTTCATCGAACAGATGGACGTTGGCGTATAACGCGAGAAACATCTGAGAACAAGCACTCTTCAACCAATGCTGACAGAACACAAGCTGGTGGGAGCAGCGTTATGGTCTGGGAAATGTTTTCGTGGCATTCTCTGGGTCCACTCTGTGAAAGACACTATTGACCGAATTCGTTATTAATCCATCCTTGCAGACCACGTACACCCATACATGCTCATTGTCTTCCCTGGGGCGGATGGGTTTTTCCAGCACGACAATGCGACGTGTCACACAGTTAGAAATGTCCGAGAGTGGTTAGAAGAGCACGATGAAGACTTCAAAGCAGTTCCCTGGCCTCCTGATTCCCCAGACTTAAACCCAATTGAACATCTGTGGGAAAACCTCGGTTGTGTTGTTCGCTTTCTCGATCCTACAATGCGCACCTTCCAGCAGCTGTCAGATGCACTGAAGTCATCATGGCTCCACATACCTGTGAGCACCTTCCAGCACCTTATTGAGTAACTCCCAGTTCGTCTAGCTGCTGTCCGCGTTGCACACGGCGGTTACTCTATAACGAAGTAAATTTCTCCGTCATTTTTGGTCTACGCCGGGATTCGAACCCGAGGACGCTTATTCCGGAACAAGCAGCTCTACCAACTGAGCTACGCAGACATTTGTTCTGAATCCTATCTGCCTTTATGTCATGTGCGTCCTGCTGGCAGGTACGTCACATCTCCCCCCGAAAGAGGGCCGGGGCATGGCCCACGGGTCAGCCGTGACCATGAATCGTTGCAGGCAGACAACCACTGAAGAACGTGCATTTGAGAACTCCCCGTCAATCTGGTGTGTGGAATGCAACGTCACACACATTTATTTTTCGAAGCACTGGAGAAGGGATTCTCTGATTTTTCCTATCTCGCGGTGTGGAAATAACATCACATTAATGCGAGATTTTGAACGGTCGGGTCATCCGGGTAGTTCGGGCGCCATTATAACGAAGTAAATTTCTCCGTCATTTTTGGTCTACGCCGGGATTCGAACCCGAGTACGCTTATTCCGGAACAAGCAGCTCTACCAACTGAGCTACGCAGACATTTGTTCTGAATCCTATCTGCCTTTATGTCATGTGCGTCCTGCTGGCAGGTACGTCACAACTCCGAATATAAGCTGGTGGTCACAACAATGTGACTCGACCGTGTGTATATATGCACGTTACATATAGTAAAGAGTCCTACAATTAATGCTGGACAAGACACTGAAAGGCAAATAAAACTTCTAGCGTTACATTTCCTTTGCTCTTGTAGAAACGGGGTTTCCGTTTTCGAGGAGATGATGTTGATTTGCATTCACAAGATTGTCGTTTCATCTGTGGATCGTATAGAAAACGTCTTTTGCAGTTATGTTGCTTAGAAAATAGTCATCTTGATCAATTATAAGAATTAAGTTTCTAGAAAGGTTCAGTTCGTGTTTGTTTGGGGTTTTTTTTTCCTTTTGTTCGGGAGTCAGTGTTTTGAAGCCAATTGTTGACAAATGTAATACACGTTCATTCGTTGTAGATAATGCTGTGAAGAAATCCAACTGGCATTCCTACCTCTAACGCTATTTCATTTTATAGGTTTTTTTCGATCACGTCTGTCAATGTTACGTACGCGCTCAATCTTTTCGTCAGTTGAGGTGGTATACGGGCACACGCTGCGCAGTTTGTCAACGCCACTCACACGATCATCACGGAAACGCTAATGTCCCGCGTAAATTTGTGATTTCTTCATTGTAATTTCACCGTGTGCTTGCTGAAGTATACATACGGTGAAATGACAATTTGCACCTACCTTGTGCAACTTTTAATTGTGGAATATCGTACTTGCAATAATATTCTCAATTACTCTACCATTTTTTAACTAAGTCTTAGCAGTTTAGATAACCTCTGAGCTAAAAAACCCGAACCAACACCATTTTTATTTTACATATGAATAAAAGAATTCAAAATGTACACTGCTGGCCACCCAAAATGCAACACCAAGTAGGACACGAGATAGAAAAGCCAGATTTACTGGACACATAACAGCAGATGCAAAGATGAAACGGCCGCCCCGGTGGCGCAGTGGTCTAAGGCGTTGGCCTATGATCATTCGTCCGTAAGGGGTCCGGGTTCGAATCCCGGTCAGGCATGGATGTTGGTTTTGTCTTACGGCACTGGCTCTCTCCCTTCCCTGGAACCAGTGACCCTAAATTAGGGACGGGCGACTGCTTATAGCCCATTGAGTTGCTCACGGCGGTCGTTAAACCTCCAATCAAAAAAAAAAAAAAAAAGATGAAACGATTGAGCTTACAGGCCCGTGCGACTTACGGAACACGCAGGCATCAATAATTCGTGTGGCCCCCATGGCTGGCAATAACGGCCACTACACGCCGCGGTATCGAACGAAAGAGGCTTTGGATGTGGGCTTGGGGTATGTCGGTCCAGGCTGCTTTCACACATTGCCACAGTTCATCAGGCGTAGCCGCGGGCAGTACTTGCCGGGCCACTCGGTTGCCGATCAGCGACCAGACGTGTTCGATGGGCGACATATCGGGAGAACAGACGGGCCACGGCAGCAGTGACATCTGGTGGGCCGTAAAGAATTGTTGCATGATGCGTACCACGTACGGGCGCGCATTGTCCTGTTGAAACGTGGCCGCTGGCAGGTCCTGCAGGTAAGGGAAGACTACAGGCTCCAAAACGTCGAAGATTGTGCGGTGGCTGTTGAGTGTACCGGCGATGCGTACCAGAGGGGTGTGGGTGTAATATCCAATTGCGCCCCAAACTATAACACCAGGCGACGGACCGGTATGGCGATGCATAATGCAGGCGTCATACATTCTCTCGCCGCAGTGCCGCCACACGTGGATCCGACCTTTGTGGTGTTGCAGGCAGAAGCGGGATTCGTCGGAGAAGACAATGTCGTGCCATTCCGTAGTCCAGGTGCGACGTTCAACGTTCCACTGTCGCCGCACTCACCGGTGGTGTAACGTCAATGGTAACCGGAGCAATGGGCGCCGTGCGACAAGTTCCCGCTCCTGCAGACGACGTCGAACGGTACGTGCTGACACAGGTTGTTGCGCAACACACCCTAATTCCTGCGCTAACGTTCGTGATGTGGCGGAGCGAGCCGTCAATGCCCGCCACACAACATGCCGGTCCTTTCGCTCGGTGGTGTGCCGCGGCTGCGGCAATCGCTCACGTCGGTCCGTCCGTCCCTCCTGCACCCACCGAATCCATACTCGCGTCACTGTGGCTGAATGTCGTCCCACACGGACGCCGATGTCTCGGTGTGATAAACCGCTGTCGCGATAAGCCACTATTCGTCCTCTGTCGAACTCCGAAACGTGCTGAAATGACTGCCGTATTCTGCGGCGAGGCACTAGGAAGCTTCCAACGCACAGGTCCGGCAGCACAACACACTTCCACTACTTACACCCCGCCTTCTGTGCACCCTTCTTATAGTGCTTCTCGGTGTCGTACCGGGTGCACATGATTTGCATATGACCTGCAATGCTAATCGTTTGCATGTCCTCTCGCGGGCGACGCATTCTGCGAATTTCGTGTTGGGAAACTTAATTGAATGTAACCCGAACAAGAACACTGATGAAAGAAGGTACCCAAAAAACCTCGATATAAGAAAAATGTGGTATAAACACCAAATCGCGTTAATATGGAATGTGGCCACTTCTGGCACGAATGCAAGCCTAGCAGCGTCGATTCATACCCTCTCTAAGAAAATCCAAAGAGTGAGACGGCAGAAATTGCCATTCACGCACAAAAGCAGTTTGAAAGTAACTGAGGTGAGGGGGTATGAGGGTCAAAATCCGTCTCCCCGAGGGCATCCCATAGATGTTCTATGGGATTCAGGTCCGGAGAGTATGCAGGCCCCTCCATTCGTTGAATTCCTTCGTCATCAAGGTATTGGTACCAGCCTGGCTCTATGAGCGTTATTGTCCATTGAAATGAAATCTTGTCCAATGCCACCAGCATAAGACTTGACATAGCGGTCCAGGATCTCATCCCGACGCCTTTGAGTAAGAACGGTATCTCCAGGAAACAAATGGAGATCCGACTTACACTGGTTTTCTACCACCACGGAAAGCATGTTTTCCAATGATGTTTTGTGGCTGGTAGCGGATGCCTACCTCTTTCTAGATCAATTCACGCCTGCTGTCATATTCCATGAATAACCTGGATTCATCTGTGAAAAGGACATGGGCTCATTGCTCTCGGGTCCAGCCTACATGCTCTTTCACCACCTCACACGAGCCTTTCTTTGTCTGGTGTTAACGGTACACATGCGGCTGGTCGCCTGGCATAGAGCCCTGCCCTGTAGAGCCGCCTGGAAATAGTTGAGAGCTTTATCTGCATACCTGTAGATGCCATGGGTTCAGAACGCAGAGATGATGCAGATGCCCTACGGTTCCTTTTGACTAAGAGTTCGATATAACGGCCATCCTGTGGTGTTTTACTCATTGGACGACCTGTAACAGGTGGTCAAACAACGGTTTCACTTACTTGGGATAGTATCCATAGACTTGAGATGACGGAATGGTGGACATAAAAAAATCTGGCCACTTCGGTGGCTGTTTGCCCAGCTTCCATCTCTCCGACGGCTCTCCATCTTTCTGAGTCGTCCAAACGTCTTCTTTGGGACATGTTCAACAAATTATGACCGTTAGCAAAATGCATTTTTCTTATCGTGTTCCTGTTTGGCATCTAAGGGTACATGTGACATTATTTTCGTGTGGGTTTTAAGCATTTACAGCGATGAGCCATTACATTTTGACCACCTACCTAATAAGCTGTACGACCCCCTCTAGCCCATAAAACAGCGGCCACTCGGCGAGGCGTCGATTCGATGAGGTGGCGATACGTATCCTGGGGTATCTGGTACCATAATGTCAACAGCAGGTCCTCCAATTCTCGTACATTTCGGGGTGGTGGTGGTTTAACACGAACCCGATTTTCCAAGTCGAACAACAAATGTTCGATTGGGTTCACCTCGGGTGAATTTGGAGGCCAGGGCATTAATAGAAAATCACCGGCATGTTCCTCGAACCCACTCCTTGACGATTCTGGCAATTTAGCATGGCGCATTATCCTGTTGGTAATGGCCATCATCGGCAGGGAACACAGTTGCCATGAATGGGTTAACTTGGTCCGAAACGATGTTCAGATACCTGAAAGCTGTCACGTATGGTGCTACTGAGATAATGGGGCCTACAGTGTCCCAAGAAAACATCGCCCACAGCATAACACCGCCGCCGCAGGCCTGTTTCCTCCCAACAGGGCATCCAGGTGCCATAGCCTTCGTTGGTAATCGGCGTATCCGCGCTCCGCTGTCTACGTGATGCACCAGCAATCTTTATTCGTCAGACCAGTTCACTTTCTCCCAATCATCCACGGTCCAATCTCGATGATCTTGGGCCCATTTCATGTGCTGTTCGCGATGACGAGCAGTGAGCATAGGGACTCTTCTGGATCTTCCGCTACGCACGCCCATACGCAGAAGGCTGCGATGAACTGTGTGCTGTGACACATTGCCCTGATCACCACTGTTGTAGCTGCGCGTGATTTGTCGCACTGTGGCCCTGTGGTCGCCGTGAACAATGCGCGACATTTTCCGCTTCCTTCTGGCATCAATGAGCTGCAGATGACACACGGCTAAATGACGGTTCGTCTTTTAGCCAACTGTGCACCACTTTTGATACGTACTCACTACAGCGGCACGTGAACAACCCACAAGCCGCGCCGTTTCCGAGATCGTAGTTCCGAGGCGCCTTGCCATCACAATTTGCCCTTTATCAAACTCCGATAAATTGGCAGCTTTCCCATTCTGGCCCCGAACACTCTACTAACCGAAAGCTGGTCATCGGGTTGTATCATACTGCTCTGTGAACTTCACCTGTGCCACCGTTCGGTGTCTAGGCGCGCTCATTTCTCTAGGCTGGGGGTGGACATAATGTAAGGGCTCGTCGGTGTACGTTACAAAATGTGCCTCCTCCAATTTTCATTCCGATTGCTTTACTGGTTTTATTTTATTCGTGTTTTTGTGATCCATGCTGAACTTTTGACCAGCAGTGTATAATGTGCTTGAACAGGGAGTAATTGCAGATGAACTAAGGCTAGTGTACTAAGACCCAGTTATAACAAGTTAGTAAAATAATGCAATGCATTGATTATGATACGCTTTCCAACATACTAGAAATCATTACTCAAGTTATTACTCAAGTTATGAGGATAATAGCTGTGGAATAAATCTCGCTCCTGTATCCTGACCTTTGACCCCACTTCACCCATTTTCAATAGGGTTCGTCCCCAGTGGTCCCTTACCACATACTGAAATTTCATAGAAATCAACCCATTTTTACGCACGTTATAACGCATAAAGGCAATGTAATGCATCCCGCTCTTATGTCCTGACCTTTGAGTCCACTTCACCCATTTTGAATAGGGTTCGTCCCCAGGCGGTCCCCTACTACATAGTAAAATTTCATTGAAATCGAACCATATTTACGCAAGTTATGACGCATGAGGGCAATGGAATGGATCTCGCTCCTACGTCGTGACCTTTGACCCCATTTGTCCCATTTTCGATAGGGTTCGTCCCCAGGTGTTTCCCTACCACATACTAAACTTTCATCGAAATCGAACCATTTTTACGCCAGTTATCGTGCGGACAGACGGACGGACAAAGCTGGAGCATATACGCTTCTTCAACCTACGGTTGGAAAGCGTAAACAAGAAAGGATATATACGCGGATGAAACAACCACTGCAGCCTAAATTTAGTTTACATGCCTTGAAGATGTGGAGAAGAATATTAAAGGAAATCATAAAAGGAGAAAAGGAAAACTAACAAAAACCACTTCACTTTGTTCTGGGATGCAACACATGCTACGTTTGCCGTGAAACAAATCATAGGAAGCACAAAAGAAGAAAGCATGATTGCGCGCGATGTTTATTGATCTGCAACTGGAATACGGTAGAGTGGACAGGAAAAAAATATGGAATGACTTTCAGGTAGAAAGCGGTACCACAGAAATATGTGTAATTAATAAATAAAATTCTCGCACATCTGTCAGAAGTAGAATATAGCAAACAGAGCAAAATGGATGTGCGAATATGACAGTACACCAAGAGTCAGATTAATCCCATTCTTATTTGGCATCGTTATTGATGTGTTACTGGCAGAAACGAAGCAATCAGCACCTTGAGCCCTATTATTTGAGGATGATGAAATGGTCTGCTTCAAGAGAAAAACAAGTAGAAGTAGATGAAAGACAGAAGGTGAAAATGGGTAGAAGAAAAAAAAAGAGTACGCATGCTTAGAAAAGGAAGAGAAGTGACGAACTAATTATGTTAATATTCAGAACAAAGTGATAGAAAGAGCGAAAATATTTTAATAACTGTAGCTGACAAGATTCTAATTAAAATTTGGCGAATGACAAGATATTTGGAGAATAAGCAAAAAAGTTAAGATGCTCAGATTAATGTGGCATATCATCTCAAAGAACAGAATTTAAAAGACAGAAGCTTCAAAACAGACCTAAGCTACGGAGGCAAAACATACGTCAGATGTAGAGTTATGACCGTGGAGCTACTTAGGCGTATGGACAGGTGTACTTTTAAAAAAGAACTTCTTGGAAATATGAGTAGACAAAGTTATGAACATGAAGCTGCTTGGAAAGACGAATAAGTAGAGTTCTAAACGTGAAGTTACTTGGAAAGAGGAGATCATGGATTTTTGAAAGTGGAGATTCTTGAAAAAACGAGTAGTTGGAGTTGTGTATATGGAAATACTTAGAAAGACGAGTATACGAAGTTGTGAACATGAAGCTACTTGGATAAATGAATAGGTAGATCTCTGAAATGGCGTTACTTGCAAAGACGAATTGCAGCTCTAAATGTGTAGGTACTTGAAAAAATTAATACGTGGAGTTTTGAACATGTAGATTCTTAGAAAAACGAGTAGGTGGAGTAATGTACATAGAGAGATACCTGGATATGCGAGTATACGAAGTTGTGAACATGAAGTTATTTGGATAAATGAACACGTGGATCTGTGAAAATGGGTCTACTCGGAAAGACGAATTGCAACTCTAAATGTGTAAGTACTTGGAAAAAAGAATAAGCGGAGTTTTGAACATGGAGATTCCTGGGAAAACGAGTAAGTGAAGTACAGCACATATCGATACTTAGAAATGCGAGTATACGAAGTTGTGAACATGGAGCTACTTGAATAGTTATGAATAGGTGGATCTGTGAAAATGGTGCTACTTTCACAGAGGAATTGCAGCTCTAAATGTGAAGATACTTGGAAAAACTAATACGTGTAGTTTTGAGCATGGAGATTTCTGGGAAAACGAGTTGGTGGAGTAGTGCGCATAGCGATACTTGGAAATGCTGGTATACGAAGTTGTGAACTTGGAGCTTGTGACGTGCCTGCACCGCAGGACGCACACGAGATAAAGGCAGATAGCAATGAGAGTACATATCCGCGTAGCTCAGTTAGGAGAGCGACTTACGCTGGAGTGAGGGGACCTGGTGTCGATGCCCGGCGTGGACAAACCTGTGTTTTCCCATTGGCGCCCGAACTTCCAAGATGACCCGGCTATTAGATTTCTCGCAATGATGTGATGTTCTTTCCACTCAACAAGACAGGAAAAATGAGAATCCCTTCTTCCGTGCTTCGAAAAAGATAAATGTGCGTGATGTTACGTTTCACACACCAAATTGTCTAGGATATCTCAAATGCACGTTCTTCATAGGATGACTGCCTACAGCGACACATGGTCCCCGCTGACCCGTGAACCATGCCCCAGGCCCTCTTTCGGGGGTTCGGAGGTTTGGGGGAGATGTGACGTGCTTGCCCCGCAGGACGCACGTAAGATAAAGGCAGATAGCAATAAGAGCACCTGCCCGTGTAGCTCAGTTGGGACAGCGACTTACTCCGGAGTGAGGGGACACGGCTTCGATGTCCGGCGTGGACAAACCTGTGTTTTCACAAGCTATTTGGATAAATGAACCCATGGATCTGTGGAAATGGTGCTACTTGGAAAGACGAATTGCAGCTCTAAACGTAAAGGTATTTGGAAAGACGAATACGTGGAGTTTTGAATATGGAAATTCCTAGGAAAACGAGTAGGTGGAATTGTAAGCATGGAGATACTTGAAAAGTTGGAGCACCTAAAATGCGATGACAGATTATTTAAGCAAATACATAAGGGAGTAGAATTTAAGAGAAGAAACAAAATCTAGTGGAAGCAGAAGGATATATAAGGGACTAGAATTTAGAGAGCACAGGACAGAATTTATGAAATAGGAAGGTCCTCAACTTGGACCTCACATGATTGTGGGGTTAATCTTGCTGCAGGAAAAGGAAGAAAGGAAGGCTCCTTCTTCAAACAAAAAATTTAAAACCTTGTTTAATTCTTTTCCTAAAATTATTACTAAAAATAACACATCTCAAAATCCTTAAAATCTAATTAATGTTTAACACGATTAGCAACCTGTCAGTCTAAAGCAACGTATAAAAATTTTGGAAACTCTGAAACAAATGTGATTTAAATGTCAAATAGTGGTACACGTTGTAAGGATTTTAGGAACTCTGATAGAACATTGTGCTGGGTGTGTGGTACAAAATAACTAGGTGAGAATTTATAAGTTGTTGAATGTTATAAAGATATTGCTTCTTAGCTCAATTTAATGCAGGGAGCTTCAATAATTGATAAAATACTTTATTTGTAATATTCTAAATTTTCTATGGGAAGCCAGAAAAATGTTATCACAAAACAAAGATTTTATAACCAGTAAAGTGATATGTATATCTCAATTTAGTATTTTCTTTCTATAGATACGTAAAGAAAGAATATTTTTACAGCCTACTCTCTTAATTAATATCCGGGCACCTAAATGTCTACAAAAATAATTTTTATTTACGTGTGCGTGTGTGTGTGTGTGTGTGTGTGAGAGAGAGAGAGAGAGAGAGAGAGAGAGAGAGAGAGAGATAGAGAAACTTTTGGCTCTCATGTCGCCCTCTAATCTTCGTGAAATACTCACCATCAGTTTTTTTGTAAAAAATGTTCCACCATTCGACCTTCAAAGACCTGACCAGTTAATCTTTGTTTGTTGGTATACCTCTTCTTCCACACACCTGACGGTTCAATTCGTCCCACAGATTCTCTGTAGGGTTCATGTCGGAACTCTGGGCTGGCTAGTCCAGCTAATACCCATGCCCTCAAACACATCTGTTGCCTAGAGAGCAGTATGGCATGGTGAATTGTCCTGGGACAGAGGTATGTGCCTTCTTCAAAGTACTGCCACAACGTTGGTAGTGCATAATTGTCCAGGACGTCTAGCTCATCATTCACTGTTTTTCCCTTATACTGTGACATGGTGCGTTGTCCTGTGATAGAGATATGGACCTTCCTCAAAGTACCGTCACAACTTTGGTAATACTTAAGTATCCAGGACGTCTAAGTAAAGATCAGCATTCACGGTTTTGCCCTTATAGTATGAAATGGTGCGTTGTCCTGCTGATAGAGGTATGGACCTTCTCCAAAGTACTACCACACCTTTAGTAGAACTTAAGTATCCAGTACGTCTAAGTAGAGATCAGCATTCATGGTTTTGCCCTTATAGTATGACAGTGCGTTGTCCTGCTAATAGAGGTATGGACCTTCTCAAAAATACTTTAGTAATACTTAAGTATCCAGGAAGCCTAAGTAAAGATCAGCATTCATGGTTTTGCCCTTATAATATGACATGGTGCGTTGTCCTTCTGTTAGAGGTATGGACCTTCCCCAAAGTACTGCCACTCCTTTAGTAATACTTAAGTATCCAGGACGCCTAAGTAAAGATCAGCATTCATGGTTTTGCCCTTATAATATGACATGGTGCGTTGTCCTGCTGATAGAGGTATGGACCTTCCCCAAAGTACTGCCACTCCTTTAGTAATACTTAAGTATCCACGACGTCTAAGTAGAGATCAGCATTCATGGTTTTGCCCTTATAGTATGACAGTGCGTTGTCCTGCTAATAGAGGTATGGACCTTCTCAAAAATACTTTAGTAATACTTAAGTATCCAGGACGCCTAAGTAAGATCAGCATTCATGGTTTTGCCCTTATAATATGACATGGTGCGTTGTCCTTCTGTTAGAGGTATGGACCTTCCCCAAAGTACTGCCACACCTTTAGTAATACTTAAGTATCCACGACGTCTAAGTAGAGATCAGCATTCACGGTTTTGCCCTTATAGTATGACATGGTGCGTTGACCTTCTGATGACTTGAGTAATAATTTCTGGTATGTTGGAAAGCGTATCTTGCATGATTTTACTAACTTGTTAAAAATGATTGAAGGTGTGAAAACAGGGATTTGCCGGTGACAGGAACCGAACCTGCGTCTCCTCTCTCTGGAGTAAGTTACTCTCAAAACTAAACTACACGGACGGAATCTATCGCTGAAGATTTGTCGTCTTGGCACGTGCTTTACCTCTGTCGTACGTCACATCATCTCCCTATTAATTTTTTTAGCATGTTTTTTGTAAATAAAGATCGTGCTATGTTATCGATTTGTCCGGTTTGTCCAATAACATAAGCACGATCATTTTAGTTTTTATCGGTTTGTCCGATAACATAAGCACGATCATTTTAGTTTTTATCGGTTTGTCCGATAACATAAGCACGATCATTTAGTTACTAATTGACAAGCCAGACTCAACCACTTTGTCAATTAGTTACTAATTGACAAGCCAGATTCAACCACGAAACTTGATATTTTGGAAGCTTTCCATATACACTGGCGGAAAGTGAAAAAGAACACCAAGAAGGAGACGTCTGATACCAACGAAATTTATAGAGCATAATAACGGAATACAAAGGATAACGTGATCAAAACATTATGGCAAAATACAGTTATATTTGCTGGTAAACTGAAAAATAACATTTCCATGTAACATGGTTAGTACGAGGTTGAATCGCCATGAACTGCGTCACACTGTGCAATTCTGGCATGGAGTCTGTAGTGTAAGTTTGGGGTATTGAGTTCCAAGCATCCTCAACCTGGACGCGTAAATCGGGGATGGTCGTGGCTGGCCGTGGAGACCGGATAAGTCGTTGTCCCATAAAATCCCACACGTGCTCAATGGGGGACAAATCCGGTGAACGTGCAGGCCATGGAAGTTGTCTCACACCCTGAAGTGCATGTTGCGTTGCACGTGCCATGTATGGGCGTGCGTTATCTTGCTGGAAAACACCACGATGGACCGACCTTACAAATGGCACAAAAACGGGCTGAATGATGTTCTTGATGTAGGAGGTGCTGTTTAACGTACCCCGTACAAACACCAGTTGTGTACGGGAGTGATAGCTCATCGCTCCCCACACCAGAAGACCAGGTGTATGCCCTGTGTGTAGCTGGCGGATGCGAGAAGGGTGGAGACGCTCCCCTGTGGGTCTGCGAGCACACATGCGGCCATCGGAGGCTCCCAAGCAGAATCTGCTTTCATCGCTGAATACGACAGATTGCCATTGCGTTCTACAGTGCACACGTTGGTGACACCACTGCAGCCGTTCCTGACGGTGGGCTGGAGTCAGAGGTACACATGCCAGAGGCACACGTGCACGCAGTCCTGCATCCAGTGGACGGTTGTGGATTGTTCGCACAGTGACCTCAGGTGCAACGGCAGCTCGGATTTGCGTCGCACTTCTGCTTGACAATGCCGCCCTTCTTATGCGTCGATCGGTCCGCTCATCAGTCCGTCTGTGACTCCCGGTTCCACGTCTTCTCGTGTGGGAATGTTCCTCGGACCATCTACGCCACCATCGTACCACCACCGATACTTCCCGTCCAATTCGCTTCGCAATACGACGATACGACCACTCGGCCTCGCGGAGTCAGACTAGACGACCTCGCTCAAAGTCCGATAACTGCTGAAATCGTACACGTCTTTCATGTCCAGGCATTGCGGCTTCTTCAGGGTCTTCGCACGTGTCCGTACGCCGACGACTGATTACAGTCACTTCGCCGTACTCCTTAAATACCACCGACGATAATTTGCATATTATGCCGTGCTGTGGCGCAAGCGCTCGCCGGTTGGTCCCGAAATTTACATCACACCTACGTCAACTCGACCCCATTAACATATGTAAATTTCATGATCGTCCGCCAATTCCTTCTTGGTGTTCTTTTTTCACTTTCCGCCAGTGTATATCAGAAGTCTTCGCAACTTGTTAGTGACGTGTAATCCACCCCATTTCTATCACGCGCGTGGAAGCAACTAACTAAAACCCGTGACTGTAAACACCATTTATGATATCATATACAATTTGAATATTTTTTTTTTTTTTTTTTTTGATTGAAGGTTTAACGACCACCGTGAGCAACTCAATGGGCTATAAGCAGTCGCCCGTCCCTAATTTAGGGTCACTGGTTCCAGGGAAGGGAGAGAGCCAGTGCCGTAAGACAAACACAACATCCATGCCTCACCGGGATTCGAACCCGGACCCCTTTCGGACGAATGATCAGAGGCCATCGCTTAGACCACTGCGCCACCGGGGCGGCCAATTTGAATATTTACGTGCCATTCGTCCTGATCAAAGCTTCATTATTTGATGCTCCCTTGACTGTGCAGTCATGAGCTTGCCATACTTGCCATCCCTTTTACGTTCTTCAAACCTCATATCAATGGGCTTTTTGATCATTCCTACATATTGGGTTAGTGTGAATGAAGAAGCTACGTCAACATGCAGCGAAACCATGGTCGACAAAAAAATATATATTTGTGACAAACTACGTTGTATTATCTTAATACAGAATACTTGCATTCTTTAGAACACAAAAAAGACCCCGGTGGCGCAGTGGTCTAAGCGATGGCCTCTGATCATTCGTCCGAAACGGGTCCGGGTTCGAATCCCGGTGAGGCATGGATGTTGTGTTTGTCTTACGGCACTGGCTCTCTCCCTTCCCTGGAACCAGTGACCCTAAATTATGGACGGGCGACTGCTTATAGCCCATTGAGTTGCTCACGGTGGTCGTTAAACCTCAAAAAAACTCTCAACGAGGGATTTGCAGTAGTCATTTGAAATGTCTTTGCCTCACACCCACTTTATCGCGACAATCAAAGCATGGGAATTTGATGGCTGTCTTTTGGTCGTCGAATATGTGCTTCACGTGATTCAAATTGACGCACAGTTAATTCATAGGGAAAAGAACTTGGCTCCAATTCTCAGCAGTCCACGATTGATGACGCTTCGCAAACTGGAGTCTCTTGTTTTTCATTACAGTCTAGATTTATGTGCAGGTTTACAAGACTTTAATCCAAAATCTTTGCTAAGACGTCAGGAAACAGTGCTAATACTAATATCAGACCCTATTGAAATAGAAAGGCCTTTTCATGATTGCATTATGAATAGCAGTCTTGCTCACATTCGACTTTCTGCTTATGTCACGTTCGGAGTATCCTTCATGAAATAAAGTCACTATTTATGCCCTCTGAAGTAGCACTTAATGACGATTTTTGCCCATTTTTTTTTTGCCATATAAAAAATACGTACAAATCCTTTCAGTATGAAAACCAGAAACAAACTGACGCTCCCACGCTTCACCCAACTCTATCAACAGCTGCCGCTGTAGGATGATGCAGCACCGACAGGAAGTTGAGTAATACAGACAGTAGCTGGCACAATCGGCAGAAATCTCCTAACTGAAACATGTGGTCTTAAACTTTTGCAAATGACTATATGTGATCGACGAGCAAGTGTTATTGTTATAAGACTGATGTGTGTGTGTTAAAGCCAGCAAGATTACGTATATTCTGGCAGTGGATTGTATTGATGCCGATTGGATCTTCCAGAAAGAGTGGAAGAATAAAGATGTTCGAATTAGACGTAAGTCTATTCTTCTGATTCTATACCCTGATCGTTAAGATCCTTATTCACGTAATTATTATTGAAGTAAAATATATGTTCAACGAAATTCACTATGAATATTAATTAACAGAGGCACATAAATAACCACTTAAACTTACTGCGTAGTTTAAAGCATAAACTCTGTAATTCCTATGGCAGAAATTTATGAATTCATTGCATCGAGATGTCAAAACTGATGCTGGTCATCACTAGTTTGTATTAAAAATAATTTAATGTTATCAGTTTTATGAGGCGGAAGATGACGATTGCTTTTAATTTTAATTATGGATAATAGAATCTTGTTCTGTTTTGTTTTGTTTTTTTAATTTTATTTTATTACTGAGAGGCACTGTACCTAAATATTTTTCTTTAATCTGGATAAATATGTTTAAAAACGTCGACCTCAAAAACTCCTATGATGGTACATAAACCTTATATGTTCTGATGTCATAAAGAATAAAAACAGAGCAAATTTAAATCATGGCGACGCAGCAGCGTCTGATACACTGAAGTAGTTAATCTTATTTTTATTGATAAAAAAAAGCCTCCCGAATATTGATCTGGAAACTGAGAACACCTTCATCTTTGCGTCTGTTATAATTGGTGTTGCACCAATTTCGTTTAATGTACTGTGTGATAATGGCGTGATAACCGTCTCATGTAGTCAGCCACACAACCATCCATCAGTGCATCTAACTATCGTCGTTCAATGTCGTAATTGCGTTTTTTTCATACTCTTTATCACACCAGACAGACTAAAACGCCATGTAATTGGTGAAAGACGGAGATGAGATAAAAATGAATAAAAAAATTAGAGCTGAAATACACACTTTCCAATCCATATTTTTACACAGGCCCATTCACCCAATCAATTTTCCCATTTAAGCAGTCCCTTCTGGCAGAGGCGCTGACGGCTCGTATCATATATTAAAATGTAGTCTCCATCAAGTCTCTATTTCCTTTGTTTGCGATAGACTACCTGGAAGCAATTTCGAAGAATTTCAATTTAATGTTCGTCCGTTAAAATGTCAGAATATACACTCAAGTAGCAAATTATTAGGAACACCGAATAGGAAATCAGACACGTGAAGGCCATCCTTACTCACGCCAGTGACGCACCCACAGGGGTGGCCGATGCCCCCCCCTTGGGCTGACAGAGCGGAAAATTATTTCGACGAAGTTTGAAACGAAAAGTCATTATACGCGACGATCTACATATATTTCTTAATCGTGTACCGTATAATTATAACATGCAATAATTATAAGGAAATAAAATAATTATTATTAGAATATAATAATTATTAACAGAAATAATACTTATAATTATTATATTATTTCTGTTAAATAAATTTAGAAAAATCTAACCAGGAAAATAATTTCATCTACTGCTTCTTCTAATTATTTAACTTTCTTGTACTGCAACAGTACTACTAACTGGATAAGAAAGTCAACCTCCTTAATTGTTATACTGTATAGCACCGGACTATTTTTCCTGGTAAATTTAGGGGGATCAGCCCCCACCTTGGGAAAATTTTGTGTGCCCCCCTCCCCCTCCCCCTTGGGAAATTTCTGGGTGCCCTACTGACTCACGTACGCAACTATTGCGTTAAGATAGCTTGATATCCGATCAAAAAGTTCCGAGATTAGGCCGATATACAACAAAATACTTACGTTACCTAAGTTTTGCTATGATCTCTCTCAAAGTAGTCTCGCTGCCAGCGTTTTTGCCCCTGTTGGAACGCTCCCTGTAAGTCCTGTTCGCAAATCGTGTCAAGCACCATTTGCGATTCGCGCTGGATCTCGTCCACGGTTTCAAAACGGCGACCCTTGAGCTTCAGCTTCATCTTCGGGTTGTGTCTCCCGGTTTCAGCTTCGACTTGGGTCTCCGGGTCGTAGCTATAGACCCAAGTCTCGTCCCCAGTGATGACCCACGACAGGAGCGTTGGATCATTCACCGCCTGCCGACGAAGATCTTGACAGAGTTCGACACGGAGCGCCTTCTGTTCGGGGTTCAAAATCTTTGGCACAAACTTTGCAGCAATGCGGTGCATGTTCAAAACCGACGTCAGAATTTCTTGCACTGTTCCGTATGACACATTGACGATGGTAGCAATGTCTTGAATGTTTCTCCGACGATCCTCATGCACCAGTTCCCTAATTTTGTCCACATTTTCGGGAGTTTTGCTCATGAACGGTCGCCCTGACCCCTCGTCATCTTCCAGTGCCGTTCTGCCGCTCTTAAAGGGCGAGTGCCACTCAAAACACCTCGCACGACTCATTGCTTTATTGCCATAAGCCTGCCGCAACATTTCATGCGTCTCCGTTCCCAATTTGCCGAGTTTGACGCAGAATTTGATTTTCGCTCGCTGCTCTAGTTTGCGGTCCATACCGAAATCGCAGCTGTGTTCTGCACGTGGTCACCAAATATCGTGTAGCACAGCTCTCGGTGATCACCAAATATCGTGTAGCACAGCTCCCGATGTTCATAGAACGATGCCACTTGGCACAATGACTCATGAAGGTCACTGCCCACGACCGCTGCGCGCGCATCAGCGTACGGCTATCTGTTGGCGCGCTACGTACCTAGTCTCGGAACTTTTTGATCTCACCACGTATACAGCTCACGGCAAAGGATTCAGACATGTACAAAGTTTAGATAGCAATAATGTGGGAAAGACACTTAATTTAACCGAAGAGGCATCATAATGGATGCTTGGCGAGCAAGTGTAAGTATCTCAGAAACGGCAAACCTCGGCTATGCAAGAACAACTGTATATGCAGGATATACATTGCACAGAGTGAGTCAAAATTCGCGCACATCAAAGTAAAGTTTAACTGTCCGTAATTTGGCGGAAAAGCATTGAAGTATGATGTCCTCCTGGTAGATGGCAGTGCACAGCAGATATGGAAATGGGTCAGGGAGTCACCGGGTCGACAATTTCTTGCAGGTCAAAGTGTTCTTGACCCGATTTCGCACCGGTTTAATTTCCGTTTTATTTTTGAAAAAAAAAATTCAAAGAAAAATGCGTACTGTAGAATTTTGTGTTCGATGCAGGTGTCAGCGGAGTGAAAAATGATTTGTCAACAAACATTCTTCCCTCTCTTTCTTAAAGCAAAGATTTCCGCCGACCGACAATACCATATCGTAAAACGATACTTCCTTTTGGGTATGTTTTCAGTGCGATTGTCTGGAGCAAGATGGAGGCAAACACCTATCGCCTGCTTCTTTGGTGATTCACTCTCTCACACCCCGCGTGTCACATTGTGAGACTAAGAGTTACTATTTACATCGCATCTTTCGCATTGAGCATTCAGAGGTTTTCGTTTGACGTGCTAACATCCCATTCCATTGCATATCGTGTCGGAATTAATGCCTTATTTGTTAATAAGGATGAATTTAATATTAAAGAGATTGAAAAAGGCATCAAGGCCAAAACATACGTTCTTCTTGAAAACAAAAAGGGTAAGAATGAATGCTGGACGTTGTTTCGTCTCATTAAGAAACCAGAATATGTTTCACAGCAATTCCAATCTTTATAACCTTGTGAAGAGTTCAAAGTTTGCAAAATGTGAATGTTAATTACATGAGCGTCCTCTCATTCTGAGGGGCAATGATGAAACCCACATTTTCGAAATTTCAATGCATCCGTAGTTGGTGAAAATTGGTGGTTGCTGTGAAACATATTCTGAAACTTGATATGTTATCAAGAAAACAGCAAAAACTGAAATTAAACATACAACAAGTTACTTAATTCAAACTGTAGTACCATCAAAGTTAAGTGGAACAGCCTTGACCTTACTGCAGAGGTACTTTTTGACTCATCCGGATGTGTTTGAAAATTGTATGTGTAAAACAGTTAGGTTGTGTGAAGAACGACAGTTTCAACATTTTCTGTGAGTAAGGAAGTAAATTATACGTTTCCGTAGTACATTTATATGATTCCTATGTACGGCTACGGAAGTCGAGCTCGTTATTCCCTTAGATATCTTTGTACATTAGAGGGCTCTTCATAACGATCTCTCTTATTATTTTACATGCTAGTGGAGAGCAGAGTTGGAAATGGGTCAAAAATTTTGGACCGGGACCCGTAACTGACCCGGCCAAATCTGCTTTGAACTATAAATTCGAAACTCAATTTATATATACAGTATATACATATAAGCGTAATATATATATGCATCACAATAACTGTTTGATACTTAATAACTGAACTCCATTTTTAATAATACAATTTGGTTACTTGCTAAATTTTAGTGCTGCTTTTAGTGCCACTATTTTGCGTAATCCAGAAGTAATGGCTGACCGTGACTGTGGAGTATATTACAAATGGGAATCATTACTTACGATTACACAAATGTATTTTTTAATGTATTTAGATTGTTCACTCTTTCCCCGCTTTGATAGAGGTGCGCATACTTTCATATGGCCCGTTAGATTTTTGTTTCCATAATCTTTTATTACACCGTCGACATCTCTCTTTGTAATTATACATTTTCCACATTTTGAACAACAAGCAAGACCAAACAAAACAGAATTATTCACCGGTTCCTTAATGAGACGAAACAATTTCCAGCATTTACTCTTTCCCTTGTAGTTAGTACGTATTTATTGGCTTCGACGCCTTTCTCAACCTCCTTAATATTAAATCCATCCATATTAACAAATAAGGAGTTAATTTCGATATGGCATGTCATGGGAACGGGATGTTAGCACATCAATCGAAAACCTCTGAATGCTCAATGTAAAAGATGCGATGTGAAAAGTAGCTCTTAGTCATACAGTGAAATTCTCACGGAGAGAGTGAATCAGCTGAGAAGCAGGCGAATGGCGTTTGCCTATACCTTGCTCTGGACAATCGCACTGTAAAAGAACGCAAAGGAAGTATCTTTTTACGATAGGTGTCGGTGTGTCTGACATGGGTCGGTGGAAATCTTCGTTGCTTTAAGAAAGAGACGACAATATTTTTGCATGACAAATCATTATTCAGTCCGTGGACACCAGTATCGACTACAGAATTCCACAAGGCTCATTTTTCTTTGGAATATATTTTTCTCTTTTCAAAAATAAAACGGGAATAAAACCGGGTCAGGAACACCTTGACCCGACCAGTTGGGCCCGCTAGAAATTGTCGACCTGTTGATCCGTGACCCATTTCTATCTCTGGTGGAGAGTCAAGAGTATATATCATTTGTAATTTCATAGGATTGCCCCACAGAAGAGATCGAAAGGCCTTTCGATATACATGTACTACAGGATGGTCATCAAACTTCGAAGAACATCGAAAAGGAAATACGCTGTCCAAGATCCACTGGTTATATTTAAGCGTCGAATAAAAGTGGCGATTATTGTCGTTTTCATTCACTCACTGCTTCAAAGAGGAAGCATGTTAAGTTTTTTATTTCTATTAGAATTCGGAAGAAACATATGGTAGAACAAATGTTGCCATGCATGTGCACTTAAAATTTCCTGCAAATTGATATGAAACTGTCGTTATCTTTCGCTCGGCATTTTTCAGGGCAGCAGTTTTCCAAATTTAAAACACCCCTCTTTATAAGTTTGGTTTCAGCACGTGAGGAGTCTTTTATCTTTGTTTAGTGAATTTATTTCTAAAAGTTGAACCTGATAGCAACATGATACTTCGTTAATTTTTCTTTCTCCCATGGCTGTTTTATTTTCAGGCTGATTAACATACACACTGGACAAAAATACGAGAACCTTTATCTAGCATCGAGTACTTTTGTTGCGAATGACGACGCGGCATGGATTCTGAGAGATGCTTAAGTTTGTTTGGGTCCAAAGATTCGTGCAGAAAAATATCGTACAACTCTGTCAGTGTTGACGGAAAAAGACATCGACAATATGTCCTCCGTATTTTCAACAGGGTTATGATCATGGAACTGTTGAGCCCAAGACAGATAATGGAAGTGTTCTTCATGCTCATTAAACCATTCTTGCTCGACTCTGACATGATGTGACGTTGCATCGTCATTTATAACGATGCCGTAACATGCAGAGAAAAAGTGTAGCATTTGCAAGATGCACATATTCCGCTACAACACTCAGTTATTCCCTCGATGTCATCTTAGCTTCCACTTGTAACAGGCGAACAAGCGCGTACCAAAAGAACAGCCCCCACAGGATGGTGCCACTTTCACAACAAACCCCACAGGATGGTGCCACTTTCACAACAAACCCCACAGGATGGTGCTCCATCGCCTTCATGAGGTTCTCGCTACACTCTCTGCCAATTATCAGTGCAAAGCAATGTACAGCGTTATTCACCTGACTACATCACTTTCTTCTATTACCCTACTGTCCATTCACAGCGTTTGCGGCACAAACGCACGCGAATTGGTTTGTTGTTTGCTGCGACAAATGATTTCTAAATGGACAGAGGACTTCCTAGACTCCAGTTCCTTTAACCACTAAACATGGTTTAGAAAGAAATAGGCTTCGTCCATTGCGTTCAGAAGACAATTGTTGTACGCTGAAAGGCCTGTTGTTCCGTACAATCCTCCTCACAGAATGAAGGTTACATTATTATATAGGGTGTCCATAACGTCTTTCCCACATTACAAAAATTAATGTAAAAATATGTATTACAGGTACAAGAAAAGGATTGCACGACAATCATGGTGCACAATTAGTTTTTTTTTTTCAGTGTCAGTACACCTCCACAATGACCGCCATTTATGGCCCGGAGGACATGTAAGTGATATGCGATTTCACGCCATGCTTTGCTTAACATCTCGGCAGAGACAGACCCAATGACGTTCGTTATTCTGCTCTTGAACATCTGGACACCGGAACACTGCTAGAGTAAACTTGGTCATTCACATAACCCCACAGGGAAAAATCTAGAGGGCTTATGTCGGGCGATCGAGGTGGACATGTCATGGGACCGTTATGGCCAATCCATCTGTCCGGAAATGTGGCATTCAGGAACTCACGAACCACAGTTTATCAATGTGGTGGAGCACCGTCTTGTTGGAAAATAACCGAAGGTTAGAGTACATGCAACTGAGGTGCTACAACAGGTTCCAGCCTGTTCGGGTACACGTTACCGTGGGCTCTATGAAAAAAAGAAATGTCCGATGATTATGTCATGCATCAGGAAGCACCATAAGTTCACTTTCGGGCTAGCCCTCTGTTGTTCGGTGACATAATGGTGATTTTCTGATCCCAAGATTCGCACATTGTGCCTATTTACTGTACCAGAGACGTGGAATGTGACTTCATATGAGAAACAGACACGGTGCAGATAATCACTATCATGAGCTATGCACTGCAACATCTCCGTCGCAAATGCAGCACGGCGAGGCCGGTCCTCAGGCTGAAAAGCTTGAACGATCTGTACCTTATAAGCATGCAGATGAAGACGTTTGTGTAAAATTTTGTGTACCGTGGCACGGCGAATCCCAGTTTCCAGTGAAGAACAACGAATGGATTTTCTGGGGCTTCGCAGAAATGTCTCCTGAAAAGCTGCAGCTGTCTCTTGTGTAACGGTGATCGGATCGCTTGGGGGACCGGTAGTGATCGTCTGAACTGTTTTCTGAAAAGGCCCTGGACAGTAACCGCCAATTTGGTCTCATGGAATTACAACACGTGTAACGTACCAGGAGATGTGACGTACCTGCCAGAAGGACGCACACGACATAAAGGCAGATAGGAATCAGAATAAAACGTCCGCGTAGCTCAATTGGTAGAGCAACTTATTCCGGAGTGAGGGGATCCGGGTTCGAATCCTGGCGTGGACAGAAATGACGGAGAAATTTACTTCGTTATAATGGCGCCCGAACTATCCGGATGACCCGACCGTTCAAAATCTCGCAATGGTGTGATGTTATTTCCACACCGCGAGATAGGAAAAATAAGAGAATCCCTTCTCCAGCACTTCAAAAAAAAAAAATAATAATAATAATAATAATAAGGGGGAGATGATGTAACGTACCAGGAGATGTGACGTACCTGCCAGAAGGACGCACACGACATAAAGGCAGATAGGAATCAGAATAAAACGTCCGCGTAGCTCAATTGGTAGAGCAACTTATTCCGGAGTGAGGGGATCCGGGTTCGAATCCTAGCGTGGACAGAAATGACGGAGAAATTTACATCGTTATACACGCACGACCCTTTTTCTTGCATGGAAGCCATTATCGATGAAATGCTCCTCTTCTCAGCAGTAGCGCTCACCTAAAGAACAGAAGAAAAACTGTATGAGTGCTGCTATATTATGTTGCCAACCATTTTATTTTAATTTACATAGATATTTTATATTAATTTTTGTAATGTGGGAAAGACTTTATGAACACCCTGTATTCCCGTCACGTTGATACATTTAGGATATGGAAGATCCATTTGTCTTCCAGTCTCTAAACACATTTGAAATGGTTGTTTTTGTGAAACCAGTGATTTCCTTTGTTTTCTTAATCGCTTGTCTCCCAATAATAATTGGGGGTTTGTTTACTGTTAAATTTCAAGTCTGTCGAAGCATTTGATATTTCAGTTCTGTAGCGAGATCGAATATTGTGGATAGCACATCGCATGAGTTCTGGTTACTGTGACACAGGATATTCTTTCTCCTCTTCCCCATTTTGTGCATCAGCTGTTATATATTGTCTTACCGTAAAAAACCGGGTACTTAATTTATTGTACAGTTGATTGTACGATGTCTATGTATCAGTATCTGTAGTACTTATGGCAAAAGCTGTATAGCTATCTGAAGTAAATTTTGTATTTAGAAGTTTTGTGAAATAATATTATAAAACAATACATCGCCCCTTCTCTTAAAGAAAATTGAAAGTTATTGTCACTTGAAAACAAGTTAGTAAAATCATGCAATGCATTGATTATAATACGCTTTCCAATATGCCATAAATCATTACTCAAGTTATGAGGATAATGGCTGTGGAATAAATCTCGCTCCTGTGTCCTGACCTTTGACCCCAATTGGATGATATTCAACAGAAACGGTTTAATATACCTCCGGAACAACATGTTAAAGTTTTGTCGAAGCATTTCTGCGTAAGTTGTGGCATATAAAGGCAATGCAATGGATCCCGCTCCTATGTCCTGACCTTTGACCTCATTTCGCCCATTTTCAATAGGTTTCGTCCCCAGGTTGTCTCCTACCACATACTAAAATTTTATGGAAATCGGACCATTTTTACGCGAGTTATCATGCGTACGGACAGATAGACAGACAGCTAGACGGACAAAGCTGGAGCATATACGCTTTTTCAACCTACGGTTGGAAAGCGTAAAAAAGATCTCAAACTATAAATAATTCTGTTGCTTCGAAAAATCACGATGAAAACTGTACGCCGCCCCGGTGGCGCAGTGGTTTAAGCGATGGCTTCTGATCATTCGTCCGAGCGGGGTCCGGGTTCGAATCCCGATGAGGCATGGATGTTGTTTGTCTTACGGCACTGGTTCTCTCCCTTCCCTGGAACCAGTGACCCTAAATTAGGGACGGGCGACTGCTTATAGCCCATTGAGTTGCTCACGGTGGTCGTTAAACCTCCAATAAAAAAAAACTGTACGTAATTTGTAATAAAACCTTCTAAATAAAAAACAAAATTATTACAAACGTATTAAAAAACTCCAATAGAAAATAAAATGGCTAAATCACTCGCATTAATGTTAACAAAAAATTCATCATCGCCCAGTTAGTTTTATCCTGAACGTGAGTCTGAGTTCTGTTACTTTTTACGTAGCTTAATGGTTAAGACGCGCGTCTTGAATCAAGAGAGAATGGGCTCGGTCATCGGCGCGAAAAGATTCTCTCGCCTACGGACTCAAATATTCAGTGTGTTGGATTTTGAGAAATCTCTGTATAAATACAGAAAGACTAGTCGAAAATCGACGGTTAGTTTATTTTTTTATTTTTTTTATTTTTAAGAATAAACTCATATCAAGCAACAAATGTAAACTTTATCTGATTGACAAAAAAATGTTACAAATTCGTTCTAACATTTCAGTAAAGACAATATTTTGATTCCATCCATTTGCGACAGGTAATCCAGGTGCATCTTCGTGGGTGATCTTTACTGCAACAGAATCTTTTGATCTTGCTCGAGATAGGGCAACGTAGAGCATATACCATGTGAGAAGACTGGTTCTGGCAGGTATATTCCGATTTTAGCAAGTGTCTGTCCTTGACTCTTATTGTCATCGCAAAGAACAATATGATCAGAAACTGAATCCGTTAGATCGTAAAAGAAAAAATGCTGCCGCTTAAAGTCAGCGGAATGCGTGGCAAGGTGTGCAACGATCCCTTGTGTTCTCCGCACAAAATTTCCACAGAAATTGCATTTTGGAAGAGCGACTTTACGATCATACGTGTGCCATCGACTAAACATTTCCTTGTGTCCAGGTACGTGAATTTGCGTCACCGGGGCGGCCATGTTCATGATGAGCATCACGACTGCACCCTTTTTCAGTCGTAGAATGTGAGGCGGAAGTCCACTCATCTTGATCGTGTGCAAAACTTTAACTGGATAGCGCACTCTTTCACTCTCATCTTTAGTCACAACTGTGTTTGTAAATGTTGATGGAATGAGATTCGCGTTGCGAATACTCTTCATCCTCTCTTGTCAGAGACTTATACACTGAAGAGCAATTGAATTAGAGACAGCTGGCGTTATGCAAATGTGGCGCTGTGGGCGGCCCTGTAAACGGAAACGACATGACGTATACAGCGATCCCACAATATAAGGAGTGATGCGACGGGAATCAGTAAGAGTCGGACGCAGTATGGGTAAGACGAAGGATCTAAACGCATTTGATCGTGGGAAAATTGTCGGTGCCCGACGAATGGGTCACTCCATCTCGGAAGTCGTGCAGGCACTGGGATTTTCACGAGCCACTGTGTCACGGGTGCACCGTGAGTATATAGAATCTGGTAAAACCATGCCTGCAAGAGCCAACTGCCGTGGACAACAGCGTGTGGATGAGCGAGGTCATCGTCGGCTAGCTCGCATTGTAACAGCGGATAGACGGGCCATAGTGCAAGAAATCACTCGGCAATCTAACGCTGGTGCACAAAAACGTGTAAGCAGCCACACCATCCAGAACCATCTCCTCGCTATGGGGTAAAGAAGCCATAGTCCCACGAGGGTACCGCTGCTGACAGCACATCACAGGGTGCAAAGATTAGCATGGGCGCGGGAACATCGCCACTGGACCCTAGACATGTGGGAAAATGTTGCCTGGACTGATGAGTCGAGATTCACGTTGGTCAATGTGTATGGCAGGATACAAGTACGGCGCAAACTACATGAAGCGATGGATCCTTCTTGCCAGCAGGGTACTCTTCAAGCTGGTGGGGGTGGCATTCTCGTCTGGGGACTGTTTACGTGGACTGAAATTGGAGTCCTGGTACGTGTGCATCGTCCCTCACAGGTCAACGTTACCGGGATATCCTGGACGACCATTTGCTCCCGTTTGTACGTCTTCAACATCCCACTGGGGACCTCATCCTGCAACAAGACAATGCAGCTCCCGAATTGTATTCGAATGGTTGGACGAACACTCCACCGACGTGACCTCGCTTCCTTGGTCAGCTAGGTCACCTGACCTCAGTCCCGTCGAGCACATCTGAGATGCCATCGAGAGAGATGTTCGAGGCTCTGACCTCCCTCCATCAAATCTTCGTGAACTGTGGGAGCTTGTTCAGGGGTCGTGGATCCGTATGGCTTCCCAACGCTTCCGGTGTCTTGTCGAGTCCATGCCGAGACGAATCGCAGCCGTCATCAGGACGAAAGGTGGTGCTACACGTTACTAGACAGGTTGTGACGTACCTGCCAGAAGGACGCACACGACATAGAGGCAGATAGGAATCAGAATAAAACGTCCGCGTAGCTCAATTGGTAGAGCAACTTATTCCGGAATGAGGGGACCCGGGTTCGAATCCTGGCGCGGATAGGAATGACGGAGAAATTTACTTCGTTATAATGGCGCCCGAACTATCCGGATGACCCGACCGTTCAAAATCTCGCATTGGTGTGATGTTATTTCCACACCGCGAGATAGGAAAAATAAGATAATCCTTTCTCCAGCACTTCGAAAAAAAAAAAAAATAAGGGGGAGATGATGTAACGTACCAGGAGATGTGACGTACCTGCCAGAAGGACGCACACGACATAAAGGCAGATAGGAATCAGAATAAAACGCCCGCGTAGCTCAATTGGTAGAGTGACTTATTCCGGAATGAGGGGATCCGGGTTCGAATCCTGGCGTGGACAGAAATGACGGAGAAATTTACTTCGTTATAAGGTATCTCTAATTCAATTGCTCTTCACTGTAGTTACGACCCATGGATGGATCACTCACGGCTGCCAGTAAGGCTCTTACGTTTTCTGTTCTTTTTTTTGTTGTTGTTGTTGTTGTTGTGGGAGAGACATTCTGTTAAGGGTAAGTATGCAATAAAGTATTTACTTACTTTAGGACTGGTCATAGAACACCATGCACGCACCAAGTGTGAATTCACTGAACTGAGCGTCTGATGTAGATAAGCGCCGCACGCGTTCTCCCATAAACTTTACATGAGAACTTTGCCGCTCCGCCACGCCCGAAGCGTTGCTCCAATCTCAGTTTTCTCTTCGACCGGCACATCTACATGATAAAATCTTTATTTTGATACCTCAACCATATTTGTACGTTCAGCTGTTTTCTCAAAATAGGTCTCACAGTAAAAAACCATATAGAATTAATATATAGATTACTGACAACGGTAAAATTATGAAAATACTGGAGTTAAAAAAAATGGGCACTTTTTAAAAATTAAATTCCGGTAAAAGACGGACTGGGAACTTTGCTGCAAGATTTTTTCAGAAATTTTCAGTGAGTTCACA
The DNA here is from genome assembly GCA_039090855.1 of Macrothele yani. Lineage (NCBI taxonomy): Eukaryota > Metazoa > Arthropoda > Arachnida > Araneae > Macrothelidae > Macrothele > Macrothele yani. Next base: position 9,264,759 of record CM076994.1, on the reverse strand, counting down.
CCACTTAGTTTTTACAGTGTACAATTAAACATTTTTCGAATTCTTTTTTTTTTTTTTTTTTTTTTTTTTATTGGAGGTTTAACGACCACAGTGAGCAACTCAATGGGCTATAAGCAGTCGCCCGTCCCTAATTTAGGGTCACTGGTTCCAGGGAAGGGAGAGAGCCAGCGCCGTAAGACAAACACAACATCCATGCCAGACCGGGATTCGAACATGGACCCCATTCGGACGAATGATCAGAGGCAGTTTTTTTTTTTTTTTCGAATTCCTACAGATTATTTGGGGGAGGGGGTTCATATTTACATGAGTTACTGCAGCATAATTATCTGTGCGGCCGCCCCGGTGGCGCAGTGGTCTAAGCGATGGCCTCTGATCATTCGTCCGAACGGGGTCCGGGTTCGAATTCCGGTGAGGCATGGATGTTGTGTTTGTCTTACGGCACTGGCTCTCTCCCTTCCCTGGAACCAGTGACCCTAAATTAGGGACGGGCGACTGCTTATAGCCCATTGAGTTGCTCACGGTGGTCGTTAAACCTCCAATCAAAATAAAAAAAATTATCTGTGCGCTCTTTATAAAAGGACATCAACCCACGTGACTCTCAGATTTGCATAAATTGGCGTTAATTGTGCCAAGAAATTTCTAATCACTAGTATAGTTATGCTATTTAGGTGCACAAGACTATCTTGTCTGTGACCGTCTCAGTTCGTATAGTTACTGTTTGTACAGTACAATAGAATTTTCAAGTAAAATATACACTCAGTGTAAATAATGACCTTCTAAGGATGCATCAAGTTATTTAATGTGTCATACTAAAAACTTTGGACGTACACATGAAGTCTTACCTCTGAGGGTAAAAAATAAATAAATAAACGAGCGGTATTCACGTCGGTGTAGTTATAAGATCACCAGACGCGAGCGTCAGTAGCGACACCTGAGCAGTGAAGACCAAACTGCAAACTGCGTAGTTAGAAAAAATTTCTTGGACCGAGACAGAAGTGGAGATCTGAGTCAGTTATTTGATTTGTATTAAATTTCTAGCTTTTCTGCAAGTTTCCGGCTCTGCAATTGTACCGAAGGAAATGTTTTATAATTACGTTTTCAAGAACAGAAATGTAATTAAAATTTCCTAAAATCCTAAAAAGCGTAAAAACTTCTTGTGATTCTGCCGAATTTAAAATTCTAAAAACATAAAAGCTTTAAAAAAAATACGTATCTGTACTTTTCTTCAGGTACAAACTCGAATTCTAAATCATTGATTTCCGTCAAACAAACTGCAGTTTAAAACCCATGTTGTTGTATCTTTCCAACAGGTTTCGGTGGCATTTTTTAGCATACCCCCATCCTTAGTATAGGAATGAAAACACAAAACCACCGATCCAGTTTTCGGTTAAGTGCTGAGTAGTGTGTTCCACGTTGTCACTGACGAAGAGTTCATCAGATCTTTCAAGGCTCTTCCTGTTTCTTGCATTAAGGCCTTCAGAATGAGATACCCAGTAAGCCGGAGTCTGACGGGGTTTTTTATGTTGTAATATATACACCGATGCGTCATTACATTATGACCACCCTCAGCCTAGAGAAATGAGCGCACCTGGAGACCGAACGGTGGGGCACGAGAAGTTCACAGAGCCGTATATATATATAACCCGAGAACCGGCTTTCGGTTAGTAGAGTGTTCGGAATCAGAATGGGAGCAGCTGCCGATTTATTGGAGCTTGGTAAAGGACAAATTGCGTTGGCAAGGCGCCTCGGAACTACGATCTGGGAAACGGTGCGGCTTGTGGGTTGGTCACGTGCCACTGTAGTGAGTACGTATCAAAAGTGGTGCACAGATGGACAAAAGACGAACCGTCGTCTAGCCGTGTGTCGTCCGCAGCTCATTGATGCCAGAGGGGATCGGAGACTCGCGCAATGTTCACAGCTACCGCAGGGCCACAGTACGACAGATCACCCGCAGCTACAACACTGGTGATTACGGCAATGTATCACAGTACACAGTTCACCGCAGCCTTCTGCGCATGGGCCTGCGTAGGCGAAGACCCAGCCGGGTCCCCATGCTCACTGCACGTCAACGCCAACAATGCATGAAATTTGGCCAAGATCATCGAGATTGGATGGTGGATGATTGGAAGAAAGTGACTTGGTCTGACGAATCAAGATTCCTGGTGCATTACGTGGACGGCCGAGCGCGGATACGCCGATTAGCAACGGAGGCTATGGCACCTGGATGCACTGTTAGGAGGCTGGCGGCGGCGGTATGATGTTGTGGGCGATGTTTCCTCGAGACGCTTTAGGTCCCATTATCCCGATAGCACAATCCCTGACAGCTGTCAGATATCTGAACATCGTTGCTGACCAAGTTCACTAATTCATGGCAACTGGGTTCCCTGCTTGTGATGGCCATTCCACACTGCCAGAATCGTCAAGGAGTGGTTCGAGGAACATGCTGGTGACTTTCTGTTAATGCCCTGGCCTCCAAATTCACCTGACATGAACCCAATCGAACGTTTCTGGTTCGACTTGGAAAAGCGGGTCAGCGCTAAATCACCACCACGCCGAAATGTACGGGAACTGGAAGACGTGCTGTTGATATTATGGTACCAGATACGCCAGGATACCTATCGGCACCTCATCGAATCGATGCCTCGCCGAGTGGTCGCTGTTTTGCGGGCTAAAGGTGGTCCTACAGCTTATTAGGTAGGTGGTCATAATGTAATGACTCATCGGGGCACAACTCCCACGCTTCTACAAATATCTCAGGTCCTTGGTAACACGGTGTATTTATAGCTTACTCCGCAAAGAATTTTGGCCATCACACGCGCCATCTGTTATTGAATTTGTTACTTAATTTTTTTATTCCGAATTTCGTCATGAAAAACTGGTAGAACATTTGACCATACCTGAAACACAAACAAGAATTATCTTTCTTTCATCTTTCAACCGAGTTATGAGGTTGTAGGGAAATTATATTTCGCACAAGTTGATCTTAAACTGACGGACTGAATAAAACAACAAATAAAATTATTCCTCTCAAAATGATTCGAATAAATTACACTGAACGGTAAACACTCTCACATTGGAGCCAAAACAGAACTTCTTTCACCGTTTGTAGCAACTACTCTCTTTTCTGCTAGTGCTCTGTTTAGTATGTAGCCCAATGTTGTTTGTTGGCTAATACACTGCTGGACAATTACTAAGGACGGATCATAAACGGCTATATAGCGCATAAAAAAGTAAGTGTGGTTGGATGCCAAGTGAAATAAAATAATGTCAGAATGCCAGGACATTACAAGAAAGACAATTTATTGTGCTCTGAAATCCAGAAGGCTTTGGAACGTGTTCAAGGGACAAACAGGCCATTTTGTGCAGAATACGTAAACGTGAAAAAAATGCAATTACCGTCCGCAGCCGTTCCGGCGTAAGATGTCAATACGGGATATGGCCACCATGGAGGGCGATGCAAGATTCCACACGTCGTGTCATGCTTTGCACAACATTATCAAGCAGCTGTTGGGGTAATTTATCCCATTCCTCTGTCAGTGCACGGATGAGGGTGTCCTTGTTTATTGGAGGGCATTGGCGACCAGCAAGACTCCTCCACAAAGCATCTTACACATTTTCAATGGGATTCAGATCTGGAGAACGTGCTGGCCATACGAAGCGTTGAATATCCTCGCTCTCAAAACACTCCTGGACAGCGACTGTTCGATGACATGTTGTGTTGTCGTCCATGAAAATGAATCTATCACCTACAGCACCACGGAACATGAGAACTTGAGGTAGCAGAACATCATTAATGTATCGTTGGCCAGTCATAGTCCCAGTTAAAAGCACATAGAGGAACGTACGGCCATTGATCATGATGCCAGCCCATACCATGACACTACATGTCGGATATCGGTCCCTTTCCTGTATGTTTGCTAGACAATATGCTGTACCACTATCACGCCAGATCAGTTGTCGTCGACAATCAGACAATAGACTGTATCTACTCTCATCTGAGAAGAGGACAGGAGACCAGTCGTTATCAGTCCAATCGCGATGTTGATGGCACCATTGCAAACGGGCGGTACGGTGACGTCTGGACAATGCGATGCATACAACAGGACGGCGGGCGTATAGTCCTCCTTCATGCAAACGTCTGGCGACAGTTTTTCGGGAGATCCGCTTGCCAGTAGCAGCCATAAACTGATTTGCTACCTCACTAGCTGTGCTGCGCCGGTATCTTTTTGTTGATAGCACTATGTACCGATCTTCTGCAGATGTCGTACTGCGAACACGACCTCCCCAGTGACGTTTACTATACTGTCCATTTGTTTAAAATGAATTCCAAAGCCTTGAAACAACACTGTGGCTGACGTCGAACTCCCTGGCAACATCTGTTATTTTTCGCCCTTCTTCAATTTTGCCAATAATACGGCCACGCGTAAAATCATTTAGGTGATGTCGGGAAGACATACTGAAAATTGCAAGTTCGTCAATTGATTCTTTCCCTTTCAACTTTGCGTTTGAACAACAACGGTCAATAAGCGTCAAATCCTTTATATCTCTTATCAGCGCTATGACGTCACGAACAAGTTCGGCAATCCAAAATTTGCATACGCATAACACGTCTTACTGTATCCCGCACTTATGCTAATTTGCACATTTTCCTGCCTTCCATTTTATGGTTGCTATCGTTTCTATTGTCATCCGTCCTTAGCAATTGTCCGGCAGTGTACACTATATTTACAAAAGTCATCGGACACCCTTCAAAAGCAAATGAAAGGATCCGCTGCGTTGTTAAGATGTGCGGTACAGCTGCAAACGGTAAAAAAGCAAGCCTGGAGCTAACCGCGATCATATCGCACTGTGAGGTTCAGTGAAAATGTCGCGGCGGGAGAGAACTGACTTTGAGAAAGGAAAGATATCCGGGTGTTATATTAGTGGGTTGTCCATAAGAGAAACCGGGAGGCGTTTAAACATACCCAAGTCACCTGTTTTGGATGTACTGAATAAGTGGAAGACACATGGCGTGCCTGAAGCAGCAAAGCGTACCGGCAGACCAAAAAAAACAGTGATAGAGGACGTCGAAGCCTCAGAAGAGTCGTTACAGCTAATGGACCAAGTACTGCACAAGACCTCAGTGTACAAGTGAGTAAAAATGCTGGAACCTCGGTATGTACACGTACCATTCGCAGAGAACCTCAATCTATGGGTTACCGTGGTCGTGAGGCGGCTCATAAGCCTTTCATCTCCACTCAGAATGCTACTCGTCGTTTAGCATGGTGTAAAGAACATTTATCGTGGACCGTAGATCAAAAGAAACGGGTCCTATGAACTTATGAATCCAGATACACGATCGATCAGTCTGATGGCCGTGTGTGAGTATGACGACAGCCGGAGGAACGCTGTTTACCACAGTGACCTGTTTTTACGGTTAAGTTTGGAACTGGCAGTGTACTCGTGTGGGGGTGTTTTTCGGGTATGGTCCCGGACCATTGGTTATCGTGGACAAACCTATTAACCAGCACGTCTACCTCGATATTCTAAACAATTATTCCCTACCAACTCTGTGGCATTACTATGGAACCGAGCCTTTCTGTTACCAGTAGGATAATACACCGAGCCATAAAGCAAGGACTGTTACGCCGTGGTTTGACGATAATTCCGTATCGTGTGTGGACTGGAAAGCATAGAGGCCTGATCATAATCCCATAGAGCACCTATGGGATAAATTAGAACGCCGCATAAGAAGTTTGGAACCAAGGCCTACTACTAAGCAACAGTTAGCGGCATAATTATATACTGAATGGAAGCGCATACCTATCGCTGTGTTCCAAAACCTTATCGAAAGCATATCTCGAAGGGTCAGCACTTGCATTAAGGTCAAGGGTGGACCGACACTGTACTAATGTATGTCAATAAATGCTATGTTGTGTTTCTCTTCTAGGCGTCCGGTGATTTTTTCAAGACAGTGTATGTCACTACTTGAACATTACCTTCGTACGATCAGTTGGTTGCTCTCGTATCACTGGAACTACGTACGCACTGCTAAGCCTCGGACAGCTAGCTCATAAACAATTCATAATTACACACTAAGCTCAATTAGACGACCTAACGGCCAGAAGAGAACAGTCTTGGAACTACTTACGATGAAACGGTCTTTATCGTTGTCACTTCACGGCACTTCAGAAACATAACGTATCAACAAACGATCTCATCAGCACAATTCACTATAGTGATCCTACATCAGCATAGGTTTGACGTGTTTACATCTAATGCACTAATTAAAGCAATTTGCTACCGTAATCTGTCCGCATCACACCACACACAGCTGCTAGCTTAACACATTATATTAGGTGTAAAAATAAGTTTTGCCGCCCCGGTGGCGCAGTGGTCTAAGGCGTTGGCCTCTGATCATTCGTCCGTAAGGGGTCCGGGTTCGAATCCCGGTCAGGCATGGATGTTGTGTTTGTCTTACGGCACTGGCTCTTTCCCTTCCCTGGAACCAGTGACCCTAAATTAGGGACGGGCGACTGCTTATAGCCCATTGAGTTGCTCACGGTGGTCGTTAAACCTCCAATCAAAAAAAAAAAAAAAAAAAAATAAGTTTTAAAGCGTTTTTGTGTGACGCTAATTTACAAATCCGACATTCCCCAGCGTTTTTGTCATGTGATCATAACGGGTCCAGAGTATAAAATGTGACACAGTAGTTTGCCCAACAGTCAAACGCACTTGCACGTCGGTAGGTGAAGATGGCAAACAATACTGCATTTATTCGACACTGCATTCGTTACGAATTTCGTCAAGGAGAAAGTGCTGCAAAAGCATGTGCATCGATCTGTTCTGTTTTGGGGGAGAATATTGTATCGAAAAGCACGTGTGAGTTTTGGTTTAGACGGTTTAAAGCAAGTGATTTTGATGTTAGTGGTCGAGAACGTTGCGGCGCCCAGCAGAAGGTTGCACAAGAGTAACTGCAAGCATTGCTTGATGAAGATTAATCTCAAACGCAAAAAGAACTAACTGAACTACTACAATAAGCCATTTCCAATCGTTTACGCGCAATGGGAAAGATTAAGAAGGAAGGAAATTGGATGCCACATGACCCGAGCCAAAGGAACAAGGATGAGCGTGTCATGAAGTGTTTGAATCTGCTGAATAAACAACACAGAAAGTCTTTCCTGTGGAAAATCGTTACGGGTGATGAAAAGTGGATATGGTGCGACAATCCCAAATGCACAAAACACTGGGCAGATCCCTGTGAAGCAAAGACTTCGACACCGAAACGCAATATTCACTCCAAGAAAGTTCTGCTGTGCATCTGGTGGGATATGAAGGGTGTGCTCCAATATGAACTATTGGAACAGGGTCAAACTGTTACTGCTGATTGCTACAAGCAACAATTGCTGCGATTGAACCAGCAAATCTGTCGGAAACGTCCATTCACAGGCAAAGGATTGCATCCCGTGAAATTACTGCTTAACAACGCTATGCCGCATGTCGCTAAATCGGTCAAGGAAACGTTATTGACGCTTGGCTGGGAAGTTTTGGAGCACCCGGCGTATAATCCCGACATAGCCCCTTTAGACTATCATTTGTTCCGATCGGTGCAATATGTTTTGTGGGGTTGCTGGCTTCATCGCGTCACACGACGAAGTATTCTTCATGGCTGGAATCCATCAGCTGCCCGACCGATGGCGGAAGGAGATAGATAATGACGGCGCATATTTCGATTCGTAAAGGTATTGATGTTTTCTCTCAAATTACATGTTGTGTTGTCTTAAAACGCTTTAAAACTTATTTGTACACCAAATATATACTGCAATTTTGCTTGTCAACCATGCATACGCCATTTACCCTCGACATTAAGACTGCTGCCAGATAGCATTCAGTGATTGAGAAAATATAACGTTAAGGTTAAAATACTAAAAGAGCATAAACTCAAAATTAACATAGAGAAAGACATCTAAAAATGAAAGTTAAATTAGAGTACACGTCATAGTAGCTTCAACAACCTAATAACATTAATTCCACTGACTGTGTCACTTCGTCGCTCCGGTGGTCTAAACGCTGGTATCTGACCGTTCGTCCCAGTAATCCCAGGCTTGAGCCTCGCATAAGGTATGAGTGATGTGCTTGTCTTACCGTACTGCCTCTTTATCCTCTCTGGAACCAGTGGCCCAAAATTAGGGAAAGGCGACTGACTATAGCCCATTGAGTTGCTCATGGTGGTCGTTAAACCTCGAAAGAAGAACTGATTGTATTACCGCGCATGTTGAATATAGTCCACACTTTATTACGGCAAAACAAATGATGGCAAATTACCAACGTACAATCAACGTAGTGTACTTTTTATTTTCAGAGCCTATAAGTAGCTTGTTCCAAATAAAAATTTTAGTTGCTAATCATAACGCACCGTTTTTTTCTTTTCTTCCTCAAGAACGTCACTTTGGATCTGACTGGCGTCAAGAATTGGTCGTTTTGTTTCAAGATAGCACTCTGATGTGGTGGCGTTACGGAAGGACCGAAGCAGAAGGTCAGATCAACCTTTCCAGCGCTCCTGAGCTCCTGGCATGTGGTCACTACACCAGCAGGTTGCCCAAGAGGCCTGAACTTCCCGATGGATACAAGGCTTCTCAGCTTCTTGCTTTCGGTAAAAGGGAGGGCTTCACGGTCTACTGGTTCCTTTGCAAGACAGAAGAAGATCTAGCGTGAGTAAATATACCTTCTCGTAGATTCGGAGTGAACAAAAATAGAGATTCTGTAGGGCTATTCTCTCAGTAAGAAAAATTTCGAACATGTGACGCGCATCTGTAAATGAACCTTCCTTTTTGAATTTCTTTTCTTGGGTAAATTATGTTACTTGGTTATATTTTCATTCTGAATGGCACATCGGGACCTCCAAGTTTCTGTATAGGTTTCCGTAACGTCTGACAGTGGGTCGCAGTGTAAACAAGTTAGTAAAATCATGCAATGCATTGCTTATGATACGCTTGCAAACATACTAGAAATCATTACTCAAATTATGAGGACAATGGCTGTAGAATAAATCTCACTCCTGTGTCCTGACCTTTGACCCCATTTCGATGATATTTAACAGAATTGGTTCAGTACACCTCCGGAACAACATACTAATGTTTTGTCGCAATAGAAACATTTTTAGTCACGTTATGAGGATAATGGCTGTGGAATAAATCTTGCTCCTGTGCCCTGACCTTTAGCCCCATTTCGATGATATTCAACAGAACCAGTTCAGTATATCTCCGAAACAACATACTAAAGTTTTGTCGCAGTGGAAGCATTTTTAGTTAAGTTATGAGGATAATGGCTGTGAAATAAATCTCGCTTCTGTGTTCTGACCTTTAACCCCATTTCGATGATATTTAACAGAACCAGTTCAGTATATCTCTGGAACAACATACTAAGGTTTTGTCGCAGTGGAAGCATTTTTAGTTAAGTTATGAGGATAATGGCTGTGGAAGAAATCTCGCTTCTGTGTCCTGACCTTTAACCCCATTTCGATGATATTAAACAAAACATTTTCAGTATATCTCCAGAACAACATACTAAAGTGTTGTCGCAATGGGAGCATTTTTAGTTAAGTTATGAGGATAATGGCTGTGGAATAAATCTCGCTCCTGTGTCCTGACCTTTAACCTTACTTCGATGATACTAAACAAAACCTGTTCAGTACATCTCCGGAACAACATGATAACGTTTTGTCGCAATCCAAGCATTTTTATTTTAAGTTATGTCGCATAAGAGCAATGGAATGGATCCCGCTCCTATGTCCTGACCTTTGACTCCACTTCTTCCATTTTCAATAGGGTTCGTCCTCTTCCAAATACTAAAATTTCATCGAAATCGAACCATTTTTACGCGAGTTATCGTCCGGACGGACAGACAGATGGACAGACAGACGGACAAAGCTAGAGCATATACGCTTCTTCAATCTACGGTTGGAAAGCGTGAATAAAAAGCCACACCCGATCTGTAAGAGATGTCCAAGTGATACGAGATCAAGGTTAGTAGATGACAAGGTCATGCTCATCGTGCACTTCCGGTGATTGCTTTGTGACGTCACCGTCTAAATCGCTGACGTAAGACTACCTAATCGCCACATTACTCTGTATCTTCACCATACCAGCGTGTTGGAATTGTTATTCATAAACCAGCTGGAATAATCTTCATAAATTCTACTACATTTTTTAATGCATGACGTTTTCAATTTTTAAATTAAAAAATTTGGGCAATATTTGCCGAGATGCTTCTACTATTCTTTATAAAGAAATTCGGCTGCACTAACGAATCAGAACGCTCTCAAGTAGTTCCCGATTTCCCGTATATATAGCATATATATAGCATATATAGCGCTTTGTTTACATACAACCAGATCACACCCAACGTGAAAGAAAGTAGTTCACGATGATAGACGGATTTTTGTTTTACTATTTTTATCGAAATAAATCTCATTGTAATGGAAATAATTACAGGCTTTTATTTTACTGTGGAAAATAATACAATAATACACTTATTTTTATATCAGAAAGATATGCATCATAATTCTGATAAAGTAAACGCAACGCCCTTTTCACGAAATTAATGTGTCTAACATTCATTTTCTCCACTCGGTAGAACGAAGTAGTTCAATGAACTGTTCAAATGAATCTAAATTTTGTTTTTTACAAAATCGTCGAAACAAATATTCCATCAGGCTACCGGCCAATTGTTTCTTCCGATTTGTTAGTATGGCTTTTTAGATTTTGCTTGAGAGTTCTCCAATTGGATTCGATGTGTTAGAGGTTTTTTTGAAATCGTCGTTACTAAAATATTCACGTGATTGTGAATTTCTTCTGTATTTAATGTAAATGTGCTTTTGCATAAGCTTTTGTTCTGTGTTTGAGTTGTGAATATTGTTGACCAGACGTCTTCCTCCATAGCTATTGTCCGGATCTGCGATTTACATGTTAGGACGGTGATGTCACGCAGTGACGTCACGATTATTCGTCTGCGAGAACGCGCGATGAGCAAGCGTTACTGTCTATTAACCTTGATACGAGATTACTTGGGAGTTGAATCGCACGTTTTGTCTTCCTTGTTACTTCGTTACGATTGTTCTTTTGTTATACAAGCCTTCAGTGTGCTGAAATGTTGTTCTTCAGTGCGACAAGTGTTAAAGTTCATGGTCGCCCCAGTGGCGCAGTGGTCCAAGCGATGGCCTCTGATCACTAGTCAGAAAGGGGTCCGGGTTCGAATCCCGGTGAGGCATGGATGTTGTGTTTGTCTTACGGCACTGGCTCTCTCCCTTCCCTGGAACCAGTGGCCCAAAGTTGGGGTCGGGCGACTGCTTGTAGCCCATTGAGTTGCTCACGGTGGTCGTTAGACCTTCAATCCAAAAAAGAAAAAAAAAGTTCATGAAACGAAATTCCCGACTCCAGTTATCTTGTGAAGGTTGTAAATGTCAACGAATGCATAATAAGTACTTTCTTGGCTTTGTATCTCTTAACCGTTAGGTAATATGGAGTGATAGTTTTCATGTTTTAGTGACTATCAGTTTATGTACAAGCGATTGATAAGAATTATTAGAAACATTTCAAAGGTTTTCGTATTTGGAACTATTCGTTGTCGCCGTAGATACCTTTAGGAATCTAAAGCCTGCAACAGAAAATCAGGTATTATAACGAAGTAAATTTCTCCGTCATTTTTATCCGCGCCAGGATTCGAACCCGGGTCCCCTCATTCCGGAATAAGTTGCTCTACCAATTGACGTTTTATTCTGATTCCTATCTGCCTTTATGCCGTGTGCGTCCTTCTGGCAGGTACGTCACATCTCCTGGTACGCTACATCATCTCCCCCTTATTTTTTTTTTTTTTTTTTTTCGAAGTGCTGCTCTTATTTTTCCTATCTCGCGGTGTGGAAATAACATCACACCATTGCGAGATTGTGAACGGTCGGGTCATCCGGATAGTTCGGGCGCCATTATAACGAAGTGAATTTCTCCGTCATTTTTATCCGCGCCAGGATTCGAACCCGGGTCCACTCATTCCGGAATAAGTTGCTCTACCAATTGAGCTACGCGGACATTGATTCTAATTGCTATCTGCCTTTATGTCGTGTGCGTCCTTCGGGCAGGTACGTCACATCTCCTGGTACGTTACATCATCTCCCTCTTATTTTTTGTTTTTTATTTCGAAGTGCTGGAGAAAGGATTCTCTTATTTTTTCCTATCTCGCGGTGTGGAAAAAACATCACACCAATGCGAGATTTTGAACGGTCGGGTCATCCGGATAGTTCGGGCGCCATTATAACGAAGTGAATTTCTCCGTCATTTTTATCCGCGCCAGGATTCGAACCCGGGTCCCCTCATTCCGGAATAAGTTGCTCTACCATTTGAGCTACGCGGACATTTTATTCTGATTCCTATCTGCCTTTATGTCGTGTGCGTCCTTCTGGCAGGTACGTCACATCTCCTGGTACGTTACAGTATGTGTAAATTCCACATTCCTGTTACTTTATGAACTATTTTTAGATATCGTTTTTTTACGCTTTCCAACCGTAGGTTAAACGAGTTAGTAAAATCATGCAATGCATTGAATATGATACCCTTTCCAACATACCAGGAATCATTACTCAAGTTATGAAGATAATGGCTGTGGAATAAATCTCGCTCCCGTGCCTAGACCTTTGTCCCCATTTTGATGACATTAAACAGAATTGGTTCTTTCAAAATTCGCTTTATTGGTTACAAAAACACATGAAACACAGAAACACAGTCACGCCAGCAACACACGCAGTTTGATGGAAAGTGGAAAATAAAACAAGAAATGATGTATACAATGAAGAGCATGTACAAAGGTTGATGAATTCACAATGAATGCTGTAGACACAGCAGTAGCTTAAAGGTGATCTTGTTGCACAACTCGACTGTGGTCTCAATGCCACTTTAAGGCTGTCTTTGAATGAGTGAAACGTAAATTATGTCCTATATCTGTAATGCAAATTCTTTTGTACACATTTTCTTGAAAACTATTACTTTGTAGAGTTTGAAATTTTGAGCACAAATAAAAACGACCCATAGCTAATACGTGTGGCAGTTATTTTTCCGAAAAATTTGTTAGAATTTTTTTAAAAATTCAATTTATCTGACTTGAAAGTATTCCAAATTGGCGCTAAATGGCGCCAGAAGTTAGCTTGGCAGTGTTTCTGTGTGGAAGAAACGAAATCTCTCATTTCTGTCTGATTTTTTTAATTATTCAGGCCAAATAGAAATCAAAGAATGGGCACTGAAGTGAGATTGGAATCTTGTCTTCTATAGATCATCTTAAATTCTACTGTACGTTCATGTTTTGAAGAGAAGATGTGTACATTACCAGAAAACACTTCAATTTGAGACAGAAACTACGCTTACCTACTAAGCTCCACCCCCAAACAATGTCATTGGTTAAAACGTAACAGCGCGTAATTTGTCTTTTCATTGTGAAGCCAACGAGAGGCCGCTTCCCTTCTGAATATGGTTAGGTCTTCTAGTCATTCGCTAACGACAACTTCTGGAACAATCCCTCAAGACGTAAAAGCCTCGCCCAAGGAGTGATATTTTGCGCCATCTATCGCAGAAGATGAAGCTTAACACTCGTTCAAAGACAGCCTTAAAGGTGGTGTAAGACTTAGGGTATCGGAAAGTGTGTGCAAAGTGGGTAGCTGACACCCGATTTGAGGGAGAGAAGGGTGAACATCTGCTCTGATCTGCTGGAAGTGTTTGAAGCCAATGACGACACGTTTTGTTTTCCCGATCTGGTGACAGGGGATGAAACGCGAGCGTATTTTTACGATCCGGAAACGAAAAATTAATCCATGGAACTGCGTCACGCCTCTTCGCAGTGCCTAAGAAGTTCAAGAGCCAGCGATCAGCACAGAAAGTCATGGTGACTGTTTTTTGAGATGACAGGGGTGTCATGCTTCTTGATTTTCTGGAGCGTGGCCGTACCGTGACCAGCGAGCGGTGCATTGAGACACGCAAGAAAGTTAGAGAAGCCATAAGGAAGAAGAAACAACAAGAATCAAGAATCTGAAAATGATCCACATTCACCATGACAATGCAAGACCACACACATCTTTGGCAACAAATCAGGCAATCAGCAAATTAGGCTGGTCGGTGATTCACCTTACAGCCCAGATCTGGCTCCCTCCGACTTCTACCTGTTGGGTCCAATGAAGGACAGTCTCCGGGGACAATGATTTGATGACACAGACGAGGTGAAAGTGGTTGTGAAGAAGTGGGTAAAACAGTTCACACATGAATTTTTTCAAAGAGGATTCCAGAGTTGGGTTCAACGATGGCGCAAAAGCATAGCTTGTGATGGAGACTGTTGAATAGTACCTTTGTATAGAGAAAGAGTTACTCTACCAACATGTACAATTTGAACGAGTTAATAAAAAAGTTACACACACTTTTGCATTACTTTCGGTACAACCCTTAAATTATTATTTAGTGGGTTATTTTTATCTATTTCTACCTTCAAGCTGTGTTCGGAACAATTAAAATGAGCTGTAGTGGTTCACTTACGGCAAACCCATTGAATATTCATGTCGTGAGTTAAGGTACTTGGGTGTTGTGTTTTATACTTTTCCACATAAAAATAAAGTTTATGAAAATAACATTATAGAAATTTGTGCTTAATAAAATGAACCCGTACAGCTAGCCCTACATTTTTTTATTTTTTTTGATGGAAAAAGTGTTTAAAAATCCGTGCTAGGCCGGTTTGTACGCGCGCCGAGTGTGTGTGCAACCTTTCCACAAAGTATGTTTTTTTTTTGACAGAAGCAACTCCCCCCAACGTGAGCTTTTAGATCCGCTCTCCAAATCGCATGTTATTTATAAAGAGAAAAAAACCTGAGAGTAAATTTTCAAATAATTGTCCACAGAGGATAAGTGTATTAAATTTTGACAAAATGTATCTGAATCACCCAAATATGACAACAGTTACTTTATTAAACCTCATTTATTGGGCTGAAAAGTTTGAAACCAATTTCTTCAGCCTAGAGATTTTTCCTCATTCTGTGTAAGAAGCATAAAAAAAATGGGTTGTCCACCCACGCTCCCACATGTGTTGAATTGATCCAGATAACGAGTTTAATTATCCTTCAAAGATCATTAACGTTCCCTTGGCGATTTCCTAACCTCCCACGGAATTTCCTTTCACAACAGCGGCAAGAGGAGATGTGGTTCTCGGCGATGCTCCCAAATGACCGCTTGTAACGACTTTCTCCGAAGAATTCATTAATTTCATGGAATAATCATATTTCCAGAAACCTGTTCTTCTTTCAGCACATGCAATATGCCGGTTTCTTTTCCCTGAACAATTCGGAAAATATGACTTCTAGAGTAAAATGAAATTAATAATTAATGCAAGCTCTAACTGTGCTGGAGAAAAAGGTTCGTCATCAACCTCGAAAAACCTAACTAAAATTGGAAAACATGGAAGAACATGAAAAAGTTCCAGTAAGCTCTTATGTAGAAAATCGGAAGCAGACATTGCAACGGCCTACCGCTTGTTGGATCTAGCTGCCATGTACATAGTCCAAGCACAAACAACATTATCTTAGTTTTTTCAGCAACTATAAATTTAAATGTTCCACATCGCCACAAAAAATGGTAATAACTTTATACACGGTTGTATCAGAACGATATGACCAACCCCGGAATCACATTCGCGTAAGAGAGTGCACGTGACAAGGTCGACCACACGGTGATATAAGCTGCCGGCCAAGACAGATGAGCCATAGTGCGTTACGTGAGCAGAATGGGCACAGATAGTGATTTAACGGACGTTCAAAAAGAAATGATAATCAGATACCGCGCCAAGGGTGGAAGCATCTCTGAAACAGCACACTTCGTGGGCTGTTCGCGAGGTGCTGTAGTAAGAGTGTACCAAGAAAGGACCGCTGGCACACCAAGTACCACCCGACGTCATAACTATGGAGCCCTAAAGGCCATTGACCCCAGAGGAAAACGGCTTCTCCGTCGACTGGTAAAGGGCAATCGACGCGCATCAGTGCAGCAAATGAACGCTGGGGCACTCAGGTTCGTGTCCCCGATAACAGTAGAGCTAACCCTCTTACGCATGGGTCTCCGGAGTCAACGCAGCGTCAAGGCGTCCATGTTGACCCAGGTCCATCGGCAACGACGCCTGCAGTTCGCATGGGACTACCGTCATTGGACAGTGGACGAGTGTAAAAAGGTTGCCTTCTCCGACGAATCGAGGTTCCTACTCCACAGAAGTGACGGGCGGTGGCGGATATGACGTCAGACACACGAGAACCAACACCCGGACATGCTTGTCGGTCAAGTACAGGCCCCCAGTGACAGTCTGCATGCTTGGGGAATGGTTTTCCTGGTATGACCTGGGACCGCTGGTACCGCTGGATGGGTCATTGAACGCCAGTGGTTACCTGTTCCTCCTCGCTGACCATATACATCCCTTCCTGTCGGACGTTTACCCTGGTGGTGATGATGTCTACCAACAGGACAATGCGACGTCGCTAAGGGGTGCGTGACTGCTTCCAGAAACACGACAGCGATGTCTCCGTTCTCCCTTGACCAGTGAAACCGCCCGACCTCAATCCCATAGATCACGTGGGACTATTTGGATCGACAGGTTCGACGTGCCGGCCCACAACCACGTCATCTCCGGGACTTCCATGCTCTGCTGCAGTCCGAATGGGCACGTGACGTGTGCTTGGGGAAACCTTCCAGGGCCCCATTCGTCCATGCCACGCCGTCTCGCCTCTGTCACAAAATGTGGTTATTCCCATTATTAGGTAGGTGGTCATATTATTCTGATACGACTGTGTACAGAAACTCAAACTCTTCTGGTGGTGACCTCGAAACCAAATCTTTCTGCTCCGGAGACGAATGCTTTCCCAAATTAAGTTATCCCGGCAAGGGCTTCTCACTGCTACTTGCCGTCTTGATAGGTGCGTCACCTCTGTAGTACTTCACATATATCATCCCCTTGAGGAAGGCGGGGTCACGAAATCGGAAGTTTCGGGTCCGCAGCAAACAAACCATGCTTGAAGTAGCTCACTGAAGAAGAAGGAATTCTTATTAATTCCAGACGATGTGTGGAACAAACATCACACATTTTTACGTTCGGCCGCCAATGTGAAAACACAAATTTGCCGGTGACGGAACTCGAATCCTTCTACCCTGGAGCCGAATTATTTCCCAATTGAACTACGCCGGCAAAGGCTTATCACATCTACTTGCCGTCTTGACATGTGCGTCACGTCACCTCTGTAGTACGTCACAAACTAAGGAACAAAAATGTAAGAAACAAAGCAGGACAGCAGCTCCGTGTGGACGAGTGCTCGGAGGCGCTGGCCCTCTGATCTTCGTAGCTGGCCCCCGGTCTCCGAGCCTTCAACGAGATGATGCGTTTACCTAAGACTCTAGCTTTGCTCACTCACCAAGGAACCAGTAGCCCTAGATTAGGATCTAGTTACTTCCTATAACCATAGATATTCACATGGTATGTAAAATATATATTGTTTTGGTCAATGCTAAAAGTCTATAGTACGTAAGGTCACTAAAGTTATTCACCGATGCTGTCACACGTACGGTCATTCACAAACATAATTTTCAAATTGTAGGTCAAGATTAAAAACACTTTATTTACAATTAAAAATTAATATTTACACGCGAGATCTTTCGGGGCTGAATATAGCACCCATCATCAGGATCAAGCGCCACGAAACACAGGAGCAGACATTATATACTGTCAAACACGATCCACAATTCACTCGGTTTTCTCAATCACCGGTGATGCCATCTACAAATTGTTAAAGTCCAAAAAATCAAGTCTTAATATCTTATTTTATTAAGTCCTCTTCTTCAGAGTTGTGTGAGGAGGGAGCAACCATCTTTCTCCACTGTCTTGGAACAAATGTCGGGAGTTCAATGTTACAGCATGTTTCCCCATATGCAAGAATGAAGAGGCTTTCCGTAAGGAAGACAGTACGTTTATTAACACTTGAGTTAAGTACCCTAACATTTGTCCAATCTGGGGAGTAACCTCCCTGGTTAACAGCTTGAGTGAAAGCTGTGGAAACCGTTCCAGAACGAAGAGCGTATTTACGTTCACCCATTCTGACATTAACGGTTCTTAGTGTAGAACCTATATAGTATTTAACTGCAGTATCTGAATCCTTATGAATTAATGGTATGCAGTAGACGCCTGGTTTGTTAAGTGCTGGGACTCTATCTCTATCATTTCTTATCGTGGAAAAAAGGTTTCTGGTGGACACTCCAAACGTTAGATTGTGTTTGTAACAGGCTTTTCTTAAGATAGACACAAGAGGTGGAATGAAATCAACTTTGCCGATGTACTTAGTAGGTTTTTTCTCTGTGGACAAAGTCGTGAATCTCAGTCATTTAAATTGTTGTAATAGTCCTTGGAAGAGGTTGACAGAGAACCCAAACAATAAGGCCAAATTTTGAACTCTAGAAAGTTCATCACGTCGAGTTTTACTTGTCGAAGAATGGGCGAAGGTACGTCTTATTAAGAAGCGTAAAGCTGAAGCTTTATGTTCGGGAGGGTGAGAAGAAGTGAAAGAGGGAAAATTGCCATTCCTGGACATTTTACTGTCTCGAGATTCGAATTCCAATAAAATCAAGCATTGTGTTTTCCGTAAACCGACGTTCATACCTTGTATGATCCCATTCACTTCTTCTCACATTCCCGAACATAAAGCTTCAGCTTTACGCTTCTTAATAAGACGTGCCTTCACCCATTCTTCGACAAGTAAAACTCGACGTGATGGACTTTCTAGAGTTCAAAATTTGGCCTTATTGTTTGGGTTCTCAGTCAACCTCTTCCAAGGACTATTACAACAATTTAAAAGACTGAGATTCACGACTTTGTCCACAGAGAAAAAACCTACTAAGTACATCGGCAAAGTTGATTTCATTCCACCTCTTGTGTCTATCTTAAGAAAAGCCTGTTACAAACACAATCTAACGTTTGGAGTGTCCACCAGAAACCTTTTTTCCACGATAAGAAATGATAGAGATAGAGTCCCAGCACTTAACAAATCAGGCGTCTACTGCATACCATTAATTCATAAGGATTCAGATACTGCAGTTAAATACTATATATGTTCTACACTAAGAACCGTTAATGTCAGAATGGGTGAACGTAAATACGCTCTTCGTTCTGGAACGGTTTCCACAGCTTTCACTCAAGCTGTTAACCAGGGAGGTTACTCCCAGATTGGACAAATGTTAGGGTACTTAACTCAAGTGTTAATAAACGTACTGTCTTCCTTACGGAAAGCCTCTTCATTCTTGCATATGGGGAAACATGCTGTAACATTGAACTCCCGACATTTGTTCCAAGACAGTGGAGAAAGATGGTTGCCCCCTCCTCACACAACTCTGAAGAAGAGGACTTTATAGGATAAGATATTAAGACTTGATTTTTTGGACTTTAACGATTTGTAGATGGCATCACCGGTGATTGAGAAAACCGAGTGATTTTTTTTTTTTTTTTTGATTGGAGGTTTAACGACCACCGTGAGCAACTCAATGGGCTATAAGCAGTCGCCCGTCCCTAATTTAGGGTCACTGGTTCCAGGGAAGGGAGAGAACCAGTGCCGTAAGACAAACACAACATCCATGCCTGACCGGGATTCGAACCCGGTCCCCTTACGGACGAACGATCAGAGGGCAACGCCTTAGACCACTGCGCCACCGGGGCGGCCCCCGAGTGAATTGTGGGTCGTGTTTGACAGTATATAATGTCTGCTCCTGTGTTTCGTGGCGCTTGAGCCTGATGATGGGTGCTATATTCAGCCCCGAAAGATCTCGCGTGTAAATATTAATTTTTAATTGTAAATAAAGTGTTTTTAATCTTGACCTACAATTTGAAAATTATGTTTGTGAATGACCGTACGTGTGACAGCATCGGTGAATTACTTTAGTTTTTTTGGTCATTGTAGAAGTTCGTAGATATCAGTTACTTGTTGAAACTTAAAGGTTTAGTTTAACTCTTGCTTTTAGAAGTTGTAAGCTGTAAGTTTGTTTGGTTTTTTTATGTCTAAAGTGCTGGCTTGTATACTCTCTCACAAACATGTCGCTCCCTCCCCGGCGACCTGAACTGAAGCAATGCGTCCCTTTAAGAGGGCCTCTCTGTCTTCATGCCAGTGAAAACGTTTGCTTCAATTTTTGCACCCAAAAATCTGCAACAATGTGTATACAGTAACGTCATCATTGTCAACCATTATCAATCCATTGCTGGACGAAGGTCTCTCCGAGTTTCCTCCACAACTGTCTGTCTTCAGCCACTCTCCTTCATGTTACTCCTGCATGCTTTCGAATTTCATTCACCCATCTCCCATGTGGTCTTCTTCTGGTTCTGTCCCTTAATACCCAGTATAAAATTTCTGTTGTCCATCTGTGGTCCGTTCTTCTGGCAGCATGTCCAGCCTATTGCCATTTCAGGGATTTTTCTCCGATTATGATGTCTTCCACCCTTGTCTTATCCACGAGTTCCTCATCTTATCTTTCCTGGTTACACTAAGCCTGCACCTTTCCATGCTTCTTTCAGTTGTCTGCAGTTTTTTTATGTCTTATTTAGTTAGAGTCCATGTCTTTGCTACATATGTAAAAACTGGAAGGATGCATTGATTAAGCACTTTTCTTTTATTACATAAAAACTGGAAGGATGCATTGATTAAACACTTTTTTTTTATGACATAAGAACTGGAAGGATGCATTGATTAAGCACTATTCTTTTATGACATAAGAACTGGAAGGATGCATGGATTAAACGCTTTTCTTTTATGTCACAATGCTATTACACTGTATGTCATAAAAGAAAAGTGTTTAATCAGTGCATCTCTTGAAAATTATACTGTTTCTCCCAAAAGCTCTCCAGCCAAGTTTTATACACCAATTAGTTTCCTCGTCAATGTGACTTTTCCTTGATATTTGTTGTCCAAAGTAAAAGTAGGTTTCGGTTATCTCGAACTTTTTTCCCATCAATCGCGAAATCTTCATTTCTTGTAAAAGCATTGTACATTAGTTTTGTCTCCTGAAAGTTCATTTTTAATCCCATTTCTTTATTCTTGTCAGCAAGTTCCTGGATCATACTCTGCAGCTCTGGAGGGGTAGTTGTAAAAATGATTACGTCATCAGCAAATCTAAGGTGGGTTAAATAATCTCCATTAATCTTTATCCCCTTGCTGTCCCAGTTCAATGATTGAAAGATACTTTGGAATGTGACACAACATCCATGCCTCACCGGGATTCGAACCCGGACCCCTTTCGGACGAATGATCAGAGGCCATCGCTTAGATCACTGTGCCACCGGGGTGACTCACCGAAAATCAACGTGTTCTTCGCAGTTTCCAGTGTGAAAGTCTATGGAACTTTTTTCTTCATTGAAAATAAAGTAACAGGAAACGTTTATCTAGATATGATTCAGCAATGGCTACTTCCACAACTGGATGACGATTCCGGGGACTACATCCTACAGCAAGATGGAGCACCCCCATATTGGAATATGCACGTTCGCCAATTTTTGAACGAAATTCTACCGAACCGTTGGATTGGTTGTTGTGGACAGGACGACAGGGTTCTTTGCAAGTGCTCCCCCCCCCAGGTCTCCGGGCCTTACTTTTGTGACTTCTTTTTGTGGGGGTATGTCAAATACCATGTGTATGTTCCACCTTTGCCGAGGACACTGCACGAAGTAAAGATGCGCATTCAGCTTGCACTGGCATCAGTGACTACGAACATGCTTCATAATGTATGACGTGAAACGGATTACCGTTTAGATGTTGTCCACGTAACCCAGGGGAATCACATAGAACATTTGTAAGGTATGGAAACAAAATTCTAAACTTCCTTCTTTATTGTTCAACTATTATAACGTACAAGTTTGTCCGCGCCGGACATCAAATCCTGGTCCCCCTCACTCCGGAGTAAGTCGCTCTCCCAACTGAGCTTCGCGGACATGTGCTCTCACTGCTATATGTATTTATCTGATGTGTGTCCTTCCCCCCCCCCGAAAGAGGGCACGGGGTATGGTCCAATGGTCAGCCCAGATCATGTCTCGCTGCAGGCAGTCATCCTATGAAGAACGTGCATTTGAGCAATCCCAGACAATTTGATGAGTGGAACATAACATTACACTAATTTATTTTTTCGAAGCACTGAAGAAGGGATTCTCATTTTTCCTGTCTCACTGTGTGGAAAGAACATCCCACCATTGCGAGAAACTTAACAGCCGGGGCATCCTCGAAGTTCGGGCGCCAATATAACGTACAGGTGTGTCCACGCCGGACATCGACACCGGTCTCCTCACTTCGGAGTAAGTCGCTCTCCAAACTGAGCTACGCGGACATATGCTCTCACTGCTATCTGCCTTTATCTGATGTGCGTCCTGCCTTGCAGGCACTTCACACAATTTGACCTCTGTACGAGTATCTATGTTCGTAAACAAGTATTGTCATTTGTAATCGGGGGAAAAACATTTTGAATTACCGTGTATTACTATCAATAAAAGCCATGCATAATGGCAGTTCATATTCCCTCATTCTTTCAATTAGTTCTCTCAGTACATGGATATGATCTATAGTTCTGTATCCACTCCTGAATCCAGCATGTCGAATGTTATCTTCAAGCGATGTGAAAGAACTTTAGTGAAGATTTTACAAACCATTGAAAGAAGGCTGATGGGCCTGTAGTTCCTGAGATCCTCAATGTCACCTTTTTTTATGTAGCAGGATCATTGTAGCATTGTTCCAATCCTCAGGAATTTGTCCTTCATTGAGACATCTAGGGAAAACTTGGGCGAGTGTAGTTTCTAATTCTCCACTTGCTTCTTGTATAATGTCCACGGTAATTCCATCTTCTCCTGGAGCTCTTCCCCGTTTCATGTTCTTAATTGCATGTGCAACTTCTGCCGCGAGAACTGGTGGAACTTTGGTACTGGTAACTTTCTTAATTACTGGAATAGGTGTATCATCTATTTCATATACACTATCTACCAACAATTAATTGGACACCCCTGCAATCGACGATATCTGCGTTCTTGATACACGTCACGGTCGCCGCCGTTAAATATCGTGTGGGAAACAACAACGCAACCAGTCGCATGCAAGATGCCACGCAGTTCGGAGCTCTCTGATTTCGAGAAAGGTGTAATCGTCGGGTATCACAGAAATGGCCGATCCATACGTGACATATCCAGCGAGTTGAAGTACCCAAAATCCACAGTGGCCTACGTGATTGGCAAGTGGAAGATGAGAGGTGACTTTCGGAATGTGCCCCGACCCGGCAGACCCACAAAACTGGGAGTTAGAGACCAACGGGTGATGGCCAGAGAAATTCGGAAGAACCGCACCAAATCGATGGGCCACAAACGCGAGGAGTTTCAACAGGCATCCGGGAGTGTTCTTTCAATGAATACCATCCGTAAGGATGAATACTATCTTGTTCTTTTGATTAATACTATCTGCTCGGTTATCATGAACGTGCTGCCGCCCACAAGCCTTTGATCACCAAGTCCAATAGCGCTGCTCGGCTAACGTGGTGCAAAGAACGTCGACAGTGGACTCTTGAACAGTGGAAACAGGTTCTCTGGAGCGACGAATCAATGTTCACCCTCTACCATTCGGATGGCTGGGTCTGGGTTTGGCGTCTGCCTGGAGAACGCCTCGTGCCGGAATGTATTGTGCCAACTGTGAAGTTCGACGGCGGTGGAATTATGCTATGGGGATGTTTCTCCTGGTATGGCACGGGACCCTTGGTCGCAATTCCTGGTAGACTCAACGCCGAGACCTACTGCACCATTTTGGATTACCATGTGCTTCCTACGTTGTGGCAGTTGTACGGGGTGGACCCATGTTACTTTCAGGATGACAATGCCACCTGTCATGTTGCGAGGTCCACCATGGCTTGGTATGGTGAAAATGGGGTTAATCGAATGGACTGACCTGCGCAGAGCCCGGACCTTAACCCTATCGAGCATCTCTGGGACGAGTTGGAGAGTCGAATTAAGGGGTGTCCCCACCGTCAGAAATCGGTGAAGGAACTGACTTGTCTTCTCCAAGCCGAATGGAAGAAAATACCGCTAGCCGTCGTACAACGTCTGGTTGAGAGTATGCCCCGGAGGGTCGCAACTGTAATCGCCGCTCGTGGATGCTCCACCAACTATTGAAGGTCAATAAACTTCGTTTTCCTTTGCTATCACAGGTGTCCAATTACTTGTTGGTAGATAGTGTAGTAGTTTTGTGTAGAAATCTTTCATTCTTGTCAAAATGTCGCCTCTATTTCTTGTAACAGTGCCATCTTCTTTTCTCAGTGCCATAATCTGTTTTCTTCCCTTACTGAGATGTCCCTTTGCTTTCTTCAGACTTTGGTTACTTTTAATTGCGTTTCTCACTAGTTCACAATTGAATTTCCTTAGGTCTTCAGTGACACTTTTCCGAACTGTCTTGCATAGCGTTACATATTCCACTTTGGAAGTTAAATTTTCCTTACTTTTCCTCTTCTCCCTTCTCTTTTGCATCAGCATTTTTGTTTTTCGTGAGATTTTCTTCATATGCAACTTGCTTTTAGACTTGCGGAGACCTTCATCCAGCTGTAGACTGATAATGATTGAATATGATAATACACAGTGTTTATAATTTTTTTGTTTAACAATTTTTGTCTTAATGTTTCGTCAAAATTATTATGAGACTGTACATTAAAAGTGCACAGATACGCATTTTTCGATTCTCTTAGAGAAAGAAATCCCTTCAGATTTTGCTGTGTCGTCGTTAAGAAGAAACACACAGAGAATCGTATAAATCGCTTCAGAGATAAAAGCACTCGTTAAGTAGAGGGATATCATGAACTCTCTGGTCGTAAGAGCATGAATTATTCATTTCATTTCTTTTTTTGCTGAAATCGTGTTACATGGTTTCATCTTGCGAGCAGGTTAATGGCAGAGGTCAAGGTTATATCCAGGTTTAACAAGAGGACAAAATCGATAGCAAAGCAGGTCAATAAATTCACGGCGAGCAGGGACAAAGACAGAAGGATCGATAAGAAGTGCATGTTTTATCTTTCAGTTCAACAGAAGAAGATATGTTTGTTCCGTTCACATCTGAACAGATCAGGAATAAAATGCGAATTCACTTTCGTAAGTTATTAGCGATACGTTTCTGAAGCTGCCGTCCAGACCAGTCGTTGAAACTCTCAAGAGCATACATTCAACTTTCCATCTAACACTGCGTAAATCAGAGAAGCCAGGTGATCACCCCACGCTTACTCCTTTCACGAAACAGCGCGACACCAACAAATATATACTGCTGATCAAAAGTTAAGAAGCAAACGATCTTCCCACAGTGCTCTGCAAACCAAAAGCCCACAATCCGTCCACAGCAGGTGGCATTCAACGGGGACGGGCAAAGATTTTGAGCAAACAGCTAATCTGTTTTAAAATACAATGTTAAACGAAAAAAACCGTTCTGTGACTGCACGAAATATTTTTCGTGAGTATTTTTCGCCTAGTCCGATGAATCCCCTGTACAGTTAATATACGCCTGTGAACTGCCCGGTATATGATGTCAACAGCACCAATCGATGAATCCCAGCTGACCAGCGTTAACTGTACAATCTCGTGGAGGCGGTGCAATGGTCTGGGCCAGCTTTGTCGGCGGGTATTATCTTCCTTAATACATCTGGAACAGCATTTGGCTGCTACAAGGTATCTTTATGTTTATTTTAGGCAAGGCACACCCTTACATACACATGGTGTTTCCTAACGGAAGGGGCTGATTTCAGCAGGATAATGGGCAATGCCACAGAGTGACGGGGACTTCCAAGTGCCAAAATGTCCTCCGCAGTTCCCAGAACTCAACCCAATTGAACATCTGTGAGATAAGATTGAGAGAACCATTCATAAAAGAGATCCTGCTCCAGCGAACATTCAGTAATTGACGGACGCCATCACATCCCCTTGCCTGAACATACTTGTAGAACAATATCAGCTCCTCCATGCAGATGCTGTTTTGAAAGCTAGGGACTGCCCAACACCTTATTAGGTACATTTTGCTAATAATTTGCTATTTCAGTGTTTGTTTTCCATAAACGTTTAAACAACTACTTCACTTACTGAGTTTTAATTCTTTTTTCTTTTTTTTATTGCAGGTCGTGGATGAATGCCATCAGGAATACGGTATGTTATCTGCTTTTCTAGAGACAACCGTTGTTCGTTTTTCAATGCATGAAAATAATTATGCATCAATTTCTGTATTGTACAATATATACGCCCTTCTTTGAACCGTATAGTCACAATCGGAGATAAAAAGCATAATTGGAAAAGTCCATATTTCTCAAGTAGATAAAAAGATTGTTGATAATTGCGTGTAAAGTCCTGAAGATTCTGTGGCGTCCCGGTGGCACAGTAGTCTTCTGATCATTCGTCCGAGGTGGGTCCGGGTTCGAATCCCAGTGAGGCATAGATCTTGTGTTTGTCAAATAATAAACAAGACATCGCTCTTCCCACGTCTTAGCAACACATAGCAACCGAAAAATTGTTATTCGGTCACCGCTGGGGATCCGAATCCCAGATCTCTCGATATCTAGCCGAGCGCGTTAGCCTTACACCACGGTGGCCAGCGACCTACGGTGCTATGTGTGTTTTTCTGTCAGCTTCTGACATCATAAATCACGATGTCTTTGTTTATTCCTTTTTTTTTCGGTTGGAGGTTTAACGACCACCGTGAGCAACTCAATGGGCTATAAGCAGTCGCCCGTCCCTAGTTTAGGGGCACTGGTTCCAGGGAAGGGAGAGAGCCATGCCTCACCGGGATTCGAACCCGGACCCCTTTCGGACGAATGATCAGAGGCCATCGCTTAGACCACTGCGCCACCGGAGCGGCCTTTGTTTATTCACTGACGCCACGTATTTGGAGGATTTTCACTTGAGATCTCGCCCTATGGGTTTAACTGCAATAATTAATATATAGCCAGTGCCGTTAATGCCCACCAGATGGAGACGTCTCAGTAGCTGAGCCCATCTTACGGATTTATAATGTCAGAAGCTGACAGAAAAACGCACATAGCGCCGTGGATTGTTGGCCACCGTGGTGTAAGCCTAACGCGCTCATCTGGATATCGAGAGATCTGGAATTCGGATCCCCAGTGGTGACCGAATAACAATTTTTCGGTTACTATGTGTTGCTGAAACATGGAAAGAGCAATGTCTTTGTTTATTCACTGACGCCACGTATTTGGAGGATTTTCACGTAGTGTTAGTCTTACGGTGCTGACTCTCTCCCTTTCCTGGAACCAGTGGCCCTAAATTAGGGACGGGTGACTGCCATATATTATAGACCATGGAGTTGCTCACGGTGGTCATGAAATTTCCAATCAAAAAGAGAAAAAAAGGATAGAAAGCACCATATTCTCAAAACATTGCAAAATAATAGACAAATCTAGAGCAACAATGATGGAGCCGCAGCAATGGCACAGTGGTCTGAGCGCTGGTTTCTGACTGTAGGTCCAAGTGGGCTCGTGTTCTAGCCATGGGTGGTGTGTCTGTTTTACGGTTCCAACCCTCTCCCTTCCCTATCGCCAATGGCCCTTAATTAAGAACAGGCGACTAATTATAGCCCTTAGGGTTAGGCGCGATGGTGGTTAAACCGCGAAGCAAAAGCGTAAAAAATGATGGGTTACTATTAGCAATCACTGTGCTTTTGAGAATGTTCCGAACGATATTTGCTACAAAATGTAATCATAAAGAGTAAAAAACTGAGAGCCGTCTCGCTGGTCAAGTGGTCAGACGCAAAGGTTTCTCGCTACTTGTCCGTTTTAGGCCTAGATTCGAGACCCGGATGAGACTTGGGCTCTGGTTCTGTCAGTCCCGTGGAACCAGTGGCCATGAATTAGGGATGGGCACCACTTCATTGCTTAAACGCTCACAAAGGTTTTTTTTTTAACACGGAATTAAACGTTTTCCATTTGTCTTTTTAAAAGCAGCGGGGATTTCCGAATGCAGTTTTTTTTTTACTTTGCAACAGAAAAAGAGAGAGAGAGAAAGATGCCACCGAATATTTGTGAGCAATGAGCGCGTCTTTTAAAAGACGCCATATAGCGACGAAATTGTTCTGAAGGAAAACGAAAGATTATTGGCAATTGTCAGCAGGGTTGCAGCTCTCCGATGAAAGAAAAGAAATCTTCTCAAACCAAGCACTGCAAGAGGAGGAATCATTGCTATCTACAAGTTCGCTTTGAGCCAGCTAGCGGCGTATGGTCTAAATGCAAAATCAGACATTAACTTTGAATAAATAGAATAAAATTCGTGCCTAGAATGATACTCTCAACATCATGATCGCCGTCTTACGCACGATAAAACTATGAAGATAAAATAGATGATATATTAAACCTAAAAAGCTAAAAGGAACATGAGCACTTTCGGTTCCTCCTAGAACCATCTTCAGATGTGATTAAATATATATATATATATATATCGGGAGGCTTAGAAGCCAATTCACCAACTGCTGTATGGCTTGAAGGATGAAAATTTTTACTAGGAGTAGGCAGAGCGCCTAGAAAAAATAGTTTCATAGGGGGAAAGGTGAAGTATTAGAGTTTAAGAAAATATGTCACAAGTTGGAAATTTCCCTTCGCTGTGGCTAAGTAGAAAGCACCGTTAGCTGATGGAATTTTGAAAACATTGTAAAGTACGACTTCCACGCACAAAAGTGCGGAAGGATACATTGACATTTTATGACTTGAGCGTATGGTGAGTGATGTGGAGAGTTGCGAGAGAGATGTCGAAGGAGGAGGACATGGCGAGCTTTGGCTAAGACAACAAGTTCAGTTTATACCGCGGAGTGTATTCCAGTTGATGTTTTTTGTGTAAAGTAATAAATGTTTTGTGTTGTGATCGAGTGTCTGTGATGTTACAACATGGCGGGGCGTGGAGAAGGTGAGTGGGAAATTTAACGAGGTGGCTGCAGAAGACTGAAAGCTTCAAGGGGAGTTGGTAGTTCCTTAGCTTTGGTAATTCCTTGGCTGCGGGTGGTGTACTAGATAGGGAATTATTAGCAAAAACTGAGAAATCGTAAATAAATGCTTGGGGATGGAAAATCAGCATCGTGCCACATCGTGAATTGTCATTAGTTCTTGAGAAAGAGGCAGAATGCCGACTCCGGAAACAAGACTGAGCTAAACATGTGATTAAGAAACTGCAAAGTAAGCATATTTATAAGCAGGCCTAATGTGTATTGCGCTTGCGTAACAAGAAACTGGGTCTCAGTATTTGTTGTTGTGTGGGTATGCCCATGTCTGGGTCGATGATTGGTCGATCACGACGATCATGTGTTTCTTTTGATATCACCAAAAGCCAAAGTGATGGAACACGCGTGGGGGGTGAGTCGTAACAACATTTATTCCTCATGTAATTAATCATAACGCTTTCGGCAAGTAAGAGGGCATATTTATTATTCGGGGTGGTTACGATGCTACTTCCCCCCATGATTGTATGTAACTTCCCTTACAAACGATTCGTGAAAGGGAGGTCTTGTTATTATGCATTCTAATGTCATACATGTGCTCCTTTTGTCTAATTTTGTAACTCCTCCACGTGGATCCCACGTAATTGGTGTTTTGTTCCTCCATGTCGTTACCAAGCAAAGGTATCACGTATACACCATGTCTGGATTCCATGTTGGCCAGATTGCGATCTTTTCTTACCAGTTGAAAAATGTTAGTAGTTGTCAAGCCAAAATCCAATCTGAAGAGGCTGGAAATCTTTTTCAAAGTACGGCTAATTTGTGGATCATGTGTAATAGAACCCACAAACTACTAACATTTTTCGACTGGTAAGAAAACACCGTGATCTGGCCAACATGGAATCCCGACATGGTGTATATGTGATACCTTTGCTTGGTAACGACAAGGAGAGACAAAACACCAATTACGTGGGATCCACGTGGAGGAGTTACAAAATTAGACAAAAGGAGCTCATGTATGACATTAGAATGCATAATAACAAGACCTCCCTTTCACGAATCGTTAGTAAGGGAAGTTACATACCATCATGGGGGAAGTAGCATCGTAACCACCCCGAATGATAAATATGCCCTCTTACTTACCGCAAGCATTATGATTAATTACATGGGGGATAAATGTTGTAAAGACTCACTCCCCTCGTGTGCTCCATCACTTTGGCTTTCGATGATATCAAAAGAAACACGTGATCGTCGTGATCGACCAATCACCGACCCGGACATGGGCATACCCACACAACAACAAATACTGAGACCCAGTTTCTTGTTACGCAAGCGCAATAGACATTAGGCCTGCTTATAAATATACTTACTTTGCAGTTTCTGAATCGTATCTGAAGATGGTTCCAGGAGGAACCGAAAGTGCTCATGTTCCTTTCATCTTTTTAGGTTTAATATATCATCTATTTTATCTTCATAGTTTTATCGTGCGTAAGACGGCGATTATGTTGTTAAGACATTAACCTTGATCAATGTTTACAGATAGAAGATTTTCCTTCCAATTTGCAGTAAAAGAGATATCGGCCGAAATGGAAACACGCTTTAATGCCAACTGGACGTGGTATAATGTCACAGATGCAACAAGAATTTTTTCATACAATGTAACAGAAGAAATTGGAAAATCGTAGTCACACTTATGTCTCCTCAGCGAAACCAGTACCTTCCCAATTGACTTAAATGCGAAGATGTGGTGTACAGGTAAACTGTTGCATTACTTAGAAACAAATTTTAACGTTGAAAAAAGTTGAATAATACGCGGATAATCTTGATCATCCCGTTTGCCCCGAGGCGTAACCACAACGGAGCAAACGGGTTACTACCCCTGGCATTGAAGATTCTCTGGGGTCCATTCAATCATTACTGCGGCTAGAAGCCACTACTGCCAGTGGTATTGAAGGTTCGAACTGAGTTGGGAAAAGCTGTGCAAACAGTTACAGTTTAATTTTGCTTCAGGCACAGAGGCAACATTGGGATATGATGGGGAAGCAATATTTCGTGGTTTGGTCCGGGCGCAGCTGTTTCCCACCAGGGGTCGTAGATGCATATCTTATATTTGTCGATATCTCTGCTTCTGAGAGTCCGATTTAAAAAATTCTTTCCTTGTTGGAGAGGGTTTTCTCCTATAATTTAAAATTTTTCTCAAAGCACAAGTTTGCCACAAGAGGGCTTAAGTTCACGTTTCCGTTTACAGCAATATCTGCGGGATTAAAAAATGTTTTTCTTCGGTCAAATACTATTGTTTTCCCTACCGGTTCCATTGACTTTGAATAACTTTGATAAATTCAAAAGACGTGCTCATTACAAGGGTGTAATGCTTTTTTTTTTTTTATTTAATGGGGGGACACGGTACAACTTTATGTGCTGAAGGCCGCATGTAACCTACACTAAAAAAATTCTGAAATTGACGAGCCATTTTCAGTTATTCCTTTCGTGAATTAACGAAACATATTTATGATACAACCTTTCCAAGAAATGATGGAAAGAAATCTGAGTTTCGCCGATTTTTCGTACTGCAGGAAAATTCTGAATTTTCAGAATGTTTTCCACAATTCCTTTCTTATATTGACGGTAAATTTTTGCTTTTAAGAATGTGTTAACGGAAAATTCTGAATTTTCAGAAACCTTTCCGCAGTTTCTTTCTTATATTGGCGCATAGGCGTCACGGCCTTCTGATTATTGGAGGGGACAAAGATATATCTTCCCTTACCTTCCCAACTACCTTCTTCTTCTCGCAATAAAACAATGTATTATTTTTACTTGAGAGCCCCCCTTTCCCACACAATGTCAATTTATCCACCTTTAGATACTTCATGATGCAATAACCAGAATTAATGTCAGCTATATTGTACGAGTAATTAGGGGTAAAATCATTACATTGAACTCTTTCAAAGGTGAGTGTCAACAATGTATTTATTCAGTTAAAGTAAATTTTTTCACCTATACTTTATGACATTTCATATGTAGGCCAAGTTTATACAATAAAATCTTGTTCTACACAACCTTGATTTAGGAGCAGGAACATAATAAGTCTATAGTTTCCGTTTAATCACAAACTGATCCAAAAACGTTTCTCCTCCCGTCCCTGTTTGATATGAAAATCTTTGCCACTTTCACTTTATCTAGGTCAACAGGATCGAGTATGTTCTGGTGGACATAGCACAACGCTACGTGGTTAAGCCGTATTTTTTTTAATTATTATTATTGGATGTTTAACGACCACCGTGAGCAACTCAATGGGCTATAAGCATTAATACAGACATTTGACGTGGACTAGGAACATCAAACATAAGTCATCTCTCTTTCCACGTTTATAAGTGAGTCACGGGAAAAAATTGTGGCGCAGTGAAAGCATGTCCGGCGCATAACTGGAAGAACCTGGGTTCGATTCCCGGTGGTGGCCAATGATAATTTTTCCGAGACTCACTTATAAACGTGGAAAGAGCGATGACCTCTGTTTGGTGGGCTATAAGCAGTCGCCCGTCCCTAATTTAGGGCCACTGACTCCAGGGAAGAGAGAGAGCCAGTGCCGTAAGACAAATACAACATCCAAGTCTCACTGGGATTCGAACCCGGACCTTTCTCGCACGAATGGTCTGAAGCCAGCGCTTAGACCACTGCGCCACCGGGGTGGCGAGCCGTATTAGTGTATTAAGTACAGTAATGAGAAATTCTCAAGGTTTTAATTGATTTGTAAAAAAAAAAATGGGGGGGGGCGCGTTCCCGAATCCCCATAGGCCGTGACGTCCGTGATTGGCGGAAAAACTCCGTTCTCACTTTTTTCGTATTCGTATGACAAAAACACTCTAGTAGTAGGAGAGATACGAGAGAATACTTGAGGTTTGATTAATTGTTAAATTTCAATCGTCTGTCAAAGGAACTGATTTTGGAGTTCTGTAGCGAGATCGGATATTGTGGATAGCATATCGCATGAATTTTTTGTTACTGTGACATAGGATATATCTTCTCTCCCACATTTTGTGCTCTAGCTATAATAAAACTAGCTATGGAAATTAAAACTTCATCTGTTACATAAATATTAGAAATGAGGGGGAGGTGAGGGGGGAATATTAATATGAGAAGGTAAAGACACTGTGAACGATATAGTGAACATAATGGGTGATTAGAGGAGATAGGTCTTTGCATTTACATCTCCCTTTTTTTCAATCTTTTTTTTCCTAATTATTATCTCTTCTTCTTTCCTTTTGAATAAATTAACATGTTTACTAACTTATTCTAATAATTCGCATTGCTGTCTCTGTGGTGCATGACTATAGATAAGCGTACGTAAGGAGACTGGGGCTGTGTCAGGTCTTTGGTTGGCCTTTTCCCCTCTCTTCCTAGCTGTTTTGTATTAATAAACATAGTAATGCCAGTTATTTTACATGTATTTGTATTAAAACAGCTAAAATAAAAATAAATAAATAAATATTGTGTAACCGTAACAAACTGGGCATTTAAATTATTGTACAAGTGATTGTACAATGTCTGTGTGTACCAGTCTGTGGAGTTCTTAGGACAAAAGCTATTGCAGCTATCAAGAGTGCATTTTATATTCAGAAGTTTTGTGAAATAATACTATAAAACAGTATATTTCACCAATTCTTAAAAATACATGAAAATTACTGTCAGTTTAAAAAAAAAGATCTCTAGTTCCAAAGCATTCTGTTGCTCCGAAATATCTCGTTGAAAAAGATTTGTGATAAGGCTTCCTACAGAAAATTAAATTATTACAAATCTATTCAAAAAAATAATAAGCTCCAACAGAAAATAAAATGACTGAACCACTCGCATTAATAAAAAATATATATCTATCATCTCGAGATCAGATTTTACTGATCTCGAGATGATATATATTTTTTACTGGAAGAAATTAGTTTTTACCTTGAACTTGAGTGCAATTCGTAAGACTTTCTGGGCCAGTGATTCAGACGCGTGGCTTGTAACACCGTGAACGTGAGTTCCATCCCTGCTCCCGGCACGAAACGATTCTCTGGTGTAAGGGCTAAAAAATTCAGGGTCTTCGATTTTGCGAAATTTCTGTCTAAATACGGAAAAACTTGAAGCGGACTTTTCTGAAACAAACAGAATTAACTGACTACTGAAAATCTGTGAAAATACGGAAGTTAAAAAAACGGTAACTTTTAAAAAAGGAAAAAGTCGGGCACTTACTGGCAACTTTGCTGCACGTTATTTTGAGAAATTTTCCGGGAATTCACACCACTTACTTTTTACTAAAACCGACTTTGAGGATAAACTTTATAGACAAATTAAGCCGACACCAAAACTATAAACAAGAAAAGTCATGTCTTGGAAGAAATTAGCATCGAGGTGTCCCACCTTCGGCTTGAATACTGCTTTGAGCCTCCTAAGCATGCTTTATGTTGAAAAATATACTCAAGAATGTGTTTCCGTTCCTCTTGTGATACCTTCACCAGCTATTGATGTGAGGCAGGCAGATTTTCCAAACGGCACTCTAAATCGTTGCAGATGGCCTGTAAGGAAAAACACGTAGCGTGGACCATTCAGATATGCATCAAGACGTGCCAGAGGTCCCAACGTGTGCCAGTTGAACATGCCCCAGATTATAACCGAACCTCCGCCAGCCTGAAGAGTTCCTTGTTGACATGCCACATCCATCGTCTCGTGCTGCTTCCACCAGAACCGCAGCCTCTCGTGTGTACGAAATAACTGGAAACGGGGTTCATCGGAGAAGAATACGTCTCCAATCGTCCAAAGTCCAGTACCGATATTCTTTCACCCAGTTGAGGCGTACAGTCCGGTGATGTAGCGTTAGCAATGGGACTGTGGTAGGGTCGGATGTTCCCATAACCTATTACAGCTAAAGATCGCCTGATGGTCTTGGTGGCGATGTTTCTAGCGATACTTCGTTGAAGTCGGCGGTGATTTGTGCCACTGTCACTCTCCGGGCAACACAGACGTCGACTGCCTCGTTCATCCACCACCTTTCTCTGCCCACAGCGCTTTCCACGATGTGATGTTATTCCGCAAAATGGCGTATTCTCGATATTATATTGTTTTTCTGTTTAATAAGTCACTACTTAAACATTACCTTCGTACCATGAGTTGTATCATGCTGAAACTTCATACTGTTAATCATCGGATAGCTACTACATATATAAATCTTAATCACACACTGAGCTAAATTAGGTGACTTAACGGCCAGAAGAAAAGTCTTATAAACAATTTACAAGAAAAACAGTCTTTATTGCACTAACTTCAAGGTACTTCCGGAACACAACTTCAACAAAACGGTGTCATCGGCACAATACAGAATTACTTAATCTCTAACAACTTAGGTTCAACAAGTTCACACCTAATCTACCAATTACTACAACTTGCTATAGTACTTTATCAATAGCGCGCCACTTTATCACACTTCACCACCCTTTTAGCTGCTTGCCCACACATTATATCTCTCGTTTTTATCTGTCATATACACACGTCACTCGCTCTGACTTCAACACTCTTGACACAAAACATTCCGTGAGCGAGAAAAATACTATAACGTTAAGCTGAAACGCGTAAAGAGAATGAAACTAAAAATAAAAGTTAAATTAGATTATATGTCGTAATACACTCTTGATACTACCGAAAGGAGATACTGAAATTCCTGAACCACCTCCCCGATGGAGTGACTCATGCGTCGGGCATTCACTATCATCCCTCTTTCAAACTCGGTTAACTCACGACGTTTACCCATGCTATCATCGAATTTCGCGAAAGCAGTATGCTCTCATACCTTCAACTTGTCTCTGAATCAAGAAACTTATACCAGACAAGCGGTGGTTCGTCTACCAGCCAGAGGGATGACAGCGTTGTGCCCAAGAACCAGGTGTTTCAATATTTCTCTCTTTTCAGTGTATATATATACGTATATTTTTTTATATAAACAATTCGTTAAAGGCGTGTTTCTTCTCCTTTAGCTACCACCTGCTCCAGCATCCGTTTCGTCTCCACAGGAAAAGACATCGGTGGCTCTAGATCAAGATTACGGAACAGGTCAGTAACGAAATAAAAAGTTTCGGTGTTTTGCATGAATTATTCAGTACGTTATTACAGAGGGTGAGTCGAAAGATTTGCAATATTTGGATCACTTTATGACTTCATACGTACCTTTACCACGAAAGCTGACTAGCATTCAAAGTATAGGCCATCGAGTTGCACCGTCTTTAGCCATCTGTCTGCCAGTTCTTCAATTCCGCGGCGGTACCAGTTCTTTTCCTTCGAGGCGAAGAACTCCTTCACCCCAGCTGCCACCTTCTCCTGGTTGTTGAAGTGCCGCTCGCGAAGGAAGTGGGCCATAGACCGGAACAGGTGATAATCCGACGGGGTAAGATCCGCACTATATGCTGGGTCAGGCATCTGTTCGATACCCTCAAGTTTCAGTAGCACCTAACTTCATTTTTTTTGTGTGTGTGGGAGCATATGCCTCATATATAACAAATACATATCATAATTAACAATCTACTGCTGGATGAAGGTCTCCCAGTCTTTTCCTCAACTTTCTATCTAGAGCCAGTCACTCCAGCATACTTTCGAATCTCATACATCCATCTCCCACGAGGTCTTTTTCTTAGTCTTTTCCTGCCCCTTGGTATACATTGTGGTACTCGGGGGTCAACTCCAGCAATATGTTCATCGGGGGTCAGCTTCAGCAATATGTCCAGCCCATTGAAACTTGAGGGTCTTTACCCTGATCATGATGTCTTCAAATCTTTTCATTTCCCTAATTCATGTATTTCTCTTCCTGTTATTCCTGGTTAAACCACGTATGCATCTCTCCACTCTTCTTTCAGTTGTTTGGAGCTTTTGAACATCTTTCTTTGTTAAACTCCACGTCTCTGATTTATAAGATCCTTTACGGCGCGGTTAGCTGACTTCTCTCATTATGTTATAGTGCAGAGTGCAGGAAACATATAATTAATTTATGGGTATATGGAGCGCATAGATATCAGATCTTTACTCACTGGTAGATGCCACCATGTCCATCGTAGTAGTTAGAGCGCCTTTACTTTAAATTCTAGGCTTACAACTGAGTATTCTACGCAGAAAAAATAGATTGGTTTGGAGACATCAGAAGAATCCCTAAAGGATGTTGACGTTTTTTTCGGTGCGGCATAAAAGATGCAAAAAAAAGGAAAGCATTTAAACATGATGCTTAAAATCCTGTGGCTTCAACCGCTAGGGGGGACCAATAACCACAGGCTTTGTTCTTTGGAGCATGTGCCCCTATTGCTCCCACAGGTTAGGCGCCACTGATTGAATTGCAACTAATATGTATACACTGAATTAGCTTTTCTTTATGAACACGTGTTGGTCCACCTTTCTGTGCAATCACGGCTCGCAGACTCCTAGGAACAGATTCTACAAGGTGAACAGACCCAACTATACACTGAGTCAGCTTTGCATTAGGAACGCCTACCTAATAACGCGTTGGTCCACCTTTCTGTGCAATCATGGCTCGCAGACTCCTAGTAACATATTCTACAAGGTGATGAACAGACCAACTATACACTGAGTCATCTTTACATTAGGAACACCTACCTAATAACGCGTTGGTCCACCTTTCTGTGCAATCATGGCTCGCAGACTCCAAGAAACAGATTCTACAAGGTGATGAACAGACCCAACTATACACTGAGTCAGCTTTGCATTCGGAAAACCTACATAATAACGCGTAGGTCTGTCTTTCTGTGCAATCACGGCTCGCAGACGCCTAGGAACAGATTCTACAGGGTGTTGAGCAGACCCATCTATACACCGAGTTAGCTTTGTATTAAGAACACCGTTCTAATAACGCGTTGGTCCACCTTTCTGTGCAATCACGGCTCGCAGACTCCTAGGAACAGATTCTACAAGGTGAACAGACCCAACTATACACTGAGTCAGCTTTGCATTAGGAACGCCTACCTAATAACGCGTTGGTCCACCTTTCTGTGCAATCATGGCTCGCAGACTCCTAGTAACATATTCTACAAGGTGATGAACAGACCCAACTATACACTGAGTCAGCTTTGCATTCGGAAAACCTACATAATAACGCGTAGGTCCACCTTTCTGTGCAATCACGGATCGCAGACGCCTAGGAACATATTCTACAAGGTGATGAACAGACCAACTATACACTGAGTCAGCTTTGCATTAGGAACGCCTACCTAATAACGCGTTGGTCCACCTTTCTGTGCAATCATGGCTCGCAGACTCCTAGTAACATATTCTACAAGGTGATGAACAGACCCAACTATACACTGAGTCAGCTTTGCATTCGGAAAACCTACATAATAACGCGTTGGTCCACCTTTCTGTGCAATCACGGATCGCAGACGCCTAGGAACATATTCTACAAGGTGATGAACAGACCAACTATACACTGAGTCAGCTTTACATTAGGAACACCTACCTAATAACGCGTTGGTCCACCTTTCTGTGCAATCATGGCTCGCAGACTCCAAGAAACAGATTCTACAAGGTGATGAACAGACCCAACTATACACTGAGTCAGCTTTGCATTCGGAAAACCTACATAATAACGCGTAGGTCTGTCTTTCTGTGCAATCACGGCTCGCAGACGCCTAGGAACAGATTCTACAGGGTGTTGAGCAGACCCATCTATACACCGAGTTAGCTTTGTATTAAGAACACCGTTCTAATAACGCGTTTGTCTACCTTTCTGTGCAATCACGGCTCGCATACACCTAGGAACAGATTCTACAAGCTGATGAACATACCCAACTATACACTGAGTTAGCTTTACCTTAAGAACACGTACCTAATAACGCGTTGGTCCACCTTTCTGTGCAACCACGGCTCGCAGACGCCTAGGAATTCTGTAAGCTGTTGAACATCCTTCATGTGTAACTTGACTCATGTCCGCTTCAGCAGCTCCATCACTTCACGCTTATTCCGTGAAGGAGGATCTGCAGTTCTCACACCCTGTTCTAGCATATCCCAGAAATGTTGAATTTGGTTACAGTCAGAATGTTTGGGAACCAAAACAATGTGGCGCAGTCGTTGTCGTGTTCCTCCAACCACTAAAGAGTTATACGAGCCCGATGTCACGGTGCGTTGTTCTGTTGAAAGATGGCACTGTGGTCCGGGAAAACATCCTGCAAATATGGATGGAGTTGGTCGGCGAACGAGTCCCTGTAGCTTTTCACCATTCGGTTTTTGTGGGATGGTAATCAACTGGCTTAAGCCTTGACAGAATAAAGCTCACCAGACCAGAACACGACCTTAACCGGCCTGTTGAACCTCAACTGTGCGACCAGGAGGTAGGGGTTCATGCTATTTAAGCCATGTGCGAACTCGGTCATCAGTATGGTGCAGCAGGAAACGAGGCTCCTGACTCCAGACGACTTTCTTTCATCTGTGGAGAGACTATTGCGGATATTCCTTGGCCAACACGAGGCGTTGTTTGTGATGACTGGCCATCCTCATGGGTATCATTGTTGGTATCCAACTGTGGAATCTCAGGTGAAGCAAGGTACGGAATATGGTGCATGTGGAAATAGGTCGACCTGCACCGCTGTTGTACTGGTGGGTGAGTTGGGTGACTGCCTCGCCCTGTTGCTGAGATACCTGTCGTAACATCCAACGCTCGTCTGTGTAGGATCAAACGCGCGTGGCTGATCAATGTGAGCCTTTCTGCTGGATTCTGTGCATGGTTAATCCAGTCCTGGTACAACCTTGATACAGTAGTACGGGAGCAGCTAACAAGTGTGGCTGACCAATGTGAGCTCTTCTGCTGGATGTCTGTGCATGGTTAATCCAGTCCTGAATTAACCATTATATGTAGTACGGGAGCAGCCAACAAGTGTGGCTGACCAATGTGAGCTCTTCTGCTGGATGTCTGTGCATGGTTAATCCAGTCCTGAATTAACCATTATATGTAGTACGGGAGCAGCCAACAAGTGTGGCTGACCAATGTGAGCTCTTCTGCTGGATGTATGTGCATGGTTAATCCAGTCCTGAATTAACCATCATATGTAGTACGGGAGCAGCCAACAAGTGTGGCTGACCAATGTGAGCTCTTCTGCTGGATGTCTGTGCATGGTTAATCCAGTCCTGAATTAACCATCATATGTAGTACGGGAGCAGCCAACAAGTGTGGCTGACCAATGTGAGCTCTTCTGCTGGATGTCTGTGCATGGTTAATCCAGTTCTGGTACACCCTTGATACAGTAGTACGGAAGCAGTCAAAAGTTGCGGCTGTTTCGAAAATACTGCCAGCTGCTCTCCGTACCCCAGCTACCTGGTCTCTATCAAACGTTTACTGATTACGTACAGAGAATAGGTGCGAACACTTTATAGTAGCCGCACGTGACGTTGATATCACGTGGTACTT
Source organism: Macrothele yani (assembly GCA_039090855.1). Taxonomy (NCBI): domain Eukaryota; kingdom Metazoa; phylum Arthropoda; class Arachnida; order Araneae; family Macrothelidae; genus Macrothele; species Macrothele yani. The sequence continues at coordinate 9,224,350 of CM076994.1, read as the reverse complement.
CGTTATCGCTCCAAATATGTAAAACGGGGCTGTTCCTAATGCAAATCTAACTCAGTGTATGGTTTCGTGGAAGGAGACAACTTTTGTTTTTGAAGCAGAAAAACAGCTTTCTTGGTGTCTGAGATAATTTTAAAATTGCCATTGAGTGTCAAGCTTGTCTTAAGAATTACTGATTCAGCGCAGAAAAAAGTGTGCGCTGTAAATGTACTATGCATCTGTTTACTAATTTCTGTTGTCGTTTCAGATGTTGACCAGGAGAAAGAAGACGCTTCGAACTTGGGTGAGCCAACTAAGGAAAACAATGAAGTTCCAATCAGTCTCGTGGTGGGTACGTCTTTAGCGACGAATTTTTCCTGGGGATCCGGATGGGGATGGTTCCTGGCCAATGAACTGTGTGCGTCAGAGTCTTCTGGTTTTTCGGCGTATCACGGTTATCATTCATTCTTTCCCGATCACATCGCCGCCCCGGACTGCAGCATAGATGGAGGAGGTCCAGGTGACTCCGATGCTATCGGTGAATTGATCTGCGGTGGTGGAGAATTTGTTGCCTTCTAAAGCAACAAGTATATTGTTCCAACAGAGAGAGAAAGAGAGAGAGAGCTAGGTTCTTAAAACAAGCAACGCTGTTTCAACAGGCATTGGGAATCCCCGCTCGGTATGTGTCTCGTTGAATGGCAGATATACTGCTACACAGCAAAAGCCAGAAAGTCGAAGATATCAGAGTTATTGCACAACGAATGTTGTACGGCAAATGAGAGTAAGTATGCCATCCTTTTACGAAGTCGGACAGAATTTGGAGTGCCTGTTTGGCATGGACGATGATGTACGATATCTCAAAGAGACTTTATAAAAGACATGGTTTCAGAAATTCGCATTTTTCGTCAAAGTATACTGTCGGAAAGTAACAAGACTGACAGAAAGCACTTTTTAGTTTAAAGCAGCAATTAGTCAAGAGCACTAAAAACTAATATTAATAAATAAATGTGCATATATTAGGGTAGCCGAGCACTTGCATTGCAGTAGTTGTGTTACATAATGCTCGGTTTGTCAGGGGGGAAGCAAAATGCACCAGTGTACAGCAACCACCTCAGATTACAATAGTATCTACGAGTTCCAAAGGAGCCCGTATTGAATATCTATTTTTCAGCACATCAGTAAGCTAAAACTATTACGATATTTTTCGAAATACGAACTGAGAAGTTTCTAATACATTAAAATCAGATATCTAGGACCATATTTAGTATATAGGGGATTTTTTTAATCATGGAAACGTGTTGCCTAAGATGCGTTTCATTGTTTAGTATCAAAGGATAAAATGCAAGCAGATCTTTCACGTATCACCTCACTCTCCAGAAATTAGCTGTTTGACGAAGGTTGTTTTTAAGTTAAAAGTTTCCCTTAGAGGAACAATAAATACAGTAAGTTTTTTAAACCCATACGAACACATTTACCGGGCAAATTCATTACATGTATTTCACTAACGTTATTGCTTACCTAAAATCTAATATATAAATTTCCAATCCCGTTTTTGAAGCCTTTCATTGCCAAACTTCGCAGATTCCTTACCTCACCCTTTTGGGCTGTTTTTTTTTTTTTGATTGGAGGTTTAACGACCACCGTGAGCAACTCAATGGGCTATAAGCAGTCGCCCGTCCCTAATTTAGGGTCACTGGTTCCAGGGAAGGGAGAGAGCCAGTGCCGTAAGACAAACACAACATCCATGCCTGACCGGGATTCGAACCCGGACCCCTTACGGACGAATGATCAGAGGCCAACGCCTTAGACCACTGCGCCACCGGGGCGGCCCTATTGGGCTGTATGACAACCCAAAAATATGATCGAAATTGAAGGACTGAACATTTTTACATCAAATTTTAAATAGTAAAATTTGACTTGATATCTTCAAGCATTGTACGTGATTTGAATTTAGAATTTGATCTCGTTGTTAATTTGGTTACCTCATCACGTAACGTTTTGTTTTGGAAGCATCTTCCCCCTTTTCGAAAAATCAGTAAATTTTACAATGTTTCATATTTCAACAGTTTAGGGCAGTGCTTCTCTTTCAAATTTGATATAGAAAAATTACGTAATGCCTAAAGGTATTCGTACATATGAAATTGAAATGGTAGTCCATGAATAAACGAGCATAAGGAAAGTAAAAATAAATAAATAAAAAGAACTGCTAACAAAACGTCGCAAGATCAACTTTTCCTTTTTTCTTTTTTTTTTTTTTGTTGGAGGTTTAACGACCACCGTGAGCAACTTAATGGGCTATAAGCAGTTGCCCGTCCCTAATTTTGGGTCACTGGTTCCAGGGAAGCGAGAGAGCCAGTGCCGACAGACAAACACAACATCCATGCCGCACGGGATTCGAACCTGGACCCCTTTCGGACGAATGATCAGAGGCCATCGCTTAGACCACTGCGCCACCTGACTTTCCTTTTAGTGCACAATATCGAAATAATGACAATATTTTTTGTAAACGGAAAATAAAACTCAAAAACTAAGCTATGTCGTCAGTTTCCAATGCAAGCAGCGTTTTTGGTAAATTATTTCTACATTTTCACAATCGATTTCTGTAATAATTTTTTTTTGTTTCATCGTATTTTTTTTTTGTTTCTTCGAAATTGCAATTTCACACAAGCATGGTGTTGCGGACAACCGAATTGCTGCTCTCTTCTTCACGTAAAACTTACCAAAGTTTTGTAGAAAAAATGTTCTTTAAATTTTGTATTAACTAACCATTTAAAGTGAACTTGGTCAGGGTTTCGTAAACTAACATAGAAAACCCAAGTGGGTTTTTCTGTTACATTACTAAATTTCAAAACGCACAGTCATTGTTATTTACAGATGGAAAACAGTTTGCGAGTTTTGTATGAACATCACACAAAGATTTTTTTGTTTGTTTAGAGGTTTAACGACCACGGTGAACAACTCAATGGGCTTTTCTTTAATAAAATCGTTAAGATTAGAAGCAGTCACCGGTCCCTAATTTAGGGCCAATGGTTCCAGGGAAGGAAGAGAGTCAGTGCCGTAAGACAAACACAACATCCATGCCTCACCGGGATTCGAAATCGGATCCGTCTCTGACGAATGATCAGAATCCATCGCTTAGACCACTGCGCCACCCGGCCATACAAAGATGACCAACTACTCTTTACGAATTTTTTCCTTAAGTTTCCATCCGTTTTCTTTAATAAAATCGTTAAGATTAGAAGCAATGCTCATTACTGTGTCTTGCAGAGAGGGCCCACAAAACGTCTTTTAAGTTGCATCGCATTGCAGACTTACTTCATTACGCGCTTCTCAAATCTTCCATTTTTTTTTGTTCTTTTTGTTTAACGATCACCGTGAGCAACTCTAAAGACTGTAGACAGTCACCTGTCCCTAATTTGGTGCCACTGGTTCCAGGGAAAGGAGAGAGCCAGTGCCGTAAGACAAACTCAACACCCATACCTCACCGGGATTCAAACCCGGATCCACTTGGACGAACGGTCATAAGCCAGCGCTTAAACCACTGCGCCACAGGGGAGGCAAAAATCCTCTATAAGCCCGGAAAGAATTTTTCTTCGATTAAATAATCTAAGTTTAGGATTAAACATGCACGCTGAGAATTCTTATAATTCACACAATCCGAAAAGAATTTTGCCTTTCAGTTGCAACCTGTAACTGCCGTATGTAAAAGCAGTGTTTTCTGTGAACTTCTCATATTTTTCCCAAACGAGCAAATGAAAAGTATTTTCAATAAAATCCAAAAATGCTTAAATGTAATCAAACGCGTATCAAATGGGTTGCTCTCGTATCAATGGGTTGCCCCATCCTTCATCTTAAGACTTGAATTTTATTGCACTGGTTCAGAAACATAATCACTAGAAACAAAAACATAAATTAGTTCTTGGAAAAGTTTTCCTTTCATTTAAATATAATAAAAAAAAGTTACGCAACACACACAAACACAGTAAGTTTTGAAATTTCGCCTTACTGATTTAACATCCGCCCCCATGGAATTTTTAAACGTTACAAGGCAAATTCGTCGAAATAGCCATTATTTTCACTTCAGGAAAGATCTTTGAGGAAACACTCTTATGTGACGTGTTTATTACTGTTCTACTTGAAAAGTTACAGATCTAATATACTCGTAAATCCTCCAAAAAACACAAATTCTGCATGCGTACTAGCGGTGTCAAAAGCATTGCTCTTTACTGGTTCTTAAGCAAAGGCATTAGAAGAGAATAGACTGGCAAAAGTATGCCACTTCCGGCATACGTTGAAAACCGCCATATCAGGAGTAGCTAGTGTGTTGACGTGCGGGTATTTGCGTTCTAAACATTTTTTTTTAATTGAAGGTTTAACGACCACCATGAGCAACTATATGGGCTATAAGCAGTCGCTCGTCCCTTCTTTAGGGTCACTGGTTCCAGTGAAGGGAGACAGCCAGTGCCGTATGACAAACACAACATCCATGCCTCATCGGGATTCGAACCCGGGTCCATCTCGCACGAATGATCAGAAGCCATCGCTTAGACCACTGCAACACCAGGGTAGCTATGAGAAGTATCAACCAGGACATAAAGAACAAGGCAATTGCCAGAGGATTCCTGCACTGTTACTTAGGAACTGTCTTACTCTTTAATAACAAATTACATAGAAGATGAAACTCTTTGAAGAAATATTCTTGAAGAAAAATCTAGGAAAAATTCCTCCAATGGGAACACTTCCGGGGAAGGAGAGAAGGACAAACACACCAGATGCCCCATTGGGCATTGTAACCCAACGGCTGGGCTTCTGACCACTTGCCCACAGAGACAGCAAAGATTTGCTTGGTGGTCTATAAGTTCCTTGAAAAATTCGGCTATTCAAATGTTACAGAACTAAGAATAAGTTTAAAAGTAGTGGGATAGAGTAAGTAGACGTAGACTTGCGTTCGATTGGCACGGCCCTGGTGGCACAGTGGTCTAAGCACTGACTTCTGACCATTCGCTCGATATGTGTCTGGGGTTCGAATCCCAGTAAGACATGGATGTTGTGTTATCTTACGGCACTAGCTCTCTCCCTTCCCTGAAATCAGTGACCCTAACTTAGGGACTGGCGGCTGCTTATGGCCTATCGAGTTGTTGGCGTTAAACCACCAAACCATTAATTCATAGTTTCAACTATTTATTTATAAATACTATTTTTTCTTGTGAGCCGCTGTTGTGGTACAAGAAGATAAAAATATTTTAGTATTGAAAACCACAACTAGTGTTAAATGGGATGATCACATTCTTTGAGTTTCTGCAGCTGAAGAAAAGCACTGTTTATAAATATGTGGCATAATGGATTGGGTACGCATTTGAAGGAACAAAATTCTCTGTCGGTGGGTGATGGTTGGTCACTGGCTCTTGTAGATACCGAAGTGTCTTGGTTAATCGGCAAATCCACTGACTTTGGCACCTAAGTATAACATCAAGGACCTACCTGCTGTTCTACTAACAATTCAGCATTAAAAATTGCTCCTTACATTGAAGACTTTTCAATGAAAGGCAGATGCTGCTTTGTACACACTGTTGATCGTCAAACAGCTCCATCGCAGCTTGCTGCCCAATCTCGGGTGACAAACTGAAATTTGTTTCCACTGAATAATTTTCTGCGTTGCCCTCAATGTGCATCGTTGGCTATTTGGAATGTCCTATAATACACAAGTAAAATTCAACAAACTGAAATCCAGCTCCAGTAGGCACTATTCGATCTGAAACGGTTCTCACCAAAGAGATGTAATAGCCTCTCATCAATAAAGAGATTTGTTTGCGAACACTGCTTATGAAATTTCCTTGCTTGAGCATATTTTTCTTTCGAAGTAAATGACCAATACGATTATCAAAGGATAGAAGACATCACCTGTCCCTAATATAGATATGTTCATTTCAGGGAAAGAACTACCACCATAAAGACAAACAACTTATCCAGTATTTAAACTCAACACAAAGTGAAAATCCCACACCCCATACTACTCAGCCAATTGGCAATGAAGCATTTCCCAATCTCTTCGTCCTAAACCCAGCAACCAGGCATGAGTTTAATCGAACCTCAACTTTCAATAATTTGCCATCCTTATTCATATTATGCACGAGCTCATTCGTGGCAGTAAGCAGATGGTAAAGTTCCCTTATGTTCAGAAAGGTTCAACGGTTTTTGCAAATATGATTAAACTTGAGGTAATGCAACCATTTGAGATTTGCATTCTAGTTGGCACCACTGCAGGTTGGTGGTTATAAATAAAAAACAACCTAAAAACTTAATATTTTAATTTCCCTCATATCGTACTTTTCAAGTACATAAGAATTCCTGCTCTATCAGCAGGATGAAAATGCTATTACATCACATAAAAATACATTGCTACTTACAGTATGTGTCTCTCTTGCAATCATCTCTTTTATAGGAGCGAATTATCTCAAAGTGAAACTAACATTTCATAGTAGATACCAGCTAATTTAAAAACACATTTATTAGAAAAGAGTGCACAATGTTCTCTTTGACTGTATTCATTTTAGTGGATAATACATTCAATTCAGTTAATACCAGCGACACGCATAAGGGTCGTCCAAATGAAATATAGACTAGCTGTTGGAGGTAAGTGTACTTTATTACAGCATAAGAATATGCATACAGGTAAATATGTACCTAACATATGGGTGATGATAATTCTAGAATTAGGCACCCCTAACATTTAGGAAGGTGTCCCATCAGTCGATAAGTTTATGGATTCTCTGTCAGGTGCATTGGAACCCACTCTGCACACACTTTTGAATACCCCAGTTCTTGGTGGAAGATTGTGTCAACAGAGCCCCTGCTGATGCTTATTGCAGCTGCTAACTCGATATTATTTTGCAGTTCGTCCACTGCTGTCATTGTGTTTGGTCTAATGCCGGCGTATGCTTGGCAGATCTAGAGTGTTTTCACGACCACCCTGAAATTCTTCGCACCATTTCAAGACAGTACTGCATGTAAGGCACGCATTTCCATGAACCACCTGCATCCGTTGTCATATTTCTGTCGATTTGTATCCCTCGTTTGTCAAAAATTGGATCATGGCTTGCTGTGCCCGCTTGGAGGTATCCATGAGATAGATCGCTTATGTTCTTTCAATATTCCTCACATCCAACGCATAGCACCAACTAAACACTTTCCATGCCACTTTCTTCTTTTATGCGTGGTTACTGCAGAGCCACCGTCGTTTTGGTGATAGCAGTGCCCCCTGTCTACCAGACACTACGTTTCATTTGGACGACACATATACACCCATCGTCAAGAAAATAGTTGCACCCAGAAGGACGTGTCGGATTGCAATGCTATTCGGGACGAAGATAGAGGTTACCAGGAACAGTAAATGATTAAACATTGAGACTGATATGGGCAATATTTATTGAGCTACACGCCAATAAGTAGTGTCTCTCAGTATGACGTTGGGTCGCCATGTGTACCCACACAGTATGACAGACGTCTTGGCATAGAGTTGTACAGATTCCTAATTATGCCCTGCGATAAGCCATCTCATGCAGCTTGAATCTTCTCACGCAGTTACTGCAGATTGTGCGATAGGGGTGGAATGTGGATAGCACGTTCAATAGTATCCCACACATTTTCAATCGGCGATAGGTCTGGCGATGTGGCTAGCTATGAGAGAGTGTCAGTACCTTGAAGGCAAGCTCTCAAGACAGCAGCAGAATGTCAATGAGCGTTTTCCTGTTGGAAAATCGCAGCGGTGTGAGCGTTAAGAATAGTTAGGGCCACTGATCGCAGGACCTCATTAACGTAACGCTGGGCTATCAAAGTGTCTGTAATGAACACCAACGGTGATCTGGCATCGTAGGCAACTGCACCCCCACACCACGCTATCTGGACGTGTGACGCTCGACAACAAACCGTTCGTCTTGGCGCTGATCACGGTGCCACCACACACGAATTCATTGGTCGTCTCCTCCCAGACAAAAGCGGGACTCGCCACTGAAGATCATCCACTACCATTCTGAGTAGTTCCTTGACAGTCTGGCACGACACCATTGCAGTCTTTGGCGACGATGCAATAGTGTTAATGGCAGTCGTCATTACGGTCTGCGTGCGTGTATTCCTACGTCGTGCAGCCATCTGCCAATGGTGCTGACTCTAATCGGACGATGCATGGAGGGCACCACTGCTCCCTGAATATCCGCAATTGTGGCTGTTGGGTCACTCCGCGCATGTCGGACAGCCCGTCGGTCCTCCCTCCGTGATTCGTCTAGGTCTCCCAGGCCCTTCCTGCCACGTGCCTTGTTCTATCAACTGTCGCCAACAACGTGCTATGGTGATATCCGAACGACCGGTATGGAGCACAATACGGCGACAAACCCATCTCGCTTCCCGCAGCCCGACTATGCGGCCCCTCTGGAACTCCTCCAACTGCTCGAATTGCTTCCGAATTTTTCTCCGAGGCATACTTCACTTGCAAAGGATGAAACCAACAAAACAGCACGAATCAGAATGGCAAGCACGCGCAACGGGACAACCATATATAGCCGGTCATGAACAGCGCTACGACCCCTCCTTGCTGGCGTCACATGCGCGGCCGAGCATACTTGAATCATTTGCATGTCTCACGATGTGAAACGTACCCACCAAGTTTCATTCCTGTCGGTTGCTTCCTTCTGGGTGCAACTATTTTTTTCATTATGAATGTATAAAGAGGATAAAAGAATCAAACTGTATAGTCTTCTGAAATCTTCAACAGCGTAGTACAAACGATAAAGCTAATCTAATCTCCATGGATATGCTGCATCCAACTACATACTTCAGAGAGTTCACCTGGACATACAAATAGGATTTTGGATACTCAGTTTTTTTAATAGACCGTTTTAGAAATGCACTTTCTATTTTAAAATTTTGATAACTTACCACCATCATACCGAGGTGAGCTCGCTATCTGAAAATGATTTTTTTGAAGAAACATAATTTAAAGTTGCACTTCTTTCAATCTCATTCTAACATACTCATAAAAACTATCACAACACAAATCATTTTGTATTTATGCATTGAAAATCAGAATCACAAATGGCGATGCTATTTTTGAGAACATCATTTAGTATGATATAACTTTGTATAACATTAAGCCAATAATGTTCCTGCACATTTTTGTGAATGTTTGTAATCACAGTATTCCAGCTTTGTAAAAATATTCTGTGTATCACAGAATCTTTTGTATAATGTTAAGTGCATGGAAAACTTGATATTGTACAACAACAGAAATAAATGTTGCATAAAATAAGGCCCAGTTGTTGTTTTTTACACTCATGTGTTCAAGTATTCATTGATTCTGACACTATTCCAAACATTTAGTTACCATCAGATGGCAATTCCAAATCATAAATTCACAAAAAAAGCTCTAATAGACAACTGTCGATATGACAAAAAAAAAAAAATCAAATGAAAGAAAAACGTAATTAAAACATCAGTTGACATTACATTTTCTATCATCCAAACACTTTCTGCACAGCATTTTCTGCTCAAAAATGCAATGAAATGCTGGGAAATCCATTCCACTCTTACGCAATAATCCAATTGAATCATTCTGAGAACCTTGCATGCATTTAGTGCCACCTGTAACAATGACTGACAGTTTCTGTGCACCCCAAGACTCGTTTAGAGCTTTTAATAACTGCCTCACAGATATATCTGCCTGCGAACCTGTCATCACAGCTCCGGCGGCCGACTCGTCTGAGGTACCGGCTTCTGACCATTCATCCAAGATGGGCCCTAAGCCAAAACCCCCTTTTGCCTAAGCCATAAAAACTTATACTATTTAAAATACACAATGCGAGCAGTGTACTTCATAGTGAATGAAACTACACAGTCGAATCACATTATTGTGACCACCTCCTACTTTTGACGTCAATAGCGCGTAGCCAATGAAAGAAGGCACGTGTCGTGAGCTGGCTTGGAGGGTATATAAGGTGTGCTGCAGGCATTCTGAAAAAAAAAGGAGCCGCGGATGGCTTAGTGGTTAGCGAGTCAGACTATCAATTCAAGGTCCTCAGGTTCGAGCCTAGGCTGATCTTTCAGAGATGGTGTGATTTACTAACAATCGCTGAATTTCCGTCATGCATCGGACGAGCACGTTAAGTGACGGCCCCCAGGCTGGACCCACTGGTTAAATGGGTATCCTTTCCTATGCCCCCCCCCCTGAAATTCTCTCATCCCTCTATGTGCAATATCTTACTTGTACGGTGGCGCCATCTACTGTACTTTAATCTCACTACAAACTGTTCTGTCAAAGTCGCTAGACTTGTTCTCATTCCTTCCGGTTCTGTGTCCTGCCCAAAAGGCGATCTCGCTGTAGGTGGCTGGGACCTAAACTCTACTCAATGTGGACGGAAGTCCTTACAAGAAAATGACAAATACTGTAGTTCTGAAAACAAATAACTTGTTGCTGTCACGGATAAAAGGAGCGATTTATCAGATTTGCAAAAAGGGATAATTATCGGCTTTCGGGCCAAGGGTGGCAGTATTTCTAAAACAGCGCAGTTTGTAAACGGTTCACGTGCTGCTGTGGTTAAAGGTGTATCGTAATTGGAGAAATGGCACCATTGCAAATAAGCGACGTGCAAAATGCGGACCACCACGTACCATTGATGTTAGAGGTGAACGTCGGCTGCGAAGGTGCATAAGGGCCGATCGACACGCTACAGTGGAGCAACTCACTGGCCGAATGAACCAGGGGTCTACCATAAGTGTGTCTAAAACGGCAGTTCAGCGGACCCAGCTGAGTATGGGGCTCCAATACAAACGAATGGTCACTGCACTTATGCTAACGAAGGTGCATGCCGCCCCGGTGGCGCAGTGGTCTAAGCGATGGCCTCTGATCATTCGTCCGAACGGGGTCCGGGTTCGAATCCCGGTGAGGCATGGATGTTGTGTTTGTCTTACGGCACTGGCTCTCTCCCTTCCCTGGAACCAGTGACCCTAAATTAGGCTTAGGGACGGGCGACTGCTTATAGCCCATTGAGTTGCTCACGGTGGTCGTTAAACCTCCAATCAAAAAAAAAAAAAAAAAAAAACGAAGGTGCATCGGCAGAAAAGGCTTGCATTTGCACGGCAGTATCGGATTTGGACCTCCACTAATTTGCAATGGATTGCCTTCTTTGATGAGTCACGTTTTCTGCTCCATCGAGCGGATGTACGTAGGCGAATAAGGCGAGAAACATCGGAGAACACTCTTCAACCATTGCTGGAAAAACACAAGTTGGTGGGGGGCAGCGTTATGGTCAAGAGATTGTTTCCGTGGCTTTCTCTGGGTCCACTCATACCTGTGGAAGGCACTGTGGACCAAATTCGTTATGAATCCATCCTTGCTGAGTGCTGACTACATACACCCAAACATGCTGATTGTCTTCCCTGGGGCAGATGCGATCTTCCAGTACACAATGTTACGTGTCACACAGCTAGAAATGTCCGAGAATGGTTGGAAGAGCACGATGAAGACTTTCAAAGTACTTCCGTGGGCCCACTAATTATCTATCCAGACTTAAACCCAATTGAGCATCTGTGGGACCATCTCGATCGTGTTGTTCGCTCTATAAATCCCCCACCATGGACCCTTCAGCGGCTGTCTGATGCAATGCAGTCAGCATGGCTCCGCATACCTGTGAACACCTTCCAGCACCTTACTGAGTCACTCCCAGCCAGTTTAGATGCTGTCCGCGCTGCACACGGCGGTTACTCTGGATAACAGCTGGTAGTCACAATAATGTGACTCGACCGTGTAGTTATAACGAAATTAAATGTTAAAAATTCAACCGGATTTCAACAGCGTTCACAAATACAAATACCTACTTATGTCCACTAGCAGCAAAAATCTGGTTTATGGAAAATCACAAATCGTACAAAAATGTTTCTTATAGTAGAAGATTCCCGAGGCAAAAGGAATTTTTTCAAATCGAACTATTAGAAGAAGTGACATGGGTGAAAACTTAAAATAACTCTACGCCCACAAGCTGAGCGGTATTTGAAAAAAATGGGCAAAAAAATATTATTCCTAATGAAGGGTCCTACCAAGAAAGTTCTGTCCTGAGTTTGGAACTGGAAACAATCTTTGAAGTTTTCCCCTTTAGTCAGCAAAAGCTGTTCAAGTACCTGGGGCTAAAAGAATTTTTCAAATCGGACTATTAGCAGCAGACATATTAGGAAAGAGGTTATATATTTGTACCTGCTAGTGGGTAAATGGTATGTGATTTCAGACAGGAAATATGCAACAAATGTTTTTGAAGTATGGGGTTGAAAAGAAATGTTTTCAATCAAGCCATGAAATACCGGATTACACCAGTATACAATACAAATTTGAAGTGGTGATTCCGTCTATTGGTGTAAATTATGACAAGAGTGGTAAGTGAAATTACATCCGAAAACTTGAAAATTTCATCGTACTTAAGCGGAAATCGAACCCGCATACTCGGGAGCAAACCGGTTTGGCTCCAGGACGATGAAATTTTCATGGTTTCGGATACTGAAAATATCCGAAAACACCCACTCTTGTCTTAATTTACACCAATAGAAGGAATCATACTTCAAATCTGTATTTTTCAATCAGATTCTTAGACACACAGATATGGCGGAAAATATACTGCAAACAGAAATATGTGTTTACACATTTTAGTGGCAAAATTGTGCATTAAGAATCTGAAATGACTTGCAAAATATTTCTCACAAGGAATGTTAACCAACAAAGGAAGTACGAGGGTTGTCCAGAAAGTAATACCCATTAAGAAATAAAAACAAAAGAACCGACGTTGTCTGGGTTTTTGAATTTTCACTGATACTACATGTACTATATTGACAAAAGTCACCGGACACCCCTTCAAAAGCAAATGAACTGATCCGCTGCGTTGTTAAACGTGCGGTACAGTTGCAAACGGTATAAAAACAAACCTGCAGCTGACCGCAATCATATCGCACTGTGAAGTTGAGTGAAAATGTCACGACGGGAGAGAACAGACTTTGAGAAAGGAAAGATTGTTGGATGTTATATTAGTGGGTTGTCGATCAGAGAAACCGTGAGCCGTTTAAACATACCCAAGTCAACTGTTTCGGATGTACTGAATAAGTGGAAGACACATAGCATGCCTGAAGCAGCAAAACGTACCGGCAGACCAAGGAAAATCAGTGATAGAGGACGTCGAAGCCTCAGGAGAGTCGTTAGAGCAAACCGACGGAGTACTGCACAAGACCTCAGTGTACAGGTGAGTAAAAATGCTGGAACCTCGGTATGTACACGTACCATTCGCAGAGAACTTCATTTCATGGGTTACCGTGGTTATGCGGCTGCTCATAAGCCTTTCATCTCCACTCGGAATGCTACTCATCGCTTAGCACGGTATAAAGAACATTTATCGTGGACCGTAGATCAATGGAAACGAGCCCTATGGACTGATGAATCCAGATACACGATCCATCAGTCTGATGGCCGTGTGTGGGTATGGCGGCAGCCGGGGGAACAGTATTTACCACAGTGTACTACTGTTCCTACGGTCAAGTTTGGAGCAGGTAGTGTACTCGTGTGCAGGTGTTTTTCGTGGCATGGTCCCGGCCCATTGGTTATCGTGGACAAACCTGTGAACCAGCATATCTACCTCGATATTCTGGACAATTATGCCATACCAACTCTGTGGCAATACTATGGAACCAAGCCTCATTGGTACCAGCAGGATAATGCACCAAGCCATAAAGGACTGTTACGGTGTGGTTTGACTATAATTCCGTATCGTGTGTCGACTGGAAAGCAGAGCCCTGATCTTAATCCCATAGAGCACCTATGGGATGAACTAGAGCACCGCACAAGAAGTTTGGAACAAAGGCCTACTGCTAAGCAACAGTTAGCGGCAGCATTATGTACTGAATGGAAGCGCATACCTATCGTTGTGTTCCAAAACCTTGTCGAAAGCATGTCTCGAAGTGTCAGTCCATGCATTAAGGCCAAAGGTGGACCGACACCGTACTAATGTATGTCAATAAATGCTATGTTGTGTTTCTCTGCTAGGTGCCCGGTGACTTTTGTCAATATAGTGTATGTTTGTGGCCCTGGCGAAAAAACTATGTATTATTATGAGCAGGAAATACACGAGAAACACTTTCAATCATAAGCTGTATCTGACTGAAAGCGATTTTTTTTTCAATCTACTATTTTAGAAGTGCAAATACTGTACCACATAAATCAAAAGCATGAAAGCAGAAAAATGTATTTCTGCTCCCTAATGGTAAAAGTTTGCCCATCAAAAAATATGAAATTTTAATTATATGCAAAACATTCAACACTAATAACTCTGTGTAATATAAAAAAAAAATTCCCATTGGATTTTCAGAAGCACAGATATTGGGGGAAAGGCAGCATACACACTTATGCCCCCCTCCCCCATAAGAAAAACAGCATTATTTGAAAAAAAAAAAAGCTGTACACATTGTCCTTGTTCTACATCATATCAGAGAATTATTTCAATCTGATTTTTAAGAGGAATGATATGAAATAAATTTGCATATCAATGAAATTTGCAACAGCTAAGTTTTATCCAAGGTTCCACAGGCTTCAAAGTACAGAGTGATTCACTCAGGACTTTACCCAAAAAAAGTTTTATAATTTTGAAAGGGGAAAACATTTCAAGCTGAAATTTGAAGACGAAGTGCCTTACCTTTTCACAATGACATCGATATCAGAGATGTTGAAAATGTCCGCCATTTGCATCCAAACAGAGATCAACTCGTCGCTGCAAACTGTCAAACGTACGTCTCGGCATGTTGGTATTTATTGCTTCAATTTCTTGTGTGTTGTTTTTCAGCTGCCGAATAGTCCTAGGCTTATTGCTGTATACAGTACCTTTCAGATGACCCCATAAGAATTAATAGGGTGGAGTTAATCTGGAGACCTGGGCGGTCACAAACCTTTGGAGATAACCCAATCGCCGAAGAAACTTCGAATCTCAGCCATGCTGGCATTGGAAGTGTGACAAGTCACACTATCCTGTTGGAAGAAGCCATTCTGCAGTTTAATATAAATTATCCAGTTGGTTCACGAACTGCGTGAAGATATTGAGATACACTTCTGTGTTGACAGACTGTTCAAAGAAAATGAGATTGATTAACCGGTTCCGTGAAAAGGCGCGCCATACGCCAATCTTTATGAGATGCATTCATTCTTCGTGAATGACGTGGGGATTCTCACTCACCCATACCCGTGTATTCTGTGAGTTCACATAGCTTGAAAAGTGGAACCAGGCTTCGTCTGTGAACCACATAATGTCTAACATGCCTGGATTTTGACTGACAAGTTCCTTAAACCACCGGCAGTAATGCATTCGCTTCAGCATGTCAATTGGTAACACCTGATGAACTGTAACATGAATGGCTTCAGTTTACCCATTTTTGCAGCCCTCCGGCAGATACAATATGACAGTTCTGTTTCTTGCAACAGCCTGCGTAACGATTTCTTTAGAAACTGTAGCCCTCGTGAATGCATATCAACAAGGCTTCCTATCTTCTCGAGTTTCTTTGCAAGATTTGAAGTCGTTGGGTTCATATGTGGTAAATTTCTTCTTAAACTCTTTCTGACACTCTTTGTAAGAGCCGAAATTCCAATAACTTCGAACGATAAACACACGTTCAGCAGTTGTGAACACCATCGTACTCAACGCTAGCCAACAAACAAAGAGAATGGCGCAAAACCGTTCCCACCAGACATAGTGTATTGTGGCTGCATTTGGGTATACGAGCCAAATGGTGCAGATATGGATGTGAATGTCAGAATGTACGGCACTTCGTCTTCAAATTTCAGCTTGAAATGTTTTCCCTTTTGAAAATTATAGCGTCTTTTTTTAGGTAAAGTCCCGAGTGAATCATTCTGTATCATTATTTATCGTTCAGGGAAAGAATATACCAGGTACGTTTCCCAGATGTAGATATATGGATTCCCTTTCTACATTTGCGTGTAGCTAAATATCTTCTCTATTTATTATCCGATTCAGATGAAATTTCATATTCAACGGATTTTCCATGTGAAAAATTGGATACACTCAAAAATTAAAATGCATTCTATGGAAAAGTCTGGAGATAATAGTGGTAATTATCATGTTTCTTTACATCATGTGATAATTCGCTTTTAAGTTCTTTCTAGTGGTCTTATACTTGTTTCTAAATGGCCAATCAATGGTTCAAAGTTACGAGTAGTGACGTGATTATTTTTTCTGAGTACACCATGGTTTGTTGTCCTTTTTGTTCATAAACATAAACTCGTGCTCCATTTACTCAGAAAATATTTATTTTCATCACTCACTTTGCATTTTTACTCATGCTTGTAATTTCAATACTGGAACACTGAATATTCATAAGACACAAATTGCAAGTATAAGCAAAACTCTGATTCTAACCTAGTTAACTCACAACAGACTAGTGACCTTGGTTTTTTACCAGTAGTGAAACTTGGACCACCAGCAGCCTTCAAGACGACTGATCCCTCATAGCATATCGTCTTATCCTTATTGCTTTGCCTCATGCAACAAATGCATGTGGCAGATGGATATCTATGTTTGGATCTGCTTTCCGCCATCAACCAGTTTTTTCCTCACTTCCCTTGCTAGCACTGCAAAAAGGGAGGAATGCAGGGAGTCCTTCTGATACTGCTGTGTAGTGATGCGACTAGTTGCGAAAGGTTTGTGGTTACAGCTTTAAATAGCAATCATAGCTAAGGTAATAGCTTTATTGCGGGAATGAATAAAAGGCAAAATTCGCGGGGTAAATTGCGAAATTTCGGGATTTCATCCGTGAATTTTGCAAAATTTCGGGATTTACCCCAAAATATCGTATTTTCTCACATCTTCGGCTTTGAGGCTCTTTCCCAATGCTTTGGATATGTACGATGCGTTGTCTGTCACAAAAGTGGTTATATTCGAAAAAAGGTAGTTCATACTTATTGACGTACTAAAAAGTATTGCCTAGCTGACTGCTTTAAAATACACGGATTCCATTTCTATGGCCTTGAGGAAGATTGCATTCAAAGAAGTTTCAGCATTACAGCTTTCAACATTCGTTTCAGCTGATGGAACAGCAATATTCAAAATGTACCTACCTTCTGAATCAGTTGTTTCGTCTGTTGTGATGCTTACACTGGATACTAATTTTAAAAAAATCTTTCACTTGTTGCTTGTGAATATCATATTTTCAGCAAACATTTCCACATCAAATTTGCATTTGAGATAACAATAATATCTTTCAACAAATTTTCCAAGTAATTTTTTAATGTAGGGTTATCTACAAGGAGTGTTTAAATGAAAAGGTACGAAACGACATTGTGGGTATAAATGAAGACTTTATTCAAAGTATACACCATAGGCCGTAGCACAAAGATCCCATTGATTAACGAGCCAAAGGATTCCTTGTTCCCAGAATTGCTGTGGCCGTGACGAGACCCAGTCCTGCACAGCGTCCTTGAGTTCGTCGTCCGAGTGGAAGCGCTTCCCTTTCAGATGTTTTTTCAGGGGACCAAACACATGGAAATCGCAGGGCGACATGTCCGGGCTGTAGGGCGGATGGTCAAGCTGCTCCCACTGGAACTTTGCCAGTTCAGCGTGTGTGACCCTGGAGACGTGTGGACGCGCGTTATCATGGAGCAGAACCACACCCTCCGTGATCAGCCCCGGTCTTTTGTTCTTGGTGGACCTGCGTAGGCTTCGGAGTGTCTCACAGTACACATCGGAGTTAATGGTTTGCCATCCTGTCCTCACACGCACTGCCACGTCAATTGGACGGCGCTCTTTATAAGGGCCTCTGCTCTCTCCTGCGCATGCGGGCGCCCGCGCATGCTCCGATCCACGCCGGCGACTCCAATCGCATCCCTAGATGTGTCGCTACGTTCTCCCATTGCGGCATAGGCAAATATGTTAACGGTTACGTTCTTATGACGTTTCGTACCTTTTCATTTGAACACCCCTAGTAGTTTGGAAAGTGGGATGTCAGCTGCACAAAAGGCGCCAGTTAATTTTGAGAGTTCAGTTGAGCGATGCTGTTCTTGTTTGGTACTTTTCTCAGCTAATTAATCAACACATTTCTGCATTATTTTTGGTTGACTGTTCGGACATCTTTTTTACGCTTTCCAACCGTAGGTTGAAGAAGCGTATATGCTCCAGCTTTGTCCGTCCGTCCGCACGATAACTGGCGTAAAAATGGTTCGATTTCGATGAACTTTTAGTATGTGGTAGGGGACCACTGGGGACGAACCCTGTTGCAAATGGAACAAATGGGGTCAAAGGTCACGACGTAGGAGCGGGATCCTTCCATGCCCTTATGCGTCATAACTTGCGTAAATACCGTTCGATTTCAATGAAAGTTTGCCATGTGGTAGGGAACCACCTGGGGACGAACCCTATTGAAAATGGGACAAATGGGGTCAAAGGTCGCGACGTAGGAGCGGGATCATTCCATTGCCCTTATGCCTCATAACTTGCGTAAATACGGTTCGATTTCAATGAAATTTTACTATGTGGTAGGGGACCGCCTGGGGACGAATCTTATTTAAAATGGGTGAAGTGGGGTCAAAGGTCAGGACATAAGAGCGGGATGCATTCCGTTGCCCTTATGCGTCATAACGTGCGTAAAAATGGTTCGATTTCGATGAAATTTCAGTATGTGGTAGGGGACCACCTGCGGACGAACCCTATTGAATGTGGACGAAATGGGGTCAAAGGTCAGGATATAGGATTGCGATCCATTCCATCGCTTTTATCCCATATTATTAAGATGGACATAAAGTATTTTTTTTTTGATTGAAGGTTTAACGACCACCGTGAGCAACTCAATGGGCTATAAGCAGTCGCCCGTCCCTAATTTAGAGTCACTGGTTCCAGGGAAGGGAGAGAACCAGTGCCGTAAGACAAACACAACATCCATGCCTCACCGGGATTCGAACCCAGACCCCTTACGGACGAATGATCAGAGGCCATCGCTTAGACCACTGCACCACTGGGGCGGCAAAAGTAATTTTGCTCCCTATACTTCCAATGGAAAAACTTTTGTACACATTTCCTTCACAATTAATGTGTTCCCAAGGATGAAAATTTGAACATCAATTAAAATAACTTTATTATAACTTGGAATACTTAATATTTTCTAAAACATAACCATAATTATATTAAAAATCAATAACTTTTCCTTTGGTGGTGTTGAAACCAGAAAAAGGATGGCGCGACCTGTACTTTGATGACGTCAGTAGACAAACAAATGTTGGATTGCATAATTATGGTTATGTTTTAGAAAATATTAAGTATTCCAAGTTATAAAATGAAGCTATTTTAATCGATGTTCCAATTTCCATTTTTGTGAACGCATTAATTGTCCAGAAAAAAGATGGCGCGACCTGTATTTTCATGACGTCACACAGACAAAAAAATACTGGATTGCATAATTATGGTTACGTTTTAGAAAATATTAAGTATTCCAAGTTATAAAATGAAGATATGTTAATCGATGTTCAAATTTTCATCCTTGGGAACGCATTAATTGGGAAGAAAATGTGTACAGAAATTTTTCCATTCAAAGTACAGGAAGCAAAATTACTTGACGTTCATCTTAAAGGAGCATCATTCGTCCGAACGGGGTCCGGGTTCGAATCCCGGTGAGGCATGGATGTTGTGTTTGTCTTACGGCACTGGCTCTCTCCCTTCCCTGGAACCAGTGACCCTATATTAGGGACGGGCGACTGCTTATAGCCCATTGAGTTGCTCACGGTGGTCGTTAAACCTCCAATACATATTTAAAAAAAAAAAAAAAAAAAAAAGCAATTCTTGTATGCATGTAAATTTTATTTTGAAAACGGCTCTAAGGATTTTGATGAAAGTCGTTAACCTACCGTTTTCTGGTACTAGAAATCTATTTAGCTTGATCTCGATTTTAAGAAAATTTGTTTAATGGGTTAAATAACACCCCGAATTACCAAGTTTGTAGTGTGGTGTCATGGCGTCGCCCCATTAGATGTTGGCGCGCGGTCATGCCATCTATCTCATTACGTCACGCGTTGTTTGAGGATCCTATTAAAGTTTTATGACGTCACACCTTGCTAGCAGATGGTCGCGATTTCCATCTGCCTCATTACGTCACGCGTTGTGTGCGCATGTTCGTCCGCACGATAACTTGCGTAAAAATCGTTCGATTTCGATGAAATTTTAGTCTGTGGTAGGAAAACACCTGGGAAGGAACCCTATTGAAAGTGAACGAAATGGGGTCAAAGGTCAAGACATAAGAGCGGATCCATTCCACTGCTTTTATGCGTCATAACTAACGTAAAAAGGTTCGATTTCGATTAAATTTTAGTATGTGGTAGGAGAACATCTGGGGACAAACCCTATTGAAAATTGGCGAAATGGGGGTCAAAGGTCAGGACATAACAGTGGAATCACTTCCATCGCCATTATGAATCATAACTTACGTAAAAATGTTTCGATTTGGATGAAATGTTGGTATGTTGTAGGGACCTGTCTGGGGACGAATCCTATTGAAAATGGGCGAAATTGGGTGAAAGGTTAGGACACAGGAGCGGGATCTATTCCATAACGCTTATGCATCATAACTTGCGTAAAATTGCTTCGATTGCGACAAAACTTTATCATGTTATTTCGGAGATATACTGAACCAGTTCTGTTGAATATCATCCAAATGGATCAAAGGTCAGGGCACAGGGGTGAGATTTATTCCACAGCCATTTTCCTCATAGCTTGAGTAATGATTTCTAGTATATTGGAAAGCGTATCATAATCAATGCATTGCATGATTTTACTAACTTGTTTTTTATGCAGCTTGCTTGCTAAATTTTTTTCACAACAGTCCTTCCTTGAAAAATCCACTGGTAAGTTACAACACAAACAGAACAATAGATTTTTGTTCACATGAAATGTCCCCTTGCTGTACTGCTTGCATCTTTCAGATGCACTCATTTTACCTCACATGGCTCATTCTCAAAATTAACAAACAATATCTAGAAACTTTATAAACTAAATACTCACACGAAAGTGCAAAAATTTTCTAAGCTAAGCATCTGCGAAACTCGAGCACTCTTTTTGTGAGCTGCTTTTCCCAGTTAAAACTACTAATACAATTGACATCGAATTTACAGTTTATCCCCAAGGTCATTCAACAGGGGAAGGGGGGGGGGCGGGGATCAGAAAAGATCCCATGTGCATCCTTCAGCAGAGTGCATGTGACCTGGAATTACCTGTCAAGCCTGTTCAGTAAGATATCTTCATAAAGAACAATCTCGAGGGGTAATTCAAGGTTTAAAGTTCTAGTTTGGACTTTGAGATACAATTGTTTTGTGGTGTATTTTTCACATAGATTCTAATGAAGGCAGTATTAAAATTATTTAAATATAAAAAATAATCTAAAAATCATAATAGAAATTAGACTAAAATGGGGAAAAAATCTGAAATTCGAGGATATATTTTATATTCGCGAAATTACAGGAAAACCCCTGAAGTTCTCAAAAAAAAGTCCCGGGCATTCACACTGCGAAACAATTACTAGCCTAATCATAGCTACTTTTGTGTGCACTGCACTCTGTGCGTTGAAATACGTTATCCATTGTTGTTGAATTAATTTTCTACTTGAGAGCCTATTGCTGGTCATCAATTGGTCTTAACTGTTCTGTGATTCACCTACATGTTCAGTACCTACTACCCTTTTTTTTTTATTATTATTATTGTGCTTTACATGATTGATCTACATCAGGTGTGTTAAACTCATCATCAGGTCAGGACTACATGATCTTTTCAAGTGAGGATCAGATAGGTTGCATTAAGATCCTCCAATTTTTAATGAACACATGCAATTCATCCTTCAATACATCACCCTTCCTAAAAAATTTTACTCAGAGTCAAACAGATAAAAATTTTCAAATTTTTAAGCACTTTCAAATTTAATAGAAACACCTTTGAAGCTCCAAAAATCATTTACAATCTACCCTGTGCTTTCAAGATTTTTAATGTCTACAATAACTATAATCATGACTGTAAAGAATTTTCATTAACTATTTTTCGGTCTTTAATTTAATCAATTGACGAAATTTAACACTTTTTCTGGCAGTTAATTTGTGGGTATCAAAACTAAATCCCACTGCTTATAATGCTGTTTTCATTGGTAACAAGTGGAAGACCTTTAATGAGATCTCTTGTAAGTCTAGTTTATTTCAAAACCAAAATGAAACTATCTGGGATTCACTTACCTAAAATTTTACAAGTTTGAAAGCACAACAAATCCCCACTCTTTGCTAGAACTTCTCAGAGCCAAAGTAAAGCCTTGTTCTCAAATAGTTTCTACCCTTTGCATAGACATTAACAGCATCTTGTAATTTTGGCTAAGAAGGCAAATAATGAATCCACATTTGATTTTTGATTTTACTTCAGCAACATCTTGTTTCTTTGTCTCTAAGAAAGTGTGATATTACATTTCCCAAATCACAAATTTCCACTACATTTTACATGGCAACAAGTGAACTTCTGTGCAAAATGGGAAAACGAAATTATGACTAAACTGAATAGTGTGTAGGTAGAATTACCTGCCAAAAGACTAGATACATATGTAAGTAGACAATAGGCTACCAGTCTGACATACCTGATCTACATGCTCATCTTTCTTCTGTTATATAGGCTACATATGTCACTTATCTTCTTTTACGTTCTTTAGAGATGGTTTTGCATCATAAAGAAGTTCTACAGAAATCTGTTATCTGATTTTGTTTTTGATCTTTTGTAGAACTTGCAATCATCTCACTCACTCACTCACTCACTCACTCTCTCTCTCTCTCTCTCTCTCACACACACACACACCACTTTTCATTGGGTAACTTTATTCCTAGTTCTTTGGAAAATATATGAGTACACAAATTTAAACCAACATGATTTAGTACAGAAGGTCTTGTGTAAGACATGATGTGATGGATGTCAGTGAAGCTTAAGTTATGTGACAAGATAGCTGCAAATGGAGATGTTTGTTAGATTAACAGTACATAAAATCTAGCATGAGCAGTTTTTAACTTTGATCAGACCTCTGAAACTCAGAGAACAGCTTAGTGATACATATATCCATAACTGAAACATGGTAACTATTGAGAGTAAGCAAAATTCCACTTGAAAAGTATTTCATCAAATTTTTAATTAGAAATTTCCTCCTGGTTTTATAACAAATAAATTTCTCATGAAGTCATTTTCCAATCTTTCACACTATAACAGGAAAATAAAGATTAACTAATCATCACATAGAAAACTGATGTATGTTCATTGATTGTTACGAAATATTATTCTATTGTTCACAAAAGTTTACATAGCAAAAGAAAAAAAAGAAAAGAAAAAGAAATAAAGAAAATACAGGAGCAAAAGAAAAGAAAAGCATGTCTTTGGAGAAGCAGTAAAAACAAGAAAAACTGAATTATTTTTCAATATGTGCAGCAGATTTCAATTTTGGGAGAATCTGCAAGGGAGAAAGATATACGTCAAAATTAGATGTCACAGCACCACTACTCATCTATCATGAGCAGTGATGACAGGAACATGAGCATGCAAAAAAATGTACAGATACTTAACAGACTGGAAAGCCTATAATTATGTATAAAATGCAACGCAGCTTGAAAGGCTCTGTGGTCTTTACAGTTTGTTTGTCAGAGGCTGTTAAAGTATATATTACATGACTAACTATTGGACATACCACATATAATAAATTCCACATTACCCTCACCCCCACCCCTCAAAAAAAAAAGAAAAAGGATAAAAGCTCATCATCTGTTTTTATGTAATACAAGGAGTGTTCAAATGAAAAGGTACGAAACGACACTGTGGGTATAAATGAAAACTTTATTCAAAGTATACACCATAGGCCGTAGCACAACGATCCCATTGATTAACGAGCCGAAGGATTCCTTGTTCCCAGAATTCCTGTGGCCATGACGAGACCCAGTCCTGCACAGCGTCCATGAGTTCGTCGTCCGAGTGGAAGCGCTTCCCTTTCAGATGTTTTTTCAGGGGACCAAACACATGGCAATCGCAGGGCGACATGTCCAGGCTGTAGGGTGGATGGTCAAGCTGCTCCCACTGGAACTTGGCCAGTTCCGCGTGTGTTACCCTGGAGACGGGTGGACGCGCGTTATCATGGAGCAGAACCACACCCTCCGTGAGCAGCCCCGCTCTTTTGTTCTTGATGGACCTGCGTAGGCTTCGGAGTGTCTCACAGTACACATCGGAGTTAATGGTTCGCCATCCTGTCCTCACACGCACTGCTGCTTCAATTGGACGGCGCTCTTTATAAGAGCCTCTGCTCTCTCCTGCGCATGCTCCGATCCACGCCGGCGACTCCAATCGCATCCCTAGATGTGTCGCTACGTTCTCCCATAGCGGCATAGGCAAATATGTTAACGGTTACGTTCTTATGACGTTCCGTACCTTTTCATTTGAACACCCCTAGTATAAATAATGCATTTTCAGAAAGTCTGTGTGATTCAGATACAGGTGTCTCAGTGGGAAAGACTTTTACTTTCTTTTCTTCCTCTTTTCTGGTAATAATTCAGAATTCATTACATGAATTGTCAATTAGCATGAAAATACATCATGCAGTAAACAATAATGAAATATAATTTCATGTTTACATATATTTAAATACAAAACCCTTGAACAAATTATTTAAACTCTTCATTAGAAATCATTTGTTACCATATGTACTGGTGGTAGATGCACAAGAACAATTACAACTCCTGGGGGCATTACTGAACAATACTAAACAGCTGCACAGAATTTGATGCAAAAATAATGACAAATTGTCAGATGACCATGCAAGACCTGCAAAGTGTTTGAGTGCTGTGATTCATCTACATCAAATAAAAAATGTTTGCATTAGTCAAATTGAGCTTATGAAAGAATGAACATGTGTCTTTTGAATCTGCATTAATTTGAGTTAGCAATTTTATAAATGCAGAGATACATAATAAATCCTCAATTTGAGCATAATCAATTTACATATCACATGTTTATACAATTAACACCTCAGCATGAAAGTACATTCCTAGATACATATATCACTTCAGTTATGTTTTCACAAGAATATATAGTATGACAATTCTTAATGATAAGTTTACACCTTAAACTTAGAAATTTAATGTTAGATATGGGAAAATCACAAGATTACCATTTTCAATGTTTATGATTTTTTCAACTGTTAACGCCAGTACGTCCCCAAATTTTCAGCATTGTTTTCGAATACCAAACTGAGGTAAGTTAGCGTGCGTGGGCTTCGGGTACATTCTCTTCTATGTCTATTAGTTTCTGAACCTTTTTAATGTATAAAATTATTTACTGTATATAAGTTAAATAAGATTTTTCACAAGACTAAAAATACACTGGCGGAAAGTGAAAACAGAACACCAAGAAGGAATTGGCGGACGATCATGAAATTTACATATGTTAATGGGTCGAGTTTACGTAGGTGTGATGTTAATTTCGGGACCAACTGGTGAGCGCTTACGCCACAGCACGGCATAATATGCAAATTATCGTCGGTGGTATTTAAGGAGTACGGCGAAGTGAATGTAATCAGTCGTAGGCGTACGGACACGTGTGAAGACCCTGAAGAAGCTGCAATGCCTGGCCATGGAAAACGTGTACAATTTCAGCAGTTATTGGACTTTGAGCGAGGTCGTCTAGTAGGACTCCGCTAGGCCGAGTGGTCGTATCATTGTATTGCGGGGCGAATTGGACAGGAAGTATCAGTGGTGGTACAATGGTGGCGTAGATGGTCCGAGGAACATTCCCACACGAGAAGACGTGGAACCGGGAGTCACAGACGGACTGATGAGAGGACCAATCGACGCATAAGAAGAGCGGCATTGTCAAGCAGAACATCCACTGTGACGCAAATCCGAGCTGCTGTTGCACCTGAGATGACTGTGCGAACAATCCGCAACCGTCTACTGGATGCAGGACTACGTGCACGTATGCCTCTGGCATGTGTACCTCTGACTCCAGCCCACTGTCAGGAATGGCTGCAGTGGTGTCGCCAACGTCGGCACTGGAGAATGCAATGACGATCTGTCGTGTTCAGCGATGAAAGCAGATTCTGCTTGGGAGCCTTCGATGGCCGTATACGTGTTCGCAGACGCACAGGGCGCGTCTCCACCCTTCTTGCATTCGCCAGTGACACATAGGACCTACACCTGGTCTCCTGGTGTGAGGAGCAATCAGCTATCACTCCCGTACACAACTAGTATTTGTACTGGGTACGTTAAACAGCACCTCCTACATCAACATCATTCAGCCCGTTGTTGTGCCATTTGTAAGGTCGGTCCATCGTGGTGTTTTCCAGCAAGATAGCGCACGCCTACAGACGGCACGTGCAACGCAACATGCACTTCAGGGTGTGAGACAACTTCCATGGCCTGCACGTTCACCGGATTTGTCCCCCATTGAGCACGTGTGGGATTTTATGGACAACGACTTATCCAGTCTCCACGGCAAGCCACGGCCATCCCCTATTTACACGTCCAGGTTCAGGATGCTTGGAACTCAATACCCCAAACTTACATCCAACATCTGTACGACAGACTCCATGCCAGAATTGCACAGTGTGACGCAGTTCATGGCGATTCAACCTCGTACTAACCATGTTACATGGAAATGTTATTTTTCAGTTTACCAGCAAATACAGCTGTATTTTGATCACGTTATCCTCTGTATTCCGTTATTATGCTGTATAAATTTCATTGGTATCAGACGTCTCCTTCTTGGTGTTCTTTTTTCACTTTCCGCCAGTGTAACTATAATCAGTTTTCTTTCCAAAATAAAATTGTACTATAATTAATAAATATGTATAGTTAAAATTTATCTGCACACAGTTGAACTTACATCTCCATGGAAAAACTACACCTAACCAAGTGTGTTAAGAGATTTTGAGATTACTACAGGTAAGCATTGATGCCTTTAATCATAAACATTGCAAATGGTAATCTTGTGATTTTCTCAAATCTAACATTAAATTTGACACTTATGGGTGGTGAATAAAAACATCTGGACATCACTAGGAAAACAAACAAACAAAATATTGCATATACACATTAACAAAACTTTTCTATGTTCATTTATAAAACTGCAACATGTTTAGCAGCACAGTTATTTCATTTGTCTTTGTGTTTCTTCTTCACAAGTGCGTAACGATATGCCATCAAGCAAAAACCTGAAAATGAAGAATGTATGAAATCAAGCTGTCATTCAGCAGCATTAATAAAAAAATGCCTGTCAAAGATGTCCATAATGATATGGTGTTTTTGTTGGGTTATCTCATTTACAAAGCACTACTTCGGCCACAGAAAAGACAAAAAAAATTGATTTTTCACGGATATCAAACTAATGCTTATTTAAATTTTAAGTATGAATTTATTTGATTGTTCAAGCTATACAATAAATATGTGTAAGGACGAGTGGTGACAGTGGGGTCTGATCTCAAGGAGGAAGACAAATAGATTTCCAGTCTTGTACTAACTGCAACCATCAAAGGAAAGAAACCTTTAGGTTCATGAAGTACCCAAAAATATGCAATAATTTAAATTTTCTGAGGTAGCTGTCATTACTAAGATTCCTTTTTCTGAGAACATTATATGCTACATGTGTTTCATACAAAGATATTCACTGCCTTTCTTTTAGGAAATTGGTTTACATATATCTGTGGCACACCTGTCAGCAATTATTAAAAAAAAAATAGAAATTCAAGTGATAAACTTGATACCCAAATGTTATCAAATTTTTCTGCTGGCCTTGAATACCTCTAATAAAAAAACAAGTTTGTGTTTGATTGAAGGTTCATGTAACACTTACAAATTCAACCACTCTATAGAATGATTTAAATGAACCAATCACGATGCACTCGAACGTTCTCAGAATGATAAAGATTATTTCAGCATGCTGTTTCAAGCATAGGTCTGTTTCCTTATGTTAGGCATTAATTGGTAAAAGTGCCATTTAAAAGTTATAATCTTTTACTTTCTAATACTGAAATTTATAAGTACCTCTGTTTTGATATTCTTTGTTCAGTTTATCTCTGACCCAAGTGCAAATGCACAGTAAAAAGTGTTAATGAAATTGTAAATGTAGGTTTATGTGCCTTCAGTGGAAACAATAACATGGTAACACAATGATCCATGTTCGGTGATCACACAATGCTGTGGCTTACCAAGTTGTATTACTCAGACGATAAACCAGACATTCTTGATTACTACCTTAGGGCTAGAGGGGCATGCAGTTTCATATGGATGGCATCAAAACTCATCTTCATTTACATCAACTAAAAATCCCAAGAAATCTTTGAACAGAGTGCACTTTAAACACTCAATCATACACTATAGTTGGATCAGAGTAACTATAATTCACTCTATATCAATGATGATAGCATCAACACAGAAACTGCATACTAAATGATATAAAGGCACATCCAGTTTAATTGGCTCTCCCACATGTATGAAGTATGTTCAAAAAGTACAGACTGCAGCTGTAGTTATTATGCTGAGGATGTGACAGCGGAGTACCAATTACAGATATGATGGTGGCTAGGTTGCTCAAGGTCAAACATAATTTCAGGTTTGCACTTGCTTTCATTCTCACTCAGTTTAGTGTTGTTGGATTTCAGTGGTTTCGTGGATTTTATGATTATTGTTAGGAAAACTCCCTTGAAACATTTGAAAACTTGCAAATGGCATTTGGAGAAAAGCTGTCAGCCATTCAGAAATGACTGAATAACTTAAGAGATTTAAAGATCGAGCACTGACTGAAGATGACCCTCGCTCTGCATGTCTGTTGATCACAAGAGCAAGAATTGACAATTTTGTTGTCTGTGTGAATGAAGCAATTAGAAGTGACAAATGATTAACTGTTAGGTTCTGTTCTAATACTATGCTATTGCTCTAATGAAGCTGACATCTCATCTGGGTTATCATGCTATTTTGAAACAGGATTTGGGAATGAGAAGAGTGATGGCAAAGTTGGTACCTAGGATTCTGACACATGGTCAAAAGGAGCACCATGTTGCATTTTGTCAGGACCTTAAAAAATCATGCAGCAATAAGACTCATACTTTATAGAAAATATTATCACAGGTGAGTAATCCTATGTCTACAGTTATAACCCAGAAACAAAATCATCCACAATCATCTGAATGAAAGACGAAAACCTGTTTTCAACTCAGGAAGTGAAATCAAATGCAGTGTTGATTTTTAATTTAATTCAACTGGGTGGACTGTGAACCAGACTTATTACAAAGATTTTGAAAAGACAAAGGGCTAAAACTCCGTGCAAACAGCCACAACAATGGAAGTATTGATCCTGGCTGTTGCATTGTGGTAATGCACCTCCACATTTAGCACCGTTCATCAACAAGTTCTTGACCAAACACCAAATCTCAGGGGTACCACACCTACTTTACTCACCTTATTTTGCCACCTTCAACTTCATTTTATTTCAGAAACTGAAAAAATACCTTAAGGGACAAAGACCTGAAAGTGTTGATAGCATCACTGAGAATATGAACACAAGAGCTGACTGAATGTGGTCCCAAAAGACTTCCAAACATGTTTTATGAAATAGCAGAAACACTGAGAAAAGTATTTTGGAGATACATTTGATTAGCACGTAAACTTTTTGCATTTTGAATTAGAAATTAGTTCTAGTACTTTTTAAACATGATTCAAATATAAAGAAACAGAAAAACAGTAGGTTTGAAGACAATGGTTGTTTTCTCTAGAAATGAAATGCATCCAAAAATTACAGGACATCATCTTAGGCACATATTTTCAGATTGGTGCAAGACAGCTCATCATTATCAGCAAAAGGATGTAGGTATCCATAATGTTCACACCAAATATAAAGTCTAAATACCTCCAAACTCAAGGGTCCTTGATATACTGGTCAGACTAGTCAAGAAAGGAAAAAAAATGGGGGACAACATGTATATAGTATTCTGTTGCAAATTGATCATAGTACATGATATAAAAGTAAAATATTTTTTCCTGTTGTTGCACTCATGTTTAATGCTTGCTGCAAAGTACATAGCTTCTTCTATCAACTATCAATTAACCTTTTTTTTCTTTTTTCACTGTGACAGAGATGAAAGATGATTTATTCACAAATGATGGTGATAGTTCTCTTCAAAACACTGGATGAAATTGCTTAACTATATTTCAAATATTGTACTATTGCTCCAAAGAGTTCGTTTCACCAACAGAAGAAGTCCTATTCTTGTCAGCTAGATTCTTTACACTGTAATCATGCATGCTTTGTAGAACTTTTCTGGATAATCTCATGCTGCCATTTGCAGGATCTCTTCCAAAATATTTAACAGATAATTCCTGACCAACTTCTAAACCCAGAGCACTTGGATGAAGTACCTAATTCAGAACAGAAAAAATATGAAAATACTTATGCATTTTAATAGTATAAGATGATACAACTGAGGTTTTTTTTTTTTTCAGTCTTTTAAATGCTAAAACTGTAGTATTAATATAATAAAAGTCTGCAGTGATGATCCAGCTTGATATAAAACATCAATTAAAGATTTATAAAATAAAGAAAACATTGGTGAAGTTATGCTTATCATCACTAACTTATTGACATTTGTGGATAACAGAAAAGGTATAAATTTAATAAATCAGCAAATCTTTAAGGGAGAAAAGCATTCAGAAGATGCATTTTGTCACAACTGTGGCTACTGAACATTCATGTTGCACAAACCTTTGACCATTAGGTACTGTACATATGTACATATTACTAAGCTGTTTTCTCAGATTCAGAGGCAGGCATGAAAGTGGTCATATGTTAATTATTTTTGCATATTCCTATATGGGAACTCTTCCCATATAGGAATATGCAAAAATAATTAACCTTTTGACATTTATTAACTACCATAAGCACCATATATGCATATATAAAAGCCAAAAAATTGTCTAGCATTTATTTAGGAACCAATAAGAATTTTATTTTAGTCAATGTGCTTACATCAAACTAATAATGCCAATTCCATATTTATACTGATCTAATTTGTTTTATAGCAATTACTGCACTTCTGCATCGATCTCAGGAACTCCCCAGATGACTTCCAACAAGGTGGAATTCTGCCTTTTGGTGGAACTCTGTCACTTCGATTAAAGTTTAAAACTGATGGAACTAGATTTTACTTACAGTTGATGTATAAAACATCTCCATTTACAGCAATCTCAGCATACAACTCAAGCTTTGCTAACATCCATCCCACATCTCAAACAAGACCTGTTGCACTTCGTACTCAACATCTTTTTCTGATGCACACAAATCTTGTCCTCTCATGATCTCTTTCCTGACACTTCAGCAGAATAAATCCTCTTACTAAGTATCTCACCACTCATTCTTTCAACATGGCCAAACCACATCAGAATATTTGCCTTGACCTTACTAACATTTTGCTTTACATCACACACCTGCGACACATCTTAATTTCTCACATGATATCATCTTTATTTTTCACATGACATGTTGCCACAAACCTCCCAAAAGTAGTACATCTCTTCAGTACACAAATGACTCCTATTTCTGTTTTATAGTGCCTGGGTTTCAGTGTTATACATCAGTGTTAGAACAACTAAACTTTCTTACACAGCAATTTGGTGCCTTTTCAAAAATGCATTAGCCCTGTGAAACCCTCCTAAGGCAGCTATGACTTTGAAAGATGAATTCACTTATCTACTGATTTCACCATCTAATCTGTTTTTTCTGACAAACATGCTTCCTAAATATGTATACAAATTCATTCACCTGATCTATATCTGTACCATTTAGGCTGATCTTGCATTTAGTACTAAATAGCCCCTGGTTCGAATACAATAACTTTGGTATTTCCCTTATTTATACTCAGTTTGAATTTCATACAAACTTCACACATCCAAAACAACATACTTTGAAACTCACTGACCAATAGATGCTATGAAAAGATTTAGAACTCAACCACAAGACCAAAAATATTCTACTGAGGCATTTGATGTTACAGAGTTGAAATCAAACACCTCTCCAGATTACCCTGAGTTCATCCTAGTCTATGAAATAACCTGAATTTCATAGACTGTATAAAACTATTATGATCAGCAAAGAAATATTTCATAGCATTTAACTGTTCAAAAAGCCAAGTACATTCAGCAGCAATGTCTAAAGTTTAAAATACTATTCAAGTTCTCCACACTATAAATCTCAAGGCCAATCCATGAATAAAGCTAAAATAATGCCTATATAAAGCTAAAAAAGCCTAAACAATAGCCATCAAACTTCACAATACAGAAACTATAGTGATTCTTTAAAACACCAAATCATCTTTAGGGCCAGGAATGGGGGGTCGGTCTTCTAGTGTACACTATTCACCCATAGTCAAGGCCATATTTATGCAAGGGCCTAATGGGCCTGAGGCCCAGGGTGGCAATTTATGGAGGTGGCCAAAAAGTAAACAGTAAAAAGTTTTAAAATAAGTTTCAAGAACACACGTAGGATGGTAGTATTTGAATGGAAAGGGGTATTTAACACAATGTGAATGAGGAAAGTTTCGTACTGCGGTCTGGCAGGGGACAATAGTTGGTCACACAGTTTGTGTGATAATGGTATTAAGCCACTGTTGTTTGAAACTGGAACATACCCCATGGGGTACTGCTACTGGGTACGTAACCTAAAAGAAGTTTGTTTACCGGAGTTGTGACTGGTTTTTTTTTTTATTGAAGGTTTAACGACCACCGTGAGCAACTCAATGGGCCATAAGCAGTCGCCCGTCCCTAATTTAGGGCCACTGACTCCAGGGAAGGGAGAGAGCCAGTACCATAAGACAAACACAACATCCATGCCTCACCAGGATTCGAACCCGGACGCAACTCGGACGAATGATCATAAGCCATCGCTTAGACCACTGCACCACCGGGACAGCAGTTGTGACTGTAAATGCTAAGCGTGTATCTGTTGTATGTCAGTATGTTCTGCTTTTTTATTGTAGCTGTAGTATTAAAAGATGTATGATATACTCATACCAGAGGTGTAAAACAAACATTACATTACACTTATAATAGGTTGTTTACCTTTTGTACACATTCCCCTGCATGTTTTATTCTTTTAGTTCTCTTGCTTGGTTCAAGCCTCTGGTGCGGTGTTCCATTTTCGTCTTCAGGTTCATTCAATGCCCGGCGAATGCTCAAGTCCAGGAAGTGCACTGCGTTAATGACTCTAGGTCCCAACAGCATCTACCTCCCCTCCCATCCTTCCCACCAGCGTGTAAAACCCAACCTTCGTTGGTTGATTGACGTTTATAAAAACCCCAATTCGTGAACTCAAAATTTACTGATATAAGCAACAAACATAAACTTCCTATTTACATACAACCAAAATTCCGAACAAAAATATTAAAAGCATATATACAACTATTTACACATAACTCATCTTATTCCCTTCTATGTCATTCTTTCAATTCCCTTTCCCAACACCTCACACGACAACCAGGGCATTCAGTCACCACACCCAAGCCATTCCCACGCAGACTGCCTCAAGTACTTTCTACCCCCTCCGGGGTCATCTTCAGGAGGCGTTCCAGATGTAATCTCTCCTGCTACTGCAGTGAGAATGAGCATCACGTTCGTCTTCCTCGCCCCAGCTCTAACGTCACTTACGAAAAACTTCCACTTTGGCTCCATCTTTTATTAACTTTAGTAAAATCTTCATTTTCTTCTTCTGTGGTTTTTTTTTTTTTTTTTGTTCAATTTTTATTAATTCTTTCCATTTTTCATTAAGGATACTTGGGTCATTATTGTTACAAATTCGATCTCTATTTTTTCAATCAATACAGACTCTGAAGTGCATAGGTGTCTCTCATTGCAACATGATTTTATTATTTTAATCTCTTCAAAACGCGTGTATGTGTGGTTATCCAGGCAGTATTGTATCAGTGCTGTTTTTGCTTCTTTTTTGCCAATTTTTAATATGTTGTTGTAGGTGATGTTTTAATTGATTTTTGGTACTTCCGGTATATGATATTGGTGGGATTCCACTTACAGGTATTTCATATACACCCGCTTTTTCTAAGATATTACAATTTTCACTGTTATTAATTATCATATCTCTAATTGTTAATAAAATTAGAGATATGATAATTAATAATACTGAAAATTTATTTAATAATACTGAATAGTTATGGCATAGGCTGTAGTTGTTCTAACACTGATAACAATTAGAGATATGATAATTAATAACACTGAAAATTGTAGTATCTCAGAAAAAACTGGTTTATACGAAATACCTATAAGCGGAATCCCACCAATATCATATATTGGAAATACCAAAAATCAATTAAAACATCACCTACAACAACATATTAAAAATTGGCAAAAAAAAAAGAAGCAAAAACAGCACTGATACAATACTGTCTGGATAACCACACATACCCGAATTTTGAAGAGAGTAAAGTAATAAAATCATGTCACAATGAGAGACACCTACGCACTGCAGAGTCTGTGTTGATTCAGAAAAATAGAGATCGAATTTGTAATAATAATGACTGAAGTATCCTTAATAAAAAATGGAAAAAATTAATAAAAATTGAACAAAAAAAAAAAAAAAAAAAAAAAACACACAGAAGAAGAAAATGAAGATTTTACTAAAGTTAATACAAGATGGAGCCACAGTGGAAGTTTTTTGTAAGTGACGTTGGAGCGGGGAAGAGGAAGACAAACGTGTTGCTCACTCTCACTGTGGTATCAGGAGAGAAAGCATCTGGAACGCCTCCTGAAGATGACCCTGGAGGGGTAGAAAGTACTTGAAGCAGTCTGCTTGGGAATGGCTTGGGTGTGGTGACTGAATGTATGGTTGTCGTGAGGTGTTGGGAAGGGGAATTGAAGGAATGACATAGAAGGGAATAAGATGAGTTGTGTGTAAATAGTTGTATATACGCTTTTAATATTTTTGTTCGGAATTTTGGATGTATGTAGATAGGAACTTTATGTTCGTTGGTTATATCAGTAAATTTTGCTCTCGTGCCCCCATAGGCACAGCTGTTGGTGATGGTCTGTCAACATGGGCACGTGAATAGGTTACCAATTCCTTAAGCCCATCAACTGTGGATTGTATTCACGGAAATGGTTCTTTGTGCACCCTTGTTGTAGTCTGGCACTAACTGAGAGACTCCCATTCACATCAACTGTCGACCATTGGTGGTCTCTGCTTTCTTGCACACACTGGGTGGATGTGTGTCACTCCTCAGACCATTATATCAAAATTTCACTATGGCAGCCTTTGAACAGGTTGCTCTACTGAAGTCCTTCTCTTTTCCCATTACACAGGCTTGTCAAACAGACACTATTCCTGGTGAAAATCATCTAAATACGTGGCATCAGTTGAATTAATAAATCCATCGCTCTTTCCACGTTAAACAATGCACAGGAACCGAAAAATTGTTTTTCAGCCGCCATCGGGGAATGGAACCCCGAATCTCTTGATATCTAGCCGAGTGCATTACCCTTACACCACAGCGGCCAACAATGCACGGCGCTATGCGTGTTTTTCTTTTTCAGTCAGCATCTGACATCATAAGTCCATAAGATGGGCTCAGCTACTGAGACATCTCCATCTGGTGGGCATTAACGACACTGGCTATATATAATTATAGCAATAATCCAAAGGGTGAGATCCAAGATGAAAATCATCTAAATACGTGGCGTCAGTTGAATAAATAAATCCATCACTCTTTTCACGTTAAGCAGTTCACAGCAACTGAAAAACTGTTTTTCACAGCAACCAAAAAAATGTTTTGACTGAAAAAGAAAAACATGCATAGCGTCGTGAATTGTTGGTCGCTGTGGTGTAAGACAAACGCGCTCGGCTAGATATTGAGAGATTCGGGATTCAATTCCCCGATGGCGGCTGAAAAACAATTTTCCAGTTGCTATGTGTTGCTTAACGTGGAAAGAGCGATGGATTTATTTATTATGACACTATTCCTGTTATCTACACATATTCTGCTGCATGCTGTGGGATGTGTCCACTTGTAAAAACAGGAATGTTCATTTTGATCTGACAGAGAAGGAAATGGTTATATCACCCTGTGAGATTATATTACAAAATGCTGCAGGACGATGTCTGTCACCTTGTCTATTCACGCCAACGTATGCCGACATGAGTACTGCAAAGCAAAGGAATCATGCATTATTATAAAAGGTGAGTGTGTTTATTGTCCACTGTATAAAAATGCTATTCTTTTATTGTGTGGCTATTACCATAGTACTAAGCAGTGTACAAAGGAGTTGATCCTTTGTTCTGTATCTTAACACAGATAGTCATGTATCATTTTTTGATTTTCAGGTAAATCTTTCAATTTCTTCAAGGCAGGATAGTTTTGGTGGCAATACATGTGCGATACTAATTATGAGGGAAAACAAACAGTTCAATACTTTATTGTGTCACCTTCACAGCATGAAAAGTTGATACAATTACTTACCTTCCTATGGTCTAACTGCGAGTTGTGAAGAAGAGCTGGCCTCATATTTGGATAAAAGGTCACCATTACACCAATGTCCCTTTATGAAAAAGAAAATGAAATGATATAAATTAATACAAAAGAGCATGTGCAATATACACTCAATGGACAAAACATTAGAGATACCTACCTAATAATGTGTTGGTCATCCTCTAGCATGAATAACAGCCTGTACGCACCAAGGCATCGACTCCACCAGATGCTGGAGGATTTCTGGAGGCAATGTCAGCCATGCCTGTTGCAGCATTGTCCACAACTCCACCAAGACATCGGTCCAGAATGCATCGATCTGATGTTCCTCCCCACGTCATCCCAGAGAGCTTCAACAGGGTTTAAATCTGGGGACCTTGGAGGCCACTGGATGGTTCCGAACTCAGATGACTGTTCCTTGAGAAATGCCGGGGGGGGGGTGCAGCCCAGTGGAGTGGAGCTTTGTCCTGCTGAAACAGACCATCAGGCGCAGGACACATGAAGGTAATGAAAGCGTGTAGGTGATCAGCCAGCACATGCTGATAGCATGCAGTGGTTAAGGACCTCTCCAGATATACTCAGAGACCTAATGTGCCCATGAGAAGGCTTTCCAAACCATCTCAGAGCCACTACCACCTTGAACAGAGCTGACCTAACAAGATGGTGCCACAGCCTCATAGTGTCAACGCCACACCTGCACTCACCCATCAGCTCGGCACAGCTGAAAATGGGATTCATCTGACCACACAATGTGGCACCACAATGCAAAGGTCCAGTTTTGACGATTCCCGCACCAGGCGAGGCCTAATCTTCGATGACAAGTAGTTAACAGAGGTACAAGAGTTCGGTGTCTGCTCCTGTAGTGCAGGGTATGCATCGTGCGCAGTACCGTTTGCTCGCTGATGATGCTTGGGCCTCGGACATTTATCCTGGGTGTGATGCCAAGTGGTCAGTCTGTACGAACCTGGATAGTCTACGTCGACCCCGGTCGTCAATGGCTTGTGACTAGCTACTGCTTACTCTCTGGGTGCTGGTACATTCATCTAGCCACTGCTTACTCTCTGGGTGCTGGTACATTCATCTAGCCACTGCTTACACTCTGGGTGCTGGTACATTCATCTAGCCACTGCTTACACTCTGGGTGCTGGTACATTCATCTAGCCACTGCTTACACTCTGGGTGCTGGTATATTCATCTAGCCACTGCTTACTCTCTGGGTGCTGGTACATTCATCTAGCTACTGCTTACTCTCTGGGTGCTGGTACATTCATCTAGCCACTGCTTACTCTCTGGGTGCTGGTACATTCATCTAGCCACTGCTTACACTCTGGGTGCTGGTACATTCATCTAGCCACTGCTTACTCTCTGGGTGCTGGTACATTCATCTAGCCACTGCTTACTCTCTGGGTGCTGGTACATTCATCTAGCCACTGCTTACTCTCTGGGTGCTGGTACATTCATCTAGCCACTGCTTACACTCTGGGTGCTGGTACATTCATCTAGCCACTGCTTACACTCTGGGTGCTGGTACATTCATCTAGCCACTGCTTACTCTCTGGGTGCTGGTACATTCATCTAGCCACTGCTTACACTCTGGGTGCTGGTACATTCATCTAGCCACTGCTTACACTCTGGGTGCTGGTACATTCATCTAGCCACTGCTTACACTCTGGGTGCTGGTATATTCATCTAGCCACTGCTTACTCTCTGGGTGCTGGTACATTCATCTAGCCACTGCTTACTCTCTGGGTGCTGGTACATTCATCTAGCCACTGCTTACACTCTGGGTGCTGGTACATTCATCTAGCCACTGCTTACACTCTGGGTGCTGGTATATTCATCTAGCCACTGCTTACTCTCTGGGTGCTGGTACATTCATCTAGCCACTGCTTACACTCTGGGTGCTGGTACATTCATCTAGCCACTGCTTACTCTCTGGGTGCTGGTATATTCATCTAGCCACTGCTTACACTCTCTGGGTGCTGGTACATTCATCTAGCCACTGCTTACACTCTGGGTGCTGGTACATTCATCTAGCCACTGCTTACTCTCTGGGTGCTGGTACATTCATCTAGCCACTGCTTACACTCTGGGTGCTGGTACATTCATCTAGCCACTGCTTACACTCTGGGTGCTGGTACATTCATCTAGCCACTGCTT
This sequence comes from Macrothele yani, assembly GCA_039090855.1. NCBI lineage: Eukaryota > Metazoa > Arthropoda > Arachnida > Araneae > Macrothelidae > Macrothele > Macrothele yani. The sequence goes on along the minus strand of CM076994.1, from coordinate 9,185,641 downwards.
ACTCTCTGGGTGCTGGTACATTCATCTAGCTACTGCTTACTCTCTGGGTGCTGGTACATTCATCTAGCCACTGCTTACTCTCTGGGTGCTGGTACATTCATCTAGCCACTGCTTACACTCTGGGTGCTGGTACATTCATCTAGCCACTGCTTACACTCTGGGTGCTGGTATATTCATCTAGCCACTGCTTACTCTCTGGGTGCTGGTACATTCATCTAGCTACTGCTTACTCTCTGGGTGCTGGTACATTCATCTAGCTACTGCTTACTCTCTGGGTGCTGGTACATTCATCTAGCCACTGCTTACTCTCTGGGTGCTGGTACATTCATCTAGCCACTGCTTACTCTCTGGGTGCTGGTACATTCATCGACAGTATACTTGCGGGACACCCTCGATATGGTTGCCCTCGGGAACCCAAGGATTCTCACCACCTGGGTGATAGAATGACAAATCTGTCTCGTGCCAACAATGCATCCATGATCAAAGCCACTCAGATCACCACGTTTACCCATGTTCATCAATTGCGATACACTGAGAAGCCCTGCTGGGCACTTATTAATTGCTTGTATTCAGTCTGGGGTCTGTTTTACTCTTTGCGGGGGATGCCGATATCAACTGCCCATCACCCCTATCTATAATGTTTTGTATACTCTGTGTATGCGTGTATATGTGTGTGTGAGAGAGGGACAAGAGAATTAATGGGAACTAAAACTTTGTGGGAGAGCATTTGATTTGGAAGAAACAGAACAATTTTCAAGATCACTTTATCATTATGTCATAAAAGAAAAGTGCTTAATCAATGTATCCTTCCAGTTATTACATATGGAGCAGAGATACATGGACCTTACCTAAAAAAATACGTACAGAACCTACAGACAATTAAAAGAAGAATGGAGAGAAGCATGCTTACTGTAACCAGGAAAGATAAGAAGAGGAACTCGTGGATCAGGAAAATGACATGAGTGGAAGACATCATGATCAAAGTGAAATCCCTGAAATGGTAATGTGCTGGATGTATTGATACAAGAACAGACCACTGACGAACAACTAAAATATTACACCGGATACCATGGGACAGAGGAAGACCAATGGGAGATAGATGGATGAAATTCGAAAGCATGCCAGAGTGATGTGGAGGAGGCTAGCTCAAGACAGACATTTGTGGATGAAACTTGGGGAGACTTTCATATGGCAATGGATTAATCATGGATGATGATATATATAAACTAACAAATGTCACTTTTTACATATTCACAGTACATACAAAATAAAAGAAAACTTTGCAATCACATGAGAAATACATTTGGCACCTTTGTGTTAAGAAACCACAATAAACTTGAAAAAGTCTGAGAGTTTTTCCAAGTCCAATTCTATACTGCTGCACTAGGCTGCATGTACCAATGCATGGTGTTCTTTTTCTAATGTTTCTGCATTACTTGCACCTCGTATAACAAATTTCATAAATAATATAAAGCAGTTATTTAAAACTTGACAGAGGCAATTTAACAAGAACTGCACAGGAAGGGTCAGATTCAGTTGGACAAGAACTGAGAAGAAAGGGTCAAAACTGCCTCTGTCAGGCTTTAAATAACTGCTTTACGTTTAAGAAATTTGCTGTACAAGATGCAAATAATGAAGAAACATAAAATAAAAAACACTATACATTTGTATATGCAGCCTAGTGAAGCAGAATACAATTGGTACAATATTAACAAATAAAAATATTAAAAGAAAACATCCACTTTTTTAAGTCTATTGTGTTTTCTAAATACAAAAATGTCAAATATATTTCATGTGATTGCAAAGTGTTACTTTATGTCACTCATAAAGAGAAATATGTGACAATGCCATTTAAATGAATGTGTTCTTTTTCTAATATTTCTGCATTACTTCCACCTTGTACAACAAATTCCATACAAAAAATAAAGCAGTTATTTAAAACGTGACAGATGCAATATGACAAGAACTGAGCAGAAAGGGTCAAATTTACAAAGTTCAATGTACAGCCTGAGCTTGAGAACTCATTCCAATACCTCGATAGCAACGTGCTCAATATAGTTACACACATACAAACAACGACACTACCTACAAAAGTAACGCAGCCCATTGTTCAACTTCTTACCTAACATTTCAGGCACGTATAATATTCTTTATTATCTTCTTGCCGGACGAGAGGATAGATGTCTCTTTATAATTCTTATGCAGCGATATTAAGCTGAAGAAAACTTGCGGTCCCACATTTTACTATCGTAATTCTACTCAGCTCCAAGATGCATTACTATGTGATGAATTCAACTTTAAAAAACGTATGCACAACAATGAAATTCATTACAGAAACATAAGACATATCCAAAAGGCAACTGAAAACCCCCAAAACTCCATTGGACCTTTGAACTATCAAAACACATTAAATCCCACAAACCAAAAAAAACAACTATCACATTTTAAAAATAGTATAAAAACTGTATGCATAATTTAAAAACCAATTAATGAAAGCCTTGAGAAATCAACCTATGAACTTTTACGCAGTTAGATAACCTGTCTTCATTGACACTTAAACATTTACATAAACCTTGTTCCTCAAAAGCGTCACATACTACAAAGACCTTAAAATTCACACTATTAAAAGCACATGAGAAACCAATTAGAAACTGTATCTGCATCTATCTTTGAAATATTAACACATTACACCACAACTAAACAAGGCTACGTACAACACGATGAAATAATATCAACTACAACAAAAAACTTTTGCCACCCAAAAAAAACAAAAAAACATTAACTTCTGTTGTACATACGCTTAGAATAACCACGCCCTATCGCCTAGACTCTTTATCAAAACACACTTGAAGTACATACTATGTGAGAACGCAAACATCCACCCATCCCAGCCAGCAAGTCGACCTTGGAACGCTTTCGTCCAATCACCATGGATATCCTCAGCAAGCCGTTGTTACCCGCTGGTCGGCTACCAGCGTTATGTGTCAGCATAAGTGAATTCACGATCCCGCCTCAGATCAAACATCTGAAGCAAAACGGAGGTGGCGCCATCTATAAATAGATATTATATATGGATAGTGCACCTCCGTTGTATTATTATGGATAGTGCATCTCCGTTGTATTATTATGGATGCGCAACCTCCATTTTGCTTCAGATGTTTGATCTGAGGCGGGATCGTGAATTCATTTATGCTGACACATAAGGCTGGTAGCCGACCAGCGTGGTAAAACGGCTTGCTGAGGATGTCCATGACGATTGGACGAAAGCGTTCCAAGGTCGACTTGCTGGCTGGGAGGGATGGATGGATGTTTGTGTTCTCACATAGTATGTACTTCAAGTGTGTTTTGGTAAAGAGTCTAGGCGATAGGGTGTGGTTATTCTAAGCGTATGTGCAATTGAAGTTAATGTTGTTGTTGGTTGTTTTTTTTTTTGGGGGGGGGGTGCAAAAGTTTTTTTGTTGTAGTTGATATTATTTCATCGTGTTGTACATAGCCTTGTTTAGTTGTGGTGTAATGTGTTAATATTTCAAAGATAGATGCAGATACAGTTTCTAATTGGTTTCTCATGTGCTTTTAATAGTGTGAATTTTAAGGTCTTTGTAGTATGTGACGCTTTTGAGGAACAAGGTTTATGTAAATGTTTAAGTGTCAATGAAGACAGGTTATCTAACTGCGTAAAAGTTTATAGGTTGATTTCTCAAGGCTTTCATTAATTGGTTTTTAAATTATGCATACAGTTTTTATACTATTTTTAAAATGTGATAGTTGTTTTTTTGGTTTGTGGGATTTAATGTGTTTTGATAGTTCAAAGTCGCAATAGAGTTTTGGGGTTTTTCAGTTGCCTTTTGAATGTGTCTTACGTTTCTGTAATGAATTCCATTGTTGTGCATACATTTTTTTTTAAGTTGAATTCATCACATAGTAATGCATCTTGGAGCCAAGTAGAATTACGAAAGTAAAATGTGGGACCGCAAGTTTTCTTCAGCTTAATATCGCTGCATAAGAATTATAAAGAGATATCTATCCTCTCGTCCGGCAAGAAGATAATAAAGAACATTATACGTGCCTGAAATGTTAGGTAAGAAGTTGAACAATGGGCTGCGTTACTTTTGTAGGTAGTGTCATTGTTTGTATGTGTGTAGGGTCAAATTTAGTTAGACAAGAACTGAGAAGAAGGGGTCAAAACTGCCCCTGTCAGGCTTTAAATAACTGCTTTACTTTTAAGAAATTTCCTGTACAAGGTGCAAATAAGGAAGAAACATAAAAAAAAAAACCCACTATGCATTTGTACATGCAGCCTAGTGAAGCAGAATGCAATTGGTACAATATTAACATATAAAAAAATTAAAAGAAAACTTACTTTTTCAACTCTATTGTGTTTTCTTAATACAAAGGTGTCAAATATATTTCATGTGATTGCAAAGTGTTTCTTTATGTCACTCAGAAAGAGAAATATGTATCAATGCCATTTAAATGAATGTAAGCCAATATCATACAACCTAAAAAAGAAACTGAAAAACTACAACTCCCTCACCTCTACTTTAACCATATCTGCATGGCATTCAAAGTGGTGTGTTCCTGTTAAGCATGTTACAAAACAATGCTATGAATGCACACAACCAGCAGGATCTCTCACCTATCTGTTGTGTATGAAGGTCAACACTAGTTCGTGTCAGACTGCTGCTACTGACCCATATGGCAATGCAGAGCATACCCAATGACACAGTTAAACAGGAAACATGATATGAAGGACAATATTGACATTCAATTCATTTTCATTGTCATGCTACCAACAAAAGCTATCACTGCAATATACAGGGCAGAAGCTCAGAATGAGATTTCATGATGTCTCCCAGACATGGAATTTCTACGAGAAAATCAAATGACAGTGTGAAAAATATTTCACAAAGGTACCCATAATTCACAACAGACATCTGGATTCTGGCCAGATGACACAGAGTTAATACTGCCACAGAGCTACAAGATGACTTCCCAGTGACTACTAGAGATCCACTGCATTAATAAAACCATCTGGAACCACTTGCACAATGTTAACCTTTGATAAAGGAGTGCATGGCAAGCACATTGTGTCATTATGGTATCAGGCTAAGGTACCATGCTGAATGGATGTTAGACAACTGGCTATCATATCCTCTTCAGAGAAAAATGCCAAATCAGTCTGGTACTTGATAGGGCAATAGCTAGATCCCAGAAATGGGGGTTTAGTTATTGCCTTATCAAGCACCAGACTGATTCGGCATTTTTTTTTTTTTTAATGCTATGTTCAATTACCCACAATATTTTTCCATGAATACAGATGCAAATTCTGTTTTATTTTTTTGCTCCTTTTCTTAATTTACTTCAGTAACAAATAATTTTCCCATGCCAACAGTAAAAACAATAAAATAAAATATGAAATTATAAAAAAGGGAGAGAAAAAACCGAACTTTCTTGAAATACAAAAAATAAATCACATTCTCTGAATTTGTTGTTGGTGGTTGAGTTACAGGTTCCTTATTGCTGAAGGCAAAATAACTCCCAACCAGCATGAAAAAACTTGGTTTTTTAGGTTACGATTCCAGTTATTTTCTATGGATCCACATTGAGCTATTAGTTCTTCACTTCATCTCTTTTTTCTCCTATTCTTTGGTTCCACTTTCTTTCTTCATGTTTAATCATGCACTCTCCTTCACTGGAGCTCAGAGGTAGCCTCTTCTTACTGTGGTTAACAGCCAAACACCCTCCCTTCTTCACTCAGAAACCAAGAGCCCTCAGATTCATGCCAACATGCCCCTTTCCTTCCACACAAGCAATGTAAAACCATTCCTGTTGATTGCAAAGTAATAATAGGAAGAAGAATTTCCCTTTAAAATTATTTTCTAATGCCAAGAGGGATATATTCAGATAAGAAAACCAACCTTTTTTTGTAGGCAATGCTACCTGGAAATTTAAATCCCATGTAAGCCCCTACCTTCAATGAATAACACACCAAGAGAAACGAAAGCTTAAAAATGCAACAGATATTTTGCATACAGTTTGTATGTTTTGAACTTTTGCACAGCTCTCTCATATACAGTGTCAAATAAAATGTTTTGAAAGTTGTTTTTATTACATTCTTCTATTTTACATTAACATAAGATAAAACTCTGAAAACTTTAGCAATTAAAAAACAACTTATAAGAATTATGATAATACAACTTTGGAAAATGAATGTCCCTTTCGTCTGTACCCCACTACCATGCCTCATTCAAACTCTGATATTTTACATCAGCTTGCCATAATCCTACTGGTGGTTGTTTAACTTGACTCACGAGATTACACCTCGAAACTGATAAAAATTGTGGCGTGTGTCAAAGCCTCTATACAATGGCAGTGCCAGTTAAAAATTTGCATACTGCTATCACATGACTTTTGGCACTTCTGTGTATTTCATACTATTGTAATCTGTTCTCCATGTTATATTTTGTTTGGGAAAAAAGATGTTATATTCTGAATGCAGTGGGGTTTTTTTTTTTTTTTGTATTGGAAGAATTCTATTTATACTATTGCCAAAGCAGCTAAAATTTTCAGGTTAGACCTGCCTAGTTTCTTGAACTTGTGTTGATTTTCCTTCTTCATATCCTGGCAAATTACACAAATACTTCGAACATTTGCAGATATTCGTATAAAAGGAATTTTTCATAGTTCTGGTTTTAAACAACAATTAGAATACTAGGAATTATTCAAAGTTTGTGTTTAATAAACTATAATCGCGATGTTTTAGAGTACCGCAGATATTAAATTTTAAGTAATTGACTGTAATATTGAAACCATTTCAGAAATACAATGTATAAAAAACAAACCGATCCCTCGACAGACTACCTCATACAGACATCCTTTTTCCTTTACTCCAGATGAGTCCTAAAAAAGCCATTGAAAATGTCAGTGAAGTATTGATCGAAATACATTAACAGTAAAGCGAAAAGGATGTTGCCTGTACAAAGTTAATCTGTGAGGGGATTGGTACGTTTTTATATTTCCAAAATAGTTTTAATAATACAGAAAATTACTTGAAATTTTATATCTGCAATACTCTAAAACATAGTGATTATAGTTAGTACTTTTTTAGGACAATCTGTAGCATTCCAATCTTTGCTTAAAACCTGAACTATGAAAAATTAATTTCAGTCATTTTGTATAAATATCTGTAATCGTTTGAAGTAATTTGTATAATGTGCAAGGATATGAAGAAGGAAAATCAACACAAGTTCAAGAAACTAGGAAGGCCTAACCTAAAAGTTTTAGCTGCTTTGCAATAGTATAAATAGAATTCTACCAATATAAAACAGCACTTCATATGGAATATAACATGTTTTGTCCCAAACAAAATATAATGTGGAGAAGAACAGAATGAAATAGAATGAAATGCATACTACAATATTTTATAAGGTTAAGTTTTCTGTTGCTCATCACCCTCAGATTACACCATAAAAAATTCTGTTGCTCATCACCCTCAGATTACATCACACTGGAACTGAACCAGCATCTCCTGACTGCCATTTGAGCATGCTACTATTACACCACCAAGGAAAATAAAGTTTCACGTAAATCTGAGAGCTAAAAATAATGTACTTGTGAATTTTCAATGTATTTAAGAATAATAGTTCTTCCATTTCTGTCAGATGGTTCTCTTGGGTACTTTTTATATTTTTTGGAAATTTTTAAGGTGAGCACAATAAGCAATATTTTTCATCTAAATTGAAATTCACAATTTTCCACACACTGTAATAATTAGATAATGTTTTCTGATTACAGAATAAGTACATAAGCAAAAGCTCCAGCAATTTTTCTTAGCACGGCACTTTTAGTTCGGCAATAATATTTCTGTTCACAGGTAGTAGTTTTAAGAAGTTTCTATTCTAATGTTTCAGTATACCAAAAGACTCATAGGAGCATCAACAGAAAACCCATTAAAAAGAATAGAAACCAGACAATCAGCTTTGAGAGCTGACTTGAAAACCTTTAAGTTACTATGGAACCAGAAATTTTTGCCACAATGGAGAACTCATAGGTAGAAAACAAACTGCTCTTAACAGCAATTTACTTTTTACCAGTAGTAAATCTTACCTTAATTCAACAATCTTTGCAGTATATATACGGCCATATTCTAAATCTGGTTCTTTCTAAAACAAAAGAGAAAATGATCAGTGGTAAACAGCATGTCATTATTATGTAAAATTTCAATGTACAAGTAAACATATGCACACACTTATAAATAAAAAACATTAGCTCATACATTTATAATTCTATAAAGTAAATGAAAGAAATCTATGACACAATAATAACATGGTTCAACTTCCAAAGTTAGTTACTATAATGACATACAAAAAGAAAAACTTTTCCACCTATAAACATTTTAATCAGCATCTACGCTATTTGAAAGAAACTGAGTTCCAAATTTACTTCACGAAGTTTCACCGTGTTTTTTTTTTTTTTCAACAGCAAATAATATATATTCTCAAACAGAAAAAAATGTTACAAATACCTACCTACAAATACATATGTTAAAAAATACCCTTAATAGGTTTTTTAATCTAAAGCATGTCGAATCAAAATTAATTACACAAATACAGGGTGCCCACAATGTCGTGTTACCTCCCCCTCCCCCCACCCCCACCCCTGTAATAAGAAATATGAATCTATTTATCTGTTGTATGATGTATATGTTGAGGCATCCTTAAACATCCAGTGGATCCGTTTGGGCTCCGTCATTCTCATGACAGAGAATAATTTTATGCCATGTTCTGTGGGATATTTTCCGAAGCAGTTGCGGGGTGATACGAGAGAAAGCACGTCTCACTGCTTGTTTAAGTTCATCAGTGGTTTGGTAGCGCTGCTGTGCAACAACCTCCTTTATGAAACCCCAAAGGGCATTATCACACGTTGAGAGATCTGGGCTTTGAGGTGGCCATTCAAGTGGAGCGGGCAGCACTGCCGAACCTCGGCCGATCCAACGATCCCGAAAGACCTCACTAAGGTATTCCCGAACAGTGATTGCGTAATGGGCGGGTGCCTCATCCAGGGATCATAGCATACTTCTGGAAAATTTTAGGTTGGAATTTTAGGAATTTTAGGAATTTTTAGAAAAATTTTAGGAGTGTATTTCAATAAAAACTAGATGTATATTTGTATACATCTAGTAAAACAACTTTGTATACATTGTAAAGAGTTTGCTTCACACCCTTCAACCATATATACTGATAGACTGCGCATGACATCAAAATTTCTGGCTCCAACATAAAATCACATGACAACAGTCAAAAAGATGAGTTACACCTGCTGTGCTTATGGTTGCTCTGAGCGATATAGTAAAGAAAGTTCTATGATTTTTCATGGGTAAGAAACGAATTAAATACCTAAGTCAATAAAGTTCAATTACTTAACCAGAAACTTGCAGCTATTGATATAAAAATATAGTAACTTAAGAAAAAAAAATGGAATGCAGGTTCCAAATTCTTCGCAAATGTTCATCACATTATAAATCACAAAATGTAAACAACCCGTTCATGCATGTATATAGCTCATAAGTAAACTTACCTGAAGAGTTTTTATTATATATGAGGCGCATTCACATAATACACCGAAAACACTGAAGTTCTGCAATGTAAATTAGTAATCATAACAGCATTTTTACACGAAATTTGGAGTCTGATGATGACGTGCCCAATGTTTGAGCCATGGCGGCTTTGATGCAGCTATTGCCAATGCGCAGTCCATTAGTATATATGGTCGAAGTTCACACCCAAATTTTTTGCATAACGTCTAATGTCTAAAGTTTAAGTATGATTTACTTCTAATGTTCAGTTCTTATCTTTTCACGTGTTATTATCATATTCAAGTATATTTACCACATTCAAGTTTCACTTTGAACATTAATATGCTGTTTAACCAGAAGCAATTCACGATTTTCACAGAAAGTTTTCAGGTTTCACATTAAATTATAATATCCTAAAAAGGTAATTGAAAACCAAGAACTATGTACAATTGTTCACTGAATTACTTTTTTCATATTATTGTTTTAACCTTTTCCTGATACGCCTATCTTTTTCTGCTTCCACCACAACTAATTTACTTTGTTTTCTTTATTTCAGCTGAACCTTGTATGATCAAGTTAGAGGCAACTGCTATTGCAACAGTATTTTGTTTTTCTACAGCTTTTCGCATTCTTTCTGTTCCCTTTTGAATTACTGCTAGGGAGGCTTCTTTATCTTTTTTAAGCCTATTTATTTCTGCATCATTTTCTTTTATTTTGTCATCAAACTCAGCTTTTCTTTTTTCTCTAGCTGCTTTTCCTTATTTTCCCTCTCTTTCTGCTTCCTTTTTTTTACCTTTTTTGATTGTTCTTCCTTCAGCTTATCAACATACTCTTTATAAAATTTATGTGAATCACGAACACTATTTAACAAATTTATTGTTATGGGAATTTCTTGTTATGGGAACTTTTTTTCTTTATGATGCGCTTTTACTTGTGAAAAGCCACTATTAGAAATATTGAAAATTTCTGAACACAATATACACTTAGCAGAAAATATTGTTTCAGTTGCAGAACACCATTCTTTCAACTTCACTCCGTCCAATTCTTTGGCGAGCCACGCATCTTGAAATTTCGTTTTGGATTTAGGCATCTTAAACACTTGTATTACTAACCAGAAAATGAAAGGGAAGTACAAAAATACGTTCCAATATTGCAAAACCAGACAACTTCCCGAAATTTGGCTGCGAGGATGTCAGAAGATATGAAAAAAAAAAAAAAAAAGCAGGTCACCACTAGAGAACTGAACCTGCACAGAGAACACCATAAAAGACGTAAAACCAGAAACTATCATACGCATCTCACGCAAGTTCAGTCAAAGCGAGTCGGAGCCGAGATATATTGCGCATCGAAGGTCGCTGTCGCCGACGCATGATCGAAGGTCAATGATCACGTGCTATACTGCCTGCCAATATAACTCAGCTACCGTTCCCATCGTCATTACCGGAGGTTACGGAAGAAGACCACATGTTTCCTCTTTGCTTCCACCCACCTGCGGTTTACAATAACAAAACATCAGCAGAAAGAGGAGGTTCCACAAGGCATGTACAAAAATAAAGTACGATCTTCTGCGTGCCACGGAGTTCGTCTGCAAAGCGCAAACCAGGGGTGAAAATGACCCCTCCCCTTTTCCCTTAGATCTCTTGTTACTCTCGAAAACTGTTCGAAGGCAAAAAAATGGAACGCCCGCCCCGAAGCAAGTGCATCTCGATGGCGTCATTTTTCCCTCCTTCAGCAGCACAGCATATAGGCTGTGTTTCTACAATAACAGGTCTTTTTACCTTACCGTAATGGTAAATTTATTGGCGTTAATAACTGTTGTTTTTAATAAAAATAAGCTTACGAAAATTTTAGGATGAATAGCAAATTTTAGGTCTAATTTTAGGAATTTAAGGAGGGTCACAAAATATTAGGAATTTTAGGAATTTTAGGACGAATGCGATCCCTGCTCATCCTGTTGGAACCATACATCATTCAGAATGCCAAGATTTCCAAGCTGTGGCACAAACCAGGTTTGCAGCATGTCCAGATAAGTTGTCTGATTCACTGGACCATCAAAGAAATACGGTCCAAACAGATGTCGACTATTCATTGAAGCCTATATTCATGACATGTGGAGGATGATGTTCCAATTCTTCGACATAATGTGGGTTTTCCTTGGACCAGAACACAACGTTCCATGATCAACAGTTGCCGTATATCACACATTCATCACTGAAAATGACCTTTCCACGTTTTGGGATTGTGGCAAATGTCTGAAGCATGAAGCACATGCACCCCGTCTGCGGTTTAAATCGATGTCTGATAACTCCTAAACGAACATCTGGCGATATGCATTCAAATTCAGGTCATTCTTCATGTGCATATGCAGTGTCGATCGTGGTATTCCAAGCTCCGCTGATCGTTTGCGGAGCAACTTTGTCGGTGACCTGATAACTGATTCCTCGACCGCTTGACACTGTTGCACTCTGGTTGATGGTCTTCCCGTTCGTGGTTTATCCTTGATGTTGCCTGCTTCGAAAAGTTTATGTTCCCACCGCAGAAGAGTCTGTTTTGGAGGGGCCTCTTTGTTGAATCGTTGTTGGAAATCGGCACGCATGTCATGCACTGTCTTCCCTGTGTGGACGTTCGTGTACCCAGACACTGACAACAATCCGCTATTCCAGGGAGTATTTGCTGGTATCACACATGGTTCCGGTACCTAATCTGTAAATAAACACAATACAGACCATAATAACTCAACATATACATCATACAACAGATACATAGCTCACTTACATTTCTTATTACGGGGGGGGGGTGTAACAAGACATTGTGGACACCCTGTACATAGTCTTGTAAGAATATGAGCACAACTCACCTTCTTGTCAATCTATTCTTTTACCACATTTATCACAATTGTCCTTCTCCTGATCACAAAAAATGGATGAAGAACAGTCGGAAGAAACAATGTGAGATAACTGTGGTAAAAGAATAGACTGACAAGAAGGTGAGTTATGCTCACATTCTTACGAGATTATTTGTGTGATTGAGGAAATAATTTGTTCAGCCAATAATATTATTTCCCATGTAAAATGATAAAATTAAATTTACCTTTATGATATTAAGATGACTGATAAACAGTAAAGGTTTTCTGCTGTAAGTATGCTTCACAAACCAAAAGAAGAGTAAGTTGTTAGATTTGAAGATAAATTTTAAATATGTTAAAAGAACATAAGTCAGTATTTGAATATTCTGTTCAACACGCCAACAGTGTACTGCAGTACTACATCAGCAAATAGTACGAGTCAAATAACTATTGAGGGGGGGGGAATATATGTTCAAAGTAACATACCGTTTTTTTTTTTTTTTTTTTTTTTTTTCTGAGCGTTCTTCAGAGTTGTCCTCACCAATGACAAACAGGTACATTTAGCTTTGTCCACTGCTACAATTTATCATCAATGAAAGAGGTAAAGAAGAGTAGTTAAGGTTAAGGGGTGAAGAAGATAAGAGCTTAGGCCCTGATGCAGAGGATGACAACTACTATATAGATTCCCACAATGCAGCAGATATGAAATGAATTGCAAAGTTGTGAATGACCACAGCAGTTGTACCTTCAGTGAATGCTGAAGTTAGCCAAATATATCAGCTGAAATGCATTTGTTTATAAATGGTGATTAAAGACATGATTTTTAAACAATTGTTGACTTTCACATTGATTTTTATACTCCAAGTTTTATATATCATCATGTTTTTAACCTATATATAGCTTCTTTTACTTAAGCTCTAGCTCTTATCTTCTCCACCCCTTAATCTTAACATATTTTCTTTACCTCTTGCGTCAATGATAAATTGTAGCAATGGATTAAAGCAAGCATAAGTTCTTGTCAGTGAATGAGCAACTATGAAAGATGCTCAAAAATAAAAAATACAAAAATAAAAACTGTGTTACTTTGAACGTATTTGCTTTTTTACTGAAGAGTTACTTGGAATTTGCCAACGTAATACTGCACTAAACAGTCAACATAATGAACAGAATCTTCAAGGACTGGCTTGTTATATCGTTTTTATACACTTATCAAGTGAATTCATGTAATTAATACCGAAATGATGTGCAAACACACTTTTCAAGTAATTTACAAGTAAATTTTAGTTTAAATCTGTGATCAGATATTTGCGTAAATTTTCAAATTACTAGGACTTGGTTTAAACCCAGGCTTCAAGCGACAATAACACATAAACATAAAAATTGAGCAAAGACACACAGAGTCACGTATGGTAAAAAGGTTTGTTTAGTGGTAGCTTTCGGTCATCCTACGACCTTGACCACCCGTGATTGACTGGATAAGCTGGTTGCTAAAACTACAATTTGAAACTGGGGTGCTGGAACTGTTGCCAGATTTTAGTAGAGAGATCCAAATAAATGGGATCAAATAAATGCATTATTGGAAAATAAATGTGATTTATTATAAATAAATCCCATTTATTTGGATCACTCTACTAAAATCTGGCAACAGTTCCAGCAACCCAATTTCAAATTGTACTTCTGGCAACCAGCCCATCTAGTCGATTGCGGGTGATCAAGGTCGTAGGATGACCGAAAGCTGCCACTAAATGAACCTTCTTACCATACGTAACTCTGTGTGTCTTCGCTCGATTTCTATGTTTATACTGGGACTTTAAGGAGTATCAGAGGCTCAATTACTATTACTGGTAATATTGTGTTTACCTTTAAAAAAAACATTCCAAACAAGACAAATCTTTCAGCTCTTATAATATGAAATGCTTAAAATAGTATCTTAATAGTTGTATAACTATTATTTTAACTTTCTATTAAGAAGAGACCTCCTAAGCAAAAAAAAATTATATTTTTGACTCATACCAAGTACAACATAGAAAAGGTTATGTATCTACTGGTGTGAGTAAAAGGAGAAAAGATAAAAAATAAAATAAAACAACTGAATGTAGAAAGTGTCAAGAATACTGAGCCTTGGCTTTATCAAGGACCAGCAAAAACTCTGCATTTTCTCACTTCCACAAAGACCTAGTTGGAAATGGGTTTCTGCAAAGCCATAGATGCAAGTAATAAGCCCACCAAAAATTGTTTTAAAAAATATATATGTGTCATGACCTCCGCAGAGTTGTATGACCTAGCTTTAGTTAACAATTTAGCTTGCATCCATAACTTTCATGGCCCGACGCATGCTCTTCATCTGTTACTATTAAACAGAAAGAAGAAGATTAAAGAGAACTCAAGTTGTGAGAGTGACATAATAATTAGAAATAATGTTCAGCTATAACGAAATGCCAAGTTCGCCTGAGAGAGAATTTAAACCTGAATAGCAATGCAAAAGTATTCCAAATTCTTACATTGCAATTAAAAAAGGAAATATTAATTATTTAAAACTCAGATTTTTGAAAGAAAACTTGATTCTAAAACCCCCTACTCCACAACTTCTGACAACACAAAAACGAGAATAAATTAAAGACAATAATTAACTAAAGAAATGCTTTGTGAAAGTTATATGACATAAACAATTAGTTGCAATATGTACAAAGTATTTCAGCAGTGCTTTAAGTGCATAATTAAGTAGTTATTAAGAACTTAACTACTTTGAAAATACAGCGCAAAGTAAAGGAACTATGCTTGGCCAGCTGCTGGGCCTAAGTTTCCTAAAAACGCGCAAAGTTACCAAGAAAAGAAAGAGTTAAAACCCGCAAAAAGGTTAACAGACTAGCCAGTGCCTAAATGCTAAAAAGCAAAAAACAACAGAGAAGAAAAGTACAAGTAGTACAAACATTGAACTTATAAAACCTAAAACCCAAAGACAATGAAGAGAGCTTACCTCTTATCCAACTAAACTTTCTCCACACAAGAGGAAACATGCTGACCTTTTCCCCAAACGTCCAAACACCTCTGCCACTCCCTAGTCGCTGGGGGGCAGTGTGGGTGGGGCTGATGGCCTCCTCACACTGAAAGAAACCAACTCGCGGAGATTTTAACCAGAGAAAAAAATATATACTTAAGACTGTGGACCTGTATGATCAGAAAGAGCAGAATTAACTCTCCAGAATACATGAGAAATATTATAAAATACACAAGTGGTGTATTTAATAATCTTTGCATGTATTAAATCACCTTAGTGAGCTTCTATAGATTATTCAGAATCTTATTAATTTTAATGTTAGTTTTACTATTTTTAGTATAGCTATTCTAGTGAGTGAATAACTAGTTTTCTTTTTTATTTGTTTTTATTTTCTTTTATAAACAGATTTTTAAGCTTTTTTTGTGATTTTGTCTATATTATTTAATTTTTTATTTTAATAGGACCTTCATATCCATAGCACTAAGGTTCCTTTTAGTAGTTAATAGGCATCCTCTAGCCAACTTCCAAACTGCTTTGATTGGTCAGAATCATATTATTAACTGTGTAGAAAATTAAAGCAGATCTGCCAACCTTACTCTATTATTCAGAATAATTTTTCTTAAAGTTCTTTTGATGAAAGAAGAAGGAATTTCGTTCTCTAGAAAACTGTCTAATAGTATATTAATGTGGTAATTGAAGTCCAAATTGTTGCTGCAAATTCTTGAAATTCTTAGGACCTGAGAAATTAGTACATTATCAATTACTTTGGTTGATATGTTATTATTCCAGTGTAGATATTTAATTACTTTGAAAGGAAAATTAACTCTTATCAAAGAGGCTAACAGATGAGTTACCTCTGTTGAGCTTAATGCTTAAGTCTAGGAACTCAAGTTCCTGATTACTGTGGTTGGTTTTACATAAGTTAAGAGAGCTAGGATAGATATTATCAAAATCACTCTCTATAACTTCTGAATTATTGATACACAGCAGATCATCAATATATCTAAATGTGTAAAGGTAGTTATCTGAGCAGGTGGAGTGATTTTTAATGAATTTATATTCCTTAAAGAACAGGAATAGGTTAGCAATACTCGTGGAGGTTGATATTCCCATGGGTATACCGTTCACTTGCTTATAGAGAGTATTATTATATAAGATATGGTTATTTTTTATGCAGCAATTGAGATAAGAGTTCCAGGCTCCTACATTAACAAATTGGTTAAGTTTAAATTCTGCATACAGCTCTTTAAAGGTAGTGATTATATCTGATAGAGGCAGATTAGTATATAGGTTCTCAAAATCATAACTATTAATATCTAAGGGACTTACTTTGAGTATAGTGGAAATTACTTTTGCATTATTATTAATTATCCAAAAATCTCTGTACATCAAATTAGTACAGTTTCTAATGTGTTTCAAAACCTTCTTTAAGACATCTTCAAAAGCAAGATCTATTTTCTTTTTATGACTCCTTACTCCACTAGCTATGAACCTGAACTTCACAGGATCTTTATGAAACTTAACCGTTGCAAAAAGAAATGGAAATTCAGGCTCATATCTTTTAGTTTGTAGAATTTTAAGTTTCTTGAAGAATGCCTTAAACCGATTTTCTAACTGCTTGGTAGAATAACTTATGGGCTCGTAGGTTACTCTATTATTGAGTTCCATAGTTAACAATTCAAAATAGACTGTTTCACACGTTATTCAAGTTTTTGAGTCGAGTGCTCCTTTGTCTCATAATTTCCACTGTAATATAATATTTTAGTGCAGTAGATTAACAGTCAATGAATTTAAGTTTATAAAATTATGTTAGGCACTTACCTAGCTTGACATACTCTGGAATAACAATTGTTGGTTCCTATGTTCAGTAACCTCCTTTCGGTCGTTTTATAGTTGATTGTAGAGCTGCTGTAGTTCGTAGAATTAAGGTTTTAAATGTATGTATGGAACACCAGTAGAGTTTCCAATGAATATGATAATTGAAGTTCAAAAGAGTCAGAATTTAAAAAACTATCTACAAAAATTAAAATCTCTATCATAAAAATTACATCCTTATTGTCAGAATTTAAAAGACTATCAACAAATTAAAATCCATATCGTTACAAGCAGTAGTCAAATTGTAAGATTGATAAGCTAACAAGCAACAGAAGTCATAAAATAAGACCATTAAGTTGACAAAGATTTTGGACCAAGAGCAGAATAATTACTAACAAAGAGCACTTCTTCCGAAAACAAAATGGAGCAATTCATAAATAAATTCAATAGTTTCTATACAACAATTCAGGTCACTTGTGAAAAAGAAATAAACAACATACTCAATTACTTAGACATATCTTTATTTAAAGGTCAGAACAAGATTGAATTCAGCATTTATCGAAAACCGACTTATGTACCCGCCATCATACTTAATGAATCATGTCACCCATGGAGATACAAGACAGCAGCATTCCGATCTTTCATAGTGCGAGCCATTACACACTCATCGACTAAGAAAGCACTAAAAGATGAGATGCAGTGGATCAGAGATACAGCAACCTGTATTGGATATACAAATGGTTTGATAAATTCAATATATCGGAATGTCATAAAACAAATAAATTCTACAAAATAAATATTGCAAAAACGAATTACAGTTCTACGACAGCATACCATACTTACCATCCATCAGCAGTATTCTAAAAAAAGAATGCCAAAATAACAACTTTGATGTTGCTGAAAAAGTAATGGACAATTCACGCTTATTAACAACAGGGAATTATGGCAAGAACCCATTACACAAGGCAGGCGTATACAAGATCCCGACTATCAATCCTAAAGATGGTAGATACGACAAATATTATATAGGCAGCACCAAAAGAAGATTTGCTGCTCGACTGAACGAGCGTATTAACAATTGGACACGAAAAGAAATTAAATTTTCACTTATACAGTTGTGCATTGATAATGAACTTATACCAGATTGGGAAAATTGCAAAATTTTAACAACACATCCAAAAACATAATCAAATCCTATGGTCAGAGGCCGTCACAATTGAGAAGACCCAAGAGAAGAACTGTAATTCTTCCACACCTAAAGAAATGCCATACTCCTGGAAATACCTTATTGAACAAGAAAAAAGAAAGTAAAAAAATAAATCCAAGAAGAAATACAAACATGAATATTTAAGGAAACAACACAATAATGGACAACCGAATGGATAGATGGGATAGATGGCACTTTGCTACATAGACACATAGGCACACGTATAGGAGAACACGACGAGACTTGTCAACGTGGAACACCCAAGTTATAAATGAGACACAGAGGTCGACTAGATGTGACAACATTGTTCAACATAGAACAACATATGTAATGCTGGTGAAGATGACTGTGAAGAATACGGGTCGGAACTAGTCTGGATGTTGTTTGCGTTGTGAGTGCTCTTTGTTAGTAATTATTCAGCTCTTGATCCAAAATCTTTGTCAACTTAATGATCTTATTTTACGACTTCTGTTGCTTGTTAGCTTATCAATCTTACAATTTGACTACTGCTTGTAATGATATGGATTTTAATTTGTTGATAGTCTTTTAAATTCTGACGATAAGGATTGTAATTGTTACGATAGGGATTTAAATTTT
The DNA here is from genome assembly GCA_039090855.1 of Macrothele yani. Lineage (NCBI taxonomy): Eukaryota > Metazoa > Arthropoda > Arachnida > Araneae > Macrothelidae > Macrothele > Macrothele yani. The sequence continues at coordinate 9,166,605 of CM076994.1, read as the reverse complement.
TGTAGAGAGTTTTTTTAATTATCATATTCATTGGAAACTCGACTGGTGTTCCATACATACATTTAAAACGTTAATTCTATGAACTACGGCAGCTCTACAATCAACTATAAAACGACCGAAAGGAGGTTACTGAACATAGGAACCAGCAATTGTTCTTCCAGAGTATGTCAAGATAGGTAAGTGCCTAACATAATTTTATAAACTTAAATTCATTGACTGTTAATCTACTGCACTAAAATATTATATTACAGCGGAAATTATGAGAGAAAGGAGCACTTTACTCGAAAACTTTCATAACGTGAGAAACAGTTAAAATAATAGTTATACAACTATTAAGATATTTAATGGTCACGTAAACCAAATGGATAGTTAAAACTAACCACATTATTTGGTGCTTAAAATAGAATAAAAAAACAACAGAAATTTTAGCAATTTAAAACCTTAGTAATTTTTTTTTTTTTTTTGCCTAGTTTCAAGTGTGGATAAAGCTCCTACTCCATATTAATACTGTTATTATTCACTATTAATAGTGTTACTATTCATTATTAATGTTATGATTTATTATGAATACTATTATTATTTTTACTATTAATATCATTGTTATTTATTATCAATATTATCACTATTCATTATTAACTACTATGCATTAATATTTTTACTATTCATTATTATTATTGCTATTCATTATTAATAAGGTCTACATCTATGTATATAAAATGGAATGTTTGTTTGTTTGTATGTCCACTATACAAAAGCTACAGTTTTCAATTTAGAACCACCAAATTTGGTATACTATATCATGGTACTCTACGTTAGACCATAGACAGTTTTTGGAAGGGGTCGGGGCTCAAAGTTGGGGCCTGTGGTCAAGGGGCCCCACACAAAATTTCCATAAAATCTACAGTTTTCAATTTAGAACCACCAAATTTGGTATACTATCTCATGGTACCCTAACTTAAACCATAGATGGTTTTTGAAAGGGGTTGGAACCCTAAGTCGGCTGGAGCCTTGGGTCGGTTGAAGCCCGGGGTCAAGAAGTCCCACACAAAATTTCCATAAAATCTAGTTTTGAATTTAGAACCAATAAATTTGGTATAGTATCTCATGGTAGCCTAACTTAGACCGTAGACATTTTTTTTTTTTTTTAATTGAAAGTTTAACGACCACCGTGAGCAATTTAATGGGCTATAAGCTGTCACCCGTTCCTAATTTAGGGCCATTGGTTCCAGGGAAGGGAGAGAGCCAGTGCCGTAAGACAAATACAAGACAATTTTTGGAAGGGGTTGGGGCCCAGGGTTGAAGGGGGCCTCATACAAAATTTTCGTAAAACCTACAGTTTTCAATTTAGAACTACCAAATTTGGTATACTATCTCATGGTACCCTAACTTAGACTGCAGATGGTTTTTGGAAGGGGTCAAGTTGGAGCCTGAGGTCAAGGGGCCTTCACAAAATTTCTATAAAATCTACAGTTTTCAATTTAGAACCACCAAATCTATATATATATAATTGAATGTTTGTTTGTTTGTATGTCCGCTATGCAAATCTACAGTTTTGAATTTAGAACCACCAAATTTGGTATACTATTGCATGGTCCTCTAAGTTGGGCCACAGATGGTTTTTGGAAGGGGTTGGGGCCCGGGGTTGAAGGGCTCATACAAAATTTTCGTAAAACCTACAGTTTTCAATTTAGAACTACCAAATTTGGTATACTATCTCATGTTACCCTAACTTAGACCGCAGATGGTTTTTGGAAGAGGTCAGTTGGAGCCCGGGGTCAAGGGGGCCACCGACAAAATTTCCGTAAAATCTACAGTTTTCAATTTAGAACCACCAAATTTGGTATCCTATCTCATGGTACTCTTAACTTAGATCGTAGATGTTTTTCGGATGGGGTCGAAGCCCGGGGTCAAAGGGCTCCCATACAAAATTTTTATAAAAGTTCCATTTTTTACTTTTAAGAACTGCTACACAATTCAGCACTCCAATACCCAATCTACGGTCTAAGTTAGAGACTGTAGATAACAATAAAATGCAAAATATCCGTGTAATGGGGTATTAAAAACACAAATCAATAAACGTTAGCTTTCACCACCAATGGGTGGCTACATCAGGAAGAAATACAATAATGTAAATAGAGAGTTCCAGATATTCAAAATTCAAAATGGTAAACAAAAGATGATCAATGCCAAGTCGCATGCACGCAACATGACATAAGATAATGGCATTTCAGTGTCGCAGGATTCTCAGAAGTGCACGCCAGACGTACGGCAGTTCTATAGATGTCTCCTTGAAAGTATTTCCATTCCTCTTCTTTTTTCTTTTGTTTCATAAAAGTAAATTAACTAAATCATTTTTATTTATTTTTTCACATTTGCAGCCATCCCGGCCACTCTTTTTTTACACTTTCCAACCATAGGTTGAAGAAGCATATATACGCCAGCTCGCATAAAAATGATTCGATTTCGATGAAATTTTAGTATGTGGTAGGGGACGACCCTATAGAAAATGGGTGAAATGGGGTCAAAGGTCAGGACATAGGAGCGGGATCCATTCCATTGCCCTTATGTAATAACTGGAGTAATGATTTCTGGTATGTTGGAAAGCGTATCGCATAAGCGTCATAACTTGCTTTAAAATGTTCAATTTCGATAAAATTTTCATGGGAGACCACCTGGGGACGAACCCTATTGAAAATGGGCAAAATGGGGTCAAAGGTCAAGACATAGGAGCGGGATCCATTCCATAGCCCTTATGCATTATAACTTGCATAAAAATGCTTCGATTGAAACAAAACTGTACCACGTTGTTCCGGAAGTATACATAACCAGTTCTGTTGAATATCATCGAAATGGTGTCAGGGCATAGGAGCAAGATTTATTCTACAGCCATTATCCTCATAACTTAAGTAATAACTTGAGTAATGATTTCTGGCATGTTGGAAAGCGTATCATAATTAATGCATTGCATGATTTTACTAACTTGTTTTTCTTTTCTTTTTTTGGCAGAAATATTACTGCATCAGCCAGTCATTGGCAGCAGCTGGCACTAATTTGGAGGAACCCTGCTTTTAACATGGACAACTCTACGTCCCCTGCTCAAGGGTTGGGCAATCATAAAAATCTCTACATTTTTGCTCACAATGGAAAAACCAAAAATATTGTTTACCAAAAAGCAATAACCTAAATGAATTAATATAAATTTACTGGAAAATTACAGGAATATCTTTTATTCATTAACTTTTACCCGCTGAACTTTGTGATTCCACGAATAGTAATATTTACCCAGGAAATACTAGGTGCCTCTGCAAGTAATACCATAAACAAAAAAAAAAAAAGTTTTCAGATACTACACACATTTACATTTTATTTTTTACATATTGCACCTCATCTCTTTTGCAAGAAGTTAATCCCTTGCATTCTACAAAACATGATGAATGCATATTATGACATTTCAAACCCCCATTTTCATCAGTCAACTTTTACAAGTTTTTTAGAGGCAGTAAGTTTTCATACAAGTCAGTGTGCTCACATGTCAAAAAACTGTGCTTGTATTTTCGTTGTTTTCCACCCAAGTACATAACAATTTTGTAACTATAATATCAATATGGATGTCCCATATCTGAAATTTATTAATGGGGTAGAAAAAGAAACATACACAGAAAAGGAGAATATATTCTAAATAGAACTATTTGAGGCATAAGGATTTCACAATAGAAGTGAACCACAGCACATACCCAGTGAGGAGGGAAAGCATTGCATCTAGAGAGAGCAACCTGGGTGATAGTGAGGTTTCAAGATGAAGGGAAGAGAAAGGTAAGTTTCCTGAAATTAGCTATGGTTGTTAAGCCCAATGTAGAACTTAACATATTTTTACTAATGCACTTACTTCATCATCAGCTAGCAGGGAATCAAATATCTCTTTGGCTTCATTCATAGCCGCTTGATTTGGTGCAAATACAGAAAATGTGGAGTCATCTTCAGCTGTCAGCTGAACTCCTGTGAAATCAAATGTTTTTTGAGTGTTTTTTTATGTCAATCTATGTAAGCATACACAATAGTTTCTGGATATATTAATTGAACAGAACACAGTAATAAAAAAAAAATAAACAGAACACAGAAAGCAATATCTGACATCCATCCAACATTAGAACAGTGTGTTACTTGGTGTATCATGTTTTTCTGTTGCTGCTGTTTTTCCAGTTATGAACAAACTCCAAGACTATATATCTGGCCAGTGGCGTGCTGTGAACATCATGTGTACGCATGCAAAAAAACAAAACAAAAACAAAACTCATTTATATCAGAATTCCACCCTCCGACTTTTTTTTTATTCTTCCGTTACTTTGGCTTCGGCATTAAAATCATCAGTAGAACTTTTTCAATTGCTATTAAACATTTTTTAGATAATCTTTGCTTATATTGAGTGAATAGGTTTTTATTCGCACAATTTAATGACACAAGGTATTAGTTCCTTCAAGCATTTATCCAAACTAAGTTCATGTGAAGCTTTGAACAATTTGTAAACTGTTTTAGTGCTTAATCCAGGCGGAAGAGTAAAACACCCTTAATTCACTTTTTAACCTAACAAAAACAAAACGAGTGTGTAATAAACATTTAATTGTGAGAAATGTTGTTATTTTTATTCTATCTCAACACCACAAGTTTTGTAGTCATGATTTATAGACAAGCTTTCTATTGGTTGATGCAACTCTCTGTTTCACATTTCAACCAGACAAATAACGAGAGCCCCAACCCAAGTGGAAATAAACAGTGGGGACAGAGGGAACAGACTCCGGTTCTCTGATTGGTTAACTGCCCAAGCCCTGAATGCAACAGAAATTTCATATGCATTGGATTTCTTCGTTGCTGTTCGAATTTACCTGGCAAAGGTTACATTCACTCCAACGACACAATCTCATATGAGTATACGAAGTTAGGTTTCCATTTTCGCTTTCATTTCTGGATAATTTTGCACACAAATATGTGAATTTGGTTTTAAATACAACTCTTCTAAAACCAGGCACTTAGTTTAAATTTTCACGTAAAAAACTGCAGCACGAAGCTTTTCTCCGTATAGTTTTTTTTTCAGAGAGTAATTTTTTTTTTATATAATTAGGGCTTGCAATGTATGTGTTGCATACAACAACTGCACACCACTGTATCTGACAGTACTTTAAAACTCTAAATCTTGAAGTTTGTTACAGCAACTTGCAGATGTTCAGCGTGTACACCTTTAGTCACATAGCACATATCAATGCAGTAGTTGGATTCTTGCCAAACACGCTTTAACATATCTTCATCAACTCCAACAACAGCTGTTGTGATATGTTGTTTCAGATCTGCTAAATTAACAGGAAGGGGAGGTATAAAGACCTTGTCATTGACATAGTCCCATAAAAAAGAAAAGAAAAAGTCACAGTATGTTAAATCTGGACTTTGTTGCTAACATGTGAGTGACATATTGCCTATTGTGCAGCCAATCCAGTACTGTAGAAGATTTTCACCCAGCTAATTTCTAACTTCTAAATGCCAGTGGGGTAATGCTCCATCCTGTTGGAAAATGAAGTTGTCACTGTCTTTATGCAGTTGAGGCATCAACCAAATAATTAGCATATCAAAATAAGAACTTCCCGTTACAGTATTTTCTTGGAAAAAGAGGCCATACACTTTTCTATGGGATATAGTACAGAACATATTAACCTTTGGGAATCTGCACATACTCCACTACTCTAGGATTTTCAGGCCCCCATATGTGAATGTTATGTTTGTTAACTTACCCACTCATGTGGAATGTTGATTCGTCATTGAAAATTAGAAGCTCACTAAAGCCATCTTCTTTAAAACGCTCTTGCATTTCTGTACCAACATCGCAACGTGAGGTTCTGTCACCGTCACTTAGACTTTGCAATAACTACAGTTGGTAGGGTCATTTTCAGCCGCTTCCTCAAAATTCTCCAAACAGTTGGTTGTGGAATTTGTACGTCCTTACTCATCATTACTGTGGAATTTGTACATCCTGACTCGCCACTGTGGTGGAATTGGTACATCCTGACACACCATTGGGGTGGAATTTGTACGTCCTGACTCACCATTATTGTGAAATTACTTGGGCTGCATTGGTAAATGGCACTAACATGCTCCACTTGTCCATTAGAAGCATGTGGTCCCCCTAGACTTCAACCTTCACACAAACATCCTGTTGTTTCAAATTTCTTGCACTAGTCATAGGCAGATTGTCTATTTGGTGGTAATTTCTTGAAAAATACTCTACAATGACTTTGAAGAACAGTAATAAAATTTGTTTTGCTTAATTCAAGCACACAGAATGCCTTCACCATAGCATTTGTGGCCATTTTGCAAGACTGGTGACATGATGGTAAAAACATACAATTTTTTAGTGGCGCTATCTAAATAATAAAATTGTTAGTATTGGTGATAGAACAGTGCATCGTGAGTGTTGATACATAGTTTTGATTTTATACAATGTTTGAAATTGTCTATTTCATTTGTAATAACCCTGTATATTTGAATCATTACCATCACCAAATTTCCATGCATTTTCTAAGTTTTTTGATACAAAAACTTTTTCACAGTCACACTTACTTTTATCATAATATCATTGCTATGACAAGCATGATAAAAAAATGCTTTTGCTATTGGAAATAAGGTAAATACAGTTTCCAACATTAATAAGTAAATGATCTAGCTTATATGCATTTAAGATCTCTTCACACCCTTTTAGCTCTGAAATTTATTGCTGTACTTGTTGGTTCATGGCTTTCACATCTCAACAAGAAAAATTAATTTCTCATATGATGCCATACCCTAGTTTAAGACAACAAACCATTAGTAATATATGTCATAAGCAAGCATGTTAACTTGGAAAATGAAGCTCGCAAAATGTGCCATACATCCCCAACAGTAAATTAGGTAAGTAGGTTCCAAACCCTTTGTTGAATTTTGAATTCAAACTTATAAGTGAACCATGGTTTATCACTTAATAATGTGGATGTACGAATAAATGAAAAAAATGCAATGTTAAGGCATAAAAAAAAAAAAGCAAAGAAAAATCGGATTGTGGTACCTGTTTCTGCGGTTAGTTTTTTCAAATTATATCCACCAAAACCAAAAAATTTAGACCTCTTATGCACAGGAACTTCGAGTTTTTCTGAAAAGTCAAAAAGCAAGCAAGCATTTAATAACAAGTTAAAAAGGAATTAAATACATGCTGCAAAAACTTATAATATTTTAATAAAATATGTTTAATATTTAGCAAAAATTTAAGCCAGCATAAAATATTTACATACTGTAGAAAACTGTTATGAGAGAATACTGTGTTACAAATTGAAAAACAAAACTCATTAACATGCATTTGAATTTACAGTTACATTCTACTATAAAACATACAGTGAGGGAGCCCTTCAGTCTGAAAAGAGAAACATGATTCAAAAATCAATTAATTCTCCACTGCTTACAATTTTTGTGTACTAAGAAAACAACAAGATTTGACAGACCATGAACATGTGCCCATTTAAGCAGAGTCAAAAAGGGACCAAGCAGTATTACAAATATGAGCGTGTAACATTAAAGACACGAATTTGGTTTACTTTTATCTACACTATAATATGAAATACTACTAAATTCTGATGCACATTCTTTGGTTCAGAAAAAGTTCTAAAGCTGACTGGTTAATTTACTACTACACACACTCACATCATAACCAAAAAACATGCTTCATCCTACAAACTTCTAGTTCTTGTACATTACCTGACACAGGCCGGTTTTCCTTTTGTTCTTCACGTGTCTTTGAAATAGTTTGCTTCATAATAGTTAAAATCTTGTTTTTGGCATCTAAAATTTAAAAAAAAATCTAAAATGGGAATCTAGTTCAAATACTTGATCAAATATTTTAGTGTATTAGCAGTTGAGCTATAAAGCACTACAAGAACATGTTAATCAAAATGAGTTTATAATACAATTATGTCTGTTTATAATGAAGTTATTTATTGCACATTTTCAGTTATAGTGAAGGGACTGCCATTTCCCTTGACTTAAAAAGAAAACTAAATGACAGACTATTCATTTACAATGAAGCCAAAATTCCTGGTTACAGAAATTATAAGAGTTGAAAATCCCTTACTGTGTTGCCCAGAATGGTAAAGAAGGAAAAGATGAACTTAGCAATAGCTGAAAAGTACAGCAAGTAAGAGTAGACTTCTAACAGCCATAACTGCTTTTCACAGAATGGGGTTTTATTATGTTGTGATGGGAATGTAGCAGTTAAGGAATGGCATGGACAGTGGAAGGAGTGCATAGTGATTAGCATGTAGAAGAGATGGCTTTTGATCAAGCCAAATGTGCAGAACAAACTAAATGACACAACAACATTCCAAGACTTTTGCACTGCAAACAATTATGTTGTTGTGAATCCACTTCTGGAAGATGCTGAGGCTGTGTGTCAAATCCAATGCAAGACAACTGACATTTTAAGCTCTGACACTGAGGAAGAGAATGAAATTACAGGACTGGCATTATCAGATACCTCTGCAGTATCTTCATTGAACACCCTAGCAAAAAATTTTATGTATACTTCCAGAGAAGCAAAGTCCTTTACATTTGTGGATAGCAAAAAATATGAATCTAAAGTGAGTTTTCCTGTCTATATGGACTATGTAAATAACATATGTACTGCTGTTATATACATACTACTACTGCACCAAATCAAAAGTTTTTTTTATAATGAAGTTTTCATCAGATCCCTTGGACATCATTAGAAATGGAGGAAATTGTAGTTGTTTTATAAGCATTACAATTTCATGCAATTATAAGGAAGAAAAAAAATTGGAAATATTCTAGTTGGATAATGCTTACCTAGGCATTCCGTTTCTAGCAATGATTCACTTTTCTCACACGTTTTGGGTCTTCGTTGAAGCTATTGTCCTATTGTCCATTGTATGTGCAGCTACCATTCACATCCAGCACACTGCTTATTTTCGGTAGATTCAGTAGATCTTCACTTTAGGATTCAACAACATCAATTCTTTACCGTTATTTTTGCTCTAAATTTTTCGCCCAGGCTTTGGGCATCCTCAGGAGCGTGACGACTTTTCCACCGATGTTCGTGGTTTATTTCACGTCAATGGAGTCTGATACCCCAGGTGGCCATTCGTCGGATACGCTATATTAGATACTTTTTTAATCAAACCTAGCCGGCGCCATCTATGTTTCACTAATTCTAACTTTTTTTTTTTTATATATAACTTTTTTTTCTTCTTCTACCCCTTTGCAAATGGTCGTTGATGTCATCTTTCCGTATTCCTTTTCTTTTCATTTCCTATCCCTGTTCCCTTGTCTTTTTTGTCGGTTTTTTTTTTTTTTTTTTGTTCTTTTTCTTGTCTTATTAGCTCTTTCCAAAGGCTAGATAATGTATTAGGGTCATTCTGGTTACACACCCTTGTTTTATTTTTATAAATTAGAATCAATTCCTTCATTCTCATTTGTCTCTCTAATTTTTTATTCCTTTTTAGCATTTTAATTTCTTCGAATTTTGGGAATGTTCGGTGGTCAATACAGAATTGCACAAATGCAGTTTTTGCTTCTTTTTTTTTTTTTGCCAGTTAGATATGTGTTGTTTTAGCCTTTTTTTTTTTAACCTGTTTTTAGTACTCCCTATGTACAATATCAGAGAGACAAATGAGAATGGAGGAATCGATCCTAATTTATAAAAATAAAACAAGGGTGTGTAACTAGAATGACCCTAATACAGTATCTAGCCTTTGGAAAGAGCTAATAAGACAAGAAAAAAAACCGACAAAAAAGACAAGGGAACAGGGATAGGAAATGAAAAGAAAAAGAATACGGAAAGATGACATCAACGACCATTTGCAAAGGGGGAGAAGAAAAAAAAATTTTATTTAAAAAAAAGTTAGAATTAGTGAAACATAGATGGTGCCAGCTAGGTTTGATTAAAAAAAACGTATCTAGCGTATCCGACGAATGGCCACCTGGGGTATCAGACTCCATTGACAAGAAATAAACCACGAACATTGGTGGAAAAGTCGTCACGCTCCTGAGGATGCCCAAAGCCTGGGCGAAAAATTTAGAGCAAAAATAACGGTAAAGAATTGATGTTGTTGAATCCTAAAGTGAAGATCTACTGAATCTTCCCAAAGTAAGCAGTGTGTTGGATGTGAATGGTAGCTGCACATACAACGGACAATAGGACAATAGCTTCAACGAAGACCCGAAACGTGCGAGAAAAGTGAATCATCGCTAGAAACGGAATGCCTAGGTAAGCATTATCCAACTAGAATATTTCCAAGTTTTTGAAATAACGCACGTAAAAATGAATATTAAGCCTTTTCCGATCGATTTCTAAGTCGGAATATGAACTGCTAATATGAATAGAACAAAAATAATGATAAAATACCATAATGCAATGAAAGGGGGAGCACAAAACCTCATAACATGAAATTCTTGACTGAAGAAAATCAAAACACAAAATCAAACACGTGGGTTGAAAATAAATACTAAAAGATGAATTAAGCTTTAAACAAGACTGCTTGGCAAATGTATCCAAAAAAAAAAAAAAATCTAGAAATACTTCAAACAGATATAAAAAGAAAAAAGAAGGCAGTTTACTTCCACAAAATGAAAAAATATGAATAAAAAAATAACAGATGAGTAAATGGATGGGTTTTAATTATAGTTTTGTTCAAGTTTTGGCACAGTGCACCAGTAATTACTATACTCCCTAGAAACAGATAACATAAAATGCAGTGTCTCCACTGAAAAAGCAACTTGCTGAAAAAAGCTCACAGTAGTCTGAATGTTATGATCCAAAAAATTATTACTATGCACAAATAAAGTTGCACATTATTCAAGAAAGAAAGAATTCAAAACATTGATTAAAATTTTTATGGAAGAAACAGTCCAACTTGAACTTCTGCTACAAATATTTCATTTTTAAATCTGAATTTTTTTTTTATGTTATAAAAAAACATACCACAAAGAGAGGTCAAATTAATAAATAAAAACATTGCTTTTGTTGTTGTTTTTGTTTGAGGGTTTAAACATTGTTGTGAGCAACTCAATGTGCCATCCCTAATTTTGGGCCGCTGGATCCATGGAGGAGAGACAGCCCCCTCAGTGCCACAAGGTATACACATTATCCATATCTTACCTGGGATTTAAACCTGAACCCATCTCAGATAAATAGTTAGAAGCCTCTTACCATTTAGCCACTGGAGCAGCAAAAACATGTTTTGTGTACACTTAGATAATGTTTCTATATGTTCAATGTCCACTATCTCAAACTAACATTAGAAGCAGTTATATGTCCTCACACATACATACAAAATACACTGAGGTGCTTAGGAAACTGGGAAAGGCACTAACATTTCCATAACATGCCACCACACAGTAAATGGTATCATCCACAAGCTCAAGTAGCAGCATTCGCAGTTCAGATGGCAGCCTATCAGGATTTCAGCAATTTTGAACGTGGTATGATAGTTGGTGTCCAGGAGAAAGTTCACTCCATCTTGGAAATTACCACAAAATTTGAATTTGCACGATCAACAATTTCACGGGTGTACCTGGACTGCACAAACTCAGAGAAAAAAATCCAGAGTGTGAGACCAGTGTGGCCGCAGTAAAGCCCTGAACAATCATGGACATTACGATGTGTCTGGCATGCATCGTAACATCCACCCGATGTGCAACATTGCTGCAAATCACAGTACAATTCCATGCTGGGGCCAGTAGTAGCATCAGCATAAGAACAATGCAACGTTTCCTGTGTTCCAAGGTGTTCCGGAGCCGACAGCCCATTCGGATGCCACTGCTGACCCTGCACCTCGCCTGGGCTTGGAAACACCGCCATTAGGTGCAAGATTATTGGAAATGTGTAGCCTGGTCTGACAACTCAATGTACCATTTCAGGCAGACAGTCGACTCCAGGTGTGGCTACAACCCCACGGGGAAATGGATCCTGCATGCAGATAAAAGACAGTGCAGGCCAGTTGTGGCTCTGTTATGGTGTGCGGTGTTTTCAGCTGGCCCACATTAGGACCCCTCATATGTCTGAAGACCGCTCTGACTGGTGGAGGCTATGTAACCATCCTTGGGGATCATTTGCACCCATTCATGTCATGCAACCACTGCGACGGGTGCGACCTCTTTCAACATGACAATGAGCCACCACACACATCCACAGTCGCCCGATTATGGCTGGAGAAACATTCCATGGAGTTTGGCATGCTGACTTTGTCCCCCTCGTTCGTCAGATTCAAACGCTATCAAACACATTTGAGATAATGTTCAACGTGCTGTCAATGCCAGGAATCCTCCACAGGCGTATTATGGTATTGTGGGCAGAGCCATAACTAAAGCGGGGCAGACGGGGCAGCTACCCCGGGCGCAGCTCAAGAGAGGGTGCAGAAATCACTGTTTGCAATGCGATTACAATTGGAACTGAAACTTTTGCACAAATTTTTGGCACAAATTTTTTGGCACAATTAAAATTAGAATTTCCTCCTCAAAATGGTCAGGAGTTGTAGTTGCTCACATTCAGTAATAAAGGCATTGTTCTATAGTCCATCCAACTGAAGAAGAACCATGGCCGTCTTCTACACCAATGGGGCCCCCCAGTACTTCTTTAGTTGGATGGACTATACGTGTGTTGCAAGATAATGATGTTGCTCACATTTTTTCCGGTTCTCTGGAGACTATTAAGTCTTTATTGTGGCTGCATGCCATGACTGCTAGCTACATTCGATCCGTTTGATGCAGTGCTGAAGGTCCGAACTCCTAAACAGTTGCGAAAAGCTGTAAAAACAGTCATATTTTGATTGTGCCTTTTTTACGCCTAGTTTCGTTAGAACTTGGAAATGCATTTTTACGCCTAGTTTCGTTAGAAAGTCTTTGTAGTGCTGTTAAATTTTTGAAATTTTATCTGCTTTTTACTGTCTTTAACTTTAAAGCATTTTTTCTTGAAAATTCTTCTCTGTAGCTTGTGCTCACTTAGATCTTAGATTTTTAATGCTGTTTTTTTTTTTTTTTGGTATGTGTGTGAGAAAGAGAGACAGAGAGAGAGTGAAAGAAAAAGAGAGCAGGGTTCCCACTCTTTTTCTTCTAGAAAAAATAAGCACTTTTAAGAACTTTTTAAGCACTTTACCAATTGTATATGCAACAATGACATGTACAAATATACTTTTACACACAACTTAATTATGGAAATTAAAGTATGCTGATGAAGTTTACAATATTTCTTCATATAATTTAAGTTTGTGGATGTAACAATCTAGAATTTATGCAATTTAAAAGACAGTTCTCTAGATCTAGTCAGTTTTTGTATCTGAGAGAATAATCACATAGTAAAGAGGATGCAAATCATAAAACTGCTGAGAAAGGTATGATCCCAACATCTGAATTTTGCTCAGAATTATTTCATGCGAAACCAGTCAAAATTGCATGTTCAAGATTTCAATTTTCTTTTTTTTTTTTTTCTTTTTTTTTATTGGGGGTTTAACGATCACTGTGAGCAACTCAGTGAGCAATAAGCAGTCGCCCATCCCTAATTTAGGGCCACTGGTTCCAGGGAAGGGAGAGAGCCAGTGTCGTAAAACAAAACAATATCCATGCCTCACCAGGATTCGACCCCAGACTCATCTTGGACAAATGATCAGAAGCCATTGCTTAGACCACAGCATCAGCTTCAATTTTGAATTTCATCTTCTCATAATATAACTGAATAATTTTCATTTGCATCTGCAAAAAGGGTATATACAAGTGTGAGATATCAGTAAGGAAGAAATGGGTCATGTGAACTGTTGGGTGGAATCTACTGGATGAGTTTGATTTAGCCCATGGTTATCCACTTTTTTCAGCAAATTACTAATCTCACACTGCCCTTTGCTTTCACCTGGGCTTTCACTTGATGTCACATGACATCATCAACAACATAGCCAACCAGCAACAGAAGTTCTACGCAGTACATCATAACTTCTGGATTTTATGCAGCTACGGGGAAAAAAGTACTTTTTAAGGACTTTTCCATATTTTTGGCAAAAAATAAGGACTTCTCAGTACTCTAATAAAGCAAATAAGCACTTTTAAGGAGGGGGAGGGGGGCACAAAATTTTGTGGTTTGCCCCGGGTGCAGAAATGCCTAGATACGCCCCTGTTGCAAGATGCTCTTCAGGAACCACGGCATGCACTGTAACCACAATACTAAAGAGAGCTTGTGGAGTCCATGCCCCATTGCACTGCAGCAGTTATCCGATCATGAGAAGAACCAACATGGTATTAGAGAGGTGTCACAGGGGGTTTTTTTGCCACTTCAGCAGTGTATTTCAGCAACAGTAACAGAATCAAGAGACTAACACGACATATGAATACATTTAATTTCTACAACCATATAAAAAAAAATACAAATTCAGGACTCACAATTAAGTCACAGGTAATGTGAGAAATTCTATGAAAGCAAACTGGTCAAAATAGAACGTACCATTTCCTTGTTTGAGGGCTTCCATCACAATGCGTAGAGGCAAACCAGGTATTTTTACATCTAACTGAAATGAAAAAGGAAAAGCCTCAGTGAATCAAGTAGTATAAAAAATTCTGCAGAAATGTGATTTTCAAAAATGCCTGTGATCAATTTGTCCTTAAAAATTAAATGCAAAATTTTGCAGGTTGTTACAAAATAAATATTTTCACACAAATACATGGGGGGCATATTTCTGACCTCCTGATACTAAATTTTAAAAAAATTGTAAAAACTGTGTAATCATTTCTTTGCCAGCTTAAAATTTCAATATAGTTTGAAATACAAATACTAGTGCTGATAGATTATGAAAATACTTTTCTACTGCTTTGAATTTTCAAGAACAAATTCTTAACACTGTTATCAAAACCTACGGGTAAAAATAAGACAGCGGCTCATGATGGATGTTGGATTATAAAAGGAACCAGAACCACAGAACACAAATTAGCCTCTGGTATTTTAAATCATGACTCCTACAATAACACACAAGTTAGTATGCATGTGTAATACAAATTTTCTTACCTGAAGAGCAGTGATGCCTTTCTTTGTGCCAGCCAACTTGAAATCCATATCACCTAGGTAGTCTTCTATACCCTGTAATAATAACAGCAGAAAATGTATAGGCATGAAATATACTCTATATGCATACATATAAATGAATACATCAATAGAAAATTGAGTAAAACTGTTTGCAGATTACAAATTATCATTACTAAAAATTAATATGCACAACAAAATAAACAAAGCTTTACTAGCAGGAAACTTTGAAGTTTTTCAACCTAGTAAAGTTTGGAAAGATAGTGAAGTCTCATAAATCTGCAATTGGTGTGATAACAAAGAAATTTCAATTTGCTGAATCTTTGCCTGCCAACAAGAGGCTTTATCAAGACTAGTTACATTAGATGAATATAGAACCCATCTGGAGTTTAAAATTAAAATCCAGAGAATAGGTGTATTCAGGGTACACATGCTCTACTGCCAAAGACACAACTCACACACACACACACACACACACACACACACACACAGGTAAATTTCCATTTAGACCATAATATTTTTAAGATCTTCCACAGAAGCCACCTGTTCACTTGGTCATATGTCTTCTCAAAATCTACAAAGGCAGCAAAAGCTTTCTTAAAAATATAAAAATCATCTACAATCAACATATGTAACACAAAAATCTCATTAGTACAGCTCACACTAAAAACTGCTCTGTACATCCCAGACCTTCTCCGATGTCAGGAGAGTTCTTGCATTCAGCCGGATCACCTTTTCCCCTTATACACTGCTGGACAATTGCTAAGGACGGATCATAAACGGCTATATAGCGCATAAAAAAGTAAGTGTGGTTGGATGCCAAGTGAAATAAAATAATGTCAGAATGCCAGGACATTACAAGAAAGACAATTTATTGTGCTCTGAAATCCAGAAGGCTTTGGAACGTGTTCAAGGGACAAACAGGCCATTTTGTGCAGAATACGTAAACGTGGAAAAAAGTCAATTACCGTCCGCAGGCGTTCCGGCGTAAGATGTCAATACGGGATATGGCCACCATGGAGGGCGATGCAAGATTCCACACGTCGTGTCATGCTTTGCACAACATTATCAAGCAGCTGTTGGGGTAATTTATCCCATTCCTCTGTCAGTGCACGGATCAGGGTGTCCTTGTTTATTGGAGGGCATTGGCGACCAGCAAGACTCCTCCCCAAAGCATCCCACACATTTTCAATGGGATTCAGATCTGGAGAACGTGCTGGCCATACGAGGCGTTGAATATCCTCGCTCTCAAGACACTCCTGGACAGCGACTGTTCGATGACATGTTGCGTTGTCGTCCATGAAAATGAATCTATCACCGACAGCACCACGGAACATGCGAACATGAGGTAGCAGAACATCATTAATGTATCGTTGGCCAGTCATAGTCCCAGTTGGAAGCACATAGAGGGACGTACGGCCATTGATCATGATGCCAGCCCATACCATGACACTACATGTCGGATATCGGTCCCTTTCCTGAATGTTTGCTGGACAATATGCAGTACCACTATCACGCCAGATCAGTTGTCGTCGACAATCAGACGATAGACTGTATCTACTCTCATCTGAGAAGAGGACAGCAGACCAGTCGTTATCAGTCCAATTGCGATTTTGATGGCACCATTGCAAACGGGCGGTACGGTGACGTCTGGACAATGGGATGCACACAACAGGACGGCGGGCGTATAGTCCTCCTTCATGCAAACGTCTGGCGACAGTTTTTCGGGAGATCCGCTTGCCAGTAGCAGCCATAAACTGATTTGCTACCTCACTAGCTGTGCTGCGCCGGTGTCTTTTTGTTGATAGCACCATGTACCGATCTTCTGCAAGTGTCGTACTGCAAACACGACCTCCCCCGTGACGTTTGCTACACTCTCCATTTGTTTGAAATGATTTCCAAAGCCTTGAAACAACACTGTGGCTGACGTCGAACTCCCTGACAACATCTGTTATTTTTCGCCCTTCTTAAATCTTGCCAATAATACGGTCACGCGTAAAATGATCTAGGTGATGTCGGGAAGACATACTGAAAATTGCAAGTTCGTCAATTGATTCTTTCCCTTTCAACTTTGCGTTTGAACAACAACGGTCAATACGCGTCAAATCCTTTATATCTCTTATCAGCGCTATGACGTCACGAACAAGTTCGGCAATCCAAAATTTGCATACGCACAACACGTCTTACTGTATCCCACACTTATGCTAATTACCACATTTTCCTGCCTTCCATTTTATGGTTGCTATCGTTGCTATTGTCATCCGTCCTTAGCAATTGTCCGGCAGTGTACAAAGGAACACTGACCGCATCCATTGGATTCTGAAATACAACTCCTAACTCCCAACACAACACAACACAACACAACACAACACAACAGACAGTTTTCAGCTATAAACAATCAGTAATGCACTACCTTGGATAACTTGTTCAACCTGGATCAAAGAAAAAAAAAAATTCAGTTCATCCAAAAATATCTTTTCTTCCTGAAGTTTTAGAAAAACAAGAAACAAATGCTATCAAAATGAATACTTTTCTAAAGATTCACTTTTAGGAGCAATCATAAAATCCTTTATTTGCACAACCATTAAAAATTGCACTGCTATATTACATTTTACCTAAAATCACATTCACACTATTTTTGTTTTGTCTTTTATTGCCATTCAATCATAAAATTGCCTTCACACAAAATTCTTCCACCCGAAATCCTTGCTTTTTAACATGAGAAGAATTTTTGATATCCTGATATCATGCAATGGCTGATGAGGGTAGAAGTCACTACCAAAACGTCCCACCACTTATAATGTTTAACGTAACTTATGCATGATATCAGGAATTCTTCTCGTGTTTTATGTGTTACATGTTTCACTGCCAATTCTTCTCAATATGATTGCTTTTTAATTTTGTTTAAAACCACATATTAAAATAATGCTCACCATTTCATCAAGCATCACTGTCACTCCTCCATCAACATTGCATTCAACTCCCTTCTGGTCTCTTGAGAGAAAAGTTAATACTTTATAGTCTTGTTTAAGACAATTTCACAGTACATGTTGCATTTGACACAATACACTCAATACTATATACAGTCGAATCTTATTTAACATTTCTCACTTATACATTTTTCTCATTTGTACGTAAAATGTCACTGATCCAAAAATTCTGAATTGCTCTTAATGTTAAACTTTCCCTGATTTATTGACAGTATACATTTTTTTTTTTTTCAACTATAAGTTAATTTTACTTGGTCCCTTGAAAAACAAACAGTTTCCACATAATCAGTATGTTGGAGAAGCACTGTGTTTTTCATATCTTAATAACAGCACTGAAAAAATGCAAGCAAATGTTGCGAGCACAATTTGGACCATAAATAAAATAACCATTCTTTATTCGCAGTCCTTAAATGTTAGCAAAATTTTGCATATCTTACCAGTATGTCAGTAAGAAGTCTGTAATCTGCTATTTCATAGGTCTTTGTTTCATCAGGCACACTAATCAAACCAACAGCCACTCCTGCAACAGCTGCTGATATTGGAACACCTGCATCCATCAGAGCCAAGCTCCCGCCACATACAGATGCCATGGAAGATGAACCTAAAAAAGAGAAGCACCATAAATTTCAAATACAAGCTAAAAAAAATGATTTTTATATAATGATGTCACAAATTTATTTCCTGTTTGAAATTTGGTACAATAAATTTATTGCATTTCATTTCTTTTTAATATAATAATTTGTATTACTAATTTTAGCACAATTTATGGATATATCACATGTATGGTAATACACTCATTATTACTATGGCTTAATATGAAGAATGTAAGTGTTGGTATGGATAAAATGTAGTTGGCAGAGACTCAATGAAATTAAAGATGAAGTACCCTGATAATTCAATTTTTGGATGTGTTTATTGGGCCAAATACAAGCAATGTCAATACAAAATGTGGCTGTCTCATGATATAAAATACACTGACATATGGTGGGACATTTGTTACTACATATGCTGGATGTGAATAGACAAAGTCATCGCTCTTTCCATTTTTTTCTTTTATTAACACACAGCAACCAAAAAATTGAAAAATTGCTATTCGGACACTGCTGGGATCATACTCCAGATTTCTCGATAACTAGCCGAGTGTGTTCGCCTTACACTACGGTGGCCAACAATCCACGGCACTATGTGTGTTTATCTGTCAGCATCTGACTTCACAAATCCGTAGAGATGGGCTAAGCCACTGAGACATCTCTATGTGGTGGGGCTTAACGGCACAAGCTATTAAATTATAGCTAATAAATCCAAAGGGCGAGAGTGACAGTGAAAATCTTCCAAATATGTGGAGACAATGTGAATAGATAAAGTCATTGCTCTTTCCATGTTTTTCTTTTATTAACACACAGCAACCAAAAAATTGTTATTCGGACACTGCTGGGATCATACTCCAGATTTCTCGATAACTAGCCGAGTGCGTTCACCTTACACTACGGTGGCCAACAATCCACGGCACTATGTGTGTTTATCTGTCAGCATCTGACTTCACAAATCCGTAGAGATGGGCTAAGCCACTGAGACATCTCTATGTGGTGGGGCTTAACGGCACAAGCTATTAAATTATAGCTAATAAATCCAAAGGGCAAGAGTGACAGTGAAAATCTTTCAAATATGTGGAGACAATGTGAATAGACAAAGTCATTGCTCTTTCCATGTTTTTCTTTAATTAACACACAGCAACCAAAAAATTGTTATCCGGACACCACTGGGAACCTTTCTATATAACTGTGATTTATATGGATTGCAACTGATCATAGTAGTTAATAATGAAATTAGAAGAATATACTCCAACTGTGCCCCTTAAATGCTTTCAGAGATAGCTGATTTTAGTTATGCCATATGTTTTGGCTGCAGTGCAGTAGCTTCCTCCTTTTGCACATTTTACCACCATAAGTTTAAATTTTTCAGCCATGCCCGATATAATGTATTCAAAATTTTGATGCACGAACACTCCCTCTCATGTGGGTGAACAATAATTGGTTTACTATTGTTTCAATTACTGTTTCACACATTAATCACTGCTCATTCTTATTCGTTCGTCTACCAAAAAGCACTTTAAGAAGAAATGAAATGGATCAAAAACACTGCAAATCAATTTGGTTATTCCCATGGTTTAATCAAATTTTTATATTTTAAAATCAAACAGCAACTATACCAATAATAATCCAACTAAGAAGAATGTGCAATTTTGTGGTAGCTTGCCATATATAACACCTGTAAGTGATATACTGAAAAATTAATGCATAAACTACAATCTAGATATTGCTGAAAGAGCTACCGACAACTCATGTTTATTAACATCTAATAGCAATGACAAGTTCATCCTACAAAAAGCAGGTGTTTATACAATACCAACAAAAAACCCAGTAAATAACAAGTCAGACAAACTTTACATGAGAAGCACCAAAAGAAGATTTACAGCAAGACTGAATGAACATTATATAAACTGGTCAAAGAAAGAAGAAAAGACATCACTTATACAGCACTGTAATGCAAATAATGTTGTACCCATTTGGGAAAATGCAAAAATCACAACACAGATTTTGCATAGTCAAATTTTGATGTGAGAAGCTGTTGTCATAGAAAAAACCCAGCCAATAAATTGCAATAATTCATCTCCCTATGAACTTCCATATCCTTAGAGATACCTAATTAATCAAGACCTAAGAAGGAAAGAAATTAATGAAAGAATTTTTAAACATAAAAAGAAAAATGAACTGGTATGACAACAAACTACCGAGGCTAGTGATACTTGATAGCTTGCCCAATAGATAGCGTAATGTTGCTGTCTTACGCGAGCAATGATTAACGTATGAAACAGTAATGCAAATGATTGTAAACCTATTGTTCACTCACATATGTACACCACGTAATTCATTTGGTTACATGTAGTTACCCAAAATATTGTTACGACCTCTCATGTTCACTGCTAGAGAACAATTGAGCCGGTATGTTGGCAAGGCTGAAATAATGCTTTCATGCATTGTTTGTGTGCCTGGAGCTAGTGTGGGGGAAAGGGATGGTTGACCTTGAACTTCAATACATTCCAATCTAAAAGTATTGTATATTACTACTTCCACAAAAGCACTGGCCCTGATGGTAAGTTTTTCTAGTATGTGAATATAAGATGACCAACAGTTTAAGAAGGACTAAATGCAGAAAAATAATCTTATCTTATATTCAGGTAAGTATGATATGTCATACGAGAGAGCAAAAGTTACCATAATAGGTGTCATATTTAAAGCAGCTGGTTGTAGACATTGAGAAACCCTAGTACAAGATGATGGTAGTGCAAAATGATAAGTGATAGAGGTTGTGATACATCAAAGAAATGAAATTTTGCAGTGGAACATGAGAGATGGGGACAAGTAACAGGGAGTCAGCATCTCATTTTAATTTTGTTTTTAAATATTTAATTTTCTCAGAACCTTTTTACTCTCACATATGGGATGTTGTGCCTCACCAGTGTGAACACCCACCTTTAGACATACAAATGTGATATGATAATGAATGAATAACATGAATTAATGGATGAATAACCTGATTATCACATTGTAACAATGGTTGATGTGACAATGTGCAGTCAAAACCTTTTTGCTCTGTGCAATAGGAATTTGAGTGTGATAACTGTTAGTGTCCATACAGGGACACCAGGATTAAAGCCTATGTGATATTCTACAGATTTAAATCTGGCACTTATAAATGAACCCTCTGCCAAACACAATCCCCATTAATTTTTGACAGTGCAGGACTACCCCAATCAAAAATGCCAAAATAGGGAATACTGGTTTATGTCCTGGTAATATCTGTGAGTGCAGATTGCTATATGCTGATGACACAGTCCTGTTGCAGAGAGCAAAAGTGTGCTACAGAGTATGTTGCACCAGATGTATGAAGTTTGTATGAAATTAAAACTGAGTATAAATACAGAAAAACTAAAGTTATCATTTTTGAGTGAGGAACAGTTAGTACTGAATGCAAGATTAGTCTAAATGGCACAGAGATAGACCAAGTGAATGAATTTATGTATTTAGGAAGTACATTTGACAGAGAAAGCAAATTAGAAGGTGAAATCAGTAGGTGAGTGAATTCTTCATTGAACATCACAGCTACCCTAGGAGGGTTTTGTGTGAATGATGGGCTCTTGAAAAGATCCCAAATGGCTATGAAAGTGTAATTGTTCCTAGTCTGATGTACTACAGTGATACCTGGGTACTGAAGAAAAGATGTAGGAGTTTTTAATGTGCTGAAGAGATGTCTTAGTTACGAGGGTTTTGTGGAAAGTCATGTTCTGATCATGTGAGGAATGGAGATGAGTTGCAGATGTGTAATGTGAGGCAGAATATTGTTAGTAAGGTGGAGACAAATATCCTAAGGTGGTTTGGTCATATTGAAAGAATGAGTGGTGAGGTGTTTATTAAGAAAATTGATTCAGTGCGAGTGGCAAGAAAAAAAGGTAGAGGAAAGGCAAAGAAAACACGAGAAGACCAAATTCAGGAATGTCTACATAAGAAAACAAGAAAGATGACACCGAATTTTCGGGTGTAATAAGCACGTCTTTTGAATCCGTTCCGACGCAAATTAAATTCATCAAAGCTATTCAAAGTCAATGGAACCGGTATGGAAAACAATAGTACCTGACGGAAGGAAGAAGTTTTTCAATCGGGTTTTTAATCCCTCAGATATTGCTGTAAACGGAATTGTGAGCTTACGCCCTCTGGTTGCAGACTTGAGCATTAAGAAAAACATGAATTTATATGAGAAACATTTCGCATCGGAAACGCTCTCCAACACCGAAATAATTTTTCAAATCTGACTATTAGAAACAGAGATATCGACAAAAATATGATGTGACTTTACGTCTCCTGGTGGGAAAACAATGCATTATTTTAGGAAGAAAGTATTCTCAAAAGGTTCCTCCATACGAGCGGTATCGGTTCAAGAAAAAAAAATTTGTCGAGTTTTCAGGAGCCCAGATTTTGCTACAAATACGTCAGAAGCAGAAATTAACACTTATGCCCCCTGGTGGCCAAACCATTCTTTAATAAACATTAGAAATTATGTGAAAAATATTTTCCATCAGGTCTTGCAAATATTTTCATTAATACAAATTTTTGAGCTTGAAACTGAACAAAAGCCTAAAGATAAGCATAATTTTCACCTACTTCTACCACAATTTATTTTCAGCCAGTATGCATAAATTAAGTCAAAGAAGCCAACTCAACAAGTGAACAAAATAAAGCAACTTTTACTGTGAATGCAAGAAACTCCATTCCAACTAATTCCCACTGTTTCAGCTCCAGAATATTATACAATCAATTTCAATTTGTTTTCATCAGGTGTACATATTTATACAATAAACCCTTGTCTAATGCAACATGGCCTTTATCCAATTTCGTCTTATATACTCGTACATTCAAAAGTAAACATTAACAATTACTTGATTATGTACTAATCAAATGTAAAACATCTGATTTTATGCAGTCTGTCATGCATACTTTATAGCATATTTTACATATTCAATTCACATATTTTTTCCCTCAAATACTTTCATATATTACACAGTTCCCTTCCTCCTGAACCTTTTTTGCCACTTTTTTTTTTTTAACTCAAAATAAATCACATCACCTTTGATTCCCCTTGCTTATTCTATTACCAGTTATATATATGACCCCCCTCCCCCAGCTTTAGGATATTACCCATAGGTACTACTGAATAAAAATATAAATCACAACAAAATATAAATCCATGTTAACATACCTAAAATGGCAACATAAGTTACTTGGGATTTTAAGTCCCATTTTAAATCTAAAAGTGATAATGAAATAAAGAAAAGTCACATGGCTTGTGACATCTGCTGAGAAAATAGATTCCACATTTTTTTTTTTTTTTTTCGTAGGAATGGAGTGCAACAACGGCTGTCAACATCAGCCTTAACTTTAATGGAAACTGATGCCAAACTTTGAATTAGTATTTTATTTTATTACCAAACTTGATGTTTCATTTCAAAACACAGCTTTTTGTTGATACTTCACTTTTCGTGTGGATTTGCAGAAAACTGTTCTTGAGAAAAATACCATTTAGGCTTGATGAGTTTACTGTATTGACAAGTGAATGTGCAGTTTCAAAACTAAGCTTTCACTTTTGTACTATTAAAGCATTATTTTTTGGAACATGAAATACCATCCTCAACAGTTGTTCTTGTGGCCAGCACTAAGCAAGAAAATTAATTGTCTCACTCTGCAAAAGAACCACACAAAAGTCTCCCCAGTTTTCATCCAGGAGTTTCTTAGCACAGTTGGGAATACACATATTAAAGTTATGGATGACATTTATATTCCATAAAACAGTAATGATACTCTGGAGAAGATTGTTTCTTCATCAATTTCTGTTATGTTTACATTTATAACACTAGTTAAAGTACAAAACACTATTGAAAACTTCATTACATAACTGGTGAAGCTTAAATAGAGCACATTTATTTTTTATTGGTAATAAGTAGATAGAATGCAATGCACGTGTAACAAATAAATGTAGGTTGTAGTAAAACATGCATGTTAAGATACTTAAGAAACACAAACTTTCAACCCAGCTTGGATCCTGATCATCTATAAACATTCAGAGCTAGACTGGTTGCCAGTTTTGGATTTCCAAGTTCTTCATAATGGTTGTTACCAAATGACAGGAGGAATTTCCCAATGATGGAGGTAAAAATCAGGACTATGAGTATTGCAGTTTGAAGAGGTGGATATTTCAGTGCTCTCACAAAAACATAAATCCCTTTTATTGATGAAAGGAGCATTTTTTCGGTATTCTTCTGGAGAGACATTGCTGATGTAGCTGTGAGAGTCAGTAATGCTAAGGAGTAATTAGGTCTACCTTGAGTAATGTGCTCCTTGTGCCCAGCGAAATGTGCTGCCGACATAAGCTGTGCAACCAGCTGAAATGGAAATAGAAATTTTGTACACACCAGGAACATTAAGGTCTTTAACTTTATTGCTGTCCTACAGGATAAGTTTCATGATGGTAGGATTGGATTTGATGTGAATCAAATAACCACAGGATTTGAAAATTTGATGGAACTAGTAGGTAAACTAGTCAAGAAATGGAATACATGCAGCAAATTGAAATTGTCTGTTGATCTTTGAAAAATGGAGAGTAATGGAATTTTTGACTTTGACTTTTTTTACAAGTTTGTCCACCAAACACCACTAGGGAATTGATGATGAACAGTAGTGGGTTTAATATTCTTGTTTCAAGGGCAAGAGAAGCCAACATCACCTACTGTAGATGATGTTGGCACTGAAGTGTGTGAACAACATTTGAAGAAGGTGATTTCACACACTGTAGGCATCAAAAGTGTGTGAAGTGAAAGGTATTTATTACATTGGTAGAAGTAGTTAGGTTTATGAAAAACAGAATATTCAATCTTGCTCCCAATTCTTGAATGGCAAAAATCCATGAAGCTAATGGCATTGTTGACCTCTTCAAGGACAGTAAGATTAATGGAAGTCAAAAGTTCAATGACCTAAGGTGAGCTCAAGTAAATCCTGAAAAGAATGAGGCCATAGAACAAATATGACATCTATGTGTTGAAGCTAGACAGCAAGTTAAAGATGGCACTTAGCATTGATGTATTTTTCAATATGTAGTAAGAAGGTTTCTGAGAGAAGTGATACTGCAGAAGACACCATAGAGACTCCTTCCTTGTTGGAGATAGAACCTCTTCAAAACTGCAATACCAATAATCCTTATTTTATCTCCATCATTTGGAAATCCCTCTTACTGTTTGGCAACAATCATAATGAAGAACTTGGACATCTAAATCTGGCAACCAGTCTAGCTCCAAATGTTTAAAGGTGATCAACACCCAAGCTGGGTCATAAGCTTCTGTGTTTCTTAAGTTTATTAACATAATAATGCATGTTTTACTACAACCTACATTGGTAATAAATGTTTACCCCCATAACAACAAATAAATATAGTTGTTTAGCTGTTGTTAACAACCACACATTTCCCATTCTCTTTACTGTGTACAGTACCTTTCAGATTTGAAGAAACAAATGCAGCTGTAATAAAGATATAAAAGTGATGTAAAAGTGTCAAAATTTGCAGACTTGCCAACCTTAAGAGAAAAAATTTGTAATTTTCTATGAAAATCCTGCAAGCAAACTTTTGTATGTTTGAAATATCAATGGACATAATTTGAAGCACAAATGTTACGTTAATGCATATAAAAAATGTAAAAAAAATTCTGTTAAAAAATATTTAAAAAAATTCTGTTTAGTTATACGTTGATCTTGAGGATAACCCAAATTATGACAGAAAAGGAGATAATCCTCAAAGTTGTCACACTCTCATGCCTAAAGATTAAAACGAAATTTTTTCGCCGTCGAATTTACGATTTCTGAAATTTTTCCTCCATTTTCACACTGAAATACAAATATTTATGGAATAACATGATATATAACAACAATACTGGACAGAGGCAACATCACAGAAAAAAGAAATTATGGTTACGAAAAAAATCTTTATTTCGTTTACTTCCGTTTCTGAAAGACGAAGTACCGTTCCGATACATATTTTTACGAATTGGTAAAATTATTCGATGCGTAGTTTTACGTGCGGAAAAAATTCCCGACACATATTTTTACGCATCGAGAAAAATTCCTGATGCATATTTTTACGCGTTGGTAAAATTTCGATGCGTACTAGACGCATAATTACGTATTTTGGTGAACTCTGGTCAGCACATGACTTGAGCACCCCCGTGGATAGACAGCGCTACCACGCAATGTCACGAAGCCAGCGAGTCAAAGATGACATCATCGCGTGACACAATGCTCATAAGGTCCCGTAGAAAATCTAAGTGGATGGTTGTAGGGGTTGACAGAAGAGAAATCTGCGTCAGTATGTACGGCCAACGCCAAGCCTCTGCTACGTGCCTGCAGCGCCAAAGATAATCAGCGAACAGAAGAGCAAACATCGCTGCCAATGGCAGAATAATAGAACTGCTGACTCAGAGGGGAAAGGTCGGCATCGCTTCTCCGCTAATGAACCGATGCCTAGGAGAACTTCGAACTTTTCCCCTCTTTACTTTTTAATTTACACTACTATAATTATCAAAGTTCTCTGATGCTTCGGAGAACTTCGAACTTTTTCCTCGTTACTTTTTAATTTACGCTACGGAAATCATGATGGAATCCGGCAATATTAATTTATAATATGGAATTCCAGGAAATGTAATGAAATCCGGCAGGCCTGAATTTGGGTTCCAGAAAAAAAATTGAAAACAAAAAGGAAAAATAATCAAAATCAGTTAAGTACTATTTTTGACAATTTCCTTTTGGCCACAATAAAAGAAAAATTACCAGCTTACAGAAGAAATTAAATGCATTAAAAATGCATATGAATGTTACATGTTTTTTTCCTAGGTATTTTACTTTTTTATTTGTTTGATTAGTCATCTATGACTATTGCTGACATTGCAGCTCTTAACAATCAAAATATGAACACAGCAGCATGTTTTTATTTTTACTACATAGTAGCGATTTACGGCTACTGTTCACCTGACAGCTTCTGATGGTCAGGATACCAACAGTTTTGTTTATTTAACTATTTTGGCAGTTTCTTCAAAAATATTATTTAGAATTTAAAAAAAATTTCTACGGCCACAAAATTTCTCACTCTAATTAACGTTATCTTAGGGGCCGCTTTTAAAAGATTATTTTGAACTAAAATAAAAACACTGCTGCCAGCAAAAAATATTAAAGAAATTAATACGTATATAAACTTCAGCAGCAAATTTTCCACATCACAATTTTGGTTACAAGATCAGTTTCATAACATTTTTACTATCTTTTGTTTAGCACTTTCACCCACAATTAATTACCTGTTTTAATTTTTTCTGTAGTTTCATACAAACGACCCTAATGATTAATAAGGTCAAACATTTAAAATAACAAGAGAAAAGCTGTTACCATTTGATTCCAAAACTTCAGAAGTCAAGCGGATTGTGAAAGGGAAATCAGACGGGACAACAGGTCTCAATGACTTCTCTGCAAGAGCTCCATGTCCTAACTCCCTTCTTCCAAAGGCTCCGACACGCCCAGTTTCATTGGTAGCATACGGAGGAAACTATATTCAATAAGAAATAGATAAAGATTTTTTTCATGTAAAATTTTTTTAAAAATAAAAAAAACTCTTTGTTAAGGGCAATAATACTGGGTGTTTCACTAGCTACTTTACCCGGCATTTTTGCAATAACTGGAAGAGGAGTGAAGATACCGTAACAAAATTTGAACTGGACTTACCTTAGGCTAGGAGAAAGGAGATGGCATCACAACATGTGTTGGAAATGGTCACCATTTGCGTCCAGGCAGAGCTGAACACAACGCTCGATATTTTGGAAGGTTCGGGTCAGCATGTCCCGAGGAATTGCCTGAATTTCTTGAATGATGTTGGATTTCAATGTGGTGATGAATCGTGGATTATTGCCGTAAACTCTACCTTTCAGATAGCCCCAGTGAAAGTAATTGAGTGGCGTCAAATCTGGTGACCGCAGAAACCAAAGTCCCTTCAAAATGACTCTGTTCTCAAAAAATAACTCAATTTTGGCCGTGCTGGCACGGGAAGTATGGCATGTTGCTCCATCCTGCTGGAAATATCCAATGGATAATTCCTCGTTGTCCAACTGATTCATGAAGGTCTGAAAATTTTCCACGTAAGTTGCTGTCGAGATGGTTATTTCGAAGAAGATTGGCCCAATAATGTGCCACTGTGACGTCGCACACCAAACACCGACCTTTCCTGGATACAGGTGTTCTTCGTGTGTCATGTGAGGATTGTTAGTTACCCAAAAATGGGAATTTTGGGCATTGACATATCCAGAAAGATGAAACCAGGACTCATCTGTGAACCAACAGTAATCCAGTATGCCAGGATTTTGCAGTAGGAATGTGTGAAACTACTGACAATATGCCACTCTTTTCACATGGTCTGGCGTTTTCAATGCGTGAACAACGCTTACACGATATGGGCGAAGGTTACCTTTTTTGCAGCTCTATAACAAGTGCTTGTGGATAAGCCAGTTTCCTGTGACGCTCACTCGTCCGGCAGGCGATGAGGAGACGCGATACATTAGTGCTGCCACTTTTCTCTGACCACGCCC
Organism: Macrothele yani; assembly: GCA_039090855.1. Lineage (NCBI taxonomy): Eukaryota > Metazoa > Arthropoda > Arachnida > Araneae > Macrothelidae > Macrothele > Macrothele yani. Next base: position 9,137,309 of record CM076994.1, on the reverse strand, counting down.
ACAATGCCGGCACAACTACATGTCGCTTCTGTTTGCTTTCTCACAGCCTAAGGTAAGTCCAGTTCAATTTTGTTTACTATATCTTCATTCCTCTTAGTTATTGCAAAAATGCCGGGTAAAGTAGCGAGTGAAACACCCTGTATCATTTACAAAGGATACTTAAACAAACTGTTACATATGACACAGAAGCAAAATCAAACTGCAATAACATGCACAAGAAACTTAAAGCTATGAAATTACTTAAACCTGTGATTTCAGTGAGCCAGACAGAACAGTGAAATATACTATTCAAAGAAAGACCACTGGTTCCAGAAGCAGAGCTTAGCAAGAGATGGAGATAATAGCATATATAAAGATGACCACAGTCAAGCTCAATGTGATTTTTTTATGAATACAGTTGCTTAGCCCTTAAGGTCTAATACAGAGTGATCATAATTATCCTAAACCCTGAATTAAAAAAATTATTGCATATGCTGTAAGCAAAAGTTCAATCAACTGATGTGGCAACATGAGTCAGCAACTCGTCGAGATCAAACACTGTGAATGTCGAATGCCTGAAGGAAATTGGCAGAGTGCCAGAAATGAATAACCGGTTTCATGTGTTCTATGCAGTTTGCCCACTTTAGCGTCACCATTTGCACAGAGGCATGGGTTTGACGAGGGAGCAGAGAATTTATTTACTTGAAGCTTATTTGCAAACGCAGTCTTACAAACAGTGCACAGAAGAGTTCAAGAAAAATGTCCGCAGCATACTGCGGTAAGTAAATCAACAATACACAGTTTACTTGTACAATTTTGGAAAACTGAAAGTGTTGATGATATGCCTAGAAATGGCCAGCCAAGTGTGTTAACACCAAAAGTGGTAAACGATGTTGAAAAACATTTGCAGCAGTCACCTACAAAATTGTTTCGTCGCTTATCTCACCAAATGAAACTTTCTTACAGCTCAGTACAGAAAGCGATTAAAAGATTGCAGCTTCATGCATACAAAGTGAAAGTTGTCCAAGAACTGAAGGCACCTGATACGCATAAGCGTCTGCTGTATTGCCGTTGGTTTCATAAATTTACTCGATACAACAAAGGCTTATTGAACAATGTTTTCTTTTCAGAATAATGTTTGTTTGTTTTTTCTTGTGGGGATATTTAGAGGACCGTGTTTATGCAAATAACCCGCTAAACCTGCAGTCCTTGAAAACAAACATTATTCAAACTATAGCAGAAATCACACCATCTTTGCCGAAATGCGTTATGAAAAGCATGTGCCGCCACTTGGATATTTGCCTCCAGCAACACAGAGGTCATTTCCAGCACCTTCTTTAGGACAACATCAGTTGCTCAAAAGTTGATGGAAGATGTATCACAGCTGTAAGTAAACTTTATGTATCTGTATAATGCGAATAAAAATTGTTCAAATTAGAGTTCCGGAACTTTTTGATCACCCTGTACAAGACTATACAGCCTCCAAATCTATCTCAACTTAAACAAATAATAAATACTGAACTCCTCACATACAATTAATATGATTAACATAAGAGCAAGACACATTAATTAATCAAATAAATCAAAGTGTGATATCCAACTCATATGCAAATAATTGTATATAATTACAGAAAGTCTCCCACCTCACTGAATTGAATTGAATTGGATTATAGAATAGCCACCTTCATGCCTCATTAAATTAATGCTTGCCAGACATAAGTAAATTAAATTAAGCCTACTGTTCAGAGTATGAGACTCAGGTTTTCATAATACTTATCATTCAGCCTAAGACAATACATATTTTCAACAACTCTATATTCTTCACAGCTTTGACTTTTTAACTTTCCTATGTGAACACCTGTTCCTTCCTACTTTCAAGGCGGTTGGACCTATGACGTCACATCTTCCCCAGTCTTCCAGGGCTCAGTTGAGCTTGCATGCTGGCGACTAAACTTTTTAGTGACCCAGTAATGAGAAGATGCTTTTGAAATTATTGGAGTGTGTGCTTCAAAATTTCAAATCTTTAATTCATGATCCAACAGGAAAGAACCAGAACTGAAAACGAATGCAATACCAAAGACTCTCCTAAGGACTTGATCCCTGACCCCCATACCAGTAAGTGCCTTCACATATTAATGTAACAAGCTGGTGTGCAACTTCCAATATTAGGGCCCCCCACACCAGCTAGATACATCAAGGTTCTCAAATGATGAAGACCTAGGTCCACTTAAGATATTATCTTGGCATGGAAAGATAAATCCATAACCACATCTGGTCAGATGGGCAGCACATGCTAGTTTAAGAGCAACTCCTTTTATATTGATCTTAACGATACGCTCATACATACATTGGTGAGACATGACCTTTCCAATACTGTTACCAGAATCTTACAGTGGGAAGTATGCCCAGTCTTAGCATAAATACTATTACAAACATTCGACGGATGGCGTGCAACCGGTGTGCAATGTCACCAATCAGCCAGGAGGCATGAAGAAGCTAGTGAATTATTGTGCATTCAATCACAGAAGAGATAACGTGTTTCGTGAAGTACTTGCCATAGTATGGGGCGATTATGATAATCGTGTTGCTGTAATCGCACCGCACAAAGTTGGAAAATCAGCTTCCGAGATTTTCAACATGCTGAAGAAGCTGAAAATCAGCCGATTTTTTGTCTGCCAGACCATAAAAAGGTTCCTTAAGACTGGGACCATTGCTGGCTGACTCAGAAAGGGTTGGCTGCATACCATGATGACTGCTTGCCTGGTGAAAGCAGTGGCAGCCTGTATTTGACGAAATCCTATCAGAAAACAATCAATGATGGCTTGTGAGCTGAACATTTCAAGAATGTCGATGTCACACTTGTTGCAGAGTGACATAAGGGTGAGAGCTTACTGGCGGCATACAGCGCACTTCCTCGCCCCATAACTGAAGCAACAGAGGGTGCTAAAAGTGAAACGTTTGCTGCAGTGTTATGCAGACAACCGCCACAGACAGATCTTTTTCTCTGATGAAAAAATTTCACTATTGAAAAGGCTTTCAACCGCCAAAATGACAGGGTGTATGCATCAACTTCACAAGAAGCTCAGGAGAAAGCTCCAAGGATCATGAGGGGCCATCGCCTGCTTCTGTTATGGTTTGGTGGGGAGTCTCCTACAAAGGTACCAAAGAACTTCATTTCTGTGAGAAAGAAGTGAAAACATTTGTCAAAGTCTACCAAAACAGGGTTTGGGAGCCAGTGATCAAAAATGTGAGTTCCAAAACTGACAGTGGAGCTTTCAGCAGGATTCTGCACCTACCAACAAGGCCAAGTCAACCCAGGAGTGGCTTCGGGTGAATTTGCCAGACTTTATTTCTCCAGCTGATTGGCCTTCAAGCAGCCTCAACCCATTGGACTACAAGTTGTGGGCCACACTGAAGGACATGGCCTGTAGAAAGAGACACCCCAGTATTGACAGTTTCAAATGTACTTTAGTGCGGGCAGTAGCAGCTTTCCCTGTGGAGACCCTGGGTAAAGCTATTGATGAGTGGCCACAGAGACTGAAGAACTGTGTGAAGGCAAAGGATGGCATTTTGAAAAGTGATTGATACCATGTATTCACAAGAGTACTACTTACATCATATCACAGGTATATTAAAATAAATTTAAATTTCTTTTGTTACTTCATTGAATACCTGTAACAGTATTTATGGTAAGACTAGGTATGAAGTAATAACAAAATGCTGCAATTAATGTAACAAACACATAATAATACATCTCCACACTTTCATTGCCAAAAACTTGACTCTAGAACATTACAGTGCACAACCACATATTTTAAACATCAGAATTGTGGTGATAATTTTCCATTCAAAGAATCTCAAAATTGATAAAGAAAATAATTTAAAATCGAAGGAAAAAGAATGAAAGAGAGATTATTCTATTATTTTATTTCACATCAGTATGGCACTGCACCTTTGCAGCAAAAGCCTACATAACAGAATCACAAAAAGAAGGATTTTAATCATTTACAAAAAAAAAAAAATATGGAAACGGTAGATAGAGCAGAAATCCTGTGTTGTAACTGCACATTATTAGAAAAGCAGTTACTTTCATTCACAGAATCTTCAGTTTAATAGTGGTCACCTGAATAGTAATTATGGCTTACCTAGACAGAAGACTGAGTCTATTTAGGTGCTGATAACATACCGATTATTTTGTATGACTTCATAATGTTTTTTCAGTGTTTTCCTTAAATGCCGAGCTCAAATGAAATTTAATCCAATTTTTTTCCCGAACTGAATCAAATTAACTGCAGAATTAACATGGCCGAGACATATTTCATGGCACAGTTTTGTGACTAAAACTATATAAATGGTGCACACCATTTTTTGTAGAAATGTTTGTTTCTAGAAAAATAGAAGTTACTGGCAACAGTAAATTCCATTTGCTTTACGCAACCAAAGAACCACAAAATATTAAAGAATGTGAAAAGTGGCTAATTACAGTTTTAGATTTTTCTTAATGTTTTTAGCAAAGGGTGGGTTTGTCTGCTTTTTTCAATTATTTCCTTTTCTTCATCATAACTTCTGACAGAAAACTGAAAATTCATCAAGCCCATAACCACACAGGCATAATCAATCATGACATTAATATTCAAAGGGTATGACACAGACATACTGTTTTGATCTGATTGTCTGAAACACAGCTTGAAGATAAAAATAAATAAAAGTAATCCACTAAGTAATCATAAAACATTAGTTCACAAGCAGTAGATATCCCATAAAACAAATGCAAGAAAAGCACTGAAGTGAGAGAAAAAGAAATTATTCACAACCTAAAAAATGCTGTATACCCAAACTAGCGACTGGTGGCATTCAGAGAATGCAGCATGTGCTGCAGCAGCTCATCTTTCCAGTTTCCATTCTGACTTGTGAGCAGGCACAGCACACAGAGCTGGCAGTGTTTTGTCACCAGAGCAAGAAGTGGTAACACATGCTTTGACAATGGAACTTCTATGTGCTCCTTCTTACTTAAACAAAATATAATTATTTATTTAAAACTGTTTCCAGCAGTAACCCTGGATACTAGCATGCGTTGGACCTGCATACATATCAGAAGCAAATCCCCCAAGAAATAATTCTTCACAACTATATGAAATACAACATATATGAAAATCATTACTGACACATAGTGCCATATTTCCTACTGAATGTGAGTTAGATTCCTGTTCCAGGAGAATGAAATTTTCAAATTTTCTGAAGGATAGCTATGTGGGAAACAGTAAAAAATATGCAACCTACATGTATGTGCCAATCAGTGGCAGGGGTCAAAAAATTGGCTAGTCCGACACCTCAGACAACTGATCTTTGTGACTGAACTAGAAAACATTTTTTATTAGCCCAGGACAGCTATTTAAACATTTGTTTTTCCAAAGCTGTGGTGATCATCTTATCTTTTTAATAAGGTATATGTACAGTTGTTGAACCTTACATAATTTGATGTATAACATTTCTATTTCAGGAACTGTATCTGCTGCGGAGTGGAGTACAAGTGTCATGGGGGGGGGGCTAGAATGAAAAGAGTTATTGATTAAGATTGCCTGCTTTCCACTTTTCCTGAACTGTGGGTGAGAAAAAAACAGCCACTAAGGTTACATGTGGGTGTGCTTTATTGGGAAGGAAGATAAAGAATGTTTTGTCTGATATCATTATTTTGTATAATTGACAATTCCAAAATTAGAGCTTTACTTTATCCTAATTTACTTGGGACTAGATCAAAGTTGGGACTAGGGAATTCTCATTCCAGTTAGTCTGGAACTAAATGGGCAAAAATAATTTTCAACCCCTGATTGGCCCATTTTGGTTGGGGGTGCTTTCATATGAGAAAAAGTTTTATGCAACCAGCACTTCAAAATTCACATATTAATCTGAACATGTGACTGCCTTTTTATCAATGTGTGGAAGTTTTTAGAGTGAATAACACAGCAGGTCTTCTTAATTACTTCAATGCAAATAACTGCAAAACAATTTTAAATACACTGATATACTAACTAATATAATCTTAACTATTCAAACCATAAATATCCACAGCATAAAGGTTCTCTATAAGAAAAAAAACAGTAGTTATGTGTCCCACATGTCATTTATGTGAGATCCACAGACTGAAAGAATCTTTACACTTCATGGTCAGGAGATCAGAAAATCATTGGCAAATACTGTAGTGAGGCACAAATTTCCTGTATATTGTTATTGTGTTTAAATACAACCATATAATACACAGAGAAAACTGAAAGTACTGAGAAAATATAGTACTGATTAATCATCAGCATCATTAAAAATATGTAATTTGCCAAAGAATTTAAAAGCTATGGAGCACATGCAAAAGGAAAAAAGAAAAAGCTAAATGTACTGAGAAAACAAAAATTCAATTCTAAAGAAAAACAGAATTCTTCTGTACACTGATTACAAAACAAAATGGAAAATGTGCTGCAAATGTGATTTTTTTTTTTTTATAAAAACTGATGGGAAAATATAACAGTGTACAACAGAAAGGAGTAAGAATAATTATATCAGTCATTTTAATCTTCTTTCCTGTGCAGTGAAGTATGTGTTCCTTTTGATGAAGGATTTTCTACAACAGGCAAATGCTGTATATATAGGCTATATAAGGTTTGAAAAACAGTTACCATTTGCTGATTAAAATTAATGTTTGTTATGAAATAGAAAAAACATCAAGTAATAGTGCAAGCATAAAAGGGAAAAGAAAAAGTTTCAAGACATAGTTGTAAAAGAAATACTTTCAATATCAAAGTAGTATCAATATGGAAGCAGCAGCACGAATAATGAAAAAAAAATTCTGAAACAGCAAACATAATTAATAAGAGAATTTTAGGAGAAGACGAATACATTTTTATGTATCTATATTATATTTGTCTTGTTTAGCCTATGTTTGTATACACACAGAGATTTTAATTTTAAACTTTTGGTTCCCAAGTTATTCCAGTCTTGTAAGAAAAAACATATTCAACAAGTTCCTGCTTCTCAAACACAAAAAAAAACTTCAAAAGCCTTGATGTTTTTTCAATTATGTACATTTTTATATTTAAAACAAACTAATTCAAATGGAGTGATATCAGTTCAAACACAATGGTAGTAACTTCTCTATTATTAAGGAATAATAGCAAAGTTTTAAAATAGACAGATTCCACTTTATGAGGAAGTTGTATCTGTTTGCATTTATTTTGTAGACTAAATTTTCAAAATAGCTGAATGTTTGCATGCAATTTTTTTTTTAAATAGCTCAACATTTGCATGCAAAAAAAAATGCAAATTTTAGTTCATAGAAAGTATTCTAGTATTAAAAAGTACATATCATTTTTTTATAAATATTTTATTTACATCTTACAAAGCACAACTTTCCAGAGAAAACATAAAGACAATTAATTGCAATACATACCTCATAATGTAACATGAAGTTCTTCTCCTTTATGCCACTGAAAAGAAAATGCATAAATTAATGAACAGCAGCATCAATGTGAAATTGAAAAAAAATTAAACAAACATTATGCCTTAAAACTGACAAAACTAAAGCTTAGCCTCTTCACTCCAGAGGCACTGCTGTTGTTTAGTAGGATTTACATGATCATATTTAATCTAACAGTTAAATTATATTACATGGCCATACACTGAAAGTACAATTAATTATACACCTCCACTTATAATGCAAGAGCCCACCTTTCATTATCACAGCATGGACTTTATCAGGTGTTGGAAATGTTTGAGTGGCATTGCAGTCCATGATTCCAGAATATCTGTCTGCAAAGAGTTGCTGCTGGTAGGTTTCAGACTTGAATGCATCATCCTACAGATGCTCAGTTGGGTTCAGATCCAGAGAGAGGGAGGGGCATTTGAGGACTGCAAACTTATTGGAATGTTCCTAGCTAAACAGGAGTGATGGGACATGGCATTGTCTTGTTGAAAGAAGGCATCCTGCTGTGGGAAATGGATAGCAATGAACAGGTGTAAGTGGCTGGTGAGTAAATAAACATTGCCTTGTGCAGTGATGGTGGACTCAACTAGTACAAGGGGCCCCACATAAACCCACACTGAAACATAACACCACCTCCACTGGCCTGTTAAATGCAGACTTGACAGTTGCTGCTGCAGTCCATGTCTTTGTATGGTCAACACAACACATGAAACCTATCATTGGGATTTTGTTGTTGGGACCTTGATTCATCAGACAAAATAACCTGTTCTCAGTCTTTCGCAGTTCAGTGGTGATCTTCCTTCAAGCCACTGCAGCCTCATAGAGCTGTGATGCACTGTTAACAAGGGTACTCAACATGGGCATCAGCTGCTATATCCCAGTCATGCCATGATATGTTGAATGGTCTTTGAACTATAGGTGCCCCACCACTGAATGATGATGTTTATCCTCTCCACTGTGGCCCTCCATATCAACATTATGATTTAGGGGAAACAGTGCTCAACTTCAATATCAACAGCTTGTTTACGGCCATGTTTTTCCCAGCGGGTGCAGGCTTTGATGCAATTGTGGCACACACATTCAACAGCTGCATGCAGAATTCCCAGATGTTCTGTTGCAGTCACAGAAACGGAACTTACTCACGCAGACTATCTAGCCACAATCAAACTTGTTCAGGTTGCTGCGTTTACACATTATTAAAGTCACAGGTTAAGTATACAACAGGCCTATATGTAGCTCATCTGCGTTTCAGATGGTCACATCATTGTGGCAGGGTAAGTAAGGCTTGTGGATGATAAATTGTGCTTTCAGTGTAGAAGTACAGGCATAATGAATGCAAAAATTCTAAATTTGTTTTCTTTTGTGATTACTTAACTGTACTGCTCAGTTAAATGGTACATTACAATAAAAATTCCTGTGAACACTGGTCATATTTTCAAAGTGAAGGATTGCATATACACAGCAGCGGCTCGTGGCAATTGAAACAGGTGGGGCCAGTAGCCAAAGTCAAACAATGAAATAAAAAAACTGTCATTATTAGGCCAACTATTCAGACCTCCCACCCTACCCCAAAGATTCCTTTACTCTGCCTCTGTTTATCCCCTTGACTCGCAATAATGCCCAAATCAGGCAGGAATGTGTCAACTATTGTATTGCACACACAAAAAAATTCCTCAGAATAGAATGCATAATTATTAACAGAAAAATGTTAAAACTCCTTAAATAAAATTTTTACCTTAAAACATATGAGCATTAATTTATGTTAGTTGTGCTTTGTGTTTCTTCAGATTTCTCAACTGAGGAATAATCACAGGATTCACAGGATAAAAAATGTGGTGAAAAAATAATAACTCCAAATATATGCAGGGAGGGAATGTTTCATGAATTTCATCCCATATAGAATGAGTACAATACTACCATTTGCATTATTTGAAAGGTTTAACCTTTTTTTAAAAGAACTTGTGAAACCAAAAAACATACATGTACTCATGTGCAAATTATACTTACAGGTTTTCTCATTTATTTATTTATTTATTTTTAACATAGAAAATCCTTTCAGTTAAAACTGAAATTAGTTCTGCAAAGCGCTTTGTAAACTTCATACGCTTGGAAACTCAAATTCTTGGGCTGATAAGCACCGAGTTTTTTTAAGTGAAGCTTTTCTACTCAAATTCTTGGGCTGATGAGCACTGTGTTTTTATAAGTGAAGCTCAAACTAAAAATTCTTGGGGTGATAAGCACTGAGTTTTTTTAAGTGAAGCTTTTTTTCCAGATTTAAAGCAAAGAACGGAGATTTTAACAAAATATCCACTCCATTCATTGTAATAGACAAGCAAAAAATTCACGACACAAAGGAACAACACATCACCGAGAGAGACACACACAGAAAAAACAACTAACTGAACTTTGAGCTTGGTCGAGGTAAGCTTCTCTGTCAACCCACGGCACTAAGGAAATGGATACTCTCCTGGCCAATCAAATTAGCAGATCTGGCCCCGTGCTTTTTGCATACGCATTAAGGCAGTGTTTTATGTAGGTCATCATACTGAATGAGACTGGGAGGAAATCGTCTCCTCTTCACTTGCACAGTGATGTTACTGGGGCCTGTTGGAGCTGGCCCCAATAACCTCACACTCTGAACGTGATCTCTTTCCTCAGGGAATAGTTTTTCATTTTTGAAGGAAACTTTTCCCTTAGGTAATGGTTTTTGAAGGGAAAGGTTTATCACCATGTAGTTAAGAGAGAGAATAAGAATCAGGGCAAAAAAAAATATTTTTAAAAATAGAAATTTTTAGGTGGGGCCAGGCCCCTTTGGTCCCTAATGACGAACCGCCCCTGCATGTACATATATTTGGTTTATTTTATCCCAGATTTTTGATGTCAGCATATTACAATCATAAAGCATAATTTACTGGGGTGAACTGCCTACTTTGTATAGCATGATAAAATCAACACAACATGGCTACATTAAGACAAAGCTTTAGTGACAGCAGGATTCATATATTTTTTTCTGGAAATAAAAATATGGACTTTTTAAGGACTCTTGGCAATTTTTTTTTGTTCATTGTTTCCATCATTTGTCACCAAAAAATTACATGTGCTATAAAGTTTAAACTGCTTAAAATATGAATACACAGGTTTTCAAAAGCAAAAGCCTGAGAACCCTAGTGACCAAAGCAGGTGCTCTGGCAACTACAGGGGCTGATTTCAATAAAAGTATCAAAACCTGGCAGCAAAAACAGGAAAATCCACATGATATACATTTGTTTAACTGAACAACATGTACAAATTAAATCATCCTTCCGTATTACATTTTTACAGTGCTGTCTTATCTTTTGACACAACAAGAGTCCCTACAAATGATGGCTGTATGTTATCTAAATTCTTGTTGACTCAGAACTCTAATTGACAGAGTAAAAACAATGAAGCAACAAGGAATGCTTATAGCATAATAAATCGATTTATTTTCACGGTGTAAACTTGTATAACGACTCTCCAAGCTTTCACACTCCACTGGAAAGCTTTCTCAAGGCTCTCTTTTTCTAAGGCAATGTAGAGTATTCATGACCTGGCATATTTAAAATAAGAGTACAATGAAGAAAATTTCCCAGAAGCATGTGAATCATTAAAGTAGCTAATGAAGCCAAGCATTAACAATGGTATGGCTACAAAAAGTGGAAGATTTTTAAAAATGCCAAGAGAGAAATACTCTATAATAATAAGAGTGCAAATATTTTCAGTAGCTCATTGCTCATCATACATCCATCAATTAAAAAAATCTTTAAAATTTGCTTTCATTTAAAAAAGTGTTTTTTTAAATCCATTTATAATCATCCTGGAAGCCACAATAAAGAAAGTTGACACACTGAATTCTAGAGTTAGCCAATGGCAGAATACTTAGAACCATCATTGAAGTCATCCTAAGTACACATTATTTTACCTTCCACTTTTTAATATCATGTCTATAATACAAAGAAATGCAATGTGATTTTCATACAGGGTGAGAAAATTTAACCCATGTGACTGTCCTCTGGAAACCTAGTATCACCAGAAAACTTATGCACCACTGGCAGCAAACAGTAAATTACAACTTGTTTATGTTATCAATATTAGTCTGTAATATAATACAAATGCTGCACTTTATGAAGAGAACATATGTTTAAAAACATATACTAACTGTTCTTTCTGGAGACCAACTACCATGTCAATTGTGAAATAAAGAAATAGAAAACAATAAGTTTTGACTTTAAGAATAAAGGACATATTAAACACTTTCTAAATGAAAGGCTGAGGAATGAAATTTAATATATATGGAGTTCATAAGACTTCTTTCAGCCCCATATGAGCTCTGGATACTTCAAGATCTATGTGCAGATAACTTCAACAGATGAACAGGACAAAGGAACCAGATCCCATGGTACATCAATCAGCAGCATTTCTGTACAATTATTAGGAACTACCCACATAGTCCAATTCTGCATCTGGCTCTTGAAATGGGTTCAGATTAAGCATCACCACATTATGAAAAACTTTAAAAAAGAAATGGGACCAACAGGATATGATATTACTTTGTAGAAGCCAACTACAGGAGAAAGTGACTATACAGAAATTCTTGCACAACTGAAACACCAAATCAAGCATAGTCGATGGTGGTGCAAAGGTACACTTACTGGTTGCTTATCATTATAACCACTTGTCTTCATGAGTGGATGTGTCCCACAGCACATGTGATCAATGCCATCAACTGGTTTAGAATACATACAAATGTAATGGGCAAGACGTGTCAGTATGTCAGTACACAGCCCATGCACAGATGAAGGGGAAAGACTTGTACAGATTTTAACAGGCATGGTCACATCAGTGCAAGGAAGGTAAAGGGCCAGCATCTCCGCCATAACAAAGATGACCGCTATAATTAAAGTGTGGCAAGAATTGCCCAAAGAGGAGCACACATTCACCGAACATACCAAAAAGGGACACCAATGGTTGACACTCAAGATGAATGCCAATTGGCTCATGCTGTCCTGGACAACATAAGGCTCATGATCCTAGTTATAGTTGATAACTAAGGTGTGCAGGAAAATGTTTCTGAGCACACTATCTAGCAGACACTCCTACAGGCGGGCATACAGTTTCAGCAACCCATTCATGTGCCCACGTTGACTGACCGTTATCAAAAGCTCTACCTGCGGTTGGCACAGGAGCACCACAACCGGACATTAGATGATTTGGAAAACCGCCTGGAACAGTAAGTCCAGGTTCTAGATCCAAAATGCCAATGTATGGGTCTATATTCAATCCCATGAGGGTGAACATCTGCAATCAGACTGCTCAGCTGAACAAAAACAGGGCACTGGTATTATAGTATGGTCATTGCTCCCATCAGGTTTAAGAGAAAGCTTTTCTTACAGGGGGAGGAGGAGGTAAGACATGAAATTATGGCCTTTTGAGTTCAAAAGTTCCGCACTTCCAACGCAAATAGTTTCACACTTCCACTCAATTGCTTTCTCATACCTCCATTACAGGAAAGTATAATTCAAAATCGCACTTCCAGTTTTTGACAAAATTTTACTAAAAATGTGAAAACTAAGCAAATTCCCAAAAGCCAACTGCTGTAAATATCCAGTAAAATGTAAAAGTTATGTGAATGTCAACAACACAGCAAACCACAAAAATGCAGAATGAAAATTGAATTGGCAGAGAACAAACAAATATCAGATAGTGAATGTAACAATAGGAAGATGCTTTCATGGTAGGGCTTCAAAAAATTCCCCTCAAGGTAAAACACTCAACAGGCACTTTCTGCAACAGAGCACTGATAACTAATTAAATCTTTATCCCTACAGCATATTCAGAAAGGTCATGGAGTAGGCATGTCTGCATATTGTTTTATATGCCTCTCTCTTCTGTTTCAGAGAATTCTTTTCATGCATAAGAGGGGTCCACCTACACCTCATAGAATAAGTTACTCTGTATCCTGGTTAGCTGCAAGAAATACTCTATGCAACTAACAAAAGTCCTTAAAAAAAGAAAATGCTGAAGTGTATAACTTTTTTTTTTTTTTTTGAGTTACAATTTTCAAAAAATGTATTCACACATTGCATTTTTGTTTTGTATGCCCCTCAGAGCATGAATTTACACCCCTGGTATAACTGTTCTGGGATGGTCAACTGCCCACCCCCACCTCCCACCACCCCCTCCCCGGCCCCACTGCTCCAGTAGCTATGAACCTGGTTCTCATTGACATGAATGGGTTCCCTGATCTACATTAAACACACCCTCACTGCCAGATACTATCTATATACTCCTTTGGACTAAGTGTTGCCCTACATGGTGACTGACTGTATCCAGACATGAATGGGTTCCCTCATCTCCATTGAACACACCCTCACTCCCAGATACTATTTATATACGTCTTTGGACTAAGTGTTGCCCTACATGGTGACTGACTGTGTATCCAGAAATGAATGGGTTCCCTCATCTCCATTAAACACACCCTCACTGCCAGATATAATGTCTATATACTCCTTCAGAGTAAGTGTTGCCCTACATGTGACTGTGTATCCAGAAATGGGACTCCTTCAGCAGGACAACACTATGTGTCACAAAGCCAGAATTGTGCAGAAATGGTTCAAGGATTACATCTAAACATTCTCTTACACTTTCCTGTATGCCATCAAACATTTGTGGGATGCAGTGGAATGCAGCAGTCACTGATCCACTCCAGCCAGTAGCAGATGCAGCAGGGAGTGACTGGGGTGATCCTCCTCCCCCTCCAAAACAGACTTTTTCTTTTTAAATGGAAAAGATTATAAATAATTAATGTATTTATTTAATTAACAAACAGGAACCATACACCAACTATACTCAAAATAGTATAACTATACTAGTGATACGAATTTCTCGGCGTAAAATAAAAAATCAAAGTTTCCAAGCCTTCGCACATCAACCAGATGGCTTTCTCATGGAAAGACAGTTTGAGAAATCCGTACCACTAGAATAGTTATACTATTTTGAGTAATGTATTTGATTTTTGTAAAATTATTGTAAGAAACGCACCTAGATTTTTGCAAAAGATTTTATAACAATTAAAATCTGCTGTGAATTTGGAGATAAATGTTCTGTTCTAGCTTCAGCATGTGAGACAGAAAAAGAGAGCAGAAAGAAAAACGAAACTATTTTCAGAAACAGGGGAAGCTGAGAGCAGAAGGGAGAAGAGATTTTGATTGATCCTGGAAAGCAATCAATGTGCTTTGTTTAATGTAATATTTCCACACCCTTTTGTGAGAAAATTCTCAGTAAGACAATGGATGATGCAGGAATGAGTTGATGAGGTGAAGTAAATGGAAGTTTCTTTCTAAAGAAGTATGAGTCATACATTGTGATAGAATAAACATATATTTTAAAGAAGACTTACTGGGTTATATTTTGCTCAAGAATGAATCAATGACTCAAGCTGAAAAATGTTCTACTAAATTAAACCATTCGAACAGAAGGGCTCATATTTATTTTGAAAGATTCTATCCACTCTTGGCATCTAAAAAGCACAAAGCTTGTTTCCTCACAAAGCAAGCAACTAAAAACCAGGAAAATAGTGCTAATTTTTTTGGTTGTTTTTCCCACTTCGTGATTTAAAAATTTATTCCCACTTTGTGATTTAAAAATTTATCAAGAATTCTTTCATGGAAAAAGTTTTTATAAAGCCATAGGTGATACCAGGGAGAGGCATTTCTGCCAGTTAGTTAGTTAGTGAGTCCCTTCCACAAAGTCTCTCTATCAGTCGTTTTTTTTTACCACAACACCCCCCCCCCCGCCCCCTTCCCCTCCTAAGGTAAGATTTTGGATCCACTCCTGACTCCAGCACATCATTATAAGATATTTAGTACCATTAGCTGTAACACTGCTACATTAATGTATGCATTATTTACGCAGTATAATAACTATATATATATACATGGTTGCCAACTTTTCAAGAACAGCTTGAGAAACATCCATGGAAATTTTGAGGAGCATTTTTTCCTTACTTGAGAAGCAGTTATAAAAATATGTGCAAGAAATATTCGAAATGTTTGGAATTAACAATCATTTCTATTAAGCCAGTGTAATTTATTTTTCACTTACCTGTACATCATTTTAGAGATAAATATGTGGCTTTTTTTGCCTTCTGCAGTACTACATTTGTGAACACAGTCTGATAGCAGACACTTCTTTCAGCTTTAGCAGAACATTTTTCAATTAGCAATGCTATTAAAGCAGAAATTTCTAGCTAGGCTACTTTTAACAGCTGCATCCAGTTCTGCAGATTGTTTTTTAAAGATATTTTGCTGGCTGGTTAGCGACCGCTTCAGAGATTTTATTTTCTGCTCGCGTTCCTGACCTTGCATGACGAAGTCCTTATGCTGTGTTTCATGATGCCTCTTCACGTTGAATTTTTTTGGTACTGCTATTGAAGCATTGCAAGAGACAAATAAGTGAATTGTTTTGTTGTACAAAACAATATTTATATGCCCAATCCTCTTGAAACTGGCAATTTTTGGAATCCATCTTGTGTTTTTTATCAAGCGCCAGGATTATTGTTTCCAAACTACAATGTGTTCCAACACTCATTGCCGACGATATGTAAGCACGATAATGATATGTAAACACGATAACGATATTATTTGCATAACGATAGAAAAAATGATTTAAAACATTTCCTCGTAAGAAATTTTTTATTTTTTTTATTTTTTGCTATGGCAATAACGATATTGGTATTGTTATCGGAGATTTCTCACAAGGAAATATCAATCCGACGCCGCGTTGGAGATACAGGTTTGCTCCGGCCGCCAACCTTTTTCACTGCCTTGCCGCCGCAGCTATTTAATCGGCGTGCCGATTCGCACAATGAAGTGCTGGGAAATCGTCAAAATCCCAAGAAATCCGACATTGATGCTTCAAACAGTCGCTAATCAAAAATTTTACGTCGATTTTTACACGAACGGCACTATCGATAATCGCTAGTCAAGGTCATGCTGCGGCGCCGTTGACAAAATCTAGCTGGCACGCCGCCACCGAAAAAAATATGTTTTTTGCTTCGGCACAAACCTCTAGTTGGAGATCACGACACCATTTCAAACCACTTCCAAACTTTCCGCAGGCCCGCGGCTTTGCATCTCTGGCAATAAGACAGGAAAAATCTCCAATCTTTTTTTTTTTTTTGCTTAATGCTCAATTAAGAGGATTTTACGTATTTTATGGATTATGACTCGATTTCCAGAGCAAAAGAACAACTTCGCGGAGCTGCAGAGTTTTAGTGTTTTCCCAGAGAAACTCCGCAAAATTCGGAGCAGTTGGCAACCCTGTATAGTTTGCAAAAAAATTTAAGTTTATTTCACCATTAATAAATTTGTTACTCGTGTTTAATACACAAAGATGTAGCCATAAGTTTCTGTGATATATACGCATTGATTGGTATCATTGCTTGCAAATCCAATCAAATCAAGTTTTCGTTACACCCCATTGCTTGATGTTGAACTTCCCACTTCACATTGCTGTTGTCATCGTCCAAGTTGATCAACATAATTTAGTAATACTAAATGAAAGTAACAGTTATTAATGGTGAAATAAACTTAATAATTTTTACAAATTATACGAGGGTTGTACCAAAAGTAATGCAAAAGTGGGAATAACTTTTTTATTAACTGACAGAGGTTCTTCAAATTGCATATCCTGGTAACATAACTCTTTCTCTTTAGTAAGCCTTCTTCTTCATTGCAGATTTGAAGGAGAGAAGTCTGCTCTGATCTGCTGGAAGCGTTTGAAGCCAACGAAGACACATTTTTTCCTAATCTGTTGACAGGGGATGAAATGTGGAGGTATCTTTACGATCCGGAAATGAAAAATCAATCCATGGAATGGTGTCACTCACACCTCTTCGCCAAGGCCTAAGACATTCAGGAGACAGCGATCAGCACAGAAAGTCATGATGACCATTTTTGGGGGGTTACAGAATTGTCATTCTCATTGATTTTCTGGAACGTGGCCATACCATGACCAGCGAGTGGTACACAGAGACACTCCAGAAGCTTAGAGAAGTTATAAGGAGGAAGAGACTGAACAAGAATCTGAAAAGGATCCGTATTCACCATAACAATGCGAGACCGCACACATCTTTGGCAACAAATCAGGTGATCAGAAAACTAGGCTGGTCGGTAGTCCCCCGTCCACTGTACAGCCCAAATCTGGGAACCTCTGCCTTCCACCTGTTTCGTCCAATGAAGGACAATCTCCGGGGACAACGATTTGACAATACAGATGAGGTAAAAGTGGCTGCGAAGAAGTGGGTGCAACAGTCCACACCTGAATTTTTTCAAAGAGGATTTGAGAGTTGATTTTAATGATGGCACAAATGCATCGCTTGTGATGGAGACTATGTTGAGTAGTACCTTTGTATAGAGAAAGAGTTACTCTACCAACATGTGCAATTTGAACAACCTCTGTAAATTAATAAAAAAGTTATGCCCACTTTTGCATTACTTTCAGTACAACCCTTGTACATAAGCCAGCCAGCACATCATTATTTCCAGGTGGTACAGAATACCTAAGAACACTTTTCACAGCTTAGTGGAGTTGATTCCATGCCAGGTGTGGTAAAAGGCAAACAAACATGCTATTAGATAAGTGGCCATAAAATTATCACAAGTGGGCCCCAGAAACAGTGCTGTGTAATATAAATCATATCAGCATTAAAAAATGCTATTTCAATGGTGTGAGACTGATGTGACAACAACACGATCAATAAGTTGTCATAACTAGAAATTGTCAAACAGATGAAATTCATGGGATATTGCTCAAAACATGATTATCTTGTTCTTGGCATTATAATTAATTCAGCCATAATTTAGAGTAATATCAAGGGTATTGTCACAGCAGCATTCCAACTTAGTTTTCTTTTGTAGAATATACTGCAATCTTGTTTAGACTTTTGGAGTAGCTGTGTGTAAATGCAGAAGAATCTTGATCAACATAATGAAAACATTCAATGTTAGTTACCTAGTTATCACAGATATGGGATCCATCCGTAGAGCAGAGTCTAGTGAATCAAAGGTAACAGTACACAAAACCTGCAAAGAAAAAGAAATTACTTCATTAAATCTATTTAGAACAATGAATTCTTACATCAAATGCAATCTGTCATTGAATTAGTGCATGAACACTTAAATTCGGATTTCATTCCTTTCTACCCACATATACCATGAACTGTTTTTCTAGCCCATTGGGTCAAGAAGGCTGGTTATTTACCCAGCATAAGCGCTGAACACACACCAGAGTTCCATATTCCCAGTCAAAATGCCACCGGTATAGATCAGGTCAAGAAAACTCTTACTGTTACAGAAGTTAATGTGGCATTACTATGCACTATATGGTGCAGATCACCATGTCTTAACTTAATGCAACAAAAATTTAGGAAAAGTTTCAAGAAATATTCACTCACTATATTACCATTTCATACAACCACAGCAAAATCAGTCAGACAACAATGACATGTAACACTAATATCAAAAAAGTATATGAATTCATCATTCATTATTGCATCACATATTTATGTCCAGAATTAGGTGTTCAAGTTGATGAGGCATACAAAAAAAATATTGATCATGACAAAAAAGTAATAATAATAATGCCAAATTGCCTACAATCATTTTCCATCTCTCACATTCCACTGCAGTTTTCTCCTCTAACAAATCACTTCATCTATCACTTATGGCCAAATCTACGCCATCAATCCATCCTATTCTAGTCTTACCCCTGATCTGTGACTAGCTGCTTTAGAATGCACCAATTTTCTCTAACTCTCTTTTTCCAAAACACCATTTGCTATGTTTGAGGCCCATATCCTTCAATCAGGCTTTGAAACCTCTGCATTCATTTATTTACTGTCACAATGAATTTCTTTGAAACTGATTACACAGCATTTTCTGAAACAGTCCAGTCATCTGTTAGATGTGTGAAAATCATCCTTTCTAAGTTTTCAAACAAACATTTCATCATGTACTTGTAACATAGGTCCAGACATAGAAAAATTTCACGACTCAACATGGAATCTTGAAAATTTTCATTTTTCTGCTCATTACCAGTCTTGAGCGTTTTTCTTTTAGTGTATCATTTACATTCAACCACACATCTGTTATGAGGGGGAGCTAAAAGTTCATCCCGCTTTGTTGAGCTATATATAATGTTGAGCCCTCATTCCGAACAAAACAAACAACACCATTAACTAGGTACTGTGGTGACATGGAACATGCGAGGCTGATGACATGCATTTGGGACAGAGCGACATTACGTCATCAGGTGAGCAGAAGATGGAAGTCAATAAATGTCCTGCTCCGGCACTTCTATACCATTATTAGAAAAACAGTTAAACATGGCAGCAGCAGCCAGAAAAATTTGTGCACTTAAAGACAAAGAAACAGTGGACAGCAGCACTACACAAAAATGTTTCTAGCATTTCAATGCTGAGGCCACCAGTCTTGAAGACAGGATGAGGACAGGATGCCCAACAACCACCAACACTGACACCCTGGTTGAAGCTGTAACAGTGAGCCATGGTACCAGTACACAACAACTGGCAGCTCAGGTGGGATCTTCCTAATCCACCATTGTGACAATTGGCAGGTGGGGTGGAGCTTTTCCAATTCCCCACTGTGACAATTGGCAGTTGAGGTGGGGTCTTCCCAATCTACCATTGTGATAATTTGCAGCTGAGGTGGGGTCTTCCAAATCCACCATCGTGATGATTGGCAGTTGAGGTGGGGTCTTCACAGTCTACCATCATGACAATTGGCAGCTGAGGTGGGGTCTTCCCAGTCCACCATCATGACAATTGGCAGTTGAGGTGGGGTCTTCCCAGTCTACTATCGTGACAATTGGCAGCTGAGGTGGGGTCTCCCCAATCCACCACCGTGACAATTGGCAGCTGAGGTGGAGTCTTCCCAATCCACCATCGTGACAATTGGCAGTTGAGGTGGGGTCTTTCCAGTCTACCATCATGACAATTGGCAGTTGAGGTGCGGTCTTCCCAATCCACCATCGTTCATCACCTGTACCAGCTTGGTTTCTCCTCCAGAAAATATTGAATGGTTCCCAATGAACTGACACCCCATCATATGGAACAATGTGTTGCTCTCTGTTGCAAATACTGTCAAATCCACAGGGTGATAGGTTTTGGCATTATATCATCACAGGTGATAAAAAGTGGATATTCCTACATTATCATACCACGGGAACCCGCTGAGGCCACACCAGGAAGCAGAGCTAGTAGCGCAAAGAGGGCAGTTCAAGGGGGAAGCCATACTGTACATTTGGTGGAATTGTAAGGGTCATATGAACTGAGAACTCACACTAGAAGGTCATGCTGTGGACAGGAACCTCTATCCTGAACAACTGAAGTAAGTCTATGATGTTCAGCAACACTACCCAGTGCTCATCAATAGGAAGCAGGTGTTATTGCTAGTGGGTAATGCCCCAAGTCACACCTACAGAGTGGTCTATGATGCTCTGTGCCAATGCTACCCAGTGCTCATCAATAGGAAGCAGGCATTGCTGCAAGTGGATAATGCCCCAAGTCACATCTCCAGAGTGGACTACGATGCTCTGTGCCAATGATACCCAGTGCTCATCAATAGGAAGCAGGCATTGCTGCAAGTGAGTAATGATCCAAATCACTCCTCCAGAATGGTCTGTGGGAAGTTACAGAAATCCTACCCCAACCCATCCTCCATGCAGTCTGGATCTTGCCCCATCCAACTATCACCTGTTTCCAACAAGGACAGCACTTTACTTCAGTGGTGGATGCGGGATCTAGCATCAGAGAATTTCTATCCCCAAAACCTGCTGAGTGGTGCAGCCATGGGATTGTGGCTCTGGTGGAACACTAACACAGGACTACAAGAAAACAATGGCTTGTACTTTTTAAAACAAGGGGAGCATGTATAGCTTTCTTTCATCATTAAACAATTTAGTTACAAACAGAAAGAACTTTTGATTCACTCTGGTATTTTGTCTTTCTTTTTCATAAAACTTCTTTTAATTTGATGACCTTAATTTTGTTGAAATCTAGTACATGCTTCGTGCATAATGACATGACAGAAAAAGTATGAAACTATCTCACACACAGAAGCATGGAATCACTAAAGTTGAAGCAGAACATACTGCAGCACAGAATTTTTAAGGCGGCAAACAGAACAGCCATTATTTTGCTTACTGTTTGACATGTAACTTAACATCAGAAAACTTTAAAATTACATAGCTGATTGGAAGATGCGGGTTTGATTCTCACTCCAGAAAGATGCAATTTTCAGGTTTTCTGATGTTAAGTTACATGTAGAGCAGTAAGCATTGCAATACCTATTCTCTGTTTACTACCTTAAAATCCTATAGTAGTCCCATGTATTTGTGAAGAATACACCACACTGCAGCACAATATCAGCTGAAATAATATGCCAATCACTACCTTATGATTCTAAAGCAATATCCCTCAACCCTGAGTTCCCATGCTTTACTAGGATACCAATGAGTTCATCCAGAATGTCTTACAAGCTGAGTTGAATTTAATTTTGTGGCCATACATATGTCATGAGTGTTGCCTTTGAACAGCTTTAAGAAGTAAGAAACAAAACTATTCTCAATGCATATGTTGCAAGAAAATGTTACAGAGGCAAAGAATAGACTCAGTTGTGATTGTGTAAGGTCAGCTCGGCATCTGCTTAATGAGTTTGAGGGCCAGTTCTCTTTGTAAACATTAGTAACCTGGTCTTGAAGAAGCCTGCTCATTTCTTGTTGACTCCTAACTAAAAAGATACAATAGTGACATATGTGTTCTGTAGGTTAATATTCCTTTCTAAGCAAAGAAAGAAGCTCAGAAAGCAAATTTTCCATGCTTTTCTTATGGGTGATGATGAGATTGGTACCCTTTCTATATCAGTTGCATAATCTCTGAAGAGTAGAAAAGCTTTATACAGGGCATCACAAATAGTAGGATCATTTCCTTCATCCTATGTCTGATGAGTGCAATGAATGTTTCCTCAGAAAGGGCTGATATGCTTTAAAAATGATTGAAGCTATGAACTTTCCATTACAACAGGTTTTTGTAGGTAAAAGATGTGAAATATAGAATTTATTTTCACATCTGATAGGTTCTGCCCCCACAAAGAGTACAAAACATGAAACTTCCTATACTTGCCAGGGCCAGAACATATTTCCATCTTGAACGGGTTTACACTTGATACAGTGTCCAGTTTAAGCAGGTTTCCATTTCATACAGTGTCCAGTTTAAGCAGGTTTCACTGTATTTACATTTTTGCATCTAAAAGGAGGAGGAGGAGGAGGAGAGGCCAGAAATGCCCATTTAGCTTTCAAATTTACAACTGTATTAAAACAAATAAAATTTGTGAAGTACCAAGTTAAAACCAAAATTTAGTAAAGCGTTTACCTAAATGGCACAGTGATTGACCAGATGAATGAGTTTGTGCATTTAGGAAGCACATTCGACTGAGAGAACAAATTGGATGGTGAAATTAGTAGGCGAGTGAATTCTTCATTGAAAGTCATAGCTGCCTTGGAAAGTGTAATTGTTCCTACTCTGATGTATGGCAGTGAAACCTGGGTACTACAGAAGAAGCATAGGAGTTGTTTGTGTATTGGAGAAATGCGTTACTTACGAAGGGGGGGGTCTGGCAAGATGTGTTGCAGTTGTGTAATGTGAAGCAAAATGTTGTTAGCAAGGTGGAGACTAATATGCTTTGGTGGTTTGCGCATGTTGAAAGAACGAGTGATGATATACTTACTAAGAAATTTTTTTTAGCCCAAGCGGCAGGAAGAAAAGGCAGAGGAAGGCCAAGTAAGTCATGGGAGGATCAGATTCAGGAGTGTCTGCATGAGAAAAAGATCATGAGTATGAAGTATAGAAGATCTTGTGTGCATCGTGTGATGGATGTCAGTGAAGCCCGAGTTGTATTTCAAGATCACTGTAAATAGAGATGTGTGATACGGCAACAGTAAGTAAATAATCAGTTACATATTATCTGGTGGTTTGTTTTTCTTTGTGGAGCTAACCTCTGAATCCCAGAGAACAGCTTAGTGATATGTATGTATGTATTTACCTGAGTCTGACCTCGCTGGAAAAGAGCTGATCCATGTAAAGGTTTGTACATGTCCACAGCACAACGGATGTCCCTTAGGTCAGTCAATTCGCGACCATCACACCTGCAACAAAAATTAAAACTCTGTACATTTGTGTACTTAGAAGCAAAGACATAAAACAAAAGATCACATTTTGCAAAAAAGAAGTTAAAAGAATCATTCAAAAGTTTGCATGCTAACTAATTCTTTTCATATTGTAACCTTATACAAAGTCCTGAAGAATACCATAGCTATTTAGCTAGAAGTGTTGAAAAAGTTTCCAAACTTTTATAATAGCTAACATGCCACACTGATGTGTTGTAGGTGGCATTGTGCAGCAGTGACCTTGGTAAGTAGCCTCTTGTTTACCATGTTTTTCTATTGTGACTAGTCATCGAGCTGCAACATTTTGTTTTAAGAGTTTGTTGTGCATCTTCTGTGATAGTCAAAATGAATGAGTTTCAAAAGCAGCGTATTAACATCAAATTTTGTGTCAAACTTGGAAAAATATTTACAGAGACTTCTGAAATGATGAAACAAGTTTATGATCAGCACTTGGACTGTATGCAGTGTTATGAATGGTTTAAGCAATTCAAATGATAGACAGTCAACTGATGATGATCCCCTTTCAGGGTGGCCCTTGACAAAAACTGAAGACACTCATGGGACCCAAGTTTGCAAAATCATACATTCAAGTTGTTGATTGACTGTTTGAGAAATCTCAAACGATTGCAACATTTCAATTGGATCTCGTCATTACATTTTGACCGAAAAATTGGAAATGCTTCGAATTGCTGCAAAGTTTGTCCCACGTCTGCTGACTTAGGATCAGAAGGACAATCTGCGTTGCAGTCTGTCAAGAACTTTTGGACTGCAGAAAAGAGGGCGAAAATTTCATGAAAAGAATTATCACTGGTGATGAGATGTGGGTTTATAGCTGCAATGTCAAGACGAAAATCCAGTCTTCACAGTGCAGTGTTCCCACTCATTTTCTCCCAAAAAATATAAGTGCTTTTTAAGGACTTTTAAGCACCCTACATAAAAAAATTTAAGGATCTCAACAAATTGCACATTTAAAAAATAACATATATACAAATATACTTTTACACATAACTTAACTATACAAACTAAAGTCTGTTGATGGAATAAATTAGAATTTATGCAATTTAAAAGACAGGTCTGTTGGTCAAATCAGTTTCATATGAGAGAATAATCACATATGCAACAAAAATAATGTAAATCATTAAACTGTAGTTAAAAGTTACACAATCTAGATTTGGATATTGTATATAATTATTTCATGGCTTTGGCTTGAGTTTTAAAACCAAAGTCAAAATTACAAAGTCAAAGTCAAGTTCGGCACAGTGACTGATGGGAACTCCAACTGCCCCATGGCTCTCCCACAGGATTTCTGCCGACGCCAGAAATCCTGTGGGAGAGCACGCGGTCGTTGGAGCTCTCATCAGTGACTGTGGCGAACTTGACATAGATCTTACAATGCTGCTGGTTGGCAATCAACATAGCCAACCAGCAGCATTGTAACATCTGCTTTTCATGCAGGCAATTAGCAAAGAAAAATAAGTACTTTTTATACATTTTGGGGAATTTCTGGCAACAATTAAGGACTTTCAAGCACTCTAAAAATTAAAGTGCTTTAAGGATTTATAAGAACCATGGGAACCTTGCAGTGGGTTGAAAAATTTTCAACAAGACTAGAAAAAATGCAAAAAGTCAACAACCACAGAATAAAAACAAGCTCTTAAACAAAGTGATGCAGCAGGATGACTAATCACAATAGAAAGATTTGGTAAATGACAGGTTACTTGCCAAGGTCACTGCCATGCAGCTCCACCTACCGCACATTGATGTAACATCGTGTCAGAGCGCTATTAAAAAGTTTTGGAACTTTTGGAACAGACCTTGTATATTTCTACTAAAAATTTTTGGATAAAAAGGTCTATAGTCTTCAACAAATTACACTAAAAACTTAATCTGCAAAGCATGTGGTGGATATATTAATTATCATGTGATACTCTCTAACGTACCCATGACTCTACATGACATCAAGATGTTTGTAATGTTAGACTATCCCTCGTGTTCATGTTTCCCAAACTTAAAATATTCTTGTGCATTTCTGGGACCTCCCAAATTTTATAAATGACAGCACGGTGCTGTCCCTTGCATCAATGTCTCCTAAACTTGAAACACTGTCCTTTTAAAAAAAAAAAACTTCATCATTATTGTCGTATCTTGTCTCTCGGTGTCATATGCAATTTTATGATTGCCTGGGATGAACTTGATGGAGATAATACCAGAAGGTACTGGCCGCCCCGGTGGCGCAGTGGTCTAAGCGATGGCCTCTGATCATTTGTCCGTAAGGGGTCCGGGTTCGAATCCCGTTGAGGCATGGATGTTGTGTTTGTCTTACGGCACTGGCTCTCTCCCTTCCCTGGAACCAGTGACCCTAAATTAGGGATGGGCGACTGCTTCTTATAGCCCATTGAGTTGCTCACGGTGGTCGTTAAACCTTCAATCAAAAAAAAAAAAAAAAAGGTACTGGGGATCTACTAGCTTCCCACATTTCTTTTTAATCTAGTGCACAAAGAGTTTTGATTCAAAACTTAAGGGTGTTTTTTCTTTCTAAAGTAACTAAAAAGACAGATACACATTTTTAAGATATGTCCTATTCCACCTCTTGTTCAATGTTTAGGAATTTAAATACTGTCTTAATAACAAACATTTTCAAATCATACCCAGTTTTGTTTTGTTTTCCATTTTGAATTCCAAAATTAAGCTCATACTTCAAAATATGTATAATGTACAAAAAACACAATAAATGCCCAGAAGTTGATGCATTATGATATTATCAGTTACACACAAAATAATAGTCTCAGAATTAAAGCTTACATAAGCATCTAACATAAGAGCAGCTGTCTAATGCAAGGACTGAAATTGCATGTGAGATAGCAAAACAAGAATATCTGGTTCCTGTTTGGTAAGCTTAATATGATAATGTCATTGTCATCATCATTGTCAACCATTATCAATCCACTGCTGGATGAAGGTCTGTCTCACCAAGTTTCTTCCACAACAGTCTGTCTTGTGCCAGTCTCTTCCAGGTTACTCCAGCATACTTTCGAATTTCATCCATCCATCTCCCATGTGGTATTCTTCTGGGTCTTTTCCTGTCCCTTGGAATCCAGTCTAGAATTTTGGTTGTCCATCGATGGTCTGTCCTTCTGGCATTAATATAATAATGTAAAAACAAGAATTTCTAGTTCATGTTTGGTAAGCTTAATATAACAATGCAGCTCTAGGTTAAACATATTTTTTTGTTTATTTTGACAATAATCAGCACCAAGAATCCCAGTTAATACATGCATGCAGTGGAACAGGCAGAAGAAAGTCAAGTGCTTTGTTTCACAGGGCTGTGCACTTGAAACTAATTCATACACAAGTATGTTTTCATGAAATCACCAGAAATGAGTTCCAAAAGCTGTTCTCAGTATCAGAGGATATGCAACGATGTTCAGAGACTGACTAGCAGCCCTTGCGAATATCGGTAGCCAATCACCAAATGGCGACCAGATATTTTTGTAGTGGCTAGTAAATTTTTTAATATAGTAGCCAATGATGGCCAGTAAAAGGAACAGCAAGTTCTACAACTTGCAATATATATTGTTTTTGGTCTTCATTCTCAGTTTTTTTATTATTGGAGGTTTAACGACCACCATGAGCAACTTAATGGGCTGTAAGCAGTCACCCATCCCTAATTTAGGGCCACCGGTTCCAGGGAAGGGAAAGAGCGAATGCGGTAAGAAAAACACAACAACCATGCATGCCTCACTGGGATTCGAACCCGGACCCATCTCGGACGAATGATCAGAAGCCATAGCTTAGACCACTGCGCCACCGGGCTGAACATTTCAGGATCAAAATCTAAATAATCTTTTTCGGATGTTAAGGCAATTAACGAAATTCATAGTGTTTTTTGTCACAAAATCTTCAATCTTCGTATCACCAGAAATGTTGCCACTCAGCTTGATGCATTTAAGAGGTTTGTCGACCCTATTCTTTTCATTAAGGGACCAAAGCATAGCCTTTTTTGGACTTGTAGGCACGTTTTGTACACTTGTAGACACGTTTTGTTTTCCTTTTGCAAATTTTTTTTCAGCTTGAACCACTTTTCATGAAGTTTCTCCAATTTATTGATACAATCCTGTTCATGGCGAATGGGAATACTGGCCTTTTCTCAAAACATTGCAGTTTCCTTAACAACAGCCCTACAACTCTCACGAATTGTCTTCTTCAAGGTTTATATAGGCAAGCTTGTTTCTGGAACTGTACAAAATTTTCCAACTATATGAAATAAAAATAGATATTACCTTATTTACGTGGAGTTTTGATTGACACTTAAGTGAAATAAGACAGGAGAAGGTGAATGGAGAAGTCAGGTGATGGGGATAATACGATAAGTGAATATTTCAACTGACTTGAGCAACCTCTAAATATAGTCAGATCTGCCTAAAACTTTACGAAAAATATTTTTTTATATGCTAGATCAACATAGGAGGGTCAGACAACAACAACAACATTTCAAAACTTCAAAAACAAGGACCACCCTAGTATATATCTTAGCTTTTGTCTCTTTGTTTTAAATATTATTAAAGAAGTTAGGCACCTAACTTCAATGGCATCTCGAAAATAAATTATGTATGTGTAAATTAAGATAGTAAGAGTAATATTACAGCACTGAAAATATGTATGTGTAAATTAAGATAGTAAGAGTAATATTACAGCACTGAAAATAAATTGTCAAAAAATCAATCATTTTGGAGCAAAAGAATATGCAGTATTTGCAGTCAATCTAATGATCCTATGCAGTAACTGTTCTGCATCTGTTTTTATGAAGTTAATAGAGGGAGGGGTCTCTCATTGGAAAGAAAAAGAAAATATTCACCCATTTAATAAACATAAGTACAGAAGTAACTGAATTATTTTTATTTATTTTTTTTATTTTGCATGGCCAGTAGATTTTGTCATTTGGCTAGTAATTTTTATTCCACTAGCCACATTGGCTAGTAGAAATTTCAGCAGTTTTGCAAGAGCTGTTGACCAGGAAAGAGTTGCATGTCCACTGATAACTGCTGCCTGATTAAAATGGAACTTATACAAAACCTTTCTCGAAGACTTCCAACTGTACTTAAATAATATGCAACACATCTGCATTAAGTTCTTTAGTTGAGTTGATCAACCACTATGTAATGAAAGATGGACAGGAATTCAATCAACCATGACTAAGGAATTTAATCCACAGTTTTAGTTTTGTGATTATCAAGCTTATCTGATCTTGAACATGGAATATAAATATAGTCTTGCTATGAAAGATTAAATAGATAACAGTTCGGATAAACAAAAACATTAACCATGCATGCTGACTCACATGGCCATTTCCAATTACACATTCGTTTTTAGTTCGATGGATTTATCAAACGAAAGGAGAAAGAGATAACTTAAAGATTTTCTCGGATTGAACAGATCAGAAATATCTTTTTGACAAAAAAGTAAACCTTTTTTCTGTAAAATAACAGCTTGGTGTCATTGTTTCTCAGCTCTCTGCAATGCTGAGAAGAAAGCTGGAGATATCAATAGTCGAGTTTCCACAGAACTGATTATAATTTTAACACCTTCATCAAGTACTTGCTTTAGATCTGCGTACATCTGGCTGTAGATTTAAAATAGCACTTCCTGGCATATGCATCTAACAAGTGCTTACCTGAGTATACAACAGTGGGTCAATTTCACTTCTTTGCAATAGCTTGAATACAAAGAACAACTACAGAGGGTGAATAAAAAGTTTTGCAATATTTGGATCACTTTATGTCTTCATACGTACCTTTATGACAAAAGCTGACTAGCATTCAAAGTAAATGCCATCGTATTGCACCATCTTTAGCCATCTGTCTGCCAGTTCTTTGATTCCACAGCGGTACCAGTTTTTGTCATTTGAGGTGAAGAACTTCTTCATCCCACCTGCCACCTCCTCCTGGTTGTTGAAGTGCCACCTGTGAAGGAAGTGGGGCATGGACAGGAACAAGAAATAATCCGACAGGGCAAGGTCCATACTATATGCTGGGTGTGACATCAGTTTGATGCCCTCAAGTTCCTGGAGTGTTGCCCGGGTTGTTCATGCAGTATGAGGCCGAGCATTGTCCTGCTGAAGGAAAGCACACTTTCTGTTCACCAGTGCAGAGTACTTCTCCTCCAAAACGGCATACATCTGCTCCAGCTGTTCAGAGTAGAGGTTGACATTGATGGTCCGTCCGTCTGGAACAAATTCGTAATGGATTATCCCCTCGAAATTCCACCAGATGCAGGGCATCACCTTGTGCTCGAAGAGCCCACATTTGGCAACAGGTTCAGAAAGCTGAGCCAGGCTCAACCACTGCCGTTGTGTGTTAGAATTATGGAAATAGACCCACTTTTCATCACACGTAACAATTCCCTTGATGAAATGTACATTGCGCAGGTTTTCTAGGAGTTTCATGCCCACTTCCACTCAACTGTTTGCTTCAGCTGGAGTCATTTTGTAAAGGGACAATGCAGCAGCTCCTGTAGACCTTGTGGAGGTCCTGAAGGTGACGAACCATGGTGGTCTGTGATATGCCCAGCTCATCTGATAATCTCTGAGTGCTGGTAGTCAGATTTGCCTCTACGGCCTGATGCATGGCCACCGAATCCACAGTTCGCGGCCTACCTGACCTTGGCTGATCGTCGAGGTTTTTGTCACCTGAGCAAAATTTCTTGGACCATCTGGTTGTGGTGCTGTGGTCCACGGAACCTTCCCCTTTCACATGACAAATGTTTTGTGTTGCTTGAGCAGTGTTATGGCCGAGTTCAAACTCGTAAAGCAAAGGTTCCCCGATTAGCCGGCTGTGGCTGTTCATCTCTTAGGCATCCCAACCACAGACAGAACGACGACATGCAATGCTGTTCACAGCAACAACTACCACTTTGTATCCCTTTCGACTGACTGCAGTGTGCAACTTGAACTTGTTTAAACACATGACATACTCGCCGCAAATATTGCACAACTTTCGACTCACCCTCTGTATTTCCTTTGAACTGCAACCACTGTAGTGCCATTACCAGTCCAAAGAAAACAGTACCATATATTCAAGCTGCAGTATAGAAGTCCTTTCAGAGAATATTAAGTATAAAATGCAATTATAAAAATCTCCAGCAAAAAGTTTCTGATCACAAAAGTCTTATTTTCATTGGCTATGAAGCCACTATTTACATATCACCAGATTACAGAAATAAATGTTGTCTTCTATTTTATAGGTTCCTTCATTCAATGAACACTTTTTCCCCTTCTTTCTTGTACAGAAAGTTTCTTTAGTTAGTCTTCTGTACAGATGAGGTACTAAATCAAAAATTCTTTTAATGACTCCAGAAACACAATCATCCACATGACCCTAAGTAAGTCACAAACATGGTGTTCTGGTAACTCTTTTTCACCAGCTCTGAAATGCCCTAACTTAATCAATGTTGACTCTCCACAAAGTCCATAATCTTTGTTGGTTACCATCAATTCTTAATTCTGAACAATGCTTGCAATAGAAATCAACATTTAACTTTTATGAGAAAAATAATCTGTTTCCACTACAGAAGAGCTAATGTACAGCAAGATATGTTTAACAACCATTTGTTTTCACAGTTACTCACAAAAATATAAATAATGCAAAATGCACAAAAACAGATGATAGTTGCTTTGATGAAGTAAAGGTATTCACCAATATGTTTCAGCTGATGATTCTACTTCAGATGTTTCACTCGCTGATAAATGCATTATCTTGGGTAGTGTATTAGTTAGGACAAACAGACAGAAACAGTGAGATGGTGGTTCAATTCCTCCTCTATGACAATATAAATTTTAAGTTTTCTATAGATTTCTTAACATGAATAACTACTGTCCATGGAATTCCTATGCTGAAACACTATATATCAATGTTATTACACAGTAATAATTAGCATAGAAACCAAGTAGAATCTATTTCTATGCACAGAAATCACAACAAAATGTCATGTCAACTAAACATAATCCTAAGATCTGCAGTTTAGGAAATTCATTATAAAAGATTCAGTCACAATTTTTAGAATAATGACACTGTGATTTTATAAAAAATATTGTACAGTTAAGACAAACAGTTCATAATATAAGTTTTGGGGTAAGTGCTCAAAAGTTTGTCAATTGAAGAAATCTCCAATTTAAATCATTTTTTTATCATTTGAAACATTAACATGTATGATATTTTATAATCTATAAAAAATAATTCATACTAAATAAACCAGAGAAATCAGATTATTTGATTTACAACTGCTAAGGAATCCAAGATTTTTACAAACCCAAACGTACAACTTCTACTTAATACATGCAGAACGATTATTTATTATAAACATAAAAAAAACTCTACATGTACAATAGCAACATACCTCTTTCCTGTGTCTAAAATCAATTTCCTGAATATTGATTTGATCACATTATTCACTGCTTCAACAATAAGAAAGAACTCAGTCGCACTGTAATTTTCTAAAGAAACATTGAAGAATCACGTCATAAAAAATATAAGTAAAAATAGTAAAATAAGTAAATATAAAACATGTGCAACCTTACTGCTACATATTAATATTTAATATACACAGAAATAATTAAGTGCAGATTTACTAATATTCTTTAAATGGCATGCACTCACTCTCATTACAAATTCATGAATGCCTTTATAACTTAACACTGGCTCTTCTCATTGCACATACTTTGATACTCAAAGACATACATTCCACTGTTGTAAAAAGGTTGGTATGAGATGTACAGTATGAAACAGAATTACCTAATGACCACTTCAAGGCACTCTGTGAATGCTTTACAGTCAGATTTCACACAGCACAAAACAAAATGAATTAACCAATCTGCATTCCTCATGGACATGGGAAATCATCTTTCAAACTAGCAGCTGTTCCAGGAATTAGTGTACTGGACAGCTTTAAATCATACTGAGAAGAATAAAACTGAATTTTTGATGCTATGCATCTTTCCCAACAGCAGTAAAGTAACCCAAGTAAAAAAAAAAATTGATGTAACGAAAACGGGTAACAGTGTGCCATTGTCAAAACCATTGTTGAAAACTGATTGTGCCTATGATGTCCCATGAAGCGAAGCAACAAGAGTTAATTTTACTGTAACTCAACAATACATTAAAATACTCAACTATCACCAAACATTATTTCATCATGTTTTACATACACATAACAATACATCATTGTAATCTGCATAAATTAAAAGAAGCTGATGCTAAATGTGATAAAAACCATTACAGAAATGCATTTTTGATGCTATGAAAATGACGCATCACAGCAAAATTGGGCTTCCTCTCAATCACCCCAATGGGGGTCTATCTGCTATTGACAAGAGCTTTAAAATGGTGTATAACACAATGGGGTGAAACCTCTAGATATCCTAGAGCAAAAGTTACCAATCTCTCTCACAAAAACACTTGTGATTCATCTTTTCTTTCTATCTCGAGGTCAAATTTTATCTTGCGACTTTCGTAGCTACATCACTTTTCATCAGTCACAGTTATTTCTTATGTTCATCTAAATCTGAATAATTTATAAAAATATTGTTTTTGAAAAACTAAACAGTTAAAATACTTACTACTGCTGCTGCTGCTATAGTTTGGTAAATATTTACTTTTATGACTCCCATGGACCTACCTAAGAACCACTCAGTGTCAGGAAGTATTGGGTTGGTGCGAATGAAATGTCCGAGGCGAACGAGCAGTGGAAAGAGGCCCCCATCAGTGGAATGGAACCACCCACAGATGTTGTGGGTACTGCGGCACAGAGTTACTAAATAGCTAGCACATGTGTGAAGAACAAGGTTCAGGTGTGGTTTGTTTGGACACAGCATGGAAAGGAAACATGCAGACGCCGGATTTAAGAGTAATCTTCCTGTATGAATTTAAACTGGGCCATTCTGGAGGAATTGCCGCTCAAAACATTAACAAAACGTTTGGGGAGAATACAGCCGACGAACGAATCATTCAGCAATGGTTTGCGAAGTTTTGAAGCGGAGATACGGACCTGCAAAACAAAGCGCATGGCACACCGACCTGTTGCTTTTTCTGACGATGTTCTGTTACACATGGTTGAAGCGGATCCCCAAAAAACGTGTCGTGAGATAGCAGCAGAGGTAAGGTGTCCACCACACAACAGTTGTTCAGCGTCTGGCTGCACTGGGTAAGGTGGAAAAGCTGGACATGTGCCTGCCGCACGAGTTGATAACTGCCAACAAGACCAAGCGTTTGGAAGTCTGCATATTGCTGCTTGCCAGGAATAAACAGGATACTCTACTGCATCGAATCGTCACTTACGATGAAAAGTGGGCTCTTTATGATACTCGGAAATGATCTGCACAATGGTAAAGCAAGACACAGTCTGCTGGACGGCATCCTAAACCACCCCTACACACCAAGACGATGATGCTCTTTGTTCAGTGGTCCACAGCCAGGATAATTCATTAGAGTTTCTTGGCAAGAGGCCAAACCATCACCGCAGCATGTTATTGTGCTGAATTACACCAGATGCACCAAAAATTGCTGTAGAAACAACCGGCTTTGATCAATAGACAGGGTGGTGTTCTGCCCTAGGACAACACCCGCCCTCATGTTGCACAACGAACGATGCTGACACTAAGTGCCTTGGGCTATGAAGCACTGCTTCATCGTGTCTATACCCCGGACTTGTCTCCGACAGACTATCATCCGTTTTGTCACCTGGATCATTTCCTGTCTGGGAAACGGTTCACAACAGACAACGAGGTTCAGCGTGCAGTTGATGACTTCTTCAGGTCCCAAGCAAAGACTGTTTGCGTTCTGGGATTATGGCCTAGCCAGGCAGATGGCAACTATGTGTCAATGCCAAGGAGGATTATTTTGCCTAGGTAAGTTGTCCTACTTTTACGTTCTCACTGTCTACGTGTCCTGGTCCTTTGCCGGACACTCCATTTGCACCAACCCAATAGTTAACCTTATTGTTTGTTGTTACGATTTAATTCTACTTAGTATGAGCTGGACTGTGGCTTGATGTGGTCATGAATGGTACAAATAAATGCAATGTGTTGTATGTAAATAAATGTATACTCTCAAATTGCTTGTTTTATTTCACATCAATAATGATCTTGGCATGTTTTTTTGTTTTTTTTTATTGGAATTTTAACGACCACAGTGAGCAACTCAATGGGCTATAAGCAGTCGCCCATCCCTAATTTAGGGTCACTGGTTCCAGGGAAGGGAGAGAGCCAGTGCCGTAAGACAAACACAACATCCATGCCTCACCGGGATTCGAATCGGGACCCCGTTCGGACGAATGATCAGAGGCCATTGCTTAGACCACTGCGCCACCGGGGTGGCAATCTTGGCATGTAAAAGATGCATTGCATAAATTACCTACAAAGGGTATTTGGGGTACTCTCTCAATATTTTTACTTTGCTTCGTGTTACTAATATTATTTCTCTTCAACAATATTTTCATTAAAAAGGCTTCTGAAAATGCCTACTTCATCTATGGAACATGGTATTTACTTACTTGACTCCACCTAAATGAAGAACTGAAACTTCACATGTTCGTCACAAACAGCGCAACGTGACTTTAGAAACTAAAACTAGAAAGACACTATTACTTTATATGGACTTGCTTCAGAAACCAAAAAGAGAAAGGCATAACCATCTTTCTTGAATCGGCTTTTAATAAGAGCCAAAAATAGCTCTTGATACAAAGTAACCATTTTATCCTCCTTCAATACTTCTCTCAAATTTTAATCAATCCAGAAATTACAAAACTTTAACTCTCTGAACATCCCAAAATAGAGAGTTAACCATACTACCTCATTTTGTGTTTTTAATTGCATGGGCAGCTTCTGCCGGGAGAATTGAAAGCACTTCAGAGGGTGTGTATATCTTTATGCCTATCATAGCTATAACATCTTTTTCATACAATTTTCTGTGGAACTCTTAATCCTCAAAAATTTGCCTTTACTTCTTGTTACTGTACCATCTTTTTTTCTGAGTGTCATAATTTGTTTTCTTCTATTACTGAGATGGCCTTTTGTTTTCTGGAGGCTTTTGTTTCTTTTTCTTTCACTAGTCATAACTGAATTTTCTTAGCTCTTTAGTAATTTTTTTGTACTGCCTTACATAGTTCTATATATTCCACTTTGGTAGTTACAGTTTCTGTACTTGTCCTTTATCACCCTTCTTTTTAGCATCAGCATTTTTGTTTGTTCTGATATTTTGTGCATGTGGGTTTTGTTCTTAATACCAGCTATTTTTGTCATTGCTTCCATAAGGAGTAAGGTTTCTATTAACTTAAGAGATGTCTACTTCTGTTGTTAGACCTTCTACAGTGGGAAATAAGTGTCTAGAGCAGAAAGTCAGTTTCTCTATTTCAATTTGAAAATTTTATTATGTTTTTTTTAAGATCTGTCATGCCAGTACTTTTTGTTTGTTTTATGAGGTTCTGTCATTCAAGCTTTGGGCTAAGATGCATCTTACATCTCCCCATTCAATGGTCACTTCCTATGTTGAACCTCTTGAGTGCACTGCAGTCTCCAGTGGAAAAAATATCGCTACACATATTAAAATCAATTTCACTAGTCGTACCATTTGGGTGCCTCACTGTAGCCATTAAGAAAGTCCAGCAGAAGGATAATATGATTATCAATGTTGAAAGAGATGATGGCGAAGGAGTGCCAAATATTTGCTAGGATGGGAAGTCATCAGGATTTCACTTATGCCTCAAAACAGAGGTATGCTATGAATCAGTTCAGGGCCTACAAACATATACCAAACCCGAAAATTTGAAGGGAAGAACACCACCATCAATATGAGATCTTTGTTGTGACAATGCGCCAAATTATTACGAGACCCCACATTAATCTGCAAGCATCACAGACAATGCAGAAATGGGAGACTGCTGACAATAACGAGAGACATAGATGAATAACGTCAATGTTCTCCTGGAAGAAAGCCATCCCCGGGTATCGCAAGAAACCACTGAAAACGCAAATATGTTCACCAAGGCCTTCAGACAAAAACAAATGCCTCAAAGTAAATCCTACACCAAATGATACAAAATTATATGAAAGATATCTTTTTGAGAAAGCTGGATAAAGGACCCTGAACTACAAACAACTGAAAAGCTAATCCCAGAGATGAGAATGTGCAATCCTTTCCCCCCTACCCAGAAAAATATTCGCAGTCAGTAGTTCAGATAGACTTCTGAATTTCAGTACTTTCCAGTAGATTCATGCATCACTCGGCTTGGTTTATACTGTATAAGCCTGTGTGAACCCATCAATATGGGGCAAAGAAGCCAGATCTACTGCTAAAGAAAGAAAATAAAAACATATGAGAAAAAAGAAATCTTACAATCTGGAATGGTATTTATATCAATTCATCAAATACTTCTATTTGTCAAATCCTTTACACGGTTACAATTTATGTTATTTATATGTCAACAAATCCGCTGTCATATAATTCGCTGTTTCTCACGTTGTCACTAAATTGAGCATGGGAAACGTCAATATTATAAATACATACCGAAATTTCGACATGTTACTTGCATTCCTTCACGTGGTCCCCAAGATATTGCAGATTTTCAGCAGTTGAAGTCGTCAAACGGATATGGAAGAAGTCTTCGTATGAATATTTAAAAGACAGCTTAAATGTGACCAAGTCTTCAAATAAGTAGATAAAAACCAGCAAGTGATTGTCACTATTTCAGATTAGTCATTTAAAATATGACTTATGAACTATAAAAGAATTAAAACATCAGAACCCCATGCTGAAGGTGAGTCGAATTGGCAATAAAATATTTTGCATCGACGACGGTTTAATCTTCGATTCCCGTAGCAGAAGTATCCGTACTAGTTTCAATTACTATTTGTAATCATTTTTGGTGGATATAAATGAGTTATTTCCCATTCGTGTTGTTTCTTGGCCACTTAAATCAAATCTACTGGCAGAGTCCCATGTTCCACGTCGGCCGAACTACTGCGCATTCGGTTTTTGGTCTCATTGCGCATCTCAAGTTGTGTGCATTTTCAATTGGATCTTGGAGGCCACGTGAAGGAATGTGAGTAACATGTTGAAATTTTGGTATATATTTATAATATAGACGTTTCCCATGCTCAATTTAGTGATAACGTGAGAAACAGTGAATTACATGACAGCGGATTTGTTGACATATAAATAACATGGAATGGTATTTGTTTGTTTATTTTTTTCTAAATAGGATATATTTAAAGCATGAAATGGGAAAGAAACTCTATACGTCAGGTGCAGAACAGAAATTTGCTCCTTAAGAAAAGATAAACAGACATAACTTGCACAGATGGTTAATTATTTGTTCCTGGTTGGTTAAGGTTTCTAAATCATTTCTACTATTCTGTTGACTGAATTACTTTTATAATTCCTGAAAGGAATCTGAATGCTACATTCAGCACCTACATTGAAACAAAATTTCCAAAAGCCAGTCTGCCAAATGTTCTGACATAGAAGTATGACTTCTCAGCTTCTGCTTTCTTTAATGATATACGCAGTAATTTTAAAAAAATGCTTTCCTGTAATTTGATATAAAAATATCAAATTACAGGAAAGCATTTTTTTTTTCCAATTGGTATTTTGTGTGACCTATTTCATATTTCAAAGCTACATTCAAAATTGAACACAATCACTTCTCATTGAAAACCATACAAAATCTTTTGACCTAACTGTAATAACTATTTCTCAAGAAGAATAAAAAAAAAGTTGTTCAATTATTATTCTATATTTCCTTCATATAAAAGAACCTGCATTTTACCATATAAAAACATCTGTTATCAGAGTACCTAAATTATTATTATTCTAACAAATACTCTGTGTGAAATACATGTGGAACTAGTTTCTTTGCCCCATAAAGGTGACTATGTACAGGAGCTTATGCAAACAAGCACAGTGATAGAGAAATACCTGAAAATGCTGTGATTAAGAAAGTGCATCTGTAGTTTTAAGTCAAGATGATGATAATAACAGCATATCATAAGAATGTAGGGCAAAGAATTGAATTACAGTTAACCAGGGGGAAAATATTGCTTTCCACTAGAAATCTTTTCCTACAGCCCTTTAAAGACAGAGAAAGAAACTATTTGCACTGACTTACTCTTACTTATTACTCCCATGAGCACTGAGGGCTAAATAAATACCCCTCCCTAGCTAAGGGTTACCGACCCCAGGAAACAAGGACTCAAACCACAGCCCCTGGCAAAAACTTCTTCTGCTTATAACTTTTTAGCTGCTACGTAACTTAAAACCCTACATTTACCATAAGACGCATCACTTGGGACATCTCTACTTTATGTTGCAAAGATTTAAAACAACAATCATCCTTGAAATCTGGCCACTAAATAAAATATATATGCATTTGGCAAGCATCAATACTCTAGTCCAATCTTTATAGGAAAATGTTGATGTCAAATACCTCCAATTAATTCATAAAAATTTTAATTAACTTGAAATCAATGGCTTTACATAAATAGAAAACAATACACACAAAGACTAAATAATGAATCACACAAAAAAATACCTTTAAGCTTTTCTACAACCTCTTGCCTTACAACTTCAACAGCTTGGTCCCTACTGATCTACAGGGGGGAAAAAAATTTAACATCAACATTTTCTTCAAATATTATACAATCTTTGGGACTATAACTTTTAAGGGGATTTTAGAAATGACAGGGAGAAAAACATTTAAACTTCTTAGTGGACACTTTTTAAAATGGATTGAGAGGAAAAGTGACAAACTGTTCAGAAATTAATGGTATCACATAAGCTATCCTGAGTGAAAAGGATAATAATCCATTAACCCACTATGACACATGATGATGTGTGCTAACTGGTATTTTGTGCTTGAAAAGGGAGCCCTGTAGAGCAGTCATTTTAAATGACTATGCTAGCCATTTAAAATGACAGCTCCATAGATTACTGGCTTCATTAAGAATTCTGGTATATAATAGGGTTCTTCTGGATATATTTCATTTAAAAGGATTCACCAAATCCCAGATGCAAGGTTATCATAGCATCTGGAGTTTGGTACATCCTGCTTTAAAGAAGGAATTGACTTCCCTACAAATATCTGTCTCAACATGAGAAACAAAACTTCCTCTTTTTAACAAAATATTAACAGGTGGTTTATTGAAAAAATAATCAATATTAGAAGCTAGCTTCCCATAACTAAAAACATTTCATATATTAAAGAAATACACTGACTTTGTCATGGCTAGAATCGGTGAATATCTCTTGTACTCTGGCTTCACATAGTCTACAGAAAAGAGAAAAACAAAAGAAAAGAAAATTATTTCAGACTTGTATAAATAATATGACAAAAGTAGCTTGTTACAATAAACTTACAATACAAAAAATCTCCAATTACAAAAACATATCTAAAATTCAAAACCTTTCTAGCCTAAATATTTTCATTAATAGTATTTGTAGGGTATGCAGTCTTACTGACAAAAGAAAAAATCGACTATTAAAAAATGTCAAACCTAATAAGCAACACTTTTAAGAAATTGATTGCTATGTTGATATAGAAATGCCTTTTGGATGTCTGTCAGAGCATAAGTAGTGGTCTTACACTAACACTTATGAATTGCAAAAATGATTTATTGCTGTAAACCTAAGTATTGGATAAATGATCCTTTTCATAATAATTTTGACTTGGTCATGATTTTTGTAATGTATTTCAAGAACAGAAATAGCTACAGGAAAATCTAAGACATTTTTAATATCTCCATTAAATTTTGCATCTAATGACATATAAATGATGAAATAACTACGAACGTTAGTTAGTTAAAAAAAGAGTTAAACTTAAAAATTCATGGCTTTTGCAGGTGATGCAAAATTTTTGCACTCCACTGTAAGGACATCCTTACAGGCATGTTGTTTACCCACTTTTATTGTTAATCCTTGAATAATGAGCACACCTTGATTTTTTATGAATGTGTTTTTGAGAAAACAAGCATACATTGCTCAAATTAATACAGCATTATTGACCTAATCTGAGGAAGAAAAACATATTTCTTTAGTGCATTATAATTTACTTATTTCAGTCAAAATATGTGGAAACTGGATATAATAATCTTACCTGTTTGGCAATTTCTACATGGGTGAGAAAAGTTTGAAGACTATCAAAAAATAACAGTGGTAAATTTCTCGTGGGTTCGCAGAATTCTTTGGGGAACTTCTGCTGTGCATGCAGCAGATCTTTACATGACAATGCATCCCCTTTGGTAGAATGGGCATGCCATGCATCCTTTTTACCAAAGCCTGGCCAAATCAATGCAACATCATTAAATTAAATCTTCAACATGAGTGCAGTGGAGACCTCAATGCCCCTGCTGTTGTTTATTATTTTTTGTTGTTGTTGTTTTAGTTGGGGGAAGTGGGTTGAATCATATACATGCTGAAAGAAGAAAGTTCTTTAATATTGAGAAACTAATGGCATGAGGTGAAAAGTCTGGTTTGAATTTAAGCTAGATTGTACATGCTTTAATTACTTATTGTACATGCTTTAATTACTTACATGGAAAATTACATTGTTGAACTACAAAGTTATCAAGGAATACTTTTATGTGTCACATAAAAATTTTTGTTGTGTCAGAATTTGACACACACATTTTTCCAATTTCCTCATGAAAACTTTACGTATATTACAATTACTGTTGATTGCCTGATTAATGATTTTAAAAATGTGATAACATGTGTAAAATAAAAATGAAACAGATATCTACTATTATCTTACAATTGAGCAGATTCCATCAATTCAGAAGGTGGAACTGGAGGATCCTCTATTACTCTTTTGGGTTTCCCCACATCTTTCTGCAAGCTCTTGATAGCATTAACAATACGCTGTGTTTCTTTCACTCCAGTCTTCACAGCTTTCATAAAGTCTTGCTGGACAATGTTTTCAGCTGAAGCTTCCATCATAACTAGCATTTAAAAACAAGGCACAAAACAAAAATGTATCAGAATATAAGCAGATGCAATTTAAATAATATGCATTCACAAATAATTTTCATTTGCAAGATACAGGAAATCATGGAAGATGATACAATCATCTTATATATAAATTGATCATCTTTTAATAAATCATGAAAATGAAATTAATAGTTGCAATGAAAAAAAGAGAAACTGTTTACACCAAGGGCTAAATTTACATCATTTATTATAAAAGTAATCTGATGCTTTAGATTTTTTTAAAAATAGCAACTTATTAATAATCTTTTCAGTGTGTGAGCTTCAGCTTTTCTTTGAATCAAGAGCTTTGATTCTTCTAGTTATTTTGTAAGAAGCCTACTACAGGAATGCTATTCTTTTTACAAAACCACCACAGGCTGTATTGTTCAAGAAATTGGGCAAATTAAGTCTTTCATGGCTAGTCTTACTGATGTACTAGTTCATTCTAAGAATATCTAATATGGTTGTGTTAAGAATTTCATATGGAGGGGAAGGAGTAAAAAGAAACTAAAGATTCTTGAAATCAGATACTACAGTCTTGTGATGATTACATATATATAGATTAAGATAATGCACTGTTTGTCACAAATATTTTGTTTTCTCAAGTCAACCAAGGTTTCACTGGCCTCGGACCTAGCTTCATCAGGATGAATGGCACGTAAATATTCAAATTGTACACATCATAAATGGTGTTTACAGTCATGGGTTTTGGTTAGTTGCTTCCACGTGCTTGATAGAAATGGTGTGGAAGCCATGTCATTAACAAGTTCCGAAGAATTCTGATACATATGGAAAGCTTTCAAAATACGAAGTCTGGTGGTTGAACCTGTCTTGTCAATTAGTTTTGCTTCTTCAAAGAGAAATTTATGGTCCTTTTCGCAACAGTCTTTAGCTATTGATGACTTCTTTAGGTCACAGTTCCAAATATAAATTTTGTGCTCAATTGAAAATGCAAGGCTCTACGGGTCTGTCCTATATATGAAGCACCACATTCACATGGAATTTGATAAATTCCTCATGAGTTCTAAATTTTAAAGTGATTCTTAAACCCATAAACAAAATGAACTTTTTAGGATCAAAGGACTATGTTGAAGGTAAAAGCTCCTGGGGAATTTATCAAATTCCATGTGAACGTGGCGCTTCGTATATAGGACAGACCCGTTTAGAGCCTGGCATTTTTGATTGAAGGAGCACAATAATACTGAGTCATCTGCTTGCTCCGTCCTGTTGCTGACTCTGCAAGGATAGATAAGCCTCTTTATTCACGTTCACCCTCAGTGAGCGTTACGTTACCAATCCCCGTCTGAGAGCCACAGATTCGGACACACCGACGGGTGGTGCGACCTGGGATGGTCGCACATGATGGACCGTGTGTCTATTGAGGGACCTCTGGGAGATTGGTTCGCCACTCGAACTTTTTTTGAGCCGAAGCCTTTTTATTTCAAACAGAACAGGTACATACACACACGCATTAATGAAACTCTCGAATTGTTGAAACACAGGCACGTTGGACGCTCATTCAGCGTCTTACACTTGGGATCACAGTCCCATCCTTTTTCTTCGTCGCTTGTTCTTCAGCCATAATCCGTCCTGGAACAGATTCTCTCGTGTTCCCGCTTCAGACTAGGGCAGTCTGAATCTGTACTGGAGTGGGCGGTGTCGAGCTTGAGGCAGAACTTCTCGTTTGCACTTCGGCAGTTGGGGCAATTCGCTTCGTTTTTGCAGGTCTGCTGCCTGTGTCCCTCCTGGCCACACCGGGCGCAGGTTTCAGACGCTGCTTTGCACTTCTCCCGATGATGACCAAACCCGTTGCATTTGAAGCAACGGATTTCCCGCAAATATTCTTTGCAGGAGTAAATCTGCCAGCCGAGGTTGACTTTCCCTTTCTTCACCAGAGTGCGAACTGAAACACCCAGTGTTGCTTCCCGCCTTCCCTTTGATCGGGAAGAGTAATCTGCAGCTGTCATGGTCCTGGATCTCATTCTGCATCGCTATCCCATCAACAATCTGT
This sequence comes from Macrothele yani, assembly GCA_039090855.1. Lineage (NCBI taxonomy): Eukaryota > Metazoa > Arthropoda > Arachnida > Araneae > Macrothelidae > Macrothele > Macrothele yani. Next base: position 9,093,580 of record CM076994.1, on the reverse strand, counting down.
TGTTGATTGGAGGAGACGATCACTCTGGGAAGTCTCCTCACTGGCTTTTTTAATACAAATGTCTCACTCAGTTGCGGATTTTCCTGGAATGTGCCCTCAAATGCCTTCACCCCTTCTGCCTTAGTGCATTCGATCAGAACCCCTCCGTTGGCCACTTTTTTCACACCTTTAATTCCAATCTCCATGCTCCATGGGTCTATCGCTTCTTTCGCCATGTCCTTCGCCTCCTCCGAAGTTTTGCCCGCAATCTTCGGATAGAGGATCACTGGGTGTGTTGGCTTAACTTTCTTCGGTGCTGCGGGAGCTTGCCTTCTCCCGGCAACCTTAGCATAGGTCGGCTTCTCATCGACTGGCACACTCCGTGCTCTTTCCAATAGTTGCCCTTTGAGGTTTTCTAATTGCAGCAACTGCTTTGTTACAAAGCTGAGCATCTGGTCTAGAACGGGTTGTAACAACCCTCTCACGTTGTGTGAGATTCTAGTAGTCGGGTTGTCCATCAGCGTGTTAAGCTCGTGGAACAGCCCAAGAAATTCTTCCGTGCCTGTACTCTCACGGTTCTTCGGGTCTCTATCCCCCGGAGAATAGGTCTGAAGACCCGAGCATGATGGTATTTGCTCAGTGTGCTCTGCACTTGAACCACTCATGGTGAGTGGTAGGACCGGCCCGACGACAACGGGGCAGAGCGTGGATCGGATGGAGCAAGTAGCTCTGAAAAGAGCTCTCGTTTTCAAACGAGTTTTGTGGGCGCAGGCGCACTTTGCACGCGAACCTACTCGTGCCTCTTGCGCTAGCTTCTATCAACACTTTCAAACCACTGTCAATTATCGCCTGCTTGCTCCCTGGGGATTCTCCGATCCACCGGTCTGAAGGAGCACAAGACCTATGTTCGGAACTGTGACCTAAAGAAGTCATCAACGGCTAAACTCTGTTACGAAAAGGACCATAAATTTCTCTTTGAAGAAGCAAAACTAATTGACAAGCCAGATTCAACCACCAAACTTGATATTTTGGAAGCTTTCCGTATATATCAGAATTCTTTGCAACTTTTTAATGACATGGCATCCACACCATTTCCATTAAGCGTGTGGAAGCAACTAACTAAAACCCGTGACTGTAAACACCATTTATATCATGTACAATTTGAATATTTACGTGCTATTCGTCCTGATGAAGCTAGATCAGAAACCAGCAAAACCTTTGTTGACTTGAAAAAATAAAATATTTGTTACAAACGTATTATCTTAATATAAAACGAAACTACTTATCATTTGATGAACATTTAAGTAAAGCAAAGACGTTTAACTTTCTTTTTTTTTTTTTTTTTGATTTCAAAATTATGGTTTATACTCGCACACACACACACATCAAAATAGAAAAAATACTAAATGATGCCACAAAAAATCAACCTCCCTCTCATTCTGTTAAAAAGGTGAAATGCAATTAATGGGAAGCATCAAAAATAAAAGAAAATAGAATGACTCAGACAGAAGTGCACAACAGCAAGCAGAATAACAATAATAATACTGTGATTATTTTCTTGTGTTTAGGGCAAATTGTTAAAAAAAATTGATACCCAGGTTCAAATCCCAAATTCTCTCAGTCTATTTAGATGGTAGTAGATGTATTCTCAATATACATGGTGCTTCTAAATTGTTTGGCCAAACTTTTGGGAACTTGTTCTACAACTGATTCTGGTGGAACAAAGTCATATAAACATACAGCTAGAAATGTTTTCCCAGAGATATACCATGTGTTACACCACAAGTCATACACACTGAAAACTATTTGTTTCTAGCCAGTGCCAGTTGCTTTAAATTATTAAAATAAGTAAATCTTTACATCACAAATTATAAAAATATATAAATCTTTACATTATAAAAATATATTAAATCTTTACATTATAGAGCAACTGGTTATAGTTCAAGGAGAAGTCTTAGGACAAGATATATTGATGGTGAAAATCTGGTAATTCATAATAGAAGTGGTGATTTGTCAAAAACAGAAAATCTTGCAATGGAAGAAATGTGGGGAAGTTTGTACATAATCAGCAGTGATTGTTCTGAGAATATCTGATATGGTCGTTCTGGCTTTTTTAAAGTTTTTGTCAACCCATTCACCAAATTCAATTTTTTTTCACCAAATGCAATCTAAAATTGCCAAATTTTTTCACTCTTCATTGGAAATATAAAAAACAAAGTGCTATAATAGTACAAAAACAATAGGTTATATATTCTTTACAATTAAGCAGCAAAACATGATTAAAAAGGTAATATCATTAAAAAAGATCGCCAATATTTTTGCTAAAACTGTTTCTCCATCGCCAAAGCGACTTTTTTTTTTCTCAAATTGCAAAGACTGCGATCAGCAGCGCAACCCCTGAATCAGCTTTAACTTTTTGTTTGGAAATTTCTGTTCTCATATTCTGTATTTAGGTGTTGTGCCTCAGCAACCTGAACATACATTTCACAATACACAAGTGAGATGTGAAAACAAATGGATGAATATATGAAGAAAAAGGCATAATTTTGCCACAGTATGAGACGTTTTTTAAAATGTTACTGAAATTGCCTTACAAAATAACATTTCAGTACAAATGAAATGCTAATTTTTCATTACTATTGCAAAATATATGGACACAGAAAAAACTGTTCTTTTTTGTAAAATTGTAGAGCACATTGGATTACCTACCAACTTGGTTATGTTCTGTTGCAGCAATCACAAGGTTTAGTGTGCTGAACATCAGCTCTCTCCGAGTTGGGTTTATCACAACTTGTCCATCAATCATGCCCACTCTAACTGCTCCAATGGGACCATTCCATGGAATGTCGGACAGTGCCAAGGCAGCTGAGGCTAAAGAAAATAAGTTAAAAAATTACCACTTGAATGAAATTACACAACTCTACAGCAGTCAATACATTTGCAGGCTATACACATATCATATGACAATGATTTATATTATAAAATACTATTTGTGTGTATATGGGTGTGTATAAGAAAAATAAAGTAGTCAGTTGAAAGCAGGAGTTCCCAAACTTTCCTTCAGCATCCAAAATTTAAAATTATCTTTCGCCTAGCAAACAAATTGATATTGATTCCTACTCAGCATCTTGAAAAATAAATTCATTAATGTTATAATATTAAAGATAACATTTCTAAGCAAAGTAGAAAACAAAACTGCTAATTTTTTTCATGTGCTGTTTCATACACAAGATCATTATTCACCATGCTGAAACCAATGGAGATGAACAAAATTGATTCAGAATTTCTAGGAATGTTGAAAATTTTATTTCTTTACACAACCAACAAGAAAATGACATTTCAAGTAAATGTATACCTGAACACCTTTTTATATTTAGATTGGTCAATGCCAGGATGAATATTCACCTAAAGCAAAGAGGTGTTGTGTTATTGAGTTTTAGGAAACAGAAAGTTGCAAGATGACAAAGATTCATATGAGGCAAAAAAAAAAAACAGTTTACAGAAATGTGATAATCAACATCAGCAATGTTAGAAGATGCATAAAGAGGTTTTAAGCAGAGAAGAAACCAAAGTGGCCAACAAACAACAAAGCAGAAAGTCTTCAACTAAAGTCATTAACGAGAACTAACTGCAAGTTGATGAACTTCTTTTAAGAAATTCACATGTTCCCATTTGGGAGATCTGTGATTCACGGCATTGTGTGAATCTCAAATGCTAAGGAAACAATGATGCATGCATGACCTGGAATATCAGAAAGTTTGTGCAAAGTGGGTTCCATGCCAGTTAACACAGAATCATCTAAACCTAAGGTACAAAGTGCACCAAGATCTGTTGGGATGTCTGAGGAGAGCCAAGACACATTTTTTTTCTAATGTGGTTACTGGAGGTAACCCAAACATTCCTTTATGACCCAGAGACAAAACACAACCTATGAAGTATAGCACAAGACTATGTACCTAAGAAGTTCAAAACACAGTGTCAAACAAAAAAGGTTTGGGTGACAACTTTCTAGGATGTAAGAGGCATTGTTCTTGTTGATTTTCTAGAACACAGGGGTTCTAACAAAAGTTCTGCAGACTGCCCATTTTTTAGAAAAGTGCGAATTAACAGAGAAAACTTACCTTACTGCTGCTCAATGTACTCCTCCACTGCTAACGACAGCTTGCCAGCAGTGAGGTAGGTCCTGGATGCCCCATAGTACACCATCTTTGTTCAGCTGTCGTATTACTCAGTTTACATCCAATGACAATTCGTCCAACGATTCATAGCACATGCCACGGAGCCGATTTTTTAACTTTGGGAAAAGATCAAAGTCAGGTGGACTGAGATCAGGGCTGTATGGTGGATGGATAAAGTATCCCAGCCATATTTTGACAAAAGTCCCCATACTGATGCTGCACCATGACACGATGTGTTGTCATGCAGCAAGATCACTCCTGCTTCCAACAAGTTGGGGTAATTTTGACGAATTTTTGGTCCCAACTTTGTTTTCAGAAAGTCAATAATATTGTGCATTGACATTTTGCCTTACCAGCACTCGATCAGAGACCACAACACCCTAGGCACCGTATGCAAAAATTATCATTTGCTTTGTTGCCGACGACACTTTGAGGGGCATGGGGAACTTGAACGCCTGCATTCCGCTGATTGTGACTTCACTTCAGTTCCGGCTCAAAATTGCAGGTCCAAGTCTCATCAATTGCGACAGTTCAGTTCAGAAAGGTGTTGCCCTCCCTTTTGAACCTGTGGAGGTGATCCTGTGTGATGTTCACTATGGCTGCCTTTTGCTTGGGGGTGAGTTGATGGGGCACCCAGCGTGCAGCGATTTTTCTTTTTCCCAGTGAGTCGATCAAAATTCGGTGAACAGACATGGTGGATAAATTTGCTTGATGAGCAATCTCTTTGACTGTCAAACGGTGATTCTCTTCGAGAAGCACTGCAACAATGATGACAGATGTTTTGTTTGTAGACGTTTGAGGTTGGCCTGAGCGGTGATCATCTGTGATGCTGCTTCAGCCCTCCCAAAAGCAAGATGCCAAGCAAGGGATTATGCTTTGATCAAGAGTTCCTTCCCCACAAAGTTCTTGCAAGGCAGTGTGGATCTGTATTGGGAGTTTTTCTCCACAGAGTTTCTATTTTCACATACAAGCACTGGTCTAACACCGTGACTCGACCTGAGCAGCTGCATGCTTCCATTTCCAACCCTCCCACATCCACACAGCAAATGATAGTATGTCGTTCTGACACCACTGTGTTGCTGAGAGTCTGACCATGACACGACACAATCATTTTCCCAATTGCATCATCCACTTCCATTTTAGATTAGCATGTGCAGAATTTTTGTTATGACCCCTCATATGGTGACACTATAAAAAATTCTCACTATATAGACACATAAAGAACCTGAAAGACGCTATTCGCAAGAAGAGACCAAACATACATCTTATTCTTTCCACTTACATCATGACAATGGTTGACATCACGCCTCATTTGAAACATTGATAGTAATCCCATATCCACCATAGAGCCTTGATTTGGCACCTTTTTACTTCTTTTGGTCCCAGGAAGCAAGGTCTTCATGGTCAACATTTAGAGAATAGAGACGAAATTAGACAGGCTCCGAGATCCTGTGCCGAACAGCAGTCTGCAGAATTTTTTAAAACTGAATATGCGTGTTGGGTTGATTGATGGCATACATTCTTGATCTCAGTGGGAGGCTAAGTAGCACTATGTATTACGTTCAGCAGATTTCAATGTATTTTTATACCAAATTTCATTCTAATATCTCAACTGAGAGAGGAGCTATTTGCAAGAGGCACCACTTTTAGGACAATCCTCATACATATAAATATAATATATCACATTAAAAAGCTTTTAATAAAATGTTTGGAGAATATGTATTAATTATAAAGTGCAAAGTTTTCCTGGAGTCAAAATGAGCTCTTTTAATTACTTTCTGAATGGATAACAAGTTTCAAATAGGCAACACAAAAGAAAATCGTGAAAACCGTGTTCTTAATAACAAAAAAAAATAATATCTTGAGTCAATACTACGGTACTTAAATCCTATTAAAATACAAACAAAAGTCAGAAATGAATGTTTCTGCATTTACAATCAACAACTACATCACTCAGAAAATTTAACATGCAGTATAACAAATTTATTTACTTTACCCAATCAAAAATTAAACAGAAGGCACTAACAACAGAAAAATTGCATGTTTTTATGAGCCAATCAGGTGAATTATCCTGTTTGAATTTACAAAGAAAAATTTTAGCTCTTCATTAGAAAATGTCATCACATACAATTTCAAATCTATGCAATGCGAGAAGTTTCAAATAGGCAAACTGAAAAAGAACTTCCTCAACAAAACAGCAGTGTTTGCAGATGCCTACCACATGTCTAGAAAGTGGCCTATAACACATGGGAACAGTTGCAAACATTTCAAATATAGTGAAGAACACTATTTCTGATTAAGATGAGATAAACTAAGGATATCAATCCTTTCAAGTGATTTGAAGAAAAATGGCATGGTCAAAAACTCTGAAATATCAATTCCTATATTATCCTCATTGCACCAGTTTCTTTATTATCCTTTTTGGCCACTCTGATATATGGTACATCCACTGTCACTAACTCAAAAATATAATTTCAGTTAATTCAAGAAAGTTGCATCCCATGTACAAATACACCATTTCAGAACTACAGCTGATAACCAATTCACAATCACTTCCTAACATTTTTCCATAAACCTTTCCCACTAAAATTTTGAAACCAAGATATTGAATGAAGTATGCCAAACTGTCTACTATGAGTTCTGATATATATGCATTACAATCCACTGCACTGTTCTGAAGATAATCATACTGAACTAAAAAAAATTGTATGTAAAAATGGAAATTCAGGAATATTTCATCTCCTTCCCAAAAGAATGCCCGGGAAAAACTGCAAACTCACTGTTTAATTGCTGTAACATTACATAAAAACAAAACAAAGATGTGGGCTATGAAAGATTCTATCAAAAAATAACTGCATCATATTTGATGTTCTGAGATTCACGTATGCTTTTACACAAACTGCAAAATATAATGCAAAGAACAGATTAGCTAAAAGAATAACATTAAAAAAAACTCACATTTCTATGAATTATTTCCCAGTAGTAGCTTCAGTGTTCTAAAAATATAAAATTTGAATCACATGATTCAGTTTTAAAATAATATTGCATGGAGGTACACTACCAAAATTTTGGCTCTTGGAAAATGTCTAAAAATAAAGCAATTCAAAACACTGTTCATACCTGCATTAATGCTGACTATATCTGGATCATGAACACCATCAACAGCTAACAGATTACAAGATATCTGTAAATAAAACAAAATTTGACATTAAAGATCTAGGGAAATTAGTATCATCTCTGGATTTTGAATTCACAACATCTTAAAACTAAACTAAAGGGATTCATGGAGAAATATTTCTAACATGACATTGGAGATAAACTGCAAGTCTTAAGTCACATAAATGAAATTGTTATATGGGACATTTCTGTAATTACTAATACCTTCTTCAGCCAAGGAATGTACAAGAACAACATAAGGTGGTAATGCATGTTGAATCATATCGACACGTCTTACCACCTCATGGAAATGTTCCACAAAACAATTTTATTTAGGTAGCTTAAAGTTTAGAGCTAATTTCTAATCTCATATTAGAAATATTTCTTTCCGTGAATTAGGTTTAGCTTGTTATGTGGATTTCCACCATTGCTTGTGTTTTCTTAAATATGTAAGATGTTTACATGCATACACTCACGGACAATGAAATTTGTTTGGGCATCTAGAAAAAAACATGCTACAACCACGAAACTTTGCAAATACCTAGAGTGCATGCTGGCATGCAAATGATCCATGTTTGGTGCGAGTGTGCATGACCGCACACCCTGTAGTGGCGCTGCAAGCATGAACCAGCAGCCCTATAAACCAGCGTGTAGTCGATGCCCCATGAAAGTGAAAAGCACCGGCTGACGCAAGCAAGAGCACAGAGCGATAAAGAATGCCAGGTAGACGCCAGACACGCCGACTTACACAACTTACGGGCTTTGAGAGAGGCCGAATCATCGAGCTGAAAACCACAGGGTGGTCTACGAGCCGTATAGCCCATCAAGTTGATCGTTCTGACCATACTGTCCGACTGTGTTGGGAGCAGTGTACATGTGACGGCACTGCCACACAGCAGAGCGGCTCCGGATGGACCAGGAGGACCACTGGTACAGAGAATCAACGGATCGTTCACCAGGTACAAACAGATCCCATGGGGACCTGGTCCACTATACAGGCAGATGTAGCCCCTCCTTTATGCCCACGAACCATTTCCCAACGCCTTGCAGAAGCGAATCTGTGATCCCAGCGCCCCTTACGTGTGCTGCCATTAACACCAGAACATCACCAGCTCTGTGTGCAGTGGTGCCAGGCCAGAGCAACGTGGAATGCGACAGACTGGCAATGTGTGGTATTTAGTGATTAGTGCTGCTTCGTTTTGAGGACAGATGATCATCATGTCCGGGTGTGGAGGTCCCCGGGTCAACGGCACAATCCCAACCTTGCTATCGAGCACCACACCTCCCCCACTACAGGAATTATGGTCTTGGAAGCCATTGCCTACAATAGCTGATCAGCTCTAGTAGTGGTGTGTGAATCATTGATGGGCCAGAGGTATGTGGATGAGATCCTATGGCCTCATGTGTTCCCATTCCTGGCCGGGATTCCAGGTGTGCTATACCAGCAGGATAATGCCTGCCCACACAAGGCTCGGGTTGCCTAGGACTGCCTACATCATGTCCAGACACTTCCATGGCCTGCCTGCTACCCGGACATGCCTCCTATTGAGCATGTGTGGGACCAGTTGAAACACTGCTGCCGCACTATCCGGGATTTAGAGCACACCATCCAACACGTGTGGGCCAGTCTGCCACAGGACAACATCAGGCGTCTGTTCACCTCCATGCCAGACCGTATTGCAGCACGTATCGCCGCACGAGGTGGTGTGATGCGCTATTGAGGATGACCAGACTGCGTGCTACAGATCCCTCTGTAATTGTCCTGCAGCTCTGTTTTTGCCTTCATGTGTATCATTACGTCCATAAAATTTCAGTTCAATCCGATGCTTCCTTCTTGGTGCGTAAATTTCATTGTCCACAAGTGTAATTTAACTAGTGAATAATATTTACCATTGGTGGCTAATGACCAGAGAAACAGGTGAAGTGTTACAAAAGAATCCACACAAAAAATGCATCTATTTCTTATAAAGAAGATCAATTCTATCTTTTCAAGGAAGCACAATGGTCACTGATGCCATTGTAAAACACCTGTTTAACTACATGTTGGAGAGAAGTTCTTTTTGTATATCAATATTAGATAATGATGAGAGTCTTTGCTGTGAAAGTGTGTTCCTTACGTAATTTTTTTATTCACTGCAAACAGGAAAAACTTCTTTCTGCTGGAACAGTGGTTGAGAGTACAGTAAGAACTAGAGAAAGCAATTCACACACTCCTTGGAATACATCCTTATGCACATTATATGTCTATAACAACATGCACACTGTATCATTTCCCAGGCTTATTTTTTTTTTTAAACAAAAGCATTAATCCAGGACACACAGAGAATAATGAAGAAACAGCACTGAAACTGAAGTTCACACGTAGTTATTATATAAACACAATGGACAAAATCGCATTGTGGGGGCTGTCACTTCATTTGATCAAGGTGAAGTGACAACCAGTGGTGCAGGCTGTCACTTCACCTTGATTATTAATGTCATTGGTTGCCATAGCAACCCCCCTTATTTAGTGAACTCCAGGTTCTTACATCGGTGCTCTTCACAGTGCTAAAGTGAAGTGATTTGGAACTGTAGCTAGTATCTCTTCACATGCCTACATGCAGTTACAAAGCCATCTGTTCATCAATTTATAGTGCCATTTGAAACGGCAAGCTCACACTTCTAACTCACTTTTAGAAATGGAAGAGCTTTTGTTTCAAAGCCACAACATTTTCCAGAAATCATTTTTGTAAACAAAAAAGTGACTGATTTTAAGAATCTGCTAAATCATTTGAGGCATTTTATTTTCTTATAAATTTTATATTAAGTGGCACTTCACCTAATGAGCCGCTGCACTGATATTTACTCATTACTACACGGTGTTAATTCAATTCCCATCTGTATCTCTGAAAACAGCATCTTTTATGGGCAAGGATGTGGTTTCCTTTAGGTTCTTTAAAAACTACATTTAACCAAACACAGCCACCTTACCGTTAACCAGCTTTTGGCAAATAGCAATAGTGCAGAGGAAATGGTATCTCACTTCTTTTGAACAATGCAAGGAGATTATATTACTACTCCTTTCAAATATCATTCTCTGAAATCACTTTGGTCACACTTGTTTTGGAAATCTGCCTCCTGCAAAACAGGTTTATCTGTTATAAAAACAAATAGAAATGCTCAACAAAAGAATGAATTGCACTCAAGCTGTATGAGACCTAAACTCTGAACACAGGAAATGATTTGTTTTTCTTTGTTCATCTAAAGCCATATGGTCATCCATCCTTAATTTAGGGACACTGTTTACAGGCATGGGACAAAGCCAGGGTTGGAGATCAAATATATTGCCCTTGTTTTATCTAAGAATTGAACCCAGGCCCAGACAATCCATCAGATGCCTGAATCTCTGACCACTTGGCCACAGAGGCAGTGGAGATTATATGTGGCATCAGCCATTTCAACTAGCATTCGACCCAACTCCATTTTAGGGCAAGCACAGACAGATTGAATAGGGTAACTGGTATGAAAAATGCTATGATCAACTCAATTACTACAGCACAGTTCACGAATAAAATCTCAGATTGGATGGAAGGCTACTGTGGTCATTAAGCTCTTCCTTTTCTATTGAAGTACCAAAGTGGGGACTAAAAAACTGCAACCAGACAGTACGAATAATAACAGGAGCAAAAGCGTAAGATGTAGTGTCAAGAAATAACACAAGGTGAATTATAAGCAGGTGACATGAAGATGAGAAACCAATCAGAAAAAAACACAATTATTCAAAATTAATTCAAAATGACAGTTGGTATAAGTGATACCAAAACATATATGTCAGAGGGAATGTGACCTCTGTGAGATATTGATTATGTTTTATTCTGGGGCAAAATGATCAAGCCTTGGACTGCAAGGCTAATCAGATGAAAACTTGAACATATATTCTGTTAGACACTTTAAATGGAATAGCATGGAATGTAAAAGGTGTAATTACCTATAGACCATCACAAGACTTGCTCCAACTATCCAGTTGTAAAGACAGATTAATTCTTTGGGGATTTACATACTTTGATTGAAACCAAAGAGCCAAAAAATATTATTTTTAGAGGTTTGGAGCACAGTCAGAAATGAGAATGAAATAAAGGAAGATACTGATGAAGTTAAGAAAGGGAAATGTCAAAATCAAAATTTCTAGTAAAAACATGAGAAATGAATGAACAAGTGAAAAATCTCTTCTGCAGAAGCTGCAACAGTTGAATATGTAGTGAACAAAGATATTTCTTAAGTTGTAGGTCATAAACTAACATACTCATATAAAAGCACTTGCCTGACTCTGTGAATGTTACAAGGTGCTAAAGTAAAATTTTAGGCATTACATAGAAGAAACCTCCCGATTACCTAGAAGTACTTTTTAGTAGAATTAAACATTTGTACAAGTCTGTAACTCAGGCATGTTCACTAAGTATTGCTGTCTTTGATATCACATCAGGATACATCAGAATTAATGTGCTGGAAGCTCTGTTGAATGAAAATCCCTGTTCAAAAAAGGAGTAAATGGTCAGTAATGTGAATCTATGTCATCAACATGGAAAGTGTAGCTTACACACACATTCATATGAAATCAGTGATGTCTTATCTCTTCTGGTGAGTAAAACAGCTGTAGGTGTTGATGAGCCAAGAAAGATGCAGAGTAATGGAAATGATAAGGATACTTTACATTGAATCACAGAATGGAAAGCCAATTGGTTCTTGGTAATATGAATGAGTGAGTCATTTTGGCAATATGTGAGAAAGAAATAAGAGTAAAAGGAATGCAGAAACAACCAAAACATTTCCTTACCTATTTATTGAATTCAAAGTCTATATAGGTAACTATAGAAAAGGAGTGGGAAATCAACTAGGTAAGGAGCAGCGGTATGGTCTTAGGTGTAATATTTATCAGTACACCATATTGGCCCTCAAACATTTTTTTCAAATTAACCAGGATTTATGAGCGGTGTCTGAACTTCAAAAATTCTTTGACACATCAGGATTTACACATATGCAAACCTCGTACACAAGTCTTTGTTCATTTCCAATGTTTGATGAACAAATTCTGAATGATGTTTGTGAAATTTGAAAGGCTTTTGACAGTTACAGCTGCAACTGTTTCACAGATCAAAATGTTGTGGAGTGGAAGGTAAGCGGTCCAACACCAGTTGAGAATCTTTGTTCACAAAGTCTTTCAATTATTAAATTATTTGAAAAACAGTTTGTTGTTGACTATGCATTATGTCAGAGGAGTGTGAAGTGCATTAATTGCCTTTATCACTAATTTCATTTGCACTAGACAAACTGATTCAAACCAGCCTCGTTTGTTTTTGTTATTTCTGCATTTAATGTCATGGTATGCAGAGTATCTCTAGCAACAGCAATTTGTTTCATTCAGATGATTCTGAACTAGTTCCAAAAAGTGAAAATTACTTTAATTTCAATCAGCTCAGTGCGACTTTAAGGAGTTTGAAATCAGCATAAATGTTAAAAACTTTAAATTAATTATTTTAAGCTGAATCTTAAGACTTCACTGTAGTTCAGGATAACCATTACAACAAAATTATCACATTTTAATTACATAGATGACACACACACTTTACAGAGGTGATAATTCAGTGTGAAATAAATCACACAAATAACCTTAAAAACATAAGAAAAATGCACTTACATAATACATCAAACCTGCATCTTTATATTTTCTAACTGCATCTAAGAAAAAATATTCTTCATACATACCTGTGTGACATTAAGGTTTATCACATAAATGTCATCAAAATTATATAAATTTCAACATCTTTCTAAACAACAGAAAATCTATTTGAATTCTGGCAGCAAGAGACACATTAGCACACTACATTTAACACGTGTATTTTAACACATGAAAAAATTCATGTGTTAAATGCAGAAAAAATAAAGGTACAGGTTGTTGTAAATAGCATGAGAAAGTGCAAAAGCTATGGAATAATGACAAAAATTTCAAGAAGCAATTTACCTGTGTTTCATAAGAATAGGCTTTTGGAAATAATGGCCTCACAGATCTATCTGGAAAAAAAAATGCCACTCATCAATGCATAGAAACAAAGACAACATTTGACCCAGAGGCCAAACACCGCCAATAGGAAAAGAAAAAGAATCAAATGCAAATTTAAATGTACAGCTCAGAATCACAACTTCCAAAATAATTATTAAGAAACAGGAACACATGAACTACAAAAACTCAAAATAACCATAAAAATTTAATTTATATGGCACTATACTTCCATCATACTTCCACTATACTTCCATCCAGACCGCCAATAGCGGTATAACTATACCATCGGGATCAGAGGAAATGCTATCCCACACTCACCAACCCGCTTGGCCAGCGTGGTGAGTTATGGCCAAACACCTCCAAAATGACTCTACAACTTAAATCTTGGCCCTCAGTCTCCGGCAGCTGGAATGTACCTGGCCAAGGCAGCGGCCAGTGCAACATGAAGGCAGAGGGTGCTAAGAATCCCCGGAGGACCGGACTAGGCTGCCATTTGATGCTGACCTTGGCTACCTATAATGGACGCTCCCTATCTTCTGATTCAAGGCTTCTTGAATTGGAAGAGGAACTACAAAGGATCAAGTGGGACATCGTCGGGCTAAGTGAGGTAAGGAGAAAAGGAGAAGATCTCATTGAACTGAAAAGTGGACGTCTCTTCTATTATCGTGGGACAGATACTGGCAGAACTAGTGGTGTTGGATTTATAATAAACAAGAAACTGAAGGATAAAGTGGTAGAAGTTGAAAGTTCCTCTGACAGAGCTGCACGACTCATTATCCAACTATCGAGAAGATACCAGGCTCAGATTATTCAAACTTATGCACCCACCACAAGTCATCCTGAAGAAGAAATTGAAGAATTTTATGAGGAAATTCGTCATCTAAATAATAAAGGTAAGCAGCACTTGAAGATAATTATGGGAGATTTCAATGCAAAAATAGGGCAACGGCAACAGAATGAAACTTCAGTAGGTAAATTCGGTCACGGCAACAGAAACCAGCGTGGAAATACTCTCGTTGAGTTTGCAGAGGCAGAAGGATTTTTCATCTTGAACTCCTTTTTCAAGAAAAAAGCCACACAGGAAATGGACATGGAGACATCCAATTGGGACGACAAGTGAAATTGATTTTATTATGTGTAACAAAAGATTCGTCATCGAAGACTGCAGTGTGCTGAACAAGTTCAACACAGGTAGTGACCATAGATTGGTGAGATGTAAGATGCACCTCAACACTAAACTGGAACGTGGCAAGCTCATAAGACAAACAAAATGTATTGACATAACCAACCTTAAAAAACACCATAATACTTTCAAGTTGGAACTGAAGAACAGATTCTCTGCTTTAGAAGGCCTAACATCGGAAGAAGTGGATATTTCGGAAGTTAACAGAAAAGTAACCAAAGCTCTAATGGAAACAGCAACAAAATTAGCTGGGTCTAAGAACAAGTTGCATGTGAACAAATTATCAGGAAAAACCAAAATGTTGATGCAAAAAAGAAGAGAGATGAGGACAACTAAAGATGTGACTTCCAAAGTGGAATATATAGAGCTATGCAAGACAACACGAAAAAGTATCACTGAAGACGTAAGGAAATTCAACTGTGAGCTAGTGAGGAAAGCAATTGAAAACAACCAAAGCCTAAAGATAGCAAAGGGACATCTCAGTAAGGGAAGAAAACAGATTATGGCTCTGAGAAAAGAAGATGGTTCTATAACAAGAAATAGAGGCGAAATTTTGACAAGAGTGAAAGATTTCTACTCCAAATTATATGAAAGGGATGATACATGTACTCCAGACATCATGAAAGGTACCAGAGTTCTTCCAGTCCTCCCAGCAGAAGTTGCTCATGCAATCAAGAACATGAAGCGGGGGAAAGCTCCAGGAGAAGATGGAATTACTGTAGACATCATACAAGAAGCAAGTGGAGAAATTGAAACAGTACTCGCCCAAATTTTCACTCGATGCCTTAATGAAGGGAAGATTCCTGAGGATTGGAACAATGCTACAATGATCCTGCTACATAAAAAAGGTGACATTGAGGATCTCAGGAACTACAGACCTATCAGCCTCCTATCAGTGGTTTATAAAATCTTCACTAAAGTTCTTTCACACCGCTTGAAGGTAACACTGGACATGGCTCAACCGAGAGAACAAGCTGGATTCAGGAGTGGCTACAGCACAATAGATCATATCCACGTACTGAGAGAACTAATTGAAAGAGCGAGGGAATATGAACTTCCATTGTGCATGGCTTTTATCGATTATGAAAAAGCCTTTGATTCGGTGAAACCATCAGCAGTTACCACGGCTCTGAAATCCTGCAGTATTGAAGATGCATACATTAATATTATTAATAACATCTATGAAAATGCAAGTGCAAAGATTCGGCTGTTTGAAAATACAACACACATAAAAATTGGAAAGGGAGTGAGACAAGGTGACACCATATCTCCGAAGCTCTTTAATGCCACATTGGAAAATGTCTTTCAATCACTGAACTGGGAAAACAAAGGGATAAAGATTAATGGAGATTATCTAACCCACCTTCGTTTTGCTGATGACGTAGTCATTTTTGCAACTACCCCATCAGAGCTGCAGAGTATGATCCAGGAACTTGCTGACAAGAGTAAAGAAGTGGGATTAAAAATGAACTTTCAGAAGACAAAAGTGATGTTCAATGCTTTTACAAGAAATGAAGATTTATCGATTGATGGAGAAAAACTGGAGATAACAGATACGTATGTTTATCTTGGACAGCAGATATCAAATGAGGGTCACATTGATGAAGAAATTAGTCGGCGTACAAAACTTGCCTGGAGAGCTTTTGGAAGAAACAGCATAATTTTCAAGAGCAATATGCCATTATGTCTTAAAAGAAAAGTGTTTGATCAATGCATCCTTCCAGTGCTTACGTATGGTGCAGAGACATGGACCTTAACTAAAAGAGACATGCAAAGGCTGCAGACAACTCAAAGTAGCATGGAGAGGTGCATGCTTGGTATAACCAGGAGAGATAAGAAGAGGAACTCGTGGATCCGAAAAATGACGAGAGTGGAAGACATCATGATCAGAGTTAAATCCCTGAAATGGCAATGGGCTGGACATACTGCCAGAAGGACAGACCATAGATGGACAGCCGAAATTTTAGATTGGATTCCAAGGGACAGGAAAAGACCCAGAAAAAGACCACATGGGAGATGAGTGGATGAAATTCGTAAATATGCGGGAGTGACATGGAGGAGACTGGCACAAGACAGACCGTTGTGGAGGAAACTTGGGGAGACCTTCGTCCAGCAGGGGATTGATAATGGTTGATGATGATACTTCCATCTCACTCATTTTACTATAATAGATCACCCTATATAGCCTACACTCACCCACACTCACCAACCCGCTTGGCCAGCGTGGTGAGTTATGGCCAAACACCTCCAAAATGACTCTACAACTTAAATCTTGGCCCTCAGTCTCCGGCAGCTGGAATGTACCTGGCCAAGGCAGCGGCCAGTGCGACATGAAGGCAGAGGGTGCTAAGAATCCCGGAGGACCGGACTAGGCTGCCATTTGATGCTGACCTTGGCTACCTACAACGGACGCTCCCTATCTTCTGATTCAAGGCTTCTTGAATTGGAAGAGGAACTACAAAGGATCAAGTGGGACATCGTCGGGCTAAGTGAGGTAAGGAGAAAAGGAGAAGATCTCATTGAACTGAAAAGTGGACATCTCTTCTATTATCGTGGGACAGATACTGGCAGAACTAGTGGTGTTGGATTTATAATAAACAAGAAACTGAAGGATAAAGTGGTAGAAGTTGAAAGTTCCTCTGACAGAGCTGCACGACTCATTATCCAACTATCGAGAAGATACCAGGCTCAGATTATTCAAACTTATGCACCCACCACAAGTCATCCTGAAGAAGAAATTGAAGAATTTTATGAGGAAATTTGTCATCTAAATAATAAAGGTAAGCAGCACTTGAAGATAATTATGGGAGATTTCAATGCAAAAATAGGGCAACGGCAACAGAATGAAACTTCAGTAGGTAAATTCGGTCACGGCAACAGAAACCAGCGTGGAAATACTCTCGTTGAGTTTGCAGAGGCAGAAGGATTTTTCATCTTGAACTCCTTTTTCAAGAAAAAGCCACACAAGAAATGGACATGGAGACATCCAATTGGGACGACAAGTGAAATTGATTTTATTATGTGTAACAAAAAAAATTCGTCATCGAAGACTGCAGTGTGCTGAACAAGTTCAACACAGGTAGTGACCATAGATTGGTGAGATGTAAGATGCACCTCAACACTAAACTGGAACGTGGCAAGCTCATAAGACAAACAAAATGTATTGACATAACCAACCTTAAAAAACACCATAATACTTTCAAGTTGGAACTGAAGAACAGATTCTCTGCTTTAGAAGGCCTAACATCGGAAGAAGTGGATATTTCGGAAGTCAACAGAAAAGTAACCAAAGCTCTAATGGAAACAGCAACAAAATTAGCTGGGTCTAAGAACAAGTTGCATGTGAACAAATTATCAGGAAAAACCAAAATGTTGATGCAAAAAGAAGAGAGATGAGGACAACTAAAGAAGATGTGACTTCCAAAGTGGAATATATAGAGCTATGCAAGACAACACGAAAAAGTATCACTGAAGACGTAAGGAAATTCAACTGTGAGCCAGTGAGGAAAGCAATTGAAAACAACCAAAGCCTTAAGATAGCAAAGGGACATCTCAGTAAGGGAAGAAAACAGATTATGGCTCTGAGAAAAGAAGATGGTTCTATAACAAGAAATAGAGGCGAAATTTTGACAAGAGTGAAAGATTTCTACTCCAAATTATATGAAAGGGATGATACATGTACTCCAGACATCATGAAAGGTACCAGAGTTCTTCCAGTCCTCCCAGCAGAAGTTGCTCATGCAATCAAGAACATGAAGTGGGGGAAAGCTCCAGGAGAAGATGGAATTACTATAGACATCATACAAGAAGCAAGTGGAGAAATTGAAACAGTACTCGCCCAAATTTTCACTCGATGCCTTAATGAAGGGAAGATTCCTGAGGATTGGAACAACGCTACAATGATCCTGCTACATAAAAAAGGTGACATTGAGGATCTCAGGAACTACAGACCTATCAGCCTCCTATCAGTGGTTTATAAAATCTTCACTAAAGTTCTTTCACACCGCTTGAAGGTAACACTGGACATGGCTCAACCGAGAGAACAAGCTGGATTCAGGAGTGGCTACAGCACAATAGATCATATCCACGTACTGAGAGAACTAATTGAAAGAGCGAGGGAATATGAACTTCCATTGTGCATGGCTTTTATCGATTATGAAAAAGCCTTTGATTCGGTGAAACCATCAGCAGTTACCACGGCTCTGAAATCCTGCGGTATTGAAGATGCATACATTAATATTATTAATAACATCTATGAAAATGCAAGTGCAAAGATTCGGCTGTTTGAAAATACAACACACATAAAAATTGGAAAGGAGGTGAGACAAGGTGACACCATATCTCCGAAGCTCTTTAATGCCACATTGGAAAATGTCTTTCAATCACTGAACTGGGAAAACAAAGGGATAAAGATTAATGGAGATTATCTAACCCACCTTCGTTTTGCTGATGACGTAGTCATTTTTGCAACTACCCCATCAGAGCTGCAGAGTATGATCCAGGAACTTGCTGACAAGAGTAAAGAAGTGGGATTAAAAATGAACTTTCAGAAGGCAAAAGTGATGTTCAATGCTTTTACAAGAAATGAAGATTTATCGATTGATGGAGAAAAACAGGAGATAACAGATACATATGTTTATCTTGGACAGCAGATATTAAGTGAGGGTCACATTGATGAAGAAATTAATCGGCGTACAAAACTTGCCTGGAGAGCTTTTGGAAGAAACAGCATAATTTTCAAGAGCAATATGCCATTATGTCTTAAAAGAAAAGTGTTTGATCAATGCATCCTTCCAGTGCTTACGTATGGTGCAGAGACGTGGACCTTAACTAAAAGAGACATACAAAGGCTGCAGACAACTCAAAGTAGCATGGAGAGGTGCATGCTTGGTATAACCAGGAGAGATAAGAAGAGGAACTCGTGGATCCGAAAAATGACGAGAGTGGAAGACATCATGATCAGAGTTAAATCCCTGAAATGGCAATGGGCTGGACATACTGCCAGAAGGACAGACCATAGATGAACAGCCGAAATTTTAGATTGGATTCCAAGGGACAGGAAAAGACCCAGAAAAAGACCACATGGGAGATGGGTGGATGAAATTCGTAAATATGCGGGAGTGACATGGAGGAGACTGGCACAAGACAGACCGTTGTGGAGGAAACTTGGGGAGACCTTCGTCCAGCAGTGGATTGATAATGGTTGACAATGATGATGATGATGATGATGATGATATAGCCTACCATACAGGGCTGATTATGGAGATAATTACACTTTTTTTTTCATAAGAACAGAAGTAACATGAAATATTAGCATACAAAAAATAAATCTCAAACTCAAGTATCATCAGAAATTATGAACAGAAAATAAATCTAGTAGGGTGTGGTGACTGCTTCATACCACAGTCATCAACATTCCATCATGTGATCAACACATACTCATCAGGAGGGAGACCCCAAGAAAAATGTGGTATAGGAGTTCAGCCCATAGAAACAAGTTGGTCTGCAGAGATAGAGGAATGCTCTTTGGAATTAAAGGGTGAAGAGAAAGATGCCACAGACAAGTGTTCTATAGCATAAAATGCATGCATTATTCTGTGGCATCTCTCTACAGAAGTAGTCCAGATAATTAGTGCTCTACTGTATAACAAAAAATGCTGCTTCAGTATTGCAGCCTTCTTAAAAATTTTAATTACTGGTAGATTTAGGCTTGTTAGCCACCAAAATTTAAATGCTTCATACCACAGTCATCAACATTATATCCTTTAAATATTCATCAAGCTCATTCACTATGTCTTGCATTTTCACAATATGAACAGAGACTCCTTGAAAGAGGACAACAGAATATTTTCATTAACACTAATGAAACAAAAATACCAACTGATAAAAGCACTATTTAAATTCTACATATGTTAGCAATTTGCTTACATAGGAATGAAAAAGTACAGATGCTGATTATTTGAACTGTCAGAATCAGCTGTGTTTTCTGCAATTGTGTATCTGATGCCATATTCTGAAAGACAACCTGAAGCCAGTGGTGCAGTCACCACAAACTAACTGAAGCCCACATAAATGACTGCATACAACCTACAGACAGGAAATGTTACACTCTCAACAGGAATGGTTGGCTGCAGTGTGGATTATCACATACACTTTCACTATTACGAAACATTAAAAAAAAAAAAAAAAAAAAAAAAAGTCAATTCAATCATGTATCTGTCATTATTCCTCTTTGATTTTCCCAACAAATTTTAGAATTTTCATGCTTGTGTTCACTAACATATCTCAAAATGTGGTAAGGGCCCAACAGAGGTAAAAAAGTTAAAAATCTTATTTTAAAGTATGAATTAATATTCTCTTGTGAATGTCTTCTATAAAATATTATTTAAAGTCAATAAAATCATCAAAACATTAAATAAACTAACAAAACATCAATATAAAAGCACACAAGAGTATGTATCCTCATTGTCGACTATGATATCAATCCACTGCTAGATGATTTCCCCAAGTTTCTTCCACAACAGTCTGTCTTGTGCCAGTCTCCATGTTAGTTCTGCATGATTTTGAATTTCATCCACCCATCTTCCATGTGATCTTTTTTTGGGTCTTTTCCTATCCCTTGGAATCCAGTCTAAAATTTCGGTTGTCCATTGGTGGTCCGTCCTGGCAATATGTCCAGCCCATTGCCACTTCAGGGATTTTGCTCTGATCACGATGTATTCCACTCGTCATTTTCCTTATCTACGAGTTCCTCTTTTATCTCCTGGTTACATTAAGCATGCACCTCTCCATGCTTCTTTCACTTGTCTTCAGTCTTTGTATGTCTTTTGTAGTTAAGGTCTATGTCTCTGCTCCGTACGTAAGCACTGGAAGGATGCATTGATTAAACACTTTTCTTTTAAGGTACAATGGCAAATTGCTCTTAAAAACTGTACTGTTTCTTCCAAAAGTTCTCCATCCAAGTTTTATGCACCAATTAATTTCTTCATCAATGTGACCCTTGCTTCATATCTGCTGTCCAAGACAAATGTAGGTATTGGTTACCTCCATCTTTTCCCCATCAATCGATAAATCTTTGTTTCTTGTAAAAGCATTGTACATCACTTTAAGAGTATATATAATACATTAAAACTGAGAATAAAATAATATTTTGTCATAAAGAGAACGTGATAAGAAGCTTTGATGAAAGCTAAAAATGAGAAGCTGGAAAACAACTTTAAAAGCTATTACCACAGTTCATCAGAAGAATGAAAAATTATTTTAAGAACATTAAATTTTCAATAGCAGTAAACATATGTTCATGAAACCTAATAGAGAATACAAGTTATTTAGAAAAACAAACAAAGATCAATACATATAAAAACTTGAGTTTCGTTAGATACAAGCACAGCATACAGTTGGTTCACAACAAAGACACAAATTAAAATGCTCATCAATAGACCAAACAAAAACTGGGAATGAATGCTATGCAATATCACAAACTCTATTACAGATAATACTTTGAATAATTTTTTATGTGATTATTGCATAAATGTTAATCAAAATTTGCCACACAGAGCTTCTCATAAACAACTGGACGTCAAAATGTTTTAAACCCATATTCAAAGAAAAGAAGGAATTATGCACAAGAAGATAACACTAACAGCAATACAATTTCTTCATTAATTACCTATAACTCTGCTTGTGAGAATTTCCTTTTCTGTGGGTCCCAGCTCTCTCCTGAAGTAATTAGTTGGAATGCGGCCAGCTGCTGCAGCTTTCTGCCTGTAGTCAACCTAGAACATGTTGAAATATTGACACAGTTTCTATGATTAACACAAGCATTGAAATATTATTAGACTGGACTGAAAAGCTACTGTTACAAACAGAAGAAAAACAAGAGAAATGCAAAAATGGCATTCTGTTCAGACTGAAATTTAGAAAGCAAAGGTTTAACTCACAGATACACCTAACAAAAATTAGGAAAGACAAGTCATAGCATGTGTAAGTACTGTTTTAAAAGCAACATGACGAAGCATTTAGTTTTCAGGAAGAATTCTGTGATATTAACATGTGAATAAATGATCTAGACTTTGTGCACAGACAGATGAATGAAGAGTGTGCATCAATAACTCTTATTACCACCATTCTATATATAGCATGAAGTTTGTAGCACACCTAGGCATATTTCAAAATTATATGGCAAATGGATACTAACACTGTTCAACATGGGAATTGTTATGACAATGAAATTACCTAATCTTATTAACTAATTTTTGGATGTTGAACATAAAAATGGCATCGAAAATCATGAACTGCCTCATCTTGTTTTCGAGTTACTGAATAGATTCCATAACAAAGAATTAGCCCTATGTAAGTGGTTAGGCTCTCAGAGTTAGGGCATCACAGTACCACATTAGCGTCACCCGATCAGCTACCTGTGTCGTAGATGCCCTTATCTTGCAGTGTTTCATTGGAATTCTGGGAGCCCAATTAGGTGCTTGGTGTTCTTCCTTCTTTTTTCATTTTGAGATTTAATGTCCAACACGAGCAACTCTGAGGGATACAGGTAGTCATGCATCCCTAATTTTAGAACCACTAATTACAGGAAAGAAACAGCACCATCGGACAGACAGCACCAATGGAGCATCGAGGATTCGAACCCAGGCTTACCTTGGAAAAATCAGCAGAAACCACTGCTGATGTGAAACAGCATGATAAAAGAAGAAACATCACAGCCACCCACTTCAACAGATCCAGAATTTTGCCTGAATGTGACCACTTCTAAACCACACAAGATTCTGGGGAACCAACTTTATGATCTGATTGGGGCTCTTGAACTGCCAAGGAATGATGCAGTTGGCCTCAAGGCTGCAACAATGGAATCTTCTTGCTGGCACAATGAAAGTGACTGAATTTCACTCCCAATGAAAAAAAGAAATAAGCATAAGTTCTTCAAATCAGAAAGTGACCTATTTGTGAGAATGTTGATGAACTGGTGGCAGCAACAAATATCAGGTATAATCCAGAAGAATTCAAATATTCACAGATTCTTCTAAGGCTAGCCTAAAAGCCATGCTGTTACACAATGAAAATGTGCTGCCTTCAATCCCTATTATCCATGCTATCCACACAAGAGGAAACATGAAAACACAAAGAATATTTTCAGCAGCACAGACTACAGAAAATATAAATTGCTGAATTTCAGTATTTTTAAGGTAACAGCAATTTTTTTGAGACCACAAAAAGGTTACATGAAGTTCTGTTACTTACTATGTGAATGGGATAGTAATGCAAAGGGTATTCATTACAATGAGAAGAATTAGCTTCTCGGTTTACAAATCCCTTGCATTTAGAACAAAGAATGTAGCTTTTGAGCTGCTGATAGATCCCAAGGAATCTCAGCTTGTATACACACATTTTAAACTTGGCCTCAAGAAAAAAACTGTGTGGGTACTGTATAGGAACAGACCTGCATTCATGTACCCATGTGAGGAATTCCCAAGGCTTAGTATGGAGAAGATCAAGGTGGGAGTATTCATTAGTCCATGGTTACATCAACTCTTCGAAGACCTGCAGTTTGATCTCATCTCAGTGATGACAAAAAGGCAGTCTGGAATGCCTTCTAACATGTTTCAATTGATTTTCTAGGAAATGCAAAATCTCACGATTTCAGTGAGCTTGTGAAGGATGTTATGACTTGTGGGCTGCAATGTGCTACTGAAGATGCATTTCATCCATTAACTTTTGGATTTCTTCCCAGATAGCTATGTAACCAATGTACATGGGGAGTGCTTCCATTAGGATATCTTGGCAACAGAGCAGCGATACAAAGGTAGATGGAGTGCTGCCATGTTAGGCAATTATTGCTGGAAGGTAAAAAAGGATGCTGCTGAAGTTCAGCACAAGCAACAAGACAAAGGTGCTGTGTGTGTTTAACAGATACATTCATAGCAAAATCCTTCTCCCACATCATAATATGACAGAAGTGTTAATGTGAAGAATTGACATTATTTTGGAAAACCATAGCCAATCTATCACTTTAATCCTTATTTTCTTGTTCAGCAGCCCAAAATCTATAAAGTAAACTTATTTCCATTGCCATAACAAGATACAACCCAAAATTTGTTGAACAGGGTAATTACTAAGTGTCAGTTTGTTTACAAAAACCATTCACTAATTAAAAGCTGAACAAAATACACAAAAACGTGCACTTTGGTGATTCATTAAAATAAGCACAGGTTCAGCATCCCTTATCAATGTTTTATGGTTTTAGTTATGTATTATGTAAGGTATCATCACCATCATTGTTAATCATTACAAATCCGCCGTTGGACGAAGATCTCCCCAAGTTTCTTCCACAACAGTCTGTCTTGAGCCAGTTAGCCTATGTCACTTACATATGCTTTTGAATTTATGTAAGGTATATGTCAATATACAGTATATATATATAAACAAAAAGAGCATTAAATTCAAAAGATATGTCTTTCACAGTGCTTGTTCCTTATGTTTCATATATTGCATGCAAACAAACAGCATTAAATTTAATTACAGTTGAATGCAATAAAAAGTAATTATGGGAAAAGTATCAAAGAGAAGAAACATGAGAAACTTTTTTGAGGTACTAGAAAGTGGATGAGGATGCATTGTGTTGGATGGTTTTTAATATAAGTTTTTCTTAGAGTAATTTATCTTCTTTATTAGCAGTGATTTTTGCTACTAAAGAAGCCTCTCTCTGATTTCATGAAATGACATTATTTTTAGCTCTGTCATGAAAGCATGCCAGTGTACTCTTTTAGAAAACCCATCACACATTTCACCATGTCTCTAGGTGTGTTTTTATCAATGCATTAACAATGTTATCTTTACTGTATCATCATGATTACCTTGATTCAAAACCATTTCAGCTCTTTCAAGGTTGGTCATTGAGTTAATAACGGGAGCCTCATAGTCCATAGTGAGATCTTCTTTGATGTTCATTTCCTCCAGCTCATCTATGATAATAAAGGGCAGCACATACAAGGAGGTCCAATATCATATTCTACTTACTTTGTATACAGAATACTTTAAATTCATCAGTTTGTTCATTGTCATCATTGACCATAGTCATAGGACACAGGCAGTAGAGCTGAGTTCGGGCTCAATTTTCGTAGCCCAAGCCCATCCGAGCTCGTGGTATATTAGCACGAGCCCACCAGAGAGCGAATTTTATATTGCAAGATAGAGCCCGGGTCGGAACGAGCCCGAAAACTGGCCAACCTGTTCAACCATTAATAAAAAACCTCACTCTCTCCTCCTCCTGCAATTAACCAATATATTTCTCAAATGGGGAATGGGGAAGGGACCTCTATCTATTTTTACAGTGTAACTGTACGATTTTCTTTAACCGTTCATTTCCATGTGAAGTGCTTCGGGCGGTGCTTCAATTATATGTTGCTCAAATAATGCTTATATTATCATGCCATAATGTACTGCAATATGTACTTGCTAAATAGAATTAGCAGGGAGCTACTGCGTGGAGATAGGGGGTAAATTATCATCGGCATTCTATCAACTATCCAACATCTATAGTTTTTGAAGAAGCTTTATCTTCTCTGCAAAAACACACTAAAGCGCAGCCTATGGCATTTTCTACCCACGCCTGAAATAAATATCCATCTCGAATGCCTGCTACCCATGCAGAACCAGTTGCCAAAGAATTCCCTAAGCAACCATAAAGTGTCTCATTTGCCAAATCATATAATATCACATTTATATATTAAAAAAAAAATTATCTCACTCTCCCTCTCTCTAAGAGTCCGTGCCTGAACCGCAGTAAATATTCTAGAGTCCGAGCCTGATTCTGGCCCGGGCTGTGCTTCAGGCTCGGGCTCAGCCCGTCTCAGCTCTGACAGGCAGTGCAAACTATACCCAAAGGTGGCTTAGTCTGTGTTGTTCCATGCGTCAGCAACAACATACACTGAGATGCCATTTTATTAGGTACATTTGCCATTGTCACATAAATGTCTCACTCCAATACAGAAGATAGTATGTCAGCATGATGTGCGGTATAAACCAGGCAGATTAGCTTGTGGAACATCAGTTACTGTTTGATTAAGGGTTGAATAAGCAGCACAATGATCAGCACTTTGAACAAGGCACGATAGTTGATGCCAAGCATTCTGGTTTGAGAATTTCCCAGACAGCCATCCTTCTCACACACAACTGCAGCAAGGGTTCACCAAGAATGGTGTGGCACACAAAAACGCCGAAATGTGTTTAGAGGGGTCAAAGACGACTGGCAACATGGTTGTTGGCTGTTGTAGCCCATTCATAACATGTGGTGCATTCAAAGATTACCATAGGCACACCAATGTTGAATTCTGTAGTGATTTGCAGGATGTGACTCATTTGTTTGCTTGCACGATTTCCACCAGTCTCAGACGAACTCTCTGACATACCAGCTGTTTTTCTCCATAGGATCACCCATCACCGGAAGTTTTTTACGGATTGCACCATTTATAGTAAAACCTTACTGTAGCTGTGTGTGAAAAACCCAGAAGCAGGGGTTGTGCTACCGATTGCATTCTTCCCAATTTTCAAGGGAAAAACATTTTGGTGATAGATAAAAAGTTTTGGCGAAAATATAGGCAATTATCTTTTTAATGATATCTAAGCAAAAACAATCTTTGAAAAAGATTGTTTGTGCCATAGGTGTAACTACTGGGGGGGGGGTCCAGGGGGTCACAGCCCTCTCCCAGATTCTCAGAGATGGGATCCCCAATGTAAAGGACCCCCCCCCCCCTTTTTTTTTCAGGAATATAATTCAAACTTTATGATGTGAACCAACCAAATTTAATAATATAAGATTGTAATTTTTTGTAGAATGCAAACACATGTATAATGTGTACTTAATAAAACAGCGATATCGATTCCTAATAAGCAAAGTCAGTTCTACAACTTTGTAATTTACATTTCTGCCCCATCTATCATAGTTTTACAGTAGTGTTCGCTAAGTTCCACAATTCGCCAATAGAGGCGCCTATGTCGTGCCCGTTAGATCTTGCCTCAGCAACTGCTTTGCTCCTACGTGTGTGTGTGTGTGTGTAGGGGGTCCCAAAGTCTATCTTATACAGTATGTATGGACATGTTGCCAGAAGAATGGACCACTGATGTACAACCGAGATTTTAGACTGGATTCCAAGGGACTTGAAAAAAAGACTCAGAAGAAGACGCCATGGGAGATGGATGGATGGAATTCGAAAGCATGCCGGAGGGGCATGGAGGAGGCAGGCTGAAGACAGACAATTGTGGAAGAAACTTGGGAAGACCTTCATCCAGCAGTGTATTGATAATGGTTGACAATGATGATGATATAATATTGTATACAGTATATAGACCCTTTCCATCTGAATTCAGGCAGGGGTGTCAGTTGACCACCTCCAATTTTTTTGAAAAATTATGGTAGCTACTCCTAATAGAGGTGTAAAGTAGTGCAAAAGGATTTTTCACACACAAAAATTTTTGGTCGAGCTACAGCATTTTGAAAATAGGCAAAAATGCACACATGACGAAAATAATGTGAAACACCAAATTTTTAAAGGTACACTGCTCCTGTACTATAACAGGTAGAGACTTGATTTTTTTTTTATTTTGAAGCTATTGAATTGGCCTTTCTTTATGTTCACAGAAATCGATCAAAGGAATATTGCTAGATGTCAAAAAAAAGTCTATATTTATTACAAAAAAAATAATTTTCTACAAATTTGGGATTTTTTTATTTTTTTTTTAAGAAAAAAGACTTATCAGGTGGGTAAGTGTGCCAACCTGCACTCCTACTAGGGTTGTCTTAGCAGTAATTTTATTTTTATCCTGTGATGCATGCAACTCATAAAACTTATTTTTAAAATATACACAAAATTTCAAAAAATCAACATTTTTGAATTGCAATATCTCAAAAACCCCATTTTTAAACATTCTGAAATTTTGACCAAATAATGTCCTAATGGTAGGTGGTGAACTGGAAGAATCAGGTTACTGGATTTTTGCCTTGAAATTTTGCTACAAATTTTTTTTTAAATGCACTTCTCCTGTTCAAACCTCACGGTTCGGTTATTATTAAAAAAAAAAAAAAAACTTTGAAAGATATTTCTGAAAAGTTTACCTGAGTATATATTCCAAATTGCAGTGTCAATCTATATTTTAAAGTCATTTTTATGGTTTTTAATAATTGTCACCTATGTACATGTTTGTTTTCTTTTTAATCCATAGTCTGTACACATACAATACATTATCTCAGTTGCAGTTAAGATTCAATTTCTATTTAAAGAAAAAAGGCCTCAAAAAAATTATGAGCTTACCATCATAACTACAAATTATTCTAACTGAGAAAAGCTGCTGGATTTTATTGATTTCCTTCTCATCAAAGGTATGAAGTCGTGCAGAACGTCCAACAGGAGTTGGGGCATTCACCTTTAGAAGTACATTTTTTAAGGGCACTCGACACTTGACCTGTTTTCTTGCCACATTCTTCTGGCCACCAAAAACCTCTGGCTGGTCCATGACGGTGCATGAAAGATACTGTTTTGTCCTTGAATTCTTTAGATATGTTTGTAATCTGTCCCATCCATCCACCAGTTATCATCATAAATGCATCCTATAAATTCTCCTATTTGAAAATCATTCACAGAAAATGGGTTCTTTTTTTGTTGGCTTGAAAATTGCACTGCTTTATGTGGGTGCCAGACTGTTCTGGCCATTGATGGTTTATTTCCTTGTACTAACCAGAAATGCTGTGACTGTATTTCAACAACAGATTTTACTGTATCCCACTCTTCTACTTTGCTGGTTTGATAGGATTGAACTTCACAAGTTGTGAGGAGTAGAAGTTTAGTCTTTGGGATCAAGGGGGAGACAGTTTCAACAAATGAAGGTGCATCTCTTACAGCTTGTGAAGCTTCTTTCTGTAAGTTGAATTTAGTAGCAAAATGTTTGCACAGGCCACCCACACCATCACATACACTCTTGCATTGTCCTGTGGCTGAGAAGATCCACTTCCTTGTTACATTTGGGTCCCCCTTCATAAGTTCATAGAACTGATTCCTGGTTTTTAAGTGCCCGGCTGCTCCATCTGAGATGTAAACAATTGTTTTAAATTCTTCCAAAGGACAAATTTTAGCAATTTTTCACTTTTTATGGGCAGAATGGCACACAGAGCATTTGCTGTGTCATGGCTTATATCATTGCATGCTACCACAAAAGACTTAGTCTCATTTGGAAAGTATGCAATGCATGTAAAGAGTGAGATCTGGACATTGTTTGCCAGTAGTAACTTTGCACTTCATCAGGTAGAATTACAGATCAGTTTTGAGCAAAGTCAAAGTGCAACATCAACACTGGACTATGTGCTGCAGACTGTTTAACCTCTGCTATCTCATTTCTCTGGATCCGCTCATTATAAATTACAGAAGAGTTTCTTCCCTCTCGATATCCCCCACCTTAGCAGCTTTTATTTTCATTGACTCCTCCAATGACTCTCAAGCAGCCTTAGGTGTTTCACAGCACTCCATAAAAATTGCACTGGGCAGTACCATTTTCAGTGCCACAGCTTTGGAAAATCAAACTTTGAAATCATATCAGCTGCAGTTTAGCCCAAAAATTACCACAAATTGCAGTTTACCCACGAGTCAAAAATTACCCATGTTTCATAAAATCATTCACCACCATTTTCACTGTTACTGATTTTTTTCTTGCCATTTTTGGATTTAGTCACATTTGGCGACTTGGCAAATGCTTGGTGCGAGCCCTGCCGGGAATTGTGTTCTCCTGCTATTAAAAATTTACTAAACAACGTTTACAGTTCTCATTTTTTCACTGAATTCAAAAATTTGAAAAAAAGTGCCATTTTTCAAAAATTGAAAAAAAAAAGAAATTGAAAAAAAAAGTGGCATAAAATATGTAAGAAAATTTCAAGGCAAAAATCCAGTAACCTGACTCCCCCAGTAAACTACCTACCATTAGGACAGTTTGGACAAAATTTCAGAATTTTTAAAAATGGGATTTTTGAGATATTGCAATTAAAAAATGTTGATTTTTTGAAATTTTATATATTTTAAAAATTAATTTTATGAGTTACAAGCATCACAGGAAAAAATAAAAGTACTGCTAAGACAACCCTAGTAGGGGTGCAGGTTGGCACACTTACTCACTTGATAAGTATTTCTCTTAAAAAAAAATCCTAAATTTGTGGAAAATTAAATTTTTTTGTAATAAATATAATTTTTTTTTGCCATCTGGCAACATTCGTTTGACCAATTTCTGTGAATTTGAAGAAAGGCCAATTCAATAGCTTCAAAATGAAAAAAAAACAGTCTCTCTACCTGTTATAGCTCAGGAGCAGTGCAGTGCGCACTTAAAAATTTGGCGTTTCACATGATTTTCGTCACAAGTGTATTTTTTGCATATTTTTCAAAATGCTGTAGCTCGACCAAAAAATGTTTTTATGAAAAATCCTTTTGCAGTACTTTAAACCTCTATTAGGAGTAGCTACCATAATTTTTTCAAAAATTGGAGGTGGTCAACTGACACATGTTGGCCATGCCTGCCAGAATTGAGTTGGAAATGGTCTATATGCATACATACAATGTGTGATCGGAACCCCCCCCCCTCAGATTTTGAAACGGTTATGCAACTGGTTTGTGCTTGTACATCAGGTCAAATTTGCTTCAGCAATGCTAAGGATATTTTAAAAATTAACATAGAATCTTTTAAATGGATTCACATTTGTGGATTTCTTATCTTTTGATGTGAACCATCAATCAATATTGTACGATTTATATGAAAATAGTTGTAACTTATACGTAATAAAGTGCAATATTTAAACAACATCTGCATTTTTTTTAAACTGGCCCTTTTACAACCAAGCCACAGAATAAATGTAATTCACAATTTTCAATTAATTTGAAATTTATCATGTTGATAATTCTTTGTTTAGAAATTTTATACTAAGTAGTAAGTTCAAAATTGAAAATAAGTGTCTATTTTCTTTCTATTATGATTCGGGATCTATAAAGTAATATTTTGCTGCTTAATTGTAAAGAATCTATAACTTATTGTTTTGGTACTATTACAACACTTTATGTTTTTATGGTTTTTATATTTGCAGTGGAGAGAGTGGTAAAAAAAATTGGCAACTTCAAATTATATTTGGCAAAAAAAAATTGAATTTGGTGAATGGGTTGGCAAAAACTTTAGAAAAGCCAGAGTAACCACTGCAGGAGAATGGGCATTTGGGAGATGGTTAAACTGGCATGCCTGGTGTCAGCTATCATGCCACATTCAAAGTTGTTCAGATCACTCCTTTTGCCCATTCCAACCACCAATCAAATGTTAACTGGTGCTAGATGAGGTGATCAGCCCATTTTATACCACATACTGTGTTCATGTGTCATCTTACATGCTGGAGTGAACCATTTATGTGATGAGCACAGTTGTACCTTATAAACTGGATCCCTCCTATTAAACTCCATTTCAGAAACCATTCCACACTTGTTCCAACATGCTGTTTAAGAAAAGTCGTGCGTGCGCATGTGTGTGTGGAATGCTTTGTCAAGAAATGACAAAATCTTGCATTTGCCATCCAGTCCAACTTTCCTGCAGTAGACACATAAGCTGTGGGTACCAAATATTTGTGAAATCATGAAATCAATCAAAAAGGCATGCCTAGTAATCCTGCTTTCTTATTAATAACATATTAAGAATTAATAACAACTATACTTAAAGTAGTGTACACCAACTATACTTAAAGTAGTATAACCAGGGCTTTCTTTCAGCCGGTATGCGTCAATACACATACCAGTGAACTTTTTCAAGGAAAGCACTAAAATTTCTAAAAATTTAGTACGGCTAGCTCTATGCAGCAGTAAATTAGACTGGCACACAATCCGATGCCAAATAAGCCAATCAACCAAATTTTATTGTAACTCCAAGAAGGTCATCAACACACCTGAAGGATGTAAAAGTCCACTGATGTTCATTTAAGCATCAGGGTTGAAAAAAACCCAGGTTTTTTTTTAAAAGCCCAACCCGGGTGGGTTTTATTGGGGTTTTTTTGGGTTTTGTTGGGGGGTGGACGGGGGTATGGGGTTTGGGGGTCTATTTGGTTTTCATATCCTTTCATTAAGATATCAAAGATTAAATATTATCAATGAAAAATCAATGCAACTTACCTATTGGTTAACAAAAATCTCCTTTTTATGTAGTCTGTTGAAATTTTTTTATTTAAATCTACACAAAGGCTAAGATACTTTACACACCACTCACTGTAATCTATAAACTAGTATTTGATCAAACTCTAAACCCTCATTAAACATTTCTGAGATGCTTAATTAAATTTGAGTAAAACTACAAATTTCAATATTTTTTGTGACAAATTCACTGTTTGTTTTTTAAATATTTGTGGATCTTGACAAGTTTCTGTGCTTTATCAACACCTAAACGATTGTAAAGTTTTGACCAGACTAGTCCGCAAGTAGAAAATATCCTTTCTACTGCATATGAACTGGCTGGACAACCACATAGACTTGACATGTAAAAGCAGAAATCTTTCAGGGTTCCAGCTTTGGTCACACTTGCATGTTACTCTATCAGCTGCCACCATTTGGCAGCACTGAAGTTTTGCACAACATTACTTACAAACGTAGACTTTGGATAGTACTTTGTATCACATATTTTAAAACCCATTACAAAAATCATCCATTCAGGTTTCTTTTCTAACACCCAGTTATCAGCAATTTGTTCTTGCTCAGGGTTCATTCTCTTTCCCTGCCATTTTGGATTCAATAAGTTTGCCAAGTAGTGGCAAGGATGAAGTGCTTGATCTATCCTTTTTCTTTTTATCACTGGTGTGTATGGTTCAAGTTCTACATTTCCCATAAGATCTTGCCACAGTTCCACTGCCTTAGAAATGTTTGTTCAGCTTGGGGAATGTCTAGTACTCTACTAACCTCTTTAAGCTGTTTTAGCATGTGTACTGCACCTTTTAGACCAGTGTTTATGCACACACATACAAGCATTTTCCTTTTAATTCATTAATATATTTCAAGAAATTATCATGTACAAACTTTTTTGGTTTTTTCTGGAATTATCTGCAATAACTATTAGCATGAACATTGAATTATAATTTGTAAGAAAATTTTTATTTTTCTATTTTTTATGCAGCAATAAATTATTTGTGCTGATGAATCTAAAATATCAAGGAAGTCAAATGTGTCCTAAATGCCTGACAATTAGCTTTTAGTAAAGCATCCCAAATGAAGTGGCTTTTGTAACAGCATTATCAAATAACATTAATTATTATTTACTTGGTCACCTCAGAGATATGTTCCCTTCTCCTCCCTACCTACTAAAAAATTCCATGCAGCTAAAAGGAAAACTGGACAACTTGCCAGAATTAATTCATCCAGTAATGGCAAGCCTGGATATAGTCTCTATGTATACCAACATTAACCTGGACCTCCTCCTGGAATTCATTGCAGATGACCTTGCGGAAAAAATAGTATTCCATAATCACAATAGAGAAATACTACTTGGCATATATGAACTGCTCCTATTTTCCTTCAAGAATAATTTCTTCCAGT
The DNA here is from genome assembly GCA_039090855.1 of Macrothele yani. NCBI lineage: Eukaryota > Metazoa > Arthropoda > Arachnida > Araneae > Macrothelidae > Macrothele > Macrothele yani. Next base: position 9,059,452 of record CM076994.1, on the reverse strand, counting down.
TTGGAAAGAAATATTACAGACAAACTTCAGGACTTGCAATGGGTTCTCCACTAGCACCTCTGCTAGCAAATTATTATATAAGTAAACTAGAGGCAAAAATCCTTATACAACCCTCCTTGTTTGCTCTCTATGTAAGGTACATGGATGATGTCCTAATTATAGTAGATACTGTGGACCAATCTCTACCCTCTCAGATTCTGGAAGAATTTAACTTACTAGAGAATACCTTGCAGTATACCCTAGAACAGGAAAGAGACCATAGCATCAATTACCTAGATTTAACCTTGACCTCAAGAGAGGGAAAAATATTCACTCAGCTTTTTAGAAAACCCACCAACACAGGGAAGATGTTAGACTTCTGCTCATTCCACCCTGATTATATTAAATCGAATACGGCAAGACAATTTTTGGAAAAGATTGAAATCCTGGTCTCTTCAGCTACTCAGAAAGATCTTCACAAAGAAGAATTAAAGGAAATATTGGCAGAAAACAATTACCCCTCCCCATATGTTGAAAAAATATTTAAACAAGTGCCAAAAAAGAAGCAGGAGAAAACCAACTTCAAATTCACCAGCAAAATTACGTACCACAAGGGACTTTTCGAGAAACTGAAAAGGATCGGAGCAAAATATAATATCAGGCTAGCTCCAGATCTTAATAACAAAATAAAGAAATTCCTGCCAGCTTTAAAGCAGAAAGAATTGGACATCCAATTGCAGGAAGGAGTAATTTACTGCATCGACTGTAACTGCGGACTCAGCTATATAGGAGAAACAGGGAGAAGTATTAAGGTCCGAATGAAAGAACACCAAGCAGCTATTAGGAACAATGGGAACAAAACAGGGCTAGACAGACATATACAAGCAAGTGGACACTCCATAAATTGGGACTCAGTGAAAATAATCGCCCACCAGTCAAACTTAATAAAGAGGAAACTAGAAGAAGGGATCGAAATAGCAAGAAGAAGAAGTACCACAATTAATGATAATTGCGGATGGACTCTTCCAATTGAGTGGCAGCAACTACTCCAGTGACATAGTCCTGATGACGAACTAGGCTTTAGTTCGAAAATTTGACAACCAACTTTGAAGAAAAATAACCTCTATAAGACCCGTAAAAGAGTTATTCCACAATCACTATGAATAGAGGTGCCATAAATGCATTTACAACTAAAATCTTTCTGTTTTTGTTTGCAAATGATGTACAAAATTTCAGGGCAACAAAATTAAGTAATTCTTAGAATTGTATGCAGTGAAACTTAAACAATATTTATTCCCACATCTAGTTTAGCTCCAGAATTTTTATTTATTGCAAATTTTTATCAGAAATCAGTTATGGCTATCAGTATATCAAAAATCAAATGAAACAAACAAGTTAAACAAATGCAAAAACATTAAAAATTAGCAAATAGCATCTATGTAATAATAAAAGCAAAAAAGGCATAATTAAAAACCAATTTCAGCACCAAGCTTTTCCATTTTAAAATGTTGCTTTTGAAACACTTTGAAGAAAATATCCCAAAATTGCATTAAAACTCCAAAGTATACTCCAGTTTAAAAAACAATGAAACCCACTACAAAGTGGGTTTTATTGGGTTTTTTAAAGTTTTTTTTTTTTTTTTTAAACCGCCCGGGTTTTTTGGGCTGGTAAGTGGGTAGACAACCCTGATTTACTGGTCGGTCATCCTCTACATATGTTCCGACCTTTACCTTACCTAAACTCCTGGCTCTCGGAAAACAAAAAGCAGACATCTAGCAATTGACACGAAGAGAAAGGCACGGATATGGGCAGTAACAAGCGTTAATGGCTTTTTGGAATGTGCTTTGATATAAGAAAATCACATTTGCTGTCTTTCTTATTATTAAATACTTTAGATTTAATAATTATTATTATTATTGTTTACATTGTACTGGTGAAAACAATGGAGCTGCGTAATGGGATGGGATGAGAGGGAGAGTGCTGGTAAACTGTATTTTAGAAGAAAAGCACTGAGCATAACTATACTAGTAATCCAAATTTATTGGGGTACAATACAATTCAAAGTTTCTAAGCTTTCGCACATCAACCAGATGGCTTTTTTCAAGGAAAGTAGAAAGCAAAAATCATGCTTTCTTGTTGGTGTAATAGTAATCTTATAACAAATTCACTTCTTTAAAACAGAGAAGATTCATGCATATCACGTCAAGTTTCAACTTCTTATGCATACTAATCAAAATTGTATGCTAAGTTTGTTTTATAATCAGATAAGCAACGTCACAGCTGAAATTTGATTTGCAATAAGACTTCTTCAGACATGCACTTTGAAGAGAATAACAGGAGCCTCATTGAAAAATTACAAACACCACAGGATTGTACCCCCATAAAAGATATTCTGGCATTTAAAAAGGAAGTAACTTTTGTACTAGTATGTTGCTAAGTATCAAGGTATAATCTGTTGAATGGGGGAAAAAAAGGGCAACTACTTAAGACTCTCCAAAACCAGCAAGATTATCTTGCATGTAGTCACCCTGATCCAGGGGCGATATGATTTAAAAATTAACTGCACATACAATGGAGCCTTACTCTAATTCACTCTGAATCAGTAGCTATAAATTAGGAATAGACAACTCCTTACTACCTACGCATAATCAAACCTATACACTCTACATACAAGGAACATAATCCAACATAATCAAGTCTCAAGATAATTCTTTACCAAAATCCTCTATGACATTCAGGGGTGATTGTGGGGTGACACAAGAAGCCCTAAAACTCTCAGCTCAGTGTCAATATACATATAATGCATATTATGAATATTTATATATACAGTATATTGCACACATATAAACTAGCTACACAACAAATATGTCCTAGGGCTTGTGCAGTGAACCTTTGCATCTTTTCTTGTACCCAATTTTCTTTCACTGCGCAAAATCCTTCAGGTATTGCATCTTTGAAATCAAATTTCACACTTCATATTATATGTTAATTGAGCAGCCTATGTGGGTCAGTTTTATTTGAAGCCTTTTGAAGAGTACAGTGGATTCCATTCAATTTCTAAAAGTAGCTCATTGGATTAACCGAATCTAATATAATCAAATTATTTTATGTAGATGCAACTTTCAAAATAATGAAAAAAAGCCTTCCTTTCAGCAGGCTGTTATCTTGAGAGCTTGTTTGATAACAAAAGAAATACTCAAGGTGTCACAAATCGTCTACAGGCACCATCTGCACGGACATGCAGTATTTTTAATCAAACACTGTTAATTCCCAAACAAAATGGAACTTGAACTTTTAGTTATCATTTCGTAGCATTTTTAGAAATGAAACGTCCGAAACATCTCAAATTCTTCTAAAACTTAAAAACCCGGATTTACAGGTTTGGAATGTGACAAAAACCCGGAATTCCAGGCTACACCCGGATTACAAACAGGTCTGGACATTGTACTTCTGTGGCTACTGACCTATTTTATTGGACATTCCAGACCTATTTAAATTAGAACTGAAGGGGTTAGAAATAAATATTAACATGGACTATGAACAATACTGTAATTTCACAGAACTTTTATGAGAATATTGAAGTAATATAATAAATACAGCACTGTTACAGAGAACAAAAGTCATAGCTCTTTCGACGTTTATAAGTAAGCCACAAAGATTCTCATCAGCCGCCACCTAGAATCGAATCCAGGGTCTTCCAGTTACGCACCGGACATGCTACCACAGCTGCCTCGAATTCTCCAGACTCACATATGACTACCCGCCAAACCACTTGGCAGGTTGCTTCTTGGAGCCCCACACAATGCTGGGGATTCACCATCTTTAGTGAATCCCCAGCATTGTGCAGGGCTTAAAGATCCAGACTTACAAATTTTGCTAGTAGACATTGGCTACCAAGACCAAAATTGTTAGTGGCCATACAAAAAAAATCAGTGGCCAAACTTTGAAAAAAAAATCAAATTGTATATTTCATACTATATTATTTTGATAAAATTGCTTAGTACAATATCAGTATGTTTTATTTTGCATATTTCAGTTATAGTATTCAGAAAAGTTGAAACTGAAGTAATAAAACAATGCAGGAGAGTGGGAACATCGTGCTGGGAGGAGAGTGCAAATTACGGGAGAAACCTTTGCACCGTCTGACTTCCGGTTTGGGAAATTTTCTTGCTATTTTCAAGCTGAAATACAAATATTTATGCAGTTAAATATTATAAAACAGTAATACTGGGCAGAGGCAACTTCGCGAGAAAAAAGGAGTTATGATTGTGGAAAAAATCTGAACTCCGTCGACCTTCCGTTTTCAAAATTTTCGTAAAGTTGGAATTCCGTCCTCTGACAAACATCCGCTCCCCTCCCCAAATTATGTTCACTGGTGCATTGATCTCGCGAATGACCAAAATAATAACGCAAAAGGCGGAATTCCTCGATTTCGCGGAAGAATATGATGTCTGAAGATTACGGGGGAAATTTTGCGGCGTCTAACCTATGTTTTTGCAAATTGTTTCCTACAGTTTCAAGCTGAAATACTTTTATGCAATAAAATAATATTTAACAATAAAACTGGACATAAAGGCAACATCGGGAGAGAAAAATTACGATTATGGTAACTTTTTCACTCCATTCAAACTACTGTTTTCGAAAGTTTTGAGACACAAAACACCGTCCCCAGATGGACAATCCCCCCCCCCCAACCACCGCATATTGTCTTCAGTTTTACATTGATCCTGAGAACGATCTAAAAGATGACAAAAAAACGTGGAATTCCATGAATCCGCTTAAGAATCTCATGTATACCATAAAACAATAACAAAATTTAAAAAAAAAGTAAATAAAATGAAAATTCGTAGAATCCGTAGTTTCGACAGCGAGGTCCGTAGTTCCGTAGTCAGCTAACTAAATCCGTAGAAACTATGGACATTCCATAGCAGTTCGCAAGTATGGAAATACTATTACAGTACAACCTCGAAAATCCGGAATCATCTGTACAGATTTTAGAATTTTCATATGGACTATGCAGGCTTTCAGGAACATTCATTAAAAATAATAAAAAGAAAATGCCTAACCTTAAGTTTTCATCGGATTTTGACGAATTTCACAGGGGAGTTTATTTTGACATGTCTTGGATACTGTAAAATTTGCAATCGGTTATTTAAAACATCGGGAGAATTTTTTTTCATAAAAATTTCTCCCAGTTCAGCTGTCCACCACGGGCAAGAAGCTTTCATCCCCACCGCAACCTTGCGAACCTCATTTCCCCACAAAGACACATTTTTTGTGATCAGAAACCGACGCCCTCGTCTTTTTTATAAACTTTTTTTTTTTTTTTCTGCTGTTCAAGCAGAATGAAAATGGTGATGGCCGACTTCCATACAACTCTTTGTGCCATTTCGTGCGATTTCCGTACATTTGGAGTAAAATTTTTCAGAAACGTGCGAGTTCCGTACAAGGAAAAAAAAAAAAATTTGTGTACAGAAAAAGTTAAATAACATAATTGTTTTTCCCGTACAGGTCGCCAGAATAGACAATTTAATCAAACATTTTTAGTCGCCACGACGATGAAGTTTATCGCCAGTGGCGACCGTGAGTCTTGATCTTTATCAGGGCTCCAAGAAGCAACCAGCCAAGTGGTTTGGCAGTTAATGATATGTGAGGCTGGAGAATTCGAGTCCGCTGTGGTGCAGTGGTAGCATGTCCAGCGCATAACTGGAAGACCCTGAGTTTGATTCTAGGTGGCGGCCGATGAGAATTTTTTCCATGACTCACTCATAAACGTGGAAAGAGAAATTACTTCTCTTTGATGTTCCTAATCCATGTCAAGTGTGTGTATTAATTCATGTTACAGGGAATACAGAATATTCATACTTCAAAATATCACACACACACTTGTCTGAATAAAACTTACCACCAGAGGCATGAAAGATAGGGATGAGGATTTTGTTTTACTAACTGCAGTCACCATAACAGATGTATCGCCAATTTGACCAGTACAACAGCCATCTGTAAATCGGGCCAGTTTACCCACTGACAGCTTCAGCGTATGCCTAAAAACACATATCAGCAAAAAAGGAAGTTGCACATTAGAAGTTCTAACATAACAAGGTACACAAAAGCTGTAACGCCAGTAATAATAAAAAAAAAAAAAACTTTTTAAATTAGCCATTGCAACAGAACAATTAAGCAGCTAGGGAAAAATTAAGGACAATAACAATGTTTAAGGTCAGAGGTCAATTAAAACTTTAAGCACTTCGACCAGAGATGGATCCTGACTAAATTTGTGCTTCATAAGATTCCCAGGGATCCAAGTTTCTGCCAGGTAAACATGCCCCACACCATACAACCACCTCCACCAGTTTGCACTGTGGAGACCATGCAGGATGCACAGAGTGCCTCGTGTTCTTTGTACCAAATATGTAAACAACCATCCACAGAGTAGAATGAAAAACACAGCTCATCACACGAGCACAGTTCTTTCCCAGTCATCTGATGTTGAACTTGCATAGACGGGTCTTTTGGGCCAATAACCCCTGGTTAGGAGACAATGTCTTCAGGGTGGTCTGCTGTTATAGCCCATATGAGTGACCCATGGTCATGGCAGATACTGTTTCGGGTTAACCTCCGTTGTATTGGGTAGTCAACAGCTGAACAGTGCTGCATCTGTAGGCCTGTATGAGTCATCGGACCCAGCACTCCACTCACCTCTTACATCAACTTTCACTGTCTGTGCAGTTTAGCATCCGGGTCATTATTTGACCATTTTCACACCAGTCCTGGTACACTTTAACTATGGCAGCTCTCGAACAACACACCAGTTCAGCCATTTGGGAAATCTATGCACAGCTCTCCCAGCTCCCACAATCTGACTTTTCTCAAGTTCCAAAATGTTTTTTTTCATTTACTCATCACTCTCTGAATTTTACTACCTACTGCTCCACTCACACCTTATACGTAGTGTGATAAAAAAAGTTCCGAGACTAGATACATAGCACGCCAACAGATGGCAGTACGCGAATGCGCGAGCAGCGGTCAAGAGCAGTGCCCTTCACGAGTCATTGTGCTGAGTGGCGTAGTTCTGTGAACGTCAGGAGCTGTGCTACAAAATATTTGGTGACCGCATGCAGAACACGGCTGCAATTTCAGTACAGACTGCAAACTAGAGCAGTGAACGAAATTCTAATTCTGCGTCAAATCGGGAACGGAGATGCATGAAATGTTGCGGCAGGCTTATGGCAATGAAGCAATGGGTCGTGTGAGGCGTTTTGAGTGCCACTCGTGCTTCAAGAATCGCAGAACGGCACTGGAAGATGACGAGAGGTCAGTGCGACCATTCACGAGCAAAACCCCCAAAAATGTGGAAATTCGTGGGGTTGTGCACTATGAATTTATCCGCAAGGGCGAGACCATCACTGCCCTTTTTTTACTGCAATGCTCTGCGGCGTCTTAGGGTGGACATTTGCAGCAAACGACTTGAAATGTGGCGCAGGGGCGATTTCTTGTTCCATCACGACAATGCAGCAGCTCACAGAGCATTAGCAACACGCCAGTTTTGCAGCCACAACAGCATGACTACCCTTCCTCACCAAATTTGGACCCCTGCGACTTCTTTCTGTTCCCGAAGATGAAGCTGCAGCTCAAGGGTCACTGTTTTGAAATCGTGAACGAGATCCAGCGAGAATCGCAGACTGTGCTTGACACAATTCACGAACAGGACTTCCAGGGAGCACTCCAACTGTAGCAAAAACGCTGGCAGTGGTGTATCGCTGCCCAAGGAGACTACTTTGAGGGAGATCATAGCCAGACTTAAGTAACATAAGTACTTTGTTGTATATCGGCCTAGTCTCAGAACTTTTTGATCGGGCCTCGTATATGCTATGCCGGTTGATTAACTGCGCCCTCTCAGAAATCACATGGTCAGTGGGCTGCATCCACTTTTGATGAGGCGGGGGGGGTCATAATTCAGTGATCACTCAGTGTGTATTGCTATAACCATTCCTGAATCCAGTTTGTTCTCTTTTCTGAGCCACATCCAATGTTTCCCTCACGCATGCGACAGTACAGGGTGATTCACAAAGTATGCAGTTTCAACGCACTATAAAACAATAACAATGTAAGATATTTTATGTTACCTGTAACAGAATTGTAGAGGAATATTTCAAGTTTTTTTAGAGACAGTCAATGTTCTATGTGTGAACCCTTAAGCTTCGTTGAATGGCTGTGCAAACACTATCGACTTCTTCTGATACACACAGTCGTCCAGGACTTTTAAGTTTGCACAAACAGCCCGTAGTTTCAAATTTGTTATGCCAATCGTAGATAGATTTTCTGGTTGGAGATTCTTTTCCGAATCGTGATCGGAAATGCCGTTGCACAACAGTTACAGATTCCGTTTTGCTCAATTCAAGGACACAAAACGCCTTCTCCACTGCAGACGCTGCCATTTTGACTGACTAGTCATGTGATACGCACGCTATCATCTACGTCACTTCCCACAGTATTGGGACACAAACATTATGAGTACATCTACCTAATGTTCACAGTTGTGGTCCGTGTCTTCAACTGTTACTGTTTTACAGCATCTGGAAACTGTATACTTCTTTATGAATCACCCTGTATTATGTATTCATCCCTATTCTCATGTGTTATTATTTCAAGAATGTTCCTCACATTTACCCTTTAGTTAAATTCTTCGGGTGAATAACATATAGCACAGTTTTAAAAGGCCTATTGCTACATGTAACACATGCAAACACATACTTAAAAAATCTCTTAACTCATTTTGCATATTTTGTGATTTTGATCCGTATCACGACCTCATACAGACATGCAAGCTCAAGTGAAAAAGCATAGCTTTTCAATATGTGTGTGTATCAAAAAATGCTCCAAAACTGCATCACCAGAGAAGCTGTTTTACTAATTTATAAATATTACAAAAATTCCTTTTGAAAAGGTGTTGCATTCCTTGAGAGAAAAAATTTTGCTCTCCTATAATTCCTGGAGAGGGTATACATAATGTATGACAACATCAAAACATACTATCTAAGCCTCCATATAACTTTCATAACCTACAATGGGCATCCTGAAAGTAATGCCTCATCCCCCATAAGATTTTTATTTGTAGCTGCAAAAATGTGAAACTTGGTGGCAAAATACTTGGACATATTGTTAATAATGCTAGTCTATTTAAAGTATTGTCCATTACTTTCTATACATTTCCGCCATCTTTGAACCCATTGGTAAAAACCATTTTGGAAAAATTCCTGAGGCTGTCGTTTAACCTATGAGTTCACAGACAGTTTAATGTCTGTCACATCTTCAAAACATTTCCCACAAATGGCGTTTTGTAAAGAGGCAGACAAGAAAAAGTCTGAGGGAGCCAAATCAGGACTGTACGAGGGTTGGGGACATAACCGTCCACCCCATTTCATGGCAATAGCTTGTGAAGTCTCCATTGAGGTGCGGGGACGTGCGTTATCATGGTGGAAAACAAAACTATGAAGTGGAATGTCACGTCTTTTCCTTCTGATAGCTTCCTTTGGTGACACGACGATCAGCTGTGATGAGGTATTTTACTCATTGCCAGTTGGCATCTGTTACTACAGTTGCAGGTCTTCCACTCCATTCTTTGTCCGACACTAAACTTTCTCCCTCTTAAAAACTCTCCATCCATCTCTGGACATTATTGATATTGATTGTGGCACTTTCATACACCACCAGAAGTCTTCTGGGGATTTGTGGAGCCTCACATCCCTCTTGTACCAGGAATTCAATTACAGCTTGCTGCTTTTCTCTGTAATTCATGATCTTTAATTCTGATTCTAAAAAAAATGTGTGCCCACATTGGTAACATATCATAGTACATGTCAGTGCAGCTTCATTAAAATCACTTCAAATTTTCAAACGTTATTAAGGAGGAGGCATTACTTTCAGGATGCCCCTTGTAGATGTAGCAGGAAAGCATCCTGGAGTAATCTGTGAGCATTCAAAAAAATTGAAAATTATTCTAATTTCCTATTTGAATAATACTGCATTTCAGAAGCAGCACTACATACGGAAAATTTTCCTAATGGTATTGAAAATAGCATATGTTGAATAGAAATTAATAAAGAGAATGTCTTAGTGATTGCTATCTTGTCAGCTGTGAAATGAATAGAAATGATGAACCTCTCCGCTATCATCTTATTACATGAATGTCTGCCATTGCTTGTTATTACACACAAGAAAATCACAAAACGCAACATCAATCTGGGGAAGAAAAAAACATGGGTTCCCTTTAACACTACGGAATGTGTTTTCACCCCCGTTTCCAGGTCCAACACTATATAATTGTTCCCTTCCCTTACGAGTTGTATTTTGAGATAATTTCATGAAGGGATTAGAAAACTCTATTCTGTCCTTGACACTCATGCCAGTTATGTTAAGGAAATCGAAGAAAAGTACAGTAGACTTTCGGCTCCAGGCCGAAAGTCTACTGTGCTTTTGTCAATTTCCTTAATGTAACTGGCAAGATTACCCCAACTACCTTCATCTTTTGCTATGCAGGGCTTAAAAAATTTCTGAAAAGTTACAGGCCTAGATGGGCATGAGCATAAATTATTTTCCTGCCCAGGTAGCAAAAGCTGGATGCCCAGGAAAATTTATCTTTTAAGATAACAAATCAGAACCCTCATTTTTTTATTTTTTTGTTAAAAAAAATATGAACGTTTTTTACATGTTTTGCATTTCTGTTTTAAGGGTCTGTATTAAACATATTCAATGCACAAAAGCATGTATCTCAAGTTTTAAGATGATGATGATGCTGAAATTGGTATATGAGAATTTTAGTGATTCTGCCATGTTCTTTTTGTTGGAGTTTTTGCTATTTGTCACTAAACACCAGAGGCTAGTACCATCACAGGCATGCATTCCATCACCGACTATAAACAACATTTAAAGCAAAACAACACATGGTTCCAATTTTTGGACCTAGAGCATAATATAATTAATGAAGGATATTCTTCTGTCCTTGACATTCTGTAACAATAATACAACTTGCAGTGTTTAACAGTGAAATGAAACAAGACATGCAATGACTACCTTTCTTTTTCCTAGTAAGAAATTCTATTCCGAGCTTTTATTATATTTTTAATTTAGTTGCAAGGACCGGGCAATTAAACTTTTTATTTACCTGCCTACACCAATAATTTACATGACCGGGGCATGTTTTTTTTTTTTTTTTTTTCAAACCCTGGTTACGTATTTCATACCTCCTGTTACAGTTTACATGCTAGAGTTCAGTGGGGTAGTCCATGCCTAAATAAAAATCCAGTTCCCTCAAAAGATAGGGGCCCCAGAATACCTGAAAATAATATTTTCCTTAACATTTGTTGCAATTTTAAAGACACGCTTTCATTTATCCTTCAAGTTATACAATGTAGCAATATCATGTAACATGCTCCATAACTAATTCCTGTTCTACATTTTCCTTTCACTACACAGGATTTTGCTTATTGTTTCTTAAACCTCAGAAAGAGGAGGATGTTATCACCATGTCTGTTCTAAATGAGCGTTTTGACAGTTTCTCCAGCCTCATGACCCCCTCAGGCTTGGTAACTCCAGTACCCTCACAAGTGCAGCTTCTGTTGGTTTCTGAAACCTAGAGATCATAAAACAAAAATACCATTTAGTAATCAACCTCTCTCACTATTCGTTACTACTGTGATCTTTTTATACGTAAATATCTAGACGCACTTTCCCATAGTTCATACAAAGGATTAAATGATTACAATGCAATTTCGTTTCATTATATTAAAATATCTTATGCAAATAAATGTGCATCATTATAACAGGCCACATATGCGCTATACAAAATATAAAATACAAAGCTATAACAACATTTAAAACATGTCTCCTTTGAAGGTTCAACAAACGAGTCATTACGGCACCTGCTCAGAGGTATTTCACTCTCCCCTTGTTGAACGTTTTTCCAAGACTGATACGAATGGCATTCTCTTCCAACAGCAACTAATGGTATTGATTTCGATTTTCCAAATAAAACTGTATGAAACCATCGGCATGGTTTATGCCAAGAAGTTTTCCTAACAAGATAAAGCGAATAATAGCCAGCCATCACATGTATCCCAACGAAAACTAGAGAATCAAAGCAGACAGCAAGACACAATAAAATACTGTTGCCATCTCAGATAAAAAGTGTAAATAAAAAACATAAAAAACAATCAAGGAGGTTTTTTTGGTTTGTTTTTCGGACTTTAACGACCCCCTCAGCATCTGAGACAATAAGGAATCATCCGTCCCTATGCGAATATTCTGATTTACGTACACCAATGGGTATTTTACAGACGAAATTAGTTTTTGTCTAATTAGTTACATAAATTACATTAAAGAGTTACATTTCTGCTGCGTCATCATAACAATGGGGGTTTTCTTAGCTATCGTTCCGTTCAAATTAGTCAACTCATTTTCTTCTCTTTCCTTCTTATTTTTTATTTATTTATTTATTTATTGAGGTTCAACGACAACCGTGAGGAACTCGACGTTATCAGTAGTCGCGCGTCCCTAATTTAGGGCCACAGGTTCCAAGGAAGCGGGATAGCAAGTTCAGTAAGACAAGCACAACATCCATGCTTGGGATTCGAACCCCCATCCATCTCGGACGAATTGTGAGAAGCCAACATTTATACCACTGCGCCATGGGGAAGGGAGAAACTTATTTCCTTCTAAAGCTTTAATAGCAGCTAGGTAACAAATATCAGGTCAAGGTTAATGTAGCATTGCTAATTTTATTTGCTAATGCATTCCTTCTGAGCATGTTCTGAATTTATTTAGTAGATGTAATTAACACGAAGCAGACAATGTTATCAGAATAAGATATATTTTTACTATTGTGCATGCTCTGGACGTTAACTGGAACCGTTAACTATTACTTCCCAGAGATAAAAAGGCAAAGATCTGAATGTGAATTTAGTAGATCTGAATGTGAATTTAGTAGATCTGAATGTAAATTTTGCGACTGGTTAGGCACGTTCATGTAGCTCTAATGTAGCCTGCTAATCAAACGTAGAAATAAAAGGAGTAAAGAATGCTCTTTCGAAACAAATGAGAAAAAAAATTGAGCTATACCGTTCCAGTAGTATTCTGCTTTTGCAGATATTTTGTTAAGACTCTCATCCTCACGAATAAACTCATTTCATAGCTATTTACTGCACAGTTCTGCTTGTTTAATTTGGCGGGAAATTTTCCTTCTCTGAAACATATGTCTGCGGTCAAGTCCAGTTTGTTTACCACCTCGGTATTATCTTTCTCACAGACAGATAAGACAACTGCGGTCCATTTCCTTCACAGTCAAGCTTCGTCCTCACTTTTGTGTAAGTATTGCTTATTTTCATACACATTTCGACCAAAAAAGCATTATTTCAGTCGAAGTACACTTTTCCTTTTCGTTCTTATATTTCAGCAAATTAAAGGGAAGATAACTCATCGATAAACAAAGAAAGTTGCTTGATCAGACGTTAAGTCAGGGCCATAAAATGAAGATGTTTCAGATCAGTGTAAGGGTGTCTCTCGTAAAGAGGGTTAGGGCACCTTCATTGCTTCAAGAAGAGTAGCGAATGGAATTAGATATCATTAAATTTTGAAGTTCACCGAAATTAATGTAATACGACAAATCGTAGCTAATATTTTTTTACTTTGTTTGTTTGGACTTTGGAGGTTTAGCGATAACCGTGAACATTTCGATGCGCTGTAAGCATGCGCCCATACCTAATTGAGGGCTAATGATTTCCGGGAGTGGAGAGAGCGAATGTAATTTATAGTGGGGAAAGGTTTAAAAAAATAATTGCTATGCACAAGAAAATATAAAATGCAAAACTGTTATTGCATAGAGAATAGCCCTGTAAAACTTAAATTACTTCTGGTAAGTTATTTTCTTTTTTTTTATTAAGAATTTAAGAATCACCGTGAGCAGCACAGTGGGCTATAAGCAATCGCCTGTTCCTAATTTAGGGCCACTGGTTCCACGGAAGGGAGAGAGCCAGTTCCGTAAGACAAACACAACATATATGGCCCATCGGGATTCGAACCAGAACCTTTCTCAGATCAGAAGCCATCGCTTAGACCATTGCGCTACCGGAACAGCCTGGTAAGTTTAGTTGATGTATTTATATAAAAATGTGTGTGCCTGTGTGTGCTAAATGATCTTAAATATACATTTTTTTATTTGAAATTAAATTAATTAAAATATGTAAATGCAATGCTCATAGACACACAGAGAGTGTGAGATACGATCCTGTTGGACATCCCACGCCCTCAAAGTACAGGGTGTCGGAGAATTATTTAACGCATTACAAGATTATATAAAACAAAACATTAAACATAGAAAGAAACTGACTGTACTAACTTGCAATGCAACTACACAAGTTAATACATTTCGATGTGAGATCCCTTGGTTGCTCGTAGTACGTCCAAGCGATACTCGATTTCATGCCATGTATTGGCAAGTATCTGAGTAGTTATGGAATTATTAGCAGCTGTGATACGCTGCTTCAGTTCCTGCAAATCAGTACAAGGCGTCTGATAGACCCGATTCTTCACATAACCCCACATGAAGTAATCCAATGGAGTTAGATCTGGAGAGCGAGGAGACCACAGAATGGGTACACCACGTCCAATCCATCTGTTGGGGAAATGCTCATTTAGGCACGTGCACACGTTGACCAATAAGGAGAGGCGCCGTCTTGTTGGAAAACGACGATGTTATATCTTTTGTTGGGGGGGGGGGGGGGGGTATAGCGAAATTTTCTAGCATATCCAAGTAAATGTCACCATTTATGGTTTTTTCGCAGAAGAAGAAAGAGCCAATCACTTCGCTTTTTGATAGAGCGCACCACACTTTAACTTTTGGTGAATCCAGTTCAATAGCAGCATGAGGGGTTTGCTGCCCCATATCCTACAGTTGTGACGATTCACATTACCTGACACATGAAATGTGGATTCATCACTGAAAATTACAGTACTGAGAAAGTTTTAGTCGTTTTCCACTTGATTCAGCATATCCACAGCGAAATAGTATCGCAGAGTGTGCTCATTTACATGCATCTTTTGCACTATTTGAATTTTATAATTTAATTTCTTTTGCAAGATGTTATGAACTGTCGATTTCGGAATGCACAGTTCTCTGCTTGCTTTACGAACGGATTTCCTGGGGCTTCGTCGAAAACTTTCATTAACTTGGTCAACCGTCTCACCGCTGACGCTAGGTCTACCGGCTCCTCCACGATGTTCCACATTGCCAGTTTCTTCAAACTATTTCATCCCCCGCTTAATTGAATTCGTTGCCGGAGGATTACAACCATAATCTAAACGGTACCGTCCTTTAACTTTAATGACAGACTTTAATTCCGCAAGCCATAACACACAAATCGCCTTCTGCTGTACGGATGACATGACTACTGATTGCGCATTTCACAAATCGTGTTAGTAATACGTGACATAGAAAAATAGACAATGCTCATAGTATTTTTTTTCTTTGTACATAATTTTGTAATGTGTCCAATAATTCTCTGACACCTGTATAATGATGGCTACATTACTGGTATAAGCAATCCCCGAAAAGTACCCTGAAATTTTCAAAAGGAATCTGGAATTTAATTTGTTTTTTGTTTTAATATTTGTTCTATTGAAATTCAATACTGATTTTTATCATTTTTTAGTTAAAATCCCTTAATTTGAACAGTTTTAAATAAAAGAGCGTTATGGAGGAGTCACATATACGATTTTCTTTACGTAAAAGAAAGAGGAGTTTTGAATGAGAAAAAAATGTACGAAGCTGGATTCCACGCACTACCAAATATTCAGTGTAACTAATATCTCATTTCCCATAAGATCATAAGGCCGCCCCAGTAGCGCGGTGGTCTAAGCGATTGTTCTGATCATTCGTCCGAGATGGGTTAGGGTTCGAATCCCGGCGAGGCATGGATGGCGTGTTTGTCTTGCGGTGCTGGGTCTTTCACTTCCCTGGAACCAGTGACCCTAAATTAGGAACGGGCGACTGCTTATAGCCCAATGAGTTGCTCATGGTGGTCCTTAAACCTCCAATCTAACAAAATAAGATGTCTGGAAATTTCCTTTTTGTTATACTGTGACGTACTACAGATATAAAGCACGTATCAAGACTACAAATCTGCAGGGGTACATTCCCTCTGTGTAGCTTAGTTGGGAGAGCAACTTTCTCCCGAGTGAGGGGGCGCGAATTTGATCCCTGTCACGGACAAATTTGTGTTTTCAAAACACACAAGGAAACAGCAGGGCCGTAGCCAGAAAGAATTTTCGGGAGGGGTTCCTGAATTTGAAAATTATTTTTCACCGTACGTTATACCATAGCTTACGAGGATCGTGAAAGAAGCCTGCTATTTCTGTCTTCAAAACGAGGAAGCACTTCACCGGAAAGCTCACCAGGTGGCGCTTTTACCGAGGACAACAACGACGATTAGCCGCTGCTGGTGGCAGTTGGGTGTACTGACTTATAGAATTAAAACACAAATTTTCTCCATAATCGCTTGAATTTTTTTTATTTTTCCTTACGAAAGCAATTAATCATAATATTATACGACTAATAAATAACACTTATCAGTTTTCTCCCGTAATCTAGCATTCTGTTCTGTTCTGTTCTGTTCTGCATCAATGAATAAGTTACGCCTTTCGGGACACATTAGTTTGACCCATCGATGGCCTGCTATATAGAATTTTAATACATATTTTTTTAATAATTCACTGTTCCCTAATCATTTTGAAAGGTAAGATTACATAACTACCTACTTTCTTCTTTATTTGAACGCTTTCCACCATTAAAGGGTTTGTTATGCTCATGCTTTGCTGTCTACGCAATTTCTCGTGTGAAAATATTTATTTAAGAGGAGCGTAATGCACTGGTTTAATTGTTCTATTTTTAATTAAATTAAATCAAGGGAATTGTCCACAATTTGGTTAAAAATTTTACATCATAAAATGAGGCAAAATGGTAATTCTTCATATTAGAATGCATGTTGTGCATAAATGAATATGATGGTATGTGTCAGTCAGTTATACCCAAGAAGGTTCGAATGAGATATCTGGAGGCTGCCACCATAAAACGTTCGTGAAAGTTCAAAACAAATATAACGTTAATCGGGCAGTACCACTTTGCTTGTAGCCTACTACCGCGAACGACAGCCATTAAAGTGTGGAAAAGCTGGTGGTTTCCAAGGCAATTGCAATACATGTTGTTTTCGCTGAATCGCATTTTGTCGTAGCAAATATTTCTAATTGTTCCTCGTAACTTGCCGTCGATGTGTGAGAAAACGCTGCTGAATTTATAAAATTCGTAAATATTTTGAGGCACCTATCCATTTCTAATTCAAACTCAAATTGATGAAGTTCGTGCAAGTTCAAAACAAATATAATGTAAAAATTAAAACCTTCACTCTTTTATGAAGCATAGATCATTCCAGTTTGATATTAACACGATTAATGCTATCAAAAACCACGCAATTCGAAAAAATACACACAGCTGAAACTGTATGAGTATCATGTAAACAAATCAAAATTCCCTTAGTTACCTGCTCAAAACTTCCTTGTGAGAATATACAAAAGGCACACAGCAATACCTCATTTCTTTTATGCACTGACGGGAAAAAAATCCCAACACCAAGAAGGGGTTGTGTTAGATAAACGACAGTTGGTAGGCGGTGAGAGTACATCTGTAAGATGACGTCTATGCAAATTTCGCGCTCGGCGCATACGTGTGGCGCTATAGTAGCGACGTAGGGTGTTGATGTTAGTCAAGAATGCCTTTAAGAAGACGAAGAAGCCATTATCAACAGCTCACGGAGTTTGAACGAGGTCGTGTAATAGGGCTACGAGAAGGTGGATTTTCTTTCCGCAATATTGCAGAACGACTTGGCAGGAATGTAGCAACTGTGCATGATTGTTGGCAGCGGTGGTCAAGGGAAGGTACTGCCTCAAGAAGACCGGGTTCCGGCTGGCCACGTGGCACTACTGGGAGGGAAGACCGCCGTGTACGGTGTATAGCCGTGGCGCATCGTACCGCGTCTGCGGCAGCAATTCGAGCTGCAGTTGCCACCACAGTGACACAACGAACTGTTACAAATCGGTTACTTGAAGGACAGCTCCGATCCAGACGCCCTGTAGCGTGCTTTCCACTTGCTCCAAACCACTGCCGTTTGCGACGTCAGTGGTGTCAAGCTAGAGCTCGCCGCCCCGGTGGCGCAGTGGTCTAAGGCGCTGGCCTCTGATCATTCGTCCGTAAGGGGTCCGGGTTCGAATCCCGGTCAGGCATGGATGTTGTGTTTGTCTTACGGCACTGGCTCTCTCCCTTCCCTGGAACCAGTGACCCTAAATTAGGGACGGGCGACTGCTTATAGCCCATTGAGTTGCTCACGGTGGTCGTTAAGCCTCCAATAAAAAAAAAAAAAAAAAAAAAAGCTAGAGCTCATTGGAGGACGGAGTGGAGATCTGTTGTGTTTTCTGATGAAAGCCGGTTCTGCCTGGGTGCCATTGATGGCCGTGTGTTGGTTAGAAGGAGGCCAGGTGAGCGCCTGCAACCAACCTGTCTGCGGCCGAGACACACTGGACCTACACCTGGAGTTATGGTCTGGGGAGCAATTTCCTATGACAGCAGGAGCACTCTAGTGGTTATCCCACGCACCCTGACGGCACAGTTGTACGTCAGTCTGGTGATTCAACCTGTTGTGCTGCCATTTATGAACAGCATTCCAGGGGGTGTTTTCCAACAGGATAACGCTCGCCCGCATACCCCTGTTGTAACCCAACATGCTCTACAGAGTGTCGACATGTTGCCGTGGCCTGCTAGATCACCAGATCTTTCACCAATCGAGCACGTATGGGACATCATTGGACGACAACTCCAGCGTCACCCCCAACCAGCATTAATCGTCCCTGTATTGACCGACCAAGTGCAACAGGCATGGAACTCCATCCCACAAACTGACATCCAGCACCTGTACGACACAATGCATGAACGTTTGCGTGCTTGCATTCAATATTCTGGCGGTTACACCGGTTATTATTGTACCAGCATTTCACATTTAAAATGGCTCTTCTCGCGCTTACAATAAGCTGTGATCTTGAAACCTTAATCGAATAAATATGTTACCTATACGAATGTATTGCCACCATTGCATTCCTCTACAACTATTTTTTCGTGGTGTTGGGATTTTTTTCCCGTCAGTGTATAAAAATAATAAAATAATTGAAAAAAATGAGAAGCCTGCAGTTTTGTAACCTACGGCTGTATACTAAAAGCACGAACGGTAAGGCAATGTTGTCCTCGGTAAAAGCGGCCTCAGGTGGCGTTGGAGCGAATCAAAAGTGCTTCCGGTTTTTTTTCAGGAAATTTGGCCCAAAATAACAGACTTCTTTAACGATTCTCGTAAGCTACGGTTATACATACGATGGGTTTTTTTTTCTCTGTCACATTTTATTTGCACACGAAATTCTTCTAGATATCTGCACGGGCCGGGCTGGTCCGCCAAGCCCGAACCCATCCCTGCCCGCGGACCACGTCTGCTCTTTTTTAGTTCAGAGAAGAAAGCTTACGACCGGGCTGGGCCAGGTCGACCCATTCTTTTTATCGCAATGGTAAAGAAAGAAAAAATTCGTGTTTTCCGATTTCCTGGTGTATTTAACTGTTCCTATTCACCCTCTTCATTTGGCTTTACTTACTTCCATGACATAGCCCAGGGGTTAAACAGAAAGGCAAGGAGAGGCAATCACGGTGTTTTTACCAATCTGTAGGTATTAAGATGGAAAACCATTTTGGGGCTTGTTGACAACAAAAAAGATTCGACTCCGAGCGAGTGATGTGTGTTGTGCAGAGTGGGGGACGGATGATGCCTGCAATGGGATGAGGGTGTGTGTGTGTTTGTATGAGAGAGTGGGACGACATGAATTTTTTCTCCTACCCCTAATCTGTATAGGGATTTACTTTTGTAGTGTTACCGCTTACTAGTTAAGAGAAAAGGAGATTCTGAACGCGCTTAGTCTTCCTTTATCTCTCTTTTTAAAGGTTATATTTTTCGATAATTGTCAATCTTTAGTTTTTTTAGGCTTACATTCAGCTAAATATTTTCAATAAATCTCATTTCATTATTTAATATTTACATTTTAATAAAATACAACAGAAAGACAAAATAATATCAAATGGCACATCACGGGCCGGGTCGGACCCTCGTAAGAGCTATAATTGACGGGCCGGGTCGGACCCTCGTAAGAGCTATAATTGACGGGCCGAGCCGAGTGCTGATATTTTGAACAGGCTGGGCCTTAAACGCACGTGCTTGGATGGAGCCGAGCTCAACGAATTAGACCCGTGCAGACCTCTAAATTTTTTTATTTTATACTTCACTTTTATCAAATACTGACTTATATGCTATACTAGTTACAGAAATCTATAAAATTCATAAAACAATTATTTATTTTTGAGGCTTTTTAAACATTTTGAGATTGTTTAAATCCTCAAAACTCCTCCCTGGCTACGGCCCTAAGAACCAGAGAAAGACGGCAGAAAGTTGCTTCTACTGGAACCGGAAGCCGGTAGCTAGCGGTCGAATTGCTTAGTAAAATTTCTTTTTCAAACACTTGTCACTCAGCCTTATTTAATACTAGCTTTACTACCCGGCTTTGCCTGGGATTTAGGCTTAATTAATTTTCATATTCCCTTATATATGTCAGTGAAAAAATCGGGAAAAAGTTGATGCTTGCAAGAAAGAAAAAGCTGATTTCACAAATTTGGTCATTACAAATTATTTATTCATAGTGCGATTATTCAACAGTTTCAGGCAAAATTCGGTTCTGGTGAACAACAGTAGCGCTCGAGTTTGAAGCTCGTCGTTCGTCTTTTCAGCAGTCTCATTGCTTCATCTTGTAGCAGTTCGAAATCGTTGTTCAGCAAGTCGCGCCTCTATTTCGTCAGCAGTTTCGTTGCTTCGTCGAGCATCTTGTTGAGTTTTGTCCGCTTCACATGCTTGTGATTTTTCCTCATCCGATTGCTTGGTTCGTGATATCTTTTGGCGTTTTGTGTTGATTCGTGTTTGATTAAAAATTGGTCTCTTCCTTTTGGGCATTGCTGTCCTAAATATTTGTCGAGAATTAAAGCAACGAAATGTACAGAATGTATGGAATCTGTAGAATCAAACGGACCAAAAGCGTTACGAATTATTTAACACACGTCCAGGAGACACAGCATTTGAACACTGACTGGACAAAATTCATTAACAATTTGTTATCGACGATCAAATGCATCACGTGCTTTCGGTTTCATACGTCTTTGAGGGGCGAATCTCTGGGATAAAAAGTTTAAAAGGTATCTTTGCGAATATTTTATTAAACTGGCTGAAATTTTAATGAACATCATAAATCGTTAACAGGAACATGACCTCCAAATTTCGCCTGAATTGGTGAATAACTTTTTAAATTAGCCATCAAAATTTATTTAACTGTTTCTGCGTATATATTTCTGTTTACCGATGAATTAAAAATGCCACGCCTATTTTTAAAAGTTCTGACAGGACTCCGACGAAATTTTGAGGGACTCCTCTTATTACCAATTCATGATGACAAAAATTTCAGCCCGTTTCGTTAAGATTTCGCAAATTTAGTTTTTGCGTTTTTTTATGCGCAGTTCTCAAAGAATAGAAACACCTGTGGATGTACCGCTGCGATGAATGCAGTCACGTGCTTTCATATTTGCAACAGGATGACGTAGCAAACCACGCTGAATTTATTGATTAGCTTATTAATTAATTCATTACTCGCGAACGGAACAACATCATCATCATCATCATCATCATCATTGTCAACCATTATCAATCCACTGCTGGACGAAGGTCTCCCCAAGTTTCCTCCACAACGGTCTGTCTTGTGCCAGTCTCCTCCATGTCACTCCCGCATATTTACGAATTTCATCCACCCATCTCCCATGTGGTCTTCTTCTGGGTCTTTTCCTGTCCCTTGGAATCCAATCTAAAATTTCGGCTGTCCATCTATGGTCTGTCCTTCTGGCAGTATGTCCAGCCCATTGCCATTTCAGGGATTTAACTCTGATCATGATGTCTTCCACTCTCGTCATTTTTCGGATCCACGAGTTCCTCTTCTTATCTCTCCTGGTTATACCAAGCATGCACCTCTCCATGCTTCTTTGAGTTGTCTGCAGCTTTTGTATGTCTCTTTTAGTTAAGGTCCACGTCTCTGCACCATACGTAAGCACTGGAAGGATGCATTGATCAAACACTTTTCTTTTAAGACATAATGGCATATTGCTCTTAAAAATTATGCTGTTTCTTCCAAAAGCTCTCCAGGCAAGTTTTGTACGCCGATTAATTTCTTCATCAATGTGACCCTCACTTGATATCTGCTGTCCAAGATAAACATACGTATCTGTTATCTCCAGTTTTTCTCCATCAATCGATAAATCTTCATTTCTTGTAAAAGCATTGAACATCACTTTTGTCTTCTGAAAGTTCATTTTTAATCCCACTTCTTTACTCTTGTCAGCAAGTTCCTGGATCATACTCTGCAGCTCTGATGGGGTAGTTGCAAAAATGACTACGTCATCAGCAAAACGAAGGTGGGTTAGATAATCTCCATTAATCTTTATCCCTTTGTTTTCCCAGTTCAGTGATTGAAAGACATTTTCCAATGTGGCATTAAAGAGCTTCGGAGATATGGTGTCACCTTGTCTCACTCCCTTTCCAATTTTTATGTGTGTTGTATTTTCAAACAGCCGAATCTTTGCACTTGCATTTTCATAGATGTTATTAATAATATTAATGTATGCATCTTCAATACCGCAGGATTTCAGAGCCGTGGTAACTGCTGATGGTTTCACCGAATCAAAGGCTTTTTCATAATCGATAAAAGCCATGCACAATGGAAGTTCATATTCCCTCGCTCTTTCAATCAGTTCTCTCAGTACGTGGATATGATCTATTGTGCTGTAGCCACTCCTGAATCCAGCTTGTTCTCTCGGTTGAGCCATGTCCAGTGTTACCTTCAAGCGGTGTGAAAGAACTTTAGTGAAGATTTTATAAACCACTGATAGGAGGCTGATAGGTCTGTAGTTCCTGAGATCCTCAATGTCACCTTTTTTATGTAGCAGGATCATTGTAGCATTGTTCCAATCCTCAGGAATCTTCCCTTCATTAAGGCATCGAGTGAAAATTTGGGCGAGTACTGTTTCAATTTCTCCACTTGCTTCTTGTATGATGTCTATAGTAATTCCATCTTCTCCTGGAGCTTTCCCTCGCTTCATGTTCTTGATTGCATGAGCAACTTCTGCTGGGAGGACTGGAAGAACTCTGGTACCTTTCATGATGTCTGGAGTACATGTATCATCCCTTTCATATAATTTGGAGTAGAAATCATTCACTCTTGTCAAAATTTCGCCTCTATTTCTTGTTATAGAACCATCTTCTTTTCTCAGAGCCATAATCTGTTTTCTTCCCTTACTGAGATGTCCCTTTGCTATCTTAAGGCTTTGGTTGTTTTCAATTGCTTTCCTCACTAGCTCACAGTTGAATTTCCTTACGTCTTCAGTGATACTTTTTCGTGTTGTCTTGCATAGCTCTATATATTCCACTTTGGAAGTCACATCTACTTTAGTTGTCCTCATCTCTCTTCTTTTTGCATCAACATTTTGGTTTTTCCTGATAATTTGTTCACATGCAACTTGTTCTTAGACCCAGCTAATTTTGTTGCTGTTTCCATTAGAGCTTTGGTTACTTTTCTGTTAACTTCCGAAATATCCACTTCTTCCGATGTTAGGCCTTCTAAAGCAGAGAATCTGTTCTTCAGTTCCAACTTGAAAGTATTATGGTGTTTTTTAAGGTTGGTTATGTCAATACATTTTGTTTGTCTTATGAGCTTGCCACGTTCCAGTTTAGTGTTGAGGTGCATCTTACATCTCACCAATCTATGGTCACTACCTGTGTTGAACTTGTTCAGCACACTGCAGTCTTCGATGACGAATTTTTTGTTACACATAATAAAATCAATTTCACTTGTCGTCCCAATTGGATGTCTCCATGTCCATTTCCTGTGTGGCTTTTTCTTGAAAAAGGAGTTCAAGATGAAAAATCCTTCTGCCTCTGCAAACTCAACGAGAGTATTTCCACGCTGGTTTCTGTTGCCGTGACCGAATTTACCTACTGAAGTTTCATTCTGTTGCCGTTGCCCTATTTTTGCATTGAAATCTCCCATAATTATCTTCAAGTGCTGCTTACCTTTATTATTTAGATGACGAATTTCCTCATAAAATTCTTCAATTTCTTCTTCAGGATGACTTGTGGTGGGTGCATAAGTTTGAATAATCTGAGCCTGGTATCTTCTCGATAGTTGGATAACGAGTCGTGCAGCTCTGTCAGAGGAACTTTCAACTTCTACCACTTTATCCTTCAGTTTCTTGTTTATTATAAATCCAACACCACTAGTTCTGCCAGTATCTGTCCCACGATAATAGAAGAGATGTCCACTTTTCAGTTCAATGAGATCTTCTCCTTTTCTCCTTACCTCACTTAGCCCGACGATGTCCCACTTGATCCTTTGTAGTTCCTCTTCCAATTCAAGAAGCCTTGAATCAGAAGATAGGGAGCGTCCGTTATAGGTAGCCAAGGTCAGCATCAAATGGCAGCCTAGTCTGGTCCTCCGGGGATTCTTAGCACCCTCTGCCTTCATGTCGCACTGGCCGCTGCCTTGGCCAGGTACATTCCAGCTGCCGGAGACTGAGGGCCAAGATTTAAGTTGTAGAGTCATTTTGGAGGTGTTTGGCCATAACTCACCACGCTGGCCAAGCGGGTTGGTGAGTGTGGGATAGCATTTCCTCTGATCCCGATGGTATAGTTATACCGCTATTGGCGGTCGTCAGAGCCCCTTTAGTGGGAACAGGATGCACCACGAGAAGGCGGGGTTGACATTTGTCAAGGAGAGGCTGTGATGTTACGCATCACCTGACCTTACATCCCCGGAACAACATAGAAATCTTAAAATAGCTGCGTTCACCTTGAAATTCCAGTATTAATAAGCTATGAAAATTTTACGAAGCCACAGTTCGGCGTTCGAGAGTTTTTGCTGCATCAGACAAACAGACGTTTTGTGTTTTATATATAAGATACCTCTCTGTTGTTTTCTCTCCTAACAGTGCGGTCTTAATCCATGGTGTCACCCAACGTGTTGTTTAAAAAATTTCGTTTCTCCGAACCCTTTCGTAATTTTCTTTGTTCTCCTTATTTGTCCTACGGCACTGACTTCTTTCACTGAAGACAATCGCTCTAAATTAGGAACGGGCGACTTCGTAGCTTTACAATCCACTTCTCAGATGACACAACTTGAACACTGTCCCACCTAAATAACAGCAGGTTATACTCTTTCACACAAATAACAGGCAACATTCCTTTTACAAGGCTATAATGTCATTGACACACTTTTTATAAATGTGGACTCGCCGTCTCACTGAGAGTGTCACTGTCACCTTTATTTACATTCTGTCTTGCTGCTAGTTGTTGTCAAAACATACGGAGAAACTTGAAAGTTCAGATGTACTGTTTAGAATGAAAGTCCGACTACGAGGTAACCAAGGTGGTTAGAATAATACTTCTGGAGATGCTTTGAGTCCAGTGGCGGCTCGTGACCAAAATTGCTGGGGAGGCAAACTACTTTTCAACCTGGATTCAAATTTTGAAGATGACAATCCGATTTTTGGCGTAAATGTGACAAGGATGGTAAGTCAGATAATATCCGAAAACTTGAAAAACTTCATCGTCCTGGGTGGTGTAGTGGTTAGCATACCCGGGTGCTATCTGGGAGACGCGGGTTCGAGTCCCGCTCCAGGACGATGAAAATTTTCAAGTTTTCGGATATTATCTGACTTACCATCCTTGTCACATTTACGCCAAAAATCGGATTGTTATCTTCAAAATTTGTATTATATGGTGTAATCCCGTATTTCTTTCTTGATTTATCTGCTTTTCCGGGCAGTCACGGAATAGGATTTAACCTTCAGATTCGCTAAACATGAATGCCGGTTGCTTCGACTAGCGAATCCTGTGATGGTTATATTCAAATTAATCGGAAACTTGAAACTTGGTCGTTCTAGGTGGTGTAGTGGTTAGCATACCTGGGCGCTATCTGGGAGACGCGGGTTCGAGTCCCGATCCAGGACGATGAAAATTTTCAAGTTTTCGGATATTATCAGACTTACCATCCTTGTCACATTTACGCCGAAAATCGGATTGTCATCTTCAAAATTTGTATTATATGGTGTAATCTCGTATTCCTTTCATGATAAATTTATTCCATTTAATGCCATTTTTTTACAATATATATATTTTTTATTTACTTTCTCATGTGCGAAGTATGAAATAGGTAACGCATAAATAAAATTAGTTACACAAACATTAGTGTGAAAGAAAAGCTACTAGGAAGAAGACGCTATGTAATGACGCTCGAAGCTGTCAGAATGAGGATTTAACACAGCGGAGCTGCTCATACAGGGAAAAAGCTGTTCCCATGAGGCAAAATAACATCTGCCTCACAGGAACTCCACGGTGCGCGTGCGCTCTTTGTGTTGGCAGTTCCACCGCCTACCTTCGTATCTACTGATTCAGTGGGAGTAAACAGGTTTGGCGCAAAATGTACGAGAGGCAGTTTGCTTCTTGCCTTAATGACGGATATCGCAACCTGAGGACAATTCTCAACTACGCGCTACCGATTGTTTTCGAAAAGCGTCAATTTAAAAAAACTGAATGAACGCGTAGACGACATTTAATTCAAAAGAGTTAACTAGCATAAACGTTTGCTCTCCTATACCCAAAAGTACTGAATGAACAAAACGAATAATTCTAAGTAAGAGTCTTAAAATTCTGAGGAGGCACTGCCTCCCTTGCCTCCTCCCAAAAGCCGCCACTGTTTGAGTCTCTTAACCGTGAAGCCATAAAGTGTGGGAATTTGAGGTTGTTTACGTGATACCCATGTAGTTTCAACTGCATGAATTTCGGAATTGCGTGATTTTGGGTTGCAGAAATCGTATTAATATCAAACCGGAATGAATTATGCTACATGCACGAGTGAAGTTTTTAATTTTAACGTTATGTTTTGTTTTGAATTCGCACTAACGTTCATGTATTTCAATTTAAAATATACACAGTCGAGTCATATTATTGTGACCTCCTACTTTTTGGCGTCAACAGCGCGTAGCCAATGAAAGAAGGCATGTGTCGTGAGCTGGCTTGGAGGGTATATAAGATGTGCTGTAGGCAATCTGAAAACATATCACTCGTTGCTGTCATGGATAACAGGAACGATTTATCAGATTTGCAAAAAGGGATGATTATCGACTTTCGGGCCAAGGGTGGCGGTATTTCTGAAACAGCTCAGTTTGTGAACTGTTCGTGTGCTGCTGTGGTTAAAGTGTATCGTGATTGGAAAAATGGCACCATTGCGAATAAGCGACGTGCAAACTGCGGGTCACCACGTGCTATTGATGTGAGAGGTGAACGTCGGTTTCGAAGGTGTGTGAGGGCCGATCGACACGCTACAGTGGAGCAACTCACTGGCCGAATGAACCAGAGGGCTACCGGAAGTGTGTCTAAAACGACAGTTCAGCAAACCCTGCTGCGTATGGGGCTCCGATGCAGGGGGATGGTCACTGCACCTATGCTAACGAAGGTGCATCGGCATAAAAGGCTTTCATTTGCACGGTAGTATCGGAATTGGACATTTGTGTTAGGGCATTTAGCTATTTATGGCTTTATGGGCCGACATATGTTCACTTTTAAAAATACGATAAATTGGCAAAATTACCGACTTCTTCCTTCTCCATCTGACCACCATGTCATCAACTTTTTATTTAAGCAACCGCAAAAAAGTTATTTGAAAAAAGAAAATCTGATATTTTCATACTGAAAAAGAACATGCCTGGTACGGCTAGCCATACCAGGCACTATTTCTGTTACGGCTATAGCCGGACCTGCCGTATAGGCTCCTCCGCCTATGGCCAAATTTTACCTGGGTTGACAACACCCATTTAGTATTGCAATTGCATATCTCTTGAGTTAAGCGGGTAAGTCTGTTGTTGAAATGGCAGGAGCCAGTTCTTACTCGGGAGCTTTGAAATTCCCATCAAGCCCAGTGCGTAAACAAATCTCTTGAGTTTTTCTCAACCACACACAGGCATTGTGCATAAAGAAGACGGTTGCAAACACGAACATCAAGGAAACGCCTATAGATTGTTCCTACCCTAGGCTAAAGCACCATCCAGAACGCCACAGGCAGGCAATTTTGATACCCTTATTTCGACAATAGTTGTTCTCGCAGCAAAATCAAGCACATTCGTCCAGGATTGCTTATCTTCTATGTGACAAAACACCAAGAAAGACCTGTGCTGTTTGCACAACAAGTAGTATACTCACCGCTTAATTTGAGTTCGAGTTCTTTTGTTCAGTTATTTATTTCTCAGATGTATTCAATGGGTTTTCTGATCTCCAGTAAGACACATTCGGACTTGGAATAAAAGAGGGGGGGGAGACCCCTTTTCCGCCCTGGGTATCGCTTTAAAGAAATTTAAAGAATTCTTTAATGATCTTTTTTTAAGGACAAAAACCGAGCATTGAATAAACTTTTCAGTATATTTGTACGAAATCAATTTTCAAAAATGTGCTTGAAGAGTTTTCCAGAAAACTGCGAAGCATGGTGACGATACACAGGAAATCGTAAAAAAAAAAAACTGTAAATTATATGTGAACAACATATTTTTAGGTCGTTTTCTGGATGGACCCCTTCAGTGAGGGGGACCATAAAATTCCAGAGGGGGTCCGGACTCCCGCGTCCCCTACCAATCCGCATATTGTTGCCACCAGGAGAACCTTTTACATGAGTGGAGTGTTGCTATGAGTGGGTGGTGTATATGCGTCTCCTCTTGTAGCTCATCCTTGCCAGACGTAGTCGCGCGGGCTATTTATGTTTCTGGTTGACCCATATCGTATTGAACCGTCAACTGCTTCGCTGTTCCCAGTGGTGTACTGGGACCAAAACGGACAGGAACGGCGTTCCGGTACTCTTTTTCTAGCCTGCACGCGTATATGGCATTTGTATGAATAGAATACGGGATACACCATGCAATACAAATCGGAAATTTGAAACTTATTCTTTTTGAGTGGTGTAGAGGTTAGAATACTTGAGGGCTATCCGGGAGACGCGAGTTCGATTCCCGCTTCAGGACGACGAAATTTTCAAGTTTTCCGATATTATCTGACTTACCATCCATGTCATATTTGCACCAAAAAACGGATTCACATCTTCAAAATTTATAACTGTTTTCTTTTTAAAATACGAATGTCCTGTAATTCTTTTCCAATAAGAAATGCAACAAAAAAACGATACATTTAGTGGAATTCACATCCCATGTTTGTTTGAAGGTAGAGTTAGTCATCCATTCTCACTTGGCAAAACTCCTTCTTTAATAATCCCTTGAAACTTCTTTTTATACTGTTAAGAACGCTGAGGTGGGGATATTACAGCGGTAAATTATTGTAATTGGGAACTTCATTAATCAGGTCATTGTTAAGGAGATTAGTTGTGAGTTTCAGTGAATTTTGTCCATTTACGAGTGTGCCTTAAATACGCTGGAAGCAGAGGAGATTATTTTTCTCTCTGAAGCTTTAGGCCCGTTTCATACAGGCGGAAAGAATCCGTCGAAGCAATAAATCTCCATGCTATTCTATCGCTCGTTTTCAAGTAGACTATAGAATTGTCCGTGCTGTTCCCAAACTGCCCCATTTTTTTATTGGTTTAACGACTCAATGGGCTATAAGCATTCGCCCTTCCCCACATGGGCTATAAGCAGTCGCCCGTTCCACTGGTTCCAAGTAAGGGAGAGAGCCAGTGATGT
This sequence comes from Macrothele yani, assembly GCA_039090855.1. Lineage (NCBI taxonomy): Eukaryota > Metazoa > Arthropoda > Arachnida > Araneae > Macrothelidae > Macrothele > Macrothele yani. Next base: position 9,029,523 of record CM076994.1, on the reverse strand, counting down.
AAGACAAACACAATATCCATGCCTCACTGGGATTCGAACCCGGGCCCCATTCGAACGAATGATCAGAAGCCGTCGCTCAGATCACTGCGCCACCGGGGCGGCCTGCCCCTATCCATCCAGAACTGTGTGCTTCCACTTCAATCGCACCCGAAAAACAAACTCTAACTTCGAACGAAAGAAAAAAGAAGTAAACAAAACATTAAACAGGAACGGTTATTGGTAACACGGTGTGAACACCGGAATATAAATGTTCGTCTTCTATTAAACAGCGTACGTAGTTGTTTGTTTATGGTTAAAAAGTGATCCACGTCGTCGCAAGCCTCTTGCTTTTTATATAGTAAGATATGCATAGTTACGGATCAAACTAGGCGAAAAACGCAGTCGTATCTCACGTTATCTAAATAAAAATGCAAAACGCAAACGCCAGTGCTCTCTGGATGTGAAAAGCTCTCACGTGACGCAAACGCCAGCAGTTGCTTGATGAGAGAAATCACGCGAAGCATACGGGAGCAAAGAGCAGAAAGATGTTTGAAGGTCAAAGACACACCAATCCTTATCGGAACTGATAACAGATTGTTCAGAAGGTTCTAAAAGAAAGCTAGAGCGGAAAGTGACCCTAGGCCCTAGGGGCACCTGTTGGCTTTAGAATCTTCTCAACAATCTCTTATCAAAGCTGATAACAGATTGTTAAAAAGATTCTGAAGCCAGCTGGTGCCAACAGAGTCACTTTCAAATAAACGGCGCTCTTCATATGCGAAGTGTGAGGGAAATGCTCACAGAGCCAATCCTTATCGGAATGCATATCTTCTCAACAATCTCTTATCAGAATTGATAACAGATTGTTGAAAAGATTCTATAGCCAGCTGGTGCCCCCATGGTCTCTTCCAAATAAATAGCCTCTCTATATGCGAAGCGTGAAAGAAATGCTCATAGCGCAACCAACAACGGGCTAAAGGATGGAAATACATCGCATGCCAACGTATTGTAGCGTGATAAATACGCATAATAGCGCTCGTGATGCCTTCCACGTTATTTTTTCATCTTGTTTCTTTCACATTCTAATTCTCTGCATTTTTTGTCTATCTACTGGCTTGAAAAAGCCTCTCAATTTAAAGCAAAAGCTTAGCGATTTTATAAACTTTTTTTACGCCAGTTAATAAACGGTTTTTTACTATACTGTAAGCATTTTTCGGATACTTCCCGTTATTATACTTCCCGAACGACTTAATATTTCAGGCTTTATTAAATTGATAAATGTACTTGCATATTTTGCTTCGAATTGCAAGTGTTACAGTTCCTTTCATAACAGAAGTACAGTGAGTTTAATCCACACGAATTGTCAAGAAGCAGACATGCTATTATCTTCTTTATTCTAAATATATGAAACACAGCCTATGACAAACAAACATAAACAACAATATTATCATTGACTGGTGTTGTTGAACTGATACGAGTTTCCACCGGAGACCTAGGTATTAGTTAAGAATCGGAGTAGAATATATGATGTCCCAAATAAAGTTGTCTTCTGCAGTTCTGTAGGTGGTATATCATAAAGCTGCAATTTTTTGGAATGATTCATAATTTTTTTTTTTTTTACATTGTTCCAAGTGCCCCCATTGGTAATGGAGACTACCGTTGTGTGTTTAGTCCATAATTGGGTAACTTCTTTGGCCAGGTCTCCATATTTAGTCATTTTTCCCCGCTCCTTTTCATCGACTCTGGCATCTCCAGGAATTGCTACATCAAGTATCCATACTTTCAGATTTTCTATCACTGTTATGTCTGGTGCATTATGTTGTAGGTGCCGAACAGGTTCGAATTCTAAAATCCCACAAGATCTTGACCTGGTCATTTTCTAAGACTTTCTCAGCCTGATGTTCCCATGAGTTTTTCGATGCTCGCAGATTGTGCTTTCTGCATAATGACCAGTAAATCAATTCTGCAACACTGTCGTGTCTAGCTTTCTAATCTGTCTGTGCAATTTTGCTATATTCACATATAAGATGAGACACAGTTTCATCTTTTTCTTGGCAAAGTCGGCGCTTTGGATTGTCACTGATTTTCTGGATTTTAGCCTTCATAGCTTTTGTTTGCAATGCCTGTTCTTGTGCAGCAAAAATCAGATCTTTTGTTTCTTTCTTGAGGGAACCCAATTTCAGCCATGCCCAAGTCAAGTTGTTGTCACTTTTTTCTTCAATGCTTTTTAGAAATTAACTCTTTAAGTGGCCAATGTTCCAAAACCAAGTGGTGCAAAATATTTTCTGCACTCCCCAAACATAAATGTTCATATAGCGGCCGTGTTTTACAAACGGTAAAACAATTCCTTTCACCTTATCATCCGAGCAGTCCCTATCATGAACCTGCCACTATGCATAACCAACCAGTTTACGTTACGTAAGTTTGCTAATTCTTTTCACCTTTACCGCTCATACATTTAGTTATTTGTAGTGTGATTTACGTTCGACAAGTTTAATTGGCAGAAACTTCAACTAAAAACGCAAAAGAAAGGCTAGTCCCTCTGACACTCATATCATGCCTCTGGGGAGAAATACAAGTGACTCAAATATCTTCTCTTTTCTTTCTTAGGTTCGTCGTAATTGTTATAGCTCCTTTAGCATGTAAGCGATCTGAAGGGATTAATATTAATCTTCCTCCTAAACGACCACTTTGAATAACAAAGCTAAGCAAAAAACAACATTTTCTTATACATAGGTTCACTTGTTCCAGCTGCGTTCGTCCCACTTCTTAGACAGCGAATATATGCGTGCGAGATCATTTCAGCCCATTTTGCTAACAACGATTTAATTCGTTCCAGCCAGTTAAAAGGTTAATACGCACGGTCCAACTATCAAGAAGCAGACATGCTATTATTTTTATTATTATTATTTTTAATACAGACATTTAACGTGGACCAGGAAGTTCAAACAAAGGTCTTCGCTCTTTCCGCGTTCATAAGTGAGTCACGGAAAAATTCTCATTGGCTGCCCCCGGGAGTCGAATCCAGGGTCTTCCAGTTACGCGCCGGATATGCTTCCGCTACACCACAGCGGCCTCGAATTCCTCCAGACTCACACACGCTAACTAACTGCCAAGCCAGTTTGGCAGGTTGCTTCTTGGAGCCCCGCACAATGCTGGGGATTCACCAAAGATGGTAAGCAGCAACTGAAGTAATAATTAGAAGGCGAATGAATAATTAATACAAACATTTAACTTGGACCAGGAAATTCAAACAAAGGTCTTCGCTCTTTCCACGTTCATAAGTGAGTCACGGAAAAATTCTCATTGACTGCCACCGGGAGTCAAACCGAGGGTCTTCCAGTTACGCGCCGGATATGCTTCCGCTACACCACAGCGGCCTTGAATTCCTCCAGACTCACACACGCTAACTAACTGCCAAGCCAGTTTGGCAGGTTGCTTCTTGGAGCCCCGCACAATGCTCCCGGTGGCAGCCAATGAGAATTTTTCCGTGACTCACTTATAAACGTTGAAAGAGCGAAGACCTTTGTTTGAATTTCCTGGTCCACGTTAAATGTCTGTATTAATTATTCATTCGCCTTCTAATTATTACTTAAGTTGCTGCTTACCATCTTTGGTGAATCCCCAGCATTGTGCGGGGCTCCAAGAAGCAACCTGCCAAACTGGCTTTTTTTTTTTTTGATTGGAGGTTTAACGACCACCGTGAGCAACTCAATGGGCTATAAGCAGTCGCCCATCCCTAATTTAGGGTCACTGGTTCCAGGGAAGGGAGAGAGCCAGTGCCGTAGGACAAATACAACATCCATGCCTGACCGGGATTCGAACCCGGACCCCTTACGGACGAATGATCAGAGGCCAACGCCTTACACCACTGCGCCACCGGGGCGGCCCAAACTGGCTTGGCAGTTAGTTAGCGTGTGTGAGTCTGGAGGAATTCGAGGCCGCTGTGGTGTAGTGGAAGCATATCCGGCGCGTAACTGGAAGACCCTGGGTTCGACTCCCGGGGGCAGCCAATGAGAATTTTTCCGTGACTCACTTATGAACGTGGAAAGAGCGAATACCTTTGTTTGATGAATTATTATTGCACAGCAGAGTTACAGTTTCTTCAGTTCGCAGAAATATTTAGGGTATATATCACCAAGCCTAAATATTTACGAAGTGAAACGAGCCGAAAATGAACACAAGCCGACTAATCTGTCTTTTCTTTAGGGGGACTAATCCCCCCCCCCGCCACACACACACACACACACACAGCATGCATGCATGCTGTTAACAATTTGTTGATACAGTGCTGCCGTCTTGAAAACTGTGTTACCGTGTAGTCAGAACACAGTCGGCGATTTTTGCCACTATTGTAATGAAATCAGAGAGTGTGTGTGCGTGTGTGTGTGTGTGTGTGTGCGTGCGTGCGTGCGTGTGCGTGCGCCGCGTGTTGTGAACGCAGTTCTGTTGAAATAATGGACTACTCTTGATTCTTGGTACGTACTAATGAAGTATTGTATTCAAATTCTCATTTCAACTGCTTTCGCGTATGTTTTTTTGTTCCTAAATGCTTTTTATTCTATTTGTAGGTGTGTGAAACGTTCGCCATAAAAACCAGAAAACATGTTTACTTATAGATGGAATGGGTTACCAACAAATTCTTTCTTAGATTTTTGCGGCATGAGGAAAAGTAAGCACTTCTGTGACGTCAAGATCTTAGTGGGAAACATGTGTCTCTCAGCTCATCGTATAATCCTGGCAGCATCCATTCCCTATTTTAGGGCGATGTTTCGATTCAACGTGACAGGGTCTCCAGAAGAGGAGATCTGTTTACCAGAAATCGATGCTCCTTCTCTTAAAAGCCTAATTGATTTTGTCTACAGCGCCGAGCTTGGTATTACCATTACAAATGCTCAAGCTTTGTTGGCGACATCAATATATCTTCAGCTTGATGACGTCACTGACGCATGTTTCAGATTTCTGTCCGAGCGTCTGAATCCCAACAACGTTATAATGACTCGCGCATTCGCGGACAGTGTGAACAACCTGAGCCTCATGGAGAGTGCGGATCTTTACATGGTAGAAAACTTCGACGACGTTTCCATGAGCAAGGATTTTCTTAGATTGTCCTTTTTGTACGTGAAAGACCTGATTCGTCGAGATGAGTTAAATGTGCAGACCGAGGAAACTGTGTTTGAGGCGATCATCAGATGGGCAAAATTCGACAGTGACCGTTACGCTCTTTTGCCGGAACTTCTGGAAGACATTAGATTTCCACTTCTACATCCCGAATACATAGCAAAGCGCATTTCTGCTGAGGAGCTTATTTGTTCATCTCCCTCGTGCGTTGAAATAATCGAAGAAGCTAAAAATTTTCTGTTGAATTCGAATAACAGTTCAGCACCTCGTAGATTCCCGACGGAGGAAAGATATTGCCCTCGGAAACATCATTTGAAATGCGCGAAAATTATGGGGTGCGGTATGTATGGAGCTTGCAAGCGCACAGACGAAAAAATATGTCTGTATTACCATGATTCTGTGCACGATAAGTGGGCTGCTCTCTACAGAGACGATGATTTTGAGCCTTTCGAATTTTTAGTGTGTACAGAGGACAGAGTATACTTTCTCCATAAAACGGGAATGCGGATTTTTCATCTCAACACCCTCGAACGCGCATTTGTGGCATATGCGGAAGAATTCAACATCTCTGAGGCTGGCGTGGCTTTGCATGAAGGAAAGATTTACTTTATGGGAGCTGGATGTACTGCACCTGACGATATATCTTGTTTCAGCCCTCAACGGAGCATCTGTCAGAAAGTTGGCAAGATGATTGAAAACCGTATCTCTCCTAGTGCTGTTTCGCTGGGAGAATATGTCTACATCGTTGGTGGCTTCTGTGACAATCAAACACTTGGATCCGCAGAAAGATACAACCCTGAAACAGGAGAGTGCACCGAAATTTCATCATTACTTGTCAAAGGATGTGACTATGGCTGCTGCGCTCTGGGCTACAAAATTTACGTTTGCGGAGGTGTCAAGTTCGACGGAAGCGCTTCTTCTATTGCGCAGATGTACAATCCCGAGACAGATCACTGGAGCTTCATAACTCCGATGCATACTGCGTTGAAATCCATGTCTTTAGTTGCGTACGCGGATAGACTTCTCGCCATTGAAGATGTCTGCGTTCCTGGTGGTGGTTTTGCTATTCAGATTTATGATCCCAGCTGCGATGAGTGGACATCAGGGAAACGGGTATCATGTTCAATCAAAGTTGAAGAATTAGTCGTCGTTGTCACAAATTCAGCATGGAGGATCAAAGGTAAGCTATGGGTAGCAAGCAGAAGAAATCATGTGTCAGAAAAGTTTAGTTAAAAGCATGAACTATACCAAAGCCCCCGGTAACTGAAAGCCCAACAACTCGTTAAGACGTCATCGTATGTAGACCGCTTGTTTGTTTCCAGTGCTCAGCCAAAGAGAATACGAGGTTTCCGGTGAAGTCTGAACAAACAGGACAACAGATGTTCCAATGTAGTCGTTATTTGTAGCATTTTGCTAGCAAAACTTAGTTGATTTATGATGCAGCACAACTATAGATGCACTGAATTATGCCCCTAGTTAAGACAATTATGTTTTTATCGGTAACCCAGTTAGTTTTGTGACGCAAGGTACCGTAAACAACGACTATATTAAACATTTGTTGTTCCGTTTCTTTTGGTTCTGCCTATTCACGTCGATAGACGAACACAGGACACAAAAATGTGGTCCGTTTATGATGACGTCACGAACAAGTTGTTAGGCTTTCAGTTACAGCGGGCGTTGACTATACCCGAGCAGCTAGAACAATTTCTTTCGTTTGTGAAGAATTAGTTGTTGCTGCAACATGTGTGCAAAAAGTAAGCGAAATCATGCATGGCATTCATTCTGAAAACTTTACCGAAACGAAAGAAATTTCTCTAAACATTTAGGAATCATGCGAATGAACAACAATGATATGCAAATTCTGTACAACCCGCAAACTCGCTATGTTCTTGGTCAAGACTCCATAAACTCGTTATTTCTGCGTGCACCCATAAAAAAATCCTGATATTTTCATGTTTAGTAATGAAAAACTCGATATTCCAGAGGTACAAAAATAACGGTAATTTGCAGTACACTGCGTAACATTTGGTGATTCTGATTGTTAAGGTGGTTCCACCTAAAATCTCGGCCTTATGTTTCCAATGGTAAAACTTCTTTACATACTTTTTTCGCAATCAATGTATTCCCAAGGATGAAAATTTGCACATCGATAATAAAACTCTCAGTTATAGCATGGGATATTTAATACTTGCTAAAATATAACCATAATTAAGCAATCCAACATTTGTTTGCCGCCCCGGAGGCACAGTGATCTAAGCGATGGCTTCTGATCACTCGTCCGAGATGGGTATGGGTTCGAATCCCGGTGAGGTATGGATGTTGTGTTTGTCTTACGGCGCTGGCTCTCTTCCTTCCCTGGAACCAGTGGCCCTAAATTAGGGACGGGCGACTGCTTTAAGCCTATTGAGTTGCTCACGGTGGTCGTTAAACCTCCAATAAAAAACAACAACAACATTTGTTTGTCTCCTGACGTCATCAATGTACAGGTCGCGTCATCTATTAACAGGTCTTAATATTACTCAAAGAGAAATGATTGATTTTTAATATAACTATGGTTATGTTTTAGCAAGTAATAAGTATCCCATGCTATGACTTAGTTAGTTTTATCGATGTGCAAATTTTCATTCTTGGGAATACATTAATTGCGAAGAAAATATGTAAAGAAGTTTTATCACTGGAAACATAAGGCAGGAATTTTAGGTGAAACCACCTTAAGTCGCAAAAACTTGCAATATTGTTGGCTGAGGAGTCACGGAAAATCGTGATGCTATTGATTTAGCTTACTGTCGTTTGTAACTGAACTCGCCAAACGATGCACAAGCTTATTATCGTTAATTTGAATACGATAATTCGGCAGCGCCCAACCATCAATTTATGAGTCTCAGTATAAAAAAATTATGTAACGATGATTTCCGCTTCACTGTGGTTTTATGCGTGCCATTAAAGATAAATGGAAATATTTAAGAGATTTTTCGCTTGCGGATTAAAAAACAATTTTGGAGACCATTGTAACAATGTCGACTAAAAACACTGGCTGGCGAACGTTTAGTTCTATATATTCTTGCCTGTTACACTCTCCTTCCCCCATAATAAATTTAGCAGTTTCACTAGGTTCGTCCCTGAATATGATCATTTTAATACTATGCAAAAAAATTACACAACTGTTTGTGAAGATTGTAGCACTAAGAAGAAATCGCCCTATTGCAATGAAATTTATATCACAGATACCTCGTGTTATAGGAGATAACTGATTGCATTCGTAGAGCTATAAAAAAATTTCGCTTCAAAACTCAGTATCGTCTGAAGCCACCTCGAGCAAGAATAACAACCTCTACGCGGTTTGGCATTGAATGGAAGAGGTTTCTGTAACATAACATCCTGGGGAATAGCCTGTTTCTATGCGAGACCAGAGTTCATTTGTGGTGACTGGTGGAGGCGTTGACCGGTCAGTCGCTTAGCTACCATGTCCCAAACATGGTAGCTAAGAGACCATGTTTGTGAGATGGTAAGCGACCATGATCGGGGACATATCCAGCGAACATGCAGGCCCAGAATCTGCCATGCATGGCAGAGGTCTTGGGCATTCCAGGTTAAATGAGGCCGAGCATTGTCTTGCCAGAATATGGCGCCAGGACAACTATGAAGAAAGGGTATCGCCTCTGCAACTAAAACACCCCTGATGTATCGCTGGGTGTAGAGGGTTCCCTCAATTGGTATCAGGCGATATCACGAATTGAACCCAACGGAGACCAAAATCATGATGCTTGGCGTTGGGCCGGTAAGACTCTGGAAGGTGTCGTTCACCACAATGTCTTCGAACGCGTATGCTACCATCATGGTGTGCCGAGTTGAATCGTGACTCGTCGGAAAACAGGACATGTTGCCAATCAGCTCGCCGAAGTCTGTGTTCGAGACCCCATTACAGCCTGAGGCGTCTGTGGTTGAGGGTCCAAGGAACACGTAACAATAGGCATCTAGCTACCAGTCCTCTGTTAAGTAGACGAACGCCGAACTGTGCAGGAGGACACAGCTTGACCTGTGACAGTGCTTCACTGCTGCGCTAACATCGTGGATGTCGCTGTGCGATCGGTCACTACCATGCGATAGAGGTGTCTGGCATTCCGTGCAGTCGTGCGATTTTGCGGTCTATTTCCCGGATTTCTGTACTTTCGCGCCTCATCTGTCCCCTGACGTCCCGTGAGTCACTGTACTGGCTTTTTGTCTCGTACCAGTGGCAATTTCGCGGTAGAAAAATCCAGCTTCTCTCATCCTAACAATCCTTCCTCGCTGGAAGTCCGTCAGGTGTTCATAACGAGACCTTCTCCGGCGACGGAGCAGGGTGAGACACAAGAAACACTTTTTCGACTCAGTGTCGGCTCTTCCCTGATTGCAAGATCTCGTTTGAGCCAGCTCTTTATACCCAAGACTGGACATTTCAGAGGGCACTGCTCCGAAACCGCATGCGCATTTTCACTGACATTTTAATCAATTGCATGTTCCAACTTTCACATATGTAAAAAGATAAGTTTATCCGTAACGGCGATCGAACTCGTGCCCCCTCCGGTGTAAGTTGCTCTCCCAACCAGAGTTTCTTTCAGGACTTTTTGGCCGGGGGGGCAAATGGAACCTTAGAGGGGGCAAGTTTTCCATTTGCTATATATATATTAAATGTTAACTACTATATTTATATATTAGAAGTAATTACTATATATCTAGCACAGGGGCGCATTTTAAAGGGGGCCTCCCTCCGAAAATGCTTTATTATTTTTTTATTTTTGGTTAAAATGCGACTTACATTAGAAAAAAATGCTTTAATTTTTCTTCAATTTTTCATTAACTTTAATTTTGTTCCAGATGGTGGATTTCAAAAACTTCCTTCCCCCCCCCCTCCTGAAGAAAAATTCTACATACATACCTGATATAGTAATTACTTCTTCAAACATTTCAGGAATAACAAACTGTTTTCAGCTAAAGAAGAGAAGGGGTGGTTCCGCAGGCTTGAAATTTTTACCTGTTAAAATGCATTCAACACACTCTTGTTCTTGAATCACGATCCCCAGACAATTAGGTATGATTAGTCTACTTATTATATTTTGAAGAACACCATGCGTCGTAATACACTTTTTAATAAAATAAACTATAACTAATACCATTTGAACAAATATTAAGAAAAATAAAATTGAAGAAATATTTGTATCATAAAAAGAAACGAAACTTCATTTTTCACCATAGCCTGAATTTATTAAAATTTGGCTCGGTAACCTAAACTGTCTCCGGGGAGGAAGGGAGAATGGTTGTTTCCGGGACCCCCCCCCCTGATGCATGCCTGAAAGAAACACAGCTCCCAACTAAGCTACACGGACGGAATGTATCGCTGCAGATTTGTCGCCTTGGCACGTGCTTTACCTCTGTAGTACGCCGCCCCAGTGGCGCAGTGGTCTAAGGCGTTGGCCTCTGATCATTCGTCCGAAGGGGTCCGGGTTCGAATCCCGGTGAGGCATGGATGTTGTGTTTGTCTTACGGCACTGGCTCTCTCCCTTCCCTGGAACCAGTGACCCTAAATTAGGGACGGGCGACTGCTTATAGCCCATTGAGTTGCTCACGGTGGTCGTTAAACCTCCATGCAGTCAGTCAGTCAGCCTCTGTAGTACGTCACAACACACATTTCACAAATAGAGAAGATGTGTGTGGGGGGGGGGGCTGCGGGAGGGGGAAGGATAAGGCTTAATGATAATTTTTTTTCATTTTCAAAAAAAAAAACATTTAAAATGATTTGGCCTCTTCTTTTTTCTTTTTCTTCTTTTTTTTTCTTTTCCTTCTTCTTCTTCTTTTCCTTTTTTTTTTTTTTTTTTTTTTTTGAGTGCGGTCCTTCTGGATTTGTCATCCGTTTCCCTCCATGCTTTTTGGAAACACTATGGTCCAGTGGTGTAAAACAGCGTTAGCGTGTCTTAATACCGCTAAGGCACTTTTCATTATTAGCTGAAAAGAAAAGGGCAAAAGATTTTTTTAATGTTTGTGTGCAATAGGGTGGGCCGAAAAAACTTTTTTTTATTTGCATATCGCCTAGTGCGGAAAAGTTGCCATTTCAGTCAACAAGAATAACAAAATATTTTTTTTGAAATTGACTAATATCTTGCGTCTCCGCACGGCACACTAAGTTCGCGTTTTTCCGGCCACATTGGGCCGTAGGCAAAAACGGATGAATTTTTTGTAAATGAAATCGAGTAATCCTTAGTGCGGAAAAGTGTCCTTTAGTGTTTCCAATAACAGTGAAAAAAGTTTTGAAGTTGATCAATATGCTATGTCTCCGCACTGCACGTGAAGTTCACCATTTTCTTCCCACATTTGGCTCGTTGGCCTAGGCTAGGTAAAGGCATCCTGGCATGTAAGGCATTGGAAAAATCCGTAGGAAATTGCCCTGTTCTGAGTGCATTATGCGTGTGCATGTGTAGTACACTCAGTTTGCTATGCAATGTGTAGCGTGTAGCTCTTCGCGTGCTTCGAATGTCATATATGGAAACAACCCAGAACTCACCACGAGGAGGTGACTACACTTCGAGTTCCCCCACCCTCTCTACAGCTCAGAATTTTATTTCTACGTGGTATATCTTGTTCGGTAATCCGCTTTACTCGAAAAATGTGGCATTATTTGCCGTGATGCAATTGTTACTCTTATGTACGAATCTCTAGCTTCAAATCCACACACTGAGGCAGCTGCTTCGGTCACCAGTTTTAAGCAGCATTCTACATCTTGCATGTGGCGGGGAAACTTGGTTATTTCTTCGCCAGCTGCGGCAGAAGTTGCGATTAGTCGATCCAGATCTTCGTCTGAGATGTGTTTTGTTAGGGGTGGTTCGGTAAGACGCGTTTTAGTCCAATCGATTATCTCATAATATTCATTAGCATCCAGATTTAATTGCGGCACTTGGAATTATCTTATGACATCATTCATTTGTTGTTGTCTAGTTTCTTTATTCTTCTCTATCCAAGAGCTCTAACGTGGGTGCTTTCGTCCACAGTCATACTTAGCAATATATTCTCTGGGTGACTGAAGAACACGTTTCTCTTTTTCTTTTTTTTTTAATTGGAGGTTTAACGACCACCGTAAACAACTCAATGGGCTATAAGCAGGCGCCCGTTCCTAATTTAGGGTCACTGGTTCCAGGGAAGGGAGAGAGCCAGTGCCGTAAGACAAACACAACATCCATGCCTCACGGGATTCGAACCTGGACCCCTTTTGGACGAATGATCAGAGGCCATCGCTTAGACCACTGCGCCACCTGGGCGGCACGTTTCTCTTGATCATTGCATCAATGATTACTTTGCACTTCAGATCCGTGAAGCGCGATAAGTTGATGTTTCCAAAAGTGTTTGGCCCTTTCTGTGCACGAAGGCTTCTTCTTTATGGAACACCACACCGGGGCATATGCCTTCATTATATAGTTGGCAACACAGACCAAAGTTTGCGATGGGTTTTGAGTGGCGACATAGAGCCGCATGACTCTGTTAGCTGTCGTCAGCCACCGCGAATATGACAGTGGTCCTGGATTTCTTCTAGAAAAGCTGACATCACGGTCTCCCTGTGGCACGGCGCAACAGATTTCCAGTAAATACTGCTGGTCGGTACTGAGTTCACGTGTATCTTGCAATTCTTTCATGTGTTCTGTCCGTTCTATGTGAATAGCTGCAAAGTCAACTGCTGAAAGGTTTTCACAGCCGTCGAGAGCTGCCCCAATCTCTCCCGAATGAGTTTTAGGTCATACAACTCATATATGTTCTTCATTACAGTAATCATTTGTAAATCAATGATAAGGAATATTAAATAACCCCAAGTGATACACTCTGTTGATGATTTACCAAGTCGTACACTCGGTAAGGTGAACTATACAGCGGATTATGTCTATAGATAAAAGTTTATGTCGTCTAGGCACGTTAAAATATTTTAAGCGATGGCCTCTGATCATTCGTTCGAACGGGGTCCGTGTTCGAATCCCGGTGAGGCATGGATGTTGTGTCTGTCTTACGGCACTGGCTCTCTCCCTTCCTTGGAACCAGTGACCCTAAATTAGGGACGGGCGACTGCTTATAGCCCATTGAGTTGCTCACGGTGGTCGTTACACCTCCAATAAAAAAAATAAAAAAAAATGTTTGCTAAAATACACTAGCGCTTTCGAAACCTTTACATGGTTTCATCACCAGTTGTAATATAAGACACAAATCCTTTCACACTACACAGTACTCAAATGACCCCTTGAGGTCATAACGGCAAGCAACATATCTTACATGATGGTTATGAACAGGAACACGCCGCCCCGGTGGCGCAGTGGTCTAAGGCGTTGGCCTCTGATCATTCGTCCGTAAGGGGTCCGGGTTCGAATCCCGGTCAGGCATGGATGTTGTGTTTGTCTTACGGCACTGGCTCTCTCCCTTCCCTGGAACCAGTGACCCTAAATTAGGGACGGGCGACTGCTTATAGCCCATTGAGTTGCTCACGGCGGTCGTTAAACCTCCAATCAAAAAAAAAAAAAAAAAAAAAAAAAAAAGAACAGGAACACTGAGGCTCATGTTTGATTTAATTATCAGTTGTTGACGAAGTTAGCTATATAGGGCGATTACGGTTTTTGGTGAAGATTGAGATATTTAGTATAGCAACATGTTATAGTTAAGATTTCTTCGTCAGTTCACGAAAAATAGTTTCTTCGTTAATAAGGTGTCTCCAAGGGTGGGTAGAATAACAGGAGGTTCTTCATTACAGTAAGCATTTGTAAATCTATCTATTACGACTGTTTCGTCATATCGAAGAGTCCAACCATTAGCGTATCCAGTTTACAAGGGTTATGTTGTCCCATAACGGATGGAATTGCTTCGTGCTGGCTCTAGCTAGTGCTGTTGAGCAACCGTTCTTAGTAATTGTTCGGTTGTGTTCCATGATTCTAGTACATAGACGTCTCTTTGTGCTTCCAATGTACATGGTTTTTATGTTTTCTGAGCTGGAATGTACATTTTTAAGTAATGGTACCAAGTAGATACCTGCAGATGTAAGAATATGTTAGGTATCTACTTGGTACCATTACTTTGCCCAGAACATTCTCACTTTTCCCATACTATAAGAATTCTACAAGATTATTAATACTGCTAGTAATTTCTGTCTACATGCAAAACTGTTGAGGTAATTAATGTTTAAAAGTTTTAATCTGTAGATCAGATTAAAAATTGAATGCTATTCAATAATGATTTTTGATGTTTCAATTTTTATGACTCAAAATCTTTGATTGTTAGATCTGTAAATGTGTAGGAGATATATTATTTTTGTGAATGCCAAATTATATGTAGTTAAATGTAGCGATAATTATTATTGAATTCAATTTTTTGATTAGGGGTTTTTTTTTTTTTTTTTTTTTTTTTGATTGGAGGTTGAACGACCACCGTGAGCAACTCAATGGGCTATAAGCAGTCGTCCGTCCCTAATTTAGGGTCACTGGTTCCAGGGAAGGGAGAGAGCCAGTGCCGTAAGACAAACACAACATCCATGCCTGACCGGGATTCGAACCCGGACCCCTTACGGACGAATGATCAGAGGCAAGCGCCTTAGACCACTGCGCCACCGGGGCGGCGATTAGGGGTTTAACGACCACCGACGGTGGCGCAGTGGTCTCAGCGATGGCTTCTGATAATTCGTCCGAAATGGGTCCGGGTTCGAATCCCGGTGAGGCATGGATGTTGTGTTTGTCTTACGGCACTGGCTCTCTCCTTTCCCTGGAATCAGTGACCCTAAAATAGGGTCGGGCGACTGCTTATAGCCCACTGAGTTGCTCACGGTGGTCATTAACCCCTCCAAGAAAAATGACCACCGTGAGCAACTCAATGGGCTATAAGCAGTCGCCCGTCCCTAATTTAGGGTCACTGGTTATAGGGAAGGGAGAGAGCCAGTGCCGTAAGACAAACACAACACCCATGCCTCACGGGATTCGAACCCGGACCCATCGCGGACGAATGATCATAAGCCAGCGCTTAGACCACTTGGGGCGGCTATTCAATTTTAATATGAAAATAATTATTATTGTATTCAATATTATTCATTAAATGTAGAGATAATTATTATTGTATTTTTTCTAGTTCTTCTAGATTGTTAAACACAAACTAATATGAAGCGGAGTATGCAGAACATACATTTGTAGAGGCCTAAAAGCTCATGTAGCAGTGAAAAACGTGCAGACAGTATTAAAAACAAAATTAATTTTATTCTTTCTGATCCATGTGATTTGAGAAACCCATGTGTTTATTGTTGAAGTGGAATAAAGTGAATGTATATTTAAGTTTGCAAAATATGTTGTGTTTTATCTCTCTATTTAATCTTCTTTAGTAGCTAACTTTGAACTCCTCGAGTTCAAAACTAAACCATGTTGAAAACTGGCTTCCTGGTTTCTTAAATTAAACACTTAACGAAACATCTCATATGTTTCTTTTTCTTTTGGGAAAATAATTTAGTTAAAAAAAAGACGCAAATTTTTGGAGAAAACTTTTCTCCTTCTTCAGGTAGTCTTTTGTTGTCACTCTTTCTACGTCACCATCGCAGTTACGGTTATTTTTCACCACATCTTGCCATGTTAGGCAGGGACAAACCTCTGCAGTCATTGATGATGGAATTCTAATTTCTTTCATTTTTATTCCTTCTTTTAATTTTATTTTTCGAAAGTTGCTTTGGAAACTGAGGACTTTAAACAGTGGCGTAACTACCACCCCCGCACCAGCGGGGAGGGGGGGGTTGGCGCAGGTAACGAAGCTTTCAGTTATAGTTTTATGAAAAAAATTCGAACACGCACAATAATTAACCTAGAGATTCATATTTTGCTTTAAGATATACGTATTTACCTTTGCCTAAATAAATGCCTAGTTTCACTTTTAAAACACCGAATGTCCTACAGATTGAAAGTGTTCGGCTCTTTGACTTCGGGTTGTAATGCGATTGCTCTGCAATGGGTTGTAAATAATACGATCGCTCTCCAATCGCCCTCTCTGCGCTGCTGAGGAAAAGCGCTAGGCCACAGATTGCGTGCACGACATACCTCAACATTTATTCACAGCAGCCGCAGATTTGCGATGTGTAAGAGGGTGATATATTTTAGTTTGGGACAAGGCAATTAGACGATCGTCAAATCTATTATTTAAAAAGTTAAAACTACATGGCTCTAGGTACCACCATTACTTTTACAGACACTCTCCCCGACTCCCTCCCCCTCCCGCGAAAATTGCATCCTCCCTCGTGTTCGAAATCCTGCTGGGAATATTACTGTGATTAAGGGTGCTGAAGTAAATCTTGCAGGGGGATGGGGGGGTGCTAGTTATGCCACTCCTTCAAGTGAATTCTCTAGTCTATGTTGGCCGCCCCGGTGGCGCAGTGGTCTAAGCGATGGCCTCTGATCATTCGTCCGAACGGGGTCCGGGTTCGAATCCCGGCGAGGCATGGATGTTGTGTTTGTCTTACGGCACTGGCTCTCTACGTTTCGTGGAACCAGTGACCCTAAATTAGGGACGGGCGACTGCTTATAGCCCATTGAGTTGCTCACGGTGGTCGTTAAACCTCCAATCAAAAAAAAAAGAAAAAATGCAAGGAGTGGTCTATGAGGTGAAATGTAGTTGTGGATTATCCTACACTGGTGAGACAGGTTGCAGACTAGAAACGCGAAGAGCAGAACATAAAGCAGCAATAAAAAAATTGCTCCAACAAGACAGGATTAGGTAGACGCGTTACAAAAACCCGTCACAACATGGACTAGAGAATTCACTTAGTCATCAGTTTCCAAAGTAACTTTCAAAAAAGAAAATTAAAAGAAGCAGTTAAAATTGAGAAAAATCAGAATTCCATCACCAACGACTGCAGAAGTTTGTCCTTGCCTAACATGTGGCAAGACGCGAAAAATAACTGCAACCGTCAGGGTTAACTGTGACCTCGATGGCGACAGAAAAAGAGTGACAACGAAAGATTGCCTGAAGAACTTTCTCAAAAAATTTGCGTTTTTAATTAAAATATTTCCTGGAAGAAAAACCACGTTTAATTAAGTGTTTAATAAACCATGTTTTTTTTTTTTTTTTTTTTTTAATGTGGTCTGAATTTTAGTCTCAAAATTATAATGAATACAACCAAAGCTAGAAGTTGTTAATGAGAATTTATCAGGAACACATTACGAAAGGGTAAAATTGCAGAAAATTAGACTGGAGGCTCAATGCAGAGGTAATCGTTTATAGTCAATCTTGCTGTTATATGTAGAACTCTAACGATAGCCTTTCAACATCCATGATAAAGAAATATTATCTTTCCCTAATTTAGGGGTATTGACAAAGAAGAAACACAGCACCTGTCTAATCTGGGAATAAAAATTTGTCTGTTCATTATGGTGACAAGACATTGTCACTAACTGCTACCAGTATTATGAGGTTGTGCCCTACTATACATTGGTAAAAGATTTTATTTTCATGAAGACCTTGCCATTTTCTTGGCACTGGGTATAAGAGTGGAAATAACAGAGAGGCTAGTTAAAGCATCCACATAGAATATTCACGAGGTTGTAGCATACTAAAAGGCCTAGGGAGGGGGGAAGATGACCTCATTTTTAACAGGGGGCACACTCTCCAAAGCACGATGGGGTATTCAGGCCTCACTACAGCAGTAATCTGTTTTGAACTTGCAGACATTAGGTTGACAGTCGGCTGCACTAACTGCTCAGCTATGCTCAGTTCAGAGACCTTTTTGAACTTTCAGAAGCGGAAATGAAAATATTACAGTGACCTTATGGATACATATATAATGTATCTTGAAAATAAGGCATATGGGTAATATCGATCACCTTTAGACATAGCCAGTATTAGAATCCAATCCATGCTGTAAAATCTGAAGTACCCTCAACCGAAATTAATTCATGCAACCTAGAGGAAAGATGTTGCATCAGAGAAGCTAGAAAAAGCCGTAAAAACTAAGGTCATATTGAAAAAAATGGATACGCTAAGAATTTCTCAACCAGGTTTATCAAAAGGAGAGAAATAATTCAAAGATACACGTAAGTGTATGAAAAATTTTGGTCATAATTGTAACTATTGAATGCATAAATAACTTTTTAGATTAGTTCTTTAGAAGCAGTGATGTATTGCTGAATGTAAAATAAAATATATTACACAGCCAAAATATAGATTTGGGGCATCTCATGCTAAAACTTATCATGCAATGCACAGACTGCATGGAAAATTTAACTTATTGCTCCAGCTATTTTGGGAGGGAAAAAACCCCTATTTCTCCAATCTTAACTCCTAGAAGTGCAGATATATAGTTGCCAAACATGAATGTACACCACCTAACTAAAAAGCTGTGTGTCATAGAAACTTGGATGTTCATGAATCATTATATGGTTAGCACCATGTAAAATATTTTTTTTGATTTCTCCAACTTATACTACTGAATATCATAATCGACAAATGGTTGAGGTGACACTACAAATACATGCAGTTTTTTGTATTCTTAAAAAACCTTGCCACAAAAAAAAAAACCAAAAAAAAAAAACCGGACATGTACATAGAATTGAATCACTTTGTATGTCTATGATTGTGGAAATATCTTAACATCTATGGATTGGATTTGAAAATTAGTTTTGAATTCATCTGCTGGGACATGGGCACAATGTTCGGTTCCAAGTGATGCATACCATACGAAATGCATTAACATATTTTTGTATTTAATATTGAATCTCCGCTTTTAGTACTTTTTTTTTTTTTTTTTCGTTTCACTGATGCTAAAACACTGTGTACTTTACACATCGAATGGTTTTTAGCTAAGTGGCTTAAATATATGCCTGTCCTGGAAATAACAGATAGCACCCTTGATCACTGTAAGGTAGCTTTTACCACAACCAGAAGCCCCCCCATACATTTCCTCGCTACTTTCTGGTGAAAAACTTGGTAATATATCTCAGCTTCTAGTGATCAGATTGAAAAAATTCTTTTAACATTATGGGTGAATATAATCATGATCAAAATAGTGCAAGTAATTGTTGCTTTGAGTCTTTTCTTCCATAAGACACACTTATTTTACCCCCAAGACCCGTAACTATATTGTAGTTCTGCACATGAAAGGCAGACAGTAATGGTATTGTCGATGAGATCAGACCTACACGAAACACGTTTACTAATGCAGTAACATCTTTTACACTACATATTTCACTTCAGTAAATAAGTTGAGTGTCACAGAAATTAAGAATGTACCTAAGTTTGAGCAACTGTTTGCATTTTTACTCACTCTATGTAATACCTATATATGCATAAACACTGTGTAAAATTTTCAATTTCCTGAAAGAAATACTTTCTACTAGATTAAAAAACTTAAAGATACCAAAATGACTATATAGATGAGAGTTTTTACCATTATGTGTTTTGAACAGCTTTGAAGAAAAAGCAAACTGTGTGAAATAACAGAAAAAAGTATAAAAAATAATGTTTTATTTTCATTTTGTCAGAGGTAGAAAGCATTATGGCAGTCATTAAATTTCATTTCCATCTGGAAAGTGACATTTCTAATATTGTAAAGCAATTTTACAAACCTCTGAAAAATAAGAATAGAATATTCTTCACAATGTAAGGCACATTATAATAATAGCACCACCAATAACAAACTTCTCACATCACAGATCTACGAGATAAAAACGATGAAACTAGTAAAATGCATTATGAATGGAATGCCAAGAATACAATGCAATGGTAAATGTTACTTACTGGCCAAATTTTTAAAACTGTATGCTAAAATTATATTCATAATGTACTTGAAAAATCTCACCTACAACCCCTTCAGTGGTAAAAACACATTGCAGAAATTTTTCAAGCAGACTTCCTTTTGTGGACTGGAAACTTGAACATTTGAATGTTCCAAGAATGAAAAAGGTCTTCAGGCATGAAAATTTCTTTCTCATTTTTATTTCTATTTATGTTAATATCAATATGACAACAAAACAGTGTCATCATACTGACATTCATTTTGCTTCTATGTATCACCCATGCTCAATCTTTGCAGCAAGGTTCTAAAACTTTGAATTAAAAAGAAAGGTGTGAAAAGATCATTTGATTCACGTGAATACCCCATTTTTATCATATGCAAATAAATGCAACCACAACACACATACATATTGTTCTGAAGTAAATAACTTGATGCTTTGTTTGAGGTGCATACAGTGGTGTGCAAAAGTACTGCATCACCTGGAAAAACCATGAATAATTTTTATAGTTATTTCATCAATCATTTGTCATTAGATATGAAATTTAATGGAGATTTCAAAAATGTCTTAGTTTTTCCTGTAGCTACTTCTGTTCTTAAGATACATAACAAAAATCATGACCAAGTCGAAATTATTATTAATAGGATCATTTATCCAATACTTGGGTTTACAGTAATAAATCGTTTTTGTAATTCATAAAGAACGAAATAACCTTTACATACAGAAATATAATGAAGCAAAATTATAAAGTGCACCTAATACTTTGTTACCCAGCCTTTAGCTTTAATCATAGCTTTGCATCTTGCTGGCATACCGTGAACAAGGTTTTGTAAAAGATTGGTTTGAATACTACGATTCCAAATTTGAATTAAATCTTCAATTAGTTGAATTTTGGTTATTGGATTCTTTTTTTTGATAGTTCATATGACACCTTGAACCATAAATTTTCCATCAGGTTTAAGTCCAGTGACTGTGGTGGCCAATCAAGATGCTGAACATTTTTTTCCTGAACCCACTTTTTCACTACTTTAGCACGATGTCAGGGAGCACTGTCATCTTGAAAAATAAAATTACTGTCATAAAGACTTGTAGATGATGGTAGCATCTTGTTTTCTAATATTCAGATGTATTTCTGGGCATTTACCATACCATAGACAATATGGAGGTTCTTAATGTCATGTGCACGCATGCAGCTCCAAACCATGACCTTCACTGTATGCTTAACAGTAGTCACTAAGCAACTTTGATACAATGAGTGGTAGGCAATGCACGTAACTAACAAACAAATTAAGAAGAAGGTAGTGTTACCTTCTTCTTAATTTGTTTGTTACACACTACCTTCTTCTTAATTTGACTTTGATAGAATTCTTCATGCTTGCATCTCCTTACATATGCACTACTCTGATTTCCATTAAGGCAAAATTCTCATTCATCACTGAAAAGAACATTTTTCCATTGCTTGGTTGTCCACGAGACATGCTGTTTTGCCCACTGAAGTCTACGTTGTCTTTGATTTGCAGTCAACAGTGGTTTACGCTTGCCTTTGCCACCACGTAAGTCACAGTGAAGGAGCCTCCTCCTAACAGTAGATGTAACATCAATCACCAACAGTAACATCAGTCACTTCAGACCATCTTTAAAGCAGTTTAGGTGAATCGAGCCTCTTGTCTGCCAAGCTTAGTTTTCTGAGCACTTTGTTCTGCCTGGTTGTAGTGGATCTGGGCCTTCCACTGTGACACATATTTTTAACATCACCAATGTCTTTAACTTTTTCAGTAGCCTAATAACATCATCAATTACAGATTTACTTGGAATGGTTAACATAAAATGAACTTATAATTAATGTTAATAAAACAAAACTTCTAATCTTTACTAGACAAAAAATATTACATACACAAGTTCCATATTTACTTTTAAATAATGCTCCTATCGATATAGTACAGGGATTTAAGTATCTGGGAATTATTCTAACTTCTTAACTAAGATGGAGTAACCATATGGATTCAATTGCAAATCGAATCTCCAAAAATATTGGGATTGTAAGCAAACTTATTTCAAGTTTAATTACTAAAACACTTAAAAGTTTTGTACTATACACTCTTTCAATCACACATTAATTATTGCTTTTCCTCATGGGGACAAACCACTGAAACCAACATCAACAAACTACAAATATTACAGAATAAATACACAAGGTTCTTAGATTTAAAAACAAATTCTTCTTCTCATATCAATTTCCAACCTTTCACTTTTTACCATACCCATGTAAACCCAAACCATTACGGAATTTTATCTATTAAACAATTATTTGGCTTCAAAATAGGTAAACTAATGTTTCAAAGAATTAAACTGAATCTACATACAGATATAATTGAATTGAATTTTCATACTTCTCATTACAATACAAGACATGGATCATTATTAAGACCCATACATCCAAAAACCCTCATGATGAAGTGGAGCTTAAATTATATTGGTCCTGAATATTGGAATACACTGCCAGCTGAGTTGAGCACAATAAATAACCTAAATTTATTCAAAAACAAACTAAAAAAATACTTGCTAATAAGTTAATTAATAAAAATAATAGCTTAAAACAAATTTGTTTACAGTATAACTAACATCTAACATTATGGTAGTGTTTTATGAACCTGTGACTGCTTGCCTATTTAATTGGGAAATCAGGGATTGTGTGGACTCTCCGAGGCCTTTTCCCTGATTTTCCCTGCTGTTCTTATGAAATATAAAATATTTATGTACATTCACAAAGCCTACAATGTAACAGCAAAAATAAAATTTATTATTATTATTATTATTACGAACATTACTAAACTTATACTTTACAAGCTATTTTCCAGTATTTAGCTGTAGCTGGTATATACGTTTAAACAAATTATGTGGAAATGATTTTATATATAAATTAATAAATTACCATACTTACACTTTACAAACTTGTTTTATAAGCGGAAAATGGTTCTCTGTCACACGTTTTACACTGTGTTATAACTTGCTAGTTTTTTTCTTTGCAATTAATACTCCATACTGTGCTTTCATTTCTTGGTAGCAGTACTTACAATACAGTCTCTTTCTGTGGATTTTTCTTTTTCCAGTTTCAACTAGTGCATGATTGATCACATTTCGTAGCGATGGCATCTGCACTTGGTGAACAGCATTCATCTGCAAAAGTTCCATGGCTAACTCTGTGCGTATGTCTTCAAGCCTCATTGTTTTTAACCCCGGCCTTGTTGAAGCAATAGCATTGTACACTATTGTACTGTTTGCAATAACAGTTCCTAGGATGAACTCTATTGCTACTTTGTGTGGTCAGCAATGCAATTTCCTCAAGCACAAATAATACGATGTCATTTGATCTGATTTGTCAATCCCCACTTTGGCTTTGTTGTAAGCCACAATACAATCAGGCTTCAGCATTACCTGCCTGTTTCGAGTTTTTTCCCCCTGGAATCAGCTAGTTTTCCAGAATAACAAGTCAAAATCATGATAACTTCCCTCTTATCCTTCCATTTTCACACCACAAGTCCATTGCTTTTCATGCGTGCAAAAGATTCTCCTTTTCCCACTTTTTTCTCCATTACCCCTTTTGGTACACCAGCACGCTTTTTCAACAAAGTTCCAGTATAGAGAGTGTCTTTGCTCACCAAATATTCTACAAGATTCACTGATGAGTAGAAGCTGTCTGCTTATAAACTACGACCAGCATTCACATAATCTTCTGAAAACTTCTTCACAGCTTCCATACTGTGGCCATCAGTGCCTATGGTGCTTCCTTTGCCTGTATACAACAAGGCAGAATATGTACAACTTGATTCACTATAATTGCATAAGTGAGAGAATTATTTGGATTCGTTTAAAAGGGAAACTTCAGAGAATAGTAATTGTTATAGTGTATGCTCCTTGTGACTCGGAACCTTCTGATAGGAAGGAAGATTTCTGGAATGAGCTAAAAGCCACAACTGCCTGAAAATGTTACACCAATATTCAACAGGTTTTTGGAAGTCAATTGACAATAAAAAATAAAATACAAGATAAAAATAAAGTAATATTTTAAAATCATGATTTTTGAATCTGGCAATGTTGACACTGTGAAAAAATACATTGGTTCCAGTAGTACAATTGCTTCAGTTACTACATTGATAAGAGGCCATGAATGTTAGCTAGGGGGCCCAAAACTTCTGTATAAAGACATACACAACTTATAGTGATACAAAAGAATTTACTTTTTGTTTTCTGTTTAACAATTTCGCATTCAAATTAAAGCTAAACAAATAAGTAACTTGAAGTAGTGCTCTATGAATATTTCCATGCTTGCTAAACTTTTATGATATCACAGTAACATTACGTCACACTCATGGCTGTATACAGGTGAGGGGGGTTAGGGTCCACCCCCACCCCTTTCTTTTGCTTATTTATCGTAAGTTATTAGATCAACGGCAGTCACCATTATTTTGTTTTCATTTTTTTTTTTTACAAATTGTTTCCATTATTTGCTTTGGGAAACCTTACTTCAGGGCATTTTTTTCTCCCTATACCCACTGGTCAGCAGCAACAAATTAAATTTATAGAAGTGCAGGAAACTCTGTGTCTGGCACTTTATTAAGCGGAACTATTCTATTATCAGGTATTTTTGAGATCGCTTATTTATTTCTTTATCATGTTAAGACAGGTGGAAAAAAATGGCAGTTGGAATCATACATAGTTTATTGTTTCTTTATAACATCAAAATGTCAGACTAGAATAGGTTGTGTTTAGAAATGTGAGAGTGCAGTGAATGATTGCATCTCGAATTTGAAACTCCACAGACCACAGGGTCAATTCAACATCAAAGTGCTATGATAGCAACTATTAGACGGCCAATTCAACGTCAAAGTCCCTTAGTATGGTGGCTTCATCTATCATTATCAGAATTTTTAGAATCAACTTCCTGACAGAGATTTCAATTTTTTTTGTTTTTATAATTTTCATTTTCCAGACTGTACTTGCTTTCATCCTGCCTTCTGTGTAATCTTGTTGTTTTCATGCGATCTCTGTCACATATTGTTCAGTTTGATTTTCTGTTAATACTGAGCAAGGTTATGTATCATTACTCGTCAACTAATACTACTAGGACAAGCCGCCAACAATAACCGATAACTCGTGTACAGTTGGTAAATTTTGAGCGAAGCTATTGCAAAATCTAAGCCATTACAGCGTCTATTATAACAAATTCTGCACGAACAAGTAAAATTTATGACTTCCAGAACAAAAGTACGAAACATTATAAAAAAGAAATGCCTAAAATTTATCATGAACTACTTTTCTTCACACCTTCATGTTGGTTGTGATCAGGCTGCATGTAAATAAAGCGGGAAGACACGCTCAGATCAGGTACCATGTTTTTCATTTTGTATTGCGAAAGACACGATCAGATCAGGTACCATGTTTTTCATTTTGTATTGCGAAAGACACGATCAGATCAGGTACCATGTTTTTCATTTTGTATTGCGAAAGACACACACACACACACACACACACACACACACACACACACACACACACTACACAAACCCCTTTTTATTATTATTATTATTATAGATTAAACAAGTGTTGAGTTAACAGATGGAGCCTTCCCATTTCTTCGTTTTTCAATCCAAACGATTTTTTTAAATTAATGTTAGTGAGCCGACTTTTGTGAAACAGTTCAAGAAAAAAGCCATTTAGTTTTCATTGAAATTCCTCAATGACACAGAATTTCAGGAATCGGAAGGCATCAAAACCTGACCATGAACAATGTCAAACCGCATGCCGAAAATCACAGTGATCAGATGTGTCATGTCATAGCTATGCTTGAATAAAATTGCCCCGAGTCTCATATAGAGAGCGGATTTTTTTAATTATTATTAAAATTGGTCAGTTTTTTAATGGTCATTATTTTTATATGACACAACCAATCACCATGTCCTTCCCTTTCTCTGTGACAAGTGTCATCACGATTGGTTGAAGATCTTTGGAGGAGATAGGTAACAAACAACCCCTTCTCAAAACCCGGAACCCCCCCCCCCCAATTCAAGTTTTTGGACGATTATTCCTCAATGACAAGGAATTACGGGAATCGGAAGGCGCCAAAACCTGACCATGGACGATGTCCAATCGCTTGCAAAAAATCACCGTGATCAGATGTCATCTCATACCTATGCTCGAACAAGTAATTGTCTCGAGTCTCGTAAAGAGAGCTCCGCTCAAATACACTAAAATCTAAAGAATTTATTTTTTGTTAAGTGATCAGATAGATAAATAAATAGATAGATTTTTGCTGTGAAAGTTTTTTTTTTTTTTTTAAATAACAACCTGAAACAAAAGTCTAGTTACAGCCCTGATAGATAGATTACATTTTTGCTGTGGAATTCTAGTTATGGCCCTGGTCACACTGATGTGTTGTAGGTGGCACTGTGTGGCACAGTGACCTTGACAAATAACCTCTTGTTTGCCACGTTTTTCTATTTTGATTAGTCATTGTGCTGCATCACTTTGTTTAAGAGCTTGTTGTGAGTGTTTTGTGATTTCCAAGATGGACACATTTCAGGAGCAGTGTATTATAACATCAAATTTTGCTTCAAACTTGGGAAAACATTTACAGACTCGTGAAATGATGAAACAAGTTTATGGTGGTCAGTGCTTAAGCAATACACAGTGTTATCTATTGTTTAAGCAATTCAAAGATGGTCAACAGTAAACTGATGACGATCCCTATTCAGGGCGGACCTCATCATCAATTGACGACACTCATGTAGCCCAAGTTCATGAAATCATACGTTCAAATTGTTGAATGACAGAAATTGCAGACGATTGCAACATTTCAATTGGATCATGTTATCGCATTCCGACCGAAAAACTTGAAATACATCAAATTGCCAAAGTTTGTCCCATGTCTGCTGACTCAGGATGAGAGAGACAATCGCACTATAATCTGTCAGGAACTTTTGGATTACGCAGATGAAGATGAAAATTTCATGAAACAAAAAACTGTCTTCCCAGTGGGTTGGAAAAAGTTTACCAAAACCAAAAAAAAACTCATCCATCTTGAAAATTGCAAAACACACACAAGGGGGCTGTTAAACAAAGTGTGTTGACTAATCAGAATAGAAGGATGCGGTAAATGAGAGGTTACTTGCCAAGATCACAGCTATACAGCCCCATCTACAGCACATTGATGTAACATCCTGTTAGTAAGCTATCATAAAAGTTCTGGAACTTTTTAAACAGATCTCATACATACAGTGAGTCAGATCTCACCCCAGTAATATGTTGTCATGCTTATGAGTCTTCCACAAGCAGAGACTTAGCCACATAAAATAATATCACCACTGCTGAGACGAGATAGAAGTGTTTCATAACAACTGAGCGTTTTGGAATTTTTGCAATTTAAGTTGACCCAGGTTCATGTTCAAAGAAAGAAGAGAAATCAGTGGCTGGCAACAAAATTAATATACATACAGAAAATTAAAAAAATATCTTCCAGAACAGAGACTGGGCTTCATTACCCCTTTTTGTTATTGGCATATTTTCACTGTATTCCACGTAATCACTTCTTTCAGAAAACTTGAAACTTTTCATCATCCTGGAGTGGAAATTGAACCCACACCTCCTGATTTCTGGTCAAGCATGCTAGTCATTACACTACCCAGGACAAGGAAATTCCAAGCAACTGAACGTAGATATATGAGAACCTTGAGATTTGCGCTACTCGAAGCTATTCCTGCCCCATCGTAGCGTCTCACGACGTTTTCTTACATCCAGGGTCGGATGTAGGTCACAAATTCCAGTGATGAAAGTATACAATTGGGAAACGAATTTCCACAAAGAAATAATTCTCCATAAATACACGGTAGGCATTGTAATGCTATCTTCCACAACAGAGACGGCTTGAAAATTTTCAAGTTTTCTGAAAGAAGTAATTACATGGAATACAGTGAAAATGTGCAAATAACTACAGAATTCTGGGTTAATGAAGCCGTCTCTGTTCTGGAAGATAGCATTACAATGCCTACCGGGTATTTATGAAGAATTATTTCTTTGTGGAAATTTGTTTCTCAATTGTAGAATTTAAAAAGTGCTTCCCACTTACAAAGTAGGTGAATAAATCTTCAACAGAAAAATACAAAAAGAAAAATATTGTACAACGTTTCTCTTTAATATTTTACATCTAAAATAAATAAAAAAAATGAACACATAAATGCAAATGTCTATATTTTACATGATACCTTTCATCTTTCTCAATAAGTGAGGACCTCAATTTTTTTTTCTACAAAGGATCTTATTCACATTATAAGATATAGTCTGATTAACTAAGCTATTGATGGTGGCACTTACCACTGAAGGGGGATTAGAAATAACTCTAATGTTTATGTATACAAGAAAATGATACTCAATTTTAATGAAGCAGTCCATAATACATAAAAATATTCTTTTCCATCACACTGTAGAAACAATTAAGGCACAAGAGATCTGGAAATTAATGCAATTCAACTTCAAAAACATTGTACTGGCTATTTTTTTAAAGATTAACATTATAATAAAAATTATTCATCCAAAATGTAAAAATATTAACTTTTATGACACCGTAAAAATAACTAAGGCACAATGAATGGAATTCAACTTCAAAAGCAATGTATTGTTGTTGTTGTTTTTTTAAAATAATCGAAGGATAGCACACAACAGTTGAAATTTTACACACAAAAATTTCACTGCAAAAACACTTCTAGCAAAAAAAGAAATAATTTTTGTGACATGTTGTTTTTCACTTACCAGAGACACACTAGCCAAGTGGTAAAATTGTTGGTACAACAAGGAAACATGGTTACAGACAGAAACATTTCACACACACAGTTAACACACAACAACATTTGCCATAAAATATATAACTTCCCTAAAATTTCCAGTCAATGTCCTACAGCAACACAGGAATTCACAGTAAGACCATAAAATACAAGGACTGAGTATATCTGTTTTCATCACACTATATGTTTTAAAATTTCTTTAAATTTCCTGTTCACAGGAATAAAAGGACTATAAACTGAAATAAATTATGTGAATGCATTCAGATATGTGAATACTGATGAAGTGTAAAAGTAAATTGCTCTTGTTCACTTCCAAGATTACTCACAATCGGAGGAATTCACATTTAGCACAATAGATAAGTAATATATATAAATAAATAAAATTTAACTGATGGAGTCACTGGATACACAGAAATCAGTCCAAATTTGTACACTATCTAAACTGCAACAATTGAACATTACTGCAACACACATGACAATGCATATGACAATGCATGCCTCACTTGTCAAATGCATGCCATTTCCATTTGATACAAGCACTCTAGGTGTGTTCCATATTTCTTTTTATAGTTTAAAAACTTATTGTTGCCAAAAGCTAAAAAGAATTGCTCGATCAAGATTTAAGGTATCTAGTTTATCACAAAGATTGCATTACTTTTAATTCTAGCTCACTGTCATATGATGTAAATCTTTCCTTGTTTCATTCTTATGGTGCAATTTATTGTAATCGTGGAGAAAACATTTTTTTTCTCATCCTTGAGATAAAGTATCATCTCCCATAAGACATTCCTTTCGTAGGCTTGTATGCATCATGTAGAAACATTTACTAATTGCATGCTGTTGCCATCTAAATAAATAAATATTTGAATAAATAAGATGTTGAAAATGGCTATGAATAAAGTTCCTGCACTCACAGAAGATAAATGTATCATGGTCTTAGCATGGTAAGATAATTAGACAACTCTTTAGTTCTGAAACACATATAAAATACTAAAATGGACACCACTAAAAAAAACAGTACTAAAAAGTACTGTTAGAGTACAAAACTAAAAAGACTAGGGGAAGGAGACTATTCATTAAGCACACAATTCACCACATTTCCAGGAAAAGAACTTCACAAATAATTTGCTAAGGTGGCAACAGAAAATATTTTTTGCCTAAAAAGATATCTGTTGTAACCAGTTTCCTATTTAGTCTAGTGCTGATTATTCTCAACTTACACCATTAAAGACATTTATACTAAAAAATGAGAAAGTGTTTAATGATTAATGAGAAGTGTTTTATAATGGAATAAAGAGAGCACTTGGTCAGAATGGCCTGGTGGAGAAGTGGCACTTGGATAGAAAAAGATGAAAAAAAAAAACTCTTGGAGATCAGTAGGCGACGTCAGACACCATAAACTTATAATAAAAAATCGGTTTATGGAGTCTTATGTACAAAATAAGTTTAAGCTCACCTTCAATGAATAGCTTATATTTCCTGTGTTTATGACACTTCATGTAAATTTGGGTCTGAATACTTAACATGCCGTCAAAGCAGCACTTGATTTCCCATATGGTCCGAGTATTTCTTCAAAGACTATCTTTAAACCTTGCATCTGCAGTATGGTCCCAATTGGAGCCTGGATCTTTTACATCTGATTAGTAAGGAAGACAGCAGAACTAAGCTTCCATGCACACATACATCCTGACCTTGTCTCAAGTCTTATTTGCACAATAGTCCACTGACAGGTTAGTACACCACAACTCCACCCAATGTTTCCACCCACACTTTATCAACATCTAAGGTTGTTGCTCACATGTTATCCACAGATACCCATAATTCATCTCCATTATTTGATTTATTTGTTTTTCCTCACACTTTCCACTGCAAAGATATGTAGGAGCATCACTTATCATATGTTGTCGAATTACCAAAAACACAGAACTTTATTTATTTATTTTTGGCAATGTGATTTAAAATCTCTCTGCCCCCTATACCAGATTCATCTATCACTTTCATAGTTTTTTCAGTGATGCTTATCTATAACCAATGGCTTGAATATTTCTTCCAAATAACATATCTAAATTTTTATCAACAGCAATGACTGTGCTTGCAGGTTTCAATGCTTACAAATGTGACAAACTATATCTCTTATATGCCAACTTACTCTGATTTCAGGGGTAGAGAAGTAAAAATGTTTAACCATATGTGGTTCAACTCGATTGTTTGACAATTCACAAGATTCCTGATTAAGTTACCCATAAACTGTATAAACTAACATTCTTGACCTCTTTCTCACTTATAAGCCTCACAATTATGAACTTCTTGTAAACCTGTAGATTTGATTACCTTAGCATGGCATCTCCAATATATATGGTGTCTGATTCAAGTTGTGTTGGCCAGCAATAAGTGTGTCATTATAAAATGACTCAGTAATACATAACTCCCAAAATATTTATACAAGTTTACCATGGCGTGACATTTACTTTTATTTCACTGATACACTGGCTTGTGTTCACAAAGTTATGACTAACATTTCTGTCAAAATACATAGATTAATACAGCTGGAAATAAACTTTGGTTTAATAAAACCCAGTTCTCAAGTTATGGATCCCTAAAACAAAATCTTTCACAACTGGAAAAGGCACACCCTGGATATTTCCAGATGCCTCTGACATAATGACTTAATCAGGTGGGTTTATGAGATATATGTAATAGTCCATACCTTTGAAACCAATAAAGCCTCCAATTACGATGATTAATTCCTTTGTTGTTCCAAAATCTTATTGCACTGTAACTAAAATCTGTTTTGTTATCTGTTGAAGTTGTCTTTTGAACATTTTTATCTAATTAGAAACTTACATCCCATAAATTTGAAAAAAAAAATAAATAAATAAAAAAAATGGTGATTCAGTGTCCTTTAAACTGTCATGTAATAAATTTCATACCTGTTTGTCTAAAGATATGGCGAGGAAAATTAATGAACAGATGTCTTACTTGGATTTTTAAAGCCTCACAGCAACAAATGGGATTGAACTATCATAACCATGTTTGGGTAATACTACTACAAAAAAGTTAAATCACACTCAAGTTGTGATACTTCAAGAGCTTTCGACAGTCTCTGGCACTAAAACCTAAATAAACTTTTGTCATAAGTTAAGTTTCCCATGCTATTTTTTCTGGAGAAAAATTGGAAGGAGCTTATCTAAACCTGTAAACCTGATGCAGGTTGCAATATTTAGATGGGGTAGAGGTAAAATAAAGAATGTTAATCTGTGCAAAATGGAACACTTTGATACAAAACTTTAACTTTTTAAACAGATGCACCTACATTAAAATCTAGGAGAAAATCTAGAAGATATTAGGTAAAAAAAAAAGAAAAAACGAATGAACATTTTTGTCCTTTTTTTCTTTCTGCTTTTCTGAAATTTTTAGAAGAAATAAGTAAGTAAAATAATGCTGTTAACATTGTATTTAGTACAAACAGAAAAGATGCACTTTGAGAATTTCAAAAGGACAATCACTCAATGACTGATTTCAAGCATGCCATCTGAATAACTTGTCACATTCACTCCATGAATTTTACATAGCATAAATAGTTCCCAAAAAGAAATATACCGCTTGAGCTACACAGCTCATGCAGAGACTTCGTGAGAAATGTGCAACATAAAATCAATACAATATGAATAATGAGTTTACCTTATCATCACACTGTAGCTCATTGAATTACACTTTAAGCGCATCCAATATTACAGAAGAGCTCCCGATGGCAAGATGTGTACAGCATTCATTAAATTATTTATTTAATACTTAACCCACTGTTCCCAACTGAATTCCCTCTAACCTATTACAATTAAATGTAATTATTAATTCGAACAACTCTATTCCCCCTCACTGCCTTAAGCCTATTCCCAACGTACCCCAGAAAACAACCTTGGAACACAAATTTACAAATTCAATTAGAGATTAAACATAAAGCAGAAGAAAGGGGGTGGGGAAAGAAAAAGAAGTTGAATATAGATAACCAAAGACACTTAACATAAATTTTGATAGATGGTGACACTATCGCTAGGCTGTTGAGATCTTGAACTTACTTGCTGTATGATGAGACTTAGTTGCAGGCAGCTGATATGTAAACACTCTTTCTGATGATGCCCATGGAATTTTGGATGAAATATATTTAAGTGGTTCATGTATGGTTTGATGTGATGGTTTTTAAATGTTTTTTTGTGTATGTTTTAATAGTTCTATGTTTGTATTTGTAAATTTGCGTTCAGAGGTTATTTTCTGGAGTGCGTTGAAAATGGGCTTAGGGCAGTGAGAGGGAATAGAGTTGTTTGAATTAATAATTACATTTAATTTTAATAGTTTAGAGGAAGTTGAGTTGAGGATGGTGGGTTGAGAATTAAATGAATAATTTAACAAATACTGTACACATCTTACCATCAGGAACTCTTCTGTAATGCCGGTGGTGCTTGAAATGTAATTGAATGAGCTACAGTATGGTGTTAGGTAGGCTCATTACTCATATTGTATTGTTAGTACAAATAGGTTTTAGCATTCAATTCACTATGACTAATACCACTTCACTGAAGCAATAACAGTTTGTTAACTGAATAATTTGGCATACATCTAAAGTATTTCATTGATATAACTAAGTAGCACTCAAAATCTTCCATATCAAAAGCACTCAAAAACTAGGAGCATTTAAAAAAAAAATTGCAGATGTTCACAGTGCTTGTAAATCCACAAAATTTAAAAAGAAAGAATCACTCAAATGAGGAAAATGCTGTTGAGTTTCACCATAAGGAGGGGTTCAAATTTACTCCATGGAAGTACTGAACATTAATACAGATTATTAATGAAGATACTAACGAGACAAGTTACTTCGTTCTCCCCCTTTAAGAATCAATTTCAAATACACATGACATCAGTTTTGGGTGGAGCCTGCAGAGTATTTCTCAGTCTATTATTATTTACAAACATAAACAACACCCATGGTTACAACCCTGTTGAAAACAGACTATGTGAAAGCATTACAACACTCCTGGGGAAAATCAGGCATGACATTAGTGAATATGAATGTCGCTCATTATAACTTTGAAAGAAAAACTCAATAATCAATGTAACAATAAATAACAACTAGACAAGTCAACTGCTACAAATAGTATTCCCTACATGGAAAACATGTTTTACTACAAAAAAATAAAAAAAAATGCTTTTTTTTTTTTCTGTTATACCACAACTCAAGTAGTGCACACTGCTGTTAAATTCCCCATTCTTTAAAAACCATTACAAATACACAACTAATACCACTGAATAATGTACATATGGCTTTCATGTAAAATTACCTTTGCGATATGAGAATTTCATAGCTACGAGCAAATATTTGTTTTTATATATGGTTATAACCACACTTTATAAAAATCTGTACAGTTTTAGACCACAATAAAAAATAATTGTAAACATTAATATAAATAACTGATACTCAACTTGTTTCAGTTTGAGTACAGATTCACAGAATGAGGGGACTACAACATAAATATCATATAAACAGCTTAATAATATGTGTTGGGGTATTCCTTTAACGAGTACACAAATATCAAATAATCGTACAATTTCTATGTCACACAGTAAAATAACAAATGATTAAAAATGTGGACACAGAAAGGGGCTTCAACATGCATCCAAATATATCTAATAAAACAGTTCTTTCTGGAACAAGGGCATCCTTCCTAGAAGCTGACCAATTCTCCAGATGCACATTTACCTATCCAGACACACAGTTCACACTGCTGGTAGAAATATCAATCCCCACTGCATCGGAGACAGAAAAATAACTGAAATATAAATATAAAACAGTCAACAATGTTAACTGACTAATCTCATGTTGAAGTAATATTTTTCTGTAGTTATAAAGACAAGACAAATGAAAGTGATAAATACAGCATAAAATCTTTTATCTGGAGTTCTTGAATCCAGAATGTTCTCAAAACCAGCAACATTTTGAAGCAAAACAAAACATAAAAGTATTTGAATTAGTGCCAACTGAAAATGTTTAAATTAATGCAAATTAAAAAAAAATTAGTATCAATTAAAAAGTATTTAAATTAGTGCCAATTAAAAAGTATTATCTAAATTAGGGCAAATTAAAAAGTATCTAAATTAGTGCAAGTTAACAAGTATTTAAATTATTGCCCATTAAAAAGAACTTAAATTAATGCCAATTACGCTGAGGTAGGTAAACTATAGGGATTTTTAGTGTCCCACTATTATGAAACCAAAACCTGTGGTGCTATATAATAATTTGGATTGTTTAAAATATGAAAAGAAAATTGTTTTTATTTTCATTGTCAAAAACAATCACTAAGGAGCATAACCTTTCATGGCTGTCTTTCCTAGCAAAGCACTTCTAGCAATTTGTATCCTAGTTTTGGAAGGTCTACGGGAAGATCGTTTTTTTAATGTTCATTTTATTTTATTACTGTTCAATGTTTGGTTGGATTCAATAATTTATAGGAAAAAAAATCAATACATGTAAACAGTAATCCTGCTTCCAAGCTCACTGCCCCATAGCTAACAAGTGGACCCCAAACCAAAGCCCAACTTGGAACAGCAACAACATTCACTAATTCCTGCAGATCAGGAGCACTGAGTCCCAGCAACCAGAGCCAATGTCATTGCATTGCAGGCAATTTTAATAACAAAAACATGTTCTAATTTACTTTCATGTTGCAGTAAATCATAGATGAGACTGATGAAGAAAAAACAAGGCTGATTTTTTTAACCAGGTGAAAATTTATAATGCATTTTGAAAAACATTTATTATAACACAGAATAAGCAAAATGGAATAGTTCACTGTAATTTACTAATGTAAATATTAAACTGGAGCACATCACTGTATTTGCAATGTAAAATTATTGAATTCAAAACAAATAAAATAATTTTAAAAGATGTTGCTTCAGAGTTTTTTTGTTTTGTTTTGTTGCTGTACTTGCTTGCACATCAGTTCCAGTCTCCTTTCATAAGCAAGCCTTGCTTTCTTCTCAATAAATTCTAGGCCATATTTGTCCTTCATAGACTCTGCACTAGCACAGAATCCATTTAAATTTTTTGTGGTTGCTGGTAAGCTCTCCACCCCACATTCCTATTTCTTCATTGTTGCTTTCCCTTTTCTTTCTTTTTTTCTTTTTTTATATCCTCAGATTTTAGCAAATTTGGAATCAATTGTTTCTCCAAATAACCCATTTTACTGAAAAACTAAACTGCAGATTTACTCTGTATTTTAAGTTTGTAGTTCACTGTCGTACAGCTGAATTTTTTATACTGATTCTTCCTGACTAAATGACTATAATTTCATCTATTATGCTAAAAGAACTTGCAGCCTGAGGACTGTGAATGCATATCAAAGCTTTCACTATTTTACATAAAATGATGTACTTTTGAGAATATGAACACTTTTGAACACAATGCATCAATTCTTACAAATTTTCTAATTTCATCACTTGTTTTCAAAAGTTTTTCCTTCCTTTATCAAGCTGAAATGCAAACATTTATGGGGAGAAAACACTAACAACAATGCAAAACAATGGAAAAATTGAAGGAAGGGAAAAAAAAAACGGTATTGGGGAAAATCTCTGCTCTGTCCAACTTGCGTTTTCAGAAATTTTCCCTCCATTTTCAAGCTGAAATATTATGGAATAGTATGATGTTTAACAATACAGGGCAGAAGGAACATCATGGAAAACAGAAATTAAGATCACATTGAAATTTTTGCTCCCTCTAGCTTCTCCAAAGTTTTGAAAGGCAGAAAATGACACACACACCCACAAAAATATCTTCAAATTCACGTCTATCTCAAGAATTACCCAAAGGGGGAAGAAAAAGCCGCAAATGCGCGAAAGTAAGTAATGCCTAAAGACATTCGACATTTTACATCTATGCAAATAGTACATGCTATTTGATGGTAACATAACAAGAACTGCTAATGTGTGTGTGTGTGTGTGAGTGAGTGAGACACACACACACACACACACACACACACACACACACACACACACACACACACACACACACGCCCTTTACCTACAAAACTCAAAGTCCCAAAGGTTTCAGATAAAAGTTTTCCAACTGCACAACATCATGTGAATGAAGACACATACAAGACTATGGACATGCCTGAGAAAAAACAGTCATTTTAATTGTAACCATAACATAAGTTATATGTTCTGGTGGGTTTTAGAGACAATCAATCAATGCAGGATCATAATTTGAGAACGGTGAGACGTTATTCATTTAAAATGCATATTTTCAAAGCCATTAATGAGGACTAACCACTGTTCTTAGTGGTATTTATTATGCATAATCATCAATCAGGTGGTGACTATCATTTTGATCAATCTATAAAAGAAACACAAGAAATTAATGATAAATAAGCATTCACATCAAATGGTACACAAATCTCATTATTTTGGATACAGAAATGATGATGCATTTTACTGTTCACCATGTTCCCAACTGCTTGAGAAGAAAAAGTTGAAAGCTGTGCCAGTCATTTCAACTGCAATCATTCTGTTAAGCATTAGAAATAAAGCACTAATCACAATTTGAGAATTACACTGCATCATCTTGTAGCAAGAACTGAATCTGCATCTTTGGATTCCAGTCTACAGCAATATTGTGAACAAGTGGGGAGCCTGAAGACTTTGCCTCTTAGACCTGAATGAAGTTTGAATGAAATTAAAACTGAGAATAAATAAAAAGGGAAACCAAAGTCATGGTTATGAAGTAAGAAGCTATTAGTAGTGAATGCAATGCCAGTTAAACCAGATAAATGATCTTGGGTGCCTAGGAGGTATATTTGTTTTTTTGTTTTTTTCTTTCTTTCTTTCTTTCTTTCTTTTCTCTCTCTCTCTCTCTCTCTCTCTCTCTCTCTCTCTCTCTCTCTCTCTCTCTCTCTCTCTCTCTCTCTCTCTCTCTCTCTCTCTCTCTCTCTCACACACACACACACACACACACACACACACACACACACACACACACACACACACACACACACACACACACACACATTAGATACTTATATAAATCATATTACTAAGCTGTTCTCTGAAATTTAGAAGTTAGCACTTCAAAACAAAGCTCATCTGCCAGATGAAAGTTTAAAACTGATGGAGCAACATTTTACTAACTGTTGACGTATTAAACATCTCCATTTATAGCAATTTCATCATGCAGTTCAAGCCTGATTGACAATCATCTCAAGTCTCAAATGGGACCTTTTGTACTTTATACTCATTATCTCTTTCTCATGCAGACATTCCAGAATCCGGTCCTCTCACGATTTCCTTGATACCTTCCTTTCCTACTACTTGAGCTCAATACCTTATCTCAGTAAACATCTCACCACTTATTCTTTTAACATGGCCAAACACCAAAAAATATTTGTCTCTAACTTACTAAAAACATCTTGCTCTGCATTGAACATCTGCAACACATCTTTGTTCCTCTCATGACCAGAATTTGTCTTGCCACAACCTCCCATATATAGTGAATCTCTCCAGCACACAAACAGCTCCTGTGTCTCTTCTGCAGCACCCAGGTTTCAAGGTTTCACTGCCATACATCAGAGTACAAACAATTACACTTTACCATGCACAAACACAACAATAGTGACAATCCATGTAGTATACAAGAAGAAAGATCACTGAAACAGGTAAAAGTTGCAGCACATCATCATTTCAGAAAGAGAAGGAAAACTCAGTCTGTGAAACACTTACTTTATTTCCACTATGCTAAAATCGACAGGAACAATTTTGGCTTCTATATTCAGTTCCATGAGTGGTTGTTAATTCACAGTCTTGGAAGAAATGATGTTTCAGAGCTGCACGACAGGTTAATCTCTTACTGGGATCAAAAGACAGCATGTTCTAAAATGATGGGGAGGGGGGGGAGAAAATAGAATATATAAGCATCCAAAATGAATCAGCAGCAGTGAAATGTTTTAATATGCAACACAACACCTATGTAAAGTAATTTATCAACTGCACCATGAGCTGTTCATTTGAAACTCTGATCTTAAGGCAAAAGTGCAAAACATCAAAAAGTTATAACAGAAGATGAATACATATACCTTCAGTCTCAACATGCTTCATCTCTCCTCACAAACGCAGAGAGATATTCTCATTGATGCATATGTTGTTACCACCTTCACAGTCAGAAATTTTGGTTGGTTAGTTAACTCCTTACCAGGACCACTTAAGCTACACAATGGGCTAAATGGCCTGGACCATTTAGCCCAAAAGAATGAGGTTTTACTTGCTTGTGACAAAGATTCTATCCCATGAACATTGGCTAAATCTGACTTCTGAACCATGGCAGATGATTGGTGGCATCAAGGCACAAGGTGTAAACACTAATGATAAATGCAGACATGCAAGTCCAGTGATTAAGCAGCAAATATCAATCTACACATAACTGGATTGATATTTGGTTTACAAGGAAACAAATACACACCAAAGAGCCAAACCATTATGACCAGCCTACCTTTATGCAAATCAAAGCAACTGCAAGTAAATGACAGAGTGTGAAGATCATGGAATGGTATAACGTCTGATAATGAGCTCTGTTAATCAGTGTTATTCTTGTTCTTCAAGTGAGAAAGGCAATGGACTTAAGCAAATTTGACAAATGCGAAATCATAATGGTCAGACGACTGCATCAGAACATTTCCTAGACGGCAAGGCTTGTGGGTTGCTCAGGGTCGACCACGGTTAGTACCTTCAGAAACTGATCCGAGAAGGAAAAACTGTGAACCAACCACAGCTCATTAATGCTAGAGGTGAGCAAAAGCTGCCGTGTACCATACGAGCCGACAGATGGGATACTGTGGTGCAACTCACAGGCAATTTGAATGCTGGTGACAGGAGTAATGTGTCGCAACACAGGGTACATAGAACCCTGCTGAAAATGGGGCTGAATAGCAGCAGGTGCTCCCAGTGCCCATGCTAACCTCGGTTCATTTCAGAAGCACCTACAATTGGTACATGAGCATTAAATTTGGACCTTGAATGATTGGAAGGTCATCTGATCCAAAGAATATCATTTCCTGTTGCACCATGTCGACAGACTGGTACATGTGCTTTGAAGTGTTGGTACCAGGATTCGCCAAGGGACAAAATGGTGCATCCTGCTGCAAATACTTCCCATTGCCTAAAACCTTACACTTCCAGTGGAGGAAGTGTAAAGCTCTGGGCAATGTTTTGCTAGGAAACCCTGGGCAGTCATTCATTTGCAGGAAACTATGACTTCTATCACCTACCAAAACATCATTGCTGACCAGATACATTCTTTCACGGAAATGGTATTCCCTTCTGGTAGTACTTTCTTTCAGCAAGATAATGAGCCATGCCACACTGCTTGGATCATTTGAGAATGGTTCACAGAACACGAGGAAGACTTCCAAGAATTGTCCAGGGCCTCCAAATTCCTGAGACATCAATCCAATTGAGCATCTGTAGTTTGTGTTGGAACAGAAAATCTGATCTGAGCCAGCTGAACCACATAACTTACAAGAGTTAAAACATCTGCTGGCAACATGTTGGCACCAGATACCACAAGACACCTCTAGAAATATTGTGGCATCCATGCCTTGCCGGGTAAGAGCTATATTGGCAGCACGTGGAGGACCAATTTCATATTACGCATGTGGTCATAATGTTTTGTCTCTTTGATGCAAGTTTTGGCAAACATTTGTGATACAATAAAGCTTCTGTGGTAAAAGGATATCTTTGACACAGATTTTACTCACTTCAGCAATATGTTCTGCTTTCCTGTTACAGGTGTGCACTATTTGCTATGTAATAAATATCTTGTTACTCCTATACAGTACACATATTTCAAATATTAAAATGCATATTCATATCACTAAGCTGTTCTCTGAGATCCAGAAGTTAGCTCCACAAAGAAATACAAACTACCAGATAATTTTTACTTACTGTTGCTGTATCAAACTTCTCCATTTACAGCAATCTTGACATACAACTCGGCCTTTTCTGACATCCATCACATGCCGTACACAAGATCTTCTATACTTCATACTCCTAATCTTTTTCTCATGCAGTCACTCCTGAATTTGATCGTCCAATGGCTTCCTTGGCCTTCCTCTGCCTTTCCTTCCTGCCACTTGGGCTAAAAAGATTTTCTTAGTAAGCATCTCATCACTCATTCTTTCAACATGGAAAAACCAGCGAAGCATATTACTCTCCACCTTGCTAACAACATTTTGCTTCACATTACACAATTGCAACACATCTTCATTCTTCACACAATCAGAACATGTCTTGCCACAAACCCACGTAAGTAACGCATTTCTCCAGCACATAAACAACTCCTATGTTTCTTCTGTAGCACCCAGGTTTCACTGCCCTACATCTGAGTAGGAACAATTACACTTTCATACACAGCCATGCGGGACTCTCTTGAGAACCCATCATTCCTGTGAAAATCTCCCAAAGTAGCCATGACTTTCAATGAAGAATTAATTTGCCTACTAATTTCGCCATCCAATTTGTTCTCTCTGTCAAACATGCTTTCTAAATACACAAACTCATTCACCTAGTCAATCACTGTGCCATTTAGTTACATTCAGTACTGCCAGTTCCTCTCTCAAAAACTGTAACTTTGTGTTTTCCCTAATTTATACTCAGTTTGAATTTCATACAAACTTCGTACATCCGGGATAACATACTCTGCAACTCACTTTCGCTCTCTGCCAACAAGACAGTGTCATCAGCATACAGCAATCTACACACACGGATATCACCAAAACATATACCAGTATTATCTATTTTGGCATCACACATCCATAAATATATTAAACAGCCATGGTGACATTACACAACCTTGTCTGACTCCTGCACCAATAGAAAATCATTTTGATAAAACACCATTCACTCGTACACAAGCTTTACTGCCAGCATACATAGCTTTTACACTATTAAGTAGCTTCCCTGTAACACCATATTCATTCAATACCTTCTACAAGTGTCCTATTTACACGGTCGTGAGCTTTCTCTAAATCTATGAAGGCAGCAAAAACTTTCTTACCAACAGTAAAACTTTCTTATCAATCATCATGTGTAATGCAAAAATTTGGTTAGTGCAGCCATTACCAGGCATAAAACCACTCTGAACATCCCACACTTTCTCAGATGTAAGGCCCCATACTTTTTCATTAACAACCTTACTGAACACTTTCCCTGGCACACTTAGTAGGCTAATGCCATGATAGTTCTTGTAGTCAGGCCACCTTTCCCCTTATACAAGGGAACAATGACAGCAACCTTCCAATCCCGAGGAATCATTCTTAGCTCCCAGCACAACTGGCAAATTTCAGTTAACCAGTCAATTACAGAGTCACCACCATATTTCAACATCTCTGCAATTATGCCATCAACTCCAAGAGCCTTACCA
Organism: Macrothele yani; assembly: GCA_039090855.1. Lineage (NCBI taxonomy): Eukaryota > Metazoa > Arthropoda > Arachnida > Araneae > Macrothelidae > Macrothele > Macrothele yani. The sequence goes on along the minus strand of CM076994.1, from coordinate 8,987,383 downwards.
TTCTGAAGAGATTTTAGAGCTTTACACACCCCTTCACTTGAGATCCCTCCTGTGCTTCCATCCTTCACTGTGACATCATCTGCTTCTGGCTCAGAATCCCCTTTGCTTTCCTGATCTAATAATGCACAGAAGTATTCACCTTATCTTTCACTTAACTCATTGGGCTCCCATATCATTTTCCCGATCCTATTCTTCACACAACTTACAACTTTGTCTCCCCTATTTTTCCCCGAGTCTCGTGTACTTCCAGTAAGCCTTCCTATATTCCCAAAAAGTCAATTCATGCTTTTCCAACTCCTCCTTCCTATCTTTTGCCTTACTCTGGTGAACCAGCTTAGCGGCTTCATGCTTCTTACAGCAATATTCATCCACAGAAACTCTACCTTGCAACATCCCCAAATAGGTTTCCTTCTTTCTCTTCACTGCCTCTTCAATCTCACTATTCCACCAAGCATCACCTCTTATTGTTACCCACTATTGTGGTACCACAGACCTCTTCAGCAGCAGTGACAACACAGTTCTTAAAATATTACCACTTCTTTTCTACATCCCTCTCACATGACTTCAGCTCTTTCAGTCGTTCTCTGAATAAGTCAGAATAATGCTGATGATCTTCAGGGAGCCTTTCAATCTTTATTCTTTTCATCCTGGGCCTCTTCCTATTCCTTTTCCTCTCTAACCAACATTTAGTTTCACTCATGACACTACCAAGTAATGATCAGAACCAACATCCACACCTCTCATCACACGGGTGTCAACAACTAAGTGCTTCAGACACTGATTGTAGACAATAAGATCTATCGCACTCTTTTGACCAAGAGTACGATTTAAGTGTATGTGTGGATATACTTGTGGTTGGAAAACGTATTAGATACACACAAACCATTCTCAATGCAGAGTTCAATTAATCTTTCATCATTATCATTCACACAAGGATCACTTAACTTACCCAGAACATTGTCAGAAATTACATTCTGCACACCTATTCTAGCACTGAAATCCCCTGCTATTATTGTAACTTTCTTTTTAGCACCAAACTGGCTCAAAACAGCTTTTAGCTCATTCCAGAAATCTTCCCACCTATCAGAAGGTTCCAAGTTACAAGGAGCATACACTACAACAATTACTATTTTCTGAAGTTTCACTTTCAAACGAATCAAAAGAATTCTCTCACTTATGCAACTATAGTGAATCAAGTTGTTCTTCATCTTTTCACTTAAAATCACACCTACACCAGCCTGTCCTCTCACAAGCTCAGATTTACCTCATTAACATTCATAAACATATTTCATATGGAATTCTTGTTCTCTGAGGCACACCTTTCAAAAAATTCTAATTTTAATCAAAATGAATTGAACACTCTAAATTACAAACTAAACTTAATCAAAAAAACTTTTAACTCTAATCAAAAACTAACTTTCAACAAATATGAAACCACATGGTTGTATTTCTATTCAAGTTGGTTCAAAACAAAAATATATTACACATAAAAGGGTTTAAAAGTTGCAAAAAATAGCTCCTGAAAGGCCTGCCTCAAGTAATGAAAAGATCATCAATAATCTTTTATGAGTGCTTTCGAAATGCACAAAGAGAGGAATTGTTCCAAATGTCTTCGTACCTGGCAGCCGTAACGTTTGAGGGCATCACAACAAAAGGATCAAATCTGTCCCAGCAGAAACAGTCCCACACCATCACAGATCCCCCTCCAAACTTGACTGTAAGGACACACCTGACAATGTTTCCCTGGGAAAATGCTACATCCAAATGAAAGAGTGAGTACCCATGATATGTCACTTCTTATGACTCTCTTTCACTGCTGTTGTCCATGAACAGTGAGTGAGGCACTATTGCAGTCATCATCTGGCATTGCCTGGAGTGATGTTAGGCTTGTGTGCAGTTGACCTAACATGGTACCTCAGGCATGCAGTTCTGGACTGATTGTTTTGGTTCAAGTAGCTGTGTGACATTGTCGGCCATGTTTGTGGTGGAGGATGTGCATGTCTTCTTCACATTCTGCATCTGAAGTAACCTTGAAAGTCCACCAGTTCAGCTCTGCACAGCATAGTCACTTCCAATGCAGTCTGATAGCTGTGCCAATGTTTTCCTTTATATTACAGCATCCAACATACATCACGTGTGTGCGTGTGGTTCTGCAAATGCACATTTATTTCCATATGATATGTGGAGGTGTCCCACTACTTTTGCCTATAAGTTTTTCCATGAAACTAGTTGACGTCACAAATGCTACTCAGGAAATGAAGCAATAACACACTCACTGTGGAAAAGCAATGAGACACACACACACACACACTTGATGACTTATTGCTGAAGAGCACATATGGTTATGCAAAAAAAAAATTTTTTATGAAAATGGGAGAATTTTACCGTTACTGTATGAAAGCACCCTCAAAATAACAAAATAAATTTCTTTCAATGCAGAAAATGCATTCTCAACACTGTTCACTGCAAAGAAATTCATAAAGACAGCTTAAGGCTATTACTTATGTTACAGAACAATATATCTCAACAAAATACTGCACACAGCTGACACAATATCTATGGAGAACTGACTTCAAGTCTTACATTCAAACTTCCATCCTAAATTTTTGACATACACTCAGTTATTTTTTTCTTTTATAATCCTCACACCAATGCAGATTACAAAAAATAACTCAACATATTGATGAACTTAAGCAGCAAACATATAAATATTGATTAAATAAATGAACAACCATGCAGCCAGCTCTTGAGACATCAGAGTGAAGTTGCCACCTAAATCTGAGGTACAACAGAATGAAATACATACACAGAAAGAAAATTTTCACTTTACAATATCCAGACAGCCTGTATTATAGAAAAAGAACATACACAACATATTTAAACTCAGTGTAATGAACCAGTTTTTTACTACTTTCATCTAAATGCATATCTCATTGCTTCATGAGTGTTAAGTTTTGATAACACCAGTTTATCAATGCAGAAAGATATGCACACATATGAGCACACCATTGCTTCTTCAAAGATGAATTCATGATACTGTATTACTGACACACTGATTTTGCATTGATAAGCCAGTTTCTTCTCCCCAAAAACTTACAACCATGAAGCATTCTGACATCACAGGAAAATATTTTACAGGTATTTAAAAATTACCTACATTAAATATGAAGCTCAAGTATTAATATTGCAGAATATAGCTATCAAAGTAAACAAAATATATACTACATCAGTAATGAATTTGTAAAAGGTGTAACACGAGCACCAATTTTTGCAAAAAAAAAAAAAAAAAAACGTCATTGTGTTACCTTAATTAAATCTGCACCATCTGGACAAATTTCAGGAATTACAGATTTCAAAGGAACTCCTCGATAAAACCTGAAAGAACTCCAAGGAAGAGAAACATCTCTTGGCCACTCAGACTCTAGAGGACTACCAATAACTCTAAATAATAATTGGAATAATAAATTTAGAACAAAACAAAAATATCATTTAAACTAATTTCATAAATATAAAATAATGCAACTAAGTTGATGCAACAGGCAAAAAAAAAAAAAAACAAAAAAAAAACTGCAATAAACATGCATGAAAACATAAGTTCAGAAGCAAACATGCTCGAAAGAAAGTAAAAGAAGCTAATTAGCAATATTCCAGGTGAGGTTTTAGAAGATAGATATTAGGTATTCTTTGGTTGGTGTTTTTCAATTACACCAATTTTATGTCAAAATGTGATATCATACTGTTTTTCTATAATTTTGAAAGCCTCCACCTCAGAACCCTTTTCTTCATGCTCATAAAACTCAGAAGTAGACAAATAAGTCCATAAAAAGTTTCTAAACAAAAGTGAATTGGTGTAATTTTCACAAAGTAGGCAGCATTATATTATATAAACACCCAGATCTGTCTCTCTGAAATGCTTGACGTCACACCAACGTCTGCATTCTTGCGTCATCACTTGTCAATCAATTTGTGTGTGCTCTCACGATGTCAAAATGATTGCCTACTATGTAATAGCACGAGATCACTTTCAGATGTCAAGGTGATCACGTACTAATTTTAAAAAATTGGATTATTAATGACTCAAGTTCTGTTTTTCTGATCAACAAAATTCGAATTGAATTCTTAGTATCACAGCAAGTTGAGTTTGCACGTGATCACACTGAGATGTCAAGGTGATCGTGTGCTAATTTAAAAACATTGGATTATCAATTACTCTAGTTCTATTTAGCCATTCTACAAAATTCAAATGGAAATCTTAATATCATGGCAAGTTGAGCTTGTATATTGATTTAATTTAGCACAATTTGAATATTAATTTGTATGCTTTAATTATTATTATTGAAGTAATTAATAATGAACGAGGAAGAAGATCCCATCATGAGATAGCGTCGGAAGGCCAACAAACGAAAGGCAAGAAAGATGGCTAGCAAAACAAAGCCAGGAGTTGCTCAACAGAATTCGCGCAGCAGACGCTGCAGCTCACCGACTTTGCATTGAACGAAAGACTCCAGGACAATCTGAAGCACGTCGTAGTGCAAATGCCGAAGCACATCGCTTAGCCCGAGAGCTTCAAAGCCAAGTGAGTCCCAATGAAGCAATTAATTTTGTGAAAGCTCAAGCAGAAGCACATAACTGCGGACCGATGAACGCTATTCACCAGTTCTGTGATTCAAGCAATTTTGCTGCTGTACATCTGTCTGATGGAAAATTCACCAGTTGCTGCTGCAAAGGAAAAGTCAGATTGGAGAAACCCTTAGATGCTGATCGAAATGTGTTGCCTTATCCAAATTTTCTGCGTGGCTCAATTATGAATCCAGACAATCCGAACTATAAGAATTTTTGCGAAAATATTCGCTCATATAACAGAGCTGTTTCATTTGCATCGATGGGAGCCAAAGTAGTTGATCTCAGCACCGGAGAACTTTATGTTTTCAAAGTTCATGGTCACATTTTTCACTGCATGAGTCACATTCAACCAGTGAATGGCCAAGCTCCTCAGTATGCTCAACTTTACGTGATCAACAGTAATCAGGCTACGGAAATCCGAGTTACTCATCCAGACAACGAGCAATGCGTCACAAGTGTTCTGGATCAGATCGACTACTTCTTAAGACGGCACAATCAACTCTGACATATACTGCATGCTTCGAGAGGTTAAAGCTCGAGCAATCGAAGAAGCAAATCAAGCAGGTGAAGATATTCCTGTTGTTCATACGGTATCCCAACGAGACCGCCATTCCGATCAGTGACGATACAACGCACCGACTACCAATGAAATCGCAACGGTCTTTGTCAACAGCGATGGAGAACCTCCGTTCGAACATGACATTCGCGTGTATCCATTGAATCCGGCAAATCCACAGCAGCCATTCATCAATATTAACATCCTCAGTCCAAACTTGGATCCAATGTCGTATCCGATTTTGTTTCCTTACGGGGAGCCTGATTGGCAACCGATCTGGAGTAGTAAAGCTCACAATATAGCACAAGGAAATTGCAGCAGAGTCAACATGACTATGCTTCAGTACAAAGCGTAGTTAACAGTCATCAGAGACAATTCAATCTGATTGCTAGTGCAGGAAAACTTACGCGGCAATGGATTGTCGATTTGTATGTCCAGATAGAAGCAAATAACTTGAATTTCATCCGAACACATCAGCAGCACTTATGAATTGAGCTCTACTAAGGACTTGTTGACCATTTTGACAACGTCGCTCAAAATGCTGGCATGCAAGCTGGAATTCCTGTGATTCTGCCCTCATCATTTGAAGGATCACCATTCAACATGAGAGAGTGCTGTGCTGACGCGATGTCCATCTTCGCCAAACATAGTGCACTAGATCTCTTCATTACATTTACAGTAAATCTGAAGTGGCCAGAAGGAACCAAAAACTTGCAGCGAGGCGAACACCTATTTGACCATCCTGATTTTGTGGCACGAGTTTTCAAGATGAAGTTGAAATCACTCATGGAAGATTTGACAGTTCCTGGTGTTTTGGGAAAATCTACAGCATATGTCTACACAATTGAGTTTCAAAAGCGAGGAATGCCACATGCTCACATTTTAATTGTTCTACGATACAAAGACAAGTTTTCAACTACTGAACATATCGCTCAATTTGTGTGAGCTGAGATTCCAGCAGCTAATTATAAACTCCACGCCTGCATGGATCATGTGACATCAACAATTGTGGATTACCTTGCATGGAAGGCAGAAAGTGCAAGAAAATGTTTCCCCAGCAATTTCAACCAGAAATGGCACAGAATGTGAATGGCTACCCTTTGTAGACGCTCAGATGTCACAGCTAAAGTACGAGGAATGACAATAGATAACACATTCGTTGTGCCCTACTCTTGGTCAAAAGAGTGCGATAGATTTTGTTGTCTAAGATCAGCATCTGAAACACTTAGTTGTTGACACTCGTGTGATGAAAGGTGTGGATGTTGGTTCTGATCATTACTTGGTAGTGTCATGAGTGAAGCTGAATGTTGGTTGGACGAAAAGGAATACGAAGAGGCCCAGGATGGAAAGAATGAAAGTTGAAAGGCTCCCTGAAGATCATCAGCATTATTCTGACTTATTCAGAGAACGACTGAAAGAGCTGAAGTCATGTGAGAGGGATGTAGAAAAGAAGTCCGAATGTTTTAAGAACTGTGTTGTCACTGATGCTGAAGAGGTCTGTGGCACCACAATAATGGGTAACAATAGAGACGAAGCTTGGTGGGACAATGAGATTGAAAACGCAGTGAAGAGAAAGGAGGAAGCCTATTTGGGGATATTGAAAGGCAGAGTTTCTGTGAATGAATATCGCTGAAAGAAGTGTGAAGCAGTTAAGCTGCTTCACCAGAGTAAGGCAAAAGATAGGAAGGAGAAGGTGGAAAGGCATGAATTGGCTTTTTGGAAAGATAGGAAGACTTTCTGGAAGTATACGAGACTCTGGAAAAATAGTGGAAATAAAGTTGTAAGTTGTGTAAAGAATAGGATCGGGATAATGATATGGGAGCCCAATGAGTTAAGTGAAAGATGGGGTGAATACTTCTGTGCATTATTATAGATCAGGAAAGCAAAGGTGATTCTGAGGCAGAAGCAGATGATGTCACAGTGAAGGAGGGAAGCACAGCAGGGATCTCAGGAGAAGAGTGTGTAAAGCTCTAAAATCTCTTCAGAATGGTAAGGCTTTTGGAGTTGATGGCATAATTGCAGAGATGTTGAAATATGGTGGTGACTCTGTAATTGACTGGTTAACTGAAATTTGTCAGTTGTGCTGGGAGCTAGAAATGATCCCTCGGGATTGGAAGGATGCTATCATTGTTTCCTTGTATTAGGGAAAAGGTGATCCGACTGACTGCAAAAACTATCGTGGTATTAGCCTACTAAGTGTGCCAGGGAAAGTGTTCGGTAAGGTTGTTAATGAAAAAGCATGGGACCTTACATCAGAGAAAGTGTGGGATCTTCAGAGTGGTTTTATGCCTGGTAAAGGCTGCATTGACCAAATGTTTGCATTACGCATGATGATTGAAAAGTATCTAGCTGTTGGTAAGAAAGTTTTTGCTGCCTTAATAGATTTAGAGAAAGCTTAACAACCAAGTAAATAGGACACTTTTGTGGAAGGTATTGAATGAATATGGTGTTACTGGGAATCTACTTAATAGTGTAAAAGCCATGTATGCTGGGAGTAGAGCTTGTGTACGAATGAATGGTGTTTTATCAAAATGGTTTTCTATTGGTGCAGGAGTCTAACAAGGTCACCATGGCTGTTTAATATACAGGGTGTCCGAGAATTATGGGACACATTACAAAATTATATAAAACAAAACATTAAACAGATAGAAAGAAAACTATCTTACAATGTAACTACGCAAGTTAAAAATTTCGATGTGAGCTCCCTTGGTTGCTCGTAGTACGTCCAAACGATACTCGATTTCATGCCATGTATTGGCAAGCATCTGAGAAGTTATGGAATTAATAGCAGCTGCGATACGCTGCTTCAGTTCCTGCAAATCAGTACAAGGCGTCTGATAGACACGATCCTTCACATAACCCCACATAAATAATCCAATGGAGTTAGATCTGGAGAGCGAGGAGGCCACGGAATCGGATCACCATGCCCAATCCATCTGTTGAGGAAATGCTCATTTAGGCACATACACACGTTGACCATTGCGGAGGCACGCCATCTTGTTGGAAAACGATGTCATATCTTTTGATCTGGGGTATAGCAAAATTTTCTAGCATATCCAAGTAAATGTCGCCATTTATGTTGGGGTGTTTTTTTGCAGAAGAAGAAAGGGCCAATCATTTCTCTTTTTGATAGGGCGCACCACACATAAACTTTTGGAGAATCACATTCCAGTTCAATAGCAGCATGAGGCGGTTCATTACCGCATATCCTACAGTTGTGACGATTCACATTACCTGATACATGAAATGTGGATTCATCACTAAAAATTACAGTACTGAGAAAGTTTTTGTCGTTTTCCACTGGATTCAGCATATCCACAGCGAAATCATATCGCAGAGTGTGATCATTTACATGCATCTTCTGCACTATTTGAATTTTATAAGCATTAAACTTTAATTTCTTTTGCAAGATATTGTGAACTGTCGATTTCAGAATGCACAGTTCTCTGCTTGCTTTACGAACGGATTTCCTGGGGCTTTGTCGGAAATTTTAACTTGGTCAACCGTCTCACCGCTGACGCTAGGCCTACCGGCTGCTCCACGATGTTCCACATTGCCAGTTTCTTTAAACTGTTTCATCCACCGCTTAATTGAATTCGTTGACGGAGGATTACAACCAAACTCTAAACGGTACCGTCTTTTAACTTTAATGACAGACTTTAATTCCGCAAGCCACAACACACACATCTCCTTCTGCTGTACGGATGACATGACTACTGATTGCACATTTCTCATACATTCCTCATCAGGCCACACCTAGCGCCATCTATCAGATTCTGGGAATAACAATTCTGCAAAACAAAAACATAGAAACCGTGTTAGTAATACGTGACATAGAAAAACAGACAATGCTCGTGGCTTTTTTGTACATTACATAATTTTGTAATGTGTCCAATAATTCTTGGACACCCTGTATTTATGGATGTGTGCATGCGTGATGCCAAAATAGATAATACTGGTATATGTTTTGGTGATATCTGTGTGTGTAGATTGCTGTATGCTGATGGCACTGTCCTGTTGGCAGAGAGCAAAAGCGAGTTGCAGAGTATGTTGTCCCGGATGAAACATAGGAGTGCAAAAGTGAGTTGCAGAGTATGTTGTCACAGAAGAAACATAGGAGTTGTTTGTGTGCTGGAGAAATGAGTTGCTTACGGGGGTTGTGGCAAGACGCATTCTAATTGTGTGAGGGATGAAGATGTGTTGCAGTTGTGTGATGTGAAGCAAAATGTTGTTACCAAGGTGGAGACTAATATGCTTCAGTGGTTTGGCCATGTTGAAAGAATGAGTGATGAGATGCTTACTAAGTAATTTTTTTTAGCCCAAGTGGCAGGAAGGAAAGGCAGAGGAAGGCGAAGGAAGCCATTGGACGATCAAATTCAGGAGTGACTGCATGAGAAAAAGATTAGGAGTATGAAGTATAGAAGATTTTGTGTACGGCATGTGATGGATGTCAGAAAAGGCCGAGTTGTATGTCAAGATTGCTGTAAATGGAGAAGTTTGATACAGCAACAATAAGTAAAAATTATCTGGTAGTTTGTATTTCTTTGTGGAGCTAACCTCTGAATCACAGACGAGAGCTTAGTGATATGTATGTATGTATGTTTTTTTCTTTGTTTTTTTTTTATTGGAGGTTTAACGACCACCGTGAGCAACTCAATGGGCTATAAGCAGTCGCCCGTCCCTAATTTAGGGTCACTGGTTCCAGGGAAGGGAGAGAACCAGTGCCGTAAGACAAACACAACATCCATGCCTCACCGGGATTCGAACCCGGACCCCGTTCGGATGAATGATCAGAGGCCATCGCTTAGACCACTGCGCCACCGGGGCGGCATGTATGTATGTATTAGTGTGCATTGAGAGATACTAGCAAAAATTAAAAAAAAATAAGATATGATAAGCACTATTAGAGGGCAAAACTAAAACACACTGGGATTTCCCTTTAAAAAAAAGCTGATGTTGCATCATTAAAACAACAGGATCTGACATCAGTCAAAAGTAAATTTCAACCCCATAGCAATTAGGATACCACTAAATTACAATGTAACATGCCTTGCAATGAGAACTACCAAAGACATATTCAAATGAAGCCAAAGGGACATCAAACTAAACTTAAATAGAGATCAAATGGCAATAATGGGCTCAACATTAAATAAACTGCAGAGAAAAAATTCATTTGCTACTAAGCCATTAATGTCACTAGACATTTCTCATCTCCTAGTTCAACAAAATATGATGTAACCATGTTATGTCTTACTGAGTTTAAATAGGAACTACCATAGACTGTTGTTATCCACTTTTGATATAAGGACTTGTCACCATACATGCACCTGACAACAGCATGCTCAATGTGGTGTGATTTGTGTTTAACCATAAACCTATCCACACATCTATGTTCACATAATGCAACATGAGAGTGCACACCATGGTATGAAAGAGTGAGTATGAATGTAACTGAGCTAGGAGACGAAGTTCTGTGTAAATGCTTGTTGTGTTCTGTTTTAATATATTCCTGCTTTCTTGTAAGATTGTTACTTCTATATTATAAGAAGTGTTTGTGATAAGAGAAAGGTGTTTCGCTTGTGTTATACAGTATATTCTTTCACATAAGAACACGAATAATACTCACTGACTTTATTTAAAAACCAGAGGAAAGCAATTTTCCATGCGGTTACATTTAAATGCAAAAAAAAAAAAAAAAAATGAAGCAATAAATGCGAAGGCCTAGGTGAAGGCACTGAGAAAACTTGTGCAGCGTATCCGGACTAAACATCCAACATCGAAAAACAATCAAGTGTTGCTTCAGCATGACAATGCTTGCCCACATATTGCTAAACCAGTGAAAACAGAAATTGCAAAACAGGGGTGGACAGTTCTTCCACACCCTGCTTATAGTCCGGACTTGGCACCTTCTGATTTTCATGTTTTTGGTCCCTTGAAGGATCATATTCATGGCAACTACTATGAGAGCATGGACAATCTGAAAGCGGCTGTCTGTCAATGGATTCGCAACATCCCTGCTGATTTCTTCACTACCGGAATAAATCAACTTATTGATCGGTGGAGGAAATACATTGTGTTGAACGGAGAATATGTGGAAAAGTGGCTTTGACTGTTCGTACTACTGTATTACATATGTAATACAGTAGTACGATGCATCCTGTATTTTGTATTTCTCTCCTGTAATTGATAGGAATAAAAATTCAGATACTTATTGGACACCCCTCATATATTCTAAACAAGCCTGCTGCTCACTCAAGAAAAGATAAAATTATAAACCACTTACTCAAATATTTTAGCTAACTGATCAATTTCATTTTCTCCAGCAAAAAGAGGCCTAGAATGACAAAAAAATTTTAAATTTTTTCGCTATATTATAGAAAAACAATCATTCACTTAAGCATACACAATGTTCATAACCTACATATTAATAAAAAAATGCTGCATGCTAGAAACCAGCTTTTAAGAATCAGTTTTTAGTTACTGTAATTAATGCATATTGTTATTTTTATGAAAGGAAATACAGCGTCTGGGATGAAACTGATCGACAAAGAAATGTAATAATTTTCCTGTAATTGACCTACACGCATGTGGTTTTGACAACAAGGAGGAATACTTACCAAGTTTTCAGTGGACCTCAGTAGATTTCAATGTGTGGTGTGATATACATCAAAACAGTATACCACTTCTGCCAAGGTGCTGAGGAGTATTTGGAGAGTCCGAGAGGCAATAGCAGCAATTATCTGCTAGTGTAGTTCAACCACAACTTCTACTACGGTACCAAACTCTTTATCTGTGACATAACTCCAGAGAAAGAAGATGCAAGGTGTAAAATCAGAAGATCTCGGTGGCCAAGAAATGGGGCATCCTTGCCCGATTCACATCTTGGGAAACCATTTATCAACAGACTTTTGATGAGCCCCCATAAATGAGGTGGCACACTGTTTAGCTGATAAGTGTAGCCATCAGTAATCTATTGCTCTGCAAAAATTTCCAACATATCCAGGTATGCTGCTCCGGTTATGGATCTCTTGCAGAAGAACGAGCTGAGGATGGTTTTTAGTCAAGCCACAACACACATTTAATTTGGGACTGTCACACTCACGAGTCTGGATAGCATGTGAATTTTCTTATCACAAATGCAAAAATTATGCCAATTGATCAACACCAATATGCAGAAAGTAGCCTTTTCACTGAATACTACCCTGTTCAGATAGTCACTTTTGTTGTTACCACATAGCTATAATCAGCTCAGAGATCACGTTGCTCTAACTTTTGTACCAGCTGCAATTTATATGCACAAAGTTTCAGCCTCTTGTGCACAGTGTTGTGAAGTGTGGACTCTGGAATCCGCAGCTTTGCACTGGCTCGTTGAATGGACTTTCGGGGGCTTAACTGAAATGCCATTCGGATGGCTTTCACATGCTCAGGTGTTGCTGCCATTGGAGTTCCACTAGCATTTTACCACTGGAACTTTCATGAATCAATACATGGTCATACCATTCTTTGATGATATTCTTGGCTGGTGGTTTCTGTCCTGTAAAATGTTTGTGAAACATGTGCTCTGCACTTTCACAGGAAACTTAAATTCTGCAAGCCAATAACAGCACTGAAGAACTTTCTGCTGAGGTATGAGAGGCATCATTTGCAGTTATGTCATTTTTCCTTACTGCGCATGCGTCACTTGCTGACCATCAGTGCTCTTGTGAAACTTGCTGCATTTACACACTTATTGGTGCAAAGAGAATGCATGTACTGTCATTATAAGTGATTAATTTTTCTTATCAATCAGTTTCATCCCAGATACCCTGTACATAAAATTTAATTTCAATTTGTTTAACCTCTCTGCACTTGTAGTGTCCACCATGGCCAAATGGCTTTTCACAAAATTTAGTGCAGTTATATTCACTAAAGCACGATGGCTGTAAGCCTAAAGGATATCACATTCGGGAAAAGTCATGTTATAATAACCACTGACAATGGAAATCAACGTATTAGGAAACAAATGGACTGAAGACAAAACCATACTTAATAGTTTTCGCATACAGTTTGTTATATTCTTGCTACACTGGCATATGCATTTTGTAATACAATATTTTAATGTTTAGTGAATAAAACTTACATGATAAGAATTTCCAATCACTATGTAATAGAAATGTAGTACTAGAGAAGGGGGAAGAGAAAACATTTCTCTGAATGTAAGAGGAGTGTAATACATGAAAAGCACATTTTAAGAGCTTTTAAATACAACCCCCTTTAAAAAAAAATTTAATCACAAGAAATACTTTACTTACACAATGGTTTCATATCCCACTAAACACAGTGCTACAAATAAGGTAGCCTTGTAATCATCATCTGTTCTTGCATGTGTGACTACTTTCTGTATATTCAACTGCATCATATCCAGAAGTCACTTACATTGTATGAAAGTCTTTCCTAATGCATTAATTACATTATGTCAATATCATATTTACATAATGAACACACAGCAATGACAACTGAGAATCTGGGTTCTTTACAAAACTTCGATGTTGAAAAGATAAGTTTGAATGATACAGTTTGGAAACAGAATTAGTAAAGTAATTTTCCTAGGGAAAATCAAGTTCAAGTTACTTTTGTTTTGATGTTGTTGTTTTTTGTCTTCATTTGTGTGTGTGACATAGAATGAAAAATATAATGAAAAGTAATTATTTAATCTCACAACTAAATAGTAATTCTTAAAGGCACTGAATTTAGCATATCCAGACAACACTATGTTTAGACACGAATTTCATTGAAGGCAGTGCCATGAAAAATATAGTGCTTGTTTTTGTAGTTTCTTGTTGCAGTCTCCCTTCAGCCCAATCACTCTGAAAAAGGATTTCTTAGATCACTATCATTTGAAATTTTCAGAATCTTCAAACAAAAGAATCACTCACACGTAAGGTCAGAATTACAGGGTGAAGATTTAATTCTGAAATGCCATCTCTGTCTTAGAACAGCTGTGTTTAGCATGTTACATGATGCCACTATTAAAAATTCATACACAAAATATAACTACCATATACACTGAGTGGCCACTTTATTATAACCACCTGACAGTTTGAAGCAAATGAGCTATGGCTGCACACTGTTGCCGCCAGAGGGCGAGGCTAGTATAAAAAGGGAAAGCTTAGTGCTTGTGACAGTAGTAGAAGTGATTTTTGGGTGACGAGGTGGGTAAAAAATGCGATTTGATGGACTTTCAACGTGGGATGATTGTAGGAGCTCGGAGCCATGAAGCGAGTATCACCAAAACCGCCACGTTCGTGAAATTTTCCAGAGCAGCTGTTGTTAAAGTGTTTAAAGACTGGACTGTCAGACAAAAAACTGGGTCTCTACGTGCAACGTGTGTTTCATCATCGACTAGTGACTGCTCGGGCGGAACGGAGTGTGTCCAGACTGGTAACAGACACCAGAAAGGCAACAGTGCAGCAAATTACAGACCATCTTAATCAAGGATCCCCTCAAATGATTTCTGCATGCACTGTTCGCCGTACACTGCATCGGATGGCATATGGCAGCCGAAGGCCTATTCGAACACCTTTGCTGTCTGCAGTTAACAAGAGAAAACGTCTCCAGTTCGCACAGGACCACAAGGATTGGACAGTCGATAATTCGAAACAAATTATGTGGTCTGATGAATCACGTTTTAAGTTGCACCATGCCGATGGCCGAGTGAGAACTTGGCAGAAACAGCACGACAGCATGGACCCCAAATGCATTGCTACAACCCTTCAAGCTGGTGGAGGCAACATTATGGTTTGGGGAATGTTTTCCTGGCATGCTTTGGGCTCTTCAATTCGTGTTGATCAACGTCTGACTGGCACATCATATCTAAACATTGTTGCAGACCAAGTGCATCCTGTCATGTGGATGGTTTATCCCAATGGCGATGGCTACTTTCAACAAGATAATGCGTCCTGCCATAGTGCTCGTATTGTACAGGATTGGTTTCAGGAACATGCCGGTGAGTTTATTTTGCTTAGGTGGCCCTCACAATATCCAGATCTCAACCCCAATGAGAATTTGTGGGATGAAGTTGAACGAGCCATCAGACAGCTGGATCCACAACCCTGCAATCTCACACTCCTGGAAAGTGCTATTCATCAAGCATGGTCTCAGATTCTACAAACCACCTAACAACATATTGTGGAGTCCATGCCACGAAAAATCAACGCAGTATTAAAGGCAAAAGGTGGCCCAGTGAAGTACTGAGGGGGTGGTCATAATAAAGTGGTCACTCAGTGTATACTCGCGTATAAGTTGACCCCCCCACTTTCAGAGTAAAAAAATCGTAAAAATCAAAAACTTGCGTATAAGTCAATCCCGGAAAGAGAAAAAAAATTGTTCAATGAATTTATTCAAAAACATTTGAAAACGAAAAAAAAAAATTATATATATAATAATAAATTTAATTTGCATACCCAAAAACTTCATCGGAACTTTTCAAAATCCGATTCCGAGTCAGACTCGCCAAACAGTTAAAAAAAAGTCTTTCTCCGTCATCTGTGCGTCATCGTAAACATCAGTATTCCCATCTATGCCTGTGTCATAAGAATCATTGTCATCGTCACTCATAAAGATCTCATCATCCTCTGTGCCATCAAGTTCGTTACTAATGCAAAATTTCTTGAATGATTTCATGACCGTTTCCGCAGATGTCGCATCCCAAGCATCCTTGACCTATCGCTCAATCAAAACGATATCCGGCTTCTTTAGATTTCCGCCCTTGGTTTCAGTCGGCAAATTGGAAATTATCCAATCCGCCCAATACCTCTGCACATTGCTCTTGAAGGGCTTATTAAGGCAGACATCTAATGGTTGAAGAACAGATGTCATCCCACCTGGGATGACAGCAAGAGTTGTTTTTGAATTTTCTGCAGTTTTTTTCACTTCTGCACAACGGTGTGCAACAAACATATCCCACACCAAAAGGGAAGGTTTCCTCAAAAGTGCGCCAGGCCTTTTGTTCCACACATTCTTTAACCAGTCAATTGTTCCGGATTCATTCATCCATCCTTTTTCATGGGCACGAATGAGCACACCAGACGGAAAGACAACGCTTTTCGGCAGAGTTTTGCGTTTGAAAATAATTAACAGAGGTAGCTTCCTGCTGTCGGCCAAACAGGAAAGAACAACCATGAAACTGGTTTTTCCGTGGCCATTCGTTTTAACCAAGATTTTTTTTTTCGCCCTTTTGGTTCACTGTCTTATTTGCAGGAAGGTCGAAACACATGGCAGTTTCATCCATGTTCCCTCTTTGGGAAAGTTCAAAAGCAGTCTCTTTTCTCTTTTGAATTACATACTTTTGAAATTCCATTATCTTTGCTTCGAAGTCACGAGGTAACTTTTGTGCAATTTTGGTTTGCTGGCGTAGACATAACCCATAGCGATTTATGAACCTTGTTCACCAACCTGGTGAGGCACGAAAAGTGTTATTTGCGGCTGTAAACTTTTCATCTTTTGCAAGCTTAATTGCTCGCAAACGTATACCAGTTCGTGTTACAATGTAACCATTTTGTCTGCAGCCCACAATCCAATCATTCAAGACACTTTGGAGCTCTGAAAAAGATGCTGTTCCATGGCGCAGCGCCTTTTGCGATTTTAACCAAGTCCGGGTTTTTTTTTATGCCAATCTCGAATCAGTTTTTTGTTAATGCCAAATTGACGTGAAGCAACACAGTTGTTAGTATTTTCTGCAAAAGAAACCACTTTCAACTTAAATCCTGCGTTATAGGACATCCGCTTCTTTACACAATCCGTGTCAGCCATAATAGGAGAAGCGAGACAAAAACATGTGTGATTAAGAACAAGCAACACCTAACAATGGCTGTCGCATGGCTGCGTTAGGTCGTAGGTCAGAGCAATAGACTGGTAGTCGAGAGGGCAGAGCTTTCGATGCACGGCTGCGATTGCGCTGTGGATATGCAAAGCCAGGAGACTTTTCAAAGCGCGAAGAAATTCGGAAGATCGCAATTTCGTAATTACTACTGCATCAGTGTTTTTTTTATTCTTTCTTTCTTTTTTCTTTTTTTCGGAGGGTCGCGATTTCGTGATTAATATCGCATCAGCATTTTTTTTTTCTTTTGGGATGGATTGCCTTTTGCCTCACGGGAAGAACTTTTGGACTTAAGATTTTTAAGGCTCCGCGTATAAGTCGACCCCCTTACTTTGAAGCTCCTTTTTGTCCCAAATTTCTCAACTTATACGCGAGTATATACGGTAGTCTAAAAAAATTATAACTGATATAAAAATTGGTTTACTGGCTAGAAAATCAAGCACGCCAATTTTAAGAATAAGATTAAGGTCATATATTTCAGTCTTCTTCTTAAGGCAGGAAATGGGAACAAGGAGCACCACATTCTGAAAACTTCCACAACAGTTCTCCTTGTCAGAGTTTAGTACACTGCAGCATTATGAAGAAAACAGCACTGATTTTGTTTATCTTTCTCATCTATTTCTCTTTAAAGCTTCCTTTAAATTCCACAGCACAGCATCAAGATAACCTGAGTTTCTGTTGCCTACAGTAGTATTCAGATGCCCTAGCAGTCATGAATCCCACAAACCAAAACTAGACACCACAGCCTTTTCCATACACACATAAGTCTAAAAAAATTTCATAAGAGCTTACTCCTTTATTTATTGCTTCATAACTCCAATAATTAATCCAAGCTTCAGGCTTATGCAGGATGAAAGCAAATAATGTGTCCTGTGAGGAAATGTTTGCAAAACTACAGCTTTTCATTGAAGGAAAATTGGTGTTCTTGAAACTTACTGAAAACTGACACTGGATATGCCAAAATGACATAGGGTTGATCAGAACCTATGTTTTTGACATGTTGCATTCTTCAATAGAAGCACACACCTTAATATATCTGCACTAAATAATCAGGTCATGAACTTTCATTGTACATGTAGAGTGGTAAATTCTTAGGACAATTAAGAAGTTAACTTCACATATCTTAGGAGGGAAAGCATCATCTTCCACAGCATCTATATACTCCACTTGAATTTCTTTGACCAATATTTCATTTGGAATTGGATGGTACAATGTAACCTTGTGCAGCCAACATCCATAAAAAGATTACTTTCAAAGTACAATTTCTCCTTTTCATAAAAACTCTACCAAAGAGTCACTTCAGTAAATCAGTGTGTAAGAGAACACTGAAAATCCAGTGGTTATTTTACTCCCTCTCTCTCTCTCTCTTTCATGTAAAGGGATGCAAACAAATACTTCACTCGTTTCCTCCCAATGTGATATAGAACTCATGAGCAGTGGTAGACTGGCCATCTACAAACAGTCTGGAAGTGGATTTTTCTTCTGCACACTTCTTTTTGAAGAAAAAAAAAAAAAAAGGATCCCAACATTAAAATTAACGGTATATCAGCATCACCATTTTAACACAGGTCTACGAATAACTGCAGTGTTTGTATTCAGACAGTAATCAATTATCAATTAGCGTTTTACCATTTTTTTTTACACTGCATCATAAGGATATCTTTATTTAAAATTAATGTAAGAAAAAAATTACTTCCATTGCTACAGCAATAGAAAAAGTATGTTCTCTGTGAGAGAGTGCTAAAAATTATATTCCATTCTTACTTTTATTGTGATTGCTGAATTCAGAATTGTACACTTTTCTTTGCTTTTAGTGAAAAGAGAAATCCAAATATGCTGAAATGATTTTTTTTTCAAGACCTACCTATCATAAAAAAAATTGTCATGAAAAACAATCATAAAAAAATAAGAAATTTGTAGAATTGCAAGTGTTTCAGTTCAAACTTATAAAGTGTAAGAAATTAAAGAATGCAAAAATTAATATTTAATTACTTTCAAATGGAAACAGCATGTTTGCTGTTGCTGAAGCAGACTTACTGAAACTGTAGTTCAAGAATTCACGTAAGGCTCAAAGAGTAGTAAATATGATACAAATCTCATTAAAATCAAAAGCATATACATAAAAAGCAACCCAAAAATTTACTGAAGTTGGACCTCAGTGCATTAACACATCCAATGAATTTAAGGGTGCCTATCCCAGATTATAGCATATTTTGTTATATTGTATTGATTATTCAACTTCAATTGCAATTAGCAAAAGTTTGTTGTGGTACAGGAAATCAGCTGAAAGAAATGGAGCATAAAATTCAAAAGTTGAGAGAGGAAGTGGTCAAAAATGTGTCATAAACAGTTTTGGGCTCAAAGGGAACATTTGATATGCATTTTTTTTTTTTTTTTAGAAACCATCAAACTGGTAAACAAACTTTGCCATTTTAGTATAACTTCAATTAATTTCTGTATGCAATGTGAAATACAAGTGTATATATGCTTTTTTTTTCTTGGGTTAGTATAAGGCCTACCATCCCAGAATATGGCGGCCCACTGGGAATTTGCCCAGTATCCCAGTGGCCCAGTCCATGCCTGTTCATGAGAAAATGCACATATTTCCCTGCTCTTCTCTTCCACAGATAAAAGCACTTGCAGACTATCAGAACTTTTTGTGACAAACTGAACACCTAATTTCAAGTATGAAATAATGGCTAACTATTAATGAACCTACTGGTACAGAATTTATGAATTTATCTCCACTCAAGGGGGCAACTTTTATGGTGAATTTTAGCAAAACTTGATATATGGTTTCACCTGGAATTTCCATATTTAAAACAATATCTAATAATTAATGACTTCATGGCTTCCTCAAATTACTTTCAGTATTATAAATGTTTAACGGGAATTATAGAGGATAAATTTTATTAAGATACTTCACCTCTCAAATTGTGTCTTACTACTTCCATAATTCTGGCAACCAAGCCTGATGGATTTGCAATACAGCATGGTCTTTGATGTTGCCACCTTGTGTCTTGTAAATTTCCAGGGATTCCTCCAATATCCGGATAATTGCGTGGGATTGATGTTTGATCACTTTTAAGGAGTCCCAGTCCATTTTGTGGCCAGTTTGTTGTATGTGCCTGTCTAATCCCGTTTTATTTGAAATGCTCCTTATTGCTGCTTTGTGTTCTTTAATTCTGGTGGTTAACCTTCGTCCTGTTTCTCCTATGTATGGTAAACCACATGAACACTATTTTATGACTCCTTCCTGGAGTAAAGTATTTTCTTCTCTTTGTTTTAGGGATGGTAAATAGTTTTTTACTTCAAGGAAGGA
Organism: Macrothele yani; assembly: GCA_039090855.1. NCBI lineage: Eukaryota > Metazoa > Arthropoda > Arachnida > Araneae > Macrothelidae > Macrothele > Macrothele yani. The sequence continues at coordinate 8,967,025 of CM076994.1, read as the reverse complement.
GCAGTGGCAGCTTTTCAGGTGAAGTAGGTTAAGTGCCTCTTCACCTATTTTACTCAAAATAAAGTTTTATTCAGTATTTTTTTATAATATATTCTTTTTTGCCTTTATTCAGTTCCAAAATACTCAAAATTTTGAATAGATATTAATTCACATGGCGCGCTCAATACGGAAAACAAATCCTTATACGCAAAACAGTGCAAGTGAAGAGCCGAAATGAGAATGCTTCGAAGTCTGCAGTTTTCTGCCGAGTTGCCATGGTAACCGTGACGTCACCCTCCCCAATCTGCTCGCTCAAGTGAAGTGTTTCAGCTTCACGCGCCTTACCTCTGCTTCTTTCAGTTTTTGAGCATAAAGTCATGAGAGATCACGGTGGAGTGGGCGAACTACCAGGGTACCATGCAATCTGCTCGGGCTTTTTCCTTGTGGTGTTGTGGGACATTATTTTCCGAAAGGAATTTGTTCTTTCGTGCTTTGTGATTATTTGTTGAAAGCTTTAACTGATGTTTTAGGTTTGTGTACAATTTAAGTGATAGTGATAGTTTTTAGTATGCATCCTGTGGACGACATTGTTTGTAATTTATTGCAATCTCCATTTACTCTGCCGAAAGATGAAGATAAAAGAGACATTTTGCTTCAAGGACGACCAACGGATTCACTGACAATTGTTGCCAAGAACGAAATCAAGAAGAGCGGTAAATCTAACAATGTTAATTTTAAAAATTGTTGGTTTACTGAATATAAATGGATTTGCAGCACTTCTGTGTTAATTTTTTTATTTTTTTGGCCCTGCTTACTTTTTAGTAATAAACATTCGGCGTCGAATAAAGACGGATTCTCAGATTTATTAAGTGTAACACGGTCACTTCATAATCATCGTGATTCTAGCGAACACCTGAAATGCGGAATAATGTTAAGGAATTTTGAAAAAATTCAAAACACCATTGCCGATGCCCTAGGAAGAATGCTAAGCTTTTGAAAACGCATTTTAACGAAAACGTTCGTTTAAATAGACTTTTCCTGCAGACAGTGATTGATGCAGTATTAGTCTATCCTGTATTTGAGCAAACAAGAACTAGCATTCCATGGCCATGACGAAAGCATGGGCTTGATAAATCATGGAAATTTCATTGAATTACTTTCATTGTTGATATGAAAAATTCTTTAGAAATTGAAAATCAATACGAAAGGATAAAAAACTATTCAAAATGAATGAATTGAATGTATTTCTGAATATATAAACGACCTTCCGAATCAACAATTTTTTATTGTTGATTCGGAAGGTGTGTTGGTTGAGGGATTTTTGGGTTTCCATGATGTGAATGAAGATAGAACGTCAGGAGCTTTATACAAAATGCTAGACAAAATTTTGGAACAGTCTGATTACCAACACAAATAAATAGGACAATATTACGATGGGACAAGTATAATGTCTGGACACTTAAATGGGCTACAGAAAAAAAGTCAAGGATGAAGCTTCACAAGCTGTTTTTGTTCAATGCTTAGTTCATCGTTTGAATCTTGTATTACACCAGAGTTTTTCTAAAATTTCTAAGTGTCGAATACTTTTTGCAAACCTCAGTGGAATTGCTTCGTTTGTTCACCATTCTGCGAAGCGGTCTTATACACTTATATCAACAACCGCAAGATGCAGACCAACCATAACAGAAGCTCGATGGTCCTCCACTTTGAAATTGGAAGTGCAGTTGTTGAAGATTGGGATAAATTGAAGGAAGTGTTTGGATTTCTGACGAATAGCGAATAATCAGACAAAAATCAATTCATCTTGTCAAGGGGTTTTTGAATGATATGAACACTTTCCAATTTACATTTTTGGCTCCACCGATCTATTATTCGAACTTTTAAAGAAAAGATAACTAAACATAAACTACTGTGTAACTCAAATTTAAAAAAAAAACCTCGTGAAATTTTGAGCCATAAAAGGAACGATGAGTTATTTGAAACACAGTTTGGAAAAGCTAGCAAAATCACAGAAATAAGCACGGGAATATGCTGCTCTTACACAGGAAACAATTTTTCAAAATTATAAACAATTGTATTTTGATTTTTGAAATTTTAGACCACATTCTTATGGAAATGGATATAAGATTTCAAGACTGTAAGATACTTCAATTTGTCTGACTTGCTGACACAACCAAATTCGAATAATTTAATATGCATGCTTTCCCACTCGCGCTCTTGAAAATCTACATTTTTACGGAAACATATTTACTAAACACCAATGTCTTAAATATGAACTGAGTCTTGTATATGCTGATGAAAAATTAAGGAATATATTGACTCAAGAACTCCTTCGAGTGTTTCACGGAGACAAAGAGATTTTTACAGAAGATTATAAATTGGTTCTCCTCAGTTTAACAATTCCATCTACAAGTGTGCCAGTGGAAAGAAGTTTTCTTAAAAGAATACAAACTTGCTCAAGAAACACTAGTTCCCAAGATAAACTTGCTTCTCTGGCAAATATTTCTATTCAGGAAGACATTTTATTGATGCTCACGAAGAAACAACCATCTAACCATCTTATGACGACAAATTTGCAGCTTTAAAAGGAAGAAAAATTGATTTAATATACAAAAAATAAGTAAGTCCTCATTAAGGGATTTTCATTGTAGACAGTATATATCTTTTCATACTGCTCTTGTACCTCTTCACCTAGTTTTCCAACCACGAGCCACCACTGGGAAGGAGTCATTTATAAAATAGTGTTCATATGGTTTTTCATACATAGGAGAACCAGGATGAAGGTTAACCACCAGAATTAATGAGTACGAAGCAGCAATAAGGAACATTTCAAATAAAACAGTATTAGACAGGCACATACAACAAACTGGCCATAAAATGGACTGAGACTCCTTGCAAGTAATCAAACATCAATCCCACGCAATTATCCGGAAATTAGAGGAATCCCTGGAAATTTACAAGACACAAGGTGGCAACATCAACGGCTATGCTGGATGACAAATTCATCAGGCTTGGTCACCGGACCTGTGAAAGTAGTAAGACACAAGAACACCTGATGATGATCTAGTGTATAGATCAAAAATATGAGAGGTAAAGTACCTAAATAAATTTATCCCCTATAATTCCTTTTAAATATTTATAATACTGAAACAATATCTTTATATCATGTACAACTGCACAAGTAAAAAAAAAAATGACAATTTTATAAAAATGTATCCAATCATATCAACACTTTTTTTGCTTGAAGAATTTAAAAGAAATAGTTGTACAGGAACTGAAATATTGAATGTTGCAAAGGTTGATTGATAATAACTAACATGCTGTTCAGCTTATCAGAAAACTTGTTTTGACAGTCAGCAGCATTACAAAATAATTTTTAATGGAAGCTTTTTTTTTTTTATTACCAAAGTTCCAGGAGACAAATGAAGCAAAAATGTGCTATCACATAAATCCATGCACATGTAAAATTGCAATGTTTCATGATTAACTAGAATAATTTAAGGAACTGCAGAGACAAAGCTGTTGTATGATGAAAGTCTTGAACCTACATTGTGTATGCATTTGTTTTATTTTTTCTAGCCACCAGTTTCAAGAATAGTGTTTCTTCGACGCCAAGCCCCCACAGTCTATCATTCACAAAACACTTTTCATCAGTTTACTGCTTTTGCAGCTGTTCACCTGATTGAGAAACTACTATAGACCAAAAGTTTCCAGGTTGCTGCTCAGTGTTTTCTTGTTTTTTTCAAAAACGGTTAAGTTACCATGTGCATACTTTGAAAAAGGAGTCCGAAACACCCGCTGACTGAGATATAGTGTCATGCCACACCCGCAATGAGGCTTTGTTTATTAATATTAACTATGTGATTGTGACTACACAAAGCCACAAAAATTGCATTTGTGCTACTGAACATTTGATTTCAAATGCGCACTTAAGACATCATTCAAAAATGTTTGTTGTGCTATGATTTACGATACCAGTGAAATACCACATTGGATAATAGAATTGCCGATACACCAAGTATATGAAAACAAACTAGAAACTATTTGTTTTATTGGCACAAGGAATTAAGCAAATGTTTCTGAAAAGCTTTTGCACATCAACATATGGCATTTTCAAGGCTAACAGCAGACTACAAACTAAATTTACAATTTAAATATTAAAATGACTTAACAAAACAAATAAAGAATGGTTAAATACAAAAAGTGTTCTGCATTTGAAGTTCATGAGGTATGCTGGCTGGGCACTTCGCAGTTTGGAAGAGAAAAAACATTAGTAAGTTGAATCCAAATTTCTGGCAACTCTAGGAAGATGTTGTCATTGCAGTTGTCAGAGCTAATGATGATCAAGATTTCTCAGAAGGCAGTTGATTTTGGATTGCAGTAGAGAGCTAATTTTTTAATACCATCCCACATAGGGGCAGCAAGCTTTACTTTCACCCTCTGGAGATGGCTGTGAATACTGTACCTTCCTTATAGTGTCTCTTTTGTATTTGCTAATTGTGATGCTGATAGAATATTTAGTCATTCCGAGAGTATAACAGCAGTATGTCATAAATAGGTGTTTCTTACATTCTCAAGAATGCCCTAAGAAAAGTAGGTCTCAGTGTTGGCATAAGGTTTCCTACATCCTTATACAGCATGCTAACAAGATGGTCAGACAGACCTCCAATCACTAATGAGGCTGATGTTTATGCCATATTGCTATTATACCCTGATGATACTCAACAGTATTACAATGGAATGATTAAACTTTCTTTTGGGACTAGAATCAGCAAACACAAAAGAAATGCTAAAAAAGGCACAGCGTCCACATGTCTCTCCAGAGAGGTGCAATTTAAGTCTGCTGCCTGTGTTTTGAACAGTATTAAAAAATTACCTCCCTACTCCAACTCCAAATCAACAGCCTTCCAAGAAGCCTTAGAGATAATCACAAGCTGTGATACATGCAATGACAGCATCTCTCTAGGGTTGCTGAAAATTTGGATTCAATGTCTTAATGGTTTTGCCCCTTCAAAATGCCAAGTGCCCAACCGGCATACCTCATGACTTCAAATGCAGAACATTCTCTGTATTTTCTCTCTTTATTTGTTTAATTAAGTCATCATCATCATCATCATCATTGTCAACCATTATCAATCCACTGCTGGACGAAGGTCTCCCCAAGTTTCCTCCACAACGGTCTGTCTTGTGCCAGTCTCCTCCATGTATTCTTAGCACCCTCTGCCTTCATGTTGCACTGGCCGCTGCCTTGGCCAGGTACATTCCAGCTGCCGGAGACTGAGGGCCAAGATTTAAGTTGTGGAGTCATTTTGGAGGGGTTTGGCCATAACTCACCATGCTGGCCAAGCGGGTTGGTGAGTGTGAGATAGCATTTCCTCTAATCCCGATGGTATAGTTATACCGCTATTGGCGGTCATCAGAGCCCCTTTAGTGGGAACAGGATGTACCACGAGAAGGCGGGGTTGACATTTGTCAAGGAGAGGCTGTGATGTTACGCATCACCTGACCTTACACTCACATTTAAATTGTAATGGTTTAGTATTCAGTTTGTAGTTTGCTGTTAGCCTTGAAAAAATCATACTTTGATGTGCAAAAGCTTGGTAGAAACATTTAATCCCTTTATGCCAATAAAACGGATAGTTTCTATAGTTTATTTTCATCACACTGGATATTATTTCTCAGGTACATTATGTTTTTACTTTTTGTCAGATTCATATTTCAGAATACATCAAATTAAGATGTGGAAGAAACTTAAACTGCCAACTACATAAATATTTGACTGTTCTTTGTGTTTTATGACACTTGAGGCTGATGCCTCTATCCTTTCTAATCTACAAACCTGCCATATGATTATATTGCCACAAAAACTATAGTTAATGCCCTCAACTAAATGACTCAACAAAGTCCAAACAGCAGTTTTCTTTAAACAAAAAACAAAAAAAAGAACACACCTTATTATCATGACTTTAATACAGTACTATCATAACACACCTCATTATCAAGACTTTAATGCTATTATCTGTATACCACTGCAAATAATATGCAACTTCGTGCTGCCTTGCAAAATACATTATCATTCATGGATTTATGTAAGTTCAGAACATACTAAAGTTGTGTTGAACTTAATTTACGTGGCCATATCAATTATTACTATTTGTTCATTAATTGAACCAATTTTTACTGTTTCTCATGTTCAATAATGTTCAACGGATATGTGGGAAAACGGCATCCTGATTCTGTTATATGTATATATTATATATTAAATTGCGAACAACGGACATCAAACTTACCCTTTCATGGTTCCCTGCTGCAAATCTATTTGTAGCTTATTAACTATATGTCAACAAAATAGTTTCCATATTATTTACTGTTTCACACGTTACTAGAAATTTGAGCACGGGAAAAAATGTCAATATAATAAAAAATTCTTTATTTCAACTTGCCACTCATATTCCTTTCTGATGTTCCTTATGATCGTTTAGAGTGGCCAAGATACAACACGTATGAGAAGTAGCTCATAATACCCACTGAAGATGATTCCAAAAAGAAGGAATTGAAACTAGTTTGGGATATCGAGCCACGGGAAACGGAACATGCAACCATCATCTATAATAAGAAATTATAAGATTGAATTTCAACTTGGAAGCTGATACCACAAGAAACAAAACCGTGCCATCTTCGATAACAAGGTGACTTATTGCTGATTCTGCGCATCATGATCAAGAGAATTGAAAATCTAATAAATGACAAGCACCAGAAAAAACATAGAATAGAGATTAATAACCAAAATCTTTATATTAATGAATCCAGTTTAGAACTATCAAATCTGCAAAAGAAAGCACTTGAAAGAGGTATAAGGTTTGCGTATCGGCAAAAAGTGCCAAAAACAGAATACCTCATTCCACAAATTGAGAACGTCATCCAAAGATTGCCTAATGCAAATAAAAATCCTACAAGATTTAAAATGGTCCGTGCCATCAGTACAACACCAATGAAAATAAAAGAATCACATATGAGCGTGAAGCCCTAATGAAGTTGAGAAACAACCCTGCTGTAAAGTGTATTATGGCGGACAAATCTAAGCAGATTGTCATCTTAAATACAGATGAATATAATAACAAGATGACAGAAGCAATCAATAAGTTGAATGCCATTGTAGTCAATAGGGACCCTGTTGACAGTATAATTAGGAACTTGGCTAATATAAAAAATCACAGTGACTTACCTACAATTATTAAAAGCAAATGTATTCCACCAGTAGGTGCTTGTACACCAAATATTTTTGGTAAAATAAAAATGCATAAGACTGACGAACCTATTAGGCCTATTGTTAATAAGAATTTATCTCCAACTATTAACTTAGAGAGAGCACTATTTAACTATATCAAACCATTCTACAATAGCCATGAAGCCAGTATTACTAATGCTACTGAAGTTATCAACAAGTTAAAAACAATTAAAACCTCCAATTTCACAATGGCCAGTTTAGATGTCATCTCTTTATATCCCAATACTCCAACCGATGTCGCTATTGACTTAATTAATTCCAGATTGGAAGATGAAAATCTTACTGATAAAGTCAGAAAAAGTATTATATCTGCATTATTTTTTGTTGCAAATAATAATTTTTTCACATTTAATGGGATAATTTATAAACAGCAATATGGCGCCCCAATTGGGTCCCCAATTTCAGGGCTACTGGCCGAAGTCGTTCTGCAAGATATTGAAAACTGTATATTAGAACATTCTAATATATACTTACCATATGTATATCTCCGATACGTAGATGATATTTTACTGTTTTGGCAGCACTCCAATCTTGAAATGGATAACTTCATTACTAAATTTACCAGTTGTTATCAATTTATACAGGTTAGTAAAGAAATTGAAGTTAATGGCCAGCTAAACTTCTTGGATATATCTATACAAAAAGATAACGGAATTATAGAATATTCAGTATACTGGAAGCCATCATATGTACAGGCAATTATCCCAAGGGATTCTACACACCCTTGGAAATATAAGACTGCAGCGTTCTGCTTTTATATTAAAAGAGCCATGACACACTCATCCAATAAAGAATCGGAGATCAAAGAGCTAAAATGGATTGAAAAAACTGCAGAAGAATTTGGATATAGTAAAGGATTAGTCAAATCTTTATATAACAACATTACGGCCAGTATACATCGTTCCAAAAATAAGATTGAAAAAGAAATACAGCAATATTATGGAAAATTTCCATACTTACCTCCTATTAGTACTATTTTAAAAAAGAATGTTACAACAACAATATTAACATTGCAGAAACAGTTATTGACAATGGAAGCATACTTACTACTAATAATAATAGATCAATTCTAAATAAATCTGGCATTTATGTCATTCCAACAGTTAAGGATGATAACCAAAAGACAAAGTATATATCGGAAGTACGCGTAGAAGATTTTTGACTAGATTAAATGAACATATTACGAATTGGACAAGAAAAGATGAAGAAACTTCATTAATACAACATTGTATCAAAAATCATGTAACTCCTGATTGGACTAACACGAAAATTCTAACATTGCATAGATCACATGCCCAGATTCTAACCTCCGAGGCTGTAGTCATTGAGAAAACCAAAAGATACAACTGTAACATTAATAGTCCAGTAGAGCTTCAGTTTGCATGGAGGTACCTTATTGAACAAGAGAAAAACATTTCAAGAAGAAAAACATTAACAAAAAACATGTGACATCAAATATTATTTAAAAGTACAGGTGAATATTTCTACATAAAAGCTACTAGCGTGTTTTTGTTTGACTACAGATGGCGACACCATTGATATGCGCAGTGGAAACCAAATCATGATGCGCAAATATCTACATGACAGGGCTGAGCATACATTGGGGTTAAGCTGCATACCTGAGCGAGTGAGTGCGGTAATCCTAATGTCCGTGCACCTACCACTGATGATGGCTACGAATGTTAGCAGAAACTAGTTTGGTGCTTCGCAGTCGAGAGATTTGTATTTTCTTATTTTCTTTTTCAAGATTGTTCGTTTTTGAAATTTCAGCAAAAGTATCATTCATCTTCAGTTTTCATTATGTATCAGGGTGCTTCGCGGTCAAGATTGTTTCCTCTTCAGGATTATAGTTCGTTTTTTAAAAAATTCAACAAGGTTTTAATTCAGTTTCTTATTTCATCGATGTTAAAAGATTTTTTTGCATTGTAAAAATTCATCTTGTTTAATTTTATCTGGTGCAGATTTTACAATATCATGAATTTTAACTTCACAATTGAAAAAATTCACATTCTTTGAAGACGTACATATGAAGCCCCAACAGCCACTATGAATATTGTAAGTACAGATACTTATTATTATTATTCTTGATTTCAATTGCCAATACTATGTTAACGTCCTTTTGCAATCTCCTGATAGCTGAACTTGCATAACGTGTGAAACAGTATTTACAGACATTTAATGTCAATCAAATTAAAATATTGTAGCCACATAAAAAGTATGTTCATCGCAAATTGGCGAAAATTGAACAACGATATATGATCAAGAGGTTCGAAAGTTTTTTCTATTGTATAATTTTCGTAAATCATGAGTTAAAAAACTGCAATAATGTTAATCATTTAATACCTATTGTCTCTACATATTGGAGGACTTTGACAACTTATGATGCATAGGACTGTACATATAATAAACATTTTTTCATATAAATTTGTAATCTTCATATAATGAAATTCTAAACAATCATAAGGAGCATCAAAAAGTAATATGATTGGCAAGTTGAAATAAAGAATTTTTTATTATATTGACGTTTTTCCCCCGTGCTCAAATTTCTAGTAACGTGCGAAACAGTAAATAATATGGAAACTATTTTGTTGACATATAGTTAATAATTTCATAAACCACGTAATGATTTCGACAAATGTTAAATTAATATAATTTGTAGCTTCTTCTTCTTCTTGCTTGCTGGATTTCATCAAGAATTCTCATTCCTTTTACTGTTGTTCATTTGTGATGATTTTTTGCAAAATGGTATTAATTAGTTGTGCACAATGATATCAAGTTTCAAACGAACTTGAAGAATAAACATTTTTGAAAATAACAACCGAATAAAAGTTATAAGTCATATAAGAAGTAAAAATGAGTGAATGTCAAAAACCTTTTTTGAAAACGAACCACAAGAAGAATGCAACGCAAATTCTTAACACTTTGGGTCTCAGCGTTTCTGCCTTGTTGTTGTTGACCAACATTGTGTGATGATGATTAAGCCTAAGTTATAGAATACTGATGATAATGAACAAATAGTAAAATTAAGCCTAAGTTATAGAATACTACAATTAATGAATAAATAATAATAACATTATCATGGAACCTACTGTTCGCATTCAGTATTTAAATTTCTGAGGTAGCAAAACAAGTTGGTCCAACTGTCTAGAATATTCCAGAATATTTTATAATTTTACAAAAACCCATACCCTAAAAAGAAGCCATCACAAATATTGTGTTGCCATGCCACACAGATGAAAAATAAAATAACTGAGTGATTGGATAAGTTATTGCCACACTTCACGGGAAATTTATTTTCATTTGAACAAACAAATGTGGGAAAATCAGTAAAAATCTTCAATACTATGATTGTATGAAAATATAAATTAGGTACTCTGTATGGTCATCCCACTAGACTAATTTTATCATACACAACTCTCACACTATTATTAGCTCTAAACTGTCTGATATAAAATTATGACATCAACACAAATGACAGTTTAAAAAATAAAAATTTATTTATGAGGAAGGAATTTAAAAAATCACTTGTAACATGTGCAGCAAACTAATACACCTATGGGTTCAAAAACTTTTAAAAATAAAATTCAATTGTTCAAGGAAGGCTCTATTACTTTTCGAGAAAGTAAAGAATGAATGTAGTACACAAATTAGTTCATTCCTGAGGAAAACAGCAATTATTATAAGATTTTATAGCATGTATGCTTCCTGAAGGTGTATAAAAAAACTTTGTCCATAAAGAACATTTACAAGACTGAGTAAGACAGATAAAGACACGCTGTGAATTGGGTTTTACTTCAACAAAAGGTGGTTGAGCATCAGTCAAGTTTTGTTAGGTCCCAAACATGTATTTAGGGGTGCAGGGAAAGAGAGAAGGAACTTACTTTCTTCTGTACAGTTCTGCTATTATACAGCCAGAACTCCATATATCTACAGGAGTTGCATAACTTCTTTGAAGTAGGACTTCTGGTGGACGATACCATAGTGTAACTACCTACAAATAAAAAAGCCTGTCAATTCTGCTTGAACATATGAATGTTAAAAATTTAATGGAAAGATGCAGTAGAAAGATGAAGTTGTCAGAAAATAAATTAGAACACATATGTACAAAACTCTCCACACTAGACTTATTTCACCTCTAAATAATTTTAACTTCATTATGCAACTACCAGAAATATGAAATACATGATAAAAGATTTAAAACAATATTCATTCGTTACCGAGCATTCATTCAGCAATGAATAGATTTAAAGCTTATACCCAGCACTACAATTCACACTCCCCACACATGCAATTTTAAGCACATATTTTGAGAAAAAAAAAAAAAACAAAAAAAAAAAAAAACATGTTTAGAGTATCACTCATTGGCGTAGCCAGAAAAATAATTTTTTTTTTTGGGGGGGGGGTGATGAGCAGGTCCATGGATTTGGTTAATTAGTGAAAGCTTCATATATTCATATACAGTATATCGCTTTAAATTCGTATTCAATCCACCTTCAAAGGGTGTCCAGACCCAAGGAGGACACCCCCTCCCCTTTGGCTATGCCTCTGGTATCACTATGTCCATTTATGGTCACCATCTCTACTTATTAGATTGATATGAAAAGTTCTTTTTTGCATTGGAAAGCTTGAATTATGAGAATGAATATTCATACTTTTTGGTCTTTTTCTGATGCATGATATTGCCACTATGGGGCATAAATGAAGATGCTATTTAATTCAAAATATTTTTTAATCCATACCATTGCTTCTAAAACTCGAAAAATTCTTCTTTGGATATCTTTTACCATGACGATTATTTTGCATACAGTTTCCACTTCAAATAATGCACGGTACTACTAGAGCCAAAAAATATGCTGCTTTTTTGAAATATCGTTGCTTCTAAAAGCCCACTTTGAAAAACAATTTTGCTTTGGATTTCTTTTTCAATAGGAACATTTTGTGTAAAATTTGTGATTTTTGCATAAGGCACATTTTCTTTTTTTTTTTTTTTTTTTTTTTACAAGTGGATGTTAAGTGCATATTTTTTACTTGCAACACCAATCCCAAAAATTAAATTAAAAAAAAAAAAAATATATATATATATATATATATGACCGCCAATAGCGGTATAACTATACCATCGGGATTAGAGGAAATGCTATCCCACACTCACCAACCCGCTTGGCCAGCGTGGTGAGTTATGGCCAAACCCCTCCAAAATGACTCCACAACTTAAATCTTGGCCCTCAGTCTCCGGCAGCTGGAATGTACCTGGCCAAGGCAGCGGCCAGTGCGACATGAAGGCAGAGGGTGCTAAGAATCCCCGGAGGACCGGACTAGGCTGCCATCTGATGCTGACCTTGGCTACATATAACGGACGCTCCCTATCTTCTGATTCAAGGCTTCTTGAATTGGAAGAGGATCTACAAAGGATCAAGTGGGACATCGTCGGGCTAAGTGAGGTAAGGAGAAAAGGAGAAGATCTCATTGAACTGAAAAGTGGACATCTCTTCTACTATCGTGGGACAAATACTGGCAGAACTAGTGGTGTTGGATTTATAATAAACAAGAAACTAAAGGATAAAGTTGTAGAAGTTGAAAGTTCCTCTGACAGAGCTGCACGACTCGTTATCCAACTCTCGAAAAGATACCAGGCTCAGATTATCCAAACTTATGCACCCACCACAAGTCATGCTGAAGAAGAAATTGAAGAATTTTATCAGGAAATTCGTCATCTAAATAATAAAGGTAAGCAGCACTTGAAGATAATTATGGGAGATTTCAATGCAAAAATAGGGCAACGGCAACAGAATGAAACTTCAGTAGGTAAATTCGGTCACGGCAACAGAAACCAGCGTGGAAATACTCTCGTTGAGTTTGCAGAGGCAGAAGGGTTTTTCATCTTGAACTCCTTTTACAAGAAAAAGCCACACAGGAAATGGACATGGAGACATCCAAATGGAACGACAAGTGAAACTGATTTTATTATGTGTAACAAAAAATTCGTCATAGAAGACTGCAGTGTGCTAAACAAGTTCAACACAGGTAGTGACCATAGATTGGCGAGATGTAAGATGCATCTCAACACTAAACTTGAACGTGGCAAGCTCATACGACAAACAAAATGTATTGACATAACCAACCTTAAAAAACACCATAATACCTTCAAGTTGGAACTGAAGAACAGATTCTCTGCTTTAGAAGGCCTAACATCGGAAGAAGTGGATATTTCTGAGGTTAACAGAAAAGTAACCAAAGCTCTTATGGAAACAGCAACAAAATTAGCTGGGTCTAAGAACAAATTGCATGTGAACAAATCATCAGGAAAAACCAAAATGTTGATGCAAAAAAGAAGAGTGATGAGGACAACTAAAGAAGATGTGACTTCCAAAGTGGAATATATAGAGCTATGCAAGACAGTACGAAAAAGTATCACTGAAGACGTAAGGAAATTCAACTGTGAACTAGTAAGGAAAGCAATTGAAAACAACCAAAGCCTAAAGATAGCAAAGGGACATCTCAGTAAGGGAAAAAAACAGATTATGGCACTGAGAAAAGAAGATGGTTCTGTAACAAGAAATAGAGGCGAAATTTTGACAAGAGTGAAGATTTCTACTCCAAATTATATGAAAGGGATGATACATGTACTCCAGACATCATGAAAGGTACCAGTACCAGAGTTCTTCCAGTCCTTCCAGCAGAAGTTGCTCATGCAATCAAGAACATGAAGCGGGGAAAAGCTCCAGGAGAAGATGGAATTACTGTAGACATCATACAAGAAGCAAGTGGAGAAATCGAAACAGTACTCGCCCAAATTTTCACTCGATGCCTTAATGAAGGGAAAATTCCTGAGGATTGGAACAACGCTACAATGATCTTGCTACATAAAAAAGGTGACATTGAGGATTTCAGGAACTACAGACCTATCAGCCTCCTATCAGTGGTTTATAAAATCTTCACTAAAGTTCTTTCACACCGCTTGAAGGTGACACTGGACATGGCTCAACCGAGAGAACAAGCTGGATTCAGGAGTGGCTACAGCACAATAGATCATATCCACGTACTGAGAGAACTAATTGAAAGAGCGAGGGAATATGAACTTCCATTGTGCATGGCTTTTATCGATTATGAAAAAGCCTTTGATTCGGTGAAACCATCAGCAGTTGCAATGGCTCTGAAATCCTGCGGTATAAGATGCATACATTAACATTATTAATAACATCTATGAAAATGCAAGTGCAAAGATTAGGCTGTTTGAAAATACAACACACATAAAAATTGGAAAAGGAGTGAGACAAGGTGACACCATATCTCCGAAGCTCTTTAATGCCACATTGGAAAATGTCTTTCAATCACTGAACTGGGAAAACAAAGGGATAAAGATTAATGGAGATTATCTAGCCCACCTTCGTTTTGCTGATGACATAGTCATTTTTGCAACTACCCCATCAGAGCTACAGAGTATGATCCAGGAACTTGCTGACAAGAGTAAAGAAGTGGGATTAAAAATGAACTTTCAGAAGACAAAAGTGATGTACAATGCTTTTACAAGAAATGAAGATTTATCGATTGATGGAGAAAAGCTGGAGATAACAGACACGTACGTTTATCTTGGACAGCAGATATCAAGTGAGGGTCACATTGATGAAGAAATTAATCGGCGTACAAAACTTGCCTGGAGAGCTTTTGGAAGAAACAGCATAATTTTTAAGAGCAATATGCCATTATGTCTTAAAAGAAAAGTGTTTAATCAATGCATCCTTCCAGTGCTTACGTATGGTGCAGAGACGTGGACCTTAGCTAAAAGAGACATACAAAGGCTGCAAACAACTCAAAGCAGCATGGAGAGGTGCATGCTTGGTGTAACCAGGAGAGATAAGAAGAGGAACACGTGGATCCGAAAAATGACAAGAGTGGAAGACATCATGATCAGAGTTAAATCCCTGAAATGGCAATGGGCTGGACATACTGCCAGAAGGACAGACCATCGATGGACAGCCGAAATTTTAGATTGGATTCCAAGGGACAGGAAAAGACCCAGAAGAAGGCCACATGGAAGATGGGTGGATGAAATTCGAAAGTATGCGGGAGTGACATGGAGGAGACTGGCACAAGACAGACCGTTGTGGAGGAAACTTGGGGAGACCTTCGTCCAGCAGTGGATTGATAATGGTTGACAATGATGATGATGATATATATATATATATATTTTTTTTTTGTGCTTGGTACCATTCAATTCAACATCAGAGAAGAACACATATTATGTACTTAAAATAATGTATAGTTTTTTTGTCAGGGCATACAAAGGTATTTGCTTTTCTACTGATTTTATTTATTTATTTATTAGTCATTTTTGAAAATTTTATTTATTTGTTACAAATCTACTTTGAAATATTCTTCCATCATGTGAGATGTTTTGTGCACTTTTTATTTTTCCATAATGTACAGTTCTGCCATTAAGGGGTTTGAATCTGAAGTCACAGCTTTCTTTCAAAATATCAACTGAAAGAATTTTTTCTGCATAGGGATGGCAGTGTGGCTGTGACACAGAATTACATAGAAACTGCTTTTAATTATACCCTTTTTTTCACTAGAACCCAAGTATTTATTTCTATTTGTGACCAAACCTGTTTCTAAAAGTCCAACTGAAAAAAGTTTGCTTCAGATAGATTTCTTTGTGAATAACATTTTCTGTGAATTCTCTGCCAGCATAATTCAGTGTTCTGGAATGAATACAAATGCATTGTGTTTGCAGCTAGTTTTTTGCTTCTAAAGTTCTTCATACTCAACATTAAAAGGAACGAGTTTTTTGTTTCTTCTTCTTTTCTTGTCACACTACTTTCTCTATGATAAACCCTTACTTATAAGATTTCATAAATGTTTGTTGTTTATCACATTATTTGCATCTCTATGACAATAAATCACCAAGATATGTTGGAGCGATCCCATATGTTAAAAATATTTTTGCTGAAATTAATTAGCTTTGTGGCAAATATGACATACAAGTTGGAAATCAAGTACATACTATAAAAAAATATAGTAATAAAAAATAATAAAAAGATCAGCCAACTGGATAAAGGAGGAGTATATGTGATACCTATAAATAAGAACCCACCTATGTCATATATAGGCAGTACTAAATATGAGTTAAAATATAGGTTAAACCAACATTTGGACAATTGGAATAAAAAAGATGCTAAAACAGCCTTAACCCAATATTGTCTAGAAAACCATCAATGTCTGAAATTTGAAGATGTTAAAATTATTAAAAGCTGTAAAAATGAAAGGCAGCTGAGAGTAGCAGAGTCAGTGTTAATAGAAAAAAACAGATCAAGAATATGTAAATTAATGGCCCTAACAGCTTAAATGACTATTGGAAAGCCTTGATTAAATTTGAACAATCAAAGAAAAAAAGGAAACAGAACTGACAATAGATGGTGCCAGAGAAGAAATTTGCGGAGTTCTCGACTAAAGCTGGGACCTCGACGAATTCGCTCACTTGGTCTGCGGTCGGCGGAGCAGAAGATGTACATCGACCTCATGAGGATGGAAGTGATACTGTTGAAAGTACTTGAGGAATGTTGTGACTGGCCGAGTAGGGTTAACGTTTGCAGCAAAGTATTGTGAGATATGAGGCAGGTGGAGCGCTACATGATTCATAGTTGACGGAGGTTTGACTAGCGCAAGATGTAAATAGTGAGTGCAACATAAGTTATGTAGATAGAGATTTTATATTGAGTGGTTTGAATGTGGTGTGTAAATAGTATGTAAAAGTGTTTGTATAGAACAGAATATATGTGTGATTTAAGTGGGTATTAATGGTGTATGTATGTATTTATTGAGAAGGAGTAAAGTTTTTAGCAGTGTGTGTTTGAACGGAAGAAGGTAATATAAGGGGGGGAAGGCGACAACACTCAAATGCTAGTGAGTATGCGTCTAATATAAATGAGGTAGCACGTAGGTCAAACAATGTAAGAAGTCAACACGTTGTGGCGTTCTACGAATGAAAACAAGAATATTCATGGCCTGAAGGATAACAACAGCAACTTGCATGCAGCTATGAAGAATGTTTAAACCCAAAAGTCCTTGTGCTTAACAGTCATTCTGGCTAATGTGCATGAAGTGTGTTCAAGGAAAGAAGCCAAGACCTTAGAGGTACGTTAGGTCTTTCTGGTTGTGAAGAATTTGTTTTACATTACTTCACATTTGATTACAAATGAGGAGGTCCCCCCCCTATCTCTCTCTCCGTTTTTTTGTTTTACAAAATTTGCGTTATTTTTCTGCACAGTTTTGAAAACCAGACCCAACTCCTGAAGACAAGAAAATAGTTCTTTCATAATAAGGAAACAGAATTCAGAAGAAATCTAAAAAAAAAAAAAATCTTGTGAAAACAACATTGAACAAATAAGGTTAATATAATGCTTACTTCAGTGCCAAACAACAGATTATTTCTCTGTCATAAACAAAAAAAGGAAATACTGTCTTCCCATAGAAAGGAATACTTGATAATGCACAGTGAGTGCTCATGTGGACTTCCTGAATATTGGAGAGTTGAGTTTGGAATGTTTAAAGCAGTAAAACTATGTGACAGAACACAAAGCTGAAAATTTAAAATAGTTCACAAAATGGAATAAAGCAGACATGTACAAATAACAGGAAGGATTTGCAAAAGAGAATCTCTGAACATAATTGGTTGCCAGCCATTGTTTCATGAAAATATTACAAAAGGGCTGATTACTGAAAAAGAGGAGCCAGTATATGTAGTTTACTCTAAGCAATTCATGAAGTAGCCCTCTTATATGGGTTGTCAGTTTTGCATTCCCTTCATATCTGTAAATCTTTTCATAACACTTTAAACAGATGGTCATTTTATGAGAATTGGCACCACAAACAGCTTTTGATGTTGCATAGATGGACTACAGTGTAGCTTAAAAATTATGATGTAATAAAAACACCTTCCCAGATATTTTTCATTAACTTACCAAAGAAGTACCCATCTCAGTTTTAACACCTGCACTACCTATTCTGTTCTCCCCCTAAATCCACCTGTTCTATTCTGATACTCTAATACTCCTCTTGTCCTCCCAAGGTGCCCTTCACTACTCACTCAGCTCTTATTATTTAAAACAGATGTTGTAAATACAGCAAATCATGAAGCCATTATTTAGTCCAATGAATCTATACTTGATTATTAAGAAGCACAATAAAATTTAACCTCAAGTTACTTATTCAAATGCAACTGTTTTAAATCCTTTGGTAGTATTCAAGTTCCACTTTCAATGCTTTTCACTGCTTTTATTTTGCTGATTTGAACACTTGCCAGATTATGAATTTGATTGCAGCTGGATATCTGGAGGGGGAAAATGATCTGACTTTTATTCGTTGAAATTAGTTCACTTGTTACTTTTCGTAGTTAATTTACAGTATTTATTTTGTAAATATAAAACTTTGTTTTATAAATATGTTGTAGTTGTTGTTGTTGTTTGTTCATTCATCTAATACTCGATTCCAGTAGGGCTTACAGTTGCAGTTTTCTATATGTTGCTGTAAATAATTGTTCTGTTTTCTGTTCTGAATGATCAGAGTATTTTTCCATCCTTTTTTATTATTCCTCTTAATATCATACGAGACCAATGAAGGAACAAAAAAGCTGAACTTTTAAACCAGGTGAAAAATCTGAAAGTGCAATGAGAAAATGTGAATATAATGCAACACAAGCAAAATGGAATTTATGTAAATATTAAACTGGAGCACATAATTATATTCCCAATGTAAAAACATTGAATTAAAAACAAAATAAAATAATTTCAAAACTCATTGTCTCAAACTTTTTTTTTTTTTTTTTTAATTTTTGTGCTTGCTAGAACATCAGCTCAATTTTTCTCTTGTGTTGCTTTCTTCTCAGCAAGTTCCACGGCCATATTTCTCTTTTGTGGACTCTTCAGCTGCACAACATTCATTGCTTAATTTTTCTATCTGTTGATATCTTTCCCTTTCTGTTTCTTCATTGTCACTTTTCTGCCTTTATTTCCTCAGATGACAATGAATTCATCTATCATGCTGGGAGAACTTTCAGTCTGAAGACCATGAATGAATGGTATCAAAACTTTCACTATTTTAGATAACTTTCCAAACATGAATACTTTTGAACACATGCAACAATTCTTACAAATTTTTTCACTGCTGTTTTCGGAAAATTTTCCCTCCCTTATCAAGCTTGAATGCAAACATTTCTGAAAGAAAGTAACATTTAACAACCACACAGGATAGTAAAAAAATCGCAGGAAGAAGAAATTACGATTATGGGAGAAATCTTTGCTCTGACCAACTTCCATTTTTGGAAACTGTTTCCTCCATTTTTAAGCTGAAATGAAAAATTGTATTTATGGAATAAAAGGATATTCAAGAACAATACTGGGCAGAAGAAACATTGTGAGAAAAAAGTTACGATTGCGGGAGAAATCCTCCCTCTGTTTAATTTCCGTTTTCGAAACTCGTAATTCCATCTCAAATGGAAAAAGACCCCCTTTCCCACCACCACAACCATTAAGCCTCCCTAAAAATTTATGTTTAGTTGTGCATTGATCTCGAGAATGCCTCAAATGGAAATAGAAATAGCAGAATTCCTTGAATCCACGGAAGAATCTCATGCCTGAAGACTACAGGGAAATCTTCGCGCCATCGTAACTTCGGTATTTGGAAATCGTTGCCTGCAGTTTTATGATGAAACACAAACATTTATGCAATAAAAAAATAACTAACAACAACAGTGATCACAGCCAATATGGTGAGAAGAAAGAAACTATGATTACCAGAAAAATCTTCACTCCCGTTCAACTTCCATTTTCGAAAGTTTTGATAACTGAATTACCATTTCCAGATGAAAAATGACCCCCCCCATTAATCCTCCAAAAAATTTCTCTTCACTTTGCATCGATCTCGAGAATATTTCAAATCACGACAAAAAAGCAGAATTCCGCAAATCCGCGGAAGAATTGCATGTATGTAATATTCAAGAGGTCTGACCTACATACATTTTTTTACTGTTTAGTGGAATTTCTTAAATCACACTTCTTGTTTGCCCTTTGTCCATATTAATTTTACAAGTTTTTTTTAGCTTTTGTCTGACAATTTTATTTCTACACTTGCGCAAGATATTTTGATTTTTCTTACTCGTACATTGAGATCCTTGTAATTTTTTTATAATAATTCTGTTTGGATATCCATTACCTGTTAATATTTTTGTCACATTGGTGACAGATAGTTTCATGTTGAAATTTTGCAGATGACCAAACTTTATGCTTCTAATTCTTTAACCAGTACTGATTTTGACTGATTTTATACAGAGATTCATAATTCAATATTATAATCAATTTCTTTATTTTAAATTAATGAATAAAAACCACCTCATCTGGATGTTTCTGAATGTCATATCCATATAAGGATGTTTCTATTCACTAATTTAAGCAATTGTTTAACTTCAACTTAGGCAAAATTATGTATAAACGAATTAAAATGAACCTTGGACAGGAGCTCATAAAAATTAATATCGATACAGACCAATATAATATTCAAAATCAAGCTATGCTGAGACTTACTACACCTAGAATACAAACTACTAAACAAAGTCTCAATTATTCTGGTCCAGAGTTTTAGAATTCATTGCCTGCAGAATTAACATCTATTAATAACTTCAATTTGTTTAAAAAAATTAAAACACTACTTACTTAGTTATAATATTCAATATTTCTTACTTATTCATTCAATAATGCAGGATGGGGGATGGGTTGAAAAAGGATTATCGACAGAGGGGAGGACACGGGGGAATTTGAGACCAGACGTGGATTCGGTGAATGACCAGAAGAAAGGGAATCTTTAACAGTGGGGATTGGGTATGGGCTGACAAACTCAGCTTATTATTATCTTAACATTTTATTTGCCTTAATATATCTGTCTATTGAAAATAACACTAGATACCTAATTTAGTTAACATATTGTATTTTAGATTTGTTACTCTTTTCTCTCTTTTTCTCTTTTATTTCTTTGCTTTTTCTCCTGACCTTGCTGCTGCTATTATGTGAATGCCCTTGGCTTGACTTAGGGAGATCGAGGCTAAGTCAGGTCGCTGTAAGGTCTTTTCCTTGATCTTTCCTGCTGTTATATTTAGGCTTATATGCAATTGTTTAGAATCATTAGCTTTTTATGTAACAGTAAGATAAATAAATGAATTGAATTGAATTTAAAACAGAGCATAAAAGAATTTATAGCAGCATAAAGCATAAAAGAATTTGTTATAGACAAGCAAATAAATACAAACCAAAAATTTTAATAGCAGGTAGGGACCATCACAAGGTCCATACTCTTCCAAACAAAATAAATTCAAGCACTTCTTAAGGACCTTTTTAACCTGAATTATCATATGTGTGTACTGTTGGTTGGTCAATAGGTAGGTATTTTAGTAAGTTCAGACCATTAATCTTAGCTGGGGCAGGTGCACCTCCAATGACAAAGATACATTATTTTTGCATTCATCTGCTGGTATGACACTTATTGTTTGCTTTAACCTTTAATTTTTGATGCATGACTTTGATGCAATTTGCAAATACATCATTCCACTTATTTTACTCACATGGCTGTTGCTTTCATCTGTAGTGATATCATTGCCAAGGTACGTATCAGCTGTCTTCACACTCCCCTGGGTTGAACACAAGTTCTGCACTATTTAATCAGCTTGGTGTTTTTATTAGAACTACACAGAAATCTTCTATACATCTTTTCAGCATAAACAATTATTTAACACGTGCTCTTTCATATCATTACTTAAACAAAACATTTTTTTCAAGTACTATTTACAGAGCCTTAAACTTTTTCAAGTACTTTCAAGGACTTGAAAATGAACTTTTTTAATTCAGGGACTTTTCAACATTTTCAAGGAGCGTACGAACCATGCATCAACAGTGACAGATAAAACTTCTCTTCAATGTCATACAGAAAGCAAATGCAAAGCATTTTTTTTTCGATTTACTAACTAAAATGTTCCTTCTTCATGTGCAGGCTCTCTAAATAGGATAAATCTCCTCAACATTTAATTAAAATGCCTTATGAATTACATATTAAATAATTGTTAAGTTTTCCTTCATTGAAGACTTCACTTTCTCCTCCGAGTGTTTTATTTATTTATTTATTTACTTTTGCAGATATTTCTGGCCTTTTGGTGACTATTAATGGCCTGTTATCAACCCTTCACTTCACTCTACTCTACGTTTGTTGTTTGCACAGAATGCAATTTAATACAGGGTGATTCAAAATGATTCATCCGATTTCAAGTGACTGTTTTTTTGTGTTTCTAAACATACAGCGATTAAATGTACATAGGATAAAGAAAAAAACTGTCCAAATTTTGTTTTCACACCTTATAAATGTTCTATGTGACTTCTGTTGGTCACGCGAACTATGCCGAGGTGATAATCAAATTCCTGCCATACGTGATCAAGCATGTCTTTTGTCAATGACTGCAGAGCACTATGAATGCAAACTTTGAGCTCATCTAGCATTGTGGGCAATAATGTGGCACATACACATTATCCTTAACATAACCCCATAAGAAAAAGCTGCAAAGGGTCAGATCCGGAGACCTGGTGGGCCACCTATATAGCGTCTTGTCGTCATGTCCACAGCGACCAATCCAGTGGTTAGGAAGCTGTTCGTTAAGGTAACTGCAAACATCCAGATGCCAGTGTGGCGGTGCTTCATCAAGCTGAAAGATATAGTCATGTCAATCTTCATTTAATTGCAGAAATAGCCATATCTCCAACATATCTAAATGTGAGTGTCCTGTACCAGTGGCATGCCCACAGAGGGGGGCAATATATATACCCCCCAGCTCTTGGGTGCGCCACTGCCCGTTACCGTTTGATTCTGGAAAAAGAAAGGGCCATAAACCTTTGCACAAGAAACAGCACAGAACAATGACAGTCTTTCTCCCAGGCGCAGGCACATGGGTTACACTGCACCATCTAGCAGTTACATTTGTAAACTCGGTGTGTTTCTCTTCATTTTAATGTGTGGTACGCTATTATTACCTTGATTTTATAGAACATGACCTAGTGAAATTGGATGAATCATTTTGAACTAACCCTGTATTGTTGCCATATAACAGATTCATGTAATGGCATCTTTTAAATAAAATATATTTAACATTCTTCTTGAATCTTAATTGCTGTCATTAAACCAAACACTGAATATTGGGCTTATGATTTTGGTAGGTTCATTGGCTGTGAACCTTTCTTCCTGGTGTAGCAGATTTCTTTTGCAAGTCTTCTGCTGATTTAACATTTACAATCCAAAATTTGAATTTGATTCCACATTAGCTTGCACTGAAATTTTTCTGTTTGTTCTACAATTGCACTGTTCGGCCACTTTTTCAATAGCTGCCTTATGTTCTTTGATTATCTGCTTCAATTGCCATGCTTTTTGTCAACATTATTTGGTATTGCAATTCATTGTTATCTGATAAACGATATTCCTCAGATATTCCATTTTGTCCTGATTCAGAGATGACTAAAATAAAACACTCAAAAAAAAAAAAAAAAAAAAAGTTAAGAAGTAAATGAAGTCTTCAATTAAAGAAAAATTAAAAATATCTCTGGGTAAAACCAATATATTTAATTTTCTCATATTAAATAAATCTTATGGGAATGCTCTTACAAGATATTGGTACCAGTTTAAAGATTAAACTAAATGAGTCTCCAATGACTTGAGATCAGTTGCACATGATCTACAGTAAATGTGCTAAATGTGTACCAATTATGAAAAAAAAAACATTCTGCTACTAACTAAATGCACTATTGAAATTTTGAGGAGCATATCACTTGTACAACATATGGATGGAAACTTACTACTGATGTGAGTACCATCTGGGTGTCATATACACGTGCTAAACCAAAATCAGCTAACTTGAGGTTACCACAGTTGGATACAAGAATATTTTGAGGTTTTAAATCTCTATGTACAATACGATTAGAATGCAGGAAGTCTAAGCCATTAAGTAATTGGAAAGCTAAATCCTGTAAAAACAAGAGGAAAAAAATTAGAATCAAAGTAGTAAAATTTTAAAGAGATCTATAAAACAATATGGCAACAATACTAAATTTATGTTGACAGAGCAATTTTACTGTAAATTCATAAATAGTTTTTGCTATATTAACACATGCAAATAATACTCATCATGCAACAGCTGTGGTATTGGTAGTGACAACACAGCCATACACACAGATAGTAGCAACAGACATTGTATCAGGCAACATGCATGAATGTAACTTGGCAACAATTCAGAATGAGTACATTTACAAAAAAAGATTATGAGGTGTGCTCTAGTATTATTAGTAAGCAAAACAACTTAAAAACTCAACTCGTACTGTAGAAGAATATAAAAGAACGCTCCTGTGGTTTAAGGGATGTTGCTGCCCTATTAATTAGTACATAGACTGGTTACACCCTTTTATCTTGAAAGGTTCAGCATGCAGAATGACCACTTATTACCAAACTAAAGCAAAGATGTACTGTTTTACAATGGCTGTGGTTAACTGTGTAAGAAAAACATAAAACAAAACTTTGCCAATACAATGTCAATGCATTTTTGCACACAAATAAAATAAAACCAAATAAAGCAAACAACATATTCCAATTGAAGAAAACTTTTGCCCTCAACAGGTGTATTCTCTACTTCTAAGAGCAGATCAATATAAAAATTTGGGACGAAGATCAACGTTGATGTTTTGGGTTGTGGATTAAATTTTACTGGACTGCAGAAGGGTACCTATATCTTCTAACATCTGCAAATCAGTTAATATCTTATTGAGCAAATTGAGTCTTTTCCTAGCATTTACTGGACTTCTGATTTCGTTTGTCTTCTTCTTTCTTTCTTTTTCACACGGCGTATCTTGTCAGAGTTCTAGTTAGTACACTACCACCTCTGTGAACACTAACTGTGTCATCCAATTTAACGTAACAAACAAAATCCATGACTCGCAAACTTTGCAAATCATGGATATCCTCTAAATCTTCAACGCCTACACCGTGACTATCCTGTTCTCGTTCTAAGAACCTATCTTGTCCAAATCACCAGAACTTCCCACATTTAGTGGTTACAGCAGCATCAGCAGTTATCCCAGGTCTATAAACAAAGTGAGATGTAAAGTTACCAGAAACATCACTTCAGGAAGTAGTGCAAGTATAAATTCTCAAGTTTATTACTGAATGATTTCTAGTACTTCCATCATTCTCATCATAATTATTATTATATTACTGTTGTACTTATAAAAAGTAAATAATTATTGACCTTATGAATACAACAGCAATAACTAATGCCAACAAAAACATCAATCAGGCACAAATAAGGAAGGCAGTTGTCTAAGAACGAACACTTTAGATCAAACCAATTGTAACACTCAAATGAAGATAAGACATATCACCGGTATCAAAAGTATACACAGTTAAAAATCATGACGACACGAATAACTCATTCCATTGAGGTTTAAAAGGTTTAATGTTAAAAAAACTTGCGAGATCTTTCGAACCTACACTTATAGGTTCATCATCAAGCACCCAAACTTGCAAGGTGCACATGAAATGCAGTGGTTATATACACGTGTGGTTATAGGCAGAGACTGCGCATGCATACAAGTCAAAACAGGATGAGGTTATAAAATACATACATTTGAAATAAACTGTAAGGTAAAAAACACATAATGGTTGTCATAAATATAAAAATATAAAATGAAGGTCAAAGTTCTTTCACTTGAGTTTTATATAAAAGTTTTATATAAAACTCAAGTGAAAGAACTTTGACCTTCATTTTATATTTTTATATTTATGACAACCATTATGTGTTTTGTATATAAAACTCAAGTGAAAGAACTTTGACCTTCATTATACATTTTTATATTTATGACAACCATTATGTGTTTTTTACCTTACAGTTTATTTCAAATGTATGTATTTTATGACCTCATCCTGTTCCGACTTGTACGCATGCGCAGTCTCTGCCCATAACCACACATGTATATAACCACTGCATTTCATGTGAACCTTGAAAGTTTGGGTGCCTGATGATAAACCTATAAGTGTAGGTTCGAAAGATCTCGCAAGTTTTTTAACATTAAACCTTTTAAACCTCAATGGAATGAGTTACTCGTGTCGTCATGATTTTTAACTGTGTATACTTTTGATACCGGTGATATGTCTTATCTTCATTTGAGTGTTACAATTGGTTTGATCTAAAGTGTTTGTGCTTAGACAGTTATCTTCCTTATTTGTGTATCAATTAGCACGATAGTGTCTTCATCATATCTATCAGGCAGATATTAAGAGAACCTGAAATATCAGGCATAGTACAGATTGCTCTACTCTGTCTGCTATTCAGTTTTAATATTCCTAGCTTGATCCAAATTTTTTTCTGGTAAATTAGTAGTGGCATAATCAATAGCAGTACCTAACCAACTAGCAATTACATTGCTGTCACAAAGAGTATCACTTGAATTATCAATATAAATGTTAAAAGTTTTGTAAATAATTATTTACAGATTCATATACATGTCAGTTTCACTTCTGTTTACATTAACACACTGACAATTGTCTGACTGGGTACAGTGTTACAAGCCATTTTAGTAATGTCAAATTCCCCAATGGGGCTTGTGGACCTTTTGTCAGTAGTAATTTTAGCAGAATTAATATTTGCTTATTGCTACCATACACAGTTGTACCATCTGTAAAACAAGAAATGCATATTAATCAAAAATTTTAAATGAATTTGCATGAAATTCCATATTTGCAATTTTAATATCAATGACAACCTCCTCACAACGCTTTCTACTACATGAATCTGATGCAATACGTCTGAGAAAATGATATCAATAGCCTCAGCATATTTCTTTAGCACCTCCTGTTGATTATATGCTATGTAAATTACATTATCACCTTTCTTCAGCAGTGGCAAAAAGTCTGCATTCTGAAATGCTGTCATGTTTTTTGTAAAAAGAACTAGCTTTGCGTACATTTTATTAATTCTTGCATGTCTTTTAAAATCTGGCAATTCACCACTATTGCAGTAACCTTCTATTGCAGCTGAGAAACTAATAGAATGAGTCATGGGCATAGACTTCTCCCAAAAGTAGGGAGAGAAGCAGTTCTTATGATTAAACAAAATATTTCAGGTAATATAAATTTCATTAAAGAGAGAAAATGACCACTGTAGTGTGTGGTCATTCTAAATGGGGTTAATGAAGAGATCATTGAATGGATGGCCAAATTGGATGACTTGCCTTAAAGTAGGAGGTAAACTTTGGGTCTGCAGATTGCATAAGATATCTGAAGCAAGCAAGGAGGCTTAGGAAGGATACAATGTCAAGGCCCAGAACTAGAACCATGCCCTCTCCCACCCACTTCATCCAGCAAATCCTGTTTTCATGCAATTACATTTTACACACATTGGTATTAAGATAAAATAATCTCAAAATGATCCATTTGGTATTAGAAAAATATTGTACTTATTTATTCTGAATTTTAATTTGAATTCTAAGAAAAATAAGCTTTTGAAGTTGAAAAAGAAGTGGAAGCATAGTACATTGGGTAACAAACTAAAGCCAAAAATTGAGGGAAATGGTCAATACTTCAGAAAAATTTGAGGGGGACAGTCCTCATACAATTATATGCCCATGGAATGAGTCATTACCCAAATGCCTGAACTATCACAAGCACCACCATGAGCACTATTCAAAAATTTGCAACATATAAACCAATAACAGTCTGAGTTACAGCTAGTAGTTAGTAACCTGGACAACACCACGCTGTATCGTGCTCCCAAAGAACCAAATCAGGGCATCTAATATTCTCATAATTCAGAGAATTAGACCTTAAAGATATGCCCAAACGACAATAATACAATCTAATAATTAAAAGGACAATGAAGTCTCATGAATCTGCATGTGGTATAGTAACAAATATATTTTATTTCACCAAGCTTTCACCTAGTTATTGAATATGTGACAGTTCCATTTCTTACTGCCGGTTTATGTGAACTGATCTGAATGGTTAAACTTCATGTCAACCAATTTAAACTTTATCACAGCTTGTGGTACTATGTATAACATCCATTTACTGAAATCTGGCACTAGGAATTTCAGCAAAGAAAATGAAATTGAAATTCAGATGGAATTTTAAGAACAATACTGAATCTCATGAACTTACAATAATTATGTATTTCTGAAGACTTTTTTCTTAATGCAAGAAACATTTTTCAAAAAGACCAAATGTTAAAATAAATAGTGCAAAAGATATGCTACTTTCACATTACAATGTTAACTAGATTTACCTCCAACTTTTTATACTTAAATCGCCTTTACTGTACATATAGAAGTGCTGCACCATTTCAAATACCTAGGCACACAACACTTACTTCTAAATGTTGCACATTGATAAATTATACACAATTTTTTAAAAATGTTGCACATTAGATAAACTGTACAGAATGTAGGCACAAAAGAAGATGCTTATACCTTGATTCTGTCAGGCCCTAATCCTGGTGAAGGACACCTTTCAAGATATGTGGCTAAGTCTTGATCAACATGCTCAAACACCAAGTACAACACCATTTGTTGTTCATTTTCTAACCTTCTACCATGACAGATGTCAAGTAATCTACATAAAAAACGGAGGGCAGGAGTTAAACATGAGGTTGTTTTTAATGCTTACACTATTACAGCAGGTAAACAAATGGCAAAGTACAGAGGAAAAGAATAACTGCCTTAACAGAGGGGCTTTGGAAAAAGTTATAACAAAGCAGCTGCTGCTAGAAAAGTAGACAATGGCTGTTGTGAAACCATACTTCAATTCTATTAGCTGGTAATGCAAATACAGTAAGTATAAAGGATAAAAACATTGCAAACCTTGTGTAACAAATTTCAACTGTAAGAAATACCTGTAAAGTGCATCCCTGGAAAAAATCTTATTTACAGAATATTAAATAAAGATCACACATACTAAAGTCTATTTTCTTTATTTCACAAATGCATCTTTATAAAAAATGAAATGCACAAGAAAACATCATATTTTAGTAAATTATTTACACTACTGTATAGCAAAGCAAAGAGCAGAGAACAAATTTACCCACTAATATAATTTTTAATTTTGATCGTGGTGTATACAGATGTTATATTTTTCAACTCAAATACCATCCATTAATACCCAAAATATAATTTCACACTGCAATTTATGTACATTATTAAAAGGTATTAGTATTCTTTGAGAGATATTTGTTTGAGACATATATTTTTGCTAGTATATGTAAGAAAAATTACCACAAGATTCAAGAGATACATGAAACTTATTTCACTTATACTACAGATAAATTTCAGTTTCTCAGACCATAAATTTCAAGAAAATTAAAAAATAATAACTCATATTTACAAGCCCCTTGCACCAACGGAGTAATGTTATAGCATTGTGCTTTTGCTTAGGCACTAAATAATAATTTGTAGGCCCTAGGCCTAGTAATTAATATTGAATGCCTAAGTAAAAGCGAATGCTATTAACCTGACTTGGTACATAACTTTATGAATATGACATCGGTAAAATAAAAAGTATTAAAGAGGCCTAGGCCCTATGAATTAATAATTCGTGCCTAAGCACAAGTGCAGCGCTATTAAAAATCCCACCTTATCGTCTTTTTCTGAACACAGCACGAGTCATGTGCAATTCTGTTGTTTCGTTGAACACTGTAGTTTTAAGAAATGTACGGCGATCTTGATACCCCTCGCTCCAGTTGAACTTTTGTGGCCAGTCACCTTAAACTGGTATGAACCGGCATGAAAATTCAGACAAACAAAGGAACTTTTTCCCGTCGTTAGGCGCCTTGGAAAACTAAAACATAATTAGGAAACTTGGAAAACTGCCACACATTCAAAGTGTTCCTCGGAGGAATAGCACTTTGTGCCCGGCCCCTTAATGAAAAATGTGTGGCAGTTTTCCGGCAACTCCACCACACTAGGTAAATAATGAAAGTATGTCCCCCACAACATTCAAACACTATGTCAAATCCACTTATTAGTTAGTCCATGATGACAATCAAAACACCCATCTCGGACTTTTTTTCCGCGTTTATCAACAGTCTCGGACTTTTTACTAATTACCTGGTTTGGGGGAGGGGGTGCTCTACCCTGAACTTCCGTAATATTATATTCTGGGATGCTGAGTCTGTCAGTGTATCCAGGAAGTTCCCCTTGAAGTGTCCGCGAAGTCCATGAGCTTTGGGGGGATTACCCCCAAAATCTTAAAATGGACGTAGAGCTGTAAACATTAGTACCATGCTTTATATAATGATTCTGTACACGACCGCAATCCCCCGTTTCTAAGAGCTATTCAGGGGTAACATCGAGGATACACGGACCGACCCTAGAGGTCCAGAATATAAAATTACGTAAGTTGGGGGTAGAGCCCTCTAAACCAAGCACCTCGTATCCCTTTAACAGGCTTCACTAAATTTCTGGGGGAGGAGGGACGGGCATACATAGTTTGCCATTAAACACAACATAAAGCATAGAAATTGCGAGCAAATCCCTTACCTTGAACACTTGTCTGCGCTCTTAGAAACTTGGGGGAGGGAGAATTCACCTCACCCTCCTGAAAATTCGTGGTCGTGTACAGAATCATTACGTAAAGCATGGTTCTAATGTTTACAGCTCTACGTCAGTTTCAACATTTGGGGGAGCCCCCAAGCTCACGCACCTTGCGGGCACTTCAAAGAAGGGGAACAGCCTGGATACACTGACAGACTGCAGCGGCCCAGAATCTCATATTACGGAAGTTGTAATATGAGATTCTGGGCGGCTGGAGTCCCCCCCCCCCCAGTGTACCTAGTATCCTCGGCTTACATGGAACGTTTTCGCGAAATTTGTTTGGAGTTCCCAATTCAGTTCTCAATATAGGCCCAGAAATGGCAATCTTTATACCCCCCCCCGCCCTTTGCTGAAAGATGTGTGACAGGGTTGCCGGTAAATTGCCACACCGGAACACTGCCACACATCAGTGTTCCTGTGTGGCAGTTTACAGTGAACCGTTTGTTCTGGGGATATTTCTTCCGGGGGCATTTTTTTCCGCTTTTCAGGAGTATTTTCTCCGGGGGTATTTTTACCGTTTACCGAAATTTATATCACAGATAGGTGAAATTATATCACAGATACCTCCTGTTACAGAAGATAACTGATTACATTTGTAGAGCTATATAAGATTTTTTGCTTCAAAACTCAGTATCCTGTGAAGCCACCTCGAACAACAATAACAGCCTCCACACGGTCTTCAGTCCCTCCACCCCCCCCCCCCCCACCTGGTTCTGAGAACAAGCTATGGCCCCGTGGCCACGCCTCGACGCTCGGTACAATAACAAATTTATTTACAATTTTAAGCAACGTCCCCATCGCCTTACTTTTTCCCCTGTTTAGCAATTCGATGTGAAAATTCGTTCGCAGTCTTTTTTTTTTTTTACGTAAAAAAAAGCTTGGCTCACGAACAATGATAATACTACTAGTAGTCGGTGACAATGGCTAAAAACACAGGAGGTTGGGAAGGGGGTGGTATTTTAAAGAATGGAGAACCCCTAGTTGATAAAGCCCTAACAGGTCCCGGCTTTACAAGACTTCCGTTCAAAAGGAATGTGAGAAACCGGCACTGAATGCAGAATTCCGAGTATTGAACAACAGAGGGCCGACTCCGCCGGGAAAAGAAAGAGGAGACGAGAGAATGCAGACGCAAACAGTAACAGAGCAGAAGGATGGGGGGGGAGTAGTAGTACACCCTTTCTTAGAAGCATACAGCTAAGCAAGCCACACGAACGTGGGAAAAAAACAGCAGGGCCAAAAAATATCATCGTGGTCGGTATACTCAAATGGCAGTTTCAACTTTGATTATAGCCCATTACGCCGCCCGGAAAATCTGTCTTCTTCCTCCGCGAAGGATGCATAATTCATGCCGCACGGGGCGACCACAAAGTCCGTGGCAAAACAATGATCAACAGTTTGCCGCTACTAACTGAAGAAAACAGAGAAAAACGTCTTTTTTTTTTTTTTTTTTTTTTTTTTTTTCTCTCTCTTCTCGAAAGTTTGAAGGAAACAGGAAAACAACGTCAAGGACAACAATATATTTCGGAGCTGGCTGGTAACGTCTGAATTTGAATTTACAACAGCGACAAGAATCGGATTTCAATATCAAAATATGCACTTCTGGGACGTTACTTAAAATATGCGCCGAACTACTCACAAATGTTGGCGTTGAACTCTATACACACAAATCAATCGAAGAATAAAAAAATTATGTTAAGGAAGAATAGGAAAAGAAAAACAGAGCATGATCTTTTAAATTTATTCATTCGTTCAAACTATTCGTTCCGCTTTTTTTAGATGGGTGCTTTATTATTTCGCAAAACCGTAGATCACAATGTTGTTATACAAAAAATTTCATTTGTTTTTATTACAAAGGATTTTTTTTTTTTTTTTTAACGGGCGGCCGTTTAGAACTGAATTGTTATACTGAAAATTTCTGAATACGTTGTAAAGAGATTTTACCTGAGGCTGAGTGGTTAAATTATTATGACCAACTGTATTACCACCCCCTACTCGATGTGAGGGCGAACCATCTGCTGCGTCCTATTCGCTGCAGTGGGATTAATTATTAAGAAGGCCGTTAATTTTCGTAACTCTTTACTCTCTATTATCTTCCGCCTATGGGTGTCTACCGTGAAGTTGGGTTCCCTAATGGAGGGTCTCCAAGTTCAGGGTTGACGGGTGCATTGCGTTGTGTTTCATATGGGAGAACATGGGAAACCCATATTCCTCCATATGCCGCTTGAAATTTAATAAACTCATGTCAGATTTGGACCTTTTATTTTCCTGCGACTGGGTTTGCTAAAGGTTAAAAGTTATTTTCTTCTTAAAATCTTGGAGTTGTTACTCTACCAAAACTTTACGATTGTTCTACTTAATTATTCAGGTTAAAATAAACAAAGATTCACTTATTTTGAATTTTCAAAAGATTTGAGAAACTCGGGTAAATTTCATTATAAAATACAGAATTTTATTTTCATTTGTGTTTCCTTAAAATCTATTACACTGATCGGTGGAGATTTCTATTAATTTAAACCAAAATATATTTTAAGTTCATTATGCTTTTTGATATTCGCAATCATATTTTAAAGTTCACCTTCCGCAAAATATAAGACACATTATGTTATTCAGCACTTGCAAGAGATTAAAATTATCTTTTCTACCGAGGATGTATAGGAGACAAAATCATGATCATGCTAACGAGATATTGGGAATTATGAAATTTTTCTCACCAAATTCTTTTCTTTTCATCTATTTCGTTGTCGTCCGGTATTACTTATAGGTATAAAGTCTATGGTTGGGACCTCATCCGGTCCTGCTGAATGCACACTGCCCGCATAAGATCACTCGATGCTTCACCCAAAAATTGCGTAAAATCCTCTCAGGGAAAAACATCATACTTCCCTTCACCTGGAAATCAACTTGCTCAATTTTTAGCGTCTTCTCAGGAGAAAAGCTCCTAACTAAATTTTCTCTGCGATATTCTGCCCAGGATTCATCTAGAGTCCATCTTTCCTCTCTGCGTTCACCCAGAAATAGCAGTCATCATTCCATCCCGTGTTCTCTCCAAATCATCTCCGCCTAAAAAAAAAACTTTTCCTCTCGTCTATGTTTAAGGGGTTCGGGGTGTTCCTGTCCTACCCAAATGGTTCTCCCCTTATTGGTTGGGCCGCTTTTCCTCGCTTCGGCATTGGTTTACATCCCTGTATGGGAATCCCTCCGATTCGTTGGCAAAGGCTTGAGAACATGGAGTTTTCTTGAAGATGAATATTCCTTTATCTTGTCAACTGCTCCGCGGGATGTCCGCGCTGCCTTAGAATTTTCACGTACGCTTCCTGTATGACTCTTTCTGTTGGTGTCAACCAGTTACGCCCACTACGAGAAATATGCCCTGTTCGTTGCCCGCTAGCGTGCGTAAAACGTGACTTCGTTAATAGCGAAAGGTCCAGTAAATTGGCCCCCACCTGTGATTGCGAGCATTTCATTCTCGTAGCGTTGCTTACTAAAACCTCCGAGTTTTCTCTTTACTAACCTAGGGGTGTGTTTCGTGCGTATTCTTACTGGAATTTCCGGAGAGCTCGGGGAACACAAAATAAAATAAAAAAAACAATTCAAAAGAATGATGAAAAAAAAATAAAAGGAATTTCCTCCTCAAGAAAGAAATCTGCTCAGCCAGGTCTTAGAAAAATTATGAAATAGGTATTATAATTATCCTCTTAGAACGCCTGTCCACATTATGCTTCTCGGATTTTCTTTCCCAATTCCCGCGCTCTCTAAATTGTTTACTTGGTAACTACTCTTCCTCGTTTAACTATTTCCTCGTACTATGCGATACCGTAGGAATTATTTGGTGAATATATTGCTTTCCCACACTTACTAATTTGTAGGCCCCCTTTCCGAAATTCATACCTACGAAATCATGGTCCTCCAATGTTACACGATATTCCGGAGGACATACGGGTAACATTATCTCCCTCTCCCATAGGGTTGAAGAGCTTTGTCCCCCAAAGTTAGGTGCTGTGGATTCCTTCCTCTCTTGCAAGGCTGCTCGTTTTCGCTCATTTCAACATGCGATGAATTACAATCATTTGCGAAAACTTATGCGCATATATGATACATAATGTAATTATAAGCACATACAATAAGCATAAAACTACGAGTAAGATTATTATAACAATGTTCAATAAATATTAAATTCCTCCACCGAATCTAATTCTAAGTTTGACATTGACAGATAACATATGCACTGTATATATATATATATATATATGAATTCTTTCCGATAGTGACAGATTTCTTCAGCCGCCGTCTTCTCGGCGACACACAATATTTGCTCGGGTACGCGCCTCCGTTCGGCGATATGGTTTCGGTTTTGGGCGTTCCCATCTCTTAAGCACTCAGCTAGTTTCTCAGAGTTCCTTTGGAGATCAGCCTAACCGACGGGAGTGATGTAGGCTAACACCATCTCCACGTTCAGTTCATATGGGTGCCGTGCCATTGCGCCGAGGAATAGTTCCTGGTAACATTTATCTTGATCGTTCGTCTTTCCGTCTGTAGTTTTACCGATCGAGTGTGCACCGTGAGTTTTTCGAAGTGAACGTCCACAATCCCGGCTGCGCACGATGAGAAAGCTTCGATCTCTACCGTAGCCAAGGGCTCGCATGCAAAACAGCCTGTTACCTTGATTTCTGCCTCCGTGAACTTTGGGCAGACAGTTCTGGTTTCGATCGAGTACTTGTACTTCTGGAATTGAAGATTTACCACTATAGGGGCTGAGTGTAACAGTTCCGAAACAAGTTGGCCATTTCCGTCAACCTTCAGTTGATGCCATGCTGATGCCATTGGTAAGGCGCTCTTTTTTTGTTCTATCATACTCAGTAAATACGACTGTTGTCGGTGGCATTTCATAGAGTCCTCATAATAGCTACAAGAAAACATGCTTTCGTCGAAGATAAAGTTTTTCGACATCGATTCGTTGCTCTGCGTATCGCCGATATGTCCTTTCATCGGTCGTGAAGGTAAGCTTGCCCTTTCAATATAACTCTCTTGAGGGTTTCCCACTCGAGAGATCAGATGGGTGTTCACGATTTGTGTAGGCTGGTCCAGTGATCCGACTACTTGCACTGTGATGCCCGTAGAGGTCGTGGCTTGGTTCTTAACCGTCAGAGTCTCTACGGTGTCGTTGTTGTGCTGTTGAATTAGTAGCTGATAACTACACTGCATCGATACTATTCTGCGTACGTCGTATGCTCGCAGGAAATCTGCTTCCAGCCATATTCGAAAGAAATGGCAATGTTGCGAGTCAATGATCCAGCATGACGTGGACCCACTGTCGGACGGCTGACAGCCTGTGATGCCGGGCCAGTCTAGCGATTGTTTTGTCAGTGCGTCAAATTGTTTTGATCGCACACATCCTTTCCCCAATTGCAAGTCTCGTGATTTGCACAAACCAATTGGCTGAGATAACGCATTGTAGTCACGTGCGTAAAATAGTCTCTCGTCGTGTGCCAGATACAGTTTGCCTGCTGGTAGGTTACTTTCAAGGAAAAAAGTGTATGGTCATTTTCCTGGTCCGTAAACCATATGCATTGTTCATGCCCCAAATTCATTAGGGTTACCTGCGCATTAGTAGTTAGACGGCAGTTGTGCTCTACCTCTGAGTCCGTGCACTCCTTCACCTTTGATGCAACAATCGAATGTGCGTTACATTCCGCGGAAGTTCCGTTTACCAACGAAATAAGCTCAAAAGTACCAGTCCGTGTAAAGGCGGTTGCGCCGCTGGACGGGCAACTTGCCTCTCCAAATATTCGTGCATCTGATTTACTCCGTTACGTAAAACATTTCCTGTTAGGGCTCCTGTCTTTACTGCCACAAACGTTGTTCCTCTGAGGAATCTATATGACTTCCAAAGAATTATTCCGACTCCACACAACAGCTTCCAGATGCTAATTACTACTTTCCTGGCATATAGAAAGGTTACCGCTGAAATTAAAACTAGCACAATATACACTACATAAGTGACTGCGTGGGGTAAACACTTTAGCTGTCGTAGCATCTCACGACACAGTATGCACTGTAGGGGTCTACACGTTGTTCTAATTACGATTTGCAAAGCACCCCTTAGGGTTTTTCCATCCGTGGTAACGAAAATCAAAGTTAGTTCCGCAGAAAGCTCTAGTAGTTCCGGTGGCAATGATGTCTGATACGGAGCGTTCCTTAAAGTGATAACCCGCTCCATACCTCTAACTCGAATCACCAGGGTTCCTGGAAGTAAGCTGGTGATGATTGGGTCGTTGTATGATACTTTGATATTTTCCCTTTGAAATACTGCCTCTTCGTCAGACAGCAAATGTCTCTGGTGACGGCGCCGAGGCAAAATATTAGTGCGCGGTTTTCCAACGCACTCTGTGAAAGAGATCAGCGCTGGGTTCGAAATCCGTAGTCCTTCCGCTTCATGTATCAGTGTAGATACTGCTGGCGTTAGGCGGCAGTTGCACGTAGTGACGGATTTATTCACACAGCTCGCCAGTACACAATATTCGCTCGTTCCACTGCACGGTGCATCGGCTGTGCAGGCACAGTGTAAACCGTCTCTTGTGCACTCCATTAGTGAAAGGGCTCCTTGTGGGTTCGGTTCCTGCTGAACGAAGAAATTTCTCGGTTCGATAAGCTCATGGTTGTGCGTAATAAATGTCCTCCAGGCTTTCACGCACTCGTCACATGAATGTGCATGACAAGCACTCCGCGGCATTCCTAGTTTCAAAAGTTCGGCACGAGATGCTACAGTGCACTGATACTTATCTCCCTTGAAATGGCAGAGTTCGTGATTAGCAGCTACTCCGCTAACTGTCCAGATTACCACGGCGAACGCAATCACGTTCATCTTGTCCATTTTATTGACGAATGTCACTCTCTTCAAATATCTTAAAAGTGGTAATGGTTCTGTCAACACCTGTCGGCCATAATTATCTCAAAACAAGCATACACATGAAATCACTCCTTATCACCTCGGTATTTCTCTTGCACATGCATTATATACACTTTACATTAAGAACTAGTTATTTTCCTTCGAAAAGCTCGTTTCACTCTGACCTACGAGAAGTGAGGGGTTTTTATGTGCATATTTATTTATATATATATATATTTTTTCGAAATTCCGAAGCGCATTCCATCCCAGGCTTCCCTTTTCTCTAATTGTATTTTTTTTTTCTTCCTACTTGTGAGTTTTCTCCAACAAAACAACAAAAATAAAAATCTCATCACTCGTGTTTCTTAAGCTTACTAAATTATAATTAAATAACGGTTGTTTCCTTCCCATTTATCTATTCTGCAGCTATTATT
Source organism: Macrothele yani (assembly GCA_039090855.1). Lineage (NCBI taxonomy): Eukaryota > Metazoa > Arthropoda > Arachnida > Araneae > Macrothelidae > Macrothele > Macrothele yani. Next base: position 8,928,787 of record CM076994.1, on the reverse strand, counting down.
TCCATTCGCTGGTGCGTCTACTACTTCTAAAAAAGAAAAATTATTAATTTCCCTTTTCGTGTTTGTCGTATTGTCTACCAGATAGTACCCGCGTATAGTCGCTTATTTCCCTTTTACGTTGTTTAACTTAATCGTTAGTTCTTTGCTGAACTATTTCTTGCCATTTTATCTTTAGTGCTTTACTCTTTTTTTTTTTTTTCTTCTCTCTCTCTTTTTTTTTCTCGCGTATTACCATTGTATTCTCATTCCTGGCTATTTCTGATTTCACGACCAGATGCTTTTCTCGTGTATTCGCAGGTGTGCGGCGACCATTTAAGTAACGCCGATGATTTCGGAAAATAGGGGATTTCCTCGAAAATGCTTGCGAGGGTCCCCTTTGGGCGATGTCACCCCTGCAAATTCGTCGCTCCAAAAATTTTGGGTCGTTCCTGTGTTGACCGTCTCTCACGGCTCGAAATCTGAAACACCTGCGCTGATGCCTGTGGGTGTAAGTGAGCGCACAATAGCGTAGCCTCTTGCATGTTTTGCTTACATCGGAGGCTTCTTGTTTAGCCTATGTAGAAGCATCCACTTAGTATTCTGTTACCTGGGGCTAAAACTACCCCTCTAATTTCTGCAGGTCAGTGCTCAGTTCGCTGACGGATTTCATTGAAACAACACGCTTCTTTTGGTCTGGTGAACTTGTCATTCAAATTTCCTCTTCTGCTTTATCTCTTTTTTTTTTTTTTTTTTTTTTTTGGTATCGTTGCACCATGTCTGCACGTATTAATCCTCATCTCACCTCGTCGCATTTTTCGCATGCTCGACGCCAGTTGTGGTTTGGGAGAATCTGCAACTGCTCCTCGTGTGCTGCGGTGGTAGAGGATGGGGAGCTGGGCCTGGTGAATTTGTCATTCACATTTCCTCTTCTGCTTTACTCAACCTCTAACCTCACGATGTACCTAGTGCATTTCTACCTCGATTTCATTTCTATACTTTTCCTTCCGTTATACTTGCCTTCCTTATCAATTAAAACTGAATTTTCCTACTATCCACAAAACAAAACAAAAAAAAATATAGTACCTTTGGATATTTCACTTCAAGGTAAGTGCTTTTTACTGTCATTTCGATAGGTTATGGTTAGGCTATGTTAGGTGACGTTTAGGCTACGCGTCGATCATGTTTGTTGCTACTTTCTTATACCATGTTTTGTTTCAGGTTCGCGTATTTTAATTGCTTTGAATACCTGCCATGGATGCTAATTTTGAACCACTGCATTATCCGATACGCTGTTAATCTCATTGCATTCCGTCGGTGTTTCCGCACGGCCATTTCTCCGCAGAAGGTGCTTACGTTTTTTTCTCTAGTGATATATTACTCCGGCCTATGCTTCAGAAAGTTTTGAGAGAAAAAATTAATTTTTTTTTTCTTCGTCGTGCTGTGCTCCCGTTTATAGTTTCCATCCTTTGAAATGCTCGGCCGTTGCTGTACAAAATATCTTACCGAGCGTTCCCGTTCTTTTAACGATAAATTTTCCTTCTTTGCATTCTTGCTTCAAGATGGCGGCCCAAGATGGCGCCTTCCCATTCTTCCTTTTGCTCCTTGCCAGCCAGTTTGTGTACGGGGTTTCTCAAACTGGAAACACGGTCCGTCCGTTCCTCTACTCTTGCAAGCCCCGTGCATGAGCGACGTCATTCTGCCTACGATTACCTTCGCTTATCCTCCTACTGCCTATCATTAATAAAATTTGAGCGGAAAATTATTATTTTTCTCTTTTTTTTTCTTCTCTTCCAACAAAAATTTTTTTTTTTTTTTTTTTTGTAAAAGGAATGATTGCTACCGTTCAGTCTTTCCTCTGAAATAAAAACATTGCTTCCTCCACAGGTTTTTTTTTTTGCTGGGTGCTTAATTCCTGACCCATTCTTTCTCTTTTTACTTACGTAATGTATTTTTCCTTACTTAATATTAATTTTCCCCTTATCGTAGCCAAAAAAAAAAATATTTTTTGTAGTTTTCCGTGGTTTGTGAACTCAAAACTGGAAAGATTGCGATGCACGTACTAGGCTGTGGTCCTGCTATGAATATTATTAATTACTTCCTGCATATTCTTCCATGTTTATACACCACTTTCTAGCTAGACTCTTTTACGAATTATTTTCGATTACTGATCAGATCGCAAAAATTGTTTTTTTTTTTTTTTTTCTTTTTTTTTCACCTATCAAATTTATTTTCTGCTAAACGTTTACCGTGAAAATTCAGGGATCTTCCCTCTTATTGCGCATCGCTGTTTCCTTTTTTTTTCTTTTTTTTTTTCACAACACACACAATTTTTTTTTCTTCGCCCAGCGTTCTTCCTACTTCCTCGGCTTAAACCAATGATTCCTGAGGTTTCGCCACGATTTTCCTCCACTGTGGATAAAGATTATTGACGGGTGCTCCTTCTGGTGTTCCTGCGCTTAGGTTTTCTTGAATGCGCTGCGACAAATAGCGGTCGGCTAAATCGAACCAAGAGGTTCCCTCTGGATTACTGGGTTGACTGAGACTTTTCAACATTCTATTTACAAAGCTAGTATCTTCCGGCTGCTCAAGTCTTTCGGTCGAGTCGCTGACCACAATTTCCTTTGGGTATGTGCGATTCGGGCCTATTTCCAAAGTGTTGGGCCCTTGTGAATTTGCTGTGGGGTATATTGCTGCTGTTTGCTGAATTCTGTCCTGCGAACGTAGTAGATATGGATCTCTAATAACCCTTTGGCGCGTTGCTTCTTGTGTTTGTCGGCTGCTGCTTTCCTGATAGGAATCCTGTGACGGTATGGTCTCCTCCGTTGGTTCCGCTATTGCCTGTGTGCGTCTCGGCTCTTCAACATGCTGCGAGGGCAGCGGTACTTCCCTGCTTGTCTCCCTTCGCGCTGAACTCGACGTAGCGGGCGGCGAATTTATCGGTACTCCGATGTTGGGCGGTTGACTTACGGGCGGCATTGCTCTACTGCTTGTCGGTTGCGGCATGACTACTCTGGGAAAATCGACCCAATCCAGATAGTCGTAGTCCTGTGTGCTCTCCGATCCGTCGTCAGAGAAATCCTGCGATTGTCTGGGTACTTGTACCTCTATATTGTCCTGTACCGGTGACTCTGCTATAAGCTGGGGTAGGCGTTCAGTCCGCTTGAAGACTCGATTTTTATGCACGGTCTGATATTTGTTCGGATTTTCGACTGACCTCAACTGAACATTTACTGGGGTGGGGAACGAAACTATCTCCCAATCTCCGCAGTTAGTTCGAGCTAGCTTACGCGATAAATGTGGCTGTGAAAAAGGGGTGTGCAAAAATACTCTGTCACCTAAATGTAGATTCTTTTCAGCAGCGTGCCTGTCTGCATACTTCTCTTGTTTCGCCGCAGCTTCTTGCAAATTTCCGTATACAATTGGTTGAATTTTCGCTAATCTGGTCTTCTTATTGAAGTGAATGGGGCGATTTGTGAGGTTAGCTATCAATACGGGTATGATGCCTGATTTGTCCAGCGTGTTTACTGAACGACCCAAGCGTACTTTTCCCTGGGCGTATCTTTCTAACGGCTGTACTAGCACTTGGTTAACCTGACATCCCGAAAATTTCCCACATCGGATCCGAATAACCCTTTCCGAATACGGTGGGATGAGTTCCTTATGGACGGTCCTTCCTATCTTGGTTACGTCGGAGTTAATGGGATTGGTCCTTTCCGCTGAAGGCACGGACAAGACCTGGGTTCGAATTTTCGACTGACGTGCTTTTCCTTTAAAATTTCTTTTCCGGTTATTCCTTCCTCTACCGTACTCTGCCGTAGCTAAATTTGCTCTGCTTTCCCGTTTCAAAATTCCTTTTCCTGCGTCGAATATGTATCCGTGCTCCTTCAATAGATCCCAGCCTAAGATTAGAGAATAATCTTGATGCAACTTCCGCTGAGTAACGTGATAGGGATGTAAAATGGTTTCTCCTCCGATTTCTACCGGTATCTCATAGCACTGAGATGTAGGTAAAGTGCTTCCAGTAATGCCTTTCACTAAAACTGCTGATCCTAAGTCACGTATACGAATCTTTCCCTTTATCTCCTCTAATAGTGAAGCACAAAAGATTGAGATACATGCTCCGCTGTCGATGAGTGCAAACGCGTGAGTATCTCCTATCCTAACTTTCACTAACGGGAGTGCTCCATCACCTCGGACGTAACAATTTGTTAAAGTAACTCCACGGACCTTATTATAATTCCGGCCAAGGGCGGTCCCCTTATCTTGACCCGAAATTAGTTTAAAGGACGCGAATTTTGCCTGGAATACCTATTGCAATCTCTTCCTGGTGCATCCTCTTCAAAACGAACGCGGTTTTCTCTTCTGTTCCCCAAATTCCTTGGATTCTGTGGGACGTGAGCGTCCTGTCGGTAAGTGGCGCTGTAGTTCCTGTAGGAGCGATACTGATTACCGCGGCGGTCGCCAGGGAGAAGTTATTCTGCTGTCGCGGGTACGAAGGGTTGGGTGCCCTGTCCCATGAACCTCTTTGAGCTTGCTGCGATGGTTGCGTATAAACTGCTCCTTCCCGATTATTTAGATAACAAAATCGCTTGATATGGCCAAAATCGCCGCAGTTATAGCAGATGGCCGAAGTAATGCCTACGTCGGGTAAATTTCCCCTAGATTGATAATTAGTGCTTTGGAAATTTCTCATGCGATTTGCGTGCGTCCGATGCGAATTCTCTGCTTGCCTTAGCCTTTCCCTCAAATGACCTGCCTCACTTTTCAGAGCGTTCACCTGCATCTCATGAGTTGCTAGCTGCTTCGCCATCATAGAACACAAATCGGCTATCTGGTCCGTTGAATTGGTCTGTTGCCCTAGTGAAGTCCCTGGGATCGAACTCGATTCCTGCTGGGCATCGTAAGCGTTAACGTCCCGGTCTAATAAGAGATTGTGAGACTCTTCGGCCAGCGCTCTCTGAACTGCTGCCTGAAAATTTTCCGGGGTGAAGGATAAAACCGTGCGCCTCAATTTGGGGTTTAATCCATTCAAAAACTGCGACATTTTAGTGCTGTCTACCAGTCCTCGCACTTGCTCATTTTCTAAATCCATCGTCTCCATGTAGGAATAAGCTAAGCCGTTAAGACGAGCTACATACTCGGCCACCCGTTCTCCTGGTTTTTGTCGGCAAGTCGTAAATTTCTGCATTCTCACGGTAACCGGTTGCAATGCGTCGAATCTTTGTACTATCGCCTGCTTAAATCGTTCGTACTCGGTCTCCCTCCTAATATCGACGGCCTCCGAAAGAAAGTGACTGGCAGCTCCTTTGAATTTTGCTTTAGCTGACAAAATTTTAACGGCGTCGTTCCATCCTGACAGTTCGGCGGTGCTCTCCAACGTTTCGAAAAATTGACGTGCGGTCAGATTTTCATCCGATCCGCTGAATGTGGGGATATACGCCAACATTCCCGCCATTATTGGTACGTTCTGCGGGGCTACTACACAATTTTCTGACACGGCTTCCCCTTCTAGAGTGCCCTGAAGGTCGTTCTCCTGGTTCTGTTGATCAACTATGCAATTTTCCGAAACAAAATTCTGTTCACCGTTGCTCTGTTCTCCGTTCTGTTGGTTAGCCATATATTTATTCTTTAACCTTACTAACTTAAATTCCCACGGCTTCTACTATATGCTTCGTAATCTCGTAAAGTCACATAAAATTAGAAAAATTCCGGTGAAGCTACCACGTAAAAATAAAAAATTCACTCTAACGTAACTCGCTGCTTCGTCTGCTAACCCACTTGACTTATGATCAGAAAACAATTGTCTACGAATAAGATGATTAACGTTCCTAGCTTACTCCTAAATTGCATTCGGCTTTCAACTTAACTCTACCTAACTCGCGACACACTAAACAAAATTCCCTCAAAATATGCACATATACAACCAGCACTTCACACTAAGATATGTAATAAATTTGAACGTCTTAAATATATATATAAATACACTAGAAACATTTGAGATCAAATTATGCACTTGTAACAAAATTAATACGATAACCACTTTTTCAAGAAATTAGAACCACACCTCAAATACTTATGCTGACTTCCTAAATTCATTAAATTTTAGTATACTAGCAATACCCTCTGTCTACTTCCCTTGCTGGATGCATATAAATCACACATTTAAAGCACAATAAATCACACTTCAATAAACACTATTTTCATTTCAAAAATTTTTTCCAGCATTATTCAATTATTACTCCTACCAATTATTTTTGCACTAGTCCTTTTTGTTACTCTTTTCCAAATATTAATCCACTCAACTACTCTCTGTCTACACTCCCAAGTACCTCTACACATTTAAATGCACAATAAAACACACACTTAGATATTACATTCCCTTTTAGTCTTCCAAAACAAATCAAGATTACTGCTTAACCTTCTATTAGCTCATATATCTTACAGAAAAAAAAAATTAATTCCTCTTATCAATAATTAACCTGCCTATTCCTTCTTAAATGATCAGTTTCTTATCAATGCATCAACACACATAATAAAATCACACTTCAATAATAATGCACTTTTGATTTTAAAATATATATATATCACTACAACTTCTCATCACTACTCTTCTATCAGTGCCTCACCGTTAAATTATACAATCCCCAAGTTATCAATGAACCTATTATTCTTCTTAGTTACCGATTTAAAATCACAACACTCAAATGCACAAATAAACAACACATCAAAAAAAAATTTCACTTTGATTTGCAAGGAATTTTCCCTTGATTTTCAACGATAAATCAAAATTATTCATGAATTACACTTGTATAAATTTATTTTCTCCAGTACTATTAATTTTCATGAATTTTCTGTAAAATTTCATCTATTCATTTGCTAAATTAGCAGTATCCTCTTATTTGTTTTTCTGCCTATTTCCTTAGAAATTTAAATTTATTTCAGCATACTCTGATTTCCTGCAACTTATTCTTACTTGTATTTCACCTTCACTCATTTTTTTTTGAAGTTAAAATCTTGCTACAATTTCCTTAATTTTTCTATAAAACCTGCATCTTGTTACTCAGAATTGAAGGGGAGATAATAGAAACACATCGCATTATTCTGCTAATTCTGTATACTTGATTAATTATCCTGACCACCGAAAACAAATATTCTTTTTTTTTTTTTTAAACCACAGGATCAAAGAAATCCTGGTCCTAAGCACAAATTTTATATTAATTAACCAAAGAACTGAAAAATCCTGGTCACACGGCACCAGTTTTATATTACCACCCCTACTCGATGTGAGGGCGAACCATCTGCTGCGTCCTATTCGCTGCAGTGGGATTAATTATTAAGAAGGCCGTTAATTTTCGTAACTCTTTACTCTCTATTATCTTCCGCCTATGGGTGTCTACCGTGAAGTTGGGTTCCCTAATGGAGGGTCTCCAAGTTCAGGGTTGACGGGTGCATTGCGTTGTGTTTCATATGGGAGAACATGGGAAACCCATATTCCTCCATATGCCGCTTGAAATTTAATAAACTCATGTCAGATTTGGACCTTTTATTTTCCTGCGACTGGGTTTGCTAAAGGTTAAAAGTTATTTTCTTCTTAAAATCTTGGAGTTGTTACTCTACCAAAACTTTACGATTGTTCTACTTAATTATTCAGGTTAAAATAAACAAAGATTCACTTATTTTGAATTTTCAAAGATTTGAGAAACTCGGGTAAATTTCATTATAAAATACAGAATTTATTTTCATTTGTGTTTCCTTAAAATCTATTACACTGATCGGTGGAGATTTCTATTAATTTAAACCAAAATATATTTTAAGTTCATTATGCTTTTTGATATTCGCAATCATATTTTAAAGTTCACCTTCCGCAAAATATAAGACACATTATGTTATTCAGCACTTGCAAGAGATTAAAATTATCTTTTCTACCGAGGATGTATAGGAGACAAAATCATGATCATGCTAACGAGATATTGGGAATTATGAAATTTTTCTCACCAAATTCTTTTCTTTTCATCTATTTCGTTGTCGTCCGGTATTACTTATAGGTATAAAGTCTATGGTTGGGACCTCATCCGGTCCTGCTGAATGCACACTGCCCGCATAAGATCACTCGATGCTTCACCCAAAAATTGCGTAAAATCCTCTCAGGGAAAAACATCATACTTCCCTTCACCTGGAAATCAACTTGCTCAATTTTTAGCGTCTTCTCAGGAGAAAAGCTCCTAACTAAATTTTCTCTGCGATATTCTGCCCAGGATTCATCTAGAGTCCATCTTTCCTCTCTGCGTTCACCCAGAAATAGCAGTCATCATTCCATCCCGTGTTCTCTCCAAATCATCTCCGCCTAAAAAAAAAAAACTTTTCCTCTCGTCTATGTTTAAGGGGTTCGGGGTGTTCCTGTCCTACCCAAATGGTTCTCCCCTTATTGGTTGGGCCGCTTTTCCTCGCTTCGGCATTGGTTTACATCCCTGTATGGGAATCCCTCCGATTCGTTGGCAAAGGCTTGAGAACATGGAGTTTTCTTGAAGATGAATATTCCTTTATCTTGTCAACTGCTCCGCGGGATGTCCGCGCTGCCTTAGAATTTTCACGTACGCTTCCTGTATGACTCTTTCTGTTGGTGTCAACCAGTTACGCCCACTACGAGAAATATGCCCTGTTCGTTGCCCGCTAGCGTGCGTAAAACGTGACTTCGTTAATAGCGAAAGGTCCAGTAAATTGGCCCCCACCTGTGATTGCGAGCATTTCATTCTCGTAGCGTTGCTTGCTAAAACCTCCGAGTTTTCTCTTTACTAACCTAGGGGTGTGTTTCGTGCGTATTCTTACTGGAATTTCCGGAGAGCTCGGGGAACACAAAATAAAATAAAAAAAACAATTCAAAAGAATGATGAAAAAAAAATAAGGAATTTCCTCCTCAAGAAAGAAATCTGCTCAGCCAGGTCTTAGAAAAATTATGAAATAGGTATTATAATTATCCTCTTAGAACGCCTGTCCACATTATGCTTCTCGGATTTTCTTTCCCAATTCCCGCGCTCTCTAAATTGTTTACTTGGTAACTACTCTTCCTCGTTTAACTATTTCCTCGTACTATGCGATACCGTAGGAATTATTTGGTGAATATATTGCTTTCCCACACTTACTAATTTGTAGGCCCCCTTTCCGAAATTCATACCTACGAAATCATGGTCCTCCAATGTTACACGATATTCCGGAGGACATACGGGTAACAACTGGTTAGCAGTGGTGGGTCGTGCCTCTGAAAATGTGCGTGCTACGAATTACCCGCCACCCCTTCCCCTTTCCAGCAAAGACCTTTTTCGCCATCCGCCGAAAAAAAAAAAAAAGATTAATAAACGAAAATTAAAGGCAATTCCAGATGTTTTCCATAATTATATACAAATTTATATTAATTGTTAACCATTTTCTTTACTTTTTTAGCGTCCGTAATTACATCAACCGTCGTTTTAGTGTTGCAGTTAAATTTATAACTATATATTCGATAAAACATTATGCCTAATATTTTGCGGAATATACGGATTTCTTAATCTACGACGACCTCAATAACCGAGAAAACATTCAACTGAGGATCATCTAAAAAAATTATTTATTTGCTCAAGTTTTTTGAAATATACGTTTTTATTCATTTCCGTATTTTTTAATGGGAAACACTTTTGCGCTCTTTATTTAGTACAATAAATAATCAACCTTGTAATGTTATTATTTGCGATTTTCAGTGCTCTTTTGAAGAACTTAAATATGAACTAATTATACATAAATTAACTAAATTACTCTACGCAGTGGCGCAGCCAGAGGGGGGTTGGAGTTTGGACCTCTCCCTTGAGGGAAGACTGAGCACGAATTTAAAGCGATATATACGTGTATACGAGGCTTTCACCAATAAACCAAACCCATGGACCCCCCCCCCCAAGAAATTTCTGGCTACGCCGCTGACTGTATATAATAATACGAAGAGTTTATGAAATGCAAAAAAGTATAAGTAATTACACATGGATTAAGCATCATTTTTAGGCCATCCCAAAAATCACGAATCCTAAAAAAATTTAATTAGAATTTATTTTTACTTATGAATGATCCTAAGGATTTTATTTTAATTTTCCCCTCTAAAGTTCTAGAAGGAAATGGTCGTTTCAACAAAGAGGGGTTCGGACATTTGGGCACATTCCCTTTTAAAGCAATGAAATTGCGCTGCGTTAAAAATTATAGTGTTCCTATATTTCTCCCTACTTGAGCAAGTGGTGTGCACAAAAAATATTTCACTTATATCTCATAATCATTAAGAAATTGAGACATATTTACGAATTTCTGTCTGAAAGACTGGGCGGACATTTGGGCACCCGGACATTTGGGCACAAATGTTTAAGGGGCCGTATAACAATTGCCGTTTCTTGGCCCAATAGTAAGAGTTTGACCGAGAAAATGTTCGCCGTAAGTTACTTAGGCACTAAATATTTACGGGCACGTGCCTACTCAGCAAACCTGTCGGGGAGGGGGGTAATACTAAGAGTGTAAAATATGAAAATTTTCTCGTCCGATCGGGAGACTTTCAGCATTTACAAGCTACAACTCGACAGATTATTTGAAGGCACGTGCCTACTGAGCAAACCTGTCGGGAGGAGGGGGAGGGGTATATGATAATTGTGAAATATAAAGAATTTCTTGTCCGATCGGGAGATTTTCAGCATTTACAAACTGCAACTGGAGACATTATCTCAAGGCAAGAACCTACTGAGCAAACCTGTCGGGGAGGGTACTGCCAAAAATGCAAAATATGAAGAATTTCGATTTTCATCATTTACAAACTACAACTCGAGACATTAACTCAGGTCATGTGCTTACTCAGTAAACCCAAAACCCAATGGGGGGGGGGGTCAATACCAAAAATGTAAAATATGAAAAAATTTTCTCGTTCAATCGGGAGATTTTCAGCACTACAACTCGACACATTATTTGAAGGCATGTGCTTATTCAGCAAACCTGTCGGGGGGGGGGGGGAGGAGATTGCCAAAAGTGTAAAATATGAAGAATTTCTCTTCCTACCCGGAGATTTTCATCATTCACATGCCTTCAGATAATGTGTCGAGTTGTAGCTGCTAAATGCTGAAAATCTCCCGATCGGACGAGAAATTCATCATATTTTACACTTTTGGTATCCCTCCCCACACACACACACACAGGTTTGCTGAGTAGGCACATACCCTCAAATAATGTGCCCAGTTGTAAATGCCAAAAATCTGCCGAGCGGATGAGAAATTCTTCATATTTTACACTTTTGAAATCCCCCCCCCCCGAACGGTTTGCTGCGTAGGCACATGCGCTCAGAACAGAAAATTTGTCGAGCTGCAGCTTGTAAATACTGAAACTCTCCCGATCGGACGAGAAAGTCTTCATATTATACACTTTTGGTATCCCCCCCCCCCTCACATACACAGGATTGCTGAGTAGGCACATGCCTTCAAATAATGTGTCGAGTTGTAGCTTGTAAATGCCAAAAATCTCCCGATCGGACAAGGAATTTTTCATATTTTCGCCAACAGGTTTCCAGAGAGTGCACATGCGCTGAGAAAATTTGTCGAGTTGCAGCTTGTAAATGCTGAAGATCTCCCGATCGGAAGAGAAATGAGAAATTCTTGATATTTTACGCTTTTGGTATCCCCCCCTCCCCACTAGTTTCCGGAGGCAGCAGACGCCCTCAGGCAATTCGATGACTTGTAGCTTGTAATGGCTGAAAATCTCCCGATCGGACCAGAAATTCTTTATATTTCATATTTTAGGTTTTAAGCCCCCCCCCCCCCCCGACAAGTTTCCTGGTGTTTTTTGTTTTTTTTTATTGGAGGTTTAACGACCACCGTGAGCAACTCAATGGGCTATAAGCAGTCGCCCGTCCCTAATTATTTAGAGTCACTGGTTCCAGGGAAGGGAGAGAGCCAGTGCCGTAAGACAAACACAACAACATCCATGCCTGACCGGGATTCGAACCCGGACCCCTTACGGACGAATGATCAGAGGCCAGCACCTTAGACCACTGCGTCACCGGGGCGGCTCCTGGGTTTGCTGATACTCGCAGAGAATTTGTTTAGTTACAGTTTATAGAAAAATATCGTAAATAAGAAAATACGAAATTACGGACATTTTATGTGTGTGTGGGGGGGGGCTTACCTCCTTCAAGGCTGTCAAACATTTAAAAAAAGGTTTCGTCTATTTTAGTGTTTTAAATTTATCAAAAATTTGGCTATATTAACGGGGGGCTCTCCCCCATGGACACCCTTGGTGCTATGTAATCATGAATATGATGTAATCCATATTCATGATTATGAGCTATGTAATCCCGATCCAGGAAGACAAAATTGTCAAGTTTTCGGATATTATGCTTGTCATATTTACACCCCAAAAAAAACGTATTGTCATCTTCAAAATTTGTGCATTGTAATATTTTTTAAATTCAATTATAAATGTCGTTTGTCTTACTGGAAACGTTTTCTCCATTCAATTCCCCTCACAGCGAAAAAAAAAACGGCAATTTTTGTACGGCCCCTCAAGATTTGTGCCCAAATGTCCTAAACTCAACAAAGAATCTACTGAATTAATTGCAGTCCCCATTCAAAAAATTAAAAGATTACGAAAGTTTCATGACAAGGAAGAAAAACTAGAAGCGCATAAAAAGAATTTAACTGATTGATCGCGCAAATTTCTTGAGAGCACGTAACAATCAGATAAGCTTTATTTCTGTTTTGGTCAACTACCGCATTCCAAGGCGAGAGGGGAATCTCACTGTAGTTTGCTGCTGGTTCCATGCTCAGAGAAGTTCAACACGCTGCAAGTCCCTTGTGGGCTGCTTGAGAAGGGGTCCGGACTAAATCCCACCGGACAGTTGCCCACTACGGAAGATTTGATTGGAGGTTTAACGACCACCGTGAGCAACTCAATGGGCGATAAGCAGTCGCCCGTCCCTAATTTAGGGCCACTGGTTCCAGGGAAGGGAAAGAGCCAGTGCCGTAAGACAAACACAACATCCATGCCTCACCGAGATTCGAACCCGGACCCCTAACGGACGAATGATCAGAGGCCATCGCTTAGGCCACTGCGCCACCGGGGCGGCACGGAAGATTTGCAGATAATACGTAACGACAACGTCGAAGGACGTTTCCGATCTAGTGTAGAAAAACGGTATGAGGGAAGAATGCCCACGAAAAAAGTGAGGCCTTTCTTAATTTCATGAAAAAGTACCTTAATTTCAATTAAGCAATAGAGAAAGATAATTGGAATACTTCATCCGCTAACCATATTATCTAGCATAAGGCCATCGTAGTTTGTTTTCAAAATGGCGGAAGACGTTCATTGTTCAAATGAACATGTGTGTGTGGTGTGTGCTTGGCTTTTTCAGGAAGAGTAACTACGCTTAAGGCAAAGTATCTCCAGCATTCTTTTCACGCGGGATTAGGGGTGGCGCATAACAAGGAAAGCAACTTTAACGAAGTCCCTGGACTGTTTGAGGCTCAAACACACGGTAAAATGAAATGAACTCACAAACGGGGCATCGCATAGGCTAAGTACTGGTGTCAGGGTGCACCAGAGGGGTGTGGAAGAACTGGCCACAGAAATTTTAAGAGGCCGTGTAAAATTTTCGTTTTTGACCGCTTCGTGGCCACGTTGTCAGAGGTTGGTTATCTGAGTCACGTAAAGTATCTGTAATTTCGTATTTCTTTAATTGCGATATTTAATGTAATTCTTTATAAAAAAAATTATAATCTGCAACTCAACAAAAGAATTTCAGGGTTTATAAATAACAGCTCAACAAATTATCTGCAGGCATGTGCGAACTTAGCAAAACCTGTCGGGGGGGGGGATTAATACCAAAAATATAAAATATAAATAAAGAATTTCTGGTCCGATCAGGAGATTTTCACCGTTTATAAACTACTCTACAAATCCTCTGTATTTTATATTTTCGGTATTAAGCCTCCCTCTCCTACCCCCTCCCACGGCAGGTTTCCTGCGTTTGCACGTGCCCTCAGAATTTGTTGAGGTGCAGCTCGAAAACACTGAAAATTGGGCTACAAATTCCTCGTATTTTATATTTCTAGCATTAAATCCCCCCCCCTCTCCTTCGACGAAAGATTTCCTGCGGTAGCAGATGCCTGCGAAGATTTTTGTTAACCTGTAGTTTATAAACCCTAAATTTTTTTTTTTTTTGTTGAGCTGTAGATTATAAACATTTTTTTTTTTTTAAATTACGTTAAATATCACAATTAAGAAAATGCGAAATTACGGAAACTTTATGTGACTCAGATAACCAACCACTCCGGACGTGGCCACGAAGCGTTCAAAAACGCAATTTCTAAACTGCTCCTTAAACTTTTTGTGGCCAGTTCCCCCGAACCACTTCACCGGGTGGCGACTTCTCCTACACCCATTTTCGTTATGTAGGTGAAGTGGCCAAGAAACCGCAATATTTATACGACCCCTAACGCTTTTGTGGCCAGTTGTCCGAACTCCGTTTATAATAGACATAATAGCTTATCAGTCGACAGTTGACATATTTTTTCCGTGGGCATTTTTTCCTATTTTCGAAAAGTGGGCATTTTTTGTGGGCGTTTTTTCCGTGGGCATTTTCTCCGTGGACATTCTTTCATACATTCAGGAAAACTGATCACAAAAATATTTAAATATTTATGGACCGTGTAAAAATTGCACTTTGTTTCAGATATGTTGAAATTTAAGGGGATTTAACCCCCCCCCCCCCAACCTAAGATATATCACCCTTTTTTTATGGGTTCAAAAAGCTCAAACTTAAATCATTAGACAACGCTATAACAGACGAACAACACACTTGAAAATTTGGAAAAGTTTAAATTTAGGGGTGTTAACCCCTCAAATGGAAACTAACATATATATACTTTTTTTCACGGGCTCTAAAAAAGCTCAAACTTAAATCATACGACAACGCTATCAAATCTAAGTTGTAACTTGAAATCTGAGACAAAGCGAAACATCTACGTTGCAACTTGAAATCTAAAAAGGCCCGTGGCCTAGGTGCTTTGTAAAGAGCCGCGAAATAATCTGTTGAGTGCCTTTTAGGTTTTATAAACTGTTTACAAATACCAAATATCTAAGTTGTAACTTAAAATCTAAAAAGGCTCGCGGCCTGGGTGCCTTGTAAAGAGCTGAGAACTGATCAGTGCAGTTTATTAGGTTTTATAATATGTTACAAATACCAAATATCTAGGTTGTAACTTAAAATCTTCTAAAAATGCCCGCGGCGTAGGTGCCATGTGAAGATCTAAGAAATAATCAGTAGAGTGCCTTTTATCAGGTTTTACAAAATGTTTACAAATACACGAAACATCTAGATTGTAACTTAAAATCTTTTAAAACGGCCCACGGCCTAGGTGCCTTGTAAGGAGCTGAGAAATAATCCGTTCAATGCCTTTTATTATTGTGAGAGCGAAAGTACTGTTCACGTGCCGTGGCCCCGCCTCCTATTTATGACTCTGAGGCGTCAACGCTATAGGTGCTTCTCACAGTCACAAGGAAGCATTCCT
Organism: Macrothele yani; assembly: GCA_039090855.1. Taxonomy (NCBI): domain Eukaryota; kingdom Metazoa; phylum Arthropoda; class Arachnida; order Araneae; family Macrothelidae; genus Macrothele; species Macrothele yani. Next base: position 8,913,248 of record CM076994.1, on the reverse strand, counting down.
GTTTCTCTGAAACACTCCATAAACTCTATTCGGGGGAACAAACGAAGCCTCCCCCACTTTGTTATGATATCTGTGATCCAGGAAGGCGGATCGAAACAGCTGAACGAACAGAATAATAATCACAACTACGGTAGAAGGATCTCGAGAGGATTTATCCACACAACACAAACATTTATTAGATAATCAGTTAGGTTTCGACGGGGGTGGATTAATCTTCCTCTTGCATCAGGTTTCACTAAGTCTTAGATCTGACGGGTGCGTAGATAGGAAATTTAGGAGAATCACTTCCGAAGAAAAATATCTAATTCCTAGCTTTAGGCGTTGACGTTCCTGAGAGAATCTACCTACAATTAGGTAGATCTGTATCTCTGATAATATTGTTATTAGCCTAACTCGTGCTTCCCTGTCGTTACGAATTCAATGTTAGCCAGTACTACGAATTGACTTATAGTTGAGGAATACCTATAACGCATGCAGGATTCCCTGACCGGGACCTGTACCGCTGCAACCCAAAACCCTATCTCTCCAAAGATAGTGCGCTGGCTAACCTCATCCAGAGCCTTGGACCTCCGTATAACTGAAGCGTCCGCCTGCTCACAAAAAAAAAAAAAAAAAAAAAAAAAGGAAAACGCTTCGCGTCCCCTTACCGGAGAACTACGCTCTCCGCTAGACGAAAGCAGACTAACTAACAGGTTCGTCCTAAGAGACCCGCTCTTCTTACCTACTACGCGGAGGAGGTGAGGAGAGCGGGTCTCATTTCAAGTTACAACCTAGATTTGATAGCGAAGTCTCCGGGGCCGACACTGCTCTCTCACCGACCTGCTGACGTGGCGTTCTTCTCCTGCCCAGCGTCCCTCCTTTGACGTCACGCACACGCTAATCCTGGGCGTCGGCGAAACGTACTTAACTGATGGGTTTTAATCCCACCTTTCGTGTCCCTGCGGACTGTCAGATCTATCCATTAGGAAGTGCACCCTTTGAGAAAGTAATCCTACCGCCGAAGTACATCTTTACATTAACACAATATACATTGTTATATCTACACAAAGGTGAATGGATGGTTTTCCAGACTTTTAGGCGTCTGTGCAACGCTGACAATGTACAGCGAAAGTCGCGGTATAATTGAAGATGTTTATCAGTTCGTTGGAAAGGCCTATCCCTTTCTAAGGTTTGAGAAAACTGAGGCTCTTTGTCCGAGGCCATCGACATCGAAAAAATGTTCTCGAACCTTCTATTTTTTTTTTTGATTGGAGGTTTAACGACCACCGTGAGCAACTCAATGGGCTATAAGCAGTCGCCCGTCCCTAATTTAGGGTCACTGGTTCCAGGGAAGGGAGAGAGCCAGTGCCGTAAGACAAACACAACATCCATGTCTCACCGGGATTCGAACCCGGACCCCTTCGGACGAATGATCACAGGCCAACGCCTTAGACCACTGCGCCACCGGGGCGGCAAACCTTCTATTGCCTTCTGGGGCATTGTACTCTGTCTTCCTTTTCCTTTGTGCAAAAATAGCATAATGTTCAGTTCATTATATCTTATCATAATTAATATGTCCGTTCTTACAATTATGTTTTATGAAATGTTTACAAAAACGAAATATCAAGGTTGTAATTGAAAATCTTCTAAAAAGGCCCGTAGCGTGGGTGTCTTGCTAACACCTGAAGATCGATTCGTCGAGTTCCTGTAGATCAGCCTTTGTTGCATGACATGCGAAATATTAAAATCATAACTCAAGATATAGTGAATCGCAAAGCTTCTACATAAACCTTGTGTCGTTATTATCTTACTTACATACGCATTTAAATCCCTCGGAAAACTCGTACATTTCGTTTTGTCCTACTAGGAAAACTCCCACACTTTGACTAGATCTCGGAACCAAACGCAATTTGTTTACGAATCCGTAATGTCGCAAATTCTGAAAGGCACCAATCTCCCGGGTACGAATTTTCAGTTTCCAGTAGAGATCTGGTGTGTCGTTTTTGATTTGCATGCGGCGTGCTTTATTTTGGAATATATCCGTCCCCTCCCCCTCCAGTCGAGACAATTCGAATTCGTTTTCAAAACGTGCGTTGCGTCACAGTCGAAGGTCACACGGCATACAAAATTAAAATGTCGGCGGGTGTACACCATCTCCCAAAATGAACGCGGGTCATGATGCTTAAATTCCGAAAATATATGTTGCGATTATTCGCTAAGTTACTGTGCTAAGTGGGCTCAAGTTCAGTGGCTCGTGTCCAGTGGGTAAATGTCCGGGTGGGCAACTGTCCGGGTGGGCAACTGTCCGGTGGGCAAGTGTCCGAGTGGGCTCTTGACCGGGTGGGCAAGTGTCCGAGTGGGCTCTTGACCGGGTGGGCAAATGTCCGACACCCGCTTGAGAAGTTTGAGAAGACCTAAGGGACGTGGGCTGCAGTAGCGGGGTCCGGACAAAGCCCACCGGACACTTGCCCAAGGTGGATGATTTTTAGATAATACGTAACAAACACGTCGGAGGACGTTTCCGATCTAGTGTAGGAAAACTGATCACATAAAAATTTATGAAAATTCCTTCGGATAAAACTGAATATTGTTTTCTATTTCAATGTTTAATCATCTAGAACTTTGAATCTTAATTCCAGAACTTAAATCTTTAATCCCAGAGACGCTGGTTTAAACTATCCTGGCTTAGTCAGTATGAGAAAAAAAAATCGACAAAGTATCAGCCTAATAGTCATCAGAAGCATAAAAAACGAAAACCTCTCTCACAAAATACCAGCATTAACAACAACAACAACAAAAAAAAAATCATGAAATTTTTGAAAAGTATTGTGCTTTTCTAATTTTCTAAGAAGGGTAGGAACTGTTTCTGTTTCAATTAAGTATAATAAAATCAGTCTTTCTTTAAAGAAAGAAGATATAAGGGGAAGAAAGGAATGATATATTTTTACACGTATATTGTTTGATGCACATATAATTTAAGTGCTACGGTTCTTGTGCAATTTATACTGATGTAGACTTGTCCAATCAATACTGTTTGACATTGTTTACTTCAGATATACGAAATATCTAGGTTGTAACTTGAAATCTTCTAAAAAGGCCCCCAGCCTATGTGCTTTGTAAAGAGCCACGAAATAATCTGTTGTGTGCATTTTATTAGGTTTTATAAATTGTTTACAAACACTAAATATCTAAGTTGTAACTTAAAGTCATAAAAAGGCCAGCGGCCTAGGTGTCTTGTAAAGAGCTAAGAAATAATCCGTTGAGTGCCTTTTATCAGGTTTTACGAAATGTTTACAAATACGAAATATCAAGGTTGTAATTTAAAATCTTCTAAAAAGGCCCGTAGCGTGGGTATCTTGTAAACACCTGAAGATTGATTCGTTGAGTCCCTGTATGTTAGCCTTTATTGCATGACGTGAAATATTAAAACCATAACTCAAGATTTAGTGAGTCGCAAACTCGTACATTTAGTTTTGTTCTACTAGGAAAACTCCCACACTGTCACACGCATACAAAATTTAAATTTCGGCGGGTGTACACCATCTCCCAAATTCAAAGCAGGTCATAATGCTTAAATTTCGAAAATATGGTAGAGATTACTCCTAAAGTTACTGTACTAAGTGTGCTCAAGTTCAGTGGGCAAATGTCCGGTGGGCGAATGTCCGACACCCGCAGTAGCAGCCACCCTGCTATGACCATGCTGCTGCCCCCACATGCAGCCCAAAAGACCGATAGACGAAAATGAACTTTCTTTGGCTTAAAAATAAGATTTTGTGCTGGCAGTAAAACATACATATGCATGTGCTTTCCGCTAAAAAGTCTGAACTGTGATTAGTACTGTTTCAATACGAATCGCAATTCAAAATTTTTTAGCGTGCTACAGCACGGTAGCCACCAGCCGCAACCGCGGTTGGGCCACCTTTAGCTCCTAATACTACTTGAATTCGTCTTGGTATGTACCATTAAATGTCGGTAAGTGGCTTGAAGTATACTCGCCCAAATGCGATAAACTACACTATCCAGCTGGCTGATGCCAATGCTCCATTGGATTGTTTTTTTTTATTGGAGGTTTAACGACCTCCGTGAGCAACTCAATGGGCTATAAGTAGTCGCCCGTCCCTGTTTTAGGGTCACTGGTTCCATGGAAGGGAGAGAACCAGTGTCATAAGACAAACACAACATCCATGCCTCACGGGATTCGAACCCGGACCCCTTTCGGACGAATGATCTGAAGCCATCGCTTAGACCACTGCGCCACCGGGGCGGCATGGTATTGTTTCTGGGATGATTTAGCGACATTTTTGATATTTGATTTCAGATTGGACAACCCAATTTTTAAAAACTGTGACAAGTGGTTGTTGGTCAATCATGAACGAAGTTTTAATTTCACGTATTTAATTTTGGAGAAAGACTGTTCACATAACATAGGTGCTACCAAACAATGAAAGCACTTTTCTGGCAAAACTTTTCAGATCTGTAAAACTATTTCTAGGCAAAAAAGAATAAAAGGTTATCTAACTTTCACTCTTAAACAATGATTTCAAATTATCATTAGATAGCTAATCTAACAGTTTCAACTAAATTCTCCTCGGCATCACCAATCGTAAAATTAAATGCATCCTGCAATAGCTGGAATGGTTTTACATGCTTGTAAAACTCACCAAAACGTCTTTCAAACTCAGCAGAATTAAGATTTCTGACTGAGGCACGTTGCGACAATGGATCTTGAATGCTTTAATGATAATCACACCCGATATGCTACGAGATTGAGCTGGAATACAGCTTAAATCTGGGGGAGCCACAATAGGTGCTTTATCGAATATAAGAAAACGCGCGTGCGCGCACACATTTCAGCTTTATACTACAAACTAGCTTTACTACCCGGCTTTGCCCGGGATTTAGGCTTATTAATTTCATATTCCCTTATATGTCACTGAAAAAATCTGGAAACAAATTGATGCTTGCAAGAAAGAAAAACGCTGATTTCACAAATTCGGTCATTACAAATTATTTATTCATAGTGTGATTATTTCAGCACTTCGCCGTACACAACATTTTTGGTTTCTCCTTCATCGGCGACAATATATAATTTTGTTGGATCCTTTGCTCTTGACATTCCAACATACAGCTGTCCATGTGAGAAGCATCAAATGCATCACGTGCATTCTGTTTCAGACGTCTTTGAGGGGCGAATCTCTGGGATAAAAAAGTTAAAAACGTATCTTTGCGAATATTTTATGAAACTGGCTGGAATTTAAATGAACACCATAAATCGTTAATCGGAGCATGATCTCCGAATTCCGCCTGAATCGGTAATAACTTTTTAAATTAGCCGTCAAAATTTTATTAAGCGTTTCTGCGTATATATTTCTGTTTACCGATGAATTAAAAATTCCATGCCTATTTTAAAAAGTTTCGACCGGATTCCGGTGAAAGTTTGAGGGACTCCTCTTATTACCAATTCATGGTGTTGATACTAATTTCAGCTAGTTTCGTTAAGATTTCGCGAAGTTAGTTTTTGCATATTTTTTTTTTTTATGCACAGTTCTTAAAGAATAGAAACACCTGTGGATGTGCCGCGGCGATGAATGCAGTCACGTGCTTTCAGATAACGATCAAACGACGATGACTTTATTGATTAGCTTATTAATTAATTCATAACTCGCGAACGGAACAAAGTAGAGATCTTAAAATAATTGCGTTGACCTAGAAATTTCAGTATTCATAAGCTAAGCAAATTTCACGATGCCACAGTTCGGCGTTCGAGAGTTTTTGCTGCTTCAGACAAACAGACGTTTTGTGTTTTATATATAAGATATGTAGATTGATATCTGTAAGATTTTCCTTTTTTTTTTTTTTTTTTTTTTTTTTTTAATTCTGGAACACCCAATGAATGTGGCATTTGGTGGTACAACTGTGCATCAACTAAACGAAGAAATGCACGATAAAGTTTTACTCATAGCAGCCGAATGCAAAAACAAGAATTTTTACAATCCGACATTTTTATGTGTTAAAATCAGGGATGTATTCAGGGGCGGAGCCAAGGGGGTCTTGCCCCCCCCTCCCAAGTGTTTCATTTTCGAATGGTTTGGGTTAAAATGTGACTTACATTAGAAAAAATGCCTTAATTTAATAAAAATGCATTACAAAAAAATGCTTTAACTTTTTCTTCTATTTTTCCCTAACTTTTATTTTGTTCTGGTGAATTTCAAAAATATAATATTCAAAGCAAACAGAATATTAATTCTGAAATTTGCTTGTAACACTTGATCCTCCATGTAACACCTCTCAGAAAACTGGAATCGAACTCGCATCTCCCGATTTCCGTTCAAGTATGCTAGCCGTTACACCACCCAGGACAGTGAAGTTCAAAGCAACCGAGACTAAGTAAACTTAGCTTAGGAATCTGAGCATCCTCAGATTTTCACTAGTAGAAGCATCGTTGCTTCATCATAGCAGTTTAGACCCATCTCCCATCCAGAAACGGATGTAGGTAGAAAATCACCAGTACCACAGATAAAATTTAAAGAAACTTCTGTTTTTCGTCGCCCCCCTCTCCCCTGGTAAAAAAATTCCATATGCGCCCCTGGTTGATATAGTGCAAAACAATGAAAGCACCTTTAATCCACCAAGCCGAATACCGAAGCTTCCCTAAAATTCAAAAACTCAGGAAGCAGAAATCTCGTTGTTAGCTCTAACCCAAATAAAAAGAATTTCCGTATCTCGCTTACATATGCCGAGATTGGATGCAGGTAAAAATATCCCCGGAGAAAATACCCCTGAAAACTGAAAAGCGGTAAAAAAATACCCCCCGAGGAAATACCCCCAGAAAAAAACGGTTCACTGTAAACTGCCACACAGAAACACTGATGTGGCAATGTTCCGGTGTGGCAATTTATCGGCAACCCTGCCACACATCTTTCAGCAACTTGGCCACAAAAGTTCGAGGGTGGGGGCTATAAAGATTGCCGTTTCTGGGCCTGTATTGAGAACTGAATTGAGAACTCTAAACGAATTTCGAGAAAACGTTCCAAGTCAAGTGAGAATTGTACTTTAATTTAAAGAAATAAATCGCCGAGGATCCGAGATACACTTGGTTTGGGTGGCTCTACCCCCAACTTCCGTAATATTATATTCTGGGCCGCTGGAGTCTGTGTCCAGGATGTTCCCCTTGAAGCGTCCGCGAGGTCCATGAGCTTGGGGAGGGGGTCTTCCCCAAAATGTTAAAATGGACGTAGAGCTGTAAACTTTAGTACCCTGCTTTATATAATGATTCTGTACACGACCACGAATTTTCAGGAGGGTGGGGTGACTCCCCCCCCCCGTTTCTAAGAGCTCTTCAGGGGTAACATCGAGGATATACACTGACCAACTCTAAAGGTCCAGAATATAAAATTACGGAAGTTGGGGGTACAGCCCTCCAAACCAAGCACCTCATATCCCTTTTATAGACTTCGCCAAACTTCTGGCGGGGGAAGGGCATACATAGTCTGCCACTAAACACAACATGAAGCATAGAAATTGCGAGCAAATCCCTTACCTTGAACACTTGTCTGCGCTCTTAGGAACTTGGGGAGGGTGAATTCACCACACCCTCCCGAAAATTCGTGGTCGTGTGCAGAATCATTATATAAAGCAGGGTACTAATGTTTACAGCTACCTCTACGTCCATTTTAACATTTTGGGGGAACCCCCAGCCCCAAAGCTCACGGACTTCGCAGACGCTTCAAGGACAACATCCTGGATACATTTTTTTTTTTTTTTTTTTTTTTTTTTGATTGAAGGTTTAACGACCACCGTGAGCAACTCAGTGTGCTATAAGCAGTCGCCCGTCCCTAATTTAGGACAATGGTTCCAGGGAAGGGAGAGAGCCAGTGCCGTAAAACAAACACAACATCCATGCCTAACCGGGATTCGAACCCGGACCCCTTTCGGACGAATGATCAGAGGCCATCGCTTAGACCACTGCGCCACCGGGGCGGCCCTGGATACACTGACAGACTCCAGCGGCCCAGAATATAATATTACGGAAGTTGGTTGTAGAGCCACCCAAACCAAGTGTATCTCGGATAATTAAAAGTACAATTCTCGCTTGGCTTACATGGAACGTTTTCTCGAAATTCGTTTAGAGCTCCCAATTCAGTTCTGAATATAGGGACAGAAACGACAATCTTTATAGCCCCCCCCCCCTTGAACTTTTGTGGCCAGGGTTGCCGGGAAAACGGGAAAATGCCACCACCGGAACACTGCCACACATCAGTGTTCCTGTGTGGCAGTTTACAGTGAAACGTTTGTTCTGGGGGTATTTCCTCCGGGATGTATTTTTACCGGTTTTCAGTTTTCGGGGGTATTTTTACAGTTTACAGCCGAGATTACATTCTACAGTCTGACAAAGTGGCACAGCATAAGTGCTTTCTTTGTTCCCAAAAGACGTACTTAAAAAAAAAAAAAAAAAAAGGAAACTGGTGGCAAGTACGCTTACGATTTTGCTTTTTACACAAACACTCCACTTCGAATTTCATGGCTCTGTTGAAAGATGTTAATATATAAAAAGACAAAATACAACACACAAATCATCAATACCCGGCACCCGCTAAAAACCTATTAACATATTACTGCGACGGCCATTATTTGCGCGGGTTTCTTTCTCTCCTCTCTCTCTATCAGAGAGGAAGGGATGACCGTTTCTATCAGCAGGCTACTGGCACCCGTCGTGAAACAAGTTGCTCACCAAATGACCGTTGCTATTTAATACATAGCGTCATAAAAATTCGTCGTTTCAAAAAAAAATTCCGTCCCACCTACTATGGCTTAGAGTCTTTTACTACATAGATTATTCACTAGTATTCCTCTGATAATGAAACGGCATGACGATCAGTTTTTGACTGGTCACGCCCTGTATTAGAACTCATTCACCACCTGCCCTATAGAAATACAAAGTTTTTCCGGTTTCGGCAGCATATTACACTATCTGCCACGTGGGCTGCGAGGGGAGGGTTAGATGTCGGTTGTCACGGAACGTTTCACTGCAAAACCAGAGCAGGTGGTGAATATCTTATCGCATTTACGAAATAAAACACTATATGCATGACCTCAGTAGGTCAGCTCAACCATGTCTACCGCGGAGCGGGAAGGAACACAAACAAAGCTCTGAACACGAGGCCGTTGTGGACACCTGGCTCTCTCTAACATTTTGGAAGTGTGTGCCGAAATTCGTGATATCTTGCATTTCAAAATTCCAAGAACGTGGCATGCACAGTTAAGGCTCATAACAATCGCTAAAAACCAGCCCGCACAAAAGTGGGAAAACCTTATTGCATATACATATATATATACATTTGGGACAGAGAAACACGAACAAAATAATTATTCACAATATTTTCTATTATTCACTCTAATCTGCAGTTGGAGCAGTTTCAAAACACACGCAGCTTCTCGAAAGCTCAACACGAATTCTGATAAGGAAAGTGTCTTTTTTGTTCCACTCTGATTTTAACCAAACTTGACACAAATATTCATCATCACCAATGATGGTGGCCACATATAAAATATTTTCTCGGAAATTCAATAGGTTACAGAGATACAGGGCGCAGAAATTTTCGCATGAAAAGCATCACAAACGCACAAAGTTTGACTTTAACATTTTATTGAAAAATTGGGTGAAATTAAATACAAATATGAAGATTAACAATTGAGTGTACAAAGCAGAATGTACAGGGTGGTAAATAAATTAGTTGGGCAAAAAGAAAACTTTATTGTACATAGTTATAAGGATGCATATGATAATAAGTACGAATAATACATAGTTAAACACACCAAGTTCACCATTTTTCACAAATGCTCGATGTGGCTTCCCTTGGTTACTCTGCAAATGTCCCGTCTGTAAATCAGTTCTTCGCACATTGCTGTCAGCATCGACCAAAGCGAGTGCAGCGGTGATTCTTGATTTCAGCTCAGGAAGGGACTTTGGAAGGAGGAAGGTAAACCTCTTCAAAAAAACCCCATAGACCGAAATCTAGGGGCGTTAGGTCCGGTGATCGGGGGGTGTTCATGCAATTGGGCCGCTGCGACCAATCCAAACTGGGACTTCAGCATCGAGGTAAGAAGTGACGTTCTTGTGGTAGTGAGAAGGTCCCCCCCCCCGTCTTGCTGTTAAATGAAATCTTCCATTGTTTCCTTGAGGATTGACATCAGGAAAATCTGAAACATGTCCAGGTATGCGAATCCAGTAACAGTTCTTTCAGCAAAGAAAGATGGGCCAAAAACGGAAGTACAACTCACGGCACACACACAAAAAAAAAAAAAAAAAAAATGTTTACCTTGGGACTGTCCTTTTTATGTGTCAGATGGTATGGGGATTTTCTGGTCCCCCAAACTTCACTTTGCCCACTTTGCCATTTCAGTGAAAGGTCGCGTCGTCATTGCAACTTCGACAAGAAGTCATCAACAGCTTCCATGCGATTTAACATGTCACTACAAAAATCTGCTCTCTGCTTCTTGTCGCCAGCATCCTTCAGAGCTTGGACGACCTGTAATTTGTAAGGCCTAAATTTCAGAAGTTTCCGTAGAATTTTTGTCACTGTATATTTTGGAACTGCAGTCGATTTACGGGGGCTTCGAAGAAATGATGCTCTCACTGCATCCACAGTCTCCTCGGGAATTCCAGATCTACCTTGGCCGCCGTTCCTATGAGCCACATATCCAGTCTCGGTAAATCGTTTGTACCAGGCTACATACAGTCGTGTCCCTTTTCGGGGCAGTTTTCCCGTGTTCTCGGCAAAAATGTCGTTGCACTTGTCTTGCTGAATGAGTCTCTTGAAACTACAGGCAGCATTTCGCGTTTTCCGCGCCGCTAAACGTCGCCATCGTACTGGGAACAATGACACAATAGGGACGGAGGCAATCGCGCGTTCTCTGCTGGCCATACGTGACTTTGTATGAGTCAGCGCCATCTGTCCACAAAGATGAGCGATTGGCTCGGCATCCTCAGGACAAGTCCTGAGGATGCCGAGCCAATCGCTCTGCGAAACTACAGTCTATGTATAATAAACATTTTATTGTGAGAAAAGTTGCCAATTTTATTCTATCTTAACACCACAAGCTTAGTAGTCATAAATTATATATAACAGAGCTCTTAATCTTTCTTGGGTCATCATGGTTCTCATATAATTCTTTATGTGCCGATTTGCTGAATGATCTGTTTCCTGAAGAACTAGTGACCATCATGCTCAAATATATTCGAAGAGCTACATTAACACTTGGAAAGGCATCACCAAGCCCTTCATCACGGAGAAAAACTGCCTGCTGAGGTGAAGTGAGATTGGCCCGAGATTGGTAAAGGTAGCAAACAAGACAATTTTCTCTATGAACACGTTACTGAAATCACGGTGGTAAGCAGTGATAAATTTCTCAGCTTCAGTTCTAATCTGTGCACCAGGAAAACTGTATAAGTTGACTATGACTTTGAACCTGTCATACACTGATTGGTACGCTAACTTTCATTTTTTTTTTTTTTAAGGCAACAGACAATTGATCTAAAATTATATCGAAAGTACCACATCTGAATTTTTCTCAAAGAAAAGACAACTTCCTCTGAGCTGCCTGTAATTGCCTTGAAGAAAATATTATCATAACTATATTTTCTTTTGTGCAGTGACACAGCTGCTCACCGTACACTGCACGTCGTCGATGCCAACAGAGCAAACACCCCCGAAATTTCAAATAGAATAGCAACATTAATAGCGAAAATTAAGAAGTACGTCGTTGTTAAAAATTATTCGTCACAATTTTTTTTTTATTTTAATAAAAAGTAATCTTATAATTGTCATATTTTTCTGTTGCCCGCCGTATAAATCCGGGTCTGGTCACAGCTCTGTCATGGAGCAGAGGGCAAATATCCGGTTCTATTAGAAAATCGGTAAAGTGCATCTGAGATGTTGAATTGTTGTGTGACATGTATGGAGCTAATTGCCTACTCGTGCACAAAAATTCCGATAATATGCACGTTACAACGATGGGCGGGAAGATTTGGAAAATGACGAAAGGCCCAGACACTATTTCAATGCGCACGTCTGAACTAATTGAGAAAGTTCGCGAAAGGATAAACAGTGATCCACAAAGTAAGGAAGATACAACAGGGTGGAAGCAATCATAGAATCCTATAGAAACTCCTCCCATTGAACGTGGCGCCCCCATCGACCTGTAACAGAAGCAAAATGCGATGCGGTCCCGTCGGTAATGGTTGCTATGGCAACCCAGTGCTCGGGGATGGATGAGGACCATCGAGTTTATACACTGCCGGACAATTGCTAAGGACGGATGACAATAGCAACGATAGCAACCATAAAACGGAAGGCAGGAAAATGTGGAAATTAGCATAAGTGCGGGATACAGTAAGACGTGTTGTGCGTATGCAAATTTTGGATTGCCGAACTTGTTCGTAACGTCATAGCGCTGATAACAGATATAAAGGATTTGACGCTTATTGACCGTTGTTGTTCAAACGCAAAGTTGAAAGGGAAAGAATCAATTGACGAACTTGCAATTTTCAGTATGTCTTCCCGACATCACCTAGATGATTTTACACGTGGCCGTATTATTGGCAAGATTCAAGAAGGGCGAAAACTAACAGATGTTGCCAGGGAGTTCGACGTCAGCCACAGTGTTGTTTCAAGGCTTTGGAAATCATTTCAAACAAATGGAGAGTGTAGCAAACGTCACGGGGGAGGTCGTGTTCGCAGTACGATACCTGCAGAAGATCGGTACATAGTGCTATCAACAAAAAGACACCGACGCAGCACAGCTAGTGAGGTAGCAAATCAGTTTATGGCTGCTACTGGCAAGCGGATCTCCCGAAAAACTGTCGCCAGACGTTTGCATGAAGGAGGACTATACGCCCGCCGTCCTGTTGTGTGCATCCCATTGTCCAGATGTCACCGTACCGCCCGTTTGCAATGGTGCCATCAACATCGCAATTGGACTGATAACGACTGGTATGCTGTCCTCTTCTCAGATGAGAGTAGATACAGTCTATCGTCTGATTGTCGACGAAAACTGATCTGGCGTGATAGTGGTACTGCATATTGTCCAGCAAACATACAGGTAAGGGACTGATATCCGACATGTAGTGTCATGGTATGGGCTGGCATCATGATCAATGGCCATACGTCCCTCTATGTGCTTCCAACTGGGACTATGACTGGCCAACGATACATTAATGATGTTCTGCTACCTCATGTTCGCATGTTCCGTGGTGCTGTCGGTGATAGATTCATTTTCATGGACGACAACGCAACATGTCATGGAACAGTCGCTGTCTAGGAGTGTCTTGAGAGCAAGGATATTCAACGCCTTGTATAGCCAGCACGTTCTCCAGATCTGAATCCCATTGAAAATGTGTGGGATGCTTTGGGGAGGAGTCTTGCTGGTCGCCAGTGCCCTCCAATAAACAAGGACACCCTCATCCGTGCACTGACAGAGGAATGGGATAAATTACCCCAACAGCTGCTTGATAATGTTGTGCAAAGCATGACACGACGTGTGGAATCTTGCATCGCCCTCCATGGTGGCCATATCCCGTATTGACAACTTACGCCAGAACGCCTGCGGACGGTAATTGCATTGTTTTCACGTTTACGTATTCTGCACAAAATGGCCTGTTTGTCCCTTGAACACGTTCCAAAGCCTTCTGGATTTCAGAGCACAATAAATTGTCTTTCTTGTAATGTCCTGCCATTTCTGACATTATTTTATTTCACTTGGCATCCAACCACACTTGCTTTTTTATGCGCTATATAGCCGTTTATGATCCGTCCTTAGCAATTGTCCAGCAGTGTATTAGGTAAAGACACCACTCCTATCCACGCAGCACTAGCCGCCATAGGTCACCGTCCGTGCTGCAAGTGACGTCACATCCAGGCAAGACGGAGCCGAAGCTGCTTTGAAACCAATGGAAAAGCTTCTAGGCGTGCAGACAGATAAAATGAGGAATTGAATAATCTTTATCAATTATACACAGGCTTACTGTTTTATCAATTGTATAATTTAGTTCTTTTTTGCCTGTATGTGACGTCACGCAACGATTAGCTGTGACCTATGGCGGCCGTCAGTGGTGCCTCCATCTAATATAAGCTCGATGATGAGGACCAAATGCTCCACGCCACCCTCCCGATTCCCCCCCCCTTGTCCTCAACTCCAGTCACAATCTAAGCCAAGTGGAACACCATAAAGATGACAATACCGTAATATAGATATCGAAACATGACGGAATACAAATCAGAATTGAAAGTAAAACTGAGTCACAGCTTTTTTTTTTTTTTTTTTTTTTGGAGGTTTAACGACTACCGTGAGTAACTCAATGGGCTATAAGCAGTCGCCCGTCCCTAATTTAGGGTCACTGGTTCCAGGGAAGGGAGAGAGCCAGTGCCGTAAGACAAACACAACATCCATGCCTCACCGGGATTCGAACCCGGACCTCTTACGGACGAATGATCAGAAGCTATCGCTTAGACCACTGCGCCACCGAGGCGGCTGAGTCACAGCTTACATTGTGAAGAAAACAATGGCAAAATATAAGTGAATGAAATTAACAAAAGGCACATAGAAACCTAAATTATGGAATTTGCAAAGGAAAAGTATAATGTCACTTATTAGAAAGCTATAGGAAACTGAAAGCTGCAAACCAAAAATTCCGGAATATGATAGGTGTATGTCGTGCTCGTAGTCTTCAACTCTGCTGGGAGATCAAAGCTCAAATGGAAAAAATCACGTGGTTCGGGTTAGGGGTGGTTCTGGGAAGCCCAGCTGTCAATCAACGGCTAGTTTTGTTACAGGTCGATGGTGCGAGACGCCTGCTATCGCCTTCATGACGTCAGAGCTTTTTTTTTTTTTTTGATTGGAGGTTTAACGACCACCGTGAGCAACTCAGTGGGCTATAAGTAGTCGCCGTCCCTAATTTAGGGTCACTGGTTCCAGGGAGAGAGCCAGTGCCGTAAGACAAACACAACATCCATGCCTCACCGGGATTCGAACCCGGACCCTTTCGGACGAATGATCACAAGCCATCGCTTAGACCACTGTGCCACCGGGGCGGCCGTCATAGTTTCATCTTAACACAGGTTCTGTCTTCACTGTATATCCTTACTTCATACAGTGATTGTTGTGTGACTTTGATGACGACGGAATGTGCTCTCGGTGTTAATAAGGAGACGATTCGTTAAATTTCAGTGCAAGATTTGTCGAAGGGGGGGGTTGCTGCTAGTTTTGTTCCACAAGCTTTATCAGACACATGCACGAATGGACTACGTAAAAGACATCCTAAAGACTGCAGAAACAATGAAAAATTTTCTCCGGTGTGGCAGTTGACGAGACGCGTTTTCGTTGATGATGCTGAAAACGAAGGCGTCAGTCTGTGGAAGTCGCCACAGTTACCCAAAGGAAAGAAAATCAGGTTACAGAAGTACAAAATCACGACAATGTCTGTGTGCTGTTACGACAGTAAAGGAATTCTGCATCACGAGTTCATTCCTGAAGGTACAACTGTCACCCGCAATGCTTACACGTCCATTTTAGAACGACTGTGGAAAAGTATTGTTCAAATCAGGCTTGAGTACAAAAACAAGTTAGTAAAATCATGCAATGCATTGATTATGATACACTTTCCAACATGACTGAAATCATTACTCAAGTTATGAGGATAACGGCTGCGAAATAAATATCGCTCCTGTGTCCTGACCTTTGACCCCATTTCGATGATATTATACAGAACCGATTCAGTATACTTCCGGAACATGATAAAGTTTTGTCGCAATCGAAGCATTTTTAGTCAAATTACGAGGATAATGGTTGTGGAATAAATCTCGCTCCTGTGTCCTGACCACCCCATTTCGATGATATTCAACAAAACCTGTTCAGTGTACCTCTGGGCGAACATGATAAAGGTTTCAAACTAGTATAACTACACTGCTGGCCACCCAAAATGCAACAACCAAGAAGGAAGCATCCGATTGGCCTAAAATTCGCAATATGCGTCGCCCGCGAGCGAACATGCAAACGATTAGCAATGCAGGGCATATGCAAATCATGTGCGCCCGGCACGCCACCGAGAAGCACTATAAGAAGGATGCACAGAAGGCGGGGTGGAAGTGTGTTGTGCTGCATGACCTGTGCGTGGGAAGCTTTCTGATGCCTCGTCGCAGAACACGGCAGTCATTCCAGCATGTTTCGGAGTTCTTTTTTTTTTTTTTTTTTATTGGAGGTTTAACGACCACCGTGAGCAACTCAATGGGCTATAAGCAGTCGCCCGTCCCTAATTTTGGGTCACTGGTTCCAGGGAAGGGAGAGAGCCAGTGCCTTAAGACAAACACAACATCCATGCCTCACCGGGATTCGAACCCGGACCCCTTACGGACGAATGATCAGAGGCCATCGCTTAGACCACTGCGCCACCGGGGCGGCGTTTCGGAGTTCGACAGAGGACGAATAGTGGCTTATCGCGACAGCGGTTTATCGTACAAAAACATCGGCGCCCATGTGGGACGACATCCAGCTACAGTGAGGCGAGTAGGGATTCGGTGGGTGCAGGAGGAACGCACGGACCGACGTGAGCGATTGCCGCAGCACACCACCGTACGAGAGGACCGGCATGTTCTGCGGCAGGCATTGACCGCCACATCACGAACGTTAGCGCAGGAATTAGGGTGTGTAGCGCAACAACCTGTATCAGCACGTACCGTTCGACGTCGTCTGCATGAGCGGGGACTTGTCGCACGGCGCCCATTGCTCCGATTACCATTGACGTTACGCCACCGGCGAGTGTGGCGGCAGTGGGCCGTTGAACGCCGCACATGAACTACGGAATGGCACGACATTGTCTTCTCCGACGAATCCCGCTTCTGCTTGCAACACCACGATGGTCGGATCCGCGTGTGGCGGCACCGCGGCAATAGACTGTATGACGCCTGCATTATGCATCGCCATACCTGTCCGTCGCCTGGCGTTATGGTTTGGGGAGCAACTGGATATGACATCTGCCCCCCTCTGGTACGCAACGCCTGTACACTCAACAGCCACCGCTACATCTCCGACGTTTTGGAGCCTGTAGTCCTCCCTTACCTGAAGGACCTGCCAACGGCCACGTTTCAACAGGATAATGCGCTCCCCACGTGACACGCATCGTGCAACAATTCTTCCCGGCACACTAGGTGTCACAGCTGCCGTGGCCCGCCTATTCCCCCGATATGTCGCCCATCGAACACGTCTGGTCGCTGATCGGCACAGAGTGGCCCGGCAAGCACCACCCGTGGCTACGCCTGATGAACTGTGGCATGGTGTGGAAGCAGCCTGGACCGACATACCCCAAGCCCACATCCAAAGCCTCTTTCGTTCGATGCCGCGGCGTGTAGCGGCCGTTATTGCCATTCATGGGGGCCACACGAACTATTGATGTCTACGTGTTCCGTAAGTCGCACGGGCCTGTAAGCTCAGTCGTTTCATCTTTGTATCTGTTGTTATGTGTTCACTAAATCTGGCTTTGCTATATCTCGTATCTTTCTTGGTGTTGCATTTTGGGTGGCCAGCAGTGTATATACTAAAAATCCGAAAATTTCTTGGCGTAGAATAAAAATTTCCAAGCTTTCGCACATCAACCAGATTGCTTTCTCAAGGAAGGTAGATAGCTAACTGGATAACAGAACGTTTCAATACTTTAAACGCGGTGACTTGACTAGACAATAAATGATTAAGAGCAAACGTGATATTTCGAAGAAATGAGGTCACGTTGGTTGGGCTATGGTAGAAAACTCAGCATTATTTGAAGAATTTATTCCAAATACGTGGGAACTCCAGAGAGACGCTATCGTTGCAAGCCTCGCAGCTGGTCAAGATTCCCAAGGCTTCGCGAATGGCGGTAGATTTGGGTGTGGAGTATGAAGCTAATTTCTTTACATCACTCCATATAGGATCGGCGGACTTAAACTTGACTTCTCTTGATAGGGCAGTGGTTATCTTCCCGTCTCTTGTATCCCTTTTATGTTCGCTGATTCCAATTCCAAACGAACGGTTTCGTCATTCCGATGTAGTATCGCCTGGAGCCGTCCGGATATTTTAGTGGGATGGCAAACACCTGCCTCATTGAGAAGAGGAGGCTTGTCAATTTTCTCTTAAGCATCGTGCATAAAGACGCCGGAGACCTTATGCAGACACCGAAGTTCATCCTCCTGAGCGCGTTTTTGAGTTTATAGGAAATATTTAGTATGTAGGGAAGAGCCCAGGTAGCGAAGTTGCGGCATAGAAATATTATCACTGCTGGTTCTGGCTTTCTCGATAAAGTTATGCATCTGGTTCGAAGTGTATCCAGCCTCAGTGGCCGATTCGACGACGTTTCTTAGTTCGGATTGTCTAGAACGGACATCGGTTGAGACAGCGAAGGCTCTTCTAATTCGAGAACGGAATAAGGTGGTCTTGTAATCATCAGGGCAGAATGAACTGCGGAGCATCAGGTTGGGAACGGAGGTGGGTTTATAATAGACTTCCGTATAAAGGCGGTTGTCATGCGCTTTGCTCACTGAGACATCGAGATAAGATAAGGTACCATTGTGTTCAAGCTCCATGGTGAAATTGATTGTAGGGTGTATATAAGTTGTGTTATCCACGAAAAACGGGAGAGTCTCCTTTCCGTGTGGCCATATGAAAAATACGTCGTCTGCATATCGTAGCCAGGTGGTAGGTCTTGGGGTGATGTTGGTGAATATATGTTGTTTAATGGAGCGAAGTATTGCTTCCGCAAGGACGGCTGAGAGCGAAAATCCCATCGGAGCGCCATTTGCTGGCTCATAAATTTGTCCTCGGAAACTGAAGTAGCTGGAATTTGAGACAAAGTCCATTAAATTTGAAGATGCTGAGGCAAGACTCCTGAGAATAAACCGATGAATTAGATATAGCCTCTTTCAATGTTCTGATGGCTTCCGGTACGGGGATCGATGGATAAAGAGAAACTACGTCGAAACTGCAGATAATGTCGCGCTGTTCAACGGTGAGCTGCTTGATTTTCGTGATAAAACCTTAAGTGGAGGTTATTATAAAGTCCGACTCCGGTAGATGATTAGTTAATAATTTGTTTAAGGCTTTCTCTAAGTGGTACGTCGGTGTGGATCTTCTGGACACGATCGGTCTCAATGGATTGCCGGGTTTGTGGTGTTTAAGTCAGCCGAAGAGTTTTGGAATTTGAGGGCCAGGCGGTAATTCGGCGGATTTCTTTAGATCAATCATCTGGAATATCCGTTGACCTTGCAGTTCTTTTTACCTGTGCAATTCAAGAATTTAGAGGATTCCTTCGTAAGATTACAGATCCAGAATCGGATATAAATTCTTCTAGTTTTTTATTATAATCCGCTGCGCCCATTATCGCTATCTGGCCGGATTTGTCCGGTAGCGTCAGTATTACGAAGTGGTCATTTCTAAGGTTGGAAATCGTCCTTGGAATTTTGAAATTATTAAACGATTGCTTCTGATTGTACCACGATTTCAACCTAGAGCAACACAGTTGACGTAGTTCATCTTTGTTGTCTTCTGGAATTCGCGATATTGTCTCAAACTCAGAAACGACGCTTTCTGGGTTCGGTCTCGATCGAAAGCAGAACTTTGGTCCAAGTTCCAAAATTTTAGTTTCCTCTCGGGTGAGCGTTCGGTTAGAAATATTGACGAAGGGAATTGTGAAATCTTTAGGTTTAGGAGTCTGTGAAGACTTCAAGTAATCCAGTACCTTACCTTATCTCGACGTCTCACTGAGCAAATCGCATGACAACCGCCTTTATACGGAAGTCTATTATAAACCCACCTCCGTTCCCAACCTGATGCTCCGTAGTTCATTCTGCCTTGATGATTACAAGACCGCCTTATTCCGTTCTCGAATTAGAAGAGCCTTCGCTGTAACCGATGTCGTTCTAGACAATCCGAACTAAGAAACATCGTCGAATCTGCCACTGAGGCTGGATATACTTCGAACCAGATGCATAACTTTATCGAGAAAGCCAGAACCAGCAGTACTAATAATATTTCTATGCCGCAACTTCGCTACCTGGGCTCTATTCCCTACATACCAAATATTTCCTATCAACACAAAAACGCGCTCAGGAGGATGAACTTCGGTGTCGGCATAAGGTCTCCGGCATCTTTATACACGATGCTTAAAAGAAATATTAACAAGCCCTCTCTTCTCAATGAGGCAGATGTTTATGCCATCCCACTAAAATATCCGGACGGCTCCAGGCGATACTACATCGGAATGACGAAACGTTCGTTTGGAATTAGAATCAGCGAACATAAAAGGGATACAAGAGACGGAAAAATAACCACTGCCCTATCAAGAGAAGTCAAGTTCGCTGATCCTACACTGCTGGCCACCCAAAATGCAACACCAAGGACACTAGATTTACTGGACACATAACAGATACAAAGATGAAACGATTGAGCTTACAGGCCCGTGCGACTTGCGAAACACGTAGACATCAATAGTTCGTGTGCCCCCTATGGCTGGCAATAACGGCCGCTACACGCCGCGGCATCGAACGAAAGACGCTTTGGATGTGGGCTGGGGGTGTGTCGGTCCAGGCTGCTTCTACACGTTGCCACAGTTCATCAGGCGAAGCCGCGGGTGGTGCCTGCCGGGCCACTCGGTTGCCGATCAGCGACCAGACGTGTTCGATGGGCAACATATCGAAAGAACAGGCAGGCCACGGCAGCAGTGACACCTGGTGGGCCGTGAAGAATTGTTGCACGATGCGTGCCACGTACAGGCGCGCATTGTCCTGTTGAAGCGTGGCCGTTGGCAGGTCCTGCAGGTAAGAGAGAACTACAGGCTCCAAAACGTCGGAGATGTAGCGGTGGCTGTTGAGTGTACCGGCGATGTGTACCAGAGGGGTGCGGGTGTCATATTCAATTGTACCCCAAACCATAACGCCAGACGACGGACCGGCATGACGATGCATAATGCAGGCGTCATACAGTCTGTCGCCGCCACACGCAGATCCGACCATCGTGATGTTGCAGGCAGAAGCGGGATTCGTCGGAGAAGACAATGTCGTGCCATTCCGTAGTCCAGGTGCGGCGTTCAACGGCCCACTGCCGCCGCACTCGCCGGTGGTGTAACGTCAATGGCAACCGGAGCAATGGGCGCCGTGCGACAAGTCCCCGCTCCTGCAGACGACGTCGAACGGTGCGTACTGACACAGGTTGTTGTGCAACACACCCTAATTCCTGCGCTAACGTTCGTGATGTGGCGGTGCAAGCCGTCAATGCCCGCCGCACAACATGCCGGTCCTCTTGTTCGGTGGTGTGCCGTGGCTGCTGCAATCGCTCACATCGGTCAGTCCATCCCTCCTGCACCCACCGAATCCATACTCGCCTCACTGTGGCTGGATGTCGTCCCACACGGGCGCCAATGTCTCGGTACGATAAACTGCTGTCGCAATAAGCCACTATTCGTCCTCTGTCGAACTCTGAAACTTGCTGGAATGACTGCCATATTCTGCGACGAGGCATCAGGAAGCTTCCCACGCACAGGTCCGGCAGCGCAACACACTTCCACCCCGCCTTCTGTGCATCCTTCTTATAGTGCTTCTCGGCCGCCCCGGTGGCGCAGTGGTCTAAGCGATAGCCTCTGATCATTCGTCCGAACGGGGTCCGGGTTCGAATCCCGGTGTGGCATGGATGTTGTGTTTGTCTTACGGCACTGGCTCTCTCCCTTCCCTGGAACCAGTGACCCTAAATTAGGGACGGGCGACTGCTTATAGCCCATTGAGTTGCTCACGGTGGTCGTTAAACCTCCAATCAAACAAACAAAACAAATAGTGCTTCTCGGTGGCGTGCCGGGCGCACATGATTTGCATATGCCCTGCAATGCTAATCGTTTGCATGTCCTCTCGCGGCCGACGCATGCTGCGAATTTCAGGCCAATCAGATGCTTCCTTCTTGGTGTTGCATTTTGGTTGGCCAGCAGTGTATATGGAGTGATGTAAAGAAATTAGCTTCATACTCCACACCCAAATATATTGCCATTCGCGAAACCTTGGAAATCTTGACCAGCTGCGAGGCTTGCAACGATAGCGTCTCTTTGGAGTTGCCACGTATTTGGAATCAATTCTTCAAACAATGCTGAGTTTTCTACCATAGTACCGCGTGCCCAACCAATGTGACCTCATTTCTTCGAAATATCACGTTTGCTTCTAATCATTTATTGTCTAGTCAAGTCACCGCGTTTAAAGTGTTGAAACCTTCTATTATCCAGTTTGCTGTCTACCTTCCTTGAGAAAGCCATCTGGTTGATGTGCGAAAGCTTGGAAATTTTTATTTTTATTCTACGCCAAGAAATTTTCGGATTTTTAGTATATAGTTTTTCCATTTGAGAATAATTTGGTGTACAGTTCCTACTTTTTGAATGATAAAGTTTTGTCGCAATCGAAGCATTTTACTTAAGTTGTGACGTATAAGGGCAATGGAATGGATCCCGCTCCTATGTCCTGACTTTGACCCCATTTCGTCCATTTTCAATAAAATTTGACCCCAAGTGGCCCCCTACCACATACTAAAATTTCATCGAAATCGAAATATTTTTACGCAAGTTATGACGCGTAAGGGCAATGGAATGGATTCCACTCCTTTGTCCTGACCTTTGACCCCATTTCGTCCATTTTTAATAGAATTCATTCCACGGTGGTCCCCTACCACATACTAAAATTCCATCGAAATCGAACCATTTTTACGCAAGTTATGACGCATGAGGACAATGGAATGGATCCCACTCCTATGTCGTGACCTTTGACCCCATTTCGTCCATTTTCAATAGGGTTCGTTCCCAGATGGTCCCCTTCCACATACTAAAATTTCATCGAAATCGAACATTTTTTACGCGAGTTGTCGAGCGGACAGACAAAGCTGGAGCATACACGCTTTTTCAACCTACGGTTGGAAAGCGTAAACAAGCAATGTTTCCTTCTTCACGATAATTCACTCGCACACAGAGCAGTGAGTGTACAGCAATTTTTGAAACGAAAACAAGTGTGTGTACTCAACTATCCACTCTATTCTCCACATTTGTCACCGTGTGACTTTCTATTCCCTAAATTAAGGCTACCTTTAAAAGGAAATTTTTTTCAAGACATTGAAGACACAAAGAATTGTGACGTCAACTCTTCACTCCATACCAAAAGATTATTTCTGCCAGTCCTTCCTTTTGTTAGCTGGTTGTGGCACTTTTTGTATTAACGCAGGAGGGATGCAGTTGGAATAAAATATATTCACGTAAGTTTTCCTGCTTTTACATTTAAAAAACAAATCGTTCTCATTACTTAACTGCCACATTGTATAGGTAGGCGGACATCGCTGCATTCACAAGACGGTAATCCGATGTCAGTATGGATAAACGTGAGTAAACAGAGTTTGAAAGAGGGATGATCGCAAGTGCCCGATGTATCGAGGTGGTACTGAAATTGCAGTATTCTCGTTCGACAAGTACCAAGAGTGTCGGGAATACGTCATTTCCGGAATAACCTCGCATCGTGGACAGCGCTGTGAGGGTGGTGAATGAAAGTCGCCGTCCACATCGGTCTCGTATAGTTGCAACCAACCAGAGAGCGACAATAGCACAAATCATCCCCGACTTCAACGAGAGAGGTGCCACAAACGTCTACACCAAGACCATTTAGCCGCAACAGGTTATGCTAGCCGCCGATCCACCTATAATCTTATTGTTAACGCTACATCATCGGACTGTACGCCTCAACTGGACGAAAGAATATCGGCACTGGACCTTGGAGACGTATTCTTCTCCGATGAGTCCCGTTTCCAGTTACTTCGCGCACACGGGAAGTTGCGGATCTGGCGGAAACCGTACGAAACGATGGATGTGGCATGTCAACAATGAACTGCTCAGAGTGGTGGAGGCTCGGTAATAGTCTGAGGCGTGTTCAACTGGCACACGCTGGGACCTCTGGTACGTCTAGACGTACCCCTGAACAGCTACGTGTCCATCCTTGCAGATCCGTTCATGGTCATGTATCCACACAGTGCTTAATTTGCGCCGGAGCTCACCAGAGCTCAGCTCCGGTACTTCATTTTTGGCGAATATTTCTGCATTAGCTGGAGAGCTCCAAAAGTTTTTTTTGTTTGTTTGTTTGTTGTTGTTGTTTATTCTGTCTTCAGCGCTAAACACACAGGAAAGTTTTGGTCCCGTGACCTGCAGCCATGGTGACGCAGCTATTTTTAGCACTCTCTTCTCATTGGGTGAAAGCACAGGATACAATCAAACTGGTAATGACGCAATGCTTAACGACGTAGCTTAAAATGGGAGCTCTGGTACTTTTTTCTTTAGAAATGAAGCCCTGCATCCACAGGGAATGGACTTTTTTTTTTTTTTGTAAATTTTTCAAAGTCCTGTAACTACAGAATTACCATATGTAGGGAGCTGAAATTTGAAGTTTATAAGGCACCATGTTTTATGGAAATCAAAACGACTCTGGTCAAAAATGCTACTGTTTTTCTGTTGATTTGACATGGAATGATACCCATGAGGCAATCTCTTCACAAAATTTGAAATTTGCATTCCCAAGGGAATGTGAAACGATATTTAGAAAATCTCCTAAGCTACATTTGCTTAGCTTCAGTGATTTGAAAGTTCGTTGTCCTAGGTGATATGACGATAGCATATCCGAACAGAAATCGGGAGATGCGGGTTCGATTCCTGCTCCTTGAAGACGCAATTTCCAAATTTTCTGAAGAGAAAGTCTCATTGGAAATAGTGAAGATACGTCGCTTTTCAGCCAAAAATTAAATTCTTGATTTTCGGTAATGTATGCACTCCGAAAGATTTTTTAATGCGAGGAATAAATTTTGAAAAACAAACTATAGAGAGCGAATGGCATCATTACGTTTTTAAGGCATGTATGCGATACTAAAGCACTTTGTTGACCAAAATAGCCGATTATTATCACGCTAATTTTATTTTATTTATTTGTTCGGGTAGTTTTCTGGTGCGGAAATCGTTTTTTACAAGAAAAGAACATGAAAAATGGGTAATTAATTCATACACTCGACGTGAATCAGGAACACCAAACAGAAGTCATCGCTCTTTCCACGTTAATAATTGAGTCACGAAAAATTTTTCATCGGCCGCCACCGGGAAACGAACCCAGGGTCTTCCAGTTACGCGCCAGACTTGCTACCACAATTCTCCAGACTCACAAGTGATTAACTGACAAACCACATGGCAGGTTGCTTCATGGAGTGCCGCACAGTGCTGGGGATTCACCAAAGATGGAAAGCAGCAACTTAATACTTAATTCTCTCGACCGATGAGAATTTTTTAGTGACTCAATTATTAACGTGGAAAGAGCGATGACTTTTTTTTTTTTTATTTATAAATCCACGTCGAATGTATGAATTAATTATTCAATCATTAATACAGACATTTGACGTGGACCAGGAACATCATAATTATTCAATCGCCTCCTAGTTATTTGTTCAGTTGCTGCTTTCCATATTTGGTGAATCCCCAGCACTGTGCGGGGCTCCATGAAGGAACCTGCCATGTGGTTTGGCAGTTAATCACTTGTGAGTCTGGAGAATTCGAGGCCGCTGTGGTAGCATGTCCGGCACGTTACTGGAAGACCGTGGGTTCGTTTCCCGGTGGCGGTCGATGAGAATTTTTCCGTGACTCAATTATTAACGTGGAAAGAGCGAAGACTTCTGTTTGGTGAAAAATGGGGATTAACTATAAATTTAAATAAAACAAAATGTTTATGCATTGGAAGTAATGAAACAAACCTACAGTTAGAAGATAACGAAGAAATTGAAAGATGTGATCATTATAATTACCTAGGTGTTAAAATTACAGAAGGTAGAGATGTAAGGGAATTAAGAAATAGATTTGCACAGGGAAAAAAAGCTGTTAAACGGCTGAATGGAACCTGGTTGAGTGAAGAAATAGCCAAAAAAAGAAAATGGGGTATTTATAATAGTACTGTTAAGAGCATTTTATTAATCTAGTGGAGCAGAGGCCTGGCGATTAACAGAAGCGGATAGAAAGAAAACAGCCGTAGAGATGGATGCTTTAAGAAGATCATGTAGCGTGTCAAGAAGACAGAAAATAACGAATGAAAGGGTTAACGAAATGATGGAAGTGAAAGAAACAATTTTAAAAAACATACAGAAGAGACAATTGCGTTGGTTTGGTCATGTAAAAAGAATGACCAATGAAAAATTGCCCAAAATCGCCGTGCAATTTAACTCAAACAAATGAAAAAATAGAGGCCGACCTAGAAGAACGTGGTCTGATGGAATAAAGAGAACAAGCACTTAGTCAAAATGGCCTGATGGAAGAATTGTGCTTAGATAAAAATGGAAAAACTCTTGTTGGAGATCGGAAGGCGACATTAGAGTTTAACAACCACCTCTAAGACTAAAATAAATGTTGCACCTAAAGCTAAAGTCGCCCATTCTAAATTTATGACCACTAGTTCCAGGGAGGGAAGAGAGCCAGCGCTGTAAGACCACTGGCGGATTCTTTTTTTTTTTTTTTTTTTTTTGATTGAAGGTTTAACGACCACCGTGAGCAACTCAATGGGCTATAAGTAGTCGCCCGTCCCTAATTTAGGGTCACTGGTTCCAGGGAAGGGAGAGAACCAGTGCCGTAAGACAAACACAACATCCATGCCTCACCGGGATTCGAACCCGGACCCCGTTCGGACGAATGATCAGAGGCCATCGCTTAGACCAGGGCGGCACTGGCGGATTCAACACTTACTTCTGTGGAGGGGAGCGGATGCGTGAGTTGCAGTTGTTACTGGTGCCTGGCTAACATATATATATATATATATTTTTTTTTAGCTTGGAGGTTTAACGACCGCCGTGAGCAACTCAGTGGGCTATAAGCAATCGCCCGTCCCTAATTTTGGGCCATTGGTTCCAGGGAAGGGGGAAAGAGAGAGAGCCAACGCCGTAAGACAAACACGACATCCATGCCTCACGGGATTCGAACCCGGACCATCTCGGACGAACGATCAGAAGCCATCGCTTAGACTACTGCGCCACAGGGGCGGTTATAAAATATTTATAATCATTCTACATTTTTCACATGCAGCCAGTTTCCAACTAATTTCTTTTTTAAATGTTTAAAATAGCATAGGGTTTCGTGCGAGGACGCCTCCGGAGTCGTGGGGAAAACACAGCACTCATACCTCACCAGGACTCGAACCCAAGCCTAACTCGGACACTATTCCTGGAAACGTGGTTACTGCCGCCTTTGATCGCTTAGCCACGGGAGCTACTGTTTTCAGGAAAATTTTACAATACTTACTCAACTGATCACACCATGGTTGTAAAGTAACATAACTACTTGTAGTGGGATAGGTCATAGAAAGTTGCGATTTCGTTATTCTAGTTTCATCTCGCTAAGTGCCATGTATTTTTTCATAACGGGAATGGGAGAGGGGGTTTTGGAAGGGTTTTTTCCTTCCTCACCAATCTATTTCTGTATTTCCTTAAGTTTTCTTTTCTACCTTGCATGAGCGTCATCACACAAGCAACGTCACCAAACAACAAGTTCGCCATTTTAACACCTGATGCAATAACAACGCGTTTTGGGTTTTAAAGTAAATCAAATAACTTAGCGACAGAGCATTTACGTGCAACAGAAATCGTAATTACCAGGGCCACAAGCGGACAGCTAGCGTCCAATTCCAAACTGCGTGAAGGAACTAACAATTTAGTTCTTCAGTGAAAAACTAGGTAATCTTCTATAGCAGTTTTTGAATGAATACGAAGAGAGAAAGACAAGGCACGGTAGGATGTTCGAAAGGTGTTTCGCAAAGCAAGATGCTGCCAATAAAAATAAAATAAAAAGCAAGACAGGTAAATGTCCAGGCATCCAATAAGAAAGGTGGAAAGGGATAGGTGTGGGAGGAAAGAGATTACGTACCAGAAGGATCTCCAGGGTAAAAATACAAATCCAAATTTCAATGCAAAATTGAAATACATATACAGAGTTCCCTA
This sequence comes from Macrothele yani, assembly GCA_039090855.1. NCBI lineage: Eukaryota > Metazoa > Arthropoda > Arachnida > Araneae > Macrothelidae > Macrothele > Macrothele yani. The sequence goes on along the minus strand of CM076994.1, from coordinate 8,885,228 downwards.
ATGCATTCAGTTCTGTATTCTCAATTGCTTTGGATTCCCAGGATGATTTAAATCTTCCATGAGCTTTAGTTGTCGAATGACTCGCACCGTGGCGCATGAATTCATCCCTGTTTCACCTACAGTGTCCCTTATTTCATGTGTTTTAAGGATCCGACGTAGTCAGAACCCGGGAAACGCGGGAACTCGCAGAGGTGAAGGTCGAAGACCCGTCCAAGGCTGAGAACGAACCTCAGGGTGGCAACTCAGACAACGTATTTCCGGCTTTTTGTCGCGCGGGAAGACGCATTCGGCTCTTATCGTAACAGGCACACAACTTAACGCAGAAGAAATCATGCTTTCTCTGCTCATGTCACCAAATCAGCGAAATGTCTTCCGCTTATTCCGAGAAAAACAAACAGACAAAGGTCGTCCTGACCGCTGGTTTATTACGACTTCACTCCCCCACATTGAGTAAAAAAAAAAAGCCACAAAAGATACCTTTTCCGCGAAGGGAATAAATACTCTTTCTCCAACTATTGATTAGTACAAGCTGGGTGATATATACTGGATCTTTCCGCAGTTACGAAACTTTTACGTCCTAAACACTAAAACATTTAGCATAATTTGTAAACGCGCCCAATAAAGATGAATAAAACTGACGCATAAGTTCTAAAATTGTTTTAAAATCTAAAGGGGGATGGCTTTTTAACGATTTTTGTTGCAGGATTTTTATTTTTTTTAAGTGTTAAAAATGTAGAAAACCCAATGTTATACACATACTTAAAAATTCAAAATTATTAGCACATTTTCCTTAACATTTTAATATGACTAAAATACTTCAAAACATTAACAAAAGAAGATGAACATTTTTTATATGAATTTTTACACACATGCAACATCTGCTTATTAAAATAACTGGAAAATAAACAGATAATGAATCAGAAAGTAAGCCAAACTGAACAATATTTAAAAACATATAGTTATTTCTGTGATTTTAAATATTGTTACAACATAATATTTAAAAACACAGAAATAACTATATGCAATGACACACCTAGAATCAGAGGGGGAGGGGGGGGGGTAAGAACCATCCATAATTTACCAAAACGTAAGCATGTATTCTAGATATACAGTTGCTCTGGAGATAAAATTCACTGCTCATACTTCAAAATCAATAATGGAGGAAATGTCATCCTTATATTGAAAGTATCACAACTTTCGATGCTGTGGTGCTCCTGGCTACAGTACACACTCTAACATTAAAATCACAATACCCTGAAACAATGATCAGAAGCATATGCAAATCAGCAGAAGGCTAAGTTGAGCCAGATATATACATGATTAAAATATGGGACTAATCTGATTTTAGTGTTCGCCAATATAAACAAAAAACACCTGTGTCATAATGTCGCAACTAAGGCTGTTTTCCTCATGTCTTCTAGCTTCTACTTGTGCTTTCAGCATTTGTACAGGATGCCAAGGTACCAAATTCACTAACAAAATTGGGAGCTGAGTGCATCTGAAAGGAGACAGATTATTGGTCTACAAGAAGGTGGATAGTTGACACACACTATTGCGCAGCATTTGGGAGATGATAATGCAACAGTGTATCAACACAGAGATAAGGCATGACATATGGTCAGCCTGAAGCTGGAGCAGTGTTAGAATCAGAAATAAATCTTCTAATGGGCCAGCGGACCACTAGAATTTGTAAACCACTGGTCCACCACAATGCCCACTGGTCCGTAAAAAATAATAATAAAAGAAAAACTTAAAGACATTTACAATATATATAGAAATTAACATATTATTTCAATGGAATTATCTCCAATATTTGTTTTTAAACCTATCATTAGTCTGCAGCCTAAAAAGAAAATGATATAGGAAGGTAAAAGAAATAGAAATTCATTTTTTAACTTGTGACAAAGTAGGAAAAAACTTACTGGCCTGAATGGCCAGTAAGTACCAATAGTTCAGTGGTCTGAAGGAAGTTTTACTGGCCAATGGCCAGCGAACCACTGGGTAGTTTGAACGCTGAGCTGGAGCATACGAAAAAACTACACAAGATAACTGTTTGATCCAGAGGCAAGCATCCACCATCTTTATGGCCATTGTCTCTACCATAAGAAGAGTGGTAAATGTTGCTTCAAGTTGCCACACCAAAAGACAGACTATCTCAAAAACTGGTAGAGACAGGACTTCACGCACAGTGTCCATGGCATTACTGCCCCTATTCAACAATCATCATCACCAGCATTTAGAATGGTGTTGTTTCTCAAGTGAACTGTACAACATGTAACCTCTAGCAATGAATCTCACTTGTATTTGGGGTTCGATAATAATTGACAATCTCGATATATGATCGCACATGGAGACAAGATGGGGTGAACAGACAAATTCAATGGTAGTATACAATACCAATGGCAGGGGTCATGGTCTGGAGAGCAGTCAGCTGTGACAGGCCTCACGACCTTTTCCTAGTTGATGTAGTGGCAACTGAATGAATAAATAAATAAATGAAATGAGTTAAACATCTTTAGTATACCTCACAGACAGTTTGACGGTTCAGTACTGCATGGATAATATCCTGGATGCTGTTGCTATCCCTTTTGTAAAGGGACACCTGGCAGCATGTTTCAACTTGATAATGTATGTTTGCATACTCTACAGAACATCAACATGCTGTCAATGTCCTGGAACTACTAGCAAGATCTTTGGATCTGTCCCCAAAGGAGCATGAGATACAGTTGGACAGCGTCTCGAAAACCCACAAACAACTGCCATCCTGGAAGAACAGGTGCAGGTGGCATGGTGGGCAGTGCTACAGGAGGTCATTAGATGCTGCTAATGGTCTCCTGTCAATGTCACAACGTGATGCTGAAAGCATTACCAATAGAAGTGGTTGTACTCTTACTGGTGTGGCCTATTTTTCAAGTAATTAAAAAACCTTTTAGTTTTAAAAACTTAAATGTCTTTTTTGTCTCTCATATTGATCAATCTGTGAATATCAGCTGAATTTTCCTGCTGCTTCTGGCTGCTGTTTTATTTCAATGTTACAGCACACACTGCTAAGAAAATTTATATTCTTACATCATCAGAGATACATTTTAAAAATATCTTTAGTAATAAATCTTATTCACAAAACCCACTGAAAGCATCCCTAAACTTATGCATTCCTAGCCAGAAACTTATAAAACTAAAGAAATAACTAATCAATTACTAAAAATCTACTGGAAAACAAAGGCATTGAAAGTTTTCCATATTTTAAATGACCTTGTTAAACATTTGTTCCATTCTCTGCAATTTTTTAATTTTGTGAGTCTTAGACAAGAAATGTATAACAAAGATTGTTTGTTTGCTGAAGTATATAGTATGGTTTCACATACCACACACAACATGAGGAAAATTATTTCCTAGAAAAAATTATCACTTCAAGCACCTATACTGGCATAATTATTCACATGGCTACATTTAGTGGATTTTAAAATATGGGCACCAGTGGCGTAACCATGTTCCAAAATCTGGGGGTGAGCATGGACATTACTAGTTGCTCATGAAAGCTGAAAAACCCTATATGAAATGCTTGAGGATGAATGTGTCTCAGACTTTTCCTGGTTTGAGAGTATTTGCATGCACACCTATGTGATGAGATAGCTTGGAGAAGGAGCCAAGTCTAAACACTAAATGCATTTATATTTTATATGCAGTGACTGATAAACTTGTTCTGGCATCAGGTTTTCATCAACGATGACCTTGTCAAACATGTCAGTGAATTTCTCAAGTGCTCAGTGACCAGCAGACACTTTATCACCATCAGAGCAAATTTCAAAAAATTTGGTAGTCAGCAAGATTTTCTTTCTAACCAACACAAACAAAGACACATTCACAGCTCTAATAATTATCAGGAATTGCTTTTGTCTCATGCATTATTAAAAATTGCTGTCTCATCTTTTGAAGTTTTCTGTTTTGCTTTTGGCAGACTTGCTGACAATGAAGAACAATAATCAGTTAACTAAATACACTGCCGGAAAGTGAAAAAAGAACACCAAGAAGGAATTGGCGGATGATCATGAAATTTACATATGTTAATGGGGTCGAGTTTACATAGGTGTGATGTTAATTTCGGGACCAACCGGTGAGCGCTTGTGCCACAGCACGGCATAATATGCAAATTATCGTTGGTGGTATTTAAAGAGTACGGCAAAGTTAATGTAATCAGTTGTCGGCGTACGGACACGTGCAAAGACCCTGAAGAAGCTGCAATGCCTGGACATGGAAGACGTGTGCGATTTCAGCGGTTATCGGACTTTGAGCGAGGTCGTCTAGTCGGACTCTGCAAGGCCGGGTGGTCGTATCGTCATATTGCGGAGCGAATTGGAAGGGAAGTATCGGTGGTGTTATGATGGTGGCGTAGATGGTCCAAGGAACATTCCCACACGAGAAGACGTAGAACCGGGAGTCACAGACGGACTGATGAGCGGACCGATGGACGCATAAGAGCGGCGTTGTCAAGCAGAACATCTACTGTGACACAAATCCGAGCTGCTGTTGCACCTGAGGTGACTATGTGAACAATCCGCAACCGCAGGACTACGTGCACGTGTGCCTCTGGCATGTGTACCTCTGACTCCAGCCTACCTTCAGGAACGGCTGCAGTGGTGTCGCCAACGTCTGCACTGGAGAACGCAACGGCAATCTGTCGTGTTCAGCGATGAAAGCAGATTCTGCTTGGGAGCCTCCGATGGCCGTATGCGTGTTCGCAGACACACAGGGGAGAGTCTCCACCCTTCTTGCATCCGCCAGCAACACACAGGGCCTACACTTGATCTCCTGGTGTGGGGAGCAATCAGCTATCACTCCTGTACAAAACTAGTGTTTGTACCGGGTACGTTAAACAGCACCTCCTAGATCAACAACATCATTCAGCCCGTTGTTGTGCCATTTGTAAGGTCGGTCCATCGTGGTGTTTTCCAGCAAGATAACGCACGCCCCCACACGGCACGTGCAACGCAACATGCACTTCAGGGTGTGAGACAACTTTCATGGCCTGCACGTTCACCGGATTTGTCCCCCATTGAGCACGTGTGGGATTTTATGGGACAACGACTTATCCGGTCTCCACGGCCAGCCACGACCATCCCCGATTTACGCGTCCAGGTTGAGGATGCTTGGAACTCAATACCCCAAACTTACATCCAACATCTGTAAGACAGACTCCATGCCAGAATTGCACAGTGTGACGCAGTTCATGGCAGCTCAACCTCGTACTAACCATGTTACATGGAAATGTTATTTTTCAGTTTACCAGCAAATATAGCTGTATTTTGCCATAATGTTTTGATCATGTTATCCTCTGTATTCCGTTATTATGCTGTATAAATTTCATTGGCATCAGACGTCTCCTTCTTGGTGTTCTTTTTTCACTTTCCGCTAGTGTAATTAGGAACTGAGCATTTCTCCCCTTTTGCTTTGAATCGTAACCCACACCTGTTACTCATAAATTGTGTTCTGTTGCCCTTTCACTTTCCTCTTCATTGTGGCAGTACTTAACACATCAGTCTATGGCCGATGGTATCTCGCTGATCTAGTGATCTTGTACATCTTGTGCCCTGTCAAAAAATTAAAGACCTCCACATATCATACCATTCCTTGCCTTCAACCTCTGTCCTAATCTGACTGCATAATATTTTTTCTGCTTGTTTCTTTGCCAACAATTGCAGCAAATTACATGTGTTTCTTTCTTGATGTACATTAAGAACAAAATTATTGCAGCACATCTACGGCAAAACAGCATAATAAACGTACTGAAAGTGTGGTCGCCAGCACGATTTATTAGGTTAACAATGGCAAATGGGCAGGCACATTTTTGGAGCCCTGATTCACCACTAATATTTTAAAAATGTAATGCCATGCCTTTTCTTAAAATTCTGCTGAATATACAGTTGTCTTCAATTTTCAGCTCATTGTGATAAAGCATTGCCTTGTTTCATGATCAGAACACTTATGTGGCATATATTCACAAAGATGCTGACGAATCCATTCTTTCAATACATAATTGAGAGCTTCGTTTTCAACTTTATGCAGTGGTTTTCTATTTTCCCATTACCTTCTGTTCATGAATTTCAGCATAGAAATTTAACAGTTTTTACTTTTGTTTCTTCAGGTTGTAGATGGTGGTTGTCCCAACATTATACTCCTCTGCAAGATGCTTCACACTTGCACCTCTATCCAGATTTTCCAGCAACTTGACTGTTCTCTAGTTAAAAATAAATGCTTTCTCTTTTTCTTATGACTGTCACCCATAGGGGAATATACAGACCCTTTTGATATTTTCAACAATATCTTCACACCAGAAAACAGAGAATGAGCATAAAACACTGTAATCATGGTCAGCAATGCATGCAGGTCTGAATAGAGAAGAGTCATTTGCAAACAACTTGTTTAAAAAGAACGAATCACCCAACTGAGTCACTCACGAACGATTCTTTCCTGAAAAAATAAAAAGAATCGATTCTGCAAAACAGCAGATTCCCTCAAATAATCAGACAGAATTACTTCTTACTAGACATCAAACATTTATTGGGTATCTGTGAGGTTCAAGTTCTGGTCAGAAAGTGTAACCTTGTTTAGAAGTGTAAAGAAATGCACAAAATTTCATGAATGTTTTGAAACCAACTTGTCTAGAAACTAAGGGAAAAACATTCAGTAAGATTTTTAAATAAATTTAAACTGAACATCATTAACTAAACTGGACAAGTCAATGAACGACAAAAACAAATCCAATTCAGAAATGATTCGCGACAGTCATTCCCTGTAGAAATTGTTCACAGAAAGAGTCAACAAGTGACACAAAGGAATCTGACTCACAATCAATTCACCAGAGTCATTTCCTTAGGCAGTGTTTCTCAAAGTATGGTCTGTGGTGGTCTATCAAGTGGTCTGCAGAAAATTTCAGAAGAAAAATTAATAAAGAATGTGAGAATCCCTCCTCTTAAACTTTGAGTGCATGCTCGACATGAATATCAAGAGCTATCAGATAGAGCCATTATCTATCTTCCGTTCCAGAAGACTTGCAACTGTGCGTTTGGATTTCCGAATTTATTTGAAATTAAGACGAAGAAAAGAAATAGATTAGATATGGAAGCTGCTCCACTACTCAAACTATCAGTCACCCAACCAGATATAGATAGCTTGGTAAAACATTACAAGCAGCAGCATCCCTCTTACAGATGTTATGATTATTATTGTAGTTATTTTTGTTTTTAAATACTGAATCTTTATATGTGGACTTTCAGAAAAGCATTGAAATCCAAATATAATTGTCCATATAACATTTTACATATGATGTAACTTGAATTGTACGGAGAAATGTTTTTGCTGTGGCTCATGGGCATAGCTAGAATTTAGGTTGGGAAGGAGAGGTTGCAATTTTCTGAGAAGGTTTAAGTAATTTCCCATAAATATTACCTGTTATAAATCTTACTTTTTGACATTTCAAGGAGGGTTTGAACCCTGAAAACCCCCTCCCTGACCATGCCCACGTTGTGACTACATTGCCAATTGTTTAATTAAGCGAATCATAATCAAATAATTGGCAATGTAGTCACAACATTGTTGCCATAAAGTTTTTTGTTATACAACTGACAAAATAAAATCATAACTCACCAAACTCTTTCTTTATCAAATATAGGTACTCTAAAAATTACCTTCTTTCAGATAGGGTTGGCAACCAACCAGTATTTTAAGCACCTGGTCGGAATTTGTAGTGATTTTCTGCCTAAGGACCAACTGCTTACCAGCCCTATTCGGGGAAGGTGATATTTTCAAGTAACAAACAGCTGAAAATGTGCTGATAAAAAGCTTAAAATTTACCAAAAGAAGAATTTATAGACTGGCTTATAGATTGATTTACCCCCGTCTCGATTTACACCCCTCCCCTTTTGAAATGAAAAATTACATTTCAAGGGGGAGGGGTTAAATCGATCTATAAGCCCACCTATAAACTATAAATCGGGTGATACTTTGGTTGTGCCTTTCCTTGGTGCGGGGGGAGGAGGGGGACATGACTCATCAGCCAATGACGAGGGTGGCCGGTAGTTCTTAATATTATTAACCAGGGTTGGCAACCTTAGTTTCAGAGACAATATATTTTTCAATTTTAAATTTTTTCTAGGGAAGTTAACTACCCTCCCCCCCCCCCCCCCGCTTTGTGGTCCGCGATAAGTAAAGAAATGCTTAAAGTGATCCATGAGTGACCGAAGTTTGAGAAACACAGCCCTAAAGAAATTGTTCACCAGAAGTGTCAACAAAGGAATCAGAGCGAACAAATTGTTTTAGTGAGTCCAATCTAAAGTAAAGAATCAGTTTGCTCATCGCCACAACAGAACAGACTGTTAGACACCCCCCCCCCCCCGCCTTCTCGTATTTTCCACTTGTGGCATCGTCGCCGCTTGAAAAAGTTTCAGAGGTTTTCAGTTTCCGGATTTTTGGATAAAGAATGCTCAATTCCTGTACATGGGCATACTGATAGGCTGCATAACCCCCACATTGTGGGGGTCTCACGGCCAAGAGGGCCTCTAACCTCAGGAAAATGATTTTACAAATATTTTTTTTTTTTTGTAGAAATTCAATATGAAGCTTGTTAAAGAAATACCCAGTAATTTTTGATGGAAGCTTTGAATGAAAAATTAAAAAGAAAAGCAATTTGTGGTATTTTTTCCCAATAAATAAGTAAAATATTTGGAAATCATTTTCACTGCTTTAGTTTATAAAAATTCAATGATGGGAATACAGCTATTTCAGATGACTTGCGGCCCCATTTCACAGCCACAGGAATAACTCCTATACGTACATGTATGTATTACCAACAGGATGGGAAAGACATTAGTTCAATGAATGAAATTTTTATATAAATGAGGATAAGATGTTATGCATTACAATTGTTTGCATATAACTATGGATCCTTCAGAACATAATGAACTAAAAAGGTGTTCCTCATGGGGAAAAATAGAGACCTGTGTCATTTTCTTTACAACCAAATCAAGAGAAAAATTTTTTTTACTGAATGCAGAACATTACGGATTATGTTAAATGTGTTTTTTATATATTCAAATGTAAATAATTTAAGTAGTTAAGCTTTTTGTGAGATATAATTCTTAATTGTTACTTATTTTCTTACTTATGTTCTGTATTGTTGTATAAATCGGAAAAGTTCATTAGACACAGTCACACAGCAGTTATGCTTTGTGTGGGTGCCTTTAAAAGAGGATGGCTTTAGTTGATGTAATTTTTTCATAGCACTTTGTAATGGTATAAAACTAGGGCAATTATTTTAACTACAAAATGCACATTTTGTGTTACAAGCAATAATGCAATAATTTTCCTTTTATGAAAAATACTTATACATTCCAAAAAATTTGAATTATTAAAATGATCATAAAACTTAGTTAATAACATGGAATTCCAAAATGTCAGCATTTGAAAGCTAATAATATTCCCAAAAGGGTCTCAAAGATATTTTTTACAGGAGGGCCCCCCCCCCCCAACTTTTTCTGGCACACTACTGCCCCTATACCTTGAAGTTGCATGTTCAACTTCACCTAGATGTCTTGTGATTTCAACTAAGGTAGTGAGACTGAGTTTATTGTAGCAACTGTTGTTTCTCCATTTCTATGTAATAATTTTATTTTTCAAAGTGTTTTTATTTTTTTTCATATGGCAACCAGTGAACTTCTGTATAATATGAAGGAAAACTCACGACTAAGCTGAAGGAAAAATTGCCTTCTGCAGATCACAGTAGTAGCTAACCAGTTTCATATGCCTTATATATGGTGTATTAAAATTTTGTCGGTCTTGCAAGGAAAATAAATATAATCACTTAACAAATACTATACTCCATGCAAGGGATGTAAGGTCAGGTGATGCGTAACATCACAGCCTCTCCTTGACAAATGTCAACCCTGCCTTCTCGTGGTGCATCCTGTTCCCACTAAAGGGGCTCTGACGACCGCCAATAGCGGTATAACTATACCATCGGGATTAGAGGAAATGCTATCCCACACTCACCAACCCGCTTGGCCAGCATGGTGAGTTATGGCCAAACCCCTCCAAATGACTCCACAACTTAAATCTTGGCCCTCAGTCTCCGGCAGCTGGAATGTACCTGGCCAAGGCAGCGGCCAGTGCGACATGAAGGCAGAGGGTGCTAAGAATCCCCGGAGGACCGGACTAGACTGCCATCTGATGCTGACCTTGGCTACGTATAATGGATGCTCCCTATCTTCTGATTCAAGGCTTCTTGAATTGGAAGAGGAACTATAAAGGATCAAGTGGGACATTGTCCGGCTAAGTGAGGTAAGGAGAAAAGGAGAAGATCTCATTGAACTGAAAAGTGGACATCTCTTCTACTATCGTGGGACAGATACTGGCAGAACTAGTGGTGTTGGATTTATAATAAACAAGAAACTGAAGGATAAAGTTGTAGAAGTTGAAAGTTCCTCTGACAGAGCTGCACGACTCGTTATCCAACTCTCGAAAAGATACCAGGCTCAGATTATCCAAACTTATGCACCCACCACAAGTCATCCTGAAGAAGAAATTGAAGAATTTTATGAGGAAATTCGTCATCTAAATAATAAAGGTAAGCAGCACTTGAAGATAATTATGGGAGATTTCAATGCAAAAATAGGGCAACGGCAACAGAATGAAACTTCAGTAGGTAAATTCGGTCACGGCAACAGAAACCAGCGTGGAAATACTCTCGTTGAGTTTGCAGAGGCAGAAAGGTTTTTCATCTTGAACTCCTTTTTCAAGAAAAAGCCACACAGGAAACGGACATGGAGACATCCAAATGGAACGACAAGTGAAATTGATTTTATTATGTGTAACAAAAAATTCGTCATAGAAGACTGCAGTGTGCTAAACAAGTTCAACACAGGTAGTGACCATAGATTGGTGAGATGTAAGATGCATCTCAACACTAAACTTGAACGTGGCAAGCTCATACGACAAACAAAATGTATTGACATAACCAACCTTAAAAAACACCATAATACCATCAAGTTGGAACTGAAGAACAGATTCTCTGCTTTAGAAGGCCTAACATTGGAAGAAGTGGATATTTCTGAAGTTAACAGAAAAGTAACCAAAGCTCTTATGGAAACAGCAACAAAATTAGCTGGGTCTAAGAACAAGTTGCATGTGAACAAATTATCAGGAAAAACCAAAATGTTGATGCAAAAAAGAAGAGAGATGAGGACAACTAAAGAAGATGTGACTTCCAAAGTGGAATATATAGAGCTATGCAAGACAGTACGAAAAAGTATCACTGAAGACGTAAGGAAATTCAACTGTGAACTAGTGAGGAAAGAAATTAAAAACAACCAAAGCCTAAAGATAGCAAAGGGACATCTCAGTAAGAGAAGAAAACAGATTATGGCACTGAGAAAAGAAGGTTCTGTAACAAGAAATAGAGGTGAAATTTTGACAAGAGTGAAAGATTTCTACTCCAAATTATATGAAAGGGATGATACATGTACTCCAGACATCATGAAAGGTACCAGGGTTCTTCCAGTCCTCCCAGCAGAAGTTGCACATGCAATCAAGAACATGAAGCAGGGAAAAGCTCCAGGAGATGATGGAATTACTGTAGACATCATACAAGAAGCAAGTGAAGAAATCGAAACAGTACTCGCCCAAATTTTCACTCGATGCCTTAATGAAGGGAAGATTCCTGAGGATTGGAACAATGCTACAATGATCCTGCTACATAAAAAAGGTGGTATTGAGGATCTCAGGAACTACAGACCTATCAGCGGTTTATAAAATCTTCACTAAAGTTCTTTCACACCGCTTGAAGGTAACACTGGACCTGGCTAAACCGAGAGAACAAGCTGGATTCAGGAGTGGCTACAGCACAATAGATCATATCCATGTACTGGGAGAACTGATTGAAAGACCGAGGGAATATGAACTTCCATTGTGCATGGCTTTTATCGATTATGAAAAAGCCTTTGATTCAGTGAAACCATCAGCAGTTACAATGGCTCTGAAATCCTGCGGTATTGAAGATGCATACATTAATATTATTAATAACATCTATGAAAATGCAAGTGCAAAGATTCGGCTGTTTGAGAATACACCACACATAAAAGTAGGAAAGGGAGTGAGACAAGGTGACACCATATCTCCGAAGCTCTTTAATGCTACATTGGAGGGTGTCTTTCAGTCACTGAGCTGGGAAAACAAGGGGATAAAGATTAATGGAGATTATCTAACTCACCTTCGTTTTGCTGATGACAGTCATTTTCGCAACTACCCCATCAGAGCTGCAGAGTATGATCCAAGAACTTGCTGACAAGAGTAAGGAAGTGGGATTAAAAATGAACTTTCAGAAGACAAAAGTGATGTACAATGCATTTTCAAGAAATGAAGATTTATCGATTGATGGAGAAAAGCTGGAGATAACAGACACGTACGTTTATCTTGAACAGCAGATATCAAGTGAGGGTCACATTGATGAAGAAATTAATCGGCGTACAAAACTTGCCTGGAGAGCTTTTGGAAGAAACAGCATAATTTTCAAGAGCAATATGCCATTATGTCTTAAAAGAAAAGTGTTTGATCAATGCATCCTTCCAGTGCTTACGTATGGTACAGAGACATGGACCTTAACTAAAAGAGACATACAAAGGCTGCAGACAACTCAAAGCAGCATGGAGAGGTGCATGCTTGGTGTAACCAGGAGAGATAAGAAGAGGAACTCGTGGATCCAAAAAATGACAAGAGTGGAAGACATCATGATCAGAGTTAAATCCCTGAAATGGCAATGGGCTGGACATACTGCCAGAAGGACAGACCATCGATGGACAGCCGAAATTTTAGATTGGATTCCAAGGGACAGGAAAAGACCCCGAAAAAAGACCACATGGGAGATGGGTGGATGAAATTCGAAAGTATGCAGGAGTGACATGGAGGAGACTGGCACAAGACAGACCGTTGTGGAGGAAACTTGGGGAGACCTTTGTCCAGCAGTGGATTGATAATGGTTGACAATGATGATGATACTCCATGCAAGGGGGAAATAAACAGAACCATTTAACAAACACTATAATAAACTCATAACTTAAACCACGATGCAAAGAAAAAGGTGAGTCTTAATCATCCACTCAAACAAGAACATATTTTCAACAGAGCATATTTTTCTTGGGCATTCCTTAAGTACATAATTACACAACAGGTACCAATTATAATCGTCTAGTTGAGAAATCATATTTTTTCATGTAGTTAACCAACAAATTCAATAAAAAATAGAAACATCTGTAGAACAAAAAATGTGCACATATTATATAATATAGTGGGCTATCTAGTGATGGGGCAAAATGAAAAACTTATACTCATATCCTCAGGGTTCAACAAATCCTGGGCGCCAAGTCGCCCAGGTGCCTAAAAATCTGGCCCTGGCACTCATTTTTTCTTTTACTTCAGATTTTATAATTTGCAGTAAATACTGTAATTTCTGCTGCATAATCCAGAGATTATCTGTTAAAAAGTTATAAAGTTAGGTACTGCAGATACTGATACCAAAAAAAGAACAACAACAAAAAAACAGTAAGGCATTTTTAAAAATTTGCGTGCTAATGTCAGGAGAAATGGTGTTATTGGAAAAGTACCGAAAATGTGGTAACAAAAAAAAAAAATGTAATGCAACACAGAGATAGAGGGCCACAAAGAGATAGTAAGAATTTTTTTTTTACTGACGAGCATTCTGACAGGAAATATGATGCAATGAAGGTAGTGCAATTTGCGTGCATGGAAGCCTATGTGCTGCGGGACCTCAGAGCTATCCCATGGCACGTAACCATTTTGCGAATCGCATTTGCTGGTTTTGCTGCGCTAATCATATTAGTTATGGTTTTCTTTTGCTATTCAGTTGAAACATCCAGAAAAGAGACAAATACCATGATTGTCCATAATTTCTACGGATTTTTAGGTCTAAGTTAATGAACTATGGTAATGCTGCGAAAGCTAGGGATTTTTTAGTTTTTTATTTACTTAAAAGTAATTTACTAAAGTACTTAAAAATGGCAGTTACTTTTTTAAATAAGACAGTTTCTTTCTAACGTCTTTGGGCTTTTGAATCGGTAATCCTGTGAATTATGTTTCACTATTAAAATGACAGGTGCAGATTATACAACCATTCCCCCCTTCCCGAATTTCATTGTATAAATGACACGCCACCGGGGATTATGTGAAGGAAAAAATTGTTTTTCTCGGAATTTCACGATTTATGGATTATACAACGGATTTTTTTTCACGGCCTGTAGATTAGACGCTGCTGCAGTTCTTAGAAAGAATTTTTTTCCCCTGAATTTTATGGTCTGCAGATTATACAAAGGAAAAAATATGGTATTTTGAATTAACATGTACAAAATATGACTTCTGCAAATAGTGTTTTAATAAAAACAATCTAAAATTTTAATTTTCTGAGATCAGCAACAGGAAGAATAGAAAAGAAAATTATGAAGCAAATTGGAACTTTATTTGGCAATAAATGGTTTGGGTAAAAAGAAAAAATTGACATCACCAAACATGTTTTTGTTCATGCATCATTCTTTGAAATTTGGCTTCATTTCATCTGGCTCCTAGATCTGAAACATACTTGTCAAGCTCTGCATATCCTTATCATCAGCCATTATCAATTCATTGATAAATGAAGGTGTCAGTCTCTTTCACAACTCAGTCTCAAGCAATTCTCTTTGAATTCAATCTACCATTCAATTGAATTTCATCCAACTATCTCACATGAGATATTTTAGGTCTTTTCCTGTCCCTTGGTGTCCAATCTAGTATTTCATTTCTAGTAATGAACCCAGCCCATTGCCACTTCAATGTCTTTACCTCAATCTTTATGTCATCATCTCTTGTCATTTTCCCAACCCACAAGTTCCTTTTCCTATATTTCTAGTTTATACTAAGCAGTGAAATGACCCATTGTATACAATGGGAAATTTCACTGTATAGCACAACTGGAAGAATAACAGTGGGAAGTTTACCCTCCTCCCTGCAGCACTTCTTATCTGCATTGTTAGGCAAAATGTGGCACAAGAGCTCTATTTGGACTCATTTGCACGAGCCATTTTGAACCATGAAACAGTACAGTACAGTACGTACAAGATTACAGCATGCTATAGGGCTACCAGCACCCAACCCAATCGTCTGGAATACCAACTGATTCCATGAGGTTATAGCAAGCTACATCTTCATTACCCACAAAACTTTTATGATATATCTAATCACATACATTCTTCTCTAATGAAACTCAGATATCATATGATATCCAAGGAATCCAGGTTATTAAGTGGTTCAGATTAAAAAGTGTGATCAGAATCAAGGTAACTGTTCCACATGAAATAATATTTACCTATATTCTCTTGTCCAAAAGCTTTCAAATAAGGCTCACCTAGGGTTCCGTGGAAAATGAACCCCTTACTAATTTATCTGAACTAAGTTATGTTATCCACAAGACCTTAAATTATCTTTGTAGCATCCTTCTTGACTTAAGGCTTCTGAGCTTCTTTTGTAAATTATGAGAACTTGCTCCACACCCTACAGAACAAGTACACAAATTGCCCTCCATTGTGGCTAGAATTTTCACCACTCTTTACACGGACTACGGAAGAAACAGAAGCTTGTTCTGTCTTGGCAAGCCTTTTGCATACCCTCACAACACTGGTATATATAATTTTATACTTCTTATCCACAACAGTGTGAGTCTTCCCTTCGTATGTAGCTTAACAACACAAGTCCCAGACTCCATAAAATAAATCTTGGCACTGGAATATACACTCTCACGATCACCCCTATAATACCTTCCGAGGCAGAAAAGGAGAAAGTACAGTAAATAAGTTATCTACTTTCATGGCTTTAATATAAACTGTTTTTATTTATTTATTTATTTATTTATTTGGGATGGGGGTAACAACCATCCTGAACAACTTGATGGGATGTAAGCAGTTGTACATCCCTAATTTAGGGATACTGGTTCCAGGGAAAAGAGGGAGCCAGAGCTGTAAGACAAACCCAACATCCGTACCTCACCAGGATTCGAACTCAGACCCATCTTGGGTGAATAATCCGAAGCCAGTGCTTACACCACGGCACCACTGGGATGGATTCAATCATTTCAACTTTACACTTTCTTTGAAATGATCCTGAAAATTCCAGAAAGAGTTTAGGACAGGAAATAACTTATATCTGTTATTATCCTGGAGTAATCATAAACATAAGTAATACATAAAAATAATACCATTTACTACATTTTAAAATGCAATATGCAATACTAACAAGATCTGTGTAATGTCAAATAATGTAACTGTGAAGAATACGCTGACATACATAAATCAGTTACAAACTACTTACCTGACTACATTGGGATGGTCAAATGCATCCAACTGCTTTAGTAGAGATATTTCCCTCAGGGTACTAATGGGAACTCCTTCCTCAGCAAGAGGTATTTTCACCTTCTTTAGAGCAACAAACTGTCCATTGTTACCAAGGTCTTTAGCTTTATAAACAGTACCATATGCACCATTCCCAATCACACCTACTTCTTCATAACTTTTGACATTGGGTTGAAAAAATCCTATAGGTCCACTAATGTTCACTGGAGCAGGTGTTACACGAGTCTCGGAACCTGTGGCAGAATTGGGCATTTGACCTCCAGATGATGTGACAAGTGGGCTTGGCATCTTTTGCTCTAAATTTATTTTCATCAACAGCTCATGCTAACATCTGCAAGAAAAAATAAATGCATACTACATATACACAGAGAAATACTAATTCTTAACACAGTGATATATATACGTTCATCACCATGTTGTTACCTACATTCAGGACACACAATTAGTATCTTTAAAAGATATTCATTTTATTTATTTATCTCGTCTTTTTAATTTACGTTTGCCTTTTGACAATTGGTTTGACAGATACACCTTTGTATAAAAGTTTCACATTAAGCTCTATGGACGCTTTTAATTACTTGGTGTGCTCTTTAGGTTGAACTTACAGAAAAAAGTTTTTTTTTTAAATAAAATATAATATAAATGTTTTTCACTGACATACTATAGTGTGCAAAAACTTATAGATTTGTCATTAAAAACACTATTTCATTACAAAAAATTGACTTCCTCTCTGCCTATATACTGATGAGCCATTACATTATGACCACCCCCAGCCTAGAGAAATGAGCACACTTGGAGACCAAACAGTGGCACAAGTGAAATCCACAGAGCAGTACATACAGAACCTAAGGACCAGCTTTCGGTTAGTAGAGTGTTCGGAGTCAGAATGGGAAAAGCTGCCAATTTATCACAGTTTGATAAAGGACAAATTGTGATGACACGACGCCTCAGAATTACGATCTCGGAAACGGAGCGGCTTGTTCAGGTGCCGCCGTAGTGAGTATGTATCAAAAGTGGTGCACAGATGGTCTAACAATGAACAGTCTTCCAACAGTGTGTTGTCCGTAGCTCATTGATGCCAGAGGGGAGTGGAGACTGTCGCGCATTGTTTACACTGGCCGCAGGGCCAGTGTGACAAGTCACTCGCAGCTATAACAGTGGTGATCAGGGCAATGTGTCACAGAACACAGCTCATCGCAGCCTTCTGCGCATGAGCCTGCGTAGCCGAAGACCCGGCCGGGTCCCCATGCTCACTGCACATCATCGCCAACAACGCATGAAATGGGCCCCAAGATCATTAACATTGGACCGTGGTCGATTGGAAGAAAATGGTGTGGTTTGACGAATTAAGATTCCTGGTGTATCACGTTGATAGCTGAGCACAGATACACAGATTATCAACAGAGGCTATGGAGCTTGGATGCACTGTTGGGCAGAAAAAGGCTGGCAGCAGTGTTATTCCGTGGGCGATGTTTTCTTGGGACACTTTAGGCCCCATTATTCTAATAGCTCAACCTCTGACAGCTGTCAGGTATCTGAACATCGTTGCAGACCAAGTTGAACCATTCATGGCAACTGTGTTCCCTGCTGGTGATGGCCATAACCAACAGGATAATGTGCCATGCTACACTGCCAGAATTGTCAAGGAGTGGTTTGAGGAACATACTAGAGACTTTCTCTTAATGCCCAGGCCACCAAATTCACCTGACATAAACCCAATCGAACATTTGTCTTTTGACTTGGAAAAGCAGGTTCATGTTAAATCACCACCACCTCAAAATGTACAGGAACTGGAGGACCTGCTGTTGACATTATGGTACCAGATACCCCAGGATACCTATCGCCACCTCATCGAATCAATGCCTTGCTGAGTGGTCGCTGTTTTG
Source organism: Macrothele yani (assembly GCA_039090855.1). Classification (NCBI taxonomy): domain Eukaryota; kingdom Metazoa; phylum Arthropoda; class Arachnida; order Araneae; family Macrothelidae; genus Macrothele; species Macrothele yani. Next base: position 8,866,903 of record CM076994.1, on the reverse strand, counting down.
CAGGCTAAAGGAGGTCCTGCAGCTTATTAGGTAGGTGGTCATAATGTAATGGCTCATCGGTATATGCTAAACCTATAAAAAAAATTCTGTTGTGCCAGCCATGTGGGAGAGACAGGCAGGCAACTTACAACAAGTCCGACAGAACATAAAGTTGCAAATAAGAGCCTTTTGGGCAAAACGGGTTTGGACAGACATGTACAAAATGCAGGACAATTGGGATTCTGGAAATACTTGCTCACCAACAACAGCTTTTAAAAGGATAATAGCCGGTCCATAAATAAAGAAAAGAGGCAAAGAAGCTACACTAAATGATCAGAAGGGTTGGATTTTATCCCAGGAGTGGTAATACCTACTGAGTCCTGATTATGAGTAGGTTTATTGCCTGAAAATTTGACAACAGAAAAATCACATATTCCTATCAAAACTTTGCATTTTAAAAAAATTTACAGACTAAAGAACACATCAAGTTTGAATATAACTGAAATCCATAGAACTAATGCAAAAATGTTGGAAATACATGAAACTCTTATGATGTGAAATCCAAAAGAGAGAAGGGGTTAATTTTGGGAATACAAATTTGTACGCACAATTTCTTTTTATTAAAGATCTTTTCACACAGCTAGCATGATATTATTGTACACTATCTACCAACAAGTAATTGGACACCTGTGATAGCAAAGGAAAACAAAGTTTATTCACCTTCAATAGTTGGCGGAGCCTCCACGAGCTGCGATTACAGCTGCGACCCTCCGGGGCATACTCTCAACGAGGCATTGTACGACGGCTAGCGATATTTTCTTCCACTCGGCTTGGAGAAGACAGGTCAGTTCCTTCACCGATTTCGGACGGTGGGGGCACCCCTTAAGTAGACGCTCCAACTCGTCCCAGAGGTGCTCGATAGGGTTAAGGTCCGGGCTCTGCGTAGGCCAGTCCATTCGATTAACCCCGTTGTCACCATACCAAGCCATGGTGGACCTCACAACATGACAGGTGGCATTGTCATCCTGAAAGTAACATGGGTCCACCCCGCAAAACTGCCACAACGTAGGAAGCGCATGGACATCCAAAATGATGCAGTAGGTCTCGACGTTGAGTCTACCAGAAATTGTGACCAAGGGTCCCGTGCCATACCAGGAGAAACACCTTAATAGTATAATTCCACTGCCGCCGAACTTCACAGTTGGCACAATACATTCCGGCAGGAGCCGTTCTCCAGGCAGACGCCAAACCCAGACCCTGCCATCCGAACGGTAGAGGGTGAACCTTGATTCGTCACTTCAGAGAACCTGTTTCCACTGTTCAACGGTCCACTGCCGAAGTTTTTTTTTTTTTTTTTTTTTTATTGGAGGTTTAACGACCGCTGTGAGCAACTCAATGGGCTATAAGCAGTCGCCCGTCCCTAATTTAGGGTCACTGGTTCCAGGGAAGGGAGAGAGCCAGTGCCGTAAGACAAACAGCATCCATGCCTCACCGGGATTTGAACCCGGACCCCGTTCGAACGAATGAGCAGAGGCCATCGCTTAGACCACTGTCGACGTTCTTTGCACCACGTTAGCCGAGCAGCGCTATTGGACTTGGTGATCAAAGGCTTGTGGGCGGCAGCACGTCCATGATAACTGAGTAGATGGGCTTCCTTACGGATGGTATTCATCGAAATAACACTCCCGGATGCTTGTTGAAACTCCTCGCAGATGTGGCCCATCGATTTGGCGCGGTTCTTTCGAATTTCTCTGGCCAGCACCAGTCGGTCTCTAACTCCCAGTTTTGTGGGTCTGCCGGGTCGGGGCACATTCCGACAGTCACCTCTTATCTTCCACTTGCCAATCACGTAGGCCACTGTCGATTTTGGGTACTTCAACTCGCTGGATATGTCACGTATAGATCGGCCATTTCTGCGATACCCGACGATTACACCTTTCTCAAAATCAGAGAGCTTCAAACTGCGTGGCATCTTGCATGCAACTGATTGCGTTGTTGTTTCCCACACGATATTTAACGGCGGCGGCTGTGGCGTGTACCAGAACTGCAGATATCATCGATTGCAGGGGTGTCCAATTACTTGTTGGTAGATAGTGTATATCACATTAGCTGTGTGAGATCTTTCAATAACTGAACGAGTAAATTTGCAAATTTTCATAATTGCATGAGTCAATTTGCAAATTTTCAAGATGAAACTACTCTTCATTCAATCTGCAGGTAAAAATCATAATCCCCATTAATATCTTAACAAGCTCTGTATTGATAGTGTGTAAGAACTGTAGCTAGGGGCAGGGTTTCTCTACAGAATGTTTCATAAAATTTATAATGAAACTTGACAGAGCTTCTTAGTGAAAAAGATCACAACTTTTTTTTTTTTTTCTGCAGCTGAGGAGCAAAGCAATAATGAACTTTCTTGTCCTGTTCTGTTCTTAGGAAGGATTAAACATGCTTAGATCCCCTTCTGATCAAAAATAAATTTATTTTTCTCATCACCCACAGTGCAATGATTTATATTTCAGTTCTTCACAATACTCTGTGGGCAGGAACATATTTGAGGATTGTGCCACACTGGCTATAACTCTGGGACAGCAAATTTAGAGGTGTAGCTCTAAATTTGCCATCTCTCTACTTCCAGTCATGGTACAACTTATTCAATAACATTTTTATATTTAATGAGCCATCAATATCCCTGACTTCCCCTATCCCCTTATGTAACTCTTGCCACCTCCTAACTTTTACCACTGCATTAATTATATTATTTTTTATCCTACATCTGTTGTGAATATTTTCTGTTCTTTCACATTTTGCCAGTTCTCTTTTTCAAAACCTTTGTTTTCTTTTTTGCCACCCTTCAAAATTATGCTACCCTTTGCTGTAGCCCACCTAAGCACATTGGAAAATACAGCCTTGTCTGTGGACAATGTTTCGACAGTACTTTTACTAAGAAAGCCTGAAGTCTCAAGACCCCTCAAGTTTAGACACCTATAGCAACTGAAGTCATATAAAGTTGCTGATCAGTATAAGGACCTTGTACAGCGCTGCCACTGACGCGCTGTAGTGCGTAAATTACCCCAAAACAAAAAAAGGACCCATAATTACATATTCTATGCATCTTTTGGGGGACACATTTTATCTTGAATTATTTTAACATGCCATTTGGCAAAAGTCACATTCATGAGGATTAGGGAAAGAACAAAAACAGCCAGCAATGCAACCATCCCTTAAGATTATGTAAATAAACAATATAAGATTATGTAAATAAACAATATAAGATTATGTAAATGTACAAATGTCCTGATTAATTTATTAACCTTTCAGCTCTTTTAATCAATGTTGGAACAATTGAAATTTAAAAAACAAAAACTTACATTTAATGAGAGCACTGAACGATTATACTCTACTAAAAGTTGTGCGTCTACTTCAATGATTGTTTGTTAAAAGTTAAAAAAAAAAAAACTGTTCAAGAGTAGTCATCACACAGTTCGTGTATTTTGAAAAATAAAAACTGCTCTGGTGTTCTGAGCTGACTTAAAATTCACTGTCTTTGTGTAGTTTCATTATGATAAAATTTAGTTGAAAATGCTAAAATTTAATTGTCAGTACACGATTTTTTTTTTTAAAGATTGCTTTCAAAGAGCATAAATTAGTGTCTAACAATGTACATTACATTTACTTTTTATTTGCTTATGTAAGCATAAATATTCAGTATCTTTTGATTTTTTAAAAGGACCCAGAATATGTCACAAAATACCCACTTTTTAAAAATCTGTGAGTCCCTAGGACCCAGCTTGATAATAGTGCAATGGCAGATCTCAAGTATACTGTACCCTACAGATAAGTAACCCATATTAGATATACTTTTCTCTTTGTATTTTGTAAGTTGTCAGTACACCTATAAATGATGGCTCTTCCACCGTTCCATCGTGGAATTTGAATCTGTTGGTAAACATAAGAGATCGAATGTAAAAAATTAGCACTCGCAGATCCTTCAAGAAACCAGATGGCTTCTTAACACTTTCATTCATCATTGTGTTCACACAGAATGGGGATTTATCAATGAATTCCACTCATAAGATAAGCATCACCACCACTGTTAAATACCACGAGTTAGAATTTGTTACATACTTGTTCTTATCATAAACTTGAAGGAATTATAAGTAGTTAGCACCCCAAACTAAGCATGCATCGCTTTCACTGCTAGATCCTATAACAATGATAACATGCATTTTATTTCACCTTTCATTTCAACATAGAAATCAAATTTCTGAATATAAACCCAATACACGTTATTCTTATAAAACTCTTTTTAGTAACATTATGCATGGAAAATTGTTTTCTCTGTTCACAGAACATGTTTACAGCTTTATTCAATTCTTAACTCTACTAATAACGTAAGGGAAAGTTATCACTGGCAAACTGCATGCCCTCCACCAGTGCAAAAACATGCCAGTTTGCTTTGAAATTTTTCATTTCTGATCATATTACAATTTTCACTTTCCAAAGCAAAATGCACTCCCAAATAATAAGGGTTTTGGCTTTTAGGTCTAGCACACAAATTTTATTGTCTTTTCACAGACTGGATCCAAAGTGACACTATCGTAAACGGATTGAATTATATCTGGGGTATCTAGTTATACCCTCAAGTTTGAAGCAGTTTTAGTATTAAGTTTGTTTCACGGGCCATTTTGATTTCTTCCACATTTCTGAGCCCACGTTCACACTCGCTGTTTGAATTTCTGATTTATATTCATCAATCAGTGCTCCGATTTTTCTTCCTTCCCAAAGTTTACTAGACATTGTTTCAGGACATTCAGACAAGGATACAATCCTACTCACTGCAATTAAACTTAACATTGATATCACAGTACCTAGCTTTTAGCTGCTCAATTATTTGCTTAATGAATTGGGAGAAATTACTGCATTTTCCGTTTTGTATCACAGTTTAATTTTAGCCCTTGAACCCAAATTCTAATTTTTTCAGGGTCTTACTTCAGGACATTAAGAGCTTCCGTAACTGCACACACAGAGGTATATGCATTAAACAATATGGTGTGTCAGTGTGGTAAGGACAAGGAAATTTTTGGAGAAAATTTCTACTGCAACACAAATGAATATGTATTTAATGCCATGGATTTTAGCAGTCCGTCAGCAACAGATGCAGATTGTGTTTTGGATGACAAATGGCGATTTTCCAGGGGGTTTTGGGGGGGAGGTTTAACGACCACCGTGACAACTCATTGGGCTATAAGCAGCAGCCCGTCCCTACTTTAGGGCCGCTGGTTCCAGGGAAGGGAGAGAACCAGTGCCGGAAGACAAACGCAACATCCATGCCTCACTAGGATTCGAACCCAGACCCTTCTCAGACAAATGGGGACCACTGCGCCACCCAGGCGGCATTTTCCAGTTGCAATTTCACAGCATTAAAAATGGCCCTAAAATTTTTCAATGCCTTATTTCCAAATGTGATAACCACCTGGTTCCATGACATTACCTGAAAAAAGTGACTAGTTCATTGGACAAAGATCATTTTGATTTTGGAGTTCGCCTTATGTTTTAGTGGTCTCAGACCACCAAAGAATTTGAACGTCGAGTCAGGTGCAAGGAAGTAACCCATCCCAAAAATTCAAAGTTGTCATTCTGCATAATAAAGGAGTGACAGAGGGTCACAAACAATGTACACAAGTACTTGCTAACCTCCATTACTTTGCTTTACATTACTTCTAAAACAAAGTTTTACCAATAACAGCTGCCAAAAATTTACAAAGCATTAAAAATACACTTTTTTTTTTTTTTTTTGGCAAGCCTCTTCTGTAGCAAGATTACTCTCACATCTCATGGGAATCTCACTGTTGCTGATCCTCTTTCTCCACTCTCCGATATAACTAATACAGACATTTAACATGGACCAGGAAATTCAAACAAAGGTCTTTGCTCTTTCCACATTCATAAGTGAGTCACGGAAAAATTCTCATTGGCCGCCACCGGGAGTCAAACCCAGGGTCTTCCAGTTATGCCAGTTGCCCAGCTGGGCGTAACTGGAAGACCCTGGATTCGACTCCCAGTGGCGGCCAATGAGAATTTTTCCGTGACTCACTTATGAACGTGGAAAGAGCGAAGAACTTTGTTTGAATTCTCTGATAAACTTGTGCAAATGAGGGAGGGGAAAACGGAAGCTTCCGCCTTCATGCGCTCCCACACACATGAACTGACAGCGGGACTACTGAAACAAAAGCTAAGTTTCGTTTAAGAATGAGCCTGCGCAATGCATTCCACTTAACCGGAAACGAGCAAAAATTACCAACGCAGATAACTTAGTTTATCTGAGAGAACAGTATTCGTGTTGGTTGTTGTTCATGTTAGCTGTGGATATAAGTTGTATTTAATAATGGATATGGATATACAATGTTCTTTTGGAAAAAAAAATCCAACAATGAGAGTATATCTCATAAGCAATTATACAAAAATCCCGATCTGTCAGTGGTAGTTACAAATTCGTCTTCCGCACTGTTGAGTGACGTAATTTCAGAATCGGAATCTACATCGTTAGCAAATCTGAAACTTATGCAAGCAGACTATGATAAAGCGTACATAAAAAAAAACACTGTTGCACAGTTGAGAAATCTTGGATAAAAACATTTAATTGACTAAAGTCAAATGACAAGACTATTATGTGGTGCACTGTTTGCAAAAACCATCCTAAAATTGCTGATACCACCAGTAATGTTTTCAAGCAATGTGGAGTGTCAGGTGATAATATAGTTTAATAACTAAGTGCACATAACAGTATTCAAAAACATAAGATTTGCCTTTGTTTCTAAACAATTCTTGGGATATTTTATGACGCAAAATCACTTCTGTTTGCACAAGAGAAAAAGGTAAATAATTTTTACATTCAAAGTTGTTAAAAACTACTTAAACTGCTATACAGTTAACTATGATTTAATTTGTTTTTGTAAAACACAGGACATATATTAAAAACTCTTGAACATGACATCACTAAATTTTTCAAATGCCATCGATTACCTTTCTTAAAATTAGAGATATATGCTTTTGTGCATTTTGAACACACTTTAAAATGGTGATGCAAAAGATGTATAAAAAAGTTTATCATAATTTTTTACTTTAAAAAAAATGAGGCTTTTGTTTTGTTATGTTAAAAGATACATTTTTCTGGGCATGTAGATTTTAGTTCTAGGCAAGTAAATATTTTCTGCACATGCCCAGCTGGGCATGTAACTTTTCAAGCCCTGCTCAGGTAACTCCACTCTTACTTTAGCTGTAATTATATGCCTACTTCAGACCCATAAATATCTCGTGTCTAGCAGCAGAATCATGACAATGCCAGTCGCAGATTTTCAGAAAAGGTTGCCAATTGTTTCTTAATAATGTTATACAAAAAATTTATTTCACCCAAGTTAATTTATCTTGTATGGGTCTATCACAAAATTAGCATTGAGAAGCATTAGGGAAAAAATAATACAATTTTCAGTATTGCTATATCACACAAAGTATTGGTGTTGTTGCACTAATTCATTGCCAAGGTCAGTATCATTCATAGCAAAATATCAGATGATGCACTGCTTGTGCAGTAGATCTAGAGATCTTTGAAGGGAGAACTTGGTACCATTTTCATGCACAGGGGAAAAAAATTCATTTTTCTTAATCATTTTTTCACCGGATGGCTTCATCTCAATTAGAGTACCGATTCCTTTTACTTTTGACCATAAAGAGAATTGTTAAACAATTTCAAAGATTTTCCTTTTCCATGGCTAATATGGGCTGCTTAAGGAACACACAAACTTTTTTTTCTTTTCTTTTGCTTACAAATAGCTTTATTTTGAATCATTTTACCATTTTCTTCTTAATTTGGAAGTGAAATTTACCATTTCCACATACATTTACATTGCAATTACTCTTACGTTCTGCAATTTAATATTCCCTAGCATGTACAGTAGTTAAAACCGGAAATGTGTACAATATATTATAAATCCAGCACATCATTGACAAATGCCTTTCTGTTGCTCACCTGTTTCTCATCCTGCTATTGTCTAATTCCTATACTACAGTTACTACTGGACTTAATATTTTCTTGTTTTCACTACACTAGAAGCAACGTACCACATTTTAGACCCTAGATACAAAAAATAAACTAGTAAAATCATGCGATGCGTTGATTATGATACGCTTTTCAGCATACCAGAAATTGTGTGCGCAGACAAACCCACCTCCCTACCCTGACTATTGATCTGTTCAGTATACCTCCGGAACAACATACTGAAGTTTTGTCACCATAGAAGCATTTTATTCAAGTTATGAGGATAATGGCTGTGGAATAAATCTCACTCCTGTGCCCTGACCTTTGACCCCATTTTGATGAAATTCAACAAACCCAGTTTAATATACCTCCGGAGCAACATGATAAAGTTTTGTTTGCCGCCTATGTGGCGCAGTGGTCTAAGCGATGGCTTATGACCATTCGCTCGAAGTTGAGTTCGGGTTCGAATCCCGGTGAGGCATGAATGTTGCGTTTGTCTTACCTTTGCTAGCTCTCTCCCTTCCTTGGAACCAGTGGCCCCAAGTTAGGGATGGGTGACTGCTTGTAGCCAATTCAGTTGCTCTTGGTAGTCGTTAAACTTTCAATCAAAAAAAAAAAAGTTGTTGCAGTCGAAGCATTTTTTACATAAGTTAAGATGCATAAGAGCGATGGAATGAATCCCGCTCCTATGTCCTGATCTTTGACCCCATTTCACCCATTTTCAATAGGATTCGTCCCCAGGTTGTTCCCTACTACAGAGTTTAAGCTGGCTCAAAAAATGATGTAACAAAAATGCTAAAATGAAGGAAAAAGTTCTAGCAAAATGCTGTAGATATTTAACCTCTTTTGTCGGCAAACTGCCACGCGACGAGTCGTCTTAGTTTCCGTCATATGACGGAATACTTTTACCCACGAATTAGCGGCGGAATTAAAATTTCTTCTGCGCTATGGGAGTTCAAATTTCCGAAAATTTCGGAACACAATCACCTCTGTGATATTTAAATGCCTGGCACCATTTCGCGACTGGACGCCAATTTTCTCACGCGTTTTAGATTAATTAATCGCATTTTGCAAAAAAATAGCGATTGTAGCTTAACCTCTGCTACCACATATTAAAATTTCATCGAAATCGAACCATTTTTACGCGAGTTATCATGCAGACAGACAGATGGACAAAGCTGGAACATATATGCTTCTTCAACCTACGGCTGGAATGCATAAAAAAAGATGAAAAGCACAAAGAGGTCAGTATAGTGATAATGTAAACACAAAGATGCACATGTCTTCAACAAATTTGGTTCAGAACTCACTGAACCAATCTGCTTCGTGAAGCCTGCAGTTACCACACTTCAAAAAACTAAGGCAATTGCTGTACTCCCAGTTAAAAACCAAGTCATGTAATAAAAGAATGATCGGTAATGTCCTAATACAGACAACTTTGAAATCCACTGAGAAGCACAGTGAAGTCTCACAGTTTGACATGCAGGGTCCATACTCATTTTTGAAAGTCCATTTAAGGAGTTTTCCAGGAGATATTAATGAGTCCAAATAGTATTTTCCAGGAGTCAATTATGACATACGGGAATGAGAGAAACCAAACTTTGTTAAATGGTTTTTATAATACCTTGCTAACTGAAGTTACTATGTGATTTAAGTATTTTGCTTTTTCTTTCAAATTCCAATGGCATACTGGAATCTGGGAATAACTTTGAATAAATTATTTTATACCAAAAAATTAGCTAAATTAAGACTTACCAGTGCAACTATATGTAATTTTATAAAAGTATGGTATCTATTTTTATCCTTGAAATACAACATGACATTCGACAACATCAGAATTAGGATATCATGACGAATTACAATTCAGTGCAATGCAGATAAAACAAATACACACAATGAAAGAAAAGAAAAAACAAGAATGACGACACCAAATTTTCGAGTGTAATGAGCATGTTTTTAGAATCTGTTCTGACGTGAATTAAATTTATCAAAGCTATTCAAAGTCAATGGAACCGGAATGGAAAACTGTAGTATCTGACCGAAGCAAGAAGTTTTTCAATTGGATGTTTAAAATCCTGCAGATATTGTCATAAACAGAATTGTGAATTTGCGCACTCTGGTTGCAGACTTACGCGTTAAGAAAATTTTTAAATGATATGTGAAACATTTCGCAGCAGAACCGCTCTCCAACAAAGAAAGAATTTTTCAAATCGGACTCTCAGAAGCAGAAATACTGACAAATATAAGATATGCATCTACGCTACCTGACAGGGAAAAAAATGCATTATTTTAAGAAAATATTCTCAAAATGTTTTTTCGATGTAAGCGGTATCAGTCCAGGAAAGAATTTTTCAGTCGAGCTTTCAGGAGCTCATTAGATTTTGCTGAAAATGCATCAGAAGCAGAAATGAACACTTATGCCTCCTAGTGGCTAAACCATTCCTTACCAAAATTTAGAAATTATATGCAAAAGATTTCCCATCAGGAGCTGTATCTTCTGAAGAAAACATTTTTCAAATCGGATTTTTAGAAGTAGAGATATTGGGGAAAATACTATTTACTTTTACGCCCCTAGTGGAAAATTTATGCGTAACTTGAAAAAGTGACTATACCTAAAATTCACTCTTAGTCATAAATGAAATCGAAAGGTAAAAGAATATTTTCACTCTGATGTTTAAAAACAAATATACGGAAAAAAATGTATTTTGAATTTGATATCATCGGCATTTATGCCCTCTGGAGGCGAAACTGTATATTGTAAAAAAAAAACTAAATGAAGGATCATCGTTTTCATATTTCAAGCTTCTCAATGCAAAAAAAAAAAAAATAATAATAATTCAAATCGGACTACTAGTTGCAGAGATATGGTGTCCACAGACAGACAAACCGGTAACATAAGCACGATCTTTTTTTACAAGAGACGTGCTAAAAAAAAAAATCACGAAACTTATAATTTGAAATTCCAACATCAAAATAGTAATAATTTAAGTAGCCTAAAACATTTTTTTCCAGCAGTCGGGTTTAAATTTAAGTTTTCCAGGGCCCTTATGGAAAAAAGTTCATTTAAGGAGTATATCCTTAAATTCCAGGAGCAGTACGAACCCTGGACGTATGACAGCTATCTTTCCTGATGACCGTCGACTCTTGGGCCTTTTTAAGGGCTCCTCCTGCAAATTGAGTTTGTAGCAGTAACCTAGGAAACAGAGCCAGGATTGGATCCATTTCTTTACGCTTTCCAACTGTAGGTTGAAGAAGCGTATATGCTCCAGCTTTGTCTATCTGTCTGTCTATCCGCATGATAACTAGTGTGAAAATGGTTAATTTCGATGAAAACCTGGAGACAAACCCCATTGAAAATGGGCGAAATGGGGTCAAAGGTCAGGACATGGGAGCAGGATCCATTCCATCGCCCTTATGCGTCATAACTTACGTAAAAATGCTTCGATTGCGACTAAACTTCATGTTGTTCCAGAGGTATACTGAACCAGTTCTGTTGAATATCGAAATGGGGTCAAAGGTTAGGGCACAGGAGTGAGATTTATTCCACAGCCATTATCCTCAGAACTGGACTAAAAATGCTTTTATTGCAACAAAACTTTAGTATGTTGTTCAGGAGGTATACTGAACGAAACAATAATCAGGGTAGGGAGGAGGATTTGTCTGCATGCAATTTCTGGTATGTTGGAAAGCATATCATAATCAATGCATTGCATGATTTTACTAACTTGGTCTCTTTTAAACATAGCACAAATAAGTATAATACACTAACACCAAAGGCAACATGTACCATAAAATGCATGCATGCTGATTATGAAAACCCTTAAGTTGAAAAGTAGCTTTATTTTCTCCAGTTGCCTCATTGTTTTACCTGTAGTCAGGGTAATACAATTTAATAACTTTCTGGTGTTAGCCCATGGTCCATTCTGACAATGTATTGCAGATTGCTCTTCTCCTTAGCTTTAAAAACAAGTGGTATTACATTTCTGTATTTCCCTTAGTTCAGGAAATAGCCATTTGTGTCAGCTCATTTACACCAACTGACCCCTTTGTTTCCTCGTTTGGGCTCTCACTCGTTTTTCTGCTGCACAATTGCTTGGAACAAGTTGTGCCCACAAATGGATACTGCAAATACAGGCAACTTGTTCCAAGCAGTTGTGCAACAGGAAAACGGGTGAAAGCCCAAATGAGAAAACCAACGGATCAGTTGGTGCAAATGAGCAGACACAAAGGGTTATCTCCAGAACTAAGGGAGATATAGTAATACCACTTGTTTTAAAGCTTAAGAGAAGAGCAATCTGCAATGCATTGCCAGAATGGACCCTGGGCTAATGACAAAAAAGTTATTAAATGTTATTACTATTACCTTCACAACAGGTAAAATGTGAGGTAACTAGTGAAAATAAAGCTACTGCTGAAATTAAAGTTTTTATAAAGTTAATATCAGCACTTGGAAACACAGAACATGTAACACATATAGGCAAGTGCTAGTTCAAGCACCAGGGACAGTTTTAGTAATTTGTATAATATCCATTTTTCCTGAATTGCATAAATAAATGGATATGTGCACTTTAGGTCTGCAAATGCAATTTGTAGATGGTCCCCTTAGGAGTCCCTGAGTCGATAGTCATCAAAGAATGAAGTTGCCGGCTCTGCCAGCTATCTACACTGAAGAGCAATTGAATTAGAGATAGCTGGCGTTATGCAAATGTGGCGCTGTGGGTGGCCCTGTAAACGGAAATGACATGACGTATGCAGTGATGCGACGGGAATCAGTAAGAGTCGGATGCAGTATGGGTAAGATGAAGGATCTGAGCACATTTGATCGTGGATTTTCACGAGCCACTGTGTCATGGGTGCACCGTGAGTACATCGAATCCGGTAAAACCATCCCTGCAAGCGCCAACTGCCATGGACAACAGCGTGTGGATGAGCAGGGTCATCGTCGGCTAGCTCGCATTGTAACAGCAGATAAACGGGCCACAGTGCAAGAAATCACTCAGCAATTTATCGCTGGTGCACAAAAACGTGTAAGCAGCCACACCATCCAGAACCATCTCCTTGCTATGGGGTACAGAAGCCATCATCCCACGAGGGTGCTGCTGCTGACCGCACATCACAGGGTGCAAAGAATAGCATGGGCGTGGAAACATCGCCACTGGACCCTAGACATATGGGAAAATGTTGCCTGGACTGATGAGTCGAGATTCACGTTGGTACATGCGGATGGCAGGATACGAGTACGGCGCAAACCACATGCAGAGATGGATCCATCTGGGGACTGTTTACGTGGACTGATATGGGACCCCTAGTACGTGTGACATCGTTCCTCACAGGTCAACGTTGCCGGGATATCCTGGACAACCATGTCCCGTTTGTGCGTCTTCAACATCCCACTGGGAACCTCATCCTGCAACAAGACAATGCACCGTGCCATCGCTCCCGAATTGTATCAGAATGGTTAGGTGAACACTCCACCGAGGTGACCTCGCTTCCTTGGCCAGCTAGGTCACCTGACCTCAATCCCATCGAGCACATCTGAGATGCCATCGAGAGAGATGTTTGAGGCTCTGACCCCCTCCATCAAATTTTCGTTAACTGTGGGAGCTTGTTCAGGGGTCATGGATCCGTATGGCTTCCCAACGCTTCCGGTGTCTTGTCGAGTCCATGCCGAGACGAATTGCAGCAGTCATCTGGGCGAAAGGTGGTGCTACATGTTACTAGACAGGTATCTCTAATTCAATTGCTCTTCAGTGTATGTCGCAAGACTTCGTTGGATTTCAAAGTTGTCTGTATTAAGATATTACCAAATGATTAGGAACACTAGTCTGGAACAGAGCAGATCAAGCTTATTATGAATACCACGTACAAGTGAAAACTCAAAGCAATGGCTAGTATCAGTGAAACACATGAAAAAACAAAAAGGAAAGCCAAACAAAGATAAAACAAATTTATTTTTGCAGGGTATGCTCAGATAGGCAGAGTAATTATTTACCCCTTCAGCAATCAGTGTTCTATTTTGAGTTCAACCACCATAGACAAAAAAATTAGAAGCTTCACTTTCATTCTGCACCATTAGAAGTACAAAATTGCCTAGCAACTTTTAATATCCATAAACACTATTTAGAATTCATTTTTATTGCACTTTACTCCATTCAGTGAACACAATTCCACACGAAATATGCAATTCATGAGGCAACCTTATGTCTTATGTTATAAACATGCTTTAGATGAAATATACATAATATCTAAGGTATTGTTTACCTGATATTGACAAAGCATGTGCCTCACAGAGCAACAAGGTGCGAAATACTTTGTCAATATCAGGTAAACAATACCTTAGATATTATGTATATACGATTCCATACATTAACAGAAAACATACTTACATTATTGATTTAATTTGTTTTAGATGTACAATTGTTTTATAGCTGTTTTTTTTTTTTCAATGTATCACTCTTTGAACTTCTTTTTTGACTCAAGATTATTTATTTTTTATTTGTTGTTTGGTTGTTAACCCTCTTGATAAGTAAAGGGATTACTTATGCTACACACTGGGCTACATAGCTCAGGATGAAGCTCCAAGGGATGGAGATAGGTTTCTCTACAGTGAAGAGTGTACCCAAAGGCCAACGAATTAATGACTTGTGAAACACTAAATGCAGAAAAACTATACAGCTAAAAAATCCTTACAACAGAAAGTTATTCACACTAACCACTATGACTGTTCATTAAGTAACCTAGATTTCTTTTATACGTACTTTAAAATAAAGTTTTGGCACTTCAGCTGTCAGATTTTTTTCTGCGTCTCTCTCTCTCTCTCTCTCCGATACTTTAGGGTCCCAAACTGCAAAGATGCAGCATTTTTGTTGTTTCTCAGATGCGCATGTCCTGAGCTGCTATTACTATGCCAGAAATCTGCTAACACAGCTACACAGTATGTTTGTACATTGAATAATATTCAACTACGCCTACTCTGAATGGTTGAAGTCCACAGAGTATTCAGAATGTAATTTTTCCATAACTACAACTGGTACACAAAACTAATTCTAACATGATCCAAAGTTACTTAACCTGTTTTAATATTTTTTCAAACACCAATTGATCATGAAAATGCAGCGTTCAAATTAGCCAGTGGTCCGCTGGCCATTGGCCAGTAAAACTTCCGCCAGACCACTGAACTATTGATTTTACTGGCCCGGATGCCAAGTTCTTTTTTGGTTTTTGGTTTTTTCTGATTTGTCACGAAGTTAAAAACTGAATTTCTATTTCTTTTTTCCTTGCTGTGTGTTTTCTTTTTCGGCTGCGAACTAATGATAGGTTTAAAAACAATTATTGGAGATAATTCCATTGAAATACACTGACGGGAAAAAAATCCCAACACCAAGAAGGGGTTGTGTTAGATAAACGACAGTTGGTAGGCAGTGAGAGTACATCTGTAAGATGACGTCTATGCAAATTTCGCACTCGGCACATACGTGTGGTGCTGGTAGCGCCCCTCGGAACATGCAAAGCAGGTTTGCTGTAAATATGCGTTGTAACGTTCGTGAGCGTTAGTTATCGTTGAGATTCGACGTAGTGTGTTGATGTTAGTCAAGAATGCCTTTAAGAAGACGAAGAAGCCATTATCAACAGCTCACGGAGTTTGAACGAGGTCGTGTAACAGGGCTACGAGAAGGTGGATTTTCTTTCCGCAATATTGCAGAACGACTTGGCAGGAATGTAGCCACTGTGCACGATTGTTGGCAGCGGTGGTCAAGGGAAGGTACTGCCTCAAGAAGACCGGGTTCCGGCCGGCCACGTGGCACTACTGAGAGGGAAGACCGCCGTGTACGGCGCATCGTACCGCGTCTGCGGCAGCAATTCGAGCTGCAGTTGCCACCACAGTGACACAACGAATTGTTACAAATCGGTTACTTGAAGGACAGCTCCGAGCCAGACGCCCTGTAGCGTGCATTCCACTTACTCCAAACCACTGCCGTTTGCGACGTCAGTGGTGTCAAGCTAGAGCTCATTGGAGGACGGAGTGGAGATCTGTTGTGTTTTCTGATGAAAGCCGGTTCTGCCTGGGTGCCAGTGATGGCCGTGTGTTGGTTAGAAGGAGGCCAGGTGAGCGCCTGCAACCAATCTGTCTGCGGCAGAGACACTGGACCTACACCTGGAGTTATGGTCTGGGGAGCAATTTCCTATTACAGCAGGAGCATTCTCGTGGTTATCCCACGCACCCTGACGGCACAGTTGTACGTCGGTCTGGTGATTCAACCTGTTGTGCTGCCATTCATGAACAGCATTCCAGGGGTGTTTTTCAAAAATAACGCTCGCCCGCATACCACTCTTGTAACCCAACATGTTCTACAGAGTGTCGACATGTTGCCGTGGCCTGCTAGATCACCAGATCTTTCACCAATCGAGCACGTATGGGACATCATTGGACGACAACTCCAGCGTCACCCCCAACCAGCATTAACCGTCCCTGTATTGACCGACCAAGTGCAACAGGCATGGAACTCCATCCCACAAACTGACATCCAGCACCTGTACGACACAATGCATGAACGTTTGCGTGCTTGCATTCAACATTCTGGCGGTTACACCGGTTATTAATGTACCAGCATTTCACATTTAAAATGGCTCTTCTCACGCTTACAATAAGCTGTGATCTTGAAACCTTAATCGATTAAATATGTTACCTATACAAATGTATTGCCGCCATTTCATTCCTCTACAACTATTTTTTTGTGGTGTTGGGATTTTTTTCCCCCCCCCGTCAGTGTATGTTATTTTCTACATATATTGTAAATGTCTTTAAAAAAATTTATTTTTTACGGACCAGTGTCCATTTCAGTGGGCCAGTGATATGCAAATTCTAGTGGTCCGTTGGGCCAGAAGAAGATTTATTTCTAATTCTAACACTGTAATGGTCACAACCAGGTGGATCGAAATGGGTCAGGGCATTAGCACTTAACTTTCGTCTGCAACCTTCAGTTCACCTTGGATACTGGGTTCTTGTGCACTTTGGTTTTAAGAGTTCATTTTAATGTTTTTACTCATCTCATTGTAAGAATGCTTTTAACTATTCATTTTTTTATGCAACATTCATTCACTTTTAACTTGAATCTAATCACTAGCATTTACAATCTCTGAACAATTAATGTTGCTTCATTACAGCAGTACACACCCTTTAATAATAGTTCTCTCATAGGATTTTGATCATTACCATGATATAAACCAGGCTCTTTTTGGCAGGATACCATATTAGAAACTACATCTGTTACAGCAAGTTTAAAGTGGTATGACTTTTACTCGCATTCCCTTTGATGATATTTTGTGGGTCGGTCGACAAGAGTTGAAGCTTGTTGCTTATGATCAAATATTAATTAATGTGTGAAACAGAAGTAACTTAGATATTTCATGGCATATCTATATCATTATTAGTGTAAATTATTCTACGTAGTGCTATTCACATATCAATTCTGATACTATGAACTATTTACATACCAATTAATAATTTACCAATACTAACAACGGCAGGTAACATTCTGCAAATTTAACAACTGTCATGTGGTCCAGTAAAATTTTCATTCCAAATATTCAAAAACATGCAGGTTTCCATGTTAATTGGCCACATTTCAGAATTTTGTCTAATTTTGAGCAACTAAAATTCATACATATGACTAGGTGGCATTTCAAGTACTAGAAATGTTAGGAGGCAACATTTCACAGCTCTATAAAATATTTAAAAATTGTTCAAATGGTGTTTTCATTTGTCATGCAGCAATCAAGTACATATTTTAATAATTCAGTGCATAAAATGTTTTACTCTCATTCACAAGACACTCAATAATTCCATTTGAAGTTTTATGGCCTTTCCTTATAAATGTTCTTGAAAGCAATTACATTGATTTTTTGCAATCTACCATGAACACATTGTTCATAGTTTAATTAGTGAATCATTGCATATATAATATCAAAGATTTAGCATTTATGTGGCAATTGCTTGGTTAAATCATATTCAAGCAGTTTAATATACAACAGGGAAAAACTAATTTTATTTATAAATCAAAATATACAATTCTGTGACAACTGATTACAGCTTATATAATATAATACAGGGATATACAAACAATATGCAAGCATAAAAAGTAAGAAATTCTGTAGAAGTTGGCACACAAGTCCAAACTGGTAATAGATACAAAGTTTTCAGTTCCACACTAAATGCTAAATTCAGTTCCACACTAAATAAATGCAATTAAATTGCAGTGCAGCCTTTCTCATTTTTGAAATGCTTTCTTCAGTTTTACGTGCTATTATTTCTTTCATACCTGTATGTGATACATTAAGAATAACTACTTGAAAAGCCAATTTTCTCTGTGCGTGCATAGCCCAAGGTGTTTTTGGATGGGAAGAGCCAGTGCTGTAAGACAAACACAACATCCATGCTTCACCGGGATTCAAACCCGGAAACATCTCGGACGAATTATCAGAAGCCTAGACCACTGCGCCACCAGGACAGCATAGCCAGAGATGTAGGGAAAACAGTGTAGCCCCCCTATCAATATCAAAACATATTTTAAGAGGCCCTTCCCCCCAACAAAAATTAACTTTGGGCACTTTTGATGATTTTGAATAGATCATGATAAGTCCTAATCACATGTAGGCAATGCATGTTAGTATATAAAAAGATATATTATACACTGAGTGGCCACTTTATTATGACCACCCCCTCGGTACTTTGTTGGGCTGCCTTTTGCCTTTAATACTGTGTCGATTCTTCGTGGCATGGACTCCACGAGATATTGGTAGGTGGTTTGTGGAATCTGAGACTATGCTTGATGAACAGCACTTTCCAGGAGTGTGAGATTGCAGGGTTGTAGATACAGCTGTCTGATGGCTCGTTCAACTTCATCCCACAAATTTTCAATGGGGTGGAGATTGTTGGGGCCACCTAAACAAAGTAAACTCACCGGCATGTTCCTGAAACCAATCCTGTACAATACAAGCACTATGGCAGGACGCATTAACTTGTTGAAAGTAGCTGTCGCCATTGGGATAAATCATCCACATGACAGGATGCACTTGGTCCGCAACGATATTTAGATATGATGTGCCAGTCAGACGTTGATCAACACGAATTAAAGGGCCCAAAGTATGCCAGCAAAACATTCCCCAAACTATAACGTTGCCTCCACCAGCTTGCAGGGTTGTAGCAATGCATTTGGGGTCCATGCTTTTGGGCTGTTTTCGCCAAATTCTCACTCTGCCATCGGCATGGTGCAACTGAAAACGTGATTCATCGGACCACATAATTTGTTTTCAATTATCGACTGTCCAATCCTTGTGCGAACTGGAGAAGTTTTCTCTTATTAACTGCAGACAGCAAAGGTGTTCGAACAGGCCTTCAGCTGCCATATCCCATCCGATGCAGTGTACGGCGAACAGTGCGTGCAGAGATCATTTGGTGGAATCCTTGATTAAGATGGTCTGTAATTTGCTGCACTGTTGTCTGTTACCAGTCTGGACACACTCCGTTCCACCCGAGCAGTCACTAGTCTATGACGACCACACGTTGCACGTAGAGACCAAGTTTTTTTGACTGACAGTCCAGTCTTTAAAACACTTTAACAGCTGCTCTGGAACATTTCACGAATGCAACAGTTTCGGTGATACTCGCTCCATGGTTTCGAGCTGCTACAATCATTCCACGTTGAAAGTCCGTCAAATCGCATTTTTTACCCATCTCGTCACCCAAAAATCATTTCTACTACTGTTGTAAGCACTAAGCTTTCCCTTTTTATACTAACCTCACCCTCTGGCGGCAACAGCATGCAGCCATAGCTCATTAGCTTAAAACTGTCAGGTGGTCATAATAAAGTGGCCACTTAGTGTATAAATCATATTATATATATTACAGAAGCTATATGTAAATGAAAAATCTAGGGGGGAGGTCATGCCCACAAAAAGAGCAAAGGCCAAGTGAGAGATCAATTGGAGAAGGGAAATTTTGCTACTTCACAACTTGGCTGACCTCTCAGTTTCAGAAATCGATAGAAGATTCTTACTCCTACAAAATTCAGAAAAAAAGGGTGCTTAAGTAGCATCTAAATTTGACAAGCCTGAGGATGGGAGGTAAATCAAAATGCTAAGATCAGATGTAGTGATAATATCCTCCTCCTTTACTGGTGTTTCAGAAGAAACAAATCCTCTGCAGACTGCCCTGTGTAATGAAAATATAAAAAGAAAATTAGTTATGAAGCCTGCTTTAAGTAAGGCTAATTTTTATCTGGAAAATAATTTAAGTGTTATGTAATGGTAAAAGAAAGCATTTCTTAACATTGCAACAAATGCTAAGGAAAATGTTTGCCTGGATATCAAGGCCCTGTCCACCTGGGACCCATCACACAGTGAGGGTTGTGGGGCGACCACTGTGTGCGTGTGTCTCAGATTCCCTAAAGTAGTCAGTAATTCATCTGTTATTCACAGAGGGCTAGAACTGTACACCAAACACAATGTATCTGTATCACTACAAGAATTACAGAGTATACAGTTATCCTGACAACTGCTTAGCCACCTGACAGTTACACACAGACTAGAAGCAACTATGAATCTGTAGAAATATAGCTGCCCATTGCTCTTACGGCTTTATAAAACATTTCGCTCAATGCTCGTTTCTTGTTTTAATATGCATTCAATCGAACAGTTGGATTAATTTGTCTTTATCAAGTTCCTAATATCTATGAACTCTGGTAAATTTATCTACCTCATCTATTCTTCCTTAAGAGGCCTTGATCTGACTGACATCGTTAGTAAGGTTTCCACATTTGATTTCCAAATCTGAATAGAAGATAGAGCAGATGGAGCATAGTTTGTGAAAAATCTTAAGCTAAGCTGGTCACGGATGATAGCACCCAGAACAACGTAATTGTAAGTAGGCCTATGATAAAGTTATTCTTACAGCAGAGAAGGCAGAACAACCATCTTTATAGCCAGTGAGACTGAAAATGGCATATCTTCTGTTGAGCTACCAAACTGAAGAGAGACAAAGTACAGATTTATAATTTATGCTATCCTTTTACTGGCATTTTTTTTACCAGATCACGAATTCCCCTCATTATGCATGCCCATATAATAAATAATGTTTAAAAGGATCAAAGTATGCATGAAATTCAAACCTAGTATGTGTAAGAGAAAAACTAAAGTCATTGTTTTTGAGATAGAAACTGTAAGTAGTGAATGCAAGACCAGTCTAGATGTTATAGATATACACCAGATGAATGAGTTTATATACGTAGATGAATGACCACCAGATGAATGATTGCTTGTAGGAAACATGTTTAACAGAAAAACAGGATAGAGGGTGAAATGAGTAGGCGAGTGAATTCTTCTTTGGAAGTCATAAGACTGTAGACTTTTGAAGCACCAATGTGTTGTCAAAAAGGTCCCAAATGGCTGTGTAAAAGTGCTATTGTTCCTACACTGATGTACAGCAGTGAAACATGGGAGTCATTTGTAAGCTGAAATAGGGCTGGCTGGACCATAGGGCGCAACGGGACAGTCGCCCCAGGCCCTGCGTCTTTGGGGGGGGGGCAGTTAGGAAAAAACAAAATCATTTTTGGTGGAATTTTATAATTATTTTAATTTTTTTGTAAATTTTGGGGTGTGAGAGGTCCTTAAAATGATAGTTTAAAAGGTGCAACAGGACAGTCGCCCCAGGCCCTGCGCCTTTGGGGGGGGCAGTTAGGAAAAAACAAAACAATCATTTTTGGTGGAATTTTATATAATTATTTTAATTTTTTTGTAAGTTTTGGGGTGTGAGGTTCTTAAAATGATATTGTTTAAAAGCCCCCCCCCCCCCAATCCCTCCATTTTTGAATAGCCCGTTGCTGTACAGATACAGAAATTTGATTATTCAAATGATTATTGTAATCACCTTAACATTTTTCCCATTCATGAAATAGCAAATTAAGTTTCACCATTTTGTGGCCCCTACAATTAAATATTCAACAATATGTGTGCAAATCAGATACTTTAATTAAAAGAAATAAAAAGAACAATATAAAAGTTGGTTTCAGGCTACATATGGAGGCCAATTATTCAGTGACTTTAAAAACATTATTAGCAATGTAAAAAAAAAAAAAGCATTTTCATGTATGAGCATATATAAAAGTTCAAAAAGTCACTAATTTGTCAGTTACCCCACTTTGCATTAAAAAATCAATCACTAAATATGAAAAATATTCACCACGCAGGTATCCTTTTATCACTTTGTGAAGTTTTTATAAGTCACAAAACTTTCCCGCCAGAAAGAAAACAATAGATTTTAACACTTTTTTTTTCACTCTCTTTGCTCTCCCTGGACTTTTAATCCATATTATGGTCTTTTTCTTAAGTTTAAAGCAAATATTTTTTTGAGATAATCATTTTGTCTTTATGGTAGTTTTCATCTATGTTCTTCACAGACATTTTTCACATAATGACTTTATTAAAATATGGGATAATTATTTTTTAGTGCCCGCAATGAAATTTTGCTCAGGGCACTAAACTGAAATGTCACTCCTAACCCCGCAAAAGCTCCATCCGGCCCTGGGCAGGAGAAATGCGCTGTGGCAAAACATGTTCTGATAATTTGGGGAAAGATGTGTTGCAGATATTTATGTGAAGCAAAATGTTGTAAGGTTGACACAAATATTCTGAGATGGTTTGGCAGTGTTGAAAGAATAAGGTCTGTATTGTTCTCCCTAGAATTTTTTTTTTTTTTTTTACAGCTGGGTGGTACTTCTAATGACCCCTTCCCCAATCAAAAATAAATAAAAAAAAAAAAAGAAAAAAAGAAACAAAGATGTTGTTTTGTTTAACTTTATTATACTTATTATACATCTGTAGCTTATAGAGCTATGCAAGACAGTACGAAAAAGTATCACTGAAGACATAAGGAAATTCAACTGTGAACTAGTAAGGAAAGCAATTGAAAACAACCAAAGCCTAAAGATAGCAAAGGGACATCTCAGTAAGGGAAGAAAACAGATTATGGCACTGAGAAAAGAAGATGGTTCTGTAACAAGAAATAGAGGCGAAATTTTGACAAGAGTGAAAGATTTCTACTCCAAATTATATGAAAGGGATGATACATGCACTCCAGACATCATGAAAGATACCAGTACCAGAGTTCCTCCAGTCCTTCCAGCAGAAGTTGCACATGCAATCAAGAACATGAAGCGGGGAAAAGCTCCAGGAGAAGATGGAATTACTGTAGACATCATACAAGAAGCAAGTGGAGAAATCGAAACAGTACTCGCCCAAATTTTCACTCGATGCCTTAATGAAGGAAAGATTCCTGAGGATTGGAACACCGCTACAATGATCCTGCTACATAAGAAAGGTGACATTGAGGATCTCGGAAACTACAGACCTATCAGCCTCCTATCAGTAGTTTATAAAATCTTCACTAAAGTTCTTTCACACCGCTTGAAGGTAACACTGGACATGGCTCAACCGAGAGAACAAGCTGGATTCAGGAGTGGCTACAGCACAATAGATCATATCCATGTGCTGAGAGAACTAATTGAAAGAGCGAGGGAATATGAACTTCCATTGTGCAGGGCTTTTAGCGATTATGAAAAAGCCTTTGATTCGGTGAAACCATCAGCAGTTACAATGGCTCTGAAAACCTGCTGTATTGAAGATGCATACATTAATATTATTAATAACATATATGAAAATGCAAGTGCAAAGATTAGGCTGTTTGAAAATACAACACACATAAAAATTGGAAAGGGAGTGAGACAAGGTGACACCATATCTCCGAAGCTCTTTAATGCCACATTGGAAAATGTCTTTCAATCACTGAGCTGGGAAAACAAGGGGATAAAGATTAATGGAGATTATCTAACCCACCTTTGTTTTGCTGATGACGTAGTCATTTTTGCAACTAGCCCATCAGAGCTGCAGAGTATGATCCAGGAACTTGCTGACAAGAGTAAAGAAGTGGGATTAAAAATGAACTTTCAGAAGACAAAAGTGATGTTCAATGCTTTTACAAGAAATGAAGATTTATCGATTGATGGAGAAAAGCTGGAGATAACAGACACGTACGTTTATCTTGGACAGCAGATATCAAGTGAGGGTCACATTGATGAAGAAATTAATCGGCGTACAAAACTTGCCTGGAGAGCTTTTGGAAGAAACAGCATAATTTTCAAGAGCAATATGCCATTATGTCTTAAAAGAAAAGTGTTTGATCAATGCATCCTTCCAGTGCTTACGTATGGTGCAGAGACGTGGACCTTAACTAAAAGAGACATACAAAGGCTGCAGACAACTCAAAGTAGCATGGAGAGGTGCATGCTTGGTGTAACCAGGAGAGATAAGAAGAGGAACTCGTGGATCCGAAAAATGACAAGAGTGGAAGACATCAGGATAAGAGTTAAATCCCTGAAATGGCAATGGGCTGGACATACTGCCAGAAGGACAGATCATCGATGGACAGCCGAAATTTTAGATTGGATTCCAAGGGACAGGAAAAGACCCAGAAGAAGACCACATGGGAGATGGGTGGATGAAATTCGAAAGTATGCAGGGGTGACATGGAGGAGACTGGCACAAGACAGACCGTTGTGGAGGAAACTTGGGGAGACCTTCGTCCAGCAGTGGATTGATAATGGTTGACAATGATGATGATGATGATGACATCTGTAGCAGTGCGGTTGGCATTAATGTAACATAACATGATAAACAATATTAAAAAATTGTTCATAAATGATAAAAAAAAATGAGTGCTTACTAATAAATGCCATTCGATGCAGATTTTAGCCAGTTTTCATTAACATTTATGGTGTATGTGGGAATAAGTTTTGTACTCTTACTAATATGTGCATTGTGAAAACATTCATTAAAGCAAATTTAGCTGGGTGGCAGAGAAAAACAGCTGGGCGGGCCACTCAGTGAAAAGGCTCTAGGGAGAACACTAAGGTCTAAGATGCTTAATAAGAGAATTTATTTAGCCCAAGTAGCAGGAAAGAAAGGTAGAGGAATACCAAGGAAATCATGGGAGGACCAGATTCGGGAATGTCCACATGAGAAAAAGAATGAGTATGAAGTATAAAAGTCTTGCATAAAATGTGCAATAGGTATCAGTGTGTGCAAAGATTGCTGTAAACGCAAATGTTTAATTCATCAGCTGCAGGGGTGTTGCTCGACTAATAACATAGCTGGGTAGCTCAACAGAGCTCAGGGGCTTTTCACTACTTCCCATTCACACCCAATCCTCCTGTTTCTTAATAAAAAAACAATTCCTACAGAATTTTAAAACTGATAGTTGCCACTTTCAATTGCATTTTAATATAATTAAATTTAATTTCTCTCACAACCAATGCAACCCCGAGATCTTCAGTTTTAGGAATAATTTTAGTGCAGCATTAATATCACTCAAATGTTGATATTTCTCCATCTTTACTGCATTTTTGAGAACAGAGATTATCCCCAGATGCTTTGCTGCAGTGTGTAGCACTGGGCAGTGCTAAAATAACTTCACCTTTCTGCTGTTTGGAACTTTTACTTGTGGCTTTTTTTTTAAGAACAACAGATTCCATATGCAGACACTATGGAAGCTGAACTTTTAGTTTCCTGGCCTCTGCAATTCAAACAAACGACAGAGTGTTCTCTGTATGCAGGCTGAGTAGTCTGGTTTATTTGGGTGGTGATTAGCTTTGGAGACAAAGTATTCTAAGTTAATGGCAATTCAGATATTAAGAGCCCACTGTAAGGCAAGAAAACTAGCACTGTAACATCAAATTCAGAGTATCAGACAAAATCTCTGAGCATTTAATTCATCTCCACATCCACTAGGCACACAGTGTTGCCAATTCTTAGAAGTAATGGTTTGGTTTATTGGGGTGGTGATACCATGGGGAAACTAACTGGCTTTGGAGAGTATCCTAAATTAAGGGCAATTAAGAGACCAATGGAGGGCAAGAAAACGAGCCCTATACACCAAATTCTGAGTAAAAGACCCAAAATCTCTTCAGTGTTTAATTGAACACTCACATCCATCATACACATAATTGATGCACTCACATCCATAATGCACATACAGTGTTGCTAACTCTTGAAGAGAACCTATGGCTCAGAAGTAAAAATAAAATAAAACTAAATACTTTTGAGCATAGGTTTGGCATTACACACCCGAAGATCCGCTGGACTTGTCCTTAAGCAAGAGGCGGTTCCTTATGCCGCTTTTGGTAGCATATAATGGTCAAAGGTAAATTTTTCACTGATTTTTGTCTTTATTTTTTTACAATTGATCACTGAATTAAAATAATAATATTCTGAACATAAAGGTTTAGAAATTTGCATTTCATAATTAAAAAGAACAATTTATTTGGAGATTACTGTAAGATTATTGGGGGCTTCAGATATGATATGATAGGTAGGGCTTCAGTCTACCCTGAAATAGTCTAATGCCACTCCTGATCAGCTTTAAATAAAATTTATCATCAATCATTTGGTTTTGGCAGATGATCCTGTTTTGAGGAACTAACCTCTGAATCTTAGAGAACAATTTTGTGACACACATATGTGGGTAAAATAATAAAGTTAGAAATACCATTCTCAGCGTTTGTCCCAGAGCCTTCTTTTTGTAAAGAGGCCAACCTGCCTACTACGATTATGTAATTTTATTTTTATTTTTTGAGATTCTGTCATTCAGTTTTGGCAATTTCAGTGCTTTGAGTAAATGTTTCATTAACAGACTAGTTCAAAAGAAAGTACCTTTGGTGAAGCTGAAAAGTAGCTTTGGCAGTGTTAAAGATAAAGACATATTTCTCTGGACAGTGATAGAAAAAGATCTGACCTGTGCCCTGCATTTCCCCCACAAATGATGTCATGAAAATATTATGCAACACCACTACTGTTACTTTTAGGTGCTTTTCTGTTTACATGAAAAGTTATAACTTCAAAATTGCAAATGTTCATTCCATGCTCTAGTTTGCTCATCATTCATTAATATTTTCGTTAATTTTTCTGTATATAAAGTGAACAGCTCTAGAAATTCTAGTAAAAAAGTAAAAAGCTTTTTTTTACTACTTGACATCATTTGGAAGGGGATTGGAAGGAAGGAGGACAAAGAGACCATTGGCTGACTAAAATAATTTTCCAGAAGAGAGAACACTACATACTATAATAAGTATTAATCTTCTGAAATAGTGGATAATGATACAAATTATATTCTGCCCATTGGCAGGCCAGATGGGGGGGGGCTATTTCTAAGCCCACCATTACCAAAGGCCCAGGGGGCATGCCCCTACACCACAAATAATGCACAGCTTATATTCTTGAAATCAGTTTATATTCTTAATAGACACAGCTTATATGTTTATATAGAGAGAAGTAACATAATTTTAGTTTTGTCTGGTATGATTTCCACTCAATCACAAATAGTGACTAGAAGATGAACAGATTTCAAGGCAATAATTCATTAAGGGTAAACGTTCCATGTCGTGTCACTGTGTACAGTGGGGTCGGCCAGACAGTTACAGCTGTTTCACTACCATCCACTGACATCTCCTTGTTTGCACGTGGAACCATTAATGGATGAAATCAACTGCGACTTCACATCACATAACAAATAGATGCACCAAGAAAAGTATAATTATTAAAAATATCTAGACAAAATCTAGGAATCTTAACTTTTAACTCATGTCCTTGTGAGAACAGTAAAATACAGTGAGTTTTTATGAAAACTCTGCAGATAATTTATTAGTTTGAAGAATACACTACATATTAATTATCACAAGCATATTGCTACAGTTTAGTGTTTTAACAGATTTTAAAAATTATAGTCTGTCATAATTTCTTTGGGGGCCCAGCCTTGGTAGCCCACTGGGATGTCTTAGCCTAGAGGCCCACTAGGGACTTAATCCAGCCCTGACCATTGGGTAAAAACAAAACACACCATCACTGTCAATCATACCACTGAATGATAAAAGGAAAAGGTCACTGATACACTTATGCACACTGCTTAGATAACTTGAACATCAAAAATAAGAAAATACAGTAGATTCTGGCTAATTAGGCCAGTCGTTTATCTGAGATAATTCCACAAGAACCTTCAAAACTAGCCCTTTGGGATAAAGCTTTGCATAATTGGGGCAGCTGCATAATTGAGCGATAGCGTTCCAGTCTGAATGTGTCCCAATTAACCAAAATCTACTGCATGTGGAATTGGCTGCAGAGACAAAACACACCCAGAAGCCTACTAATGATCTTTACAACCCAAAGTATATCAGAAATTATTTTGGGATGGTGTATCTTTTTCTAATCAATTTATATTTGTTAATATCATTTTACTGTTATTAATCATGACATATGTATCCCAAGGCTTTTATAACTTAAAAATAAAAAAATCTGGTTTTCACATAACATATAACAATCTTGCTTCAAAAAATGTGGCCTGATCACTTGTAATTCACAAAGGTGACGCCTCTCATGGGCAAAGCTCTGTCATAAAACTGATCCTGTATGGAAATTTCAAGTGCCACACCCAAAGAAAAACACCCCTAGCCCTAATAAGACTCCATTTGCTTTCTGCATGGTGGCCAGCACAATAAAATGCAGCCGGCAACAGGAAAGACAACCTCTTACAATTCGATGTCAAGGTGCTATTGACAACACACAGCTTACGAGCATTTCACTGGTCTTCCACAATACTACATCTAAGATATATGGATAAAATTTTATATCAATCAGATTCTTCTATCCTTTTCCAGTTGTGTAAAATTTCAAGAAAAATAGAAATTAGAAAATATACATGCAAATAAACATCAAGACACAGGAAATCTTTTGAGGAGGAGGGGGTCAATAGTATCTTTGTACAGAACCTCGCACGCCACGGTTTACAACTGGGGTATTTAAGCATCAAGTTGAGTTACAAGAGTCTGAAGAATATTTCAACTTGAAGCTAAGGGCTTACATCACCTAAGACCAAGAACCAGAGAGCAGTAACTCTTGATAAATGCCGCACTGCAGGACTTTTACTTACGAATGGCTATGTTAGTATTTAACTTCATGCCTGTACTGACAGAAGGAATATACTAAAGATGAGTAACAGGGCTTGAGAAATATCTGAAAAGTTACATGCCCAGCAGGGCAAGAGCAAAAATTATTTACGTGCCCAGGAAGTAAAAGCTAGATGCCCAGGAAAATTAATCTTAAGATAACAAATCAGAACTCTCATTTTGTTAAAAGATATGAAATTTTTTTATGTGTTTTGCATTTCCTTTTTAAAGGTCTGTATTTAAAATGTTCATGTACTACAAAAGCGTGCATCTCAAGTTTTAAGATGATGACGCTGAAATTGATATGAAAATAGTATGATGAAATTGGTATAAAAATAGTATGATGAAATTGGTATGAAAATAGTATTATGAAATTGGCAATCCAAAACTAATACATTATTATATCTGCACACATAAGAAGCATCCACTATTTTGTGTGCCAGCTAAGAAAAATCCTGTTGAACTCATATCAATTCATCCAGCAATAAATTAAATATTAGCTTTTTACAAACATGATTTTGTATTGTGGTACATATAAATAAAATTACAGTTTAATAACTCTCAACAGGCAATAAAGGTTACCGACTCCAATGAATGGAGAGAATAAGAACCAAAGAACATGACAATTGTTCTTCATACACAAATTTATGTCCAGATGAATAAATGTAGCACTAATAATTTTGCTAACCCAGTCATTCCATTCCTGTTTTATCAAGGCTCTGGAATTCTTTGTATTGTCACTCTTTCTCTAAAAATTGACAATTTCATCTATTCAAAAAATGAATTTAATGGTAACTATTTAAGCTGCTTCATCAGTTTTACACTTAAACATATATTTTTAAATGCACTGTAGCTTTACTTTTCCTGAGAAAATTCTTTTAGGTAAAATAAAAAAATTCTAACAGCAAAGAAATTATTGTTTTAATAAACATTTGAACCTAAAAAACACTAATTTTGCTCCACATCCAGCATTAAAAATATGGGTGAAAAATGAACATTTGGTAGCAATGAGTGCTACATTCATTGCTACCAAAAGTTCATTATTAGCATATTTTTGTAGCTGGACACCATGTTTAACCACAATTCTAAAAGTCACAAAGAGATCTGCACTATCTTTTGGTGAGAAAATTATATTTCAATAATGACACATTTACTGATGTTAAAAAAATATCCATATACCAAGAAGTATTACGCTATCCTGTTATGAAATTTCACTTAATCTTTGAGGGCTACAAAATCCGCTGAAGGTACCCAAGTTTTCACCAGGCATGATAGTGGTTACCACAGAAAACGGATGAACTTTCTCCGCATAGGAGGAATATGCAAAAATAATTAGCCTTTCAGCATTTATTAACTACCCTAAACACCATACATACATATATATATATAAGCCATAAATAACATTTCTTTAGGAACGAATAAGAATTTTATTTTAGTCAATGTGCTTACATCAAACCAATAATGTCAATCCCATATTTATACTGATCTGATTTGTTTCATTGCAATTATTGAATTTCTGCATCGATCTCAGGACTCCCCAGAGGACTTCCAAAAAGGCGGAATTCGGCTTTCTGCTGGAACTCTTTCACCCCTGTTTGCACCAATTTAGTTGCGTTTACTCAGAGAAGATAAAAAGCAATTGAACCTTGTTCGAGAACATGATTTGGTCAGTGGTAAAAACTGAGTACACCCGCATAAAAAAAAAAAAAAAAAGAAAACGCGAAATAACTTCACCAAGCCTTAGCTTCAAAAAATGTTAAAAAGCCCGTGAATTTTTGCAAACAGAATTTTCATCACCAATACAATTCTAACATCGGAAATTAATTTCTTAAATAAATTACATTTTATTACAGTCTGGTACTAATTGATTCCAAAAACGGAAAAGAACAGGAAAACTATATAAACATCTGCTCGTGCGGGGCGATGGAAACACAAAGGAATTCCGTATTCTATAGACCAGATTCAGCATCACTAAAAAAATTGAAAGAAATAATTTTTCCCATTAATGAAGCACAGAAAACAAACATTTCTAAGAGTAATCTGTACTGCACTTTTAAAAAATTATTGATTCTGAAAACACACATTTTTTCACTACATCCAGATAAGAATTCGTTCAATAAAAATTGCTCCTACAGCTGATCGCTAACAGTATTTAAATTCAGAAAATAAATAGAAATGAAATTATGAATGGAATACTAACCAGAAAGAGCATTCACAACAGATTCATGAAGAACCCGCGAAACAGATCTCGTACTACTGATTTAGAACTTGCACTCTCCGCAAACATGCAACAATGCAAAAGTACCTTAAATATTACCACCTGCCCAGCTGGAGCCACACGCGTAATCCGCATGAATGAATGAAAACAGCGCCGGATAGTAAATGCATTCGATTGCAGCGACGCTCGCCGACAAATATGTCAGATTGGCAAAGACAAGAAGGAAATCGTCTGTGGCTATTGGACAGATTCTTTTCTTGCACATCTTGTAAGAGCTAGGTAGCTAGCTACTAGATTATTTAATATATATATATTTTTCATCAAGTGATGCTACACTGAGCTGTTCCAGTGTTTAAACAAAAGCTTTCTAATCTAATGAAGGTACAGGTACGTTTTCCCCTCCAGAAAACATACTAAATATTCTCTCTGAACTTGACGCTCCACCATGAATCAAAGCGCAGTACATGGGGAAGCGATTCTAACATATAAATTTCGAGTAAACGTCTTATGGTCATTAATAATTTGTTGATCCTAAATATCTTGATAAGTTTTTGTGGTTTTCAATGGAAACCTTTTAAAATGAAAATGCAACACTGTATCCGGTAAAAATAAGTTTTTTCTAATTTATGACATCCATGTGAGTGATGCAAAATCGCGGGGAGAGTGCGAAAAAATTATATGGGGCACGCTCAGCCCAGAAAATTAGCTTTTCCTAATTTCCATGATTTGGATTAACTTTCTCGTCTGATAGCTTGTTTTTTGTTTGTTTGTTTTGTTGCTGTTTTTATTTGTTTGTTTGTTTTTTGTTTATTTTTTATTGGAGATTTAACGAACACCGTGAACTACTCAATGAGCTATAAGCAGTCACCCGTCCCTAATTTAGGGCCACTGGTTCCAGGGAAGGAACGATCCAGGGCCGTAAGACAAACACAACATCCATGCCTTACCGGGATTCAAACCCGACCCCTTTCGGACGAATGATCCGGAGCCATCGCTTAGACCACTGTGCCACCGGGCCGCGTATTTCACAAGTGAATGTAGGGAATTGCGATAAGGCCATTTCCGCCACGCGATTGGTTCAGAGCCACTTTGGAGACTGCTAGTAGGCGGGGCCTACGAGGAGAGTCATGTAAGTGAGACATGTAAGCTTTCCTGCACACAAGGCCGCGGGTGGCCTAGTGGGCAACGTTCGTGACTGCCGCGGGTGGCCTAGTGGGCAACGTTCGTGACTGCCGCGGAAAGGACCTCAGGTTCGATCCCAGGCAGGTACGAACGCTCGATCCACTAAATATCCGCCGTGCGTCGGATGGGCACGTTAAGCCGTCAGACCCCTGGTACTGGCCCCCGGTAATAAATAAGGGCGTCTTCCTCCCCCTTTCTACTTCGCTTCCGTGTCACTTTCCTATCGGACACTCTAGCCCAAATCTCCTAGCTTCCTATTTCTAAGGGTTGTTTAAGACCTGGGGTCAGACACTCCCTTCGTAAAATCCTCTACATATGATCATGATCATCATGCTTTGCTGCACCCGCCAAATGCAATTTTAATGTTCGGGTGTTTTCATTGCGACAATGGTTACCCCAGTTATTTTACCTGTACAGTCGGAATGCGACAGGAGGTAAATAGAGAGTGTACTTTATTGGTAGGGGAACTTTTGAGTTTTTATATCGACATGACTTCGTGGACTCCTGACTTTTCTTTGATTAATCACAGAAAGCCATGCTTCAATCTATAGTTCTCACAGAGCCGATAGATGTCAGCACGTCAGCGCGCACTGCGTAGAAGAAGATTACTACTGATGTGTTTTGTATGGATAACCATGAGCTGTTCAACGGGTTTTTTTTTTTTTCGGGGAGAAGGCGGGTTGAAATGTGGAATTGAAGGCATTTTTGATTAAGTTTGGAGGGACAAAAATATGAGGAATTTCCTAAATAATAGAAATATATGACAGATCACTTACTATTTTATCAGACACAATATATGGCAAACAACATTCTGGAGTATTTATTCCAACGGAAGTGTCTTATTTCAATAGAACACTGTCTTGAGGTCGTACTCAGCGTTACATTCACAGAGTTTTTTCCGGGGGTCAATCGCAAATTTTGAGGGGGCTCAAATTTGTTATTTATTTAAGGTGACACCATATCTCCGAAGCTCTTTAATGCCACATTGGAAAATGTCTTTCAATCACTGAACTGGGAAAACAAAGGCATAAAGATTAATGGAGATTATCTAACCCACCTTCGTTTTGCTGATGACATAGTCATTTTTGCAACTACCCCATCAGAGCTACAGAGTGTGATCCAGGAACTTGCTGACAAGAGTAAAGAAGTGGGATTAAAAATGAACTTTCAGAAGACAAAAGTGATGTACAATGCTTTTACAAGAAATGAAGATTTATCGATTGATGGAGAAAAGCTGGAGATAACAGACACGTACGTTTATCTTGGACAGCAGATATCAAGTGAGGGTCACATTGGTGAAGAAATTAATCGGCGTACAAAACTTGCCTGGAGAGCTTTTGGAAGAAACAGCATAATTTTCAAGAGCAATATGCCATTATGTCTTAAAAGAAAAGTGTTTGATATGTGCATCCTTCCAGTGCTTACGTATGGTGCAGAGACGTGGACCTTAGCTAAAAGAGACATACAAAGGCTGCAAACAACTCAAAGCAGCATGGAGAGGTGCATGCTTGGTGTAACCAGGAGAGATAAGAAGAGGAACTCGTGGATCCAAAAAATGACAAGAGTGGAAGACATTATGATCAGAGTTAAATCCCTGAAATGGCAATGGGCTGGACATACTGCCAGAAGGACAGACCATCGATGGACAGCCGAAATTTTAGATTGGATTCCAAGAGACAGGAAAAGACCCCGAAAAAGACCACATGGGAGATGGGTGGATGAAATTCGAAAGTATGCAGGAGTGACATGGAGGAGACTGGCACAAGACAGACCGTTGTGGAGGAAACTTGGGGAGACCTTTGTCCAGCAGTGGATTGATAATGGTTGACAATGATGATGATGATGACATTAATACATTAAAAAAATTTGAAATCTACACATGCAAGTGATTAAAAATGTGAAAAAGTTATACCTTTATTTTAATTCAGTAATGCACCACGGATTTCACCATGCTGCGGTGATGTAAAATATTAAGGATGCTAGTAAAATAACGCTGCTGTGCTGGAGAAAATCCCCCCCCCCCCCCAAAAATTAGGAGTGGAAAAATATTTTAGTCTTACAACAAGCGTTTTTCTGATTATTAAGGTATCATTACAGTGTTACCTGAAAACGTATGGTGCAAACCATTCCGCTGCCACTTGGTTTTAGCCCCTTTAGATTATTTAGGTTAGCACATAGTAGTAAAAAAAAAAACTAATTAATCGTTTGAAATTCCTGGATTTTCTTTTTGTCACACAGCATAAACCACATACCGCCAGGAAAAAATATGGGAATCATTTTTAATGACTTGCTATCGTTAAAAATTAGATAGCGCAAATATTTTGTTGTATTGGAAGCCCTAACGTCACGTTAGCTACATTGCGGCTTACTTAACCATATACATTAGAAGTCGGCATCCAGAAGACTGAAATAAAGCTGAAAGCCAGCTTCCAAAATATGATGATGTATTGCAGTGCAAGCAGCATGCCGTTGGTGATTACAAATCCACAGTAAACTTAACTATCAAATACAAAGGCTCTAAAGAATTTACCGAATTGTGAAACAATGCTTGGTTTTCTTGTTTGCCTCTCTTGCGTATGTGATCAAGATGAACTGGTCTTCTTCTACCCTCCTGATTTTTATCCGGAAAAAGTATTGAGTAATTTTGGTAGCACTTCATAATAGATTTTTAACATGGACAATTGTTCCATTTATAAACAAATTTACAAAAGCATTCTCATCTAGAGCAACAAATTTTTCTATAGAGTATATATATTTTCATAACTACTTTGATTTCAGAGCTACATTTAAAAAAGAAGTTATTTAAAGTGTTAACACATTGTGTGAAGTCATTTATGGCTCTAATTAACAAACGGAAATTCCGTTTTTTTCTCGAGGTATTGTATACATTATTGGCTGCATTGATTCGTCGGATTTAGAAAACGTAAATATACATGCCGATGGCAATTTTAGTTTTAGTGTATAAAACAAAGCAATTAATTCAATACTTAAAATAATCTTAATGCTACTGAGATATGAAATCCATGTGAATGAGTTTTTTTTATATTATATTTTTCCCCGTTTTCTTAAAATTTTTAAAATTAATTTCTCTAAATTTTCATCTATAAACAAAAATTAGACTAAATATAAAGGGTGATCATTCAAAAACCTACGGGGAGTCCATGGGTTTTCGGGGGAGAGGGCTAAGACCCCCGAAAAGATGCCTGAATACATCACTGGTTGCACTTCGTGCCATTAGGTAGTTCTTTGCTAAAACAAAATCACTCATTTGATTTGATTTTCTAGCTAGACCTCCTCCTCACATTCATGAGGAAAAAATTTGATCGTCAGAATATTTCGCTGTGGAGACATACTTTTCATTGTTAAAGGCCCTTTTAAGGGTAATAGAAAGGACCTCTAAAAGGATATTTTTTAGTATCCCTATATACGCACTTTAACAACAGCACGATTCGTGATAGGTAGTTCACGTGCTGCCATCTATTGGCCGATACGGAGTATGGTACTCAATTATTTAGTTATTAAAGTCGTCCTCAATTTTAATATTAATATAAATTTCGACTTGTATTCATCTGAGAACTGCAAATTTTCCTTATGATGTCGTGCACAAAATTACTTTACTGTATTATTCAATATGATCATTTGCCACATTTGTTAAGTAACCTCACTGAATTTCTTAGGAAGCTGAACTTCCCACGATAAAACTTTTCACGATATAATTCAATATGATCATATCTCACATATGTTAAGTAACCTGACAGTGAACTTCTTAGGATGTAGAACTTCCCACGATATAATTCAGTATGAATTATTTGTCACATATATTAAGTAACCTCACAATAAATTTCTTAGCAAGCAGAACTTCCCCAGATAAAAAGGCAGTGTTCCTGTCACATGACTCTCCTCATAAGCCCCGCCCACTCGCAATTTCCAAAGTAACTCTGAACCAATCGCGTGGCGGAAATGGATCTAATCGCAAATTCGTACATTCACTTGTGAAATACGCCACCGGGCCGGCGTTGTTTTTATTTCAGATTTAACCACCACGGTTCGTAACTCAGTGGGATATAAGCAGTCGTCCGTCCCTAATTTCAAACCACAGATTCCAGGGAAAGAAGAGAGCCAGTGCCGTAAGACAGACACAACATCCATGCCTCACTGGATTCGAATCAGGACCCATCTCGGATGAATGATCGGTCTCCATCGCTTAGACTTCTGGGCCACCGGTGTGGCCTGACAGCTTGTTGTGAACAATGAAATAAATGAATAATGAATGTCTTATGTGCCGTAACAGCTCGGGGAAAGCTGAGATACAAATTGGCTGTATCCCAATCCTCTAAATATCACCTCTAAAGCTAAATTATTGTGAGAATATTAGTGCTCTGTTTCATCTTGATGAAATAGTGTCCACTATACGAGGGGCATACCGAAAGGTTTTAGCTGTTTAAAGAAATATATATTAACGTACGAATAATTACAACTTTTCAAAATAATTTCCATGAACATCAATACACTTTAGCATTCGATAAAACCATTTTGAAAATGCCTTTCCCCAGCTTTATTTTGGCAGACTGTCACTTGCCTCAAAATAAGCAGCTAGCTAGGGCCTCTTCATCAGACGAAAATCGACGTCCACGCTGGGTTTCCTTGGTTTTGGGGAACAAGAAGTCCCAAGGTGCTAAGTCAGGAGAAAAGGCTGGATGAGGCAAAACTCGCACGCCTTCTGTTGCCAAAAAATCAACTGTCTCGGCTGTAGTGTGAGCCCATGCATTGTCGTGGTGCAAAAGGAGGTGCTCATTTTTCGACCTTGGGTGCTTTCTCTTCCATTCTGCGATTACCTTTGACAGACACTGAGTCGTATACCATTAACAGCAACGCTTCTTTGATTTTTAAGAACAATAGTTGTCATATGTCCAGTTTTACAGAAGGACGCTGCCATTTTTATCCCTGCACTGCGGATTCGTCGGACTTTGGTTGTAGGTGCTTCACCTTCGAAGCATAAAAACCTTGATTGTTCCTTTGTTTCTGGATCATAGGGATAAATCTATGATTCATCACCAGTTAGGACGTTGTAGGCATAGGCGGATTTACGGGGCTGCCAGGGGTGCCTGGGGTAAAAAGAAACAATATAATTTTGAAAACATAAACATTACAAAAAATGTGGACAATTTTGAAAAGAAAAAAAAAGGAAAGTATCACAATATGTATTGCAAGGCGACAAAGTAAAAAGAAATGATTATTATCATTAGACGTATAAGTGGCAGATTATGATAAAATTTAAAAAATGGCAGCTTTAATAAATTATTATTTGTTTAAATTTTGTGCAATTGTTTACCATCGTTTTTAAGATCATTATACTTCACCCGTAATAGCATAAAGATTTTTTTCTTTGCATACTGTCTTTCTGACAGCCTGTTTAATGTAGTAATGCGGTGGCAAGTTGATAGCAGCTCCGAGTGAACTGCACTGCAATGGTTAAGGCACCTGCTTTATTGGCGTTGACTTTGACCTAGATATAGAGCATAAACAGGTTTCCAGTTATTGGGGAGGGGTAATCGCGCCCCCTCCTCAGTCTGTCTTTCTGTGCACTTCTATAACTGTGCGTTGTGTTGTGTACAACTGCGCAAAGCCGATTTAAAGTGATTTATTTGGTGACAATAATCCATATTATTAGTTACTCTTTCGTGATTATCTGGCACGCAAAAACTTATCTGTTCTTTTAGTTGAAAACCATGAGCTTGAGTAAACCAGTGCGTGATATCCGCCAGTGTTAGAAGTGGCACAGAGCTACTGCCGATCCACCATAGATCCACATAGGGTAAGCTGACCAGAAGTCCCCAATTCTTGAGGACAGTCCTCGAATTTAGTTTACTGTCCTCAAAAACGTCTGATGCCATTGGGGACGCAAACTGTTCTCAAATGTCCTCTAATTTACACTTCCACATTAGCTTCTTAGATTTCTAATGAAAAATGTTCTTAAAAGTAGTTTTCGTTGAACTAATTTTCCGTGCTTCTTGTGAAAACAAACTTTGACCTTTTTTCTTCTTTCCGAGTTTAACGACCACCGCGAGCAACTCTGAGGACTATAAGCAGCGACCTGTCTCTAATTTGGAGACATTCGTTCTAGGGAAGAGAGATAGAGCAAGTGATGTAAGACCAACTCACCATCCATGTATCAGTCGGGATTCGAACCCGTACTCCCTTGTACGAATGGTCAGTGGCCAGCACTAGGACACTGAACTACTGACACGGTCAAATTTCAACTGTACTTGATCTAAGTTTCTCCAAAAGCTTTGGCAAAATGAAAAATTCGCCATGCAATTACTTTGGTGTGCAGTTTGATTTTAATTCGGCACATATACAAGGTAAAACATTTCACTTTCGCTAATACTGTATGTTCTGGCAATCATAATTCTACTTTGTCAATACAAATTACCAACATTCTACAAGATATGTCCTTTTAAGACACTCATTTTCATGTGTAATATCTTACTTATTGAAGCAATGCAGTTTTGTGACAAAAAGAGTTGCCTATTTATTTTGAGTACGTATATGTCCCCAAATGAACTGCCGATTTGGGGACGCCACGCCTTTGTCTCAAATCATTGTTCCGATATCCGGTCACCTTAACATAGGGTAAGGTGACCAGATATCGGGACACCGATTTGAGGATAAAAGGACGTGGCGTCCCCAAATCAGTAGTTCATTTGGGGACACATACATACTCAAAATAAATATGCAAATATTTTTGTCACATAACTGCATTGCTTCAATAAGTGTGATATTACACATTGAAATCTGTGTCTTAAAAAGATATATGTTGTAGAATGTTGGTAATTTGTATTGACAAAGCAGAACTATGATGGCGAGGACGTAATGTATTAGCAAAAGTGAAATGCTTTATCTTAGGTACATGCGCTGAATTAAAATTAGGCTACACACCATAGTAATTGCATGGCGAATTTTTCATTTTGTCAAAGTTTTTGGAGAAACTCAGAACAAGTACAGTCGAAATTTGACAGCACGAGTGGTGCATTGACCTAGTGCTGGCTACTGACCATTCGTATAAGTTGGTACAAATTCAAGTCCCGAATGAGGCACGGGTGGTGTGTTTGCCTTGCAGCACTTACTCTCTCCCTTCCCTAGAACGAATGCCTCCAAATTAGAGACAGGTGACTGCTTATAATCCTTAGAGTTGCTCGGAGTAGTCGTTAAACCCCAGAAAGAAAAAGAAAAAAGTCAAAATTTGTTTTCACAAAAAGCAGGTTGGAAAATTACTACAATGGAAACTACTCTTAAGAACATTTTTCATTGGAAATCTAAAGGGTTAATGAGGAAGTGTAAATTCGAGGACATTTAGGGACAAACATTAAAATTTGAGGACAATTTGCGTTCCCAAAGGCTTCAGACGTTTTTGGGGACAGTAAACTAAGTTCGAGGACTGTCCTCAAGAATTGGGGACGTCTGGTCAGCTTAACCATGCTATAACACATTTCACTTGAAAACGAGAAGAGCGGAGGATAGGGGAAATGCTACCGTGGCGCCATCTACGAGCGGGCCACTTTTGGAAAGTTAGCCCGAGAAAGGCCTAATAAAATCGTTCACTAGTGTTTAAATAATGAATTGTCCTTTTCGGTTTATCTTGAATATAATAACATACCATCACTAATAAATAACATTGAAGCTATTCAGGCTTCCTATGCCTTCATAAAGGCCAAGGGGTTGGACATTACGAATTGAATGATTATATACACATTAATTATGCAAGCAGCAATGAAACAAATGTAGATGCGTGCGAACTTTAACATAATATTTATAAGCAAAAAAAAAAAAGCAACTTACCTTCGAAAATTTGTTATCCTTGAGAAATGAAGCACTTTCGACTAAGTTCACACCAGCTACATGCAGCACGCCGTGTGAGGATAGCCATTCCGTACATTGATATGTGAGTAAGTCACGACGTAACGTACGAGGTTTGTTGTGATCACGTGACTCTACTGAAGCTCCGCCCCTAAGCTGTTCGAAAGTAGGCCTGTCATTGGCCATAATTTTGTCTCACATATATTAATGTACGGAATGCTTATACGCCCACAGCCGTCCACGTGCTGCCTCACGGAGGGGTGTGGTCAATTATGACGTCAACCTCCGCTATTTTTTTTATTTCCTCCACGTGGTTGATTTTGTATGCCACGTGTTTTGGGATGAGTCACCGTTTTCTCCAACTATGACATTTTGTGTGCCACGTGTTTTTGGGTGAGTCACCATGTTGGATGACCTCACACCACATGATTTTCTCGAACGACGCCATCTTTTGTCCACCATTTTATTTTTCTTACAACGTGATCGATACTATTTTTCCCGAATAGGAAATTTTACGACGTGACGTCACGACGCTGGGGACATTTTCTTTCAAAGTGAATAAAACACTTTCGCTGATCAGCTCAGGATCGAACCCCTGTGCATTAGTTAGAAGACTTAACACCTTATCCAATTCGACTATGAAATTAGGTACCGATGGCAGCTCGAAAGAGGGTGTATTCCCTCATTCCCCGAGCAATCAAGACGTCACAGTCCTCCACATGGAGGGTTTATGTGGGTGTGGTCTCATGACATCACCACTCAAGCGGTCTGATCAGTACCATTTTTTGTCATCACGTGATTGACTATGACGTCAGTGACGCCGCTTATCTTTTAAGCTGGGAGTATAAAAGCCCGACTCCATGGCTATTTTAAATAAAATTCCTGAAAAGAATCCAGTTCACAGTTATAATACAAAAAAAAATTAAAATAACTGGGACTAAATTGAAGTTATTCTTCACACATGGGAAGAAAGCAAGAAGTGAATATGAGGAGTTTCGGGGGAAAAAAAAGGCCCTTTTAAGGGCCGAGCAAAATGCTGCATAAAAGATATATCTTTTTTGTACTGAATATCTCTCCCCTAACAAACAAGATGTTGTTGGTCTTGTCTTTTATATTATTTTTTTTTCTTACGCATTAGTTCTGACTAAAAAAAGAAAATATTAAATAAATAAAACAGGACTTAATTCTTTCCGCTGTTGCACATTATTGTGCAACAAGCAGACAAGTAGCGAATAAAAAAATGATTGGCCTTTATACTACCGGCTCCCTAAATAAGGAATAAAAACCCTGATTGTGGCTGGTTTTGTTTTTATTTTGTTTTTCTGTTGTTTACTCAAAATGAGTAACTTAAACCTCGATCGGGGTAATCTTGTGATCACACCACCTTAGCTATGGTTACTCTGACATGTCATGCAAGAATCAACAAAAGTAAACCTGAGAAAAAAATTTTTAAACCAATGGGGAAAAATCTTTTCTCTCATTGGCTAGCGAGTAACGAAGCAATAGCGGACCCGAGAGAAACACTGAGAAAATCGCCAGTTTTGTCTTATCCGGTGTTGAACGTCGATTTTCCTCTGGGAAACTTATTCTGTGTGTGATGTTTTTTTTTTCAGGTTCCCCTTTCCCTTGTCCTTATCTTCTTTCCCCCTGTACTCATATGTGGCAGCAGTGTACCGAGCATTTTTCTGCTGAGAGAAATATCTCTTGGAACGGCTTATTGTTACAGGTAAGTATGTAGGGCAGCTTATAACTTCACTACTTAACGGAAAACCGTTTACTTCTTGTGCTCTAATATTTCCATACTTTTCTTTCGTACTATTCTATCAGGGCAATCTGCTCCTAACTCTCTTAGATTCTCTTTCACCTGCCAAAAGGCGCATAGCGCTGTGGGTTCGGGTATCTCAACCTAAATTAGGAACCCTTGTTTTGTCTTGTCTTTTCCTTCCAGGGGCCTCAGGTTCGATCCCAGACAGGTACGAACGCATGATCCACTAAATATCCGCGGAACGCTCGATACACTAAATATCCGCCGAACGCTCGATCCACTAAATATCCGCCGAACGCTTGGTCCACTAAATACTAAAACAGCAGTATCCAGATATATTGTGTACTGACATTTAACTTTATTTTTTTCTTGTTCAGATATATTGCATATTGACATTTAGCTTTGCTTAAATTTCAGTATTTGAAGACATCATTTTCCTGTCAAAAAAAGACTGATAAATTAATAACCATAATATTAAATAACTGAAAGAAGTTATTGTTTAGTATTGGCAGGCTTTCCATTACCTTACCAGCTACTAGGGAGCTGAGGAAAAAAGAATAGCCCCAACTTTAGAGGGGATCAGAACAATGGCTGCTCGTGGTTGGAAAAATAGGTGAAGAGGTACAAGAGCAGTAAGAAAAGATATCTAGTGTCTACAATGAAAATCCCTTAATGAAGACTTACCTATTTTTTGTATGTTAAATCAATTTTTCTTCCTTTTAAAGCTGCAAATTTGTCGATTATGTCGTCATAAGATGGTTAGATGGTTGTTTCTCCGTGAGCTACAATAAAATGCCTTCCTGAATAGAAATATTTGCCAAAAAAGCAAATCTATCTTGAGAACGAGTATTTCTTGAGCAAGTTTGTATTCTTTTAAGAAAACTTCTTTCCACTGGCACACTTGTAGATGGAATTGTTAAACTGAGGAAAACCAATTTATAATCTTCTCTAAAAATGTCTTTGTCTCCGTGAAACACTCGAAGGAGTTTTTGAGTCAATATATTCCTTAATTTTTTCATCGGCATATACAAGACTCAGTTCATTTTTAAAACGCTGGTGTTTAGTAAATATGTTTCCGTAAAAATGTAGATTTTCAAGAGCGCGAGAGGGAAAGCATGCTTTAAATTATTCGAATTTGGTTGTTTCAGCAAGTCAGACAAATTGAAGTATCTTACAGTCTTGAAATCTTATTTCTGTGATTTTGCTAGCTTTTCCAAACTGTGTTTCAAATAACTCATCGTTCCTTTTATGGCTCAAAATTTCATGAGTTTTTTTGTTTTGTTTTTAATTTGAGTTACCTAGTAGTTCATGTTTAGTTATTTTTTCTTCAAAATTTCGAATAATAATAGATCGGTGGACCCAAAAATGTAAATTCGAAAGTGTTCATATCATTCAAAAACCCCATGGCAAGATGAATTCATTTTTTGTCAGATTATTCGCAATTCGTCAGAAATCCGAACACTTCCTTCAATTTATCCGAATCTTCAACAACTACACTTACTAATTTCGAAGTGGAGGATCGAGCTTCTGTTACGGTTGGTCTGCATCTTGCGGTTGTTGATATAAGTGTATAAGACCGCTTCGTAGAATG
This sequence comes from Macrothele yani, assembly GCA_039090855.1. Taxonomy (NCBI): domain Eukaryota; kingdom Metazoa; phylum Arthropoda; class Arachnida; order Araneae; family Macrothelidae; genus Macrothele; species Macrothele yani. The sequence continues at coordinate 8,823,232 of CM076994.1, read as the reverse complement.
ATGAACAAACGAAGCAATTCCACTGAGGTTTGCAAAAAGTATTCGACACTTAGAAATTTTAGAAAAACTCTGGTGTAATACAAGATTTAAACGATGAACTAAGCAATGAACAAAAACAGCTTGAGAAGCTTTATCTTTGACTTTTTTTCTGTAGCCCATTTAAGTGTCCAGACATTATACTTGCCCCATCGTAACATTGTCCTATTTATTTGTGTTGGTAATCAGACTGTTCCAAAATTTTGTCTAGCATTTTGTATAAAGCTCCTATCGTTCTGTCTTCATTCACATCATGGAAACCCAAAAATCCCTCAATCAATACACCTTCCGAATCAACAATCAAAAATTATTTAATTTTTGACGTGGTCGTTTTTACATATTCAGAAATACATTCAATTCATTCATTTTTAATTGTTTTTTATCCTTTCGTAATGATTTTCAATTTCTAAAGAACTTCTTCATATCAACAATGAAAGTAATTCAATGATAGTTCCACGATTTATCGAGCCCATGCTTTCGTCATGGCCATTTTTTTTTGATTGGAGGTTTCACGACCACCGTGAGCAACTCAATGGGCTATAAGCAGTCGCCCGTCCCTAATTTAGGGTCACTGGTTCCAGGGAAGGGAGAGAGCCAGTGCCGTAAGACAAACACAACATCCATGCCTGACCGGGATTCGAACCCGGACCCCTTACTGACGAATGATCAGAGGCCAGCGCCTTGGACCACTGCGCCACCGGGGCAGCGTCATGGCCATGGAATGCTAGTTCTTGTTTGCTCAAATACAGTATAGGCCGCCCCGGTGGCGCAGTGGTCTAAGGCGTTGGCCCCTGATCATTCGTCAGTAAGGGGTCCGGGTTCGAATCCCGGTGAGGCATGGATGTTGTGTCTGTCTTACGGCACTGGCTCTCTCCCTTCCCTGGAACCAGTGACCCTAAATTAGGGGCCGCCCCGGTGGCGCAGTGGTCTAAGCGATGGCCTCTGATCATTCGTTTCGTCCGAACGGGGTCCGGGTTCGAATCCCGGTGAGGCATGGATGTTGTGTTTGTCTTACGGCACTGGCTCTCTCCCTTCCCTGGAACCAGTGACCCTAAATTAGGGACGGGCGACTGCTTATAGCCCATTGAGTTGCTCACGGTGGTCGTTAAACCTCGAATCAAAAAAAAAAAAAAATTAGGGACGGGCGACTGCTTATAGCCCATTGAGTTGCTCACGGTGGTCGTTAAACCTCCAATCAAAAAAAAAATACAGTATAGACTAATACTGCATCAATCACTGTCTGCAGGAAAAGTCTATTTAAACGAACGTTTTCGTTAAAATGCGTTTTCAAAAGCCTAGCATTCTTCCTCAGGACATCGGCAATGGTGTTTTGAATTTTTCAAAATTCCTTAACATTAATCCGCATTTTAGGTGTTCGCTAGAATCACGATGTTTATGAAGTAACTGTGTTACGCTTGATAAATCTGAGAATCCATCTTTATTCCACGCCGAATGTTTATTACTAACAAGTAAGCAAGGCCAAAGAAAAAAAATTAACACAGAAGTGCTGCAAATCAATTTATATTCAGTAAACCAACAATTTTTAAAATTAATATTGTTAGATTTACCGCTCTTCTTGATTTCGTTCTTGGCAACAATTGTCAGTGATAATAATTTTGAATAAATTATCAACGTTTTTTCACAATTAAATTTTTTTAACATCGACTATAGTTTCGCAGAGCGTTTATATATATATAGGACAGACCCGCAGGGATTTAAGTTTCCGTGTGAAGGAACACAAGACTTACGTACGGAACTATGAACTGAAGAAGTCATCAGTAGCCCAACATTGTCAAGAAAATAACCATAAATTTTTGTTTGGAAACGCTATTTTTATTGATAAACCTGATTCGACTAACAAGCTTAATGTAATAGAAGCTTTCCACATATACCGGAATTCTTCACGACTTGTCATTATTTCAAGCGCGTGGAAACAACTCATTAAAAACCGTGACCATCAGAACCCTGATGATGTCACAATGATTTGAATGTTTACGCTCCATTCGTCCTGATGATGCCGAGCCAAACGCTATGCGAAACTATAGTCGATGTTAATAAAACATTTAATTATGAAAAAACGTTGATAATTTATTCTAAATGAACATCACAAGTGTGTAGTCTTGAATTATATATAATTGTCAGTGAATCCGTCGGTCGTCCTTGAAGCAAAATGTATCTTTTATCTTCATCTTTTCACAGATCAAATGGAGTTCGCAATAAGGTACAAACAATGCCGTCCACATGATGCATACTAAAAACTATCACTATCAGTTATATTGTACACAAACCTAAAATATTAGTTGAATCTTTCAACAACAAGGAAAAAGCCATAGGAAAAAGCACCACAAGGAAAAAGCCCTAGTAGATTGCAAGATAACCTGGTAGTCCGCCAGCTCCACCGTGATCTCTCACGACTTTACGGTCAAAAACTGAAAGATGCAGGGTAAGGCACCTGATGCTGAAACACTTCACTTGAGCGAGCAGATTGGGGAGCGTGACGTCACGGTTACCACGACAACTCGGCGGAAAACTGCAGACTTCTAAGCATTCTCATTTCGGCTCTTCACTTGCACTGTTTTGCGTATAAGGATTTGTTTTCCGTACTGAGCGCGCCATGTGAATTAATATCTATTCAAAATTTTGAGTATTTTCGAACTGAATAAAGGGAAAAAAGAATATATTATAAAAAAAATACTGAATAAAACTTTATTTTGAGTAAAATAGGTGAAGAGGCACTTCACCTACTTCATCTGAAAAGCCGCCCCTGGATCAGGAACTATTCAAATGGAAGGAGGAGAGGAGAAATCAGGCAAACCTTGTAAGCACCATGTTTAAATGCCGAAGAGCGCCGCCCCGGTGGCGCAGTGGTCTAAGGCGCTGGCCTGTAATCATTCGTCCGTAAGGGGTCCGGGTTCGAATCCCGGTCAGGCATGGATGTTGTGTTTGTCTTACGGCACTGGCTCTCTCCCTTCCCTGTAACCAGTGACCCTAAATTAGGGACGGGCGACTGCTTATAGCCCATTGAGTTGCTCACGGTGGTCGTTAAACCTCCAATCAAAAAAAAAAAAATGCTGAAGAAAGTTGGACCTCATTGTTAGGATATTTCCAGCAACCGTCCTTTGAGTCTTACTACCATCTGTTAAGCACATATTTTATAGTGATGTCTACAGTCCTTGCATGAATTTTGAAGAACTTTTACCCCTATTTGGGTGGAGCAAACTTCTAAGTACTGGTAATCTCCTTCTTTTGGATATTGTTAACAATGCTTTATGTTGTCATTTGCCTTCTTTTTTTTTTTTTTTTGATTGAATGTTTAATGACCACTGTGAGCAACTCAATGGGCTATAAGCAGCCTAGTGTGTTCTCAATCTCCTGGAAAAAACGAATAGAGCTAAGGATACCTAAATACTGCTAAAATAAAAGGTGAAGTTGATCATACACTACATTTTTGGTCCAAAAAAAGTCTCAACACCCCTCCAAAAAATCCTCCTGTAAGACAAGCACAACATCCTAGCCTCACCGTGGTGGCTCATTTGCCTTCTTAATGAGTATTAACTTAAGTAAATATTACTAGAGGATATCATAAAGTTTCCTGAAATATGCTGTTCGTGCTACATGTATTTATCAATTTGTTCTGCCCATTTGTGATTTAAAATCTACATTTGTAATTATACATGGATCTAATATAGAATCAGAATCTAAACATATGCATAAATATCAAGGACATTTCTATGATATACATATGCTTTTAGAATCTATATTTGTATTTAATTAAATATATTGAATGACTTTATATTCTTTGTTGATAAATATAGCAGCACCCATAATTTGCAATTGTAAATATACAGATTTTGTACTTTGAATTCATTTATGTGGGTTATTGCATATGACGTTCATTTTTTAGTTTATGCATAAATATCAAGGATATTTCTCTGATATATAAGGAATAAGCTGCATTTCAGTCAGTCATATTTGCTGCTTTCTAAATATTTTAATATATATACATTGCATTTTGGCATATGATTAATTTATTGCCTTCTGGAATGCATTATGTTGTAGTAGTGGTGCACCAAGGATTTCTTGACGCGAGTGACCCACAATATTGAAGATGCAAATAAAAATTACCCAGTAGAAAACCTCTGAAATATTGTAAAGCAATAAAAATATCTTCGTCATATTAAAATGTTTTTCTAATGATTCGTAAATTATATGTTTAAAAAAGTGATATCTCTTGGGGAGGGCTCGGACCTCTGGGCCATCTTCACCGAGTGTGCCATTGTATGTTACCATGATAACTACTGCAAAAATGATCTGAAGTAAAGAATTTTTAAGTCACACTTCAATGATTTACAGCTAAACTGTTAACTTTAGTTCAGTGTTTTTATATTGGTTAACCTGCTAAAACCTAATACATGAAAGGGTACTTTGCATTGAAAATCATTGTATGGCTTATACCACTGCTGTCGATGTAAGATATCTTTATTTATATATTTCATGTACTTTTGATTTGGGAATTTATTAAAGTTCAAAACAAAACATGCTTGTGCACAAGCAGACATTTTTGTGTATTTTTTTATATTTCAGTTTTGATTGTTACTGAATTTATATTGCTGCACAAATGTATCAATGAAGTTGTAGAATCCTACTCTGCTGTCTACTTAATGGTCATTAGACCTCTGCTGTCTACTTAATGGTCATTAGACCATTAAGTAAGACAGCAGAGTAGGATTCTACAACTTTAAGTCAATACATTACTTAAAGGAATTTCTTGGTGTACAAAAAAAAAAAAAAAAAAAAAAAAAAGATCTCCCCCAAACAATATTTTACCCTGTGTTGGTTGTTCCCATGGTTTAGCTCATTTTGGTTATTATTAATTCTGCAGAACTATAGTAATCAAAAAATCACTTTGTTTTTGTTTTCAAATTTTAATTAACAATAGGAAACACAAAAAAATCAGAACATGTGTGAAAACTTAATTTTGTACTGGCACATTTTTTGCAGAAATATTGAATATAGCTCATTACTGTACGCCATGAATGACACCGCAGTTATCTAGCACTGTTGTAATAAATTATTCTCATTTAATGTTTTTGGAATTTAAATTCTTTGAAGTCATAGCTTTCTTTACTTACGGGGATATATTCAGAAAATGAGCTCATCTTGTTAGAAAATTTTAGCAGCCTTTACCCTTGAACATCTCGGAAAACGATTATCGTTTCTTAAAATATTATGTTCGGTATGCAGACAGCCAAAAGTTACATAAACATGTTTTAATTTTATTCAAACTTCGGTGTAAAATAACTAGATTTCCTGAAGCAATCCTGGGGAGCATGCACGAAAAACTTTCTCGTATTCACGTTTAGAAATTAATAAACATTATAAAATAAGAGCCATACATCAAGAATAATTAACAGATTGGTTATACAATTTTATATTGTGAAAGTGAGCTAAATTATTGGCATAGGGCATATATAAAATACCCACAATTTTCCATTGCATTCAATGATAAACAAATATCTTAGGGGTCGCGAATCAGCGCCGATTCTGTGCAGCGGCAAGAACATGAACTTTTGCTTGTACATTAGCGATAACGAACTGGCATAGTCTTGTATTATACGATTAATCGCAGAAAGCCATGAGTGGTCTGACCAAGGAGGTTATATTTGATGTAAGATATTTATAATTATATAATATAACCTCCTTGAGTCTGACTGTTCGCTTGTTTAGTATGACGTCATCACCAGAAACTTTGTCAGCTGTTTACTCAGCTCCCAATGGCCGTAGGGACACAAATTTCGGCTCTATGAGCATCACCCTGTCACTCGCATATCATGAAAGTAAAAATTCGTATTTTCGAGGACCTTTTTTTAAGTTTACTGTTCCTTTAAAGAGCAAATAAAAAAAACAATCGTTACTCTTGAATCTTCGAGATTATGTCACTCCAAGGAAGTTAGAATATTTTTGAGCCATGTCAGATTTCAGAAATCAGAGAGTGGCATCAGTTACGTCGAGATTTCCTCTTTGGTGATGTCCTACGATACGTGGGTAGGACCACCGGCCACGTGTAGTTGTTCATTGTTAATTTTATTGTTTTAATTGATATAAATATAATTGTTATAAAATTATTTAAATTCCTGTACAGATACCTAACGTTTAATATTCAAGATGTCACATTATAATTTTAAAAGTATCACCGTTGTTCCTTCGGCAAAGGTATGTATGGTTCTGGACTTTTCAATTGCTGGTTGTTCTATCAACGTGTATAAATATAAGTTTTCAAAAAAGAAAAAAAAAAGATGATATTGTAGAGTAAAAGTAGTTTGTTGCATGTGTTAATTGGAAGTGAAGTCCGTACGCGAGATGATTTCAAGCATTGTTTTCTGACTATCCATTTTTTGTCGCTAAGGTCAAAGAGCCATTTTCTCCATGTGTCTAAACCAGTGGTTCTTAAACTTTTTTTCGTATGGAACCCGGTTTTCTACAATATCTAGCAACGGAACACTTCTGGAAATACCATTAAAATTAATATACCTATATGCCAATTATGTATCGCTGATTTGAAATAAGCCGCCCCGGTGGCGCAGTGGTCTAAGGCGTTGGCCTCTGATCATTCGCCCGAAAGGGGTCCGGGTTCGAATACCGGTGAGGCATGTATGTTGTGTTTGTCTTACGGCACTGGCTCTCTCCCTTCCCTGGAACCAGTGACCCTAAATTAGGGACGGGCGACTGCTTATAGCCCATTGAGTTGCTCACGGTGGTCGTTAAACCTCCAATAAAAAAAAAAAAAAAAAAAAGATTTGAAATAATATTATTATTATGCCAATGATGCTAGTAATCATTACTGAAAAATATTAATGTGTTGAATAGCTTTGCTTTTTATTTCCACATAGTTCTTTAAAATTTAGTTCTATCCAAGAAAGTTATGATCTTATATTGGGCTTTGCATCCAGCTTATTGCAGTGCTTAGTTTTTGTTGAGGCATACACAGAAACGCCCGCCCGTTTAACAAAGACAGGTCGCAAATGGTAAGAATACTGATACAGCTTTTTGTGATAATACTGGATATTCCCCTTTCAAACTGCACCAAACTTCTGCCCCTGGCAGTGTTTTATCAAGTGATGTCACTGAGAAATCCAACATCAGATCAATAGATTTTTCATATCCATCAGATGAAAAGCATGAAGTTTTTTCATTAATAACAAATTGATTTTTACTCCATAAGAGGTTTTTTAATTTTTCGTGCTGCTCATTGGAAAATAGTGCCTCATTGAATCATGGAGAGCTTCCAAATGTTGGGTGATTTAATCACATTTTTTGTTTTATATTTATGAGCCATTGTTTGTTTTATATTTATCACCGAGATGCGAATCACATTTTTTGTTTTATATTTATGAGCCATTCCTCTTTTTATATTTACGAACCCTGATCCCTATTGGACAAATGATCAGAAACCATCACTTTGACCACTGCGCTTCTGGGGATGTGCTATTTCTTTCAGTTGGAGAGACACTGTATCTCTTGATAACGGAATTTTCGCTATTTCTTTGGCTGATTTTTGACTAAGCATGTCAATAGCACATGACTTGATAAGATTCTCGGTTATTGTATAAGGTTCACCTGCTTGTGATATTTGATAGCCTACTAAAAGGGAAACCTCGGTAGCTTTTTCATTCAATGTATTAACATGTGCGGCATGAAAAAAAAAAAACCTTTACACTTTTAAAAGTTCATCATGCTTATGTACAAAAAAAAAAAAAATCAACATTTTTATCTTCGAGCTCTAGATGTGTGCTCCCTAATGGTGCAGCAGTTTAGCAGGGCCATTGAGCTATTATGAAAAACTTTGATGCATGTGACACTGCGAATAATCAACATAATCTGAAATTAATATAGATCGTTCATAAATCCGAAATGAATATAGATCGTACTTTCTTCCTTTCGCAAATTTGACAGTTTTATCATCGCACCTTTCAGAGCGTGTATTTTCTTGAACTGTTTTTTATTGGCTGTGGGAAGTTAGTTAAGGCTGTCATCGAAAAAATATGGAATTGACATATTTTCTTAAAAATTTTGGAGCTGTTTTACGAATTGCTTGCGGAACCCCGGGGGTTCCACGGAACACACTTTGAGAAACACTGCTCTAAACCGTTGTGGAATCTATAAATAAGCAATGCAAATTCAGTAAATATAGGTTATATCTGGGACAGTGGTAATGTTAATTAAGCAACTTTCAGTTTTATTTTATGTGAGAACGTGAAGCGATCTCAGTAACTAAGGTTTTGGGCGCCGACTTCTCATAAATCCACCGGCGGGGCTTCCACTAGCTCTTTACATTAGCGCACCCACGGGGTGCCTCCCAGGAGATTAAGAGCGACGTACGTCACAAATAATACATTCAAAAAGATAATTCTACGTGTTAAAAAAAATTACATAGTGTCTACTAATATTTTCTGCACTTCGTGCACGATTTTTCTGTTATTGTGGGCGGGAGAAAATTTCTGGAACCCTTCCTACAAAGGCGTCAGCATTTTTAAAAATGCTTAAAAAAAGGAATTATTTTTGTATTTTTCAAACAATATCAATTATTTTTGTTGTATTTTAGTATCTTGTACATTTATAAAAATGTTTGACAACCTTGAAAGAGGTAAGGATTTTTCATAGTGCCCCCTAAAAGTACTCATATGGGCGCCACTGACTACATATATATTATGTATACATTGTGTGTATAGTATATATATAGGTGATCAGATTTTTGAGGACAAAATGCAATGTTGTCTTCAACTTGAATGCAAAATTGAGGACAGTGTTGTTTCAAAATGATGACAACATCTGACACATGCTAATGCCGGGATTAGTAAAGAATGTTGTGAACTATATCATAATTAATACAGACATGACTTGGACTAGGAACATCAAACAGAGGTCATCGCTCTTTCCACGTTTATAAGTGAGTCACAGAAAAATTCTCATTGGCCGCCACCGGGAATCGTCTTCCAGTTACGCGCCGGACATGCTTCCACTGCACTACAGCGGCCTCTAATTCCTCCAGAGTCACACCAACTGCCAAGCCTTGGCAGGTTGCTTCTTGGAGCCCCGCACAATGCTGGGGATTCACCAAAGATGGTAAACAGCAACTGAACAAATAATTAGAAGGTGAATGAATAATTAATACAGACATATGATGTGGACTAGGAACATCAAACAGGTCATTGCTCTTTCCACATTTATAAGTGTATGCGAGTCTGGAGGAATTCGAGGCCGCTGTTGTGCAGTGGAAGCATATCCGGCTCGTAACTGGAAGACCCTTGGTTTGATTCCCGGTGGTGGCTAATGAGAATTTTTCCGTGACTCACTTATAAATGTGGAAAGAGCGATGACATCTGTTTGTTCCTAGTCATATGTCTTAATTATTCATTCACCTAATTATTTGTTCAGTTGCTGCTTACCATCTTTGGTGAATCCCCAGCATTGTGCGGGGCTCCAAGAAGCAACCTGCAAAGGCTTGGCAGTTAGTGTATGTGAGTCTGGAGGAATTCGAGGCCGTTGTAGTGTAGTGGAAGCATATCCGGCGCGAAACTGGAAGATACTGGGTTCGATTCCCAGTGGCGGCCAATGAGAATTTTCCATGACTCGCTTATAAACGTGGACAGAGCGATGACCTCTGATATATCATTGTCCAGTTTCATGGGAAAACATACGATGAATCTGAAGGATGATTTTCATGTGAAATAAGTATAAAACAGTAATAAAATAGTCATGCAAAATATAATTTCTGATAAACTCTACAATGCTACTCATAGGGGGCAGCACATGCAAATAAAGCTATCTTTTGAATTTGTACTGAAATTTCACTGTGATTCTGTACAAGAAAAAATATCTGAAGCCATAAAAAATAACTACTTGAGTGGACAGAAATCATGGAACACCTGATATCTCCATGAAAAAGAATATTCCAAGTCCAATAACTTCACTTAGAGAAATGTTTTAATGAAAAATGTACTGAACAAAAGTTGTAGAACTCTCAATGGGATCTACTAAATGTAACCAAAATTTAGCATTATTATTTAATCGCAAGAAAGTGGATGCTGTAAAAGATGAGATTTATTCCCTATCCTATAAATATTTTAGTTAAATCCAGTTAAAACAGGAATGAAATAACACAACGGTTATAGAGATTACTTTGTCCGATGCTTCAGCATCTCCCATTAATATTGCGTGATTTCCAACTTAATTCAGGGGAAATTCATCAGCTTCAGAAAATAGTTCCCAAGTTTCTTTACCAATGATGACTGGGCAACCAAGGAGTTGGTTGCTCAGTCATCATTGGTAAAGAAACTCTAAACCAAAAAGTGCTTTCTTTTCTTACATGTGCTAACTTGCATCCCTTTACAGTCAGACACCACCAACTCACTCAAAAACTCAGTTGACAGATTAGCTAAGAAAGAAACTCTTCAATCCTTCCTTGGTGATATATCACCCCCTCCTTACTTTAGAACTCCCAGGCTCTTCCTGCAAGTGAAACTGCATAAAGCTGGTAACCCCATCAGACCTTTAGTGGAATATTCTTTTTCTCCAGCAGTAAACCTTGAAAAGAGATTGGTCCTCAAATGCAAATCCCTGGCAGCCAACCATCCTCATACAGTTGTCTCTACTTCAAACTTCATCCACAACCTTCCTAATTCCTTTTCTCCTTGTGATAATCTGTATACTCTTGATGTAGAATCTTTGTTTCCCTCTGTACCATATTTTGATTCCTACATGCTCCTCATGAAGAAATTGATTCTTCATTTTGAACCCCCGGTCCTCTTATCAAAGATCTTTATGATTGTTTCCACACTATTCATCAACACAGTTGTTTTGTTTTCAACAAAATTGTGTATAGGCAACAATCTGGTCTCCCCATGGGCTCACCTCTTTCCCCTCTGCTTGCTGAAATCTACATGCAACATATTGAAGTTTCCATCATTCCTCTACACCCTTTTCAACCTTCCCTATGGTTAAGATTTGTAGACGACATTTTCATTAGCTGGCCACATTCCGAGTCTGAACTACAGATACTGATCAACTCCATTACGGAAAAATTTCCTTCCATTAAGCTCACTATATCTAAGGAAGTAAATCACAAAATTGATTTCCTGGATGTATCTATCTGCAGAAATGCTGATCTCTCCATTACTCGTTCCGTCTATCGAAAACCTTCTGCGGCCACTAACATCATTCCCTACAAATCTTGCACCCTGCATCTCTACAAGCTTGCAGCATTGAAGTCCTACATCCACAGGGCTCATATCATTTGCAACAACCAACTCTCTCTTCAAGAAGAACTCTCCAAAATTTCTACAATAGCCCTCTCTCATGATTTCCCTGCTGTTACAGTCAACTCCCTCATAAAGAAATATGAAAACCATTCGAAAATCGAATGCCTCCTTCCTCCCAAGAAAGAAGACCTGAAATTCTGTGGTTCTGTTCCTTACCATCCTTCCTATGCTTAGATTCTTTTTAGAAGTTTTGGTTACCATCTTGCCATTAAATCTACCCCAAACATCTTGAAACTTCTACAAAGGGATAGGGACAAAGTTGAAAGCCTGAACCTCCCAGAAGTTTACTGCATTCCTATCTCTTCTTCTACTGGGGATAACTTATACATTGGAAGCACATACAGGAGCATTAGCCATAGAATTTTAGAACATAGAAAAGATGTTTCGAAAGCCAATCCATCCCAATACTGCCTTGTCTATTTTGACAATGGAAGACACATCTGCAGTTCCCCACTGGAACGAAGCAAAACGAATTGCTTCTTTTGACAATCGTTTTGCCCTCCGTTACCGTGAAAGCATAGAAATTATTTTCAATTCAATGACTTGCAACTCCGAATCTCCTCTCTACATTCCGTTGATCTGGAGATCAATTCTAAGTTTTGGCAACAAAAATAAAGAAAATTCAAATGTAGAATCTGGCAACAATCTTAGTCCTCCATTGGCGTGATGAAGACCTAAGATAAGGTCGAAAGCTTCCAACTTACGAACTTTTTGTAAAAGTTTTCAGTTAACGTAACTAGCGTGATCAAGTTACCTTTATTTGTACTACTACTCCTTCAGAAAGGTAGCATGCTGTTGGTAATTTTTTTGTAAACATTTCTGAATGGCATTATATTACAGCAATTTTTATGAATTTGCATAATTGATTATTTTTGCAGTAATTTCCCACTAAATATTTATTAATCCCAGCCAAATAGGTTTGGCTGCAAACTGTATCATTATTGTATTGTTGAACACACATAAGCACAGCACAACCAATAGTATTGATTATTGACTATAAAGCCAAGTAACCATGATTTATACAGAATGTAAGCAACTCATATTTCCTCTGTTGAAAAAATCCTTTTTCTGTTTAATACCCAGAGAAATTTTATTAATTATATTTCCTACTGCTAAAACTTGTTCAGTAATGTGCATATACAAAACTTTACAATTTTAAATGTGGGTTCATCTGGGTGATTTATATAGTTAGTGTTTTAGGTTTTATCTATACCTACTTGTAATTCAAAGTATTAAACACCATTTGAGTAAATCCATGTTTATTCAATTTTCTGTATCTCATGAAAAAAAGTATAGTTATGAGGTGTTTTTTTTAGGACTTCATTGACATTGTTTTGTCGAAGACTCAAAGAAAAACACCGACTGAGATTCACAAGCATTATCAGATAACACGGATAAGGCACTTTTATATGAGGAAAGTAAAGTTTACTCAGCAGAACTTCCATGATAAACTTACCCAAATTTTGACTGATTTTCCAAAGTTAGAGGTAAGTGTAGCATTTATATCTTAGCATTCCTTACCTTTGTATGAAATTGTCTTTTCAGGACAGTCAACTTATCTGAGAGAGATTGCATGCCAATTTTTGTACACAGTTTAACATTATGCAGTGCAGTAGCTAAATGAGCCTGAATAAGTATACAAACCAGGTGTTTGTGTACTGTTTATGCATTTTGATGCTCTTTTTAGTTAAGTATTGCCCTTTGTGTCAATTTTCATTTAAACGATTTTATTGTAATTTGATCTTATGTATACTAACCTTTAAGATATTAATTAAGTTCTGTAATTGACCTTGTTTTCTGATACTTGTTGTTGGCAGCAGTCAAGCTGCTAACAACAAAATTTAGGATGATAATTGAATGTCTTGAAAAGCACTTTTGTACTGCATTACAGTCTGTCATAGATTGTTATTGACATCCCAAAGTGCTAGAGAAAATACACAAAGATGTGTTGCTTGTTATGTTTAACTTAAGCTGACATATCAAACATCTTTGGAACAGCTGAGATCTTTTAATTGCTTTTTTTATGTACCTTTATTTAACAGTAACAATAAATTTTATTCTTAAAGTGCAGATTATCATAGATGCCAACTGGTACGGCATTTCTGTAATATTATGAATTTTTGATTGGCAGTACGGACACAACGATGAGATTATGAAAAATTGCTACTTAATTTTTCTGCTTCGGAAACGGGCACAAGATTCTTTTGCGGAATCTCGGTCATTGTTTGGTTGTTTCTATACTGAATAGAATTTGGAGAGAGTGGTTGCAATTCCGTCTTTCAAAACTTCCAAAAACCGAATTTGAACGGAGTGAAGATTTCTCCTGTAATTGTTATTTTGTTTAACTTGCGATGCTACCTCTGTCCAGTATGGTTGTTAACTATATGATAATTAACACAACAATCAGATATCTCTGAATTTACTGTATTTTTACTATTCTCACGTAATATCAATCACTCAGAAAACTAGAAAATTTCATCGCCCTGGAGTGGGAATCGAACCCGCATCTCCCGATACCATTTTTATTAGCATGCTCGAACAATAATCGGGAGATGCTAGTTCGATTTCCGCTCCCGGGCGATTAAATTTTCTAGTTTTCTGAGTGATTGATATTATGCGAGAACAGTAGAAATACAGTTAATTCAGAGGTATCTGATTGCTGTGTTACTTATCATGACTTATTTTCCATGTATTATTGAGATTTCTTCCACACTATGTTAACTGTTTATTTTTTTGGCATAAATGTTTGTCTTTTTTCAGCTTGAAAATGAAGGAATCGGAAGGTGCGCGCAAATCTCCCGTATTTTTTTTACCATGTTTACCATGATGTCTTCACTGCCTTGTATTGTTATTTAACATTAATTTTTTCTATTTAAAGTTTGCATTTCAGCTTGATAAGAAATCTTCCCATATCAAAATTTTTAATTTCCACTAGCAAATTGTTTAATGTATTTTTTTTTTTTTTTTGTGGTAATTTTCATGACTGTCTGGAATTCGTTGACATTGCCATCCTAGATACCCAAATTTGCAGCTGTGTGCCAGATTACTGAAAATTCCTGGAAAATAGCATGTTTATTACCAAAAACAACTTTACTGTCTTGGTGGTGCAGTGGTCTAAGCCCTGGCTTACAACCGTTCATCTGAGAAAAGTTTGGGTTGAATGTCGGTCAGGCATGGATGTTGTGTTTGTTTTATGGCACTGGCTCTCTCCCTTACCTGGAGCCAGTGACCCTAAATTCGGGACGGGTGACTGCTTATAGCCCATTGAGTTGCTCACAGTCACGGTGGTCGTCAAACTTTCACTAAAAAAATAAAATAAAACATTTCCAGAGGTTGAGATCTACACTGCTGGCCACCCAAAATGCAACACCAAGAAGGACACGAGATAGCAAAGCCAGGTTTACTGGACACATAACAACAGATACAAAAATTAAACGATAGAGCTTACAGGCCCGTGCGACTTGCTGAACATGCAGACATGAGTAGTTCCTGTGGCCCCCATGGCTGGCAATAACGGCCGCTACACGCCGCAGCATCGAACGAAAGAGGCTTTGGATGTGGGCTTGGGGTATGTCGGTCCAGGCTGCTTCCACACGTTGCCACAGTTTATCAGGCGTAGCCACGGGTAGTGCTTGCCAGGCCACTTGGTTGCTGATCAGCGACCAGACGTGTTCGATGGGCGACACATCGGGAGAACAGGCGGGCCACAGCAGCAGTGACACCTGGTGGGCCATGAAGAATTGTTGCACGATGCGTTCCACGTGCGGGCGCGCGTTGTCTTGTTGAAATGTGGCCGCTGGCAGGTCCTTCAGGTAAGGGAGGACTACAGTCTCCAAAACGTCGGAGATGTAGCGGTGGCTGTTGAGTGTACTGGCGATGCGTACAGAGAGGTGTGGGTGTCATATCCAATTGCACCCCAACCCATAACGCCAGGTGACGGACCGGTATGGTGATGCATAATTCAGGCGTCATACAGTCTCTCGCAGCGGTGCCGCCACATGCGGATCTGACCATCCTGGTGTTGCAGGCAGAAGCAGTTTTTGTCGGAGAAGACAATATCGTGCTATTCCGTAGTCCAGGTGCGGCCTTCAACAGCCCACTGCCGCTGCACTCGCCGGTGGTGTAACGTCAATGGTAATCAGAGCAATGGGCTCGTGCGACAAGTCCCCGCTCCTGCAGACGATGTTGAACGGTATGTGTTGACACAGGTTGTTGCGCAACACTCCCTAATTCTTGTGCTAACGTTCGTGATGTGGCAGTGCGAGCTGTCAATTCCCGCCGCACAACAGGCTGGTACACTCGTTCGGTGGTGTGCCGCGGCTGCGGCAATCGCTCACGTCGGTCCGTCCGTCCCTCCCGCACCCACCGAATCCATACTCACCTCACTGTGGCTGGATGTCGTCCCACACGTGCGGCAATGTCTCGGTATGATAAACCGCTGTCGCGATAAACCACTTTTCGTCCTCTGTCAAGCTCCGAAACGTGCTGGAATGACTGCCGTATTTTGCGACGAGGCATCGGGAAGCTTCCCACGTACAGGTCCGGCAGTACAACACACTTCCACTACTTACACCCCACCTTCTGTGCACCCTTCTTATAGTGCTTCTCGGTGGTGTGCCGGGCGCACATGATTTGCATATGCCCTGCAATGCTAATCGTTTGTTTGTCCTCTCGCGGGCGATTCATGCTGCGAATTTCAGGCCAATTGGTCGCTTCCTTCTTGGTGTTGCATTTTGGGTGGGCAGCAGTGTATGGATTATTAACCATCTCTGCAAAGTGAACCTTGTATTGAACTTAAAATTGCAGATTTTTATGATCGAAATACCATCTAGTAACAGTTATAAGTTAGCTTTTCGGGTAATGAAGTTTGCATGGTTTTATGTCCCATTGAAAGTGCTGAAAAAGATGTGTAAAATTAGGCCTTTCATTGTTTTTGACCTTCACAAAGGTGTCCAGTTTTAAAGTGAGTACTATTGGAGTGTATGTTTTTTTTTCTTTTTTTTACTAAAGAGAAAGTTGTAATTATACAGTTTTTAACTGTGACTGAAAATTTGTACTTTGGGTAAAAGAGAGAGATAGCACACAAAATATTCAACTGTTAGACCACATGTCTTTCAGTTTGCACACATGTGCTAAATTAAAATTGCTCTTCGACGGTAATTGCTGCACCATCAGTAATTTACACCTCCAGAGTTCAAACAAGATCAGTGCAAATAAGGTAAAGAAAGTTTACTTTGTCGAAAACTTTTACGCTGTCCAGTTTAATCTTGCATAACAACCAAAGGATTGAGTTGCAGCAGAAACTGTTTTCTGTTGTAAATTAAACTTTGGGAAACAAATGTGCTTCTGTATCACTAGTATTGGATTCACATGATATCCATTTCTAAGAAAGGAAAGAAGATACAGTTTTTCTGTTAAGTGCTTGGAATTGTTTTTATTTGTTCATGACATTGTTTGACAAAATTTGTTTGATTTGAAAATATATTTAGATATAGTGGAAAATCAAATGATTATGGCTTTTTCCCACTATTTTATGATAACAGATTATAGGTTAACAGATACTTTTAATTTAACTTGCTGGGCAAAGATAAAGTATTGGTATTATTATTGAAAATTTAAAAAACAAATTTGATAATGATCATTCCATCATTATTGTCCTCTAATTCCAGAACAGAAAGTAAAGATGATGCAAGTCACATCTTTAGTCAAAAAACATAGAGCTTTGATATGTTTCATAGCATTGTGTAATTGGATCAAACTTAAAAAAAATTCAGGGGTGGTTAAATCCTATGAGATTTTTTTAAAACTTTGTAAAGTGCTTAAGATAAGACTCAAAAACTTATAGTTCAAAGGAAATCAAATTTTTTGTCATGTTTGTTTCAGTGTGGCTCAAAAAGAATTCCTATTATGTGTTCTAGAAATAAAACAAGGGCAGTACTTTCTGATGCTTTGTGTTTGTGTTCTAGAAATGGAAATATGGAGAAAAATGATGGTAGTACTTTCTGATGTTTCGTGTATGTTTTTGCATTGAAGTGAATCAATGTCAAATATGTTAAAAGTAGTTGTTTTTGAAGAAAAGCTGACGGAATAAGAATTTTACAAAGTGAACTGTTAATTTTCTGTTTTGCTTCTACTGTTTTGTGTTATATATGATTGTTGCAAAATATTGGTCTAAGCTTTTCTTTGTGTTAGATTCAAAGAGCTCTTTTTTATTCCTCTTGGTGCTGTGCACATTGAAGAACTTATTAGGCATTGCGGTATCTACAGTGGAGTTATTGTACTTCTCTGTTCGTGAAACAATGCCATATTATTTTGGATGTGTGCATCGTTGGAGTACACTTGCTTAGCTGTTCTCCTGGTTTTTATTCCAGACATCTGTAGCCATGCAAATTGCTGAGTGTAACAATCATATTCAGGCATTAATAAGTGTTATATTCATAAGTATTATGTCTGCCCCTATATATCATCAACATGGGGCTAAAAGCAATTTATTCAGGAGAAAAACTGGCCAAAATTGCTTATTTGATATTTTTACTTGTGAAAAGGGTGAAGTCCAAGGTGAAATTTCAACCTTAATTCTTAGTTGTCTTCTAAAAAATGCCGGATCTTCACTGGGAAGTTTTGCAGGAAGGGAAAGAGCATACAGATAGATTTTTTTTTCTTTTTAGAAAGACTCAAGCTGAACTTCAAATAGTAAAAAGTGCTGTTACATATCCACAAAATTATGAAGCATCTTGTTCAGATACTGCACATCTGTAAAATTTTTCATTATGAGGTTAGTTTCTAGATTTTCTTCCACTGGGCAAAGGAACCCCTGTCTGTGGACATTGAAATGCTAATAGTGAAAATTTTCTATTATTTGGAAAAAAACAGTAAATGCAAACACCAGTCAACACTGGTAGGGAAAAGATTAAAAAAATATTAAAACATGTTTATACTAGGCAGCTATCATTAGAAAATGCTTTGAACAGGGTGCTGAAAAAGTGGGAACCACTGAAATTTTTTTTTACTCAAGCTGAACTTCAAATAGTAAAAAGTGCTGTTACATATCCACAAAATTATGAAGCATCTTGTTCAGATACTGCACATCTGTAAAAATTTTCATTATGAGGTTAGTTTTAGATTTGCTTAGTTTTGTTTTATTATATTTGCATTAAACAGTAGAACATTAATTACTAAACTGTTATAAAGTGTATTATTTAGCTCAAGGTTGATGCAGCCTTTTTTGCGTACCACATTCACAGCGTAATGTGCTACTGATAAGACAGTTTCAAACCTGGCAGGTAATGGGTATGGCTATTAGGTTAACAAGACTGATGATCTAACTGTATTTAAATAAGAAACTTAGATCTTCAAAATACTCTTTCAAACCAACACACCTGCATTCTTTTCTTCCACTGGGCAAAGTAGTGCTGTAGCTCATTTAGCGTGATCTTTTTGGAGAGCTTGATCAAGTGTTCTGTTCTTCATCATATTAACTGACTCAAAATAGGTCTCCTTGAATACAGATTCAACTTGGAAGAAAAAGGTTGCATGCGGGCCAAATCTGGTGAGTAGGCAGTATATTTAAGCGCTGTAATACGTTTCTTGGCAAAAAATTGCTTCAGTGTGGGTGCCGAAAAGCTGGCTTGTTGTGCTAATGAAAGATGAAGACATTTTTTCACTATTCTCTTTTTCCTGACTCACTCAAAGTCACCAGAACCTGTTTATAGTGATGCTGGGTCACAGTTGATCAAAATTACACCCTTATAATGTCAAAGAAAATGTGCTAAATGTGTTAATTTTCTTTTTGTTTTTACTAAAGAAAAAAACTGTATAGCTCCTCACTGTGACTGAAAATTTGTACATTGGGTAAAAGACTGCACACAAATATTCAACTGTTAGACCACATGTCTTTCAGTTTGCACACATGTGCTAAATTAAAATTGCTCTTTGACGGTAATTGCTGCATCTTCAGTAATTTACACCTCCAGAGTTCAAACAAGATCAGTGCAAATACGGTGAATCACTTGAAAGAAAGTTCAACTTTGTCAAAAACTTTCACACTGTCAGTTTAATCTTGCATAACAACCAAAGGATTGAGTTGCAGCAGAAACTGTTTTCTGTTGTAAATTAAACTTTGGGAAACAAATGTGCTTCTGTATCACTAGTATTGGATTCACATGATATCCATTTCTAAGGGAGGAAAGAAGATACAGTTTTTCTGTTAAGTGCTTGGAATTGTTTTTATTTGTTCATGACATTGTTTGACAAAATTTGTTTGATTTGAAAATATATTTAGATATAGTGGAAAATCAAATGATTATGGCTTTTTCCCACTATTTTATGATAACAGATTATAGGTTAACAGATACTTTTAATTTAACTTGCTGGGCAAAGATAAAGTATTGGTATTATTATTGAAAATTTAAAAACAAATTTGATAATGATCATTCCATCATTATTGTCCTCTAATTCCAGAACAGAAAGTAAAGATGATGCAAGTCACATCTTTAGTCAAAAAACATAGAGCTTTGATATGTTTCATAGCATTGTGTAATTGGATCAAACTTAAAAAAAATTCAGGGGTGGTTAAATCCTATGAGATTTTTTAAAACTTTGTAAAGTGCTTAAGATAAGACTCAAAAACTTATAGTTCAAAGGAAATCAAATTTTTTTGTCATGTTTGTTTCAGTGTGGCTCAAAAAGAATTCCTATTATGTGTTCTAGAAATAAAACAAAGGGCAGTACTTTCTGATGCTTTGTGTTTGTGTTCTAGAAATGGAAATATGGAGAAAAATGATGGTAGTACTTTCTGATGTTTCGTGTATGTTTTTGCATTGAAGTGAATCAATGTCAAATATGTTAAAAGTAGTTGTTTTTGAAGAAAAGCTGACGGAATAAGAATTTTACAAAGTGAACTGTTAATTTTCTGTTTTGCTTCTACTGTTTTGTGTTATATATGATTGTTGCAAAATATTGGTCTAAGCTTTTCTTTGTGTTAGATTCAAAGAGCTCTTTTTTATTCCTCTTGGTGCTGTGCACATTGAAGAACTTATTAGGCATTGTGGTATCTACAGTGGAGTTATTGTACTTCTCTGTTCGTGAAACAATGCCATATTATTTTGGATGTGTGCATCGTTGGAGTACACCTGCTTAGCTGTTCTCCTGGTTTTTATTCCAGACATCTGTAGCCATGCAAATTGCTGAGTGTAACAATCATATTCAGGCATTAATAAGTGTTATATTCATAAGTATTATGTCTGCCCTTATTTATCATCAACATGGGGCTTAAAGCAATTTATTCAGGAGAAAAACTGGCCACAAAATTGCTTATTTGACATTTTTACTTGTAAAAAGGCTGAAGTCAAAGGTGAAATTTCAACCTTAATTCTTAGTTCTCTTCTAAAAAAATGCAGGATCTTCACCGGGGAGTTTTGCAGGAAGGGAAAGAGCATACAGATAGATTTTTTTTTCTTTTTAGAAAGACTCAAGCTGAACTTCAAATAGTAAAAAGTGCTGTTAGATATCCACAAAATTATGAAGCATCTTGTTCAGATACTGCACATCTGTAAAATTTTTCATTATGAGGTTAGTTTCTAGATTTTCTTCCACTGGGCAAAGGAAGCCCTGTCTGTGGACATTGAAATGCTAATAGTGAAAATTTTCTATTATTTGGAAAAAAACAGTAAATGCAAAAACCAGTCAACACTGGTAGGGAAAAGATTCAAAAAATATTAAAACATGTTTATACTAGGCAGCTATCATTAGAAAATGCTTTGAACAGGGTGCTGAAAAAGTGGGAACCACTGAAATTTTTTTACTCAAGCTGAACTTCAAATAGTAAAAAGTGCTGTTACATATCCACAAAATTATAAAGCACCTTGTTCAGATACTGCACATCTGTAAAAATTTTCATTATGAGGTTAGTTTTAGGTTTTCTTAGTTTTGTTTTATTATATTTGCATTAAACAGTAGAACATTTATTACTAAACTATGTTATAAAGTGTATTATTTAGCTCAAGGTTGATGCAGCCTTTTTTGCGTACCACATTCACAGCGTAACGTGCTACTGATAAGATAGTTTCAAACCTGGCAGGTAATGGGTATGGCTATTAGGTTAACAAGACTGATGATCTAACTGTATTTAAATAAGAAACTTAGATCTTCAAAATACTCTTTCAAACCAACACACCTGCATTCTTTTCTTCCACTGGGCAAAGTAGTGCTGTAGCTCATTTAGCGTGATCTTTTTGGAGAGCTTGATCAAGTGTTCTGTTCTTCATCATATTAACTGACTCAAAATAGGTCTCCTTGAATACAGATTCAACTTGGAAGAAAAAGGTTGCATGCGGGCCAAATCTGGTGAGTAGGCAGTATATTTAAGCGCTGTAATACGTTTCTTGGCAAAAAATTGCTTCAGTGTGGGTGCCGAAAAGCTGGCTTGTTGTGCTAATGAAAGATGAAGACATTTTTTCACTATTCTCTTTTTCCTGACTCACTCAAAGTCACCAGAACCTGTTTATAGTGATGCTGGGTCACAGTTGATCAAAATTACACCCTTATAATGTCAAAGAAAATGTGCTAAATGTGTTAATTTTCTTTTTGTTTTTACTAAAGAAAAAAACTGTATAGCTCCTCACTGTGACTGAAAATTTGTACATTGGGTAAAAGACTGCACACAAATATTCAACTGTTAGACCACATGTCTTTCAGTTTGCACACATGTGCTAAATTAAAATTGCTCTTTGACGGTAATTGCTGCATCTTCAGTAATTTACACCTCCAGAGTTCAAACAAGATCAGTGCAAATACGGTGAATCACTTGAAAGAAAGTTCAACTTTGTCAAAAACTTTCACACTGTCAGTTTAATCTTGCATAACAACCAAAGGATTGAGTTGCAGCAGAAACTGTTTTCTGTTGTAAATTAAACTTTGGGAAACAAATGTGCTTCTGTATCACTAGTATTGGATTCACATGATATCCATTTCTAAGGGAGGAAAGAAGATACAGTTTTTCTGTTAAGTGCTTGGAATTGTTTTTATTTGTTCATGACATTGTTTGACAAAATTTGTTTGATTTGAAAATATATTTAGATATAGTGGAAAATCAAATGATTATGGCTTTTTCCCACTATTTTATGATAACAGATTATAGGTTAACAGATACTTTTAATTTAACTTGCTGGGCAAAGATAAAGTATTGGTATTATTATTGAAAATTTAAAAAACAAATTTGATAATGATCATTCCATCATTATTGTCCTCTAATTCCAGAACAGAAAGTAAAGATGATGCAAGTCACATCTTTAGTCAAAAAACATAGAGCTTTGATATGTTTCATAGCATTGTGTAATTGGATCAAACTTAAAAAAAATTCAGGGGTGGTTAAATCCTATGAGATTTTTTAAAACTTTGTAAAGTGCTTAAGATAAGACTCAAAAACTTATAGTTCAAAGGAAATCAAATTTTTTTGTCATGTTTGTTTCAGTGTGGCTCAAAAAGAATTCCTATTATGTGTTCTAGAAATAAAACAAAGGCAGTACTTTCTGATGCTTTGTGTTTGTGTTCTAGAAATGGAAATATGGAGAAAAATGATGGTAGTACTTTCTGATGTTTCGTGTATGTTTTTGCATTGAAGTGAATCAATGTCAAATATGTTAAAAGCAGTTGTTTTTGAAGAAAAGCTGACAGAATAAGAATTTTACAAAGTGAATTGTTAATTTTCTGTTTTGCTTCTACTGTCTTGTGTTATATATGATTGTTGCAAAATATTGGTCTAAGCTTTTCTTTGTGTTAGATTACAAAGAGCTCTTTTTTTATTCCTCTTGGTGCTGTGCACATTGAAGAACTTATTAGGCATTGTGGTATCTACAGTGGAGTTATTGTACTTCTCTGTTCGTGAAACAATGCCTTATTATTTTGGATGTGTGCATCGTTGGAGTACACCTGCTTAGCTGTTCTCCTGGTTTTTATTCCAGACATCTGTAGCCATGCAAATTGCTGAGTGTAACAATCATATTCAGGCATTAATAAGTGTTATATTCATAAGTATTATGTCTGCCCCTATTTATCATCAACATGGGGCTAAAAGCAATTTATTCAGGAGAAAAACTGGCCAAAATTGCTTATTTGATATTTTTACTTGTGAAAAGGGTGAAGTCCAAGGTGAAATTTCAACCTTAATTCTTAGTTGTCTTCTAAAAAAATGCCGGATCTTCACTGGGAAGTTTTGCAGGAAGGGAAAGAGCATACAGATAGATTTTTTTTCTTTTTAGAAAGACTTAAGCTGAACTTCAAACAGTAAAAAGTGCTGTTACATATCCACAAAATTATGAAGCATCTTGTTCAGATACTGCACATCTGTAAAATTTTTCATTATGAGGTTAGTTTCTAGATTTTCTTCCACTGGGCAAAGGAACCCCTGTCTGTGGACATTGAAATGCTAATAGTGAAAATTTTCTATTATTTGGAAAAAAACAGTAAATGCAAACACCAGTCAACACTGGTAGGGAAAAGGATTAAAAAAATATTAAAACATGTTTATACTAGGCAGCTATCATTAGAAAATGCTTTGAACAGGGTGCTGAAAAAGTGGGAACCACTGAAATTTTTTTTACTCAAGCTGAACTTCAAATAGTAAAAAGTGCTGTTACATATCCACAAAATTATGAAGCATCTTGTTCAGATACTGCACATCTGTAAAAATTTTCATTATGAGGTTAGTTTTAGATTTGCTTAGTTTTGTTTTATTATATTTGCATTAAACAGTAGAACATTAATTACTAAACTGTTATAAAGTGTATTATTTAGCTCAAGGTTGATGCAGCCTTTTTTGCGTACCACATTCACAGCGTAATGTGCTACTGATAAGACAGTTTCAAACCTGGCAGGTAATGGGTATGGCTATTAGGTTAACAAGACTGATGATCTAACTGTATTTAAATAAGAAACTTAGATCTTCAAAATACTCTTTCAAACCAACACACCTGCATTCTTTTCTTCCACTGGGCAAAGTAGTGCTGTAGCTCATTTAGCGTGATCTTTTTGGAGAGCTTGATCAAGTGTTCTGTTCTTCATCATATTAACTGACTCAAAATAGGTCTCCTTGAATACAGATTCAACTTGGAAGAAAAAGGTTGCATGCGGGCCAAATCTGGTGAGTAGGCAGTATATTTAAGCGCTGTAATACGTTTCTTGGCAAAAAATTGCTTCAGTGTGGGTGCCGAAAAGCTGGCTTGTTGTGCTAATGAAAGATGAAGACATTTTTTCACTATTCTCTTTTTCCTGACTCACTCAAAGTCACCAGAACCTGTTTATAGTGATGCTGGGTCACAGTTGATCAAAATTACACCCTTATAATGTCAAAGAAAATGTGCTAAATGTGTTAATTTTCTTTTTGTTTTTACTAAAGAAAAAAACTGTATAGCTCCTCACTGTGACTGAAAATTTGTACATTGGGTAAAAGACTGCACACAAATATTCAACTGTTAGACCACATGTCTTTCAGTTTGCACACATGTGCTAAATTAAAATTGCTCTTTGACGGTAATTGCTGCATCTTCAGTAATTTACACCTCCAGAGTTCAAACAAGATCAGTGCAAATACGGTGAATCACTTGAAAGAAAGTTCAACTTTGTCAAAAACTTTCACACTGTCAGTTTAATCTTGCATAACAACCAAAGGATTGAGTTGCAGCAGAAACTGTTTTCTGTTGTAAATTAAACTTTGGGAAACAAATGTGCTTCTGTATCACTAGTATTGGATTCACATGATATCCATTTCTAAGGGAGGAAAGAAGATACAGTTTTTCTGTTAAGTGCTTGGAATTGTTTTTATTTGTTCATGACATTGTTTGACAAAATTTGTTTGATTTGAAAATATATTTAGATATAGTGGAAAATCAAATGATTATGGCTTTTTCCCACTATTTTATGATAACAGATTATAGGTTAACAGATACTTTTAATTTAACTTGCTGGGCAAAGATAAAGTATTGGTATTATTATTGAAAATTTAAAAAACAAATTTGATAATGATCATTCCATCATTATTGTCCTCTAATTCCAGAACAGAAAGTAAAGATGATGCAAGTCACATCTTTAGTCAAAAAACATAGAGCTTTGATATGTTTCATAGCATTGTGTAATTGGATCAAACTTAAAAAAATTCAGGGGTGGTTAAATCCTATGAGATTTTTTAAAACTTTGTAAAGTGCTTAAGATAAGACTCAAAAACTTATAGTTCAAAGGAAATCAAATTTTTTGTCATGTTTGTTTCAGTGTGGCTCAAAAAGAATTCCTATTATGTGTTCTAGAAATAAAACAAGGGCAGTACTTTCTGATGCTTTGTGTTTGTGTTCTAGAAATGGAAATATGGAGAAAAATGATGGTAGTACTTTCTGATGTTTCGTGTATGTTTTTGCATTGAAGTGAATCAATGTCAAATATGTTAAAAGTAGTTGTTTTTGAAGAAAAGCTGACGGAATAAGAATTTTACAAAGTGAACTGTTAATTTTCTGTTTTGCTTCTACTGTTTTGTGTTATATATGATTGTTGCAAAATATTGGTCTAAGCTTTTCTTTGTGTTAGATTCAAAGAGCTCTTTTTTTATTCCTCTTGGTGCTGTGCACATTGAAGAACTTATTAGGCATTGCGGTATCTACAGTGGAGTTATTGTACTTCTCTGTTCGTGAAACAATGCCATATTATTTTGGATGTGTGCATCGTTGGAGTACACTTGCTTAGCTGTTCTCCTGGTTTTTATTCCAGACATCTGTAGCCATGCAAATTGCTGAGTGTAACAATCATATTCAGGCATTAATAAGTGTTATATTCATAAGTATTATGTCTGCCCCTATATATCATCAACATGGGGCTAAAAGCAATTTATTCAGGAGAAAAACTGGCCAAAATTGCTTATTTGATATTTTTACTTGTGAAAAGGGTGAAGTCCAAGGTGAAATTTCAACCTTAATTCTTAGTTGTCTTCTAAAAAAATGCCGGATCTTCACTGGGAAGTTTTGCAGGAAGGGAAAGAGCATACAGATAGATTTTTTTTTTCTTTTTAGAAAGACTCAAGCTGAACTTCAAATAGTAAAAAGTGCTGTTACATATCCACAAAATTATGAAGCATCTTGTTCAGATACTGCACATCTGTAAAATTTTTCATTATGAGGTTAGTTTCTAGATTTTCTTCCACTGGGCAAAGGAACCCCTGTCTGTGGACATTGAAATGCTAATAGTGAAAATTTTCTATTATTTGGAAAAACAGTAAATGCAAAAACCAGTCAACACTGGTAGGGAAAAGATTAAAAAAATATTAAAACATGTTTATACTAGGCAGCTATCATTAGAAAATGCTTTGAACAGGGTGCTGAAAAAGTGGGAACCACTGAAATTTTTTACTCAAGCTGAACTTCAAATAGTAAAAAGTGCTGTTACATATCCACAAAATTATGAAGCATCTTGTTCAGATACTGCACATCTGTAAAAATTTTCATTATGAGGTTAGTTTTAGATTTGCTTAGTTTTGTTTTATTATATTTGCATTAAACAGTAGAACATTAATTACTAAACTGTTATAAAGTGTATTATTTAGCTCAAGGTTGATGCAGCCTTTTTTGCGTACCACATTCACAGCGTAATGTGCTACTGATAAGACAGTTTCAAACCTGGCAGGTAATGGGTATGGCTATTAGGTTAACAAGACTGATGATCTAACTGTATTTAAATAAGAAACTTAGATCTTCAAAATACTCTTTCAAACCAACACACCTGCATTCTTTTCTTCCACTGGGCAAAGTAGTGCTGTAGCTCATTTAGCGTGATCTTTTTGGAGAGCTTGATCAAGTGTTCTGTTCTTCATCATATTAACTGACTCAAAATAGGTCTCCTTGAATACAGATTCAACTTGGAAGAAAAAGGTTGCATGCGGGCCAAATCTGGTGAGTAGGCAGTATATTTAAGCGCTGTAATACGTTTCTTGGCAAAAAATTGCTTCAGTGTGGGTGCCGAAAAGCTGGCTTGTTGTGCTAATGAAAGATGAAGACATTTTTTCACTATTCTCTTTTTCCTGACTCACTCAAAGTCACCAGAACCTGTTTATAGTGATGCTGGGTCACAGTTGATCAAAATTACACCCTTATAATGTCAAAGAAAATGTGCTAAATGTGTTAATTTTCTTTTTGTTTTTACTAAAGAAAAAAACTGTATAGCTCCTCACTGTGACTGAAAATTTGTACATTGGGTAAAAGACTGCACACAAATATTCAACTGTTAGACCACATGTCTTTCAGTTTGCACACATGTGCTAAATTAAAATTGCTCTTTGACGGTAATTGCTGCACCATCAGTAATTTACACCTCCAGAGTTCAAACAAGATCAGTGCAAATACGGTGAATCACTTGAAAGAAAGTTCAACTTTGTCAAAAACTTTCACACTGTCAGTTTAATCTTGCATAACAACCAAAGGATTGAGTTGCAGCAGAAACTGTTTTCTGTTGTAAATTAAACTTTGGGAAACAAATGTGCTTCTGTATCACTAGTATTGGATTCACATGATATCCATTTCTAAGGGAGGAAAGAAGATACAGTTTTTCTGTTAAGTGCTTGGAATTGTTTTTATTTGTTCATGACATTGTTTGACAAAATTTGTTTGATTTGAAAATATATTTAGATATAGTGGAAAATCAAATGATTATGGCTTTTTCCCACTATTTTATGATAACAGATTATAGGTTAACAGATACTTTTAATTTAACTTGCTGGGCAAAGATAAGTATTGGTATTATTATTGAAAATTTTAAAACAAATTTGATAATGATCATTCCATCATTATTGTCCTCTAATTCCAGAACAGAAAGTAAAGATGATGCAAGTCACATCTTTAGTCAAAAAACATAGAGCTTTGATATGTTTCATAGCATTGTGTAATTGGATCAAACTTAAAAAAAATTCAGGGGTGGTTAAATCCTATGAGATTTTTTTAAAACTTTGTAAAGTGCTTAAGATAAGACTCAAAAACTTATAGTTCAAAGGAAATCAAAATTTTTTTGTCATGTTTGTTTCAGTGTGGCTCAAAAGAATTCCTATTATGTGTTCTAGAAATGAAACAATGGCAGTACTTTCTGATGCTTTGTGTTTGTGTTCTAGAAATGGAAATATGGAGAAAAATGATGGTAGTACTTTCTGATGTTTCGTGTACGTTTTTGCATTGAAGTGAATCAATGTCAAATATGTTAAAAGTAGTTGTTTTTGCAGAAAAGCTGACAGAGTAATAATTTTACGAAGTGTATTGTTAATTTTCTGTTTTGTTTTTTCTGTCTTGTGTTTATATATATGATTGTTGCAAAATATTGGTCTAAGCTTTTCTTTGTGTTAGATTCAAAGAGCTTTTATTATTCCTCTTGGTGCTGTGCGCATTGAAGAACTTATTAGGCATTGCGGTATCTACAGTGGAGTTATTGTACTTCTCTGTTCGTGAAACAATGCCATATTATTTTGGATGTGTGCATCGTTGGAGTACACCTGCTTAGCTGTTCTCCTGGTTTTTATTCCAGACATCTGTAGCCATGCAAATTACTGAGTGTAACAATCATATTCAAGCATTAATAAATGTTATATTCATAAGTTATCTCAGCCCCTATTTATCATCAACATGGGGCTAAAAGCAATTTATTCAGGAAAAAAAACTGGCCACAAAATTGCTCATTTGACATTTTTACTTGTAAAAAGGGTGAAGTCAAAGGTGGAATTTCAACCTTAATTCTTAGTTCTCTTATAAAAAATGTCGGATCTTCACTGGGAAGTTTTGCAGGAAGGGAAAGAGCATACAGATAGATTTTTTTTTTCTTTTTAGGAAGAGGTGGTAATTAGTGTTCACAAACCAAATTTCAACCCTGAGACTTACCTCTTATAATTTTGTTTTTTTTTTATAAAATTTTTTAATTTTAAAATTGAGAACACAGCTTATTTCAAAGCTAAAAATCTCTTTTGGGAGACCAGATGAAAATCTGAAATTTTAGCCCATAACAGTGGTTATATGATGGTATGCGCACCATTAACGTGGAATTTGAGATTTGGCTTTAAGCAGAGATATTGCAAGTGCAAAATATCAAAAAACAATGCATACTTCAATAGGCATATAAATATACACATGTATCAGATCAATGTATATTTGATATATGTACATTAAAAAGGGTATTTTAAACATGCAAAAACATCTGAGGGCTAACTAGTGTGCATTAACTATTCTTATTACCACTATTAACTAATAGGTATGTGAGTATACACAACAATTCTTTGTCACACTTAAGTACAAACTACGACGGTTGACTATTTCCCTTCCTGAAAGTCTTCAGTCGTAGTATTGTGAAACACAAAACAAAACTTTGTGAATATTTAGATATGCAATAGAAGATAGTCCTCAACAAAAATAAGGGGTTTATCTGCTACCCCTTATGATTTATTGTATCCCAAAAATGGAAATTTTGGCTATGTTGCAGTTATAAAATATTTTCGGAATAAAAAAGGGAAACATGAGTTGAAATATGCTTTGACATTCTTAGCGACATATGAAGATTGCCTGAAAAAATATTCTTTGTGTTTAAGTACCCTTCTGGTATAAAACTGCTGCCCAAAAGTGGTGAAATCGGCACAGTGACCTTGAACTTCGACCCCCCCAACCTGACTTATTTGTATGCTATGGAAATGCGGTTATTACATATGAATGTACAGGTTATTACCTATATTTAGGTACCCATTAAGTGTCATTATCTCCACAATTACTCAATTTGTGTTTAATTAACAATAACTCTTATTTTAGCTCATTTTGAAGGGGTTTGAAGACATCTCCAAAGGGGTTGGGAAAATAAATACCAAACTTTGTTTTCGGAGTGCCTTTATGTTGTACTGTAACATAAAAAAAAAAAAAAAATGAGGAAAATCAAGAAAGCCACAACTACAAACACCTGGTTAATTCATATGGAATGACCCAAAAGAGAGCTAAGAATTATGGCTAAAATTTTACCCTTTAGGATTAATTTAGGTGAAAATAATGTCTAATGAGCAATTTTGTAGTCTTTTTTTTTTTTTTTCCCTGAACAAAATTCTTTTAAATTTTACTCCCATGTCAATAAGACAAATAGGGGCTAAGATATATCAGTTTCCGCAAATCCTTTAAATTGCAAAAAAAATGTTACGCCCTGTAAAACAAATATGACCACCTGTGGTGATTTTGCTGCAATGAAAAGTGATGTAGTTTATTTGCTGCCATTGTTTTTTCCCAAACCACTTACTGTAAAATAAAATTCCAGTTTGGTCCATGATGATCTTTTTCCCTGTTTTACCAGTTGCTGCTTTCAAAAAAATTTAATTTTATTAAAATACAATTTGCTGAAGTTAAATTTTGCACATACAAGTCCAATTACCATATTTTCATGTGTGTAATCCACAGACCAATGAAATTCAAGAAAATATAAAATTTCTCCTACATGTAATCTATACTAGTGTATAATCCATAGACTATGAAATTTAGAATAAAGCATTTTTTCCTAATGATAAAGTCTTGGAGTGCTACAAATACAGTGAATACTGAGTGTGTAAAGCTTCTTGTTGTTTAGGTACCTGTATACCTATGGCCTTTAGGTTATTTTACTATTTTGATATTTGTTGTAAATTATTTTATGCAAATATTTGGATTTTAACCAAGGAGGTTAGAGTAATACTTCTAGAAATGCCCCGAGTCTCTTAACTGTGAAGCTGCAAGGTGTGGGAATTTGACATTGTTTACATGATACCTATGTAATTTCAACTGTGTGTATTTTGGAATTGCATAGTTTTTGATTGCAGAAACAGTGTTAATATCAAACCGAAATTAATTATACTTCTTGCACGAGAGAAGTTTTCAATTATTTAAACTTTGTTTTCTTTAAAATTTGCACCAACTTTCGTGTATTTCAATGTAAAATTAAAATTGAAAGGAGCCTCAAAATGATTTTATATAAATTTTTATAAATTCAGCATATTTTCTCATACTAGTTAGGATGCGAAATTAGAAACATTAGTGACAAAATAAGGCGATTCGGCCTACACTCAATGCATTGAATAGCCTTGAAAACCATAACAGGGATCGCATTCCTCCTAAAATTCCTAAAATTCCTAATATTTTGTGACCCTCCTTAAATTCCTAAAATTAGACCTAAAATTTGCTATTCATCCTAAAATTTTCGTAAGCTTATTTTTATTAAAAACACAACCGTTATTAACGCCAATAAATTTACCATTACAGTAAGGTAAAAAGACCTGTTATTGTAGAAACACAGCCTATATGCTGTGCTGCTGAAGGGAGGGAAAAAATGACGCTATCGAGATGCACTTGCTTCGGGGCGGGCGTTCCATTTTTTTGCCTTCGAACAGTTTTCGAGAGTAACAAGAGATCTAAGGGAAAAGGGGAGGGGTCATTTTCACCCCTGGTTTGCGCTTTGCAGACGAACTCCATGGCCCGCAGAAGATCGTACTTTATTTTTGTACATGCCTTGTGGAACCTCCTCTTTCTGCTGATGTTTTGTTATTGTAAACCTCATTGTAAACCGCAGGTGGGTGGAAGCAAAGAGGAAACATGTGGTCTCCTTCCGTAACCTCCGGTAATGACGATGGGATGGTAGCTGAGTATTATCTTGGCAGGCAGTAGAGCACGTGATCATTGACCTTCGATCATGCATCGGCGACAGCGACCTTCGATGCGCAATATATCTCGGCTCCGACTCGCTTTGACTGAACTTGCGTGAGATGCGTATGATAGTTTCTGGTTTTACGTCTTTTATGGTGTTCTCTGTGCTGTGTGCAGGTTCAGTTCTCTAGTGGTGACCTGCTTTTTTTTTTTTTTTTTTTTTCATATCTTCTGACATCCTCGCAGCCAAATTTCGGGAAGTTGTCTGGTTTTGCAATATTGGAACGTGTTTTTGTACTTCCCTTTCATTTTCTGGTTAGTAATACAAGTGTTTAAGATGCCTAAATCCAAAACGAAATTTCAAGATGCGTGGCTCGCCAAAGAATTGGACGGAGTGAAGTTGAAAGAATGGTGTTCTGCAACTGAAACAATATTTTCTGCTAAGTGTGTATTGTGTTCAGAAATTTTCAACATTTCTAATAGTGGCTTTTCACAAGTAAAAGCGCATCATAAAGGAAAAAAAACATTTGCAGAAATTTCAAAGTAAATTTCAAAATAAGTCCATCCTGAAAGCCTTTGGAGGACGGGATCTTCAGCCCAAAACAAATATTAGTGAAGTACTGAGTCATGATTTACAGTTGGCTAAAGCCGAAGCATTATGGGCCATGAAAGTTGCTAAGGACAATATGTCTTTTGTTTCATGCACTGAAACAGTTGAACTTTTCAAAGAAATGTTTCCTGATTCTGCTATTGCAGCCAAAATGCAACTTAAAGAAAAAAAAAGTTGCTTATGTGATATCACATGGATTGTCAAAATATTTTGAAGAGGATTTGAAAAAAGACATTGCATCTAGTAGCCCAGGAAAGGTTACTATAGCATTTGATGAAACTACAAATACACAAGTGAAACGGCAGTTGGATGTGTATCTCAGGTACTGGTCTTCAGAAATAAATTCAGTTTCTTGCCGATACCTAACAAGCGTTTTTCTGGGTCATGCAACAGCAGATATTTTGCTAAAAGAAATTCTTGATGTGTTATCATCCTTCAATATTTCGTTGAACAGAATTATTTGTGTATCCATGGACAGCCCAAATGTAAATAAGTGCTTTTTACGCAAATTCAATGAAGTTGTAAAACAAGAAACAGGCCAGAAATCTTTGGAACTAGGTTTTTGCAACCTGCATGTTGTTAGTAATGCATTTAAAATTTTTTTGACAAGCTTAAATATAGATTTTGACGAATTTGCTACTGATATGCATTACTTTTAAAGAGTAGTGCTGCAAGACGAGAGGATTATAAATCTGTCGAGGATATAACATTGGTCACTGCCAAATTTCTTTTGCGTCATGTCAGCAACAGATGGTTAACCGTTGGTTCTGTAGCCCAGAGGCTCTTGGATCAATGGCTAAATATTACAGAATATTTTTTAAACTTCTTGCCATCTCAAAAAATATTTGAAAAACAACTGCGCAATTCGGCAAGGTATAAAAGAATTCACTGTTTCCTGAAAAATGAGCTTACTCCTTGCTATTTAGCATTAATTTCATTTTCACACCAAAATTTTGAAAAGTTTTCATTATGTTATCAGAGTGAAGAACCAAAATACA
Source organism: Macrothele yani (assembly GCA_039090855.1). NCBI lineage: Eukaryota > Metazoa > Arthropoda > Arachnida > Araneae > Macrothelidae > Macrothele > Macrothele yani. Next base: position 8,789,619 of record CM076994.1, on the reverse strand, counting down.
CCAGTTATATTCTGATTTAAATACTTTAATGAGGAATGTTATGGCTCAGTTTATCCAAGATGATGTTATAGCAGGGAAATTTGGAGAAGACCTAAAGAATGTAGATTTTGAAAACAAAAATTCATGGAAAAAACTAGGGGAGTTAGAAGTTGGTATGAAGACAAAAATCTCCTCAGGAATGTTCAGGAGACCAGGCAGAAATTATTTCTCTTAGATGTAAGATCATCACTAATTGCAACCACAAAATATTTAAAGTCAAATTTGCCATTCTGCAATCAAAAGCTAAGAGACATAGAAGTTTTAAAGGTAAAAGAAACAAAGAAAGAGTCAACTCAACTTTCAGTCACTGAAGGACTTTCGGAAATAACCAGAATTTCAAGTGTTTTGCATCTTTCTGAGGAACAAATTGATAGAGTAAGAGAAGAGTGGAAACTTTTAAATTGCGATAAGCCAACTGTAGATGAACTAGTGAAATTTTCAGAGGAAGGGCATATTCCAGTGCGGATTGATCATTACTGGCGTAATATATTTAGTATTAAAGACTCTAGCGGAAAAGAAAAATACTCAAATCTTGCTAAACTCATAAAGTCAATTTTAGTTTTACCTCATGGTAATGCTGATGCAGAAAGGGGATTTTCGGTTAACGCTGCTCTGTTAAGGAAGGACAAGGCTAACTTAAAAGACTCAACTATAACATCATTAAGAATAGTTAAAGGGGCCATTAAACACCATGGATGTGTAAGTAAAGTTCCCATAACTAGAAATTTGTTAAATAGTGTTTGTGATTCACATAAATTTTATAAAGAGTATGTTGATAAGCTGAAGGAAGAAGAATCAAAAAAGGTAAAAGAAAGGAAGCAGAAAGAGAGGGAAAATAAGGAAAAGCAGCTAGAGAGAAAAAGAAAAGCTGAGTTTGATGACAAAATAAAAGAAAATGATGCAGAAATAAATAGACTTAAAAACGATAAAGAAGCCTCCCTAGCAATAATTCAAGAGGGAACAGAAAGAATGAGAAAAGCTGTAGAAAAACAAAATACTGTTGAAATAGCAGTTGCCTCTAACTTGATCATACAAGGTTCAGCTGAAATAAAGAAAACTGAAAGTAAATTAGTTGTGGTAGAAGCAGAAAAAGATAGGCTAATCAGGAAAAGGTTAAAACAATAATATGAAAAAAGTAATTCAGTGAACAATTGTACATAGTTCTTGGTTTTCAATTACCTTTTTAGGATATTATAATTTAATGTGAAACCTGAAAACTTTACTGTGAAAATCGTGAATTGCTTCTGGTTCAACAGCATATTAATGTTCAAAGTGAAACTTGAATGTGGTAAATATACTTGAATATGATAATAACACGTGAAAAGATAAGAACTGAACATTAGAAGTAAATCATACTTAAACTTTAGACATTAGACGTTATGCAAAAAATTTGGGTGTTAACTTCGACCATATATACTAATGGACTGCGCATTGGCAATAGCTGCATCAAAGCCGCCATGGCTCAAACATTGGGCACGTCATCATCAGACTCCAAATTTCGTGTAAAAATGCTGTTATGATTACTAATTTACGCTGCAGAACTTCAGTGTTTTCGGTGTATTATGTGAATGCGCCTCATATATAATGAAAACTCTTCAGGTAAGTTTACTTATGAGCTATATACATGCATGATCGGGTTGTTTACATTTTGTGATTTATAATGTGATGAACATTTGCGAAGAATTTGGAACATGCATTCCATTTTTTTTTCTTAAGTTACTATATTTTTATATCAATAGCTGCAAGTTTCTGGTTAAGTAATTGAACTTTATTGGACTTAGGTATTTAATTCGTTTCTTACCCATGAAAAATCATAGAACTTTCTTTACTATATCGGTCAGAGCAACCATAAGCACAGCAGGTGTAACCCATCTTTTTGACTGTTGTCATGTGATTTTATGTTGGAGCCAGAAATTTTGATGTCATGCGCAGTCTATCAGTATATATGGTTGAAGGGTGTGAAGCAAACTCTTTACAATGTATACAAAGTTGTTTTACTAGATGTATACAAATATACATCTAGTTTTTATTGAAATACACTCCTAAAATTTTCCTAAAATTTTTCTAAAAAATTCCTAAAATTCCTAAAATTCCTACCTAAAATTTTCCAAAAGTATGCTATGATCCCTGCCATAAGCTTTTGCACATTTTGACAGCAGTGTTGCTCGCGGTTATAGGATTTTCGCAAAGTGGTACTGTTCCATTAACGAGGGCATCTCCAGATGTCTTATTCTAACCTCCTTGTGGTTTTCACCAATTTTATTAAAAGAGTGCCATTATTATATTGCAGTATGTCATTTCATGTTTGTACTGTAAACTTGACTCGAGCATTGCGGTATCTACAGGGAAGTAACAATACTTCTCTGTTCAAAAACAATGCTATATTATGAAAGAAACACGGGATCACGCCATACAATACAAATTCCGAAGATGACAATCCGATTTTTGGCGCAAATGTGACAAGGATGGTAAGTCAGATAATATCTGAAAACTTGAAAATTTTCATCGTTCTGGAGCGGGACTCGAACCCGCGTCTCCCAGAAAACGCCTAGGTATGCTAACCACTACACCACCCAGAACGACCAAGTTTCAAGTTTCCGATCAATTTGAATTTAATCATCACAGGATTCGCTAGTCGAAGCAACCGGCATTCATGTTTAGCGAATCTGTAGGTTAATAATCCCATCCCGTGACTGCCCGGAGAAGCAGATAAATCATGAAAGAAACACGGGATCACGCCATACAATACAAATTCCGAAGATGACAATCCGATTTTTGGCGCAAATGTGACAAGGATGGTAAGTCAGATAATATCTGAAAACTTGAAAATTTTCATCGTCCTGGAGCGGGACTCGAACCCGCGTCTCCCAGAAACATTTGCGTCTCCTTGTCACATTTGCGCCAAAAATCGGATTGTCATCTTCGGAATTTGTATTGTATGGCGTGATCCCGTGTTTCTTTCATGATTTATCTGCTTCTCCGGGCAGTCACGGGATGGGATTATTAACCTCCAGATTCGCTAAACATGAATGCAGGTTGCTTCAACTAGCGAATCCTGTGATGGTTAAATTCAAATTGATCGGAAACTTGAAACTTGGTCGTTCTGGGTGGTGTAGTGGTTAGCATACCTAGGCGTTTTCTGGGAGACGCGGGTTCGAGTCCCGCTCCAGGACGATGAAAATTTTCAAGTTTTCAGATATTATCTGACTTACCATCCTTGTCACATTTGCGCCAAAAATCGGATTGTCATCTTCGGAATTTGTAATGCTATATTATTTTGGATGTTTGCATCGTTGGAGTGCAGTTGCAGCTTGTTCTCCTGGTTTATATTCCAGACATTTTTTAACATTAATTAGTTGAAAAATTAATACGAAAAGGCTTTCATATTGAAAGTAGAACATTTTTGCATCAGTTTATCAGAAGCCAATTCTGGTACCCCATGTGAATTAGGAAGGATGTTGCAGACATATGGTAGGTTTTCATGCAATTTCCCCGCACAGGGCTAACTGGTTTTCCAGTTATTTGGGGAGTAGCCCCCATAGCCCAAGCTGACCTTGTGACAGACCATCTTGTCTTTTCGTTTTCGTATGATACCATCACCACAGAGACAGCTGATGGGCAGTGGCGACCCCACTGCCTGAGCTGACACTAGTGTTTGATGTTTTTTCCCTATTTTTGCCTTTTGTTGTTACCTTGACACACCCCCGCCTCAGTTGTAGGTTGCTGAGGTGGTGAATATGTGCCAGCGCAGGAGTTTAGTTTCTCGTTCTCTTTCCTTTCTTCTCCATTTTATGCTTCCCTTTGTTTTTCCGTGCTGGTTAGGTAGACCTACCTGCATGTTTGCCGTGTGCAGTGACCCGCAAGGTGGAAAAGGGGAGGCTGAGGTTTATAGGGGCTGGGTTGTAGTTGTTGCCAGCTACCAACACTCCTCTTTGCCCCCTGCTACACCCTAAACGGGCGGCTAGGAACTAACCCACTCCTAGTCAGTGAAGTCTGTGGCCGAGTGGTGTCCAGACTTCTAACAGCTTGTCGTTGCATACGACAGGGTAAGTCTGGGAATAGTGTAGGCATGCCAAAGGGGCGTTACCAAGACACAGGAAGTCGTGGTTTTCGCTGAGCGCTTGTATGCCCTATCAACTTGATATATCCGCCACTCAATCATAGGGCAGTGTCCTGCATCCGTTTGGGCTTGCAGACCTCCGGCTCTCCCTCATTGGGCTCGGTTGTGGGCAGGGAAGCTGGTGCATGAATTCTTTTTTTTTCTTGTGGATACCATTAATGTTTCCCAGGATGCTAATTGTAAATGATGTATGGAAGAAGGTTCAGCCCCTTCCTCAAAAAAACAAGTACCTGACTTTTCTAATGCTTAGTTTTTCTTTGTGCACTCATTGAACCCTTCAAGCCTCTGAGTGCCAAAAGTCCATTTTGGATAAACTAAGCCATACAATCCATTGCCAGCTCTCCTAAGAGCATCAAGAAACTCAGATCTGAAGACCTTATTGAGATATCAACTATGGCCTACATACAGTACCACAGTTCTCAACACTAGATCACTGCTTGAGACTCCTGTAAAAGTCTTAACCCATGGCTACTTGAACTCATCTCGAGGTGTCTCCTCTCGTGACCTCATCGAGTGTAGCGAGAATGAACTTCTTGAACTAAAGAGCCAACACGTTACGGGTGTACAGCATATTCTCTTTAGGCGGAATGGGCAGTCAGTCCCATCTTGCAATATCATTTTAACCTTTGATACCCCATCCCTGCCTATGTCCATGAAGGCAGGCCTATCTTCACCTTGATGTACGCCAGAGGTTAAGCTACGTCGCTATTTTTGCAAAATGCGATGAATTTATCTAAAACGCGAAAGAAAATTAGCGTCCCGTCGCAAAATGATGCCAGACATTTAAACATCACAGAGGTGATTATGTTCCGAAAATTTGAACTCTCGTAGTCCAGGGGAAAAATTTAAATTCCGCCGCTAATTCGTGGGTAAAAGTATTCTGTCATTCATTGTTCGGTCGGACATTGTCACTTCAGTTCGTCGACAGCGACGACGCGTCGCGTGCCAGTTCGCCGACAAAAGAGGCCAAATTTCTTTAGCATTTTGCTACAACTTTTTCTTTCATTTTAGCATTTTTGTTACAGCATTTTTTGAGCCAGCTTAAACTCTGATGTATGCCCATACATTCCTAACCCTCTGAGATGTTTTAAGTGCCAGAGCTATGGCCACTCAGCAGTCCTGCAGGAGCACTGCTCGGTGTGAGCGCTGTGGGGCACCAGACTGTACTTTGCAAGCTTGTAATGCTGCCGCTGAGTACTGTGTCAATTGCAAAAGAGGACATGCAGCATCTGCCAAGGATTGTCCGCAATGGGCACAAGAGAAGAAAATTCAACGTTTGAAGCAGAGTTTAAGCTGGCCCAAAAAATGCTGTCGCAAAAATGCTAACATAAATGAAAAAGTTGTAGCAAAATGCTAAAGAAATTTAGCCGCTTTTGTCGGCGAACTGGCGCGCAACGAATCGCCACTGTCGACGAACTATAAGCGCAACGAATCGTTGTTGTCGACGAACTTGAAGCACTACAAATCTCCATTGTCGATGAACTTGACGTGCGACGAATCGTCATTGTCGACGAACTTGAGGCGCGACACCGTCAGACCGTACAATAGATGACGGAATACTTTTACCTACGAATTAACGTCAGAATTTAAATGGTTCCACTGGACTATGGGAGTTAAAATTTCGGACACAATCACCTGTGATATTTAAATGTCTGTCGCCATTTTGCGACAGGATGCTAATTTTCGCGTGCGTTTTAGATGTATTCATTGCATTTTGCAAAAAATAGCCATTGTAGTTTAACCTCTATTTTGAAGACAATTGAGTGCATCTCCTATGCTGAAGCCAGGAGATGCACTCAGCCAGGAGATGCACTCTTTACAGTCTAATCGGCCCTCATATGCATCAGTGGTGGTTGCAAAGTCTACTGTCGCTGTTCAAACGGAAAGTCAGATCCCCTCTCTAAATGTCCCTACCAGCTGGATGAGATCATAGCTGCTGGGCTGGAAGCCCTCCAGTCTTGTGCTAGGGGTTCGAAAGCGCCACCTACCACTTTGACGAAGAGTGCTAACACCACTACTAGCACTGGAACTCAAGCCTATAGGTGCAAACTGGGATTTTAACTAAGTGGCTAGTAAGTCCAAAAGAGTTAGTGGCAAAAAAGAAAAAAAACCCAAAAAGAACTGGCTGGTAAGTTGACAAATCTTGGCCAAAAAGAAAAAAAGGCTCCAGCATAAAACGGGGGAGGGGCTGGAGGGTTGATTAATAGTTTATTAGTTAAATTAATAGGAACTTTAATTTAACTAATAAACATTTGCTAACTATCTTAAAAAATAGAAGTGAGCAATTAAATATTGAGAAAAGCATAAAAAATATAAACATTTTTTTGTAAAATAAGTGATTAATAATAGAATCCTGCTATGGTTACACATTTTTTGATCTATTTGGAAACTAAAATCTTGGCCTGTGTGTGTGTGTGTGTGTGTGTGTGTGTGGGGGGGGGGGTTTCAATGCAAGATGCTTTAAATTTGAGTAGGGTGCATCTAGTTCCAAAAATTTTTTTGCTAAAGAGTTTGTTCTATCTACTAATGTTTTATCTGCTCCAAAAAATGTTTTCTTACACCAAAAATGTATTTTATCTGCTCCAAAAATGTATTTCACCTGCTCCAAAAACACATTTTGCTGCTCCAAAAATGTATTTTTACCTGCTCCAAAATTCTGATTTTATTTTCACCACATGCAGATTATTTTCCCTAGAAAATTGTTGTACCCCCATCCCCTCTGTTTATGCAGACAAGGGCTAGTAGGTACAGCTTTTTACGTTATTTCTGAAAAGGTTAGAAGTGGTGTACTCTAGCATAAAGTGACAAAAATACTGATTGCTAAGAAAACAGGTATAAAATGAATAATGCAATGTTTTATGCATTTTTTTATGGTACTTAACAATAACATTAGTACCATTTTTATCTATGGGAAATGTATCTTACACTGGTGTTCAAAATTAAGAGAATTTGCACATTTTGTTGATTTTCACAAAAAGTACAGAACCAAAGGTACAAATTATGCTGCCGAATAAGAATGCAAATTTGCAGTGTCGAATACGCAAGCGAGAATGTGAGTGTGGAGCTGCGACAGCGAAGGGCATGAAAAGCACACATGGCTTTTTCCGCGATTAGTTCGCTCGTACTCCTCGCCGACATTTGTTGTGTTTCTTGCAGGAGTTGGTTCAATTTCATGAGCAATTGGGTAAAATGAGTTGCCACGAACGTATTGATGACGGAATGAGGTGGAGAATCGTCGGTAGATTGGAGGCGGGGCAATCGCAAGTGCAGGTTGCTGCAGAGCTCAATGTAACGTTCAGTGTCGTCTGTAATTTGTGGAAACAGTTTAAGGACACCGGATTCATATCTAGAAGGCCTGGGCAAGGTCGTCCAAGAGTCATGACGCCCAATGAAGATTTTTTGGCACTTTTTGTGAGGCACCACAGGACTGCTACAGCTGCACAGCTACCTCGTGAGCTGCATGCCGCCGAGTTTCAAGGGTGGATTTTCATGCCGCCGAGTTTCACTGGAACCCGAGTTTCAAGGGTTACTGTTTCCCGAAGGCTTCATAAGAGGAGAGGGCTTTTTGCCAGAACACCCGCTGTTTGCGCCCCACTCACTTCAGCATACAAGAGAGCACATTTAGCAGACATCAGCCTTGTACCAGACTTCAGTGGGGTAATATTCTTTTCACAGACGATTCACGATTCAGCCTGGACACTGATTCTTGACGTACCTTCATCTGGAAAGATCCTGGGACCCGATACCTTTCCTCCAACATCCAAGAAAAGGACTGCTATGGCAGCTGAGGTGTCATGGTCTGGGCAGGCATCATGTTGGACGGCCGCACACCTCTCAATGCGTTTGACAGAGGCTCCCTGACTGCTGAGAGGTTTAGGGATGAGATCTTACAGCCCTATATTTGACTTTTCAGGGGTGCAGTTGGCCCTCGGTTCCTTTTTATGGACAACGCTCGCCCACATAGGGCTCACCTGGTCGACTATTATCTTAAAAGTAAGGATATTTGCCGGATGGATTTACCATCCAGATCACCAAACCTAGACCCTATTGAACATGTCTGTGCTTTTGGGAGGGCAATTGTAGCTTGCCATCCCCTTCAGAGTAGCTGAAAACTGCATTGCTGCAGGAGTGGGATCGACTGCCACAGGGACTCGTCAACTGTCTCATTTCCCATATGACTCGTGCTGTGACAGCTGTATGACTGTGAGAGGGGGCAATACCCCATATTAGAGTAATTTTATGTTCGATCTTGCAACATAGAATTTGGACATTCCTGCGCTGAAGAGCCTTACTGATGATCATGAGCGTGTACCATGACTGTTGTATGGTATAATTTTTTCTTATATAACTGTATCCATACCAAATTTCATTAAAATGTGTCTATTAGTTTTTCAGAAATTTGACAAAATGGGCAAATTCTCTTAATTTTGAACATCAGTGGATGGGTTCCATTTCAACTCAGGCAGGGTCGTACCATCATGGTCTCAGATTTCTCTAAAAAAATTAAGGGGTGTTCCTTGACTAAAATAAGGAGACCTATATTTTTTCTTTCGGCAAGAAAAAATTTTCCCTTCGAGAAAGAGGGTTTCAAATCTTGCACCGTCAAACAAGCTCTCTAGAAAACGGTTATTTTTCCTAAATTCAGCGAGTCATTGCAGCAGAGTTAAAAAAGATATCGTGTTCCTGTATTTTTTTTTACATTGTGTGTATAACATATAATAATATATGGTGCTAATATTTGCTACACATCGTATGATTAAAATTAAAAAAAATCGTAAACTTTGTGATTTTTAAAAAAAATTTAATTTTTAAAGTTTTTTTAAACAGGTTTGGATGGAGTTTTTTTCATATTCGTTTTTTTCGTTAAAGACATACAAATGTGCACTTTATTTGTAATTTTTTGTGTGTCTGTGAAACTGCTAGTTTCCGCGTTTCGGCAGCGTTAAAAACAGCCGATTTTGAAAAATCTCTAACTTTGCCAACGATTTTCTCAAAAAGGCCATTTTTTAAAATTCTGAAAAATTAAATCCCTGTTTCATTATCATTAGGAGAATATCTGTGTAAATTTTCACGGACCTAAAAACGCCCGTTTCCGAGTTACACGCGTTTGAATTCGGTTTGAAAGCCTACGATTTCCCGTGTTCTAAAGCAGGGTGCGCACGCGTGCTTGAAAACCTGGAAAGTCCTGGAAAATCATGATTACGTTTTCAAGGCCTGGAATATCCTGGAAAAACGGTATTTTTTTAATGCTGTCTTGAAAAGCCTTGAAATTTGAAATTAGTGCTTAAAAAAAATGCCCTTTTAGGAAATCGTGTTACTGACTGTTACCCCTTAATTTTTTTAAGTTCCTCTCCTCTGTTCTCAAAGAAACCGCCGGCTACAGTGGTTTTTCGGATGTGCCCAAATCCTAATTTGGCTGGGGGAGGGGGGGGGAAGCACTACTTCCAGTGCAATAAAATTGGATGATTACTAGCAGGTCTGTTAGGGAAGGGGAGCTTGATGCATTCTCTAGCCCTGAGCTTGATGTCCGTCCGACAACTACTGAGAACAACAGAAGGGGAAAGAAGAGGCATTTGCAAGGGGGTCGCGTGTTTACCAAGTCAGCTGGCATCCACCAGTGAAGAGTATGCCTGAACAACACATTCATCTGCTCCTTGTTTATTGCATTAAGGCGCTTGCTTCCGGCCCACCCCTCAAGAGACTTCGGCTACTTATGATAAAAAATAAGAAAACTATCTTTGCGAATTTTTCACAAAAGTGGCTGAAATTTTTACATTTACTATAATTGGATTACAGAAGCTCACTCCCAAAATTCCATTTGAATCGGTTTAAAACTTAAAAAGTTAGCATTGGAAATTTTTATTATGTGTGCCTCTTTAGACAGTGAGCCTTGAGCAGAAAGTGTGTTACCATAGCAACGGTTGATTGACAGCTGGGAGCGCTGATCCGAAGCCCTTGGTTGGGAAGAAAGCAAACACCTGTTTATCACTTCCACGGCTCAAAAAGGACTAAGAGATATTTTCAGAAATCCATTTTCCGGAATTTTGAAAATAACACAGTAAAATTTTTACAGTGGTTAAAATACATCACAATAAAGTTCTAGTGCAAATTTCGCCGAATTCCGTTTGAAACTTTAGCAGATGCAAAAAAAAAAAAAAAAATCTTCCGTTGCAAAATCGGATTCAAAAAAAAAAGAAACGGCAATTATAAATTACGGGAAAAGCAAGCAAATTATTTTTTTTTAGATGCCATGGTTTATTTAAACAGAGTGATCCTTAAATTTTGTTTCTGTGATGATATGGACTCTATTTTAATTACAAACATACATTTTTATTCAGATGTCTGAGTTACTGTTTTAATAAAAAAATCTATAATTAAAAAAGTTTTCAATGGATTTAGGCGAAATTCAGCAGATAAACGTATTTTAGTAAATTGCAACGTTATGACGTAAATTTGGTCATTTTGTCGAAAATTGGGCAGCATTTTTTTTTTTTACGTTTTCTCCTATAGTTAGGGTGAAGGAGGAAGACACTTCAGTGAGCTGCAGGTGGTGATTTATGGCGATGTGCCAAATGAAAAGAAGCCGTTCCATCAGGACATTCCAGAGGTTGAGCGTGCGTGGACGCGTGCTCCTGCTGTTTGAACTTAATCGGAATGTTTTCGGGAGGGGGAGAAATATATCCGTTTCAGCTTTACAGCTTTCAGGCTCCTTTTTTTTTCTTGGTAATAAATAAAAACCATAGTTGCTGCATTCACCATTGATCCATATTCGCATTTCTTGAATATAAACAGCAGACAATCGGAAACATGGTGTTGGGTGGGTCTTGATGTTCTTCATTTGTATCTGCTGAATTTTGTTCTGTGGGAATACGGAATGAGTTATACTGTGAATACATACAAAACTACATATTTTTGAGCTGAAAAAATATGTCTACTTGTACACAGTAGCTAACGTGTGAACTCAGACGAAGACAATCAGACATATGGACGTCTGATTCCATAAAAAAATCAACCCATTTTATTATACACGACAGGTAAAAAAGAAAAAAACATTACATGTTTTTAAACATTATAAAGGAAAGCGGATTTTTGAAACACCATGACTTGATGATATTAATTTCTGAAAGTTTTTTTTTTCGATTTTAATTTCTGAAATCTTTTTTTTTTTTTTTTCAATTACAATACACTGTAACATGATACCTGTGTGTTGTATCCCTTAGTTGTATGGCAGATTTTCAGTTGGCCGATATCCGCGATCGTAAGTGGTAGTTACATTGCTATTGTTGATTATGACAAGATAAATACTGGAGTAATGTAGAATGTTGCATAAAGTAAAAAAAAAAATCGCCCCCTCCTCCCCCTTCGAACTTTTATGCGGTTATCATAGCTGATCAACCATTTCATTCCATGAACATCAGCACATTTCAATCATTTGACCAACTCCACGTTTTGTCTTACATTGGCCCGAACTTTTCAGTGATCCACACAGCAGTACTTCAGAACTGCTGTTTGTGATGTACTCTGACAGGCAAGCACCCTATCTCCCCCTTATGGGTCCTCCATGTTTTACCACCGTGTTTTTTTGGAGGAAATAAATCTCAGAGATTTTTTTACCAGTCCTCTGTTAGACGTGCACCCTCCCCATTCTTAAATTCTGAATCTGCCCTCACTTTATTTTATAATAATTTCAGTTGTTATCAACAATAGTCTGATTACATGGAAGATAGTGCAGAATAGTGATGCAGCTAAAATGACTGATTGAATTAATCATTTTCTGATTGAGGGAAAGGATTTTCTGAATAGCCTTGTGGTAATTGCATCATGATTCAATTTAGCATTATTGGGTAATTCGCCAATTAAAAACATTAAAAAGAAATGTAATGGGTAAAAAGCACTCATCCATTTGCATCTTTCATCATATTTATTACTTAAAACTGAAATTGCTTTTAAAAACTAATTTGAGCATGATACTGTAAAGCGTAGTAATCATCCTGGAATTTTTTGTATATGGCCTGGAAAAGGCCTGGAAAGTCCTTGAATTTTTTCCCCAAAAAAGAGTACGAACCCTGTAAAGGCGCCATTTTGCAAAAATCTCAGGCGCAAAGTACGTACGTTATCTCTTACCCGAATCAAAGCGTTAGATATTCTTTGCTCGAATGATGGAATGAGAGCATTAGGTCAGCTGGCCCTGGTTGAATACATCCACCTCACCCTTCCCCGAGTGATGACATGCCTATAAAACTGTCGGGGAGGGGGGGGGTAACAAATACATAAAGAAAATTCTTGCTGCTCCACTAACAAAGTTGAGTTGCGAAAGACAGCAGCAGTTGTTTGTTTACGTATATACTTAAACATCGCATAAAAAAAGACTATGAAAGAGTAGAAAACTGTTGTGAAATAATTTTAAGAAAAAGAGTGCAGGCACGTGTACTGTAAGTTAATTTTCGATGGCTAAACACCCTTGAGTTTTTCTGGGAGTTGCTAATTGTAGGCTACTGTCAGAAGAGCAGTTGCTGTTTTGTTATAGTTGCTAAAGTTAACCTCAGTTTTTCGTAATAGTAAAATATTCGCGCTCAGGAGAGTTTTGTCCTCTGCGAACGGGGGGAGAAGGTGCGCTCTTGACCTCGCTGCTGGGGGGTTGATAGCGCTGGTCGCTACCGAAACTCCGCTTACGTCCTCTCCAAAACGTAATGGCAATTGTCTAATCTACTAAATAAATAACAATTAACACATACGCGTGCATGCTTATTCATAAAATGTAAATTGAGTATATTTCCTGTTCAATCAACTGATTTTACAAGTAGAATACATATACAACTTATGCACTTATAATGGTGTAAAATTTTTTATCTATTTAAAACATATTCAAAGATTTCAATTTTTTTAAAGAGGGGGGGGGGTTGTGTTCTTAGTGATTTCCACCTGGGCCAGGATAAACCATGCACTGTCCATGGCTTCTGTTCCCTTAGAAGATAATCCTGGATCGATGGGAGACCAGCGGAGTTTTGACCCCCCTTCCTCTCACGTAGTGGTGAGGTGTCTCAAAGCTAGGTAGCTTTCAAAAATGTTTCAACTTAGTTGGCTGGTAACAACAGAGGGATTCCATTTCAACTCTGGCAGGGTCGTACCATCACGGCCTCAGATTTCTCTAAAAAAATTAAGGTGTTTCTTGATTAAAATAAGGAGACCCATATCTTTTCTTTCGGCAAGAAAAAATTTTCCCTTTGAGACAGAGGTTTTCAAATCTTCCACCGTCAAACAAGCTTTCTAAAAAACGGTTATTTTTCCTAACTTCAGCGAGTCATTGCAGCAGAAATAAAGATATTTTGTTCTGGTATTTTTTATTACATTGTGTGTATAACGTATAATAATATGTGATGCTAATCTTTTTTACACATCGTATGATTAAAATTTTAAAAAATCGTAAACTTCGATTTTTAAAAAAAAATTGAAATTTTTAAGATTTTTTAACTGGTTCAAATGGAGTTTTTTCTATACTCGTTTTTTTGTTAAAGACATACATACAAATGTGCACTTTATTTGCAATTTTTTATGTGTCTGTGAAACTGCTAGTTTCCGCAGCGTTAAAAACAGCCGATTTTGAAAAATCTCCAACTTTGCCAACGATTTTCTCAAAAAAGCCCCTTTTTAAAATTCTGAAAATTAAATCCCTGTTTTATTATCAACAGGAGAATATCTGTGTAAATTTTCCCGGACCTAAAACCGCCCGTTTCTGAGTTAGACGCGTTTGAATTTGATTTGAAAACCTACGATTTCTCCGTGTTCTTTAGGCGCCATTTTGGAAAAATCTAAGGCGCAAAGTACGTATTCTCTTACTCGAATGAGAGTGTTGGATCCGTCCATCTGACCCTACCCTGGGCGATAACATGCCTAAAAAACGGTCTTGGAAAAAAATATCAAATCTATATATAGAGAGAATTGAATGTATGTCAATTTAGAACCATCAAACTTGGTATACTATCTCATGGTACCCTAACTTAGACCGTAGACGGTTTTTGGAAGGGGGAGCCCGGGTCAAAGGGCCCCACGCAAAATTTCCGTAAAATCTAGTTTTCAATTTAGAACCATCAAATTTGGTATACTTTTTCTTGGCACCCTAACTTTGACTAGACGGTTTTGGGAAGGGGTCGGAACCCGGGGTCAAGCCCCCACCCCTACAAAATTTTCGTAAAATATTTTACAAAGTTAGGGTGCCAAGAAAAAGTATACCAAATTTGATGGTTCTAAATTGAAAACTAGATTTTACGGAAATTTTGCGTGGGGCCCTTTGACCACGGGCTCCCACACACGCAGGGCTCTACCCCCCTTCCAAAAACCATCTACGGTCTCAGTTAGGGCACTATAGTTTACAAGTATATTTTACGGAAATTTTGTGTGGGGGCCCTTTGACCCGGGGCTCCGACCCCTTCCAAAAACAGTCTGCGGTCTAAGATTTGTATGTCTTTTCCAAATTTGGTGGTTCTAAATTGAAAACTAGATTTTATGGAAGTTTTGTGTGGAGCCCCTTGACCCCGGGCTCCAACCCCTTCCAAAAACCGTCTACGGTTTCAGTTAGGGTACCATGAGCAAAGAATATCTAACTGATAAGAAGGTAAGGCTCAGCGAGACGTAACTAGCGCCACTATATTATGAGGCAAAGAATTGCTACACAGAAGCCAACATTACAGGCTGATGCCGCAGGATGCCGAGCAGACTGAGTTAGACTGAGCATGCGTGTTTGTGTTCAAAGAATATAAACGCTTGTTTGTGTTGGCGTTTTGTTCAAAGGTTTTGTTGTTCTCATCTAGATCTGCGTTTATATTACAGCCATGAAATACACCCACTCCATTCCGATGAATAACAATTCATGGAATGGAGTGGATGAATAACAAGAACAAATTTGAAACCGTTTGAAACAAATATCCTGGAAAACCATTAAAACAACGTTTGCTGAAAAAAAAGCTATCGTTACGTTGAAAAAATTAATTTATCAATTATATGAAACTGACTTTTATGAAAAATACCTCGTAATATTGTAAAATGAAAGAGGGAAGCATTCGATTACACAATGCATACCAAACAGACAGCTTTAAGCATACACTCAATCGTGGCGAGTTAGTCCGGTCGGTAGAGAGCTCAGCTATCACGCCAGCGGCCCAGGTTCGAACCTACTCAGATACGAACGGATGTTTTTCCGATCTGTTGAGAAAATTTCTCCAGCGCAGTGCGTTTAATTTACAAACTTCGGAAGGGTAGAAAAAAATTTGTAGCTTTGGGAAACTGCGGTTGTCTTTGCTTTTTTTTTTTTTTTTTATTATTATTATGGCTGCTACTGGGAAACCAGCCTCAGCATTTTTGACATTTATTGTAAATATGAAATTCATGCCAAGCAACCTGGTATTACTACGGTGCTTAAAGTGAGAATAAAACTGCTAAAATTTCCTTAAAATAATATTAATTGCTAATGTATATATTTGTTTCACCAAAAGAAGGGACAGGAGGGATACTCAGAAAAGAACAAAAAAAAAAAAATGCTTTAGTAGACCCAATGAGACCGAAGGAAACAGTCGCAGATCAAAGCTTAGCTTCCTTTCCGTGAAATAGGCTTCCCGTCCCGTGTCTCCTACGCTTTTTGCGCCTGAATGTTAACTTTCCCGCAGAGCATCTGCTGCCGCATTACATGGTGGCGCTGCTGTCGCCTGTTTTACATTATCTCTACGAGAGTTGAGCTTCTTCACGCGAAGCGTTTATATTCTTTGCCATGAGATAGTATACCAAGTTTGGTGGTTCTAAATTGAAAACTGTAAATTTGTTTAGCAGACATACATTCAATTCTATATATATAGATTTTTTTTTTTTTTCCAAGACCGTTTTTTAGGCATGTTATCGCCCAGGGTAGGGTCAGGTGGACGGATCCAACGCTCTCACATTCGGGTAAGAGAGTGCGTACTTTGCGCCTGAGATTTTTCCAAAATTGCGCCTTTAGAACACGGAGATATCGTAGGTTTTCAAATCAAATTCAAACGTGTTTAACTCGGAAACGGACGTTTTTAGGTCCGTGAAAATTTACACAGATATTCTCCTGTTGATAATAAAACAGGGATTTAATTTTCAGAATTTAAAAAAAGGGCTTTTTTGAGAAAATCGTTGGCAAAGTTGGAGATTCTTCAAAATCGGCTGTAGAAACTAGCAGTTTCACAGACACATAAAAAATTGCAAATAAAGTGCACATTTGTATGTCTTTAACAAAAACAACGAGTACAGAAAACAAAAACTCCATTTGAACCAGTTAAAAAAAATCTTAAAAATTTCAATTTTTTTTAAATCAAAGTTTACGATTTTTTAAAAATTTTAATCATACGATGTGTAAAAAATATTAGCATCAAATATTATACATTATACACACAATGTAATAAAAAATACCCGAGCAAAAGATCTTTTTTAATTCTGCTGCAATGACTCGCTGAAGTTAGGAAAAATAACCGTTTTTTTAGAGAGCTTGTTTGACGGTGGAAGATTTAAAACACTCTGTCTCGAAGGGAAAATTTTTTCTTGCCGAAAGAAAAGATATGGTGGGTCCCCTTATTTTAATCAAGGAACACCCCTTAATTTTTTTAGAGAAATATGAGACCGTGATGGTACGACCCTGCCAGAATTGAAATGGAATCCCTCTCTTATTACCAGCCAACTAAGTTGAAACATTTTTGAAAGCTACCTAGCTTTGAGACACCTCACCACCACGTGAGAGGAGGGGGAGGGGGTGTCAAAACTCCGCTGGTCTCCCATCGATCCAGGATTATCTTCTAAGGGAGCAGAAGACATGGGCAGTGCATGGTTTATCGTGGCCCAGGTGGAGATCTCTACGAACACACTCCCTCCCCCTCCCTCTTTAAAAAAATTGAAATCTTTGAATATGTTTTAAATAGATAAAAATCTTTACACCATTATAAGCGCATTAGTTGAATATGAATTTTACTTGTAAAATCAGCTGATTGAACAGGAAATATACTCAACTTACATTTTATGAATAAGCATGCACGCGTATGTGTTAATTGTTATTTATTTAGTAGATTAGACAATTGCCATTACGTTTTGCAGTGGAGGTAAGCAGAGCTTCGGTAGCGACCAGCGCTATCAACCCAGCAGCGAGGTCAAGAGCATTGCACCTTCTCCCCCCGTGTTCGCAGAGGACAAAACTCTCCTGAGCGAATATTTTACTATTACGAAAAACTGAGAAGTTAATTTTAGTAACTGCTCTTCTGACAGTAGCCTACAATTAGCAACTCCCAGAAAAACTCGAGGTTGTTTAGCCATCGAAAATTAACTTACAGTACACGTGCCTGCACTCTTTTTCTTAAAATTGTTTCACAACAGTTTTCTACTCTTTCATAGTCTTTTCTTATGCGATGTTTGTTTAAGTATATACGTAAACAAACAAACAAACAAACAACTGCTGCTGTCTTTCGCAACTCAACTTTGTTAGTGGAGCAGCAAGAATTTTCTTTATGTTTTGGTTATCCCCCCCGACAGTTTTATAGGCATGTCATCACTCGGGGAAGGGTTAGGTGGATGTATCCAACCAGGGCCAGCTGACCCAATGCTCTCATTCCATCATTCGGGCAAAGAATATCTAACGCTTTGATTCGGGTAAGAGATAACGTACGTACTTTGCGCTTGAGATTTTGCAAAATGGCGCCTTTAGAACACGGGAAATCGTAGGCTTTCAAACCGAATCCAAACGCGTCTAACTCGGAAACGAGCGTTTTTAGGTCCGTGAAAATTTACACAGATATTCTCCTGTTGATAATGAAACAGGGATTTAATTTTCAGAATTTTAAAAAATGGCCTTTTTGAGAAAATCGTTGGCAAAGTTAGAGATTTTTCAAAATCGGCTGTTTTTAACGCTGCCGAAACGCGGAAACTAGCAGTTTCACAGACACACAAAAAATTACAAATAAAGTGCACATTTGTATGTCTTTAACGAAAAAAACGAATATAGAAAAAACTCCATCCAAACCTGTTTAAAAAAAACTTAAAAAATTCAATTTTTTTTAAAAATCACAAAGTTTACGATTTTTTTAAAATTTTAATCATACGATGTGTAGCAAATATTAGCACCATATATTATTATATGTTATACACACAATGTAAAAAAATACAAGAACACGATATCTTTTTTAACTCTGCTGCAATGACTCGCTGAAGTTAGGAAAAATAACCGTTTTCTAGAGAGCTTGTTTGACGGTGCAAGATTTGAAACCCTCTATCTCGAAGGGAAAATTTTTTCTTGCCGAAAGAAAAAATATGGGTCTCCTTATTTTAGTCAAGGAACACCCCTTAATTTTTTTAGAGAAATCTGAGACCATGATGGTACGACCCTGCCTGAGTTGAAATGGAACCCATCAGTGTTATACGGCAGATCTCTTCCTCCCAAAGTAACATGATTGCTTAGAAGTCTTAATTTTCCATGCCACTAAAGGTATTTAGTGGCAATAAACTTTATTAAATGCAGTACTGATTAGTTCGAGTACATATTTTTGTTATTCTTAATTGATGGTTGAAAAATTAAATTCTTTGATTTTACCAATTTTCTACAGGATATCCATCCATTTTTTGCTGATTTGCTGAATGTGTTATATGACAAAGATCACTACAAATTAGCCCTTGGTCAGCTGAATACTGCAAGAAATCTTATTGACAAGTAAGTTAAAAACCTGATGTAAACTTAGATTAAAAATTTTCTGTACATGTAGGACACCAGTCATTGAGAATATAATGTAACTTTCTTGTGTTGGATAACAAACTGCTGATGTTGTTCATAACTTTTTGATGCATTTTCTTTGTTCGGTAACTTTCATGCATTGTGTGTTAAACTGCAGGGTCATTCCATGTCAATTCTTATTCACACAGGGTATGACACCCACCAACTCAGATTTTCAAACTTTTTTTACTTGTTAAGTTAAAAAAAAACTTATCCATGCCAAGTTACTAATCCATGCTAAATTTTTCCTCTCTAGGCCCACCACATAGTTTCTGAGATATAAAATGTCAAAGTTTTGGAGAAAATTGCACATTGATGACATTTCCGAGACTCCGCTTTTAGTTGCAGTATTTGAGGAAAAAATTCTTAGTTCTGTGTCTAATCAACATATCACTACCAAAATTTTGCCACATGTGAAGCGAAGTATGTGCATTTCAGAAAAAAAATGTTATATAAATCTTGCCTACCCTGAAAGACACTAGAATTTATTAAATTTTTTTATTAACAATATATTAAGTGAGTATTATGGCATAAGGCACAGGAGTTACCAGAGCGTTTTTTTTTTAATTGAACCTTAAAGTATAGTCTTAAAATTAAAAGGCTGTGAAAGAAAAATGGTGGAATTTTGATTGCTAAAATAGTTATTATTCTATCTAAACATGGATAATTTCAAACACGTTCTGTGCGGACACTATGCATCATAATAGACAAGAATCATAATATTTGCACCTTTAAGGTATTAAACTCCAGCAAAGTGCTCATATTTACGTGCAATTCATTAATGTATCATTAAATGGCCAATCACTTACCCGAAGGTTCTTGGTCATTTTTTTCTTTACACTTCAAGCATGTCAATTATCATCATGTAATGTAGTTGGCCTTCAAAGGTTGAAAAACTCCTTGCTTATGGGATTCGTTCTTCCGGTCATGAAACATCGTTTTTATATATATTTTTTTTTTTTTTATTCACTGGACAAAAAACGCAGGTTTCATTTTGCTGTCTGAGACTTGAGCATAGCTCGTCATCTCCATAAAAACCACACAAATATACACACCATACAACACATTCATACATTCAGTTAAAACCACTATGTTCATAATTACACTATTTACATTCCCAGGCAGTTAAACCTTTGTCAACTGTGACTAAGTGCTAGTACGGTGTTTGAAGCGGATGGAGCACTTTTTTAGTCACTGTTGGCAAAGGTTTAACTGCCAGGGAATGTAAATAGTGTAATTATGTACATAGTGGTTTTAACTGAATGTATGAATGAGTTGTATGGTGTGTATATTTGTGTGGTTTTTATGGAGATGACGAGCTATGTTTACGTCTCAGACGCCATAATGAAACCTGCGTTTTTTGTCCAGTGAACTAAAAAAAAAAAAAAAAAAAAAAAAGGATGTTTCATGACCGGAAGAACGAATTCCACAAGCAAGGAGTATTTCAACCTTTGAAGGCCAACTACATTACATGATGATAATTGACGTGCTTGAAGTGTAAAGGAAAAAAATGACCAAGAACCTCCGGGTAAGTGATTGGCCATTTAATGATATGTTATAGACAATGTTCATAGGTAAATTTTTAAATTTTTATCAGTGTATGAAGAGCATAAATTACAAATTTTAGTGATGTGGAGAAAGCTTATGACAAGAAAAATTTTGTCAGAATAACTTAAATAAAACTGGTCTAGAGCACAAAATTTACAACTGTAAGTGATAAAAACATAAAATGTAACATTTAGTAGGTATTGTTACACTTTTAGCTAATTAGGATAATCAACCAATGGAATATTTTAGTTCAACAAATTAAAAGCTTGAATAATTAATCTTACTTTTTATCTGAGATGCAGGAATGGAAAATGGTCATTAAAATCAGTAAAAGTGTTTTTCAGATTGGTCTGTTTTAGTCTGTATTTTTCAATTTTGGTCTGTAAAGTCAGTTTTATACCATGGCTTTTTTTAAAAAGATTTACGTGATATGGAAAAACGTTTGTGGTCGGTAAAGTAATGTTTTATGTGGCAGATGGATTGAAAAATTAGAAAATGCCGTTGAGAAGGCTCTGAGTTATAACTTTGTTAACAACCTTGTGCACTAGAGAGTGATTTTTGATCTCTATATTGGGAATGTTATCTAAGTGCAAAAAAGTAAATTTCGGTTAACTTTCCTCGCCAGATGTATTATTTTGGTTTGGGGAAGAGTTGTGTGTGCGCATATACACAAATAATTCTCCTACCCATATTATATTTCCTATATTTTGAGCCTTTGTACTGTATTTCCTACAATTTTTCTTATTACTTTCTCATACATTAGTATAAGGAAGTATTGTAATCGTGCAAAAATTCGAATTCGAGATTTCAACGGAGATGCATGTTCTGGGGTCCCCCGAATACGATTTCACTATTTTCGAAGTGGTTTCTGTATGTCAGTCTGTCTGTGTGTCTGTTTGTGTCCATCATAACTACATAATTATCTGGTTAATTGTGAAGTTTTTTTTTAACTAATCAGTGCTGATTTTTTTTTCTCTGAAGATAATAATACATAGGTGAAATTTGGACATTGTAGTGTCCTGGTAGTTCACCACTGTGTGGGGTTGGGTGGGGCCCTATACCGGCAGGAAAATCTCAACCTGGGAACACTCAGTAAATTTTACTGTAGGAATTTAATAGACAACCTGCTTAAAAATGAAAGACAGTCACCAATTACTTCCTCCGAACCAGGTTAGCTTCAAACGATGCAAAGTACTGAATAAAAGAATGTAGGGAAGCATATTAATGACTGACCTCTTGTCGGCTTCGTCAAGGGCAAGCAACAAGAAAACACTCACTAATCTACTAAGACCAGAGAATTGTGGGTTTCTGCTATTTTAGTTTGCTAAAAGGACCAGTTAAATTTAGGGGAATAATGTCTTGTTCAAAAGTTTTGCTCTGTTTTGCCCTATTGTTATTTGATCTTTCTCTTATGCAGCCTCTGGCACTAACAAATTTCAAATCTGTTCAATGGTGTTTGTTGTTTCACATTATTTGCTTTTGCTATATATACACTGACGAAGGGAAAAAAATCTCAACACCACGAAAAAATAGTTGTAGAGGAATGAAATGGCGGCAATACATTTGTATAGGTAACATTTAATCGATTAAGGTTTCAAGATCACAGCTTATTGTAAGCGCAAGAAGAGCCATTTTAAATGTGAAATGCTGGTACATTAATAACCGGTGTAACCGCCAGAATGTTGAATGCAAGCACGCAAACGTTCATGTATTGTGTCGTACAGGTGCTGGATGTCAGTTTTTGGGATGGAGTTCCATGCCTGTTGCACTTGGTCGGTCAATACAGGAACGGTTAATGCTGGTTGGGGGTGACGCTGGAGTTGTCGTTCAATGATGTCCCATACGTGCTCGATTGGTGAAAGATCTGGTGATCTAGCAGGCCACGACAACATGTCGACACTCTGTAGAGCATGTTGGGTTACAACAGCGGTATGTGGGCGAGCGTTATCCTGTTGGAAAACACCCAATGCTGTTCATGAATGGCAGCACAACAGGTTGAATCACCAGACCGACGTACAACTGTGCCGTCAGGGTGCGTGGGATAACCATGAGAGTGCTCCTGCTGTCATAGGAAATTGCTCCCCAGACCATAACTCCAGGTGTAGGTCCAGTGTGTCTCGGCCGCAGACAGGTTGGTTGCAGGCGCTCACCTGGCCTCCTTCTAACCAACACACGGCCATCAATGGCACCCAGGCAGAACCGGCTTTCATCAGAAAACACAACAGATCTCCA
Organism: Macrothele yani; assembly: GCA_039090855.1. NCBI lineage: Eukaryota > Metazoa > Arthropoda > Arachnida > Araneae > Macrothelidae > Macrothele > Macrothele yani. Next base: position 8,766,919 of record CM076994.1, on the reverse strand, counting down.
CTCCGTCCTCCAATGAGCTCTAGCTTGGCACCACTGACGTCGCAAACGGCAGTGGTTTGGAGTAAGAGGAATGCATGCTACAGGGCGTCTGGCTCGGAGCTGTCCTTCAAGTAACTGATTTGTAACAGTTCGTTGTGTCACTGTGGTGGCAACTGCAGCTCGAATTGCTGCCACAGACGCTGTACGATGCGCCACGGCCATACGCCGTACACAGCGGTCTTCCCTCTCAGTAGTGCCACGTGGCCGGCCGGAACCCGGTCTTCTTTAGGCAGTACCTTCCCTTGACCACCGCTGTCAACAATCATGCACAGTGGCTACATTCCTGCCAAGTCGTTCTGCATTATTGCGGGAAGAAAATCCACCTTCTCGTAGCCCTATTACACGACCTCGTTCAAACTCCGTGAGCTGTTGATAATAGCTTCTTCGTTTTCTTAAAGGCATTCTTGACTAACATCAACACCCTACGTCGAATCTCAAGGATAACTAACACTGAGGAACGTTACAGCGCGTATTTACAGCAAACCTGCTTTGCATGTTCCGAGGGCGCTACTGGCGCCACACGTATGCGCCGAGCGCGAAATTTGCATAGACGTCATCTTACAGATGTACTCTCACCGCCTACCAACTGTCGTTTATCTAACACAACCCCTTCTTGGTGTTGGGATTTTTTTTTTCCGTCAGTGTATATCATCATCATCATCATTGTCAACCATTATCAATCCACTGCTGGACGAAGGTCTCCCCAAGTTTCCTCCACAATGGTCTGTCTTGTGCCAGTCTCCTCCATGTCACTCCCGCATACTTTCGAATTTCATCCACCCATCTTCCATGTGGTCTTCTTCTGGGTCTTTTCCTGTCCCTTGGAATCCAATCTAAAATTTCGGCTGTCCATCGATGGTCTGTTCTTCTGGCATATATATATATATATATATATATATATATATATATATGTAGAATGTACCTGGCCAAGGCAGCGGCCAGAGCGACATGAAGGCAGAGGGTGCTAAGAATCCCCGGAGGACCGGACTAGGCTGCCATCTGATGCTGACCTTGGCAACGTACAATGGACGCTCCCTATCTTCTGATTCAAGGCTTCTTGAATTGGAAGAGGAAGTACAAAGGATCAAGTGGGACATCGTGGGGCTAAGTGAGGTAAGGAGAAAAGGAGAAGATCTCATCGAACTGAAAAGTGGACATCTCTTCTACTATCGTGGGACAGATACTGGCAGAACTAGTGGTGTTGGATTTATAATAAACAAGAAACTGAAGGATAAAGTGGTAGAAGTTGAAAGTTCCTCTGACAGAGCTGCACGACTCGTTATCCAACTATCGAGAAGATACCAGGCTCAGATTATTCAAACTTATGCACCCACCACAAGTCATCCTGAAGAAGAAATTGAAGAATTTTATGAGGAAATTTGTCATCTAAATAATAAAGGTAAGCAGCTCTTGAAAATAATTATGGGAGATTTCAATGCAAAAATAGGGCAACTGCAACAGAATGAAATTTCAGTAGGTAAATTCGGTCATGGCAACAGAAACCAGCGTGGAAATACTCTCGTTGAGTTCGCAGAGGCAGAAGGGTTTTTCATCTTGAACTCCTTCTTCAAGAAAAAGCCACACAGGAAATGGACATGGAGACATCCAAATGGGACGACAAGTGAAATTGATTTTATTATGTGTAACAAAAAATTTGTCATAGAAGACTGCAGTGTGCTAAACAAGTTCAACACAGGTAGTGACCATAGATTGGTGAGATGTAAGATGCACCTCAACACTAAACTTGAACGTGGCAAGCTCATAAGACAAACAAAATGTATTGACATAACCAACCTTAAAAAACACCATAATACCTTCAAGTTGGAACTGAAGAACAGATTCTCTGCTTTAGAAGGCCTAACATCGGAAGAAGTGGACATCTCTGAAGTTAACAGAAAAGTAACCAAAGGTCTTATGGAAACAGCGACAAAATTAGCTGGGTCTAAGAACAAGTTGCATGTAAATAAATTATCAGGAAAAACGAAAATGTTGATGCAAAAAGAAGAGAGATGAGGACAACTAAAGAAGATGTGACTTCCAAAGTGGAATATATAGAGCTATGCAAGACAGTACGAAAAAGTATCACTGAAGACGTAAGAAAATTCAACTGTGAACTAGTGAGGAAAGCAATTGAAAACAACCAAAGCCTAAAGATAGCAAAGGGACATCTCAGTAAGGGAAGAAAACAGATTATGGCACTGAGAAAAGAAGATGGTTCTGTAACAAGAAATAGAGGCGAAATTTTGACAAGAGTGAAAGATTTCTACTCCAAATTATATGAAAGGGATGATACATGCACTCCAGACATCATGAAAGATACCAGTACCAGAGTTCCTCCAGTCCTTCCAGCAGAAGTTGCACATGCAATCAAGAACATGAAGCGGGGAAAAGCTCCAGGAGAAGATGGAATTACTGTAGACATCATACAAGAAGCAAGTGGAGAAATTGAAACAGTACTCGCCCAAATTTTCACTCGATGCCTTAATGAAGGAAAGATTCCTGAGGATTGGAACACCGCTACAATGATCCTGCTACATAAGAAAGGTGACATTGAGGATCTCGGAAACTACAGACCTATCAGCCTCCTATCAGTAGTTTATAAAATCTTCACTAAAGTTCTTTCACACCGCTTGAAGGTAACACTGGACATGGCTCAACCGAGAGAACAAGCTGGATTTAGGAGTGGCTACAGCACAATAGATCATATCCATGTGCTAAGAAAACTAATTAAAAGAGCGAGGGAATATGAACTTCCATTGTGCATGGCTTTTATCGATTATGAAAAAGCCTTTGATTCGGTGAAACCATCAGCAGTTACAATGGCTCTGAAAACCTGCGGTATTGAAGATGCATACATTAATATTATTAATAACATCTATGAAAATGCAAGTGCAAAGATTAGGCTGTTTGAAAATACAACACACATAAAAATTGGAAAGGGAGTGAGACAAGGTGACACCATATCTCCGAAGCTCTTTAATGCCACATTAGAGGGTGTTTTTCAGTCACTGAGCTGGGAAAACAAGGGGATAAAGATTAATGGAGATTATCTAACCCACCTTCGTTTTGCTGATGACGTAGTCATTTTTGCAACTAGCCCATCAGAGCTGCAGAGTTTGATCCAGGAACTTGCTGACAAGAGTAAAGAAGTGGGATTAAAAATGAACTTTCAGAAGACAAAAGTGATGTTCAATGCTTTTACAAGAAATGAAGATTTATCGATTGATGGAGAAAAGCTGGAGATAACAGATACGTACGTTTATCTTGGACAGCAGATATCAAGTAAGGGTCACATTGATGAAGAAATTAATCGGCGTACAAAACTTGCCTGGAGAGCTTTTGGAAGAAACAGCATAATTTTCAAGAGCAATATGCCATTATGTCTTAAAAGAAAAGTGTTTGATCAATGCATCCTTCCAGTGCTTACGTATGGTGCCGAGACGTGGACCTTAACTAAAAGAGACATACAAAGGCTGCAGACAACTCAAAGAAGCATGGAGAGGTGCATACTTGGTGTAACCAGGAGAGATAAGAAGAGGAACTCGTGGATCCGAAAAATGACAAGAGTGGAAGACATCATGATCAGAGTTAAATCCCTGAAATGGCAATGGGCTGGACATACTGCCAGAAGGACAGATCATCGATGGACAGCCAAAATTTTAGATTGGATTCCAAGGGACAGGAAAAGACCCAGAAGAAGACCACATGGGAGATGGGTGGATGAAATTCGAAAGTATGCAGGGGTGACATGGAGGAGACTGGCACAAGACAGACCGTTGTGGAGGAAACTTGGGGAGACCTTCGTCCAGCAGTGGATTGATAATGGTTGACAATGATGATGATGATATATATATATATATATATATTTATACTTAAGAGCAAGACTGAAGACTAAGGAAAAACTTTAGAATTTAAAACGAAAGTTTCAAAATAACCTGAAGATCAAAACGCACAACGCAGCAGTTTTGAAAATTCAGAATTCACATTCTATTAAGAAGATACCTAAGCAAAAAAATACATATATAATTTTGACTCACACCTAGTACAACATAGAAAAGGTTATGTATCTACCTGTGTGAGTAAAAGGAGAAAAGATAAAAAATAAAATAAAACAATTGAATGTAGAAGGTGTCGAGAATACTGAGCCTTGGCTTTATCAAGGACCAGCAAAAACTCTGCATTTTCTCACTTCCACAAAGACCTAGTTGGAAATGGGTTTCTGCAAGGCCATAGATGCAAGTAACATTCCCACCTAAAATAGTTTAAAAAATATATATATGTCATGTCCTCCGTAGAGTTGCATGACCTAGCACTAGTTAACAATTTCGCTTGCATCCATTAACCTTCCTGGCCCGACCCATGCTCTTCATCTGTTACTATTAAACAGAGAGAAGAAGATTAAAGAGAACTCAAGCTGTGAGAGTGACATAATAATTAGAAATGATTTTCAGCCATAACGAATTGCCAAGTTCGTTTGAGAGAGAATTTAAACCTGAAAATCAATGCAAAGAAATCCAAATTTTTACATTGCAATTAAAAAGGAAATATTAATTTTTAACAAACAGATTTTTGAAAGAAAACTTGAGTCTAAAACCCCCTACTCTACAACTTATGACAGCACGAAAACGAGAATAAGTTAAAGACAATAATTAACTAAAGAAAACTTTGTGAAAGTTATATACCTTAAACAGTTAGTTGCAATATGTACAAAGTATTTCAGCAGTGCTTTAAGTGCATAATTAATTAGTTATTAAGAACTTAACTACATTGAAAATACAGCGCATAGAAAAGGAACAAGCTTAGCCATCTTCTGTTCCTAGGTACCCCAAAAGACGCGCAAAGTTACAAAGAAAAGAAAGAGTTAAAACCCGCAAAAATGTTAACAGACAAGCCAGTGCCTAAAAGCTGAAAAGCTAAAAAACAACAGAGAAAAAGTACATGAAGTACAAACATTGAACTTATAAAACCTAGAACCCAAAAACAAGGAAGAGAGCTTACCTCTTGTGTGACAAAACCTTTCTCCTCAGAAGAGTAGAACATGGCTGACCTCTTCCGCCACTCCCTAGTCGCTGGGGGGCAGTGAGGGTGGGGCTGATGGCCTCCTCATACAGCAAGAAACCAACACGCGGAGATTTTAACCAGAGAAAAAAATATATAAACTTAAGACTGTGGATCTGTATGATCAGAAAGAGCAGAATTAACTCTCCAGAATACATGAGAAATATTATAAAATACACGAGTAGTGTATTTAATAATCTTTGCATGTATTAAATCACCTTAGTGAGCTTCTATAGATTAATCAGAATCTTATTAATTTTAATGTTGGTTTTACTATTTTTAGTATAGCTATCCTAGTGATGAATAACTAGTTCTTTTTATTTGTTTTTATTTTCTTTTATAAACAGATTTTTAAGCTTTTTTTGTGATTTTGTTTATATTTAATTTTTTGTTTTAATAGGACCGTCATATCCATAGCACTAAGGTTCCTTTAGGTAGTTAATAGGCATCCTCTAGCCAACTTCCTTACGGCTTTGATTGGTCAGAATCATATTATTAACTGTGTAGAAAATTAAAGCAGATCTGCCAACCTTACTCTATTATTCAGAATAATTTTTCTTAAAGTTCTTTTGATGAAAGAAGAAGGAATTTCGTTCTCTAGAAAACTTTCTAATAGTATATTAATGTGGTAATTGAAGTCCAAATTGTTGCTGCAAATTCTTGAAATTCTTAGGACCTGAGAAATTAGTACATTCTCAATTACTTTGGTTGAAATATTATTATTCCAGTGTAGATATTTAATTACTTTGAAAGGAAAATTAACTCTTTTATCAAAGAGGCTAATAGATGGGTTACCTCTGTTGAGCTTAATGCTTAAGTCTAGGAACTCAAGTTCCTGATTACTGTGGTTGGTTTTACATAAGTTAAGAGAGCTAGGATAGATATTATCAAAATCACTCTCTATAACTTCTGAATTATTGATACACAGCAGATCATCAATATATCTAAAAGTGTAAAGGTAGTTATCTGAGCAGGTGGGGTGATTTTTAATGAATTTATATTCCTTAAAGAACAGGAATAGATTAGCGATATTCGTGGACGTTGATGTTCCCATGGGAATACCGTTCACTTGCTTATAGAGAGTATTATTATATAAGATATGGTTATTTTTTATGCAGCAATTGAGATAAGAGTTCCAAGTTCCTACATTAACAAATTGGTTAAGTTTAAATTCTGCATACAGCTCTTTAAAGGTAGTGATTATATCTGATAGAGGCAGATTAGTATATAGGTTTTCAAAATCATAACTATTAATATCTAGGGGACAAACTTTGAGTATAGTAGAAATTACTTCTAATTAATTAATTAATTAACAATTAATAATAATGCAGAAGTAATTTCTACTATACTCAAAGTTTGTCCCCTAGATATTAATAGTTATGATTTTGAAAACCTATATACAAATCTGCCTCTATCAGATATAATCACTACCTTTAAAGAGCTGTATGCAGAATTTAAACTTAACCAATTTGTTAATGTAGGAACTTGGAACTCTTATCTCAATTGCTGCATAAAAAATAACCATATCTTATATAATAATACTCTCTATAAGCAAGTGAACGGTATTCCCATGGGAACATCAACGTCCACGAATATCGCTAATCTATTCCTGTTCTTTGAGGAATATAAATTCATTAAAAATCACCCCACCTGCTCAGATAACTACCTTTACACTTTTAGATATATTGATGATCTGCTGTGTATCAATAATTCAGAAGTTATAGAGAGTGATTTTGATAATATCTATCCTAGCTCTCTTAACTTATGTAAAACCAACCACAGTAATCAGGAACTTGAGTTCCTAGACTTAAGCATTAAGCTCAACAGAGGTAACCCATCTATTAGCCTCTTTGATAAAAGAGTTAATTTTCCTTTCAAAGTAATTAAATATCTACACTGGAATAATAATATTTCAACCAAAGTAATTGAGAATGTACTAATTTCTCAGGTCCTAAGAATTTGCAGCAACAATTTGGACTTCAATTACCACATTAATATACTATTAGAAAGTTTTCTAGAGAACGAAATTCCTTCTTCTTTCATCAAAAGAACTTTAAGAAAAATTATTCTGAATAATAGAGTAAGGTTGGCAGATCTGCTTTAATTTTCTACACAGTTAATAATATGATTCTGACCAATCAAAGCCGTAAGGAAGTTGGCTAGAGGATGCCTATTAACTACCTAAAGGAACCTTAGTGCTATGGATATGACGGTCCTATTAAAACAAAAAATTAAATAATATAAACAAAATCACAAAAAAGCTTAAAAATCTGTTTATAAAAGAAAATAAAAACAAATAAAAAATAACTAGTTATTCATCACTAGGATAGCTATACTAAAAATAGTAAAACCAACATTAAAATTAATAAGATTCTGATTAATCTATAGAAGCTCACTAAGGTGATTTAATACATGCAAAGATTATTAAATACACTACTCGTGTATTTTATAATATTTCTCATGTATTCTGGAGAGTTAATTCTGCTCTTTCTGATCATACAGATCCACAGTCTTAAGTTTATATATTTTTTTCTCTGGTTAAAATCTCCGCGTGTTGGTTTTCTTGCTGTATGAGGAGGCCATCAGCCCCACCCTCACTGCCCCCAGCGACTAAGGAGTGGCGGAAGAGGTCAGCCATGTTCTACTCTTCTGAGGAGAAAGGTTTTGTCACACAAGAGGTAAGCTCTCTTCCTTGTTTTTGGGTTCTAGGTTTTATAAGTTCAATGTTTGTACTTCATGTACTTTTTCTCTGTTGTTTTTTAGCTTTTCAGCTTTTAGGCACTGGCTTGTCTGTTAACATTTTTGCGGGTTTTAACTCTTTCTTTTCTTTGTAACTTTGCGCGTCTTTTGGGGTACCTAGGAACAGAAGATGGCTAAGCTTGTTCTTTTTCTATGCGCTGTATTTTCAATGTAGTTAAGTTCTTAATAACTAATTAATTATGCACTTAAAGCACTGCTGAAATACTTTGTACATATTGCAACTAACTGTTTAAGGTATATAACTTTCACAAAGTTTTCTTTAGTTAATTATTGTCTTTAACTTATTCTCGTTTTCGTGCTGTCATAAGTTGTAGAGTAGGGGGTTTTAGACTCAAGTTTTCTTTCAAAAATCTGTTTGTTAAAAATTAATATTTCCTTTTTTAATTGCAATGTAAAAATTTGGATTTCTTTTGCATTGATTTTCAGGTTTAAATTCTCTCTCAAACGAACTTGGCAATTTGTTATGGCTGAAAATCATTTCTAATTATTATGTCACTCTCACAGCTTGAGTTCTCTTTAATCTTCTTCTCTCTGTTTAATAGTAACAGATGAAGAGCATGGGTCGGGCCAGGAAGGTTAATGGATGCAAGCGAAATTGTTAACTAGTGCTAGGTCATGCAACTCTACGGAGGACATGATATATATATTTTTTAAACTATTTTAGGTGGGAATGTTACTTGCATCTATGGCCTTGCAGAAACCCATTTCCAACTAGGTCTTTGTGGAAGTGAGAAAATGCAGAGTTTTTGCTGGTCCTTGATAAAGCCAAGGCTCAGTATTCTCGACACCTTCTACATTCAATTGTTTTATTTTATTTTTTTATCTTTTCTCCTTTTACTCACACAGGTAGATACATAACCTTTTCTATGTTGTACTAGGTGTGAGTCAAAATTATATATGTATTTTTTTGCTTAGGTATCTTCTTAATAGAATATATATATATATATATAAGAGAGAGAGAGAGAGAGAGAGGGGGGAATAGTTGTGTGTGCATATGTGTTTTTTCTTCACTTCATACTGTAATGAATAATCCTAATTTTTTTTATTTGTTGTTTCAGGTAATGCAGCTGTCTTTATAATATCATACGTTTTTTGATTAACTGGATTACTTAGACAAAAGTATGGGAAAATGTACTGTAAAATCAGAATGGTTCCAAAAAAAGGACAGCAATGGTTTCATGGTTTCTGAATGGGGACAGAAAAAAAGTGACAGTGAAGATTTCGTATGTTGTGCGCACAAACATTTTCAGTTTCTTTGGGCTTTAGTGCTATAGAGTAGCATGCTTCTACTCGGAAGCACAGAGAACAATGTAAAGTGAAATTAAGTTCTTCACAACTACAATTGTCTTCAGCCTGTCCTGGATGTAGCAGTGATGGTGTAATTTCATCTCCCGGAGCTACACCATCAATTCAGCTTTATTCTGCTAGACAAGCTGCTTCAAGGGCAGAGTTAATCTGGTGTTTGAAAATGATTGGAGAGAATTTTGCTGTTCAGTCAGCTTGGGAAGATGTCAAAGAAACCTTTGAGGCAATGTTTCCTGGAAGTGTTCCTTCTGAGTTCACCCTTTTAAGGACAAAGGCAAGATATTTAGTATGTGATGCTTTAGCTCCATATTTTAAAAAGCAGTTGGTGGGATGATATTGGAGGAGCACATTTCTCTCTTTGTTTTGAGGAAACTGAATGCAGCTTCAAAGAAAGAGCTTCAAACTGTAGTTAAATACTGGTCTGATTCCAAACAAATGATTATGACACGACATCTACAGACTTTCTTCATTGGTAAAGCCACTGCTAGTGATATTTACTCCAAGTTAAATGAAGCCTTGGATAATGCCCAGCTTTCTCGTTCAAAGCTATTGATGCTAGGTTGTGATGGACCCAATGTTAACAAAACTGTGAATCGTCTTATGAATGATTCTCTGATCCTGTTAGAAAGAAAACAGTTGATTATTGTTGGCACATGTAACATACACATCATCCATAATGCATTCCAAAAAGGATTACAAGACTTTGGTGAAAATGCTTCGGACATGATCCTGTTTCTCTATAATTTTTTTGATGGCCAAACATCTAGTTGGGAAGATTTTGAAAAAATACAATTAGATATGAAACTTCCGGGTCATCGGTTTATGAAACATGTTTCCTCTAGATGGCTGACATTAGAACCAGCTGGAGAGAGACTTTTAGAACAATGGTCAGCTGTTGAAAAATACTTTCTTCAGTTCATACCCCAGCACAAAAGCAAGTCGATGAGTTCTTTGAAATACAAGAATATTGTTAAACTATTAAAAGATAAAACTACCTAAGCAGAAATTATGTTTGCTTGTGTAAGTGCTCATACATGTTCAAGATTCACTGGTTTCCTTCAGAAGAGAGATCCTTTAATGCATCTAATCTATAATGAGCTCACAAACCTCGTCAGAACACTCGCGAATCGATTTTGTGTTAGTGCTGCTCCATTGAGTCTGGAAGCATTTTGTGATAAGTATTACTTGCCATTGAAAAACATAGTGTTAGACACTAGAGAAAGTGAATATCTCAAGAAGCTAAGCGCACAAGAAAGATGTTATATTTCCATGAAAGCTAGAAAGCACTATGTGTCTGCTTGTACACATATTTTGGAAAAGTCTTCTTTGGATAAACCTGTGTTGTGGTATCTTCGATGTTTGCATCCTGCAAAGAGGGTGAAAGAAGGATCATACAAAAACATAGTGAAATTAGTTGCAGTTCTTCTAATTGAGTACAGTGAACATGCACTAGTTGATGAATGGAAACTATTAACGTTAGAAGAAGAAAAATCAGGTAGTGACAAGAACCCAGTGGACGTTTACTGGAGTCAGTTTTTTGAGAAGACATATACTTCTGGAGAAAAGAAATACCCTACTGTTACGAAAATTGTGAAGGCTACACTTGCACTTTCGCATGGCAGTGCAGATGTAGAAAGGGGATTCTCATTGTTGGGGAACACCTTGAATGAAGACACCACAAATATGTGTGAAAGAACATTGGATGCTCATTTGACTGTAAAAGATGCTGTGGTGAATGTGTTTGAGGGGAAGGCTCACTTTGTAATTATCACTCAGGAACTTCTTTCAATTGGCACGCACAGCTCATGTCAGATACAAGCAGTACTGTGAAGAAAGAAGAGTGGCCGAGGAAAAACTGAGGAAACAAGAACAGGAAAAAGAAAAATTGTTGCAAGCAAGTATGAAGACTTAAGTTTGAAAAAGAAAAAGTAAATATTGAACACAGTGAACAGGCACTGAAGAAAATGAAAGAGGAAGAAAAGGAGAAAAGATTGACTGTTGACAGATTACTGGATGATGCAAACAAGTGCTTTAAAAGAAGCAATAAATAAAAAGGACTTGGTGGGAATTAGTGTGGCCCAAGCAATGTTGGAGAGTGCTATGAAAGTTAGGGAACAAGAAGTGAAGAAAATTAAAGACATAAAAAAGGTAGAGAAAGCAGTTGATAAGCGAAAAAGCAGTGTTTATAACAACATTTTTTTTAAAGAAGCAAAAGCTTTGTGAGACTTAATGACCTAATTTTGTAAAGAAAGCTAGATGATTTTCCACATTACATTTAAACATTCAAAGTTGTAAACATTTTGTTTGTATTATTCTGAAAAATGGTACTGTACAGCTGCACTTTAAAGCTTTTTCTAGTTTTAGGTATATTTGTGCTGAATAGGAGCATGTCAGTATTATTATAATATTAAGTGCAATGATTTTCCTGATTATTTATTATTATTATTATATGTAATTTTGTAATAGTTTTATATGTTGATTACAATTAAAACAATAAATAGGTGTGAGTTGGCTGGCTATGGGAATGGTGGAGGCCAGATTAAAAAAAATGCTTTTGACCCTTCTTTCTTAATGAGAAATTTGAGTCAGTATTTAGTCTTTTTTTTAATGTCCAAATCAGTACAGTCAGTTTTTGTAATCAAAATGGTCAGTAAGTCAGTAATTTTAGTCTTAGGTTTGGTTTCTATCCCTGGGATATGTAGAAAAATAATGTACATTTAAACATATATTTTTTCAAATTTCTTTAGGTACTTGTTTTTTGTTATTTAATTTTTTTTAAATATTAAATTTCAAGGATTTTTAAATTTTAAATTTAAAATCATTGAAATAATTTTTTTTAATTGCATCATGTGGCATACATAGATCCAACCTCTAAAAGTAGTTTCAGTAAACATGTTCATTTTTCAGTAATTTTCAGTAACACATTTTTTTTTTCAGTAATTTTAAGTATCCAGTCTACAGCAGCAAATTTGGGTATTTAACACTGCATTAAATTTTAATCTGTCAGAACTATTAACAAAATAATAATAATAATAATAATACAATAACAAATAATTTGCTAGTGGGAAAATGAAAATACTGTCTACCAGAAAAATATAATAAATTACCTCCAGACATGAAGAAAAATTATTCCTTGGAATGTTGGCCAAATTATTATGATAAACTGGCTGTAGTTGCCATTTTGGTCTTCCTTAGTTCAATTTGCGAAAACTTCTGATAGCACAGTTAACTGTGTGCCGTGCTGTTTATTTTCAGCACATGAGTACTTAAATTAGGTCTGAATTCATTCGTTTTTTTTTGTTTTTTTTTCACAATACTGAAAATCCTTTCTGTACTTGCATTGCTATGAGGGACTTAAAATCATTTTCATAATTTTGCTTAATGATTCATACTTCAACTGGCCACTTTCATTTTTCATTAAGGAAATTCTGTGCCACACTTCATCCGTTCTCCCAGAAGTAACAGCACAGTTAAAACTTTCAAACTGGTAGTGAGCAAATTCAGATTCCACCTTGTCAGATTCTTCTGGTTTGAACACTGGAAACAGGGAACACATATATTGGACTGATGCAAAAGAAACACTTTGCCTTAATGCTACATCTGCAATTTCAGCACGACTCAGAAGTTCATCATTAACTGGAAATTTTCTTAAAATGTAATTGCAGCCTGCCTTGTAAAATTCCCTTACCTCAGAATAAAAAGTAGCCACTGTGTCTTCACTCAGATCTGCAGTTGTGCCTATATAAGATCTTGCTTTTGACCCAATTACGAGATCACAGTTTTCTTTTTGTTTTCTCCATCTTTCAAAATTTCCATCTGCAAGAGATGTTGCTGTCACATCAAATGCTGATGGGTTGATAAATCGTACAACCAATTCAGATAACAGACTATGAAGTTTTTTTTAATACGTGTACAAGCGGAGCTTCATGCTGCAAGAACATGTTAACAGATGTAAACAAAGGAAGAGTAGCAGATAAAAAAAAAAAGATAAAGTTTAGGTGAAGGATTTCCAATCATACTTGCAAGGTTCTTATACTGTGAATTAGCTTCTTCATTGTCACTGAAATAATGTTCTAGAGCCTCTCACTGTTCTAAAATTCTGTCAATGGATTCCAAAAGTGATAACCAGCGAGTATTGACATCCTTTTAGAATTTTGTGTGGTTTAGTACCACAAACAGCTTGACTCAGTTTTAGATTGTGTTCCCTCTTTGAACTTTTCTCCAAAAAAAAAGTACAACTGTATCAGAAACTGCTCAACATTAAATCCTTTCAGTTGAGTAGCAGATTTCTAAGCAGCTAAATTTACTAAATGGCATGAACATTGCTGCACTATGATTGCAGGCTGAACCTTCATGTGAAAAACACCACCTTTTACTTGACCTATCATAGTGTTAGCATTGTCACAAGAAAATGACACGTTGCTCCATAAGATATTTTTTTAACAAACTCATTGTTCAAAACGTTGAATATTCTTTCACCTGTATCATTACTTGATTCAACCAATGATAACAAAACAGTTGAATTTTTCCCAATTTTTTCGTCAAAATATGTTATTTAATGGCATACAGTTTATTTGCTTGAGCATCATTACTTCCGTCCGCAGATAGAGAAAAAGGATTTTTTTTCACTTCAGATACGATGTTACTTGTAGAAACACTGGCCATGTGCTGAATTAGTGCAGTAGCCTTGGTTCTTCCACACGAATATTTTTTTTGCGATCGCTGAATCAGGAAACATGGCTTGAAATAATGGTTTAGCATGGTCAGCAGCTGCTATGGGTAAATTGTGTTCCACAATAAATGAAGTGAACATAAGTTCTGCATTTATTACGCTGTTCTCCTTTAATGCAAACAAATCACTCACTGACTGAACTTTCAACTCACCGAAAGATTTATGCTTTTTTGATTCTGCATGTCTTCGGCAATCATCCCGCCCACCATGTGCGATACTAAAATCGCATCTACAAATTCTGCAAAACACTTAGTTCACAGAAATTTTTGATTTCTCAAGACAGGGCCAATCTCTATTGTAAGTTTCTAGAAAACACTGTTTCTTCTTCGACGACGAAGGTTTGTCTAAAAGAACGCTTCATTTAAAATAAATGAAAGAAAACAGCAAAAAAAACTTCAATCGCCTCACTCTAAAACAGCAAAAAAACTTCAATCGCCTCACTTCTGTGATGTAACAGTAGGGTAAGCACGTGCAGCAGAGAAAACCAAAAAGCATCAAGGACAATAAAGCAGAAGTGCTACGGCCTACGGGGACAGAAAGCAACTGCCCTGGTTGTACACAGGAGGCACGAAGTGCATCATGGGAGTTCGGAACGAATGCCTAAGCAGCGTCCACACAGAGCTAAACTGCGTAGTTGCATGCAGGACGGAGAGAACCAATGGAAGCGTTGTCATGGAATAAAACGCTGAGCCAGCATAGTGTGGTTGCTGCTCAGTCTACGGTAGATGGATTGTCAATTAAGATGCAGAAATCTATAATACACAGAATGTAGCATTTAATTCCCCCCCCCCCCCCCAGAATGTAGCATTTAATTTTTTTCCCCTAGAAAAACTTGAAAAACCAACAAAAATTTTTAAGTTGATGAAAATTTGCTTTCTATCTCAGAAAATTAAATCAAATGTCAATTTTTCGTAATTTCAGCGGTGTTTCCGTACTTTCGTAACAGGAACCAAAAGTCCGTAAAATTACGGAAAATCTGTACTAGTTGGCATCTATGAGCATAACAAATGAAAGTCCAACTAAAGATTTTTAAAATGAGCCATAATTCATAAACCTAGCTCTACAGAATCAGAGTAATTGGTAGTTCAAGTTTGATCAACAGATGAAATTTCATGTTTTTTTTTTTTGAAATTTTAAAATTCAATAACTAAAAAAGGGATGCATTAAAAATTCTGAAAAAAATGTTTGTTTATATTGATGAGCACTATAAATATACCAAGTTTCATGAAAATCAAAAGTAGTCTGGTTGAAAATGCTATTTTTGCCAGTTGATTTGACATAGAATGACCCTCTCACTTTCATTTATGTGACCCTTATAATAAAATGGTCACTACTGCTAGACTAATCATCAAATATGTGTTACTTTATTGCATTTTCAAGTCTCACTTTTTTAAATGTTTCTTTTAGTGTTGCAAAGGATTATGTGAGGCTGCTGAAATATGGTGATTCCTTGTACCGGTGCAAGCAGTTGAAGAAAGCAGCTCTTGGAAGAATGGCAACCATAATGAAAAAGCAGAAAGACAACCTTGACTACCTTGAAGGTGTGAGGCAACATGTCTCTAGGTTACCATCTGTTGATCCTAATACTCGTACTCTGATGATGTGTGGATTTCCAAATGTTGGGAAATCGAGCTTCATTAACAAGGTTGGCATTTGTGTTTTTTATAAAATTCAAGTTTTTCAAAGCAGATCTTTCTAGAAAGATGCTTGTTTTAACTGTGTGTCTGGCTCCAAAAGGCTTATGTTTGTGCTTTGTAAAGATGGTTATAAAAGTGTATATACAAAATTCAAGACTGTTAAAATTGGCAAACGGGGAAAATTTTTTGAAATACTTTTGCATTAGCAAACTTTCTGTAACCAAAGCGGTATGTTAAAAAAGTTTCACGGCTTATTTCCTGATCCAGAAAGTAAAGTCTCGGAAACTATCCCGAAATCCAAACCTCTCCTTTTATAACAAAAAAAAGAAAAGTATAAATAAATACATACATATCACTAAGCTGTTCTGAGATTCCAAGGTTAGCTCCACAAAGAAATACAAACTACCAGATAATATTTACTCACTGTTACCGTATCAAACTTTTCTCCATTTACAGCGATCTTGACATACAACTTGGGCTTCACTGATATCCATCACATGCCATATACAAGATCTTCTATACTTCATACTCATAATTTGTTTCTCATGCAGACACTCCCTGATTCTGATCCTACCATGACTTCCTTGGTGAACATTTCATCACTCATTCTTTCAACATGGCCAAACCACCAAAGCATGTTAGTCTCCACTTTGCTAAAACATTTTGCTTCACGTTACACAACTGCAACACACCTTCATTCCTCACATGATCGGAACATGCCCCCCCTCTGTAAGTAACACATTTCTCCAGCACATAAACAGCTTTTATGTTTCTTCTGTAGTACCCAGGTTTCACTGCCATACATCAGAGTAGAAACAATTACACTTGCATACCCAGCCATGCGGGGCTCATGAAAACCCATCATTCGTGTGAAAACCTCCCAAAGCAGCCATGACTTTCAATGAAGAATTCACTTGCCTACCAATTTCACCATTCAATTTATTCTCTCTGTCAGACATGCTTCCTAAATACAGACTTATCCACCTGGTCAATCACTATGCCATTTAGACTTATATTACATTCAGTACTAATATATCCAAAACTTAAAAATGCCCCCTGCTTTCATGGTATAGCATATAGCAGTTAAAAATTTACAAGTGGGGGGGGTTTAACTATCACTCTTTTAGATATTTATGGGGTTGAGCAACATTTTTTAACCATTTCACTCTGATGTAATCAATTAGAAATGTGAAAAATTTGCTTCTAATTAAATTTCATAAAAATATCCAGCAATGAGCCAATTTATAGCACAGACAATGTGATATATAATGTCTAAAAATAGGATGGTCATTTCAAAAGTGAATGCATAATGTGGCAACACCACAGCATGGGTTACATAATCACCACAGTCAGTTGTAGGGAGGAAGTGTAGAAAAGTAAGTGTGACTTGTTTTGCGTCGTAGCACATCACTTTTTAGAACAGCTATTGTTGAAACTCATATTAGGAGAGGTTTCAGGTACTGTTATGTGTGAAGATCAGAAGTCTTACATTAAGGTTGAAACTTTATGTGGGGAGTATCAGAGTTTAAGCTGGCTGAAAAAATACTGTAGCAAAAATGCTAACATGATAAAAAATGTTGTAGCAAAAAGCCATAGATGGTTAGCCGCTTTTGTTGCTCGGCAAGTCCTAACCTCAACTGAATCGTTCACACCAACAATGATTTAGACATCAGTGGGAAATTAACATTTTATAGCCTTGAGGGAATGTCGTAGATATCACAGCTGACTGGTTTAAACTAGTGCTGTTTACGGATTTCAGATTTTTGGATATAGAGATATTTTAGTATCTGAAAACTTAATGCTGCAGCAGTTTGTGAATGTGCGTTTTTTTGGCTGCACGATGTCCGTTTAATTAGACAAAGTTATCTTTTGTGACATTGATATTGTACTAAGTGAAGGGATAATAAATAAAATTTCAGTGTTTTATCCTATTACAAACTCATGCGACAATTCGGATTTATGATATTTCAGATATTTTGAAATCCGAAATCCGGATTTCAGATCTAGATTTCAGATTTCATGCAGCAATTCGGATTTCGGATTTATGATATTTCGAAACCCAAAATCCGGATTTCAAAATATCCAGTTTCTGACAACACTAGCCGGATATCCGAATATTCAGATTTTGAAATTCGGATTTCATGCAGCAATCCGGATTGCGTATTTATGATATTTTGAAATCCGGATTTCAAAATATTCGGTTTTTTGACAGCACTAGTTGAAACTTTTAATGGGGAAAGGTTGTAATCCCTGTTTATGGAGGGGATGATTGAGCCAGCAGGTGCTATAGGAACATACTTTTAAGGATAAAAAAAATATTAATGGAGTGCAAATCGCTGCCAGAATTACGAAAGGATTAGTTGTCATAGAAATAAAAAAAGCCAGAGCAGAATCTGCTGACGATTGATATTTAAACGGCTGGCACTATTTTGCTTATGGACACTAATTTTGCTCTTGCATTTTAGAATAATTCAGCGCATTTTGCAAAAATAGTGACTAACTTACATCTGGGGAGCATTCAGCAGACACGGACATTGCACTGTTGGAAATTAATGATTCTCACTGAGCAGCATGGGTTTACGAAAAACATTAAGCTGGATATCTAGTGATTTTGCTCCCTATACTTCCTACGGAAAACATTTGGACCCTATTTCCTCAGCAAAGAAAAATTTCTCATACATGAAAATTGGCCCACTGATAAAAAAAAAATCCTAGCTTAGATTGTAGTCATTGGTGTTTTTTTTTTTTGCAAAAATTTTTCCTGAACTATATTAAAAATGCATAACTTCAATGTAGTGGTAAGAAAGAGTGGCACACCACCTGTAAGCAAGTACGATAATTACATTGAAGTAAAGTTATTGATTTTTAATATAGTTCAGAATTGGCACCCCAACAGTTGGTTTGTTGCTGTGCACTTTGGTCAAACAGGACTTTGTATCAGGATTTTTTCAAAAATACAAACATACATTTAATGGAAATGTACTGACAGCAATGTACAGCTGATGAATTAAAAAGAACTGTGCATGGTTGTATAACAATCTGTCTTGTCCCAGGTTGGAGGAATTTGGAAATTTATATCTGTCCTTGGTACATGGGCTAGGCAGTTGCCCTGTCCTGATTCTGCTTATAACAAAACTTGTAACCAAAGAAATTGAACTGTGCTAGTGAAGCAATTCTTGTATACTGACAGTGTTTTTCACCCTTATTTGCTCACTATCTGATCAGTAGTTGCCAAGCTAGTTTTTTTTTTTTTTTTTTTTTTAATCTGATCTTAGTTGTGCATGCTTTTATAAGAGCTAAGGCCAAAAATCTGGAAGTGATTTCTTGTAATATCCCCGACATACAAGTTACATGTAATCTTGTTAAATCTGTTTTTGTTAAGAATGTATCTTTGGTCCATATCACAGCTTCATTTGTGTTTTGCATACATGAGATTCTTCCGCGAATTCGCGGAATTCCGCTTTTTCGGCATCATTTTGGTCATCCTCGAGGTCATTGCAAAAATGAAGAGAAAATTTTCAGAATTTTTTTAGGGGGGGGGGTCGTTCTATAGAAAATCCTTGAAAAGCGGAATTCCGCGATTCCGCTTTTTTGTGGTGTAAAAGAACTAAGCGCTTTCTAGCTGAGAGCGTTGTTTTTGGAGCAGGCGCTGGGGGGCAAGAAGAAATGTTGGAGGGTGGAGTCAGGAGCTCAATTCGTTTACTGCTGTCAACAATGGATGGGGTCAGTCACTTGAGCATCGCAGCGCGAAGGGTGGAAGCTCCGCCTACTTCGTGCTTTAGGGAAACTGCCGCAGCCCACGAGCCATTCCGCGTCTTGCGGGAAATCGCCACTCTGCATTCTGTCCGTGACGTCATCGCCAGGAACTCTCTCTCTTGTAATTTGCGATGTATCCGAATGCGTTCCCACTTTTCTGAGATCGTTAGAGAATCGAAGTTCTCGTGAAATCTCTTTCTACAAAGGACGCACATAAATTACGGAATCTCCGTAATTGCCAAAAATTATGGAATCTCCGTAATTATTACGGATTTCCCCCGGGATTACGGGTGACTAACAAAAAATTATGGATATTCAGATTTTCGCTGTTATTAAGAAAGTTTTAATGGTTTTGTAAATAATCGATAAAAAGCCTCTGAATAACGTTCGTAACACAGCCCTTTGTATCCCTTTTTTTTTTTTTCTTCTGAGGTGGCGGAATTTGTTTTGCTTGTTCGAAAGTGTAAAAAAAAAAAAAAAAAAAAAGCACGGCACTAGGATTGCATAAATCCGGCGTGCTTCTTTCGGCATGGCCCGCTATTACGTGCTTCTTTCGCTGTGGCCCGAGATTACGTCGGCCTGAAGCATCTGAATAAAGTTCGTGACGCAGCTTTCTGTTCTTAAATTCTCTCCCCCCCCCATCCCGAAGAGAAGGAATTTATTTTGCTTGTTTGAAAGCCAAGTGGAAAGGAAGCACGGCGCCGCGCCGGGATTACGTATAGGCATGGCGTGCTTCTTTTGCCGTGATCCGGAATTACGTTGGCTCGGACGTGCTTCTTTCGCTGTGGCCCGGACTTGCGTCAGCCCGATGCCTCTGAAACAAGTTCGTGACGCACCTCTTTGTTTTCTTTTTTTTTTTCTAATGAGGAGGAATGTGTTTTGCTTGCTTGAAAACTTAGTGGAAAGAAAGCACGGCGCCCGGCCAGTATTACGTCGGCCTGAAGCTTCTAAACAAAGTTCGTGACACAGCTTTCCGTTGTTGTTTTTTTCTTTCTGAGGAGGAGAAATTGTTTTTGCTTGTTTGAAAGCTAAGTGGAAAGGAAGCATGGCGCCACGCCGGAATTACGTAGGCCTGGCGTGTTTCTTTTGCCGTGATCCGGAATTACGTTGGCTCGGACGTGCTTCTTTCGCTGTGGCCCGGAATTGCGTCGGCCCGATGCCTCTGAACCAAGTTCGTGACGCACCTCTGTGTTTTTTGTTTTTTTGTTTTTTCTGAGGAGGAGGAATGTGTTTTGCTTGTTTGAAAACTTGGTGAAAAGAAAGCACGGCGCCCGGCTAGGATAACGTCGGCCCGTAGCCTCTGAACAAAGTTCGTGACGCAACCCTGTTTCTCTCCTTTCTTTCGTTTTTTCCTAAGGAAAATGTGTTTTGCATGTATGAAAGCTAAGTGGGAAAAAAAGCACGGCTTCGGGCCAGTATTACGTCGGCCCAACCCTCTAAACAAAGTTCGTGGCGCAGCTTTCCGTTTTTTTTTTTTTCTTTCTTTCTGAGGAGGAATTTGTTTTGCTTGTTTGAAAGCTAAATGGAAAGAATGTGTCATGAGTGGCCCAAAAACATGGTTAAAAACAAGAATTCGGCAGAGAAAATCTCCCCACTTGCTTGACATTGATGGAGATTCATGTCACCATATTCACAATGCAAGTAAAAATGTTGCAAGCCATTTTAAGCTTACATTGAGAAATACTTTATTGACTTCTTCAATTACTTTAAATGGTCGGCAGATCAACATGAAGCCCTTGCTGAAATTTGTGAAATTATAGGGCTAAAATTCACTGAAATTAAGAACATGGTGCAATGCACAGGTGGTTGTCATTCTATCATGTGGCATTAAACAGTTTACATATCCATGATGCCCTTTTGCTGCTGTATTATGGATTTGTGCAGCCTAATGAAAGACCAATATACATGGATGTGATAAATAAAATATGTAAAGATTAGAAAGAAAAAGTTAAAATTCCAGGAGCTTTGGAAGAAATTACGGGAAAAAAAATCTAATAGAAGATGGAAGAAAATGGAAATCTAGAATTGTTGCAAAATTATTTGAAAGCTCAAAAAAAAAAAAAAACCTTGCTTATATTAAATTTTTATGTTGCAGCTCTACCTCTTTTGAAAAAATATGTATGCTTATTTCAAACAAAGGAGCCATTAATTCATAAAGTTTTTGATGAGCAGAAGCAACTATTCTTGGATTTCTTAGCTTTTTTCTTAAAACAAGAGATACTGAAAGGCAAACCTATGAAATATTTGATAAGGCAAACCTGTGAAAGATTCTTGGATCAGGAACATTATTTTGAAAAGCGAATCAAATGACATTGTGGGGAATTTTTTTAAGCCAGGCTGCTGAAGCTTATATTCAGCATGCAAAATACATGCAAAAGACACTACCATTATGTAGTGATCTTTTAATGAACATATCATTGATCCTTCTACAAGGGGACATAATCTAACTTTAAAAAGACTGAAAAACTTCCACAGTTTCTTTGAAATATATTGAATTCAGAGGAAATGGAAAGCTATGCTCTAGAAATTCACCAGTATCAGTTTAAATCACGACTTCCATCTCCTGACTTTGTAAAAATTGATGCGTGGTGGGCAAAGGTGTTTGACCTCTACAAGTACACTATGTTATCTAAAGTAGTAAAAGCCTTTATATCATGCTTCCATGGTCCACAGGTTGAAAGTTCTTTCAGCATGATGGCTGAAACCATAGATATAAAATCAGGAAGAATGAACATTGAAACCTATTCAGCTATACAAACTGTGTAGTATAAACTTAAAGCACAGGGTAAGTCTGCAGTTAATTTCTTCAGTAAAGAAATTTTTTTCCAAGAAGCAGTTGATGCCAACCTCTGCCAAAATCTTAGGACATCAGAAACAAGTTATACCAAAGAAATAGAGAGGAAAAGAAAAGGAATTATCAGCAAAAGAAAAAGTTAGCAATGGATGCTGTTCAGCTGCAGTCAACGTAAAATAAATATGGCCATGCAGTTTGCCGAGAAGAAAGCCAGGCTTGCTCAGAAGAGGAAATTCGAATTGTTGTGCAAGCAAGTACAACAAAAAAGGGGCAAAATATCTTTGAAGCAATCTGTTTAAAAACCATAACTTCTAGTCATGTTTTTTTTTTAATTTGTACATATTCAAATACATATTCCAATTATCATTTAGTAAGAATCTGTGAATTTAACTTATTTCCACACACATTTCATTTTTGAAAAATTTGGTACATTAGAGTGCTACTAAGCCAACAAGACTGACTTATCTCTTGTACTCTGATGTTTGACCAAAACTAATCTGTGGATATGCTTCTAATTGCTTGACTAAATGCACAAACTTTCCTAGACAAATACTTTTCACCTCAGGATTTAGCTAGTAAAGATTTACATGTATGTTTTAAATCTGATTTTTAAAAAATATCTCATTTTATTTTGTTCTTGATTCCCTACTTTTCTATTGTGAATATAATAATGTGCTTCACTTTAATATTTACTTACATAATTTACAGAAAATAATTCCATATGGCTTGTGCAATCTTAAATATTGTATATGCTGTATTTGAATTTGCTCACACCGCGCGTTCGCGTGTCCCAATTTTCCACCCAGTTAAAAAGTTCAGCTTTTTTTGTCATCGGCCGGTCTCATGTATGGTTTTGATGATTGGAGTGTTAAAACTCTGCTCTGGAGCTTTAAATATTGTTCTTAAAAGTTTTTATTTGTTTGGATGAGAAAAATTCATAAAATATGATCAGTTGGAAACAGTAACTGGGCTAGCATGCTGTGAACAAGTAGATTTCCATATCCATTTTCATCAGCTGTGGCGAATTGCTTTTTCAAAAGTAAACACTTTTTATTCTGGATTTTAGCAGTCAGGTATGCCTGAATTGCCAATATTTACTATTCAAGTAATATTAATCACATCAGAAAACAGTAAGTAAAAATATCTGGTAGTTTGTATTTCTTTTTGGAGCTAACCTCTGAACCTCAGAGAACTGCTTAATGGATATGTATGTAGGATGTAAAAAACTTGCAAATTGCATTGCCCTGGAGTGGGAAATGAACCTGCATCTCTGGATTTCTATTCGAGCATGCTATTTGTTATAGGGCAACTGATTTTCCAGTTTTCTGATATGATGTACTGAACAGCATAACTGGTGATTCAGGCATATCTGATTGCTGAAATCCTGACCTTGTTCTATGTAATTAGCAAAGAATATTTCTTCCGTGGAATCTACTACTTATTACCAAAAGTAGTATAGATTCCATGGAAGAAATATTACGTAGTTCTACATTATTACCAAACGAGTCAGTGCAACAATGCTTATTCTTAGGTCAGTGTTTAACTAGTCATGTATAAATACATATGCCTGTGTGGAGTATTTAATGGTGCATTCTCTTCACTCATCAGTGTGCATGTCCATATAATTTCCTGCTTTGTTGTAAGCAGAAAATGCGTTGTACATGCTAAAACAAAATAGAAGGGTAATTAGCTGTATTTGTTGCAAAATCAAGTACAGTTGACAACTTTCCTACAGTTGTTGGGAATGCGATTTAATTATAATCAGAGGTTGCTGAAATTTTTTTTTAAAGGAGTATTTTTACTACTTTGAAAAAAATTTAGGGAGTAATTTTCAAAAGTCTAGTATTTTAGAAAAATTACCAGATGAAATAAAATACTTATGAAAATGCTAGGCAATTATGAAAAATCCATCAAGATTTTTTTTCATAAAAAAATATTTTACTACTGCTCAATGTATTTAGAATTTGGATCCGTTTTGTTTCTTGTTTAAGAAATAAATATACACTGGCGGAAAGTGAGAAAAGAACACCAAGAAGGAATTGGCAGACGATCATGAAATTTACATATGTTAATGGGGTCGAGTTTACGTAGGTGTGATGTTAATTTCGGGACCAACCTGTGAGCGCTTACGCCACAGCATGGCATAATATGCAAATTATTGTCGGTGGTATTTAAGGAGTACGGCAAAGTGAATGTAATCAGTCGTCGGCGTACGGACACGTGCGAAGACCCTGAAGAAGCTGCAATGCCTGGACATTTAAGACTTGTACAATTTCAGCAGTTATCGGACTTTGAGCGAGGTCGTCTAGTCAGACTCCGCGTGGCCGGGTGGTCGTATCATCGTATTGCGGAGCGGAATTGGATGGGAAGTATCGGTGGTGGTACGATGGTGGTGTAAATGGTCCGAGGAACATTCCCACACGAAAAGACGTGGAACCGGGAGTCACAGACGGACTGATGAGCGGACCGATCGACGCATAAGAAGAGCGGCGTTGTCAAGCAGAACATCCACTGCGATGCAAATCCGAGCTGCCGTTGCATCTGAGGTGACTGTGCGAACAATCCGCAACCATCTACTGGATGCAAGACTTGCGTGCACGTGTGCCTCTGACTAGCCCACCATCAGGAACGGCTGCTGTGGTGTCACCAACGTCTGCACTGGAGAACGCAATGGCCATCTGTTGTGTTCAGCGATGAAAGCAGATTTTACTTGGGAGCCTCAGATGGCCGTATGCGTGTTTGCAGACGCACAGGGGAGCGTCTCCACCCTTCTTGCAATCGCCAGTGACACACAGGGCCTACACCTGGTCTCCTGGTGTGGGGAGCGATCAGCTATCACTCCCGTACACAACTAGTGTTTGTACCGGGTACGTTAAACAGCACCTCCTACATCAACATCATCATTCATCCCCTTGTGCTATTTGTAAGGTCCGTCCATCGTGGTGTTTTCCAGCAAGATAACGCACGCCCACACACGGCACGTGCAACGCAACATGCACTTCAGGGTGCGAGACAACTTCCATGGCCTGCACGTTCACCGGATTTGTCCCCCATTGAGCATGTGTAGGATTTTGTGGGACAACGACTTATCCGGTCTCCACGGCCAGCCACGACCATCCCCGATTTACGCGTCCAGGTTGAGGATGCTTGGAACTCAATACCCCAAACTTGCATTCAACATCTGCATGACAGACTCCATGCCAGAATTGCACAGTGTGACGTAGTTCATGGCGGTTCAACCTCGTACTAACCATGTTACATGGAAATGTTATTTTTCAGTTTACCAGCAAATACAGCTGTATTTTGCCATAATGTTTTGATCACATTATCCTCTGTATTCCGTTATTATGCTGTATAAATTTCGTTGGTATCAGACGTCTCCTTCTTGGTGTTCTTTTTTCACTTTCTGCCAGTGTAGTATTTGTATTTTAAAACAATGACATTAAATTTATCATGTTTTGTAATGACCACATGGAACAGCAATGTGTCCTAAGAAGTGAATACATTGCACTTTTGAGGTTCTTATAGGCATTAAAAATATCTAATAAACTTCTCAGCATGTTCCACAGCCACATGTTTTTTTTTTTTTTTTGCAGCTGCACAGCATCCAATTAAATTTTCATTTTGCTGATACCTTTGTTTCCCTTCCCATTTCTTTCTTTTTTTTTTTTTTCATCTTATCCATCATGAATGCATATGATAGCTTTCACTATTTTAGGTAAAAGATGAATAGTGTAACTTTGAAAGTATAAATACTTTTGTACACCACGTATCAATTCTTACAAATTTTTCAGCTTCGGATCCCCCTCCCCACCTTTATTAAGGTGAAATGCAAACCTTTCTTTGGGGTAATATTTAAGAATACAGGTTGCGTGTTCTGATCATCGTTGGGAGAAAGAAATTAGTTACAGGGAAAATCTTTGCTACGTCTGATTTCTGTTTTTGGACATTTTCCCTTCATTTTCAAGTTGAAATACAAATATTTATGAAATAAAATGATATTTAACAACAATACTAGACAGGAAACATCTCGTGAAAAATAAAATTACGATTATGGGAGAAATCTTTACTTTGTCTAACTCCATTTTCAAAAGTTTTAGAGACAAAACTTCCGCTTTCGAAAGTTTAGAAAGTTTCATTTGGAAAACATCCTCCACCATAATACATGAGATTCGCGGAATTGCGCTTTTTTTTCTTCTTCACCATTTGGGGTATTCTCGGGATCGATGCAAAACTAAAGAGAAATTTTGAAGTTATAGTTGGGGGGGGGGGGTCGTTTTTTAGTCTGGGGGATGGCATTCTGTTTTTCAAAACTTTCGAAAACAGAAGTTAAAGAAGCCAATTTCCCCCGCAATCACGATTTCTTTTTCTCGCGATGTTTCTTCTGCGCAGTATTATTGTTAAATGTAATTTTATTCCATAAATATTTGCATTTCAGCTTGAAAATGGAAGAAAAATTCCGAGAACAGAAAATGGGGCAAAAATTTCCCTGTGATATTCAGGCAAGAGATTTTTCAGTGGATTCGAAGAATTCCGCCTTTTCCATCGTCATTTCGATGGTTTTCGAGATCAATGCGGAACTGAACAGAAATCTGGGAGGGAGTAGTGTTGATGGTGGTCGGGTTGTTTTCCGTTGGTAGGCGGAATTCAGACTTTCAAAACTTTCGGAAATGGAAGTTAGGCTGAGTGAAGGTTTCTCCTGTAATCATAATCCTTTTTTCTTGCAATGTTTCTTCTACCCAGTAGTGTTAAATATAATTTCATTCCATAAATTACTTGTTTTGCAGCTTCACAATGGAGGAAAACTTACTTAAAACGGAAGTTAGACTGAGCGTAGATTGTGCCGGTAGTCGTAATTTTTTTCCTCCGCGATGTTACATTTATCCTGTGTTGCTGTTAAATGTAAAATACGTATATATATATATATATATGCATCTATGGCCTTGCAGAAACCCATTTCCAACTAGGTCTTTGTGGAAGTGAGAAAATGCAGAGTTTTTGCTGGTCCTTGATAAAGCCAAGGCTCAGTATTCTCGACACCTTCTACATTCAGTAGTTTTATTTTATTTTTTTATCTTTTCTCCTTTTACCCACACAGGTATATACATAACCTTTTCTATGTTGTACTAGGTGTGAGTCAAAATTTTATATGTATTTTTTTGCTTAGGTATCTTCTTTATAGAATATATATATATATATATATATACTGAAGAGCAAAACTGAAAACTAAGGAAAAACTTTAGAATTTAAAACGAAAGTTGCAAAATAACCTGAAGATCAAAACGCGCAACGCAGCAGTTTTGAAAATTCAGAATTCACAATCTATTAAGAAGAGACCTAAGCAAAAAAAATATATATATATTGAATATAGTGATGTGCTATAGCTTAATATTTACATAATAAATTTCAGTGAGCAATTTTGTCTTGCTCACGCCGGTTATATTCACGCTGTTTTGCTGCAATTTCTTATTTTTCACTCGTGCGGTTAAAAAGTTCAGCTCCCCCCCCCTCGTCAGTCTCGTGTATGCACCATTATTACCCTTGCCCCAAAATTTCTGTTCAGTTATGCATCGATCTCGAGGATAACCCAAATTATGACTAAAAAGAAGAAATCCTCGAAGCTGTCTCACTCTCATTCCTGAAGATTACAGGAAATTTTTTTTGGCTTTGAATTTCAGTTTTCGGAAAATTTTCCTCTGTTTTCAAACTGAAATACAAATATTTATGGAATAAAATGATTTCTAACAATACTGGACAAAGGCAACATTGCAGGAAAACGAAATTGCTATTACGGAAAAAATCTTTATTTTGTTTACTTCAGTTTCTGAAAGACGAAATACCGTCCTGATGCTTATTTTTACGCATTGGTAAAATTCTTCGATGCATAGTTTTATTTGTTTCTAGATGCATATTTTTAATCGCCGAGAAAAATTCCTGATGCATATTTTTACACGTTGGTAAAATTCCGATGCGTACACACACTCTTCGATGCATACTAGACGTGTAATTACGCATTTTGGCGAACTCTGATTATAATCATTCATGTGACTTCATGTCAGTATGATACTACAGAAGTATGCATTTTAATAATGCAGCATATAATTCAAAATGTTTTATTCATATAGTTTTGTACATGAAAGAATATACAGGGAACAGAACAATGTTGCCACAAAAGCAATGCACTTCATTTATTCCCAGGTTTTACCAGAGCATGTACAAATTACAGGCTTAACATAGGCATTAAACTGAAACCTTCACAAGAGGATCTGATTTCCAAGGGCAACAATAAAAAACAAACAAACATCCAGATTGACCAGTGGTCTTGGACATGGG
This sequence comes from Macrothele yani, assembly GCA_039090855.1. Taxonomy (NCBI): domain Eukaryota; kingdom Metazoa; phylum Arthropoda; class Arachnida; order Araneae; family Macrothelidae; genus Macrothele; species Macrothele yani. The sequence goes on along the minus strand of CM076994.1, from coordinate 8,738,505 downwards.
GTTTTGATTTCTCGTACTGCTGGTCCGAGTTATTTTGTATTTGATCTTCCACTGTGAACCAGTGGCAGCAATTAATATATCTGTTGTGTGCACTACAGATATATTTAATTGCTGCCACTGGTTCTCTCCTTTCCCTGAAATTAGTGCTTTAAATAAGAGCTTAGATTTAGATTCTTGTGGGGGTTGTTACACCCTGAAACAGGCACACACAACTAATTCTGGAGAAGGTTCAGGGTGACCATTCCTGTACCAGCAACAATATAAACCTGTACCAGCAACAATATAAAATACTTCATCCTGTCTCAAAGAAGGAAACTTGAAGCACACCCAGTTGGGTATAGGTGTGATCCAACTGTCTGAAAACACATGCTAGTTCCAAAGAATTGGCACTGAAAATTTTTGATCCATAATGTAACTTTTGTTTTCCATTATTGTTCCATTCTTACAAGTCACAGTACATGGAAACATTTTTGTAGGTACAAGGTTTTATACACTGTTTATTTTGAAATCATTGTAAAGTTTTTATATAAATATAACAGTATAATCAGTATGTAATGAAATGCGTTGGAAACGGTACATTGTTTTATTGTTTTTCAAAGAACTGATATAATTCTGTGGTAGTGAAAAGAAAATTATATGCAAATTATTTTCTATATATTTGAGACCATGTGCACATACGGTAATAGTTCAGTAAATATTTCTTCAGGTTCAAACATACGAAATGTGAGTAACCTTTAGAAAGTGGGATTGGGATTTCAGTTAAAGCATATATTTATCAAATTTTTGTTACAGTAAACATTATGCATTTGTTATAAATATGGTAAGTCATTTTTATGTGATTTTGCTAATATGAGAGAAAGAAATTCTGTCAGCTGCTTGTTATATGCGACTGTTTCGCACCTTGGAATTGGCAAACAGTGGCAATTCCAAGATGTGAAACAATTTCTAGTTTGTGGAATGCTGTTGTAGGGTGTGGTATTTGAGCAGGTTGACTATATATACTTTGTTAGTGAAAAGAAGTGTGCATTTGAAGCATCATTTTCAATACATAACTTCTGTGCACAGCCCTGCACTTTTTTGCTTTGTCAGTGGCAAAAAGGTTTTATGCTGATGCTAAATTAAACATAATAATGCTGTCCTCTGGTATCTGTTCTATACTAAGTACTGTTACAGTTTATCTAACAGTTATAAAAACAGCAGTATTGTCTGCCCTCCATTTGTCCAAGAAAACTACGCAAAAGCTATTTGCTGTTAAAATGCAGTGGGTGGTTTCTGTTTGTACTTTATATATAGCTTGTGGTGTGTGTGGACACACTTCTTGTTTTTGTTGTCTTCTGTCAGTTGTGAATTCTAGATGCGGTTATGTAAGACATACTGTAAATGTAGACAAAATTTTTTAAGCTGTGCATTATTATTTTAAGAACAAGGCTTTTAGATGAGCTTATAATAGAGATATAACATGTTACCTGAAATTTTTTCTGCTGAAAATTTAAAATTCTCTAATTTGTACAAACAAGATATTTTTAAAAAGTGCAAAAATATATTCAACAAGTGCAGTTTAAAAAAATATTCGACAAGTATTAAATTTATTTGACAAAGGCACTTTTTAAAAGTTAAAAAGCGTACTTTGTTGCAATCGAATATTTCAATTGAATTCATTGAATGAACAAAAATCTGAGAGCCACTAATGTTTAATTTTTTGAGAGTGCGAATAAAATGCCGATAAGCCATTCACAACTGTTGCTTTTTGAAAAATTTCTGCATTTAAATTCTGGAGTGGAATTATCTCTGTAGGGAATTTGCCCAGAAAGAAAAAAGAGGGGGTTATATCCTTCTTGCTGAGGTTCTTGTCTGTATGTTTGAACTGGAAGATATGAAACTTATACAGATAAGCCTTTCTTGGCCATTTTTGTTTTGAAGAGGTGCATTAGCAATGCATGTTGTGTGAAACAGTAATCTTTTACTTTTCACACATTTTTGTGTTTCTTTTGAAAATGCACATAAGTGGGTTTAAATGAAGACTAACCTAGTTGGATTGGAGGTTTAAGAAAGAAAAGGAGCACTGTATTGCAAGGCTTGAAAATTATATTGCCCACCACACCTGTGTATGTCCCCCTTCTTATGTGCCCAAGTAAGCATGTAAAAAATATAGCTCTTTACAAATTAAAAAGTTTTAGGAAAAGTAATGTTTTTCATTTTTAGTAAGTTAACATACTACTAAGAGGTTCCTTCCCTCCATTGCTTTTATTTAATAAAATTAATGCGCTGTGTTTTGAGAAATTTAAAGGTCAAAATGAATGTCTTTGAAAATGAAATTGCCCATAATATGATTGTGTGATATCCCAAAAGACAGCTCATGTAATAAGCCTTCAAATGGGCCCAAAATGTTGGACTAATTAGGTTGTTGACCAATTAAGTCTACAGTTATTTATTGTCTGTCTTTTGCGATAGGAATTGTAGACACAAAAATGCCTTTTTTTGTAAATCTGAATGAAGTATAGTATGTTGGAAGCTGAAATTTTGCAGTGATTAGTTTTACTATGAAGCCTGCAAGGTCACAAAATTTCACAAAAATCAAGGGTTTCACAAAATCAAAAGGGCCAAAAATGTTACTTTTTTTTTTTAAGAAATAGTAACATTTGTTACTTTTATGAAATGGTAAAAATGTTACTTTTTAAGGAAATTTCACAAAAATCAAAAGTGCCAAAAACGTTACTTTTTTATGCTGATTTGACATATGACAAATGACCCATAGGTGAGTTCATGTTGCACTGTACAATTTACAAAATGCAATGAGATATTTTTTTGAATTAAAATTTGATTGCTGAGGGGCAATTTGTGAATGCAGTAAAAGTAGTTTGTTTCTAAAATGTTTAGAAAAGGTAGTAGTGTGTGCATGATGTGTATATGTTTTCAGGCATGTAAACTTTTGGTTTGGGCATGTAATGGAGGGCACATCCCCTGCTACGTTTGTTACAGTTTTGAAAATTTTCTGGCTGTGCTGTCTTGTCTTTCCTGCTGTTTGGTAAGTTGGAAAGCTTTGGACATGTGAAGGAGTGATATTGAAGATAAAAGTTAGCAGTGAAGTTGCCCATTCGTGGCCGGCAAGAAGCTCTTGAATTTGTCTGCTGCAGTGTTAAGACAGGTTGCCCCCTGCGAGTGGGGAAAGGGGAGGGCTGTATATTTTGGGCTTCAGGAGTGAATGCCATAGGCCACTCATTTGTAATTTTCTGCAGAGAAAAAAAAGCTTTTAGAGCTGGTAGATATTAGATAACATGACATCAGAATTTCACCCACTCCTTCAATGCAGAGCAGCTTCCTGCTAAATTTTTTTGAGCAATGTAAGTAGATTGCAGCACAGCTCAATTTTGATGGCTTCCCAAAGCATTTCAGGAAGAAACGAGTGGTCTATAAAATTTCTGTGTTGCTGTGCTATAAAAATGTCCTTTTCCAACTCCCCAGTTGAGAAAGACATCGATTAATTGTAGCAGCAGGAGGAGAGGGTGGAAGTCTAGAAGTTATTATTTTTTAAATTAATGCATTAACAGGTTAATTTTCAGGGCCTGGGATCTATTTTGTATTATAAAATTCTTGTTTGGACAGGCTCAGGTCAGGGACGCGCCAAGCGGGGGTTCAATGGGTGCCAGTTTCAGGGGGCAGCAAGACACCTCAAACAAGTTTTACGGTTGGTAAATTAATATCAGTGACATAGAAGTTAAGAAAAAGGTTTTACTGTGAAAAATCGTAACGCTGTGTGGCACGTTTATTTTTAGTAAAAATAATTCATATAATTCAATAGAAAACGATTTGAAATCAGAGAATTTTTATTTTGTTCAGTGTCTGGTACTGAGGGCAAAACACTTAGTTTCCTAATTATTATTATTTTTTTAATATAAAAGATTTAAAGCAGCATGATATGCGTGGCCAGCGCTGTGACAATGGGTCCAAAATGAAGAAAAAACACAATGGACTTAAAAAACATAATTTTTTGACCTAAAATATTTGAGCATTTTATGTTCTTTGAGCGGCTCACTTTCAATCTGGTCGTATAAAAGAATGAAAAAATTTCTCTAGAAATTGTGAACTTTTTCGGCATTTTTCGAGAAACATATGCTTTCTTTTCTGAATTACCTTGACGTTGGCAAATTCTAAAGAAAGAGCTTCCAGCATTGACCGTAAGACCGTGCTGTGAAACACGGTGAGAAAACAGGATTGACGCAATAAGGGTAGTGAGGACTAGGGTGCAATTTAGATGTAATACATGATACATTGCATCAGTTCCTTGAAAATGAAACGACTTTCAAATATAACTGTTAGTATTGAAAACAAAATTGCTACAGATTTAGATAATTCGGATGTTGCCAAAAAGTTTGTAACAAAAAAAGAGAAAAGCTACAAAAGTTAATTCTAGCAAAAACTATGCATGTTTATGTACTTTCTTGAAGCTTCAGTTTTTAGTTTATAAGGAAAAATATTTTATTTAGTACGAAAACCAGTTATTTTGAATTCTGCTTTTAGTTTTATACGACTTATTTGTGTATGTACCTATACGAGAGATTTTTTGGTTAGAATAATTAAAGAGACGGCGGTCATGTTTAATGTTTATACATGTATCACAATTGCCCCCTTCATGGGGAGCTGTAATTTGTTTATCATAGTACATGAAACTTTTTGTGGAGGAAGCTGGCTTCTTGGGTTATTCGCAGTGTCATCTGAAGTAGAGTTTCACAGATTTTTTCCCCGTTTAGTTTTATATGAGACAGTTGTGTTCTTTGAAAATTTTTAATTTAAGGGAAATAGAAATGATGTTGCTAAAGGTATTTCTTGAAAAAATGAATAAAAATGAAAAAACATTCTCTTACAAGGGACAACAAATCTGGGCTTGCACCCCGGCGGCAAGTGCCCTTAGCACGTCCCTGACTCGGGTTCTTAAAATTTAGCCCCAACTAGGCACTAATGCGCAGCAGCCCCTGAATTTTGGAATTTTAGTTGCAGGGGGTGGAGAAAAGCTGGTTTAATTTAATGGAATTACTAGTTTTTAGGAGGAGTTGTGCCTGTGTAACAGTAGAATAAACAATTATTTATACACACAAGGCAGTGTGTTTCATTTTTGTACAGTACTGAATGTTTTTTTGTGTGCTTAAACTAGTTTAGGTATTAAACCAAAAGGCTTTTGACTCAATTTCTGAACAGTAAATGGTTCAAGGTATACGATAGATGTCTTACTAAGAAGCACTGTCTTACCCTTTCCTGCTTCATGATAAGTTGGAAAGCTTTGTACATGTGCAAAAGCAGTAGTGAAAAGATGTATAGGTGGCTTTGATATGAAGCAGTACTCTTGCTATTTTTCATACAGTTTTATGTTGTGAACATCATGTTTGCAGTTCATTGTTCTTATTAGGTTGCTCCAAAAGAGTAATGTCATTTTTTTTAGTGGAACTTTGAAGAAACATCACTAGAGCAAAACAATTATATTTAGTTAGAAACATAATCACCATCAATGTAATGTCAGCTTTTCTCATTTTGAAACCAAGTTATTGATACCATCTTTGTAAAAGTCCCAGCCCCAGAGACTCCAAATACTGTTCAATATCATTTTTGACCTCAGCAAATGTTTTGAAATGTTTACCAGCTAAGTAATGTTGCATTCATCGAAACAAATGGTAATCGGAAGGGGCACTATTTGGGCTTGTAAGGTGGATGAGATAGCACCTTCCAACCAAATTTATTTTTGTCATGTGCTCAGTTAGGTGTGTGGGCGTGCTTTGTCGTGGAGAAAGACTGCTTTTCTGTTGGCTACTGCAGGCAGCTTGAGTGAAATTTGTACATGAAGATAAGCAAGATGATACAGTAGATACCAGTGTGTTTCATTTTTGTGCAGTACTGAATGTTTTTGTTTTGTGTGTTTAAACTAGTTTAGATATTAAACCAAAAGACTTTTGACTCAATTTCTGAACAGTGAATGGTTCAAGATATACAATAGATGTCTTACCCTTTCCTGTTTCATGATGCGAAGCTTTCCCTATAGTCTTCAGGCGTGAGATTCTTCCGTGGATTTGAAGAATTCTGATGTCTTACCCTTTCCTGTTTCATGATGCGAAGCTTTCCTATAGTCTTCAGGCATGAGATTCTTCCGTGGATTTGAAGAATTCTGCCATTTCCATGATCATTTTGGGCATTCTCGAGACCAATGTACAATGGAACAGAAATTTTGGGGGAATGGTGGGTAAGCTTTACCTTAGTGCAAAAGTAAATGCAAAGGGCAATAGCAGTGTCAGCCATTTTCAGACACTGTTTAGTCACCTTTTTGAAATTTCTTAATATTGTAACTTATAATTCACAGCAATCAGATTGTGATGCCAAATTGTTTCTAATTTACTTGGTCACTATGTAACATCTCACCAGAAAACTTGAAAATTACATTTCCTCATAGTGGAATTTGAACCCGTATTTCCCAATTTACATTTGAGCAGGGCTGCTTCTACATCCTCCAGAACAGTGAAGTTCCAAGCAACTGAAACTAAGCACTTGTAGCTTAGGATCTGAACTAATTTCAAATTTGTGACAGTTGAAGCAATCCTATGCTTTCTCAAGAGTGTCAGTGCCCCTTTCAAATCCAGGAACAGATATAGATCATAAATCACACTAGTAGTTCAGATACAGAAATTCAGGAAGAAGAAATCAAATTAATTTTCAGGTTTTCTGATGAGGTGATTGGTGTAAACTAAAAACAATTTAGTTTCACAATCTCATTGCTTTGAAAAATCTAGTGAATTTCCCACGTATTTGAAGACAGTTTCTTCCGTAATTTCTTTACGTGTAGCTAATGTTTATGTGAAAGACATACCTTTATGGAGTGTTACTATAAGTGTGGAAGAGCTCTCTTGCCCTTGACTGGCCTGCTGTGGGTGTGTAAAAGTTAAACACAGAGGAAATCAGCAGTGCTTGAAAGTTTCAGGCACTGTTCAGTCAGCTTTTTGACATTTCACAAAATTTACACCTTTGCAATGTAAGTATAACTAAAAAGTACTCTCTTGCCCTTTTACTGCCCTACTCTGAGGGCATTAAAAAGCTTTACCTTTTACCTTGGTGCAAAACTAAAACACAGAGCACTTGGCATTTTCAGGCACTGTTTAGTCACCTTTTTGACATTTCTGGACCTAATAATTAATATTTTGCAAGATTTACACCTTTGTGATGTTAATACAACTGTGAAAGAACTCTCTTGCCCTTTACTGCTCTACTGTGGGCATTAAAGCTTTACCTTTGTGGTGCAAAACTGAAACACAAAGCTTAGGTAGCAGTGCTTGACATTTTCAGGCACTGCCCAACAACTTTTGACATTTCTCAACCTGGTAGTAGCTGATATTTTGCAAGATTTACCCCTTTGTGATGTTAATATAACTGTGAAAGCACTTTTGTCCCTTACTGCCCTGCTGTGGGCATTACAGCTTTACCTTGATGCAAAAGTGAAACAGAGGAAATTGGTAGTACTCAGAGATGCCAAGTACTGCGGATCCTCCGTAGTTTCTACCAATATCATGTTCAAACTACAGATTTTTCCAGAAATCTCTGACATTTCCGAAAAACTTATTTAAAAAAAAAAAAAAGTTATTTAAAAAAAAAAAAAGTCAAGCATAGTCAAATGTAGTGATTTTTGCAGTAACGTCACGAAGCCGTCGTACAGCAAGCATGTTTGGCTGGTCGACAAGCAAGCGGAAATGTTGCAGCAGAGATCGTTCTATATGATCACATGACTTAGTACCAGGCTTGCAGTTGGATGGCGTTCGCAACGCACAACGTCTGTTAACTTCGGGATCGTCCTGAACTAACGCAAGTTGTCGGAGGTAGACTAGAGTCAATTCCACGTTTTCTGTTCTTGTTGTTAAGTTGAAAGTTGATTAGTTGTGGTGTGACACGAATTGCTGTAGTTAGAAGCATGCTTCAGTGGCTTCCAGTTCCAGTGGTGTGAAAAAAAATAAAAATTCGCAGCAGTACAAGAAAAGTTATTCGTTGGAATTTTCATGATTGCAGCGGTCGCATGTTTCTGTGAATCAAGTGTTTTGTGGCGTGTGCAACTGCGGTTTTCGGTGGCTCATGGCGGACGGCACAATTGCCGGAGACATGTAACTTCAAAAAACATGAACAATGTGGTTTATTGAAAGAAAAGAATAATTCTGTATCCAGTTACTTTGTAAAAAGCGATGAGATCGCTGTTATTCAAGTTGAAAGCTATTTTGCTCCATTTTTAATCGAACATAATTTACCAATTTCTGCCGCAGATCATGCGAAGCCCCTTTTTCAAGCAATGTTTCCGGATTCGGAGATAAAGAAAAAATACAGTAATGGGCACACAAAATCTACAGCTATTATTCAGAGTATGGCTAAAATAACATAACATATTTATTAAAAGGTGGAGTTCAAATGGTATGTATTTTTTGTGGATTTACTCGTCCCCCCCCCAAATTAAGGAGACTTCGGTATGTTGTAAAATTTATCCAAGTATTGTCCCCGATCGAGATTAACATGTCGCTAAAAATGTAATAGTGTACTCTAGCAAATATGCATGCTACCCTGCAAATTTTGAGGTGGGAACTTGACTTAACTACAAAAAAACTACGGCCGCGGCTCATACGGGCTACTGATGGTTTCCTTCAGATGTTGGCATCTCTGAATACTTGGCATTTCCAAGCACTGTTCAGTCACCTTTTTGACATTCCTCGGCAATGTAACTAATATTTTGCAAGATTTACACCTTTGTGATGTTAATATAACTGAAAGCACTCTCTTGCCCTTTACTGCCCTGTTGTGGGCTTTAAAGCTTTACCTAGGTGCAAAAGTAAAACACAGGGGAAATTAGCCGTGCTTGGTATTTCCAGGCACTGTTCAGTCACCTTTTGTGACATTCCTTGGCTTATGTAACTAATATTTTGCAAGATTTACACCTTTGTGATGTTAATATAACTGTGAAAGCACTCTCTTGCCCTTTACTGCCCTACTGTGGGCATTGGAGCTTTACCTAGGTGCAAAAGTAAAACATAGGGGAAATTAGCAGTGCTTGGCATTTTGAGGCGCTGCCCAACAACTTTTGACATTTCTCGACCTAGTAACTAATATTTTGCGAGATCTACCCCTTAGTAATGTTGTTATAACTGTGAAAGCACTCTCTTGCCCTTTACTGCCCTGCCGTGGGCATTACAGCTTTACCTTGGTGCAAAAGTAAATCGCAGAGGAAATTAGCAGTGCTTGGCATATCCAGGCGGCACTGTTCAGTCACCTTTTTTGACATTCCTTGGCTGTGTAACTAATATTTTGCAAGATTTGCACCTTTGTGATATAACTGCAAAAGCACTCTTTTGCCTTTTACTGTCCTACTGTGGGCATTAAAGCTTTACCTAGGTGCAAAAGTAAAACATAGAGGAAATTAGGCAGTGCTTGGCATTTCCAGTCACTGTTCAGTCACCTTTTTGACATTCCTTGGCTATGTAACTAATATTTTGCAAGATTTACACCTTTGTGATGTTAATATAACTGTGAAAGCACTGTCTTGCCCTTTACTGCCCTGCTGTGGGCTTTAAAGCTTTACCTTGGTGCAAAAGTAAAACACAGAGGAAATTAGCAGTGCTTGGCATTTCCAGGCACTGTTCAGTCACCTTTTGTGACATTCCTTGGCTATGTAACTAATATTTTGCAAGATTTACACCTTTGTGATGTTAATATAAATGTGAAAGCACTGTCTTGCCCTTTACTGCCCTGCTGTGGGCATTAAAATTTTACCTTGGTGGTGCAAAACTGAAACACAAAGCTTAAGTAGCAGTGCTTGACATTTCCAGGCACTGTTCAGTCACCTTTTTTGATAATCCTTGGCTATGTAACTAATATTTTGCAAGATTTGCATCTTTGTGATGTTAATATAACTGTGAAAGCACTCTTGCCCTTCACTGTTCTACTGTAGACATCAAAAACTGAAACACAAAGCTTAAGTAGCAGTGCTTGGCATTTCCAGGCACTGTTCAGTCACTTTTTTGACATTCCTTAGCTATGTAAATAATATTTTAAAAGATTTACACCTTTGTGATGTTAATATAACTGTGGAAGCACTGTCTTGCCCTTTACTGCCCTGCTGTGGGCATCAAAGCTTTAACTTGGTTCAGAACTGAAATAGCAGTGCTTGGCATTTTCAGGTGCTGCCCAACAACCTTTTGACATTTCTTGACCTAGTAATGAATATTTCACAAGATTTGCACCTTTGTGATGTTAATATAATCGTGAAAGCACTCTCTTTCCCTTTACTGCCCTGCTGTGGGCATTGAAGCTTTACCTTGGTGCAAAACTGAAACAGAAAGCTTAAGTAGCAGTGCTTGGCATTTTCAGATGCTGCCCAACAACATTTTGAAATTTGTCAACCTAGTTACTAATATTTTGCAAGATTTACTCCTTTGAAATGTTGTCATAACTGTGAAAGCACTCTCTTGCCCTTTACTGCCCTGCTGTGGGCATTAAAGCTTTACCTTGGTGCAAAAGTAAATCACAGAGGAAATTAGCAGTGCTTGGCATTTCCAGGCACTGTTCAGTCACCTTTTTTGATAATCCTTGGCTATGTAACTAATATTTTGCAAGATTTGCATCTTTGTGATGTTAATATAACTGTGAAAGCACTGTCTTGCCCTTTACTGTTCTACTGTAGACCAAAAACTGAAACACAAAGCTTAAGTAGCAGTGCTTGGCATTTCCAGGCACTATTCAGTCACTTTTTTGACATTCCTTGGCTATGTAAATAATATTTCAAAAGATTTACACCTTTGTGATGTAAATATAACTGTGGAAGCACTGTCTTGCCCTTTACTGCCCTGCTGTGGGCATCAAAGCTTTAACTTGGTTCAGAACTGAAATAGCAGTGCTTGGCATTTCCAGGCACTGTTCAGTCACCTTTTTGACATTCCTTGGCTATGTAACTAATATTTTGCAAGATTTACAACTTTGTGATGTTAATTTAACTGTGAAAGCACTGTTTTGCCCTTCAGTGTCCTACTATGGACTTTAAAGCTTTACCTTGGTGCAAAAGTAAAACAGAAAGCTTAAGTAGCAGTGCTTTGCATTTTCAGGTGCTGCCCAACAACTTTTTGACATTTCTCGACCTAGTAACTAGTATTTTGCCAAAACTACCCCTTGGTAATGTTGTTATAACTGTGAAAGGACTTTCTTGCCCTTTACTGCCCTGTTGTGGGCATTACAGCTTTACCTTGGTGCAAAAGTAAATCACAGAGGAAATTAGCAGTGCTTGGCATATCCAGGCGACACTGTTCATTCACCTTTTTTGACATTCCTTGGCTATGTAACTAATGTTTTGCGAGATTTGCACCTTTGTGATGTTAATATAACTGCAAAAGCACTCTTTTGCCTTTTACTGTCCTGTGGGCATTAAAGCTTTACCTAGGTGCAAAAGTAAAACTTAGAGGAAATTAGGCAGTGCTTAGGATTTCCAGTCACTGTTCAGTCAACTTTTTTGACATTCCTCGGCTATGTAACTAATATTTTGCAAGATTTACACCTTTGTGATGTTAATATAACTGTGAAAGCACTGTCTTGCCCTTTACTGCCCTGCTGTGGGCTTTAAAGCTTTACCTTGGTGGTGCAAAAGTAAAACACAGAGGAAATTAGCAGTGCTTGGCATTTCCAGGCACTGTTCAGTCACCTTTTTTGACATTCCTTGGCTATGTAACTAATATTTTGCAAGATTTACACCTTTGTGATGTTAATATAACTGTGAAAGCACTGTCTTGCCCTTTACTGCCCTGCTGTGGGCTTTAAAGCTTTACCTTGGTGCAAAAGTAAAACACAGGGGAAATTAGCAGTGCTTGGCATTTCCAGGCACTGTTCAGTCACCTTTTTTGACATTCCTTGGCTATGTAAATAATATTTCAAAAGATTTACACCTTTGTGATGTTAATATAACTGTGGAAAAGCACTGTCTTGCCCTTTACTGCCCTGCTGTGGGCACCAAAGCTTTACCTTGGTGCAGAACTGAAGTAGCAGTGCTTGGCATTTTCAGGTGCTGCCCAACAACTTTTTCACATTTCTTGACATAGTAACGGATATTTCACAAGATTTACATCTTTGTGATGTTAATATAATCGTGAAAGCACTCTCTTTCCCTTTACTGCCCTGCTGTGGGCATTGAAGCTTTACCTTGGTGCAAAACTGAAACAGAAAGCTTAAGTAGCAGTGCTTGGCATTTTCAGGTGCTGCATAACGTTTTGAAATTTGTCAACCTAGTAACTAATATTTTGCAAGATTTACTCCTTTGAAATGTTGTCATAACTGTGAAAGCACTCTTGCCCTTTACTGCCCTGCTGTGGGCATTAAAGCTTTACCTTGGTGCAAAAGTAAATCACAGAGGAAATTAGCAGTGCTTGGCGTATCCAGGCGGCACTGTTCAGTCACCTTTTTTGACATTCCTTGGCTATGTAACTAATATTTTGCAAGATTTGCACCTTTGTGATGTTAATATAACTGCAAAAGCACTCTCTTGCCTTTTACTGTCCTACTGTGGGCATTAAAGCTTTACCTAGGTGCAAAAGCAAAACGTAGAGGAAATTAGGCAGTGCTTGGCATTTCCAGTCACTGTTCAGTCAACTTTTTTGACATTCCTTGGCTATGTAACTAATATTTTGCAAGATTTACACTTTTGTGATGTTAAGGTAACTGTGAAAGCACTCTTGCTCTTTACTGCCCTGTTGTGGGCATTAAAGCTTTTTACTTTGGGTTGCAAAACTGAAACACAAAGCTCAAGTAGCAGTGCTTGACATCTTCAGGTGCTGCCAAACAAGTTTTTTTTATTTCTCGACCTAGTAACTAATATTTCGCATAATTAACATCTTGTGATGTTAATATAACTATGAAAGCACTGTCTTGCCCTTTACTGCCCTGCTATGGGCTTTAAAGCTTTACCTTGGTGCAAAAGTAAAACACAGAGGAAATTAGCAGTGCTTGGCATTTCCAGGCACTGTTCAGTCACCTTTTTTGACATTCCTTGGCTATGTAACTAATATTTTACAAGATTTACACCTTTGTGATGTTAATATAACTGTGAAAGCACTGTCTTGCCCTTTACTGCCCTACTATGGGCATTAAAGCTTTTTCTTGGTGCAAAAGTAAAACAGAAAGCTTAAGTAGCAGTGCTTGGCATTTTCAGGCGCTGCCCAACAACTTTTTGATATTTCTCGACCTAGTAACTAAATATTTTGCAAGATTTACCCCTTTGTAATGTTAATATATCAGTGAAAGCACTCTCTTACCTTTTACTGTCCTACTGTTGGCATAAATGCTTTACCTAGGTGCAAAAGTAAAACAGAAAGCTTTTAAGTAGCAGTGCTTGGCATTTTCAGGTACTGCCAAACGACTTTTTGATATTTCATGACCTAGTAACTAATATTTCGCAAGATGTACACCTTGTGTGATGTATGTATATATTTGTGAAAGCACTGTCTTGCCCTTTACTGCCCTGCTATGGGCTTTAAAGCTTTTACCTTGGTGCTAAAGTAAAACACAGAGGAAATTAGCAGTGCTTGGCATTTCCAGGCACTGTTCAGTCACCTTTTTGATATTCTTTAGCTATGCAACTAATACTTTGTAAGATTTACACCTGTGTGATGTAAAAGTAACTATGAAAGCACTATCTTGCCCTTTACTGCCCTACTGTGGGCATTGGAGCTTTACCTTGGTGCAAAAGTAAAACACGGAGGAAATTAGCAGTGCTTGCCATTTTCAGGCACTGTTCAGTCACCTTTTTGACAATATCTTTAACCAGAATGTGATGTTATATACCATATTTACATCATTGTGTAACTTTATTTTAAATACATCAGGCATGAATAATAATGAAACACATATAGCATATTAAATCCGTTTATTTTTGTGGTGTAGTCAACACAAAGATTTGCCATGCTTTTGCACTCCACTGGGAGGCTTTTCAAGGCAATAGTAGACATAAAAATGCAAAGAATTGGAACATGTAAAGAACAAAGATGATTTTTGAAAATAACGTTGGTGGCATCACGAGCATATTACATGAATTATTTATCACGCAATTATATGGTGCGCAGTGATGTGTTTCCATCTTTTAATAACATAGGCCAAACCATAGGTAGTTCAGTAGAGACTATATCATTGCATGCCAGTTTGCTGGATAGGATTTCGATTTCCCCTGTTTCCCTGATTGCAGCCTCTTTAAAATTCGTGTAAGGGGCAACTCATGTAATATTCCATACAGGAGTGCCCCCCCCCAAATTCATGTAATATGCTCGTGATGTCACCTACATTATTTTCAAAAATCATCTTTGTTCCTTATGTGTTCCGATTCCTTGTGTCACCATTGACTTGGAAAAGCCTCCCAGTGGTGTGCGAAAGCTTGGCGAATCTTTGTGTTGACTACACCACAAAAATAAATGGATTTAATATGCTATATGCTTTTCATCATTATCATTATGTAAAGTAACTAGACAATATAATTAGATAATACATTGTCATTAATATATCTCTTGGTTTTATTTAATGATGTAGTTTCTGGTTTTGGTGATGCACTGTTAATGCCCTTTGAATGCATTTTTAATGGTATACTTATACCATCACACTCTGTGATATGTCATAACTTCAAATGTGTTCACTAACTCTAAATGTCTCGTCGTTGCAATGGTTACGTGTTGATTGCAGTGGCCTCTGTATGTGCGTCATTGCAGTGGCCTCTGTTGTTACCTTTGCAACATTGTAAAAGTAACGACAACATTAAAACAAGATTGCAAAAGTAACAATGAAGGGATAATCACGAAATGCATATAGCATATTAAATCCAATTATTTTTGTGGTATAGTCAGGCACAAAGATTCGCCTAGCTTTTGCACTCCACTGCGAGGCTTTTTCTAGGCTATAGTGTTGTGGTATTTATGTCTACCATTGACTTAAAAAAGCCTCCCAGTGGAGTGCGGAAGGTTGGCGAATCTTTGTGCTGACTAAACCAGAAAAAGAAACCGATTTAATAGGCTTATATGCGTTTCATGATTTTTTAAGTCTGTTGTATTTAAAATAAAGTTAACAATATAGGAAATTAACAGTGCCAGCCGTTTTCAGCCACCCTTTAGCAAACAACATTTTTTAATCAAGCAAGCTTACATGCCTCAGAAAACTCGAAAATTAAGTCATCCTGGAACATTCCAGGAGGATGTTATTTCCAACTTTTCCGAGGCATGTAAACTTACTTGATTAATTTGGCATCCATCTGCCTATAATATATCTATTTGACTACATTTTTGAATGTTTGTTCAAGTGTTACCCTGAAAGAGAGAGGGAGAGGAAGGCCAAATGTTGATTGTAGGTTGCAATTGGCATAAGTGCCAACCTTTCTGGAATCGTTTTGAATTTTTAAGTCTGTTCTGAAAATCCGAATTTCTTCCACAAAATTCGAATTTTTGAAAATATTCCTGTTTTATTCCCATTTTGCCCCTTCCTCTCTCTGCACCCATAAATCAAAACGTGAGCCTGCAAATCTTGCCATTACATTCATTCTCTTTTCCTCTTTACCGATGCATCATATAAGCCCTTAGAAAACGCACCTTCCTTCATGTGCGTACCCCTATCACGTATCGTTAATTTCCAATTGGGGCGGAGCTTGACCGAAAGAGTCTCCCGTGACTACGGAGGCTTTTCCCTTCATGTCCATGACTCAGCCGAACGCAGATTAAACTGGAATGAGCGAGTTTCACCTTGCGTGGCAATTGTAACCGTGCAGAACCATGCTGAAGGTGCAAAACATATTTCACGAGTCAATGTTGTAAACCAAGCTTTGAAATTAACTTTTTATGCCTGCTTCAAACAACAGTGTACAAACAATTCGTACGGAAGTGCTGTTCACTAGCTTCATGCTGGAACATAATATCACTATTGCTGCTGCAGACCATGCTTCCAAGCTGTTTTCAGCGATGTTTCTAAACTTTTCAGAAGTGAAAAAATATTCCTGTGGGAGAACCAAAACATCTTGCATAATTAAGGAAATAGCTTCAGAAAGTATCAGAAGCATGATCAGTGCTTTAAAAACTGGCCCCTTTACAATTGCTACTGATGGTAGCAATGATGTGGATAATCAGCTATATCCCATCATTGTAACTTTTTTGATAAAATAACTGAACAAGTGTGCTGCAAACTTTTATCTCTACTGTATTTGGAAGGTGATTGCACAGGGGAGAATATTGCCAAGTTGGTGAAAGATGAACTTGATCGTTTTGCCATTCCATGGCAGAATTGCTTAACATTATTCTGTGAATGCTAATCTGATGATAGGAAAAAGAAAGGTGTTGGTGCATTTTTGAAAGTACAACAGCTAAATTTGGTGGTTTAGGGCTGCATTTGCCACCTGTTAAACTTTGCTGCTGAAAAGGGATCAGCAGTTATTCCAATTTCTTTTGATGAACTCTTGGTAGATATATTCTATTACCTGGAAAAAAGTTCAAAGCTTGAACAATGCTTAAAGGATTTTCAAAATGCATCAAAAATACTTCTGCTGGTATAGAAGCAAAGTTGAACGGCCAAAAAAAAAAAAAAAAAAAATGTTGGGAAAAGTATCCTCAGCAGGAAAGAGGATCTTTTTATATCTAAGTTCAGACTTGTGTGTTAGTGTTTTTGATAAATTTTACATTAGTCTGCAGTCCTAGGCCCCCAAGAGTTCATAAATTAAAGTCTGACATCCAAGTGTTTTTTACAAATTTGTAAAGTTTGAAGTTGTGAAAGCTACATCTGTTTTTGATGTGTCTTATAAAGATTCAATAAATCATAAAGATGATCAAGACATATCTGTGGGATCTGAGACATCAGAGTGCCTAAAGAAGTTGAGCTCTGAAGAAACTAAGCAGTTTTTTGAGTATGTCAAAAGCTACTTTTGTAAGTCACGTAACTACATTATCAGCAACTTTCCAATAAACTCTGATGTTTTAAAGCATGCAGAAGTCGCAGATGTGTCTCAAGGAACACAGTTTAAATTTTCCTCCATTCAATTCTTCATTGACAAATTTCCCTCTTTACTCCATAAATACTATAGAATCAATGTTTGCAATTGATAGTGTAGAGGCTGAAGTTTTGCATTATCAAATGGCAACTCTGCCAGAGGAAGTAATTGCTCCAGATAGACCTGTTGTTCAGTGGACAATGTTAGCAAAGCAAAAGGATCATCTATGTAAACTTTTATATGGTATTCTATGTAAACTCTTATATGGTATTCTATGTAAACTCTTATATAGTTGAATATTTCTTCAACTTTGAATATCTTATATGGTAAATTGAGCAGTATCATGTTTAGGATACTAACACTCCCTCATAGTAATGATTCATGTAAATGGATTTTTAGTCTTGTAAAAAAAAAAAAAAAACTGACCTTAGAAGTTAGTTCCATGAGCATTTCTACTTTACAGTTTATTCTAATTGCCAAATCTCAGATAAATGGTGCTTGCTATGAGCAAATATATGATGCCACTTTCTTGAAAAATGCCAAATCTGCTACCTATGTAGGATTAAACCAAAACGATTCCTAATTTGTTTTTGTTTCAATTTGTAATAGTGCATTTAAATTGTGCGTGAAATTTTTTTCAGTTTACAAATAGTTTCAGATAGCAAATATAATGGTATAAAAATTATGCATTGCATATATCTTACAAAGTTAGTTCTAGATTTTTTTAAATGTAAAAAATGGCTTTAGTTTATATTGAGTTATTAATGTGTCCTTATGAGTTATTAATATATACTTATTTTAAGTATAAAATTTATACTTTAGCTTTAGGTCATAAAGTTTGATTACTAAGTAAGATTAGTTATTGGGTATATAAATAAGTTTTGAGGGATTTCCGTTTGGTGTCGTACTTACTACTGCTCGCATGTATTTTAAGGAGGCAACACTGCGATATTGCAGTACGAGACGCCAGCTGTCAGAGTCAGTATACGACGTTCGATTGAAGTGTGAAGACGTATTTGTTTTACTCGATGGAAAATGGCAACTTTCGTCCCGAATAAACAGCATTTGCGGGAAGTGTTAGTGCATTACTTTGTCAAGCTTAATGTCAGAAATCTATGGTGACAGCTATCGCTTAATGTCAGAATTCTATGGTGAACATTCCCCATCCATAAAAACATGTGAGTATTGGTTTAGATGATTCAAAAGGAACGATTTCAATGTCAGTGATAAAGAACGTTCTGGACCACCCAAAAAAATTGCTGATGCCGAATTGGAAGCTTTACTCAATGAGGATCCGTGCCAGACCCAAAAAAGAACTAGCAGCAGCATTAAATGTTAGTCAACTTTGCATTTCACAATGTTTAGCTGCCATTAGAATGGTGCAAAAAGATGGGAATTGGTTTCCACATGCTATGCGGGAAAGAGACCTTTAATGTCGAGAAACCATTTGCAAATTGTTGCTTCAAAGGCAAAAAAGAAAGATTTTTTGCATCGTATTATTACTGCCGGCGAGAAATGGATATGGTACGATAACCCTAAACAGCAGAAAGCATGGGTGAAGCCAGGTGAACCAGGTCCTTCAATGCCAAAATGCAATATCCATGGTTCAAAGGTAATGCTGTGTATCTGGTGGGATCAGAAGGGTGTAATCCACTATGAACTGCTGAAACCATCAGAAACTATTACTGGTGATAGGTATCAAACCCAATTAATGCGTTTAAAACGAGCTTTCATGCAAAAACAGCCGGAATGGGAGAATATACACAACAAAGTCGTCTTACAGCATGACAACGCAAGACCACATGTTTCTCGACCTGTGAAAAAGTACTTAGAAGAATCTGACTGGGAAGTTCTACCTCACCCGCCATATTCGCCAGATATTGCGCCATCGGATTACCATTTGTTCTGGTCGATGCAGTCAGCACTTTCTGGATAACGGTTTAGTTCTTATGAAGACATCAAAAATAGGCTGGACAACTGGATCTCTTCCAAGGAACCGGAATTCTTCCTTCAGGGCATACGTTCACTGCCCGAAAGATTGGGTAAAGTTGTAGCTTCAGAGGGAGCATACTTCGATTAATATTAAAATATTGTTTCTGTTCTCCAACATGTTTTGTTCACCTCAAATCCCTCAAAACTTACTTATAAACCCAATATATATATATATATATATATATATATATATATATATATATATATAACGTTTTTCGTGTGCCATGAGCAAAAATGTTGCATGTTGTTTTCTTCGCGCACAGTGTTCCTAATTTATGATTCCCAGGGTTGGCAGCTGTATGCATTGGTGGGTTGATTTTTACAGTTAACATTTTTCTTTACACTTCCCTGGCTATATCTCCCATTATGTAGTTTGTGCCATTGATGGTTTGCCTTATAATTTGCAATGTTTATCTTTGATACTTGTTTACCCATCATTAGCACCCTATTAGTGCATCGTTGTGCTTGTATGTCAAATGCATTTGATTATCTTGTTCGTGAAAATGTTATTTTTATATGTACAAGCACACGCCTATTAGACAGTCAAGTACATCTTAATTTCTTTGTCATTTAATTTGTGCTTTGAAATTTAAGCATGTTATTTTAGTCTTAAAAATGTTCTGTTGGTACATATTGGCTTTATCTGCAGATACAATCTTTACTTTGCAGCACAGCAAAGTTTCTCATAAGTACTGTGAAATTACTAATATAATTTCATCTGTATTAATAATTGGAATACTCTTGTAAATTGTATTATTAATAATTACATATTTCCTTTGATAAATAAAGCCTGAATGTTCAAGCATTAAAAAACTCCAAAATAAACAAGCATTTATGCTCTAAAAAATCAAGAAATATGCACTAAAATGAAAGAAATGTGCAATGAACATAACTGGAAGTTTTACTGAAAGATTCATATTTATTTACATGATGTGGATGTATTTTCATTTTACTCTAGAATATTTTCACAATTGTACATAACTAAATTAATTTTTATAGTTTCAAAAGAAAAAGCATGTCATCTGCCAGAGAAAAACTTCATATACAGTAGATTCCCATTAATTGGGGTATTGGTTAATCAGGTCAGCTGTGCAATTGGGCCGAAGAGTTCTAGTGCTGATGTATCCCAATTAATAGGAATATACTGTATATAGAAAAAATCCTTTCCACATCCACAAAGGTTAGCACTGTGTATTTGAAGCACACAGTATAAGTGGAAAGCATATTTTCAATCTATATTTTCTTCTTGAAGAATTTTATTTTTCAATTTTTTCCAAACCAGCATTACTACGTATAAAGCATGTTATAATACTTTTTTTCCCAGTGGCAACAACGGCACGGCAAATTACTTTTAACCCTTGCAGATTGCTATCAGAAAGTTTAAAAAGTTTATTTCATATATTAAAAAATAATTAAATATTTTGAACTATTTGCTCAACTGAACCTCAGGAGCAGAAACAACACAACTCAATGACGCCCTTCGCGGATTTTCAGAAAGGTGTGCAGACTGTTTCTTCTGACTTTAACATTCATTTTTTCTAGCATTCCATTTAATTTTAAAGAAAAAAGGAATTTTTTTGGATGTTTTTAACGTTGGATCCTGCTTCCAGACATGAAGTTATATCAACAAATCATGTAGGCAATTGTTTTATTTTATTGTATTTTAATTTTCTTTCTTCCTAGTTTTACAAACAGATAACTTCGAGTTGAGGAGACATTGCTTTCTTTCAATAATAAAACTACGAAGCAATACTTATGCACACTTTTAATGGCTTGTCTGTTTCCCCCACCTCCAATTTGTTGCATTCCGGAAGCCGATGGCCACACATTTTCTTTTTTATCATCCGTATAGGTTCGTTTCAGTCAGATTTAATGTTTTTTACACGGGCAATATTTTTAAAAGCACTTTCAATGTTTCCTTATCCGTTTTTGCGGCTTTTTTTTTTTTTTTTTTGCTTCCAGGTGGCTTCATCTCGGTTAGATTTGTTATTTTTTAAATGCATTTTTTTATTTGTTTTCACTGGTGTATAATGCGTCATTCCGGAACCAGACAGGCACAAGTGTTTTTTTTTGGCTGCCAGATAGCTTTCTTTCAGTTAGATTAAAGAGGTGTGTGTTTTCAATAGCCATACTTTTTAGCGCTTGCAGCGTTCCTTTCTTCTGTTTCCGTTGCATTCCAGAAGTTGTCGCAGGGTTTGTTTTTTCTTTTCTTCTTCCAGATAGCTTCGTCTTAGACTAAGGTGAAAGCTTTTTTTTATTTTTTTACTAAAATCATATTTTTACACATTTATAATGTAATCTGTTGCATTTCCATGACTACTACGCTGCATCTCAGTAGCTGACGGTCACAATTGTTTTCTTATTTACTTCCAGATAATTTCATTTCAGACTGGGAAGTTTTTTCTTTTTGCTTTAGAAGAACCCTTTTTTGTTTCTCGCTTTAATTTCACAATTTTTTGGAAATAAAATTATATCAATGATAAAAATGCTTCCACCACATTTTAACAAATATTCACAATTTTTTTTCTCTCAAAAACTGCAATTTTCAAAAGGGATTTCAAACTAAAATTTTATATGGGCACCAGTTTTACAAACAAATGAAACATGGCGACGATGGTGTATCAGTCTCTTTCTACACACACACAGTATATATGCAGTTTTGATTCTAGTGAAATCTTATTTATTAATCATGGATTTATTTCTGAATAAAAATAAATCTTTCTCTTTTTCTTATCAGGGAAAGCTAGTTTGACTATTTTTTTAAATTTTGCTTTGTCTCAGAGCACAATAATAAATTTTATAGCCTTTCCTTTCTTTGTTGCAGACTTCTGAAAAAGGTTCTGCTTCAGGGCTTCTTTTAAATAGCTTGTCTTTGTAGGCTAGGCATATATATAACTATTTTTTATACTTTCAACTAAATTTTTTGAACTTTCATATGAATTTGAACAAATGTTGGATGTATTCAAAATTTCGAATCTCCATCAGAGTTCCAATGAAAATTAGATGTGTACAACTTAATAAAAGAATGAATCGACTTTGACCTACAAGTATCTTAGTGGCATAACTGTTGAAGAGCAACAAATGATGCATTCAGAATGCTGCCATGGCAACAAATCAAATCTAGTGACGCTGAACCTGGCAGCAGGACGAAATGAATGTTGGAGGTCATAGATTAAGAATCCGTCTTACAGGGCTTGAAAAATACCATGCCCAAGATGCCTGTGGCACATAAATGATTGGCCTGGGCAGGTAAATAAAAATTAAGCTGCCTGGTCAGGGCAGCTGTATCAGTCTCTTTCTACACACACACACAGAACAGAATTTCCTACTACAAGAAAAAAGACAAGCACCACCTGTTGTTTCATTCCACTGCTAATCACCGGAAGTTGTATTATTGTTACGGAGTGCCAAGGAAAGAATATCACTTTAATTATATTATGCTCTAGGTCCAGAAATTGAAACATACGTAGTCTTGCTCCAAATGTTGTTTATAGTCAGTGATGGGATGCATGCTTTTGATAGAACTAGCCTCTGGTGTTTAGTGACAAAGAACAAAAACCTTAACGAAAGGAACATGACAGAATCACTAAATTTCTCAAATACCATTATATCATCATACCAATTTCAGCCAACATCATCTTAAAACTTGAGACACACACTTTTGTGCATTGAACATTTTGAATACAAACCCTTAAAACGGAAATGCAAAACATAAAAAAAAAAGTTCATATTTTTAACTTGAAAAAAATTAGGGTTGTGATTTGTTATCTGAAAAGATAAATTTTCCTGGGCTTCGAGCTTTTACTCACTGGGCAGCATACCTGCTAACATTGTGTAGAGCCTTCTCAGTAGTAACTAGTATTATCGCGTGGCATACATACACACTTTTCTACGAAACAATCCGTCTCTTTGTGAAAAAGAAATACACACCATAATTAAACATTACAACAAACAAGGACACTAATGAAACAAACTTACATTTGCGTAACACAAAGTTGATTTCCCCGGTAAGAGTATGATAGGTAACATTGTGAGATTTAATTTTGAAATTTCCAGTAAAAATCAATCGTGCGATCAGAATTTCACGCTTGACAGATGGGAAATCCAAGCAAGTCAATGCGTAGTGCGTAAACCTCCACTTAACATATGATCATACTGCCTCTATCATTGCAGTTTATGACAAGATGAGACTAAAGAAGGAAAAAAACAAAACAATGTTTGAACTGGGTGAAAAATCAAAACACACAGCAAGAATGTGGACTACTGTCAGTTTGTCTTTTGTTGACTCTATAGCTGCACAGCATCCATTGCTTAATTTTTTTTTCTACTGATATCTTTCTCTCCCTATTTCTCCATTGTTGTTTTTCTTTCTTTCCTTTTTTTTTTTTTTATGCCCTCCGATAATAATTTCATCCATCATGCCGAAAGAACTTTCAGCCTGAGGACCATGAATGAGAGTGCGTGATATCAAAGCTGTAACTATTTTAGATAAATGTTATAACTTTGAGAGCAAACACCATGTGTCAATTTTTACAAATATTCCAACTTCGTCACTTCCAGTTGGGGGAATTTCTCCCTCCCTTATCAAGCGGGACAGGGAAACACAGTCGACCTTCTGTTTTCGAAAGTTTTGTGAAAATGCATTCCACCCCCACTCATCGCCATCAACTCTCCAAAAATTTCTGTTCACTTGTGCATCGATCTCGCAAATGACCAAAATAATACGAAAAAGGCAGATATCCTTGAATTCACGAAAGAAGATCACGAGTAAAAAGATCGCTTTTGTTTTCGCAAATTGTTGCCTACAGTTTCAAGATGAAATACAAATATTATAATAAAATAATATTTAACAAGACTACGGGACACACAATCGGGAGAAAAAAACATTACGATCACGGCAAAATTTTTTTACTCCGTACTAGTTGGCAGTTATGGGGTAGAGGTAAATAATTTCTGCACGTGCGCAGCTGGGCATGTAACATTTCAGATATTTTTCAAGCCCTGCATCTTGTAAACCTAATATTGTTTATATTTACTAAATAAAATAATGAAGCAATGCTACAAAATCACTACTTGTTAATCTGGTCGTTAATTCCCTGTAAAAGCAAACATACATAAAGAACAGAATAATGAAAGTATGCAAGTACTTCAAACCTCAAGTAATAGAATCACTTATTGACTGTATGACAGGTTAAAATCAAAAAGTAAAAGTCACCGAATAGAACTCACTGCATTGGACATAACGTGGAGTATGGATTAATTTAACATTTGCTCTACAGGACCAGGTACGTCACAAGTGTATACAGCACCTGCATACTGTACTGTCACAGTTTTTTAGACACGATGTTGCAGTATGACTGGAATTGCATAAAAATAAAACACATCTACGTACACAACAATTAAAACAGAAAACTTGCTGCAAGCCCGTGAAGCGCGAACCACTGTAAAAATAGAATAAGACAATTTAAAGAAAAATTGATAAAACAATAAATAATTAGAACATTACAGATTCCAATGAGGACGAAATAAGAACATTACAATTGAATGTGCAGCAATGTGTGTGAAATGGGCTTTTATGGGAAAATAATTAAATATTGGACTATGAACCTCACAAAAACAAAAGACTAACGGAAGTTTTTATATCTAGAAAAACAGTTCCATCAATGAACCTTTAAAAATTTTAAATATCATCTTCAACCTTAATTCAAAAATAGTAGACTTACAAAATACCAGAGGAAAAGATTTTAATAATTAGCAAATGTAAACAAAGTTTTTGATACAGTTCCTATACATTAAATAATTAGTAAACAATAGGCAATTTCGATTGAATGGGAGAAATGTGGGTTAGTATCATTATAAAGTGAGGTGCAAATGTTATTTGTTGTTTATTTATAAATATATATGTGATTATATAGTGAAGTGTATATGACACTTGTTTGTTTAGATATAATGAAGGCTATTGATGATAGAACACATTGATATATGTGTTGGTTGTGAGCTAGTATGTGTATATTCACATATTAACCTGCCATATATGTGTTGGCTTGCCTTTTCTGTTGAGCTTTATGTTTTTTGTATTATTGGGAGAGGAGGGCTATGTCAGGCCTCACGGCCTTTTCCTAGTTGCTGTAGTGGCAACTGAATGAATGAATGAATAAATAAATGAAATGAAACCGGCCTTGATCAAATCTAGAGGCCAAAAATGTAAGAACAGAACTCACAAGATGTGAAAAATAATTGAAAGTTCTTCAAATTAAAACAGAATTAGGTATATTAACATGAGTAAAGCCTTGAGTAAGTGTTTAATTGCTGTAAATAATATTTTTATCTTTTTTAATCTACAAGCAAAAACTATCTGCAAAATCTAATAATTTGGAAACTATCCGCATACAGCGTATGTCTACATTCTGCTACTCTTAGTATGACTTATGCAAAAGCTGTAGCCTTGTTCATTTTTTTTTTTTTATTAGATATGCATTGCTGTTTGCTTACTGTTAATTTTAACTCTGTTTAAATTGCCAAGTATGAATGCTATTTTTATCTCATTTAATTTCTTGGCCCTCTTTGCAGATAACGCGAGCCGATGTGGACGTTCAATCATATGCTTTCACAACAAAATCCGTGTTTGTAGGACATACAGACTACAAGTATTTAAGGTGGCAGGTAATATTATGTTTGCATATGTATGTATTCATGTTTGAAGTATTTAGTTGTGCGTGTGTATATGTACACTGAGTAATTTATTACAATGGGAAAATCGATTAATATTTTAAGCTGTTGGTTTTATTTTATATTTATGCCTGAAAGACAACAGTTAAAGGATTATGCCAGAAGTTTCTCTGGGATGCCAAGCACCAATGGAAATGAAGGCATAAGCACAGCTTTTCGTTGAGGCTTTCTTTCTCAAATAAATTGTATCTTTGACAGCTTTGTTTGTGAAAGCATGTGTTGGCCTCACCTGTGAAGCCTGGCACTTGTTCCTGCATCATTTATGCAGGGTGTGCACAGGTGCTTGAAAACTTAAAGCATCCTTGAAATTTGAAAATCGTGATTATGTTTTCAAGGCCTGGAAAAATGTTCTTTTTTAAAGCTATCTTGAAAGGCCTTAAAATTAGTGCTTAAAAAGTACATTTGAATTTATTTTTGAAAATCAGTGTTCTCTTTTTTACCATGTCTTTTGTCTGTGGACACCATATCTCTGCAAATATTAGTTTGATTTGAAAAATTATTTTTGTATTGGGAAGCTTAAAATGTGTGAATAATGATCATCCCTCTTTTTTTTTTTTATGGTGCACAATTTTGCTGCTAGAGTATGTAAATGCAGAAGATATCAAATTCCAAATATATTTTATTCCATATATTTGCTTCTAAAGATTCGATTGAAAACATTCTTTTACCTTTTGATTCCATTTATGTTGACTATTTTAGGCGTTGCACATGTTGGAACTTAACAAGCACGTAAAAAATCATGATAGCACAAAAAGTTCTGTTTACTGGATTTTTGTTGGAGCACAACATACCACTAGCGGCAGCTGGTCATGCTTCCTGATTGTTGTCAGCTATGTTTCCTAACTCCCAGAAGAAAGTAAAAAGATATGCATGTGGTAGAACAAAAAACTTCGCATATTGTTCAAGAAATGACAAAATTAAAAAAAAAATGTCCTTTCTGCTATTAAAAGTGGACCATTTTTCTGTTGCAACTGATGGCAGTAATGATGCTGACAATCAACTTTATCCAATTGTGGTTACATACTTTGATAATCATTGCAAGCAAGTGAGATGCACACTGCTCTCTTTGCAAGTGAGATGCACACTGCTCTCTTTGCCATGCCTAGAAACCAGTTCAACAGGTGAAAATATTGCCAAACTTGTGTCCGAAGAATTTCGGTATCATGGTATTCCATGGATGAACTGTCTTGCCTTATCGTGTGATAACACTCCTGTTATGGTGAGGAGAAAAAATGGTGTCTCTCTGAAAAAATTAATAGTGTCTTTAAAAATGAAACTCGTTAACAAGGTTTGTTAATCTTTTATACTTGAATACTAATTGTTTTGTAAATATTTATTTGTATTAAGTAATTAACTGTAATAAAAAATAGATAAACCTATAATATATCATTTTATAAATTGTAAATACGCGCGCTGCCCAACGCGCATTGATGATTCCGGTTTTTGATTTTGAAAAGTTGGTAGCTTTGCTTGTAGAACACAGGGTAATATATGAGGAATTTTGTAGTTCATATTTCTATCTCTAGCTGGTGTTTGTTTTTGTACGTCAGTTTGCAACTGTATTGTTGCTTTTAAAACCCCTGTTGAGAAACTTCTTCACTGTATGCCATTTGCTACAATAGAGATGAGAGATGTGGAGCATTATCTTCTTTAAATAATGCAAAGATATCCTGCTAGTGGTATAAAGGTTGACCCCCCCCCTCCTCCGCTATCTCTGCTTCTGAGAGTCGTATTTGAAAACTTATTTTTCCTCAACATAACTTTTTCCATGAAGGATATTTTTTGCCTATTTTCAACTCTTCCATTGTTCTCAATTTTTCCGCTAACAGCCGCAGACTTATATCATGTTTCCTTTTATGTTTCGTCTTTTAACTGATTGGATGTCTGCCCTCCCCATTCTTAAATTTTGGATCTGCCCTTGCTTTATTTTATAATAATTTCAGTTATCAGTAATAGACTGATTACATGGGAAATTAGTGCAGAATAGTGTTGCCGCTAAAATGACAGATTGAATTATTTTTTTTTTTTTTTTTTTTTTGTTACATGCTCTTAAAAGAAAAAAAAACTGTGTGTGTGGGGGGGGGATGGCAGTTCCTAAACGAAGAACATAGACTGTAACGACTTACGTTGTGTTACTTCGCTAAAACGAACCAACCAAACCTTTAATACGTGGCTTATGTTACTTTTTAGTATCTGTCAACATAATAATTGTGACAGATGTAATACTGTTTCACACGCTATTCATGAGGAAGTTGACCACCCGCGGAAGCATGTTATATATAACGAAATGCATTAGAAGTTTTCAAATAATGGAATTAATGTCATTAATATGCGCTTACCTGGTTTCAGTTCTGTTGCATAATTCACATCGGACTATTGTTGTAGTGCTTAATCTTCATTTCATTTGTGCAAAATGTTGTTTGCAAGGTGGAGACTAATATGCTTCGATGGTTTGGCCATGTTGAAAGAATGGGTGATGAGATGCTTACTAAGAACATTTTTTTGGCCCAAGTGGCAGGAAAGAAAGGCAAAGGAAGGCCAAGGAAGTCATGGGAGGATCATATTCAGGAGTGTTTGCATGAGAAAAGGATTGTGAGTATGAAGTATTGAATTGACAATTTTGTGTCAACGTTGGGTTGCTTAATTTTTGATATTAATTTTTTTCTGTTACAGGTAATTGACACCCCGGAGTTTTGGATCATGCTCTGGAAGAAAGAAATGTAATTGAAATGCAAGCTATAACAGCACTAGCTCATCTTAGGGCTTGTATAATATTTGTGCTTGATCCATCTGAACAGTGCGGACACTCAATTGAAGAGCAGGTATGCATTAATATGAACAGTTACTGGTAAAAATTTCAGCTATAGTACAGAAAGTAAATTGCCCCATTTTCTATTGCAGGCATGTGTAGGCTACATTGTGGTACATGTGCATATTGGTGAGGCTTATGCTTTACCTGCTCTCTATAATTGCTGGGCTTGTTTTTAGGTGCAGCTTGTGCTTAATACTTAGTGCCTGATATGGTTCAGTGTGAAAGTGAAATCTTTGTTTATATTAAGAGAAGCCTATATTGTTGTATCTGTGTGACACTTACATGATCTGGATTGCCCTCACATGCTTCTTTTCATCCACTATGGATATTCATTCCATTATCAAATGTGTGCATTTAGTTTACTTTTTTCTCCATAGCAGATAATTGAACTAAATAAAGCCTACCTACATGCCCTGTAGTTGCCAGTTTCCATTGAAAACTACTTTTATGTGCTGTCTTAATTTGCACATGGCATTGACTGCCCCGTGCCAAAGATTAAAATTAGCGGTCGCCACTTGCCACATGGCGACTGGATAAAATAAAATGGTCAGTAAAAAAAAGTTACTTTAGTCGCCCTGCTGAAAATTTGCTTCTTTGCACTGACTGGTGGCCCAGCTATATTTTTTCACTACTAAAGAATTTATTCGCATTTTTAAACATGTTACATGTTCACTGTTGTAGGAAATGCATTTTCAAATCATTAACTCACATGTGGTGAAAAACAGCCCTTTCCTCCGCAAATAATTGGGTACAATCTTATATCTAGATTCACTCTTTAAGAACGGAGGCAGGTATTTTTTTTTTTTCTTAAGTTGGGGCACAAAGTAACCATATCAGGAATGGGCGGACACCTGTGGCTTTAGATGGAATTATGACATCAGAACCAGTGTTCAGCAGCTCGTTTTTTTAAAGTTTAGTTTCTCTGAAAATGCATGATTTTCCATTGCTTAGGCAATTCTTGCTTATCAACAAACAAAAAGGTCAAGAAGCATTTTTCCTTTTGTTTGCAAAAAGAAATCAAAAGTTGAAAGTCGAACTTTTTTTTCAGCTGCCTTTCCTTCCTTCCATGCAGAGTTGCATTTCCTCTGCACATGTGAATTTCGCTTTAAACAAAATAAAAAATGTCTTACTCTGCCTCTTAATACAGTGTGTTACTAAAGAATGGGCAAACACAAGTTTGTTAGTAATTAAATATAAAAAATCAGTACTTCATTGTTCACTCTGCAGTGATAGTAATTTCACGGGTCACGGGAATGGTCGATTCCGTCACGAGCAGAATAAGTATCGATTTTAAAATTTAATTTAGCTTTAAAAAAGGAGAAAAAGAAAAATACTTTCCATATTGATTGGTGAACAAACTGTTAGAAATAACCAAAAACTGTGCTTCTAGAAAAATCTTAATACGAAGTTTTTTTTTTCTCTGTTACGGAAGATATTAAAAACGAGAAACATAATCAGGAAAAACATAAAAAAATAAGAATATAACCAGAAAGTGAATAAACGCTTTTTGGGGCATGAATAAATCGAAATTTAGAAAACTGCAGAACATGAAAAAAAACTTTCAACAAATGTTGAATAAAATCTTTATTTCATAAAGATTTTTTTTTTTGTATATTCGACGTTTCCTGTACTCCTTAGCAACCAACGATTTCCGTAGTGACCATGGAGAATTCGTAGTGTTTTGAAGGTGTGTGGTGGGCAAAAGGAAAAAATGACAAATCATTAAAATTCTAGCAAAACTTGAATGTTTTTTGAAAAAAAAAAAGAAAAAAAAAGCCCTTGACACTGGGTTCAAAAACTGGGCATAATCCAACGGAATCTGGATTTTTGAAAACTCTGCATGTATTCTTATTTCGTCATTACTATTTTTTTCAACACCTGTGAAGGTTCATCAATGTTTTTAATGTAATATTTTATTAGAAACAACACAGGATATTACTGAAATTTATTTTTTCTGTCTTAGTGGTTAAGAACCAGTCTGAGCTATGGTAGATGTATGGCTACGATTCAATTCTGGCAATGACACTGTACCAAAAATGATTCTCCCACTAGATATGAAACTCATTTTTGAAAGCTCATAAACCTGTTTTTATTTTGACACCAAGGAGAACCTAATCAAAAATAAAAGGAATGAAAAGAAAAATTTAGCAGAGTGGAAGCACTTCAAAACATAATATTTGAACATTTTCGACCATCAATAACTCACCAGAAACTTCTAGAGAAACTGAAAACAAGCAATTTTTAGTACATGAAGGTCATAGCACAAATTGTTGAAATACTGCTGACCATTATGCCAAGCACTGCAAAAGTTAAAGAGAACGTGGACGTTGTGAGCAATGTTCTTGATGACAAGACAATGCTCACGCAAAAAATGACTTTGGGAAATAAATAGCAAATAAAGTAAGTCAAAGTATTGATTGAAAATTTTGACCCATCCACTGCTATCAATTTATGGTGGAGAGATTGAGAGATTTTATTCATGAACATAGCGAGAGACCAAATAAAATGATTAAATTATTTTTCTGAAAAAAATTGTCTAGAAAATCTGGTTGATGTGGTTGAAGAAAAGCATAACTTTTTAAGATTATATTTATATGCAGTGTAGTGATAAAATGTGTATACAACACAAAATAGCCGTAAGTAAAGTGGCCACTAGATTTTGTCTACCCACTGATCAATGGCCACTTAAAAAAATTACCAATTTTAATCTTTACCCCATGTTGTTAAACCCTATACTTGTACTAGTGTAATATCCATAATTTTTATCAAATAATAACATGATGAAACTTACTTTGATTTGATCTGGTATATTTTTGTGTCCAGCACAAAAGCAAATAAGTGCAGAAAATTGATGCATCAGAAACAACACGATGAAATTTAATATGCTGGCAATGAAAGAAGTAATTGGTTAAGTACAGGAAGCTCCCACATAGATTTCCAAGTAGTACTGATTCAAGAAGCCTTATGTCCGACTTCCGGTTTTGGAAATTTTTCTCCTATTTTCAAGCTGAAATATATGCAGTAAAATGATACTTAAAAATACTGAACAGAGGCAACATTGTGAGAAAATAAGAAATTACGATTACGGAAAAAATCTGAACTGAAAGGTTCGCAAAGATGGAATTCGGTTTTCTGAATATCCCCCCTCCAATTCTGTTTACTTGTGCATTGAAATAACGAAAACGAAAAAATTAGGAGGAAATTTTTGCGACAATTAGGGCAAATTCTTTTTATTTCATTTAACTATTATTTTCAAAAGCTTTGAAACACGAAATACCATCCCCAGATAGAAAATGACCCACCCCCGAAATTCTTTTCAGTTTTGCATCAATCTTGAGACCAATCTAAATGATCACAAAAAAGAAAAAAAAAGTGGAGAATTCTGCAAATCTGCGTAAAATCTTATGTATATCATAAAATAATAGCAAAATAATTTTTTTTAAACAAAATGGAAATTCGTAGTTTCAAGAGTGAATTCCATCGTCCGACAACTAAATCTGTAGAAACTACGGACATTCCGTAGTAATTGGCATGTATGACAGTCGTATAATCCACACCTATCATGTTAATCGTGAATCGCAATTTCCGACAGAAAACTGCGATTTACAGGACTGACTCAATAATTCAAAGATGTAAGGTTGTCTTATTGAAAAAGTAACTGTCATTCTGAAGTACTTTTGTGTTACTTTTAAGTAAATAAAGAACTAAAATCGCTAGCTGGGGTAGCATTACCGTAGTTCATTAGTTACACTGAAACATCCGTTGAAATTACGGGACAGTCCATAGCATTGTCTTATTTCTGAATACATTACAACTGAATACCGAAAGAAGACAACAACAAAAATAACCTTAACTAATACAATTACTGCACCAAAACTAATAATGCGATTCGCAGAATGGTTACATGCTACGGAATAGCTGTGCAGGATTCCCAAGTCACGGATTCTCACACCACGTAGGCTTCCGCGCGCAAGTGGCAATGTCTTCCTTATGTCATATTTTCTGTCAAATTGCTTCTAATATATAGAAATACATACAATCTCTTTGCGCCCTTCTACCCCACTATTACGTTGATTTTCTCTGTTACCGCATTTTTGGTACTTCCCAATAACACTTGCCTCTCCTGATGATTACCACGCGGACTTTTAAAAACGCCGTTTTTAATTTGTCGGTGTTTGCAGTACCTAAATTTATAACTTTTTAATAGATAATCTATAGATTATACAACAGAAATTATGGTATTTATTGCAAATTACGAAATCTTAAGTAAAAAGAGAAGGCGCCACGGCCCGAGGTGATCTGGCACCCGGGATTTGTCAAGCCCTGTGCATGACACACACATACGTTTTCTGACATGCAAACATAGTTTTTAATTACTGTCCTGGTTGTGCACTTTAAAAAAAAATTGGTAATTGTGTCAGCCTGGAATGGTAATTTAGCGTGGAATTCATAATTTCTGTGTAAACATGTAACCATTACATCAGCCAGAGTGTGGTATTTTGAACCAGCAGGATTATAGTAATCTGAACAAGCAGTAGGTTATACTAGTTAAAATTATCAAATGTCCTGTTGTAGCACAATCCATTTTCATCTGGGAATAGATTAAGGCCAGGAATAATCAGTTCTCCAGATATAAAAATTAATGAATGCACTTGAAAGTTCCTAAGTTTTTTAAGGAGTTGGTTACATTGTAACAGTTAAATGTTGCATTTATGTGCACTTATACATGTGGCAAAGCTGACTGCTCCACAAGGGTGAGTTTTGCAGTCTTGCTGGATTCTGAGAGTTTCTGACAGGCTACATAGGGTTTCCCTAGTGCATTATAGATACAATAAATAGGACTGGAGTTTTGGCTGGCCCCCTCCATCTGTTGAATATCCTTATGCTACAGGAAGTCATTTGTACCCCTTACTTTTTATGTGAAGGTGTGTTATCTTTAAGAAATGTGAGTGCAGCCTACAACTTCCAGAAAAGTCTCACACAGGTCAATTTTTTTACCCATTATTAAGCCTGTAGTCTAGACATGGCACCCTGTGTCTTCTGTCTTTTTCTAATGTTGAAGGAGTGATGCAGAACAATGGTTTTCTAGCCCAGATGAAGCTGTCGCAGTGTATTATATGTATACAGTCTGAGTGTAGATATTTGCTGCATAATGTTAACTATAGGCTCAGTATTTAAGGAACCCAGCAACAGGACAAGGCTGTCCTGCATTTATAGTGCAGATATTCTAAGAAGAGGGTGGTCATCGTGTGATGTGGGGAGGCTGTTTGTGGTGGTACATGCCAAAGCTTGTGTGAAAGGGGAAGGCTGTTGTGTCATGATCAGATTGTATGCATTCATTTCTGTACATAATAATTTTTTCAGCTTGTGAAGGTGTGTTTGAACAACACATGAAAAGTGTGTAATGTGTGCAGGCAGGTCCAGGATAAGTGCTCTTTGGTGATTTTTTGTGTGCTGTCTAGGCTTTTGAACCCACCAAATTTGAATACCAAGGAGCAGCTTCATTACTACTTATGATGAGCTCTCAGGCATTTCAATCTTCCACTGCTGCATTCTGAGATGATATACAGTCTGGACTGGACACATGTCTGGATGTTTCTGACATTGTTATAGAGTTGATTTCCCAGCATGTTGCCACGGTTTTGCATGCCAAAGTGACCTCACATTAATGGTTAAACAGTTGTAATCTTTTGTTGAGTGTAAATGCATATGTTTTCCTATCCACAAAATTTTCCATTATGAAAGCTGAAGAGATATGTTCTACTTAAACATTTTTCAGTGAAAAAAGTTGAAATCTACATAATTGCTTTTACTTTATGTATTTTAACCCCTAAATTTAATCCAAATAAAAGTCCCAAAATTTGTATCCGAAATGTCGACACTGGTTAGCAGATATTCTTAAAAAAAATTTTTTTTTTGTTCTAATTTCTTATACACTGAGTGGCCATCTTATTTTGATCACCTAACAGTTTTAAGCAAATGAGCTATGGCTGCATGCTGTTGCCGCCACCAGAGGGCGAGGCTAGTATAAAAGGGAAAGCTTAGTGATTGCAACAGTAGTAGATGATGATTTTTGGGTGACAAGATAAGTAAAAATGCGATTTGACGGACTTTCAACATGGGATGATTTAGGAGCTCGGAGCCATGGAGTGAGTATTACCGAAACCACCACATTCATGAAATGTTCCAGAAAAGCTGTTGTTAAAGTGTTTAAAGACTAGACTGTCAGCCAAAAAACTGGGTCTCTACGTGCAACGTGTGGTCGTCATCGACTAGTGACTGCTCGGGCGGAACGGAGTGTGTCCAGACTGGTAAAAGACAACAGAAGGGCAACAGTGCAGCAAATTACAGACCGTCTTAATCAAGGATCCCCTCAAATGATCTGTGCACGCACTGTTCGCCGTACGCTGCATCGGATGGGATATGGTAGCCGAAGGCCTGTTCAAACACCTTTGCTGTCTGCAGTTAAGAAGAGAAAACGTTTCCAGTTCGCACAGGAGCACAAGAATTGGATAGTCGATAATTGGAAACAAATTATGTGGTCCGATAAATCACGTTTTCAGTTGCACCATGCCGATGGCCGAGTGAGAATTTGGTGGAAACAGCACGAAAGCATGGACCCCAAATGCATTGCTACAACCCTTCAAGCTCACACTCCTGGAAAGTGCTATTCATCAAGCATGGTCTCAGATTCCACAAACCAGCTATTAACATCTCTATTAGCACACTCATACATTTAAAACTATCCATTAATTAAAACATCTCATTAGATACGGCTATACTCATCGAGTCGGGAGACATGGCTCATGTAAAAAACACTTCATTGACGATATCACGGCGAGCGCTTTCAATGCTCCATGAGCACTATCATCAGGTTATCAACCTACATGAGGGCTCCTCGCATATGTGTAGCTGCAGAAGTTGATAGATATACCTATTAACTCATCCGATAGATGTTGGCACCTGAGGAGATTCACCTGACACGTAGTGCAGGCCACACCCCTTCCTTCGTTTCCCGACATGCAACTTGTGCGGCCACACGCACGCGCTTAACCCTCGTGTAGGTTGTTGATGACCTGATGATAGTGCTCGTGGAGCATTGAAAGCGCTCGCCGTAATATCGTTGATGAAGTGTTTTTTATTTAAGCCATGTCTCCCGACCCGATGGGTATAGCCGTTTCTAATGAGATATGTTTTAATTAATGGATAGTTTTAAATGTATGCGTGTGCTAATGAGTGAGTGTTTGGCTGAAAATTATATTTTAACTAGTTTTATTTAATATTTTTTAACTAACAAAAAATTTGTTGCATAAGTAGGCTTCTCGGGGTGGGAGCAGGTGTCTCACGGAGCGATAATGTGCGATATACCTTTCAATATTAGGTACACAATACCTTTGATATTATATTTGTATAATCTAATGCATGTTTTACCATGAGACTGTCCTTAGGGATATATCTCATATGTATATTTTTAATTTCTTGTTAAGTTTTACTTCTAACTTGTGTGTAACATGTATTAAGATGACTTTACCTTTTACTAAAATTTGCGAGTTTTCTAAAAATGTTCTGAATTACTGTTTTAATTTCTTTTGCAGGTGAACCTCTATCACAGCATAAAACCATTGTTTTTAAATAAGGTAAAATTTTAGATTTGTGTTCTGTCAGAATTGTGTGACCATTATAAAATGCCAAGTGTACTATCAACACCACATTAGAAGTGGTGGTATATATGTAAAATCTTAAGCTAGTACTTCTCATAATTCCGTGTGTAACATACTAATTGCCTATTAATGGTGGACTTTAATTGCACTGTGTGGAACAGTAGGGCTGATATGTGTGGATCTTTTTTCTTTACTTTCTGATGTCACATTTAAGTGTATTGGGAACAGTTTTGTTATACTACGGGTGTGCACGCAACCTGAAAAACCTTGAAAAGCCTTGAATTTCAAAATTTTGTTTCAAGGCCTTGAATATTTGGGAATTCTTGACGCTTTCGAATAAATGTCGGAAAAATCCTTGAAAACTGGAATCCAAAATTTTTAATTGGTTTATCTGGTTAAAAAAAAAAAGCTGTTTTGTTTCTTTTATCTGAGAAACAAAATCTGCAGTAACCTTTTTTTTTTTTTTTTTTTTCTTCAAATAAATTTTTAGGTCAGCTGCATTCTTCTACCTTGTTGGGAGAATACTTCCTGTACCGTCATACGAGGTCAAATGGCAACCGTGGATTGGAGAAGGCGCTGCCTTGGGGCAGGGAACTTGTTTTCTGGTTCGACTATGCGTTTCTGGCTGTTTTTAGTTACACATGCGCGGCTGGGTGTGCATCTGCAGTGTCTGCGCTGTGTTGCTCCTCCAGCTTTACTGCGTAAGTATGTTCATTCATGCGTTTTACCAGCCAGTAGGAGCTTGCTTAGAGTGAGACGAAGTAAGGAGGAAATGTTACTGAGCTTCGAAACTTGTGCTCTTTTTTATTACTGGTATTAGCGTCACTTGGATATGTAAGGGTATGGAAAGACGCCAAGGTACTGACGTAGTACTTTTCGTCCATGTTTTTGGGACACTCAACAGCGGAAGTAATGACCGAATTCCTAACCTTTGCCTTTGTTTAATATTGTTCAAGTTTCAATGCATAGTCCCGGTGTCAACTGGAAATTTTTTGGTATGTTCCAAAAAAATATCTGATCACAACATTTCAGTTTTGAACACAGGAAGTTGTGGTCTTCACATAGTTAATAATTCTTTTAGGCATGGGGCTACAGCCACTGAGTGGGAACTGGAAAAACTGTTTGTAAGTCTGTATCGACTCTTCAAAGACACACCAGCCAGGAGAGAAACATTTGCCAAAATAGCTCCTGAACCAAAATGCCCTTAAAATTTTGTCACCACAGGTGGCTTGAAAACTCGTCTGTATGTGAGTGCACTTGGGAAATTTTGCCATATATCAAATTATATCATCATCAAGTTATGGGGGAAAAGCTAAGAGACCCAGGTACAACATCGTTTGACAATGTGAAACGCTTTTTGAAGAACCCCTTTACTGATGCAAAACTGCAGTTCTTTAACTCTGTGGCCAAACAACTGTCTCCCTTTTTTAAGAGGCTATCAAAGCGATAAACCCATGCTCCCATTCATTGCCAGAGATCTAGAAAAAATGTTAAGAAGTGTACTGAGCCGCTTTGTAAAGAAATTTGTCCTAGAAGCGGATACATCCTGTGTGAAGCTACCATCCTAAGAAAATTGACACCGGCTTTCAAGCTGAAAAGGCCATCAGTAACTTAAGTCATGTTAATGAACGACAAGTAATAGAATTTCGAATGCAGTGCAGGGCCTTTTTGCAAAATCTAGTGTCTAAACTAATAGAAAAAAATCCACTAAATTACTTTCTCTTTCGCCACATGAAATGTCTGGATCCATCCCTCATGTCTTCTGCTGGTGTTACAGATTTGAAGTGTATTTTGAAACTTCTAGTTGACACACAAAGGGTTGAGCCTGATCAATGTGACAGTCCTGTGGCAGTTTCAGGATTTTATCACCAGCGTGGCTAAAGTGGAATCCAGCTTCAAGGATTTTGATCCTTCCAGTGAACAGTGCAGGGTAGATGTATTGCTGCATGAACACATGTCTTCCAGTGCACCTTACAAGGAGCTGTGGAAGGTTGTTAAACTATGTTTGTTGTCCCATGGGCAAGCATCAGTTGAAGGAGGATTTTCCATCAACAAGCAACTAATTGTTAAAAATCTGCGTGAAAATTCCATAATTGCTCAGAGGCAGATTTATGACCATATATCCAATGCTGGAGGTGTGGAAAATGTAAAGCTATCAAAGGTCCTTTTACTTAGTGTCAGCAATGCCAGGCAAAAATATGTGACATATTTGGATGAGCAGAATCAAGAGAAAAAGAAATCTGCATTATTACTAAAGCGAAAAGCAGTGCAAGACGAAATTGAACAATTAAAGAAGAAGAAAAAACGTGTTGAGTGAAGTTTTTTCATTGCTGAAGTCTGCGGATGAACTAGCGTTTAAGCTGAAACAACAGAGCTTCACCTTAATTACAAAATCTAACAGTATTTTTGTAAAACTGCTCAGGAAAAAAAAGCTCAAAAGCTCTCAACAAAATTGAGGGTGAACTTTGTTCAAAATTGGATGTTGCTAAGAGTATATAAAATAATGTGACGAAAAATGTATTACGTTTGATCCATAATGATTTCTAAATTCTGTGTAGCTACAAAACCTGTGTATATATGTTAGTCAGAAAAGTGTGTGCACCAAATAATATTTATACAATTCTGATTGACATACACTGCTGGACAATTGCTAAAGACTGATCATAAACGGCTATATAGTGCATAAAAAAGTAAGTGTGGTTGGATGCCAAGTGAAATAAAATAATGTCAGAATGCCAGGACATTACAAGAAAGACAATTTATTGTGCTCTGAAATCCAGAAGGCTTTGGAACATGTTCAAGGGACAAACAGGCCATTTTGTGCAGAATACGTAAACGTGAAAAAAATGCAATTACCGTCCGCAGGTGTTCCGGCGTAAGATGTCAATACGGGATATGGCCACCATGGAGGGCGATGCAAGATTCCACACTTCGTGTCATGCTTTGCACAACATTATCAAGCAGCTGTTGGGGTAATTTATCCCATTCCTCTGTCAGTGCACGGATGAGGGTGTCCTTGTTTATTGGAGCGCATTGGCGACCAGCAAGACTCCTCCCCAAAGCATCCCACTGATTTTCAATGGGATTCAGATCTGGAGAACGTGCTGGCCATACGAGGTGTTGAATATCCTCGCTCTCAAGACACTCCTGGACAGCGACTGTTCGATTACATGTTGCGTTGTCGTCCATGAAAATGAATCTATCACCGACAGCACCACGAAACATGCGAACATGAGGTAGCAGAACATCATTAATGTATCGTTGGCCAGTCATAGTCCCAGTTTTAACACATAGAGGGACGTACAGCCATTGATCATGATGCCAGCCCATACCATGACACTACATGTCGGATATCGGTCCCTTTCCTGTATGTTTGCTAGACAATATGCAGTACCACTATCACGCCCGATCAGTTGTCGTCGACAATCAGACGATAGACTGTATCTACTTTCATCAGAGAAGAGGACAGCAGACCAGTCATCAGTCCAATTGCGATGTTGTTGGCACCATTGCAAACGGGCGATACGGTGACGTCTGGACAATGGGATGCACACAACAGGACGGCGGGCGTATAGTCCTCCTTCATGCAAACGTCTGGCGACAGTTTTTCGGGAGATCCGCTTGCCAGTAGCAGCCATAAACTGATTTGCTACCTAACTAGCTGTGCTGCGCCGGTGTCTTTTTGTTGATAGCACTATGTACCGATCTTCTGCAGGTGTTGCACTGCGAACACGACCTCCCCCGTGATGTTTGCTACACTCTCCATTTGTTTGAAATGATTTCCAAAGCCTTGAAACAACACTGTGGCTGACGTCAAACTCCCTGGCAACATCTGTTATCTTTCGCCCTTCTTCAATCTTGCCAATAATACGGCCACGCGTAAAATCATCTAGGGGATGTCGGAAAAACATACTGAAACTTGCAAGTTCGTCAAGTGATTCTTTCCTTTTCAACTTTGCGTTTGAACAACAACGGTCAATACGCGTCAAATCCTTTATATCTCTTATCAGCGCTATGACGTCACAAACAAGTTCGGCAATCCAAAATTTGCATATGCACAACACGTCTTACTGTATCCCGCACTTATGCTAATTTCCAGATTTTCCTGCCTTCCATTTTATGGTTGCTATATTTTCCTGTCGTTGCTATTGTCATCCCTCCTTAGCAGTTGTCCGGCAGTGTACTAAAGCATCACATCTAAACTCCCAAAAACTGAAGGGGTGGTGGGGGGGGGGAATATTGTAAATGCAATTTTGATTTTCAGACAGTTGACTGAGTGGTGAGTTTGACATTTATATATTTTATTTTTTTTGTATGTTGCAGTGGTTATTATTATTATTTTTTATATTTGTATTCAGGTTTCCACCCAATTGTGAAAAAATTATTAAATTTGTAATTTATATGTACAGGCTTGGTAATTATCTTAGAAACTCCTTTTTTTTTTTTTTTTTGGTGAATATTTGTAATGTCATTTATTTTAGGAAACCAATAATTAAAAAATAGATGGGGAAATTTTTAGGGCAGCATATATGTTACTAAAAAATGTTCCTTTTTTACGCTTTCCAACCGTAGGTTGAAGAAGCGTATATGCTCCAGCTTTTTCCGTCCGTCCGTCTGTCGGCACGATAACTCACGTAAAAATGGTTCGATTTCGATGAAATTTTAGTATGTGGTAGGGGACCACCAAGGGACGAACCCTATTGAAAATTGGTGAAGTGGGGTCAAAGGTCACGCCATAAGAGCGGGATCCATTTCATTGCCTTTATGCGTCATAACATGTGTAAATATGGTTCGATTTCGATGAAATTTCAGTATGTGGTAGGAAACTACCTGGGCACAAACCCTATTGCAAATTGGGTGAAGTGGGGTCAAAGGTCACGCCATAAGAGCGGGATCCATTTCATTGCCTTTATGCGTCATAACATGTGTAAATATGGTTCGATTTCGATGAAATTTCAGTATGTGGTAGGAAACTACCTGGGCACAAACCCTATTGCAAATTGGGTGAAGTGGGGTCAAAGGTCACGCCATAAGAGCAGGATCCATTTCATTGCCTTTA
Organism: Macrothele yani; assembly: GCA_039090855.1. Taxonomy (NCBI): domain Eukaryota; kingdom Metazoa; phylum Arthropoda; class Arachnida; order Araneae; family Macrothelidae; genus Macrothele; species Macrothele yani. Next base: position 8,697,259 of record CM076994.1, on the reverse strand, counting down.
TGCGTCATAACATGTGTAAATATGGTTCGATTTCGATGAAATTTCAGTATGTGGTAGGAAACTACCTGGGCACAAACCCTATTGCAAATTGGGGTCAAAGGTCAGGCAGGGCATAAGAGCAGGATTTATTCCATTGCCTTTATGCGTCATAACATGCGTAAAAATGGTTCGATTTTGATGAAATTTTGGTATGTTGTAAGGAACCACCTGGGGACGAACCCTATTGAAAATCGGGTCAAAGGTCAGGGCATAAAGGTGGGATCCATTCCATTGCCTTTATGCGTCATAACATGCGTAAATATGGTTCGATTTTGATGAAGTTTTAGTATGTGGTAGGGAGCCACTGGGGACGAACCCTATTGAAAATGGACGAAATGAGGTCAAAGGTCAGGACACTGGAGTAGGATCCATTCCATTGCCTTTGTGCATCATAACTTACCAAAAAATGTTTCGATTGCGACAAAACGTTATGTTGTTCCGGAAGTATAGGGAACCGGTTCTGTTGAATATCAACGAAATGGGGTCAAAGGTCATTGCACAAAAGCAAGATTTATTCCACAGCCATTATTCTCATAACTTGCGTAAAACTGCTTCTATTGAGACAAAACTTTAGTATGTTATTCTTGAGGTGTACTGAACAGGTTCTGTTGAATATCATCGAAATGGGGTCAAAGGTCAGAAAGGTCAGGACACAGGAGCGAGATTTATTCCATAGCCATTATCCTCATAACTTGAGTAATAATTTCTGGTATGTTGAAAAGCGTATAATAATCAATGCATTACATGATTTTACTAACTTGTTTTTAATAGTTGTACTAAGAAAAGATGCCACACATCTTTTTTAAAACACCCTGACTGTGCGAGTCCTGAAAAAGGAAGCAGACAAACAATTCATCGCCAAGTTAGTTATCCAAATTTCGTATGTTGCGAGCTAGGGCCTTGATTTTTTTACTTAAATGTCCTTGAAAAGCCTTGAATTTTTTTTCTTCTAATGTGTACGAACCCTGATACTTGTTAATAAAGTTATGTGATTATCAGTTTTACTCAGTGATAATGGAATTGTCACAGTATGATTTATTTTTAATGATTTTTGATATTTCGTTGACCACTTTTGTGTTTGCTGTTGAGGATATGTGTTGCAAGATGCTTTTTTGTTTTGAGACTCCAGTTCTCTCTCTCTCTCTCTCTCTCTCTCTCTCTCTCTCTCTCTCTCTCTCCTTCATGCAGCCATTACAGTCTATTGGAGTGTTGCTGGCAAACTTGTGTGTTGCCAGCACTGAGTTTTACAGCTTACGAGGGGATGCTAATAAGTTCTCTGCCTCACCAAGAAGGAAATGGCTAGAGCCATGAAACTTAGACTATTTCAGATTCACCCTAAAGTTCAACACATGGCACATTGGTTCTGGAGTTTCTTTTAACCCTTCCAGAAAAAATTCTGAAGTCTGATCACTCAAATACTGCTCTGATGCTGATATCATCTTCTAATAATTCAAAAATGCTTCCCTTTCATACTTTTTAAGATTTAGGAACAGGAAATAGTCCGATGGAGCAAGGTCTGGTGAGTAGGGTGAATGGTCTATGCACTTAAACCACAGATCCCTCAAAACATCCATTGTCTTGCCAGCCTTGTGAGCTGGCGCATTATCCTGCAAAAAGAGAACACCTTTTTGCAGTTTTCCTCATCTTTTTTTCTTCAATGCTTCTTTAATCGACACAGCAAGTTGGAATAGTATTTAGCATTTGTTGTTTGGCCTTTCGGGAGATAGTGAAACACCTTTCAGATCCCAAAAACCAGTTGCCATGACCTTGCAGACCTTTGAGTCTTGAATTTATTTGGGCATGGAGAACCCGAGTGCCGCTACTGCAGGGACTGTTGTTTCATCTCTGGATAATAGTGATTTAACAAAGTTTCACCAACAGTGACAAGTCACTGCAAAAAATTAACACCAGATTGCTAAAAATGCTGCAAAACCAATTTGAAAGTGTTCACTCGTTTTAGTTTCTCATGGCGTTTAAACATTTGGGCACCCACTTTGCTGACTTCTTTTGAATATCCAAGTGCTCATTAATTATGAACCCAACATGTTCCCTGGATATCTCAGCTATTGTTTTAGCCGAGATTCGACGATCTGATAAAATCTAGTCATGAGCACGATCAACAATTTCGGGTGTTGTCGCTGTTGAAGGCCTCCCAGATCTTTCTGCATTTTCGGTCTCAGTCTCCACGTTGAAAGTTGGCACACCATTTCTTCAAGTGGAATATGAAGGGCACTTGTCACTTATTGTTTGTGTCATACACTTGTAGATTTGTTTTGCGGTTTTCTTCTGCAAGAACAGAAATATCATTACAGCCCGGAGTTCCACATTCAAAAATTCAACACTTTACATTGACATGGCTCAGTTTAGGATGTCAAACATCTGCAAAAAGAGAGTTACAATACAAAAGAACGCTCTTTGGAGCTCCCCTCGTACTAATAAAATTTATTGAAGTTATCTATCTACAGAAAAAGTGAGCTAATCCAACTAATTTTTGTCTCAAGTGTTTTGTGACAGGTAGGGGTCATTCCTTTGGTAAGCTTTTTGTAAGGGGCAGCGAGTACATTTGCATTGGAGGTTTTTATTTGCTCAGCAGGAATGAGAGATATATGATGGTTAGTAAAGGAGAGCAAGAGAATATGATATAAAGAGGTGGTGGGGTGATAGTTTCAGGACTGCATAAAATAGGAGATGGAAGAGTAACTGATATTTTGTACTGCTAAGAGAGAAAGAAGAGCTTTTCTTGGTTTGTTTATCCTGTTTTACACTTGATCAAGTATTCCTTTCTTAGTGGTGTCCACACACCCAGATATTAAAATGCATTACTCTGCTCTGGCCTCTTCTCGAGTAACACTAGTGATAATTGATAATTTTTAGTGTTTGTCTTGGGACCACTGATTTGTCCACACACACAAGTATTAAAATGCATTGCTCTGTTCTAGCCTCTTCTCCAGTAACACACTAGTGATAATTCATAATTTTTAGTGTTTGTCTTAGGACCTCTGATTTGTTCACACATGAAAATATTAAAATACATTACTCTGTTCTAGCTGTTTCTCCAGTAACACACTAGTGATAATTGATAATTTTTAGTGTTTTTGGGACCACTGATTTTTTAGTGTTTGTCTTGGACTTCAGTTTGATGTTCCTAGTCCACGTCAAATGTCTGTATTAATTATTCATTCGCCTTCTAATTATTTGTTCAGTTGCTGCTTACCATCTTTGGTGAATCCCCAGCATTGTGCGGGGCTCCAAGAAGCAACCTGCCAAGGGGTTTGGCAGTTAGTCATATGTGAGTCTGGAGAATTTGAGGCCACTGTGGTGCAGTGGTAGCATGTCCAGCGCATAACGGGAAGACCCTGGGTTTGATTCCCGGTGGCAGCCCATGAGATTTTTTCCGTGACTCACTTTTAAGGGTGGAAAGAGCGATGACTTCTGTTTGATGCACCTTGTGTCAGTTAACATTTTCTTTTTTCATTGAAATATAAAGTGTTTTGAGCTATGTGTGTGTCTTTGTGTCTTAAATTAAATAGTGAAAATGCAATGGGAGCACTAAACATGTCTATTTTTTTTTCAGCCTAAATTAATTGCTGTAAACAAAATTGATATCATCAAGTTATCAGAGCTCTCAGAAGAAAAGAAGGTAAATTGAAATTAAATTAAGCTCATCTTAGTACTTGTTTAATTTTGAAACATTTTACCTAGGAATAAAAGTTTGAATTTTGTGTCTAGTGAAATCTGTTTGCTGCTGCATATTTTGACAGCTGGCTCATCATGATATACAAGTTATTTGATATATATGTCTGCAGAAATGTGATTAGGTAATGTCTTCTTTCTGGCCAAACTATTTGGCAAACTTGAATTACCCTGAAGTGGGATTTGACCCAGGATCTGTGTCTGAGTATGTCCAAGGTGCCAGTCAGTATATATTTTCCCCACTATTACCAATTTTTGGTTGGAATATGAAAGTGGGGACTGATGTACCAATCAAATTATGGAAAATCACCATTCGATACTCTTCTTCAGAAACCAGGCCCAGATCTGGGAATTGGGGAACTTTGCCTTTGTCATTGTTTGGGTTATTTTTTAGATGGGTTTGATGAGTTTTTTGGGGGATAAATTAAGGGAGGAGGGGACAGTATAGGGATGCAATCCATCTTTCAAAATTTAAGTTACATTTTTTTCTTGCATAAATGCAACATTTTCCCAAAATGGCAGTAACACGGAGTGAAAATTTCCTTGTAATTGTGAGTTCTCTTGCAATGTTCCTTCTTTTCTGTATTGTTGTTCAATATCATTTTATTCTTTAAATATTTGTATTTCAGCTTGAAAATGAAGGAAAAGTTACCAAAAACAGAAGGTGGACAGGGTGAAGTTTTCTCCTGGACCATCATTACTTTTGTTAGGTCTTCACTGAACATACGGTGGCGTGACCCTTTTCTCCCCACATCCAGTGCCAAAGTTGTTATATTTATAGTGTTGCGGTTGTGTTAATGTGAGGCAAAATGTTGTTAGTAAAGTGGAGACTAATGTTCTTATGTAATTTGCCCATTTTAGAACAATGAGTGGTGAGATTCTTACTAAGAGAATTTTTTTCAGCCTAAGTGGGAGGAAAGAAAGAAGGCTCAAGAAATCTTTATAATCATGAATCACTTTGTTTTAGTACCATGACTTTTTGCATTGTTGTTGGGATAAAAACCTTTCTGCTGCGGTAATATTAAAATGAACTAAGAAGTGGGATGGCTTTCATTTGACAATGAAACTTTTCTTTTGGAAATATAGCAAATGATACTACTGATAAAAGCTTCAGTAGTGAACATCACAAATCTGCTGAGAACCTGGAAAAATCGTTAATTTTTATTTATTCTGGGACTGTCATAAGCCGTGTAGTAGTAGCAGCTTATGGTATTTCTCATTCATTTGTACATTTTTGTAAGGTCACCATAATAGGATGAAGAGCAAAGCTCTCTCTCTACAAAAATGATAAATGCATGTACAGCTGCAGCAAGTAATGAATAGTGCAGGGTATGGAGGAATCGAACTGGAATCAAAATGATGGGTTAATTGTTTCTACCCTACATTATAATATTTTAATTGCTTCAAGGTTTAAACAAGATATTTTTATATTTTTAATTGCTTCAAGGTTTAAAAAGTGTAATCTCTTATTTTCTATTTCCTTATTTTGAGCATTTGACAACTATGTTGCATTTTCTTACTCTCTTTCAGAAGTGCATTGATGAACTTCTTTCTAGCGAAGGCCTGTCTGTTTTTGAGATGAGTACACTCACTGGTGAAGGTGTAATAGAGGTCAGGAATGCAGCATGTGATCTGCTTCTAGCCCATAGGGTAGACGTAAAGCTGCAAGGCAAGAAGGCAGCTGGAATTCTTAATCGTCTGCAAATTGTAATGCCATCGAGTGGCTTCAACAAGGTAATGATTTTTATAGATTGCACAGACTGTATCATACTTACTTTGCTCATACAATAAATTATAGATATTTTTACCATATACAGTTTTCAGGAAAGTGATGTCTCATGTGGAATATTATGTTCATACTGGTAGAAAAGTGTATGAATGATCAGTTATTTATGAAGATTATCTGCATGTCTTATGCATATCCAGTAAATTCAAAAGTAAATGTGCATCTTCTAAAAGATATGAACTGCTTTTTTGATACTACTTTTTCATTTGCATTTTTTTTTTTTTTTGTACATAAATGAACCAGCTGGATGCTTTGCTCTGAATCTGTTTTCTGTTAGCAAGAAGTTCAACTTAGAAGTTTTCTGCAATCTACACAGTGGGTACAAAACAAAACTGGATTAAATGCCTTTCATCAGACCTGCCAGGTTTTAGGGTTTACCCGTAAAATTTACGGAAATGTGACTTGTTTTACGGGCAAAATGTTAATTTTACGGGATTTGGTGATTCTCCGAGATTTTTTTTCTTTTTCTGATGATTTTACACCCTGTATTAAACCTTTTTTAAACTTAATCCATTCAAAGTAAAGTGCCGATGTAAGTTACGAATAAGTTTTTAGTTACATGTGTTTATTTGGGAACATTTTGCTGCAGTTTTCCCACGTTTTAGGTTATTGTTTTGCCTTTTTTTAAACACTAGAACACCAACCAGATGGGCTTATTTAACCTTCCGTTTGGTTCTCTTCCTCTCTTTTGCACGCTGTTCCCCCCCCCCCTGCCTTTCTTTTCAGATCATGCATTGTTCATCTCCCGAGTCGCAACTTCTCAGAAGGCCAGCGTGGGGTGTGTTCGCGTTGGAGCCGGTGTCTTTTATGTTTATTCCTCCCAGTTCGAAATGCTATCTCAGAACGTAGTTATCATAGAAAAAAATTCCAACTGATTTTAAATCTGTGGAATTTTTAACTCCCAGATCGATACCCAACATGACGAAATTAAGCAAAAACTGCCAGTTTTGTGAAATTAAAAATGCATTTAAATTTCACAAAACTGGCAGTAACTTCTTCTCTGGCAATAAATTTGACTTTCGTAACTTCTTCTCTGGCAATAAATTTGACCTAACGAAAGAATGCTACTATAAGAGGAAGTTAAAAAAAAAAAAAAAAAAAAGTAAGTCTAATGTTCGTTCGAGCCAGTGCTGCTCCAGCAATGATTTATTTTGCTGGTCCGTTAGTCAGTAATTTTCTACGCTTTCGCTTTCCAACCATGCTTTGTTCATCGCTCAGTAACGTTTATAAAAATGTCTTGGCTTGATTCAATGAAATTAATATGTTAGGGTACATACTAATTCATCTAATCCTTATTGAAAATGGTCAAAGGGAAGGTCAAGACATAGGAGCGGGATTCATTCTTCCGCCCTTTTGCATGATGACTTGCATAAAATCAAAGCATGATTGTGATGAAGTTTGGGTATGCTGTTCAGCACCCATAGTGGACCTATCCTATTGAAAATGGTTGCTATCAGCATTCACGGGGACAGTGTATTAGCACATGCGCGAGATTTGTTTGCTCGTGTTTCAGAATTTTAGCACAATATTTTCCGTGGAAATTGACAGATTTGGATAGAATTTTTAATTATAAAACGACGCTTGTGTGGCAGCTTCTTAATTTAGAAATTAACGGGCACAAAAAATGTTCTATAATAAAGCAAAAACACGCAAAATATCAATTAATTCATACTAAAATTTTCGTAAAGAAAACAGTAAAGTATCGGGGGGGGGGGCACTGTTGCTTTTGCAACCCACACTTTTTTGTAGGTGTGAAATTTTGGGCTTTTAGTAAACAACTCTGAATTTTAAAATATCCGGATTTTGACAGCACGAGTTTAATCTAGTAGGGAAGTGGATTTTTTTTTATCTGTTTGAAAAAAAAAGCGCCATTGGCTTTGTAACTTCTATCAAACCGAATTGAATTGTGTGATATTTAGAGATTTTCATTTTCTGAAACAGTACGTGTATTCTACAGTTCGTCATGTTAGGCCATTTTTTTTTTTTGCAGAGACATAAGATCGGAGTTAAAATCCTGGTTCAAACGTTTTATGCCGTGGTTATGCCGCCACAAAGGGAGCAGGGGACGAGATGGGGAGGATGTCACCGACGAAGTGGCTGTATCGTTCCCCGTGACGCCTGATGTAAAAGACAGTTGGTTTTGTTCTGGCAAAACACATTGTGTTAGTTTACTGCAGGAGAGGGGTTGGTTCAGACGTTGATGGGCCCAGATTGTTTTTAAAAGGAATGACTAGAGAAGCTCTATTCGGTAAGATGAAGGGAGGGGGGAGGACAGGAAGAGAAGACAGAACTATAAAATCAGTGCCATTTGGAAGTATAACGGATGCCGCTAAATTGATCGGATTTAGTAAAAGACAAGGCATCGATCCACCTGTGAGGAATGATGGGGAGGGAAGGGACGACCCCAGAGGATGACATTCGTAACTAAAACCTAAACCTTTGTTTCTAGATGAAAGAACCTTTCAGTTGCTCTCTGCTTTCCTAGCTGACCAGCTCGAATCGGATAACTCTGTAATCGGTATTTTTTCCTCTATTATAGCAGTTTTTACTTACACCCCCCACCCCCCCACCCCCGAGTGGTAATAAATTTAGTATTAGTGATTCACTATGAGCAGCAACATAAAAGGGGAAAAAAAGTACTATAAAATATTCCGTGATTTGTATTCTGCAGAATTCCTGTGTATTGCGAAATCTTCAAGAAAGGAAAATATGCGTTTTGCGCTATGTGCCGATGCAATTTCAACATTTTGCATGGTGGAAGGAATGATATTACAAATCATATTTCTAGTGACAAGCATAAATATAAAGTTGACTGCGTGGGAAAAAAAATAACGAAATTAACTTCCTTTGTTAAAAGTTATAATGAACTTTGTGATTCGTACAAAATGTTTGTTCACTTCATTTTTAGTTGACCATAATTTACCAGTTAGTGTCTCTCAGTCACTCTTACTTATTTAATTTTTTTTATTTGACTGTCTTATCGTCAGTGTCTCCGTAAGATAAAAACCTAACATGAAAATGGTTCGTTTTTTGAAAATATTTTAGTATGTTTCATGACGGCCTGGGACACTATCCCATTGAAAGGGTAGAACATCCTTCCCTTTAGATGCAAACTTCTGTAAAAGTAAATTTTTATCACTTTATAGATCATAATGCTGGCATACTAATGAGAAATTATGTATAGAATTTATTTTAATCGATATGAATGTGCCGATAAATTTAAACATCTGTAGACACTTCAATTAAAAGTTGATGGTTCATTTGTTAACATGGTTTTTTAATATGATTTTTAATATGATTGGTACATTTAATCAATATGCGCGACAAGTAATTTAATCGAATATATCGATTAAAATTTTCATCTAATATAGCAATTTTTTTTTTTTACGGATTTCTGTTTCTGAAAGTTGGCAGGTGGTCTGCCTTTCATGTTCTGACTATCTGTGATCAACCTTAATCACAGTAAACATGTGGGGCACAATCAATGAAACAAGGCAAAGCTAAACAAATGCACACTTGTCAAACTTAGCAACATTTGTGTTGTAATTCTTTGTTTCTGATTTAACTGTTCAATAAATTTTCAGTCAGCTGTACACATGTATTCCAAAGTTTTTCTTGAATACCTTTTACAACTTCATACAAGAAAAGGCTGAAAAAAGTAAAATGAATTTTTTAAACTTTGTTCACTTAGATATAAATGTGTTAAATTTTTTTTAAGAGTAATTTTTGCAATAGATTTTTTTATCAAAGTCTTGAAATTTTGACTTGTTTTGCCAGTAGTTCTAAAATCATTACCGATATGAATAGGTTTTAGGAATATTTGGGCATTTATGGATGCATGATAAGGCTTAAGTTATTAGAATTTTGCCAATCCAGGTGTTGAAGGAAAGCAGATTATGTAGGTACCTGACCATCAGTATTTTTAATACTTTCCTGTTCTGCTAAACTGAAAATTTCTACAGTGCTTATCTGTCGTTCCTTGAAAATGAATTTCTGATTAATATTATGTGTTATTCATAGGATAGGCCACCCTGTATTCCTGAAAAGGTTTTGGAGAAAAGGAAAATGATGGATACAGATGAAAAGTCAAAGAAGAAATTGGTAAATTTACATTCTATGCTTTTTTGATATTTCTGTTTTATTGAAAACTGTATAGAAATCTGGTTTATATATTGTCTTGTCAAAATTAAATTTAAGCAAGATATTAAAAGGAAAAGATAAGCTGGTAATTGTGAAACATACATACGTATCATTACCCTGTTTTCTGAGATTCAAAGGTTAACTCCTGAAAGAGAGACCATATGCCAGATAAGCATTTAACTGATGGAACAAGATTTTACTTAACTGTTGATGTATCGAATGTCTCCATTTACAACTATCCCAGCACACAGCTCAAGCTTCAGTGACATACATAGCATACAAAAACTTTTGTATTTCATACTCATAATCTTTTTGCCATGTAGACATTTCTGAATCTGGTCCTCCCATGATATTTCCTTGGCTTTCCTGTCTTTCTTTCCTGCCACCTGGGCTGAAAAAAATTCTCTTAGTGAGCATCACATCACCCATTCTTTCAATGTGGCCCAAGCCATCTCAGAATATTACTCTCCACCGTATTAACATTTTGACTCACATTACACATCTTCGTTACTCACATGATCAGAGTGTGTCTAACCCCCCCCCCAACCCCCAAATAAAGTAACACATCTTGTCAGAGCATACAAATATTTACCTAGGTTTCACTGCCGTACATCAGAGTAGGAACAATTACTTTTTTATATACAGAAATTTTCAAGGAATTCACTCGCCTACTAATTTGTTCTCTCTGTCAAACATGCTTCCTAAATATGCAAACTCATTCACCTGGTAAAAAAATTGTATAAATCTGGTATGAATACACCCACCAAACCCTCCCTTCAAAATTCCAATTTTTTTGTTGTTGTTTTAAATTTTGTCATCTGCAATTTTTTGCAAGTTTTGCCATGTATGATGGTATAAAGCAGAAAAAGTGAAATTAATCTTGTAGCAAAAAAATAATCAATGCCATTTATACCTACAGCATAAGCATTTTAATCCAGATTTCATCTTTGAACAAAAAACTTTCAAATTGGGGGGGGGCAATTCCAATTCTTTATCCATTTATCTAAACGTGTTTGAATTAAAAGAATGTTAACATATAGTTAGTTAGATGTTCGTTTTAACAAAAGCACATTGCTAGGCGTGTTCATTCCAACAGCATATCTCTAGGCGTGTGGAGAATCAGTTCTTTAAATTTTTGATTGTTTTAATCGTGACTGCCTTTCTTTTATGTTTTTGAAAGCTAAGTTTAATTTATATTTAAGTGAATTCCTGTTAAGTCTGAATCATTTTGAATTATTACATTTCAAACAAAGCATTTTTGTGAGACAAAATGTTACGGTAACTGTTTATCACAGTACTGGAATGTGATCCACTCAGCTATTGTTAATTTTTAGTAAAAGTGAAGAAATTGATCAGCTTTAAGGTGTTTAAGCTTTATATATTCAATTACCAACTTCAACATTGAAACCTGGGTTAATTTTGTAAGTTGTTTTCCCATATAGATCACATGCAAAAGTAGGGACAGCCTACATCACTATTATTGAAGAGTTATTGAAGTCTCATTTATTTATTTATCAGTACTTACCTCAACCATGATTATTCTAATCCTAGTCTGTGTTCATTAACATTTTTGACATACTATTTGTAATGTTCAAATAATTTTTTTTACAATTATTCATGCAAAAGTGCCCTCTTTGTTCCTGTGAAGCAAGCACTTAATTAAAATATTTCTAATTTCTGTTGCAAGAATCATACTAAAGGTTTTTACTGAAGAAAGTGCTGTATTCAGTTTGTAAAATAGACAAATCAGTAATTGCCAGCATCTACAATAACTTTTAGAATAAGTATGAATGTGTCTGTATTATAACCCTGTTCTTCTGTAAGACAAGGTCTTGATTTAAGGCGGTGTGCTTGAAAGTTTCATAACCCGTCTGGGTGAAAAGTGACAAAAGCAAGTGATGATATTAGATCCAACTCTGACATAATAAAGTGGAGTGACTCCTAAAATCTGATGCTTTTCAGTACTTTAAAAAAAGATACAGGAAAAAAACATGTGAATGCAATACTTTATAGATGTGCAAATGCTAATATTGTCTCTTCTAGTTCAGTTCCCAGTAATTTATGGTGGTGTGCTCAAAATTGACCCAGAATTAGGTAAACACAGTCATGGAATAACAGGTATTTATTAAGGTTACAAAGGATTATTCAGGTGCCATGGGAAACTGGCTTTATTACATGACTAGCAAAGGTCAGTTTCTAGTTTGCAAGGAGGACGAATGTAAAACTATGATGCAAAGTATTTAATTTAGCGTGCCCTTATGTTACAAAGAATAAGAGTAATAGGAGGTTGAACCATCGTTCCGTGATAAATTTATGGAAGAATTTTTGTTAAGAAACCTATGAAGGTCCTTGAAAATCAGTTGAGTAAACAGTGTGGTTTCGTTAGTGATAGGGTTATTGTGTATTGTGTATGACAGCTCTTGAAACATTTTGCAAGAGTTAATCTGTGTTTGTAAAGGTGTGGTGTGAAAGGCAAGTTGCAGGAATCAGCAAATAGGTTTTATTCCAAAGGTCTTACAGTGGTCTAGCTTGTGAAAAACAATGGTTAGATGTTTATTGAAATGTGTGATTTTATATTGTATGGTTCAAGGGGTATGAGCATTGGGAGAAAATATTTTTTATTATTTGAGAGATATAATTGATGAAGGTTAAAAACTTCATAAAATATCAGGTATTTAAATTAAGAAGATAGTCTCATATCAGCAATGTAATGGTATTTTACTGAGGAGATTGAACAAAACTTGTCCTCAGTGCAGTAAATTTTTAACAGTTATACAGCTGTGAAAGATCACAGAACTTAATAATGCCATTGCTTTCTTAAAAAGTTGTAGGTCTCAGACTATGGGAAATGCCTAAAATAAACCTTGTTGGTGATTTAAAATTAGACTTTTAGTATGGAGAGAAAACAATCTTTCAATCAGCTGTTATATATATTTTTTCCAAATGTTTATTGTGCTTCATCAACCCAAGTAAAGGTCTGCAAGTGTGATATAATAATGAATGTACTCAACATTATTATACTTGAACTAGTTTAAAAGGATTATGAAATGCAAGTGATGATATTAGATCCAACTCTGACAACAAAGTGGAGTGACTCCTAAAATCTGATGCTTTTCAGTGTATAAATATACGCATAGAAAAATTCGATTGCAATATTTGGAAGCCTTATAGATTTGTAAATACAAGGGCATTTACCTCCTTTAATTCAGTTGCTGAATATCGGTAAGGTACTAATTTGTAGTGAATTTCTCAAGATTTCATGTTCATTAGCATATAAAATGGTGTAAATGGTATGATACAGTTTTGACATATATTATCAAAGTGGAAGTATTTGTTAAATCAGGCAACCGATGTCCTGCTGTTTTAGTGTGCTTGATTTGAGTACTTAATTGTAATTTGTTCATGTTCTCCCTTAAAATCTGCTTTGCTTAATTTTAAAGTCATGTTAATCCACTGGTGACATACATGGTAGAGACTCATTAGAGAAAGGTTACCCCTCACCCTTTTTGTTTACAACTTTAGTCTGCTGTGGAACATGAGCTGTGTGTTGTCGGGAGTTAACTAATTCTGAAAATGTGATGTGCTTCCTTTCTAAAAGAGGATAACTATACATAACTTCAAATTCCTTCAGTTTTTGGTAATTTGTGCATGAGCTGAGGATAAATGCATTCCAGTGGAGCTACCAAAAGCACTGACTTTTGCGATTAGGTGGTTTGCAAACTACTCTCTGAATCCCACTATTATAATTTGGAAGATGAATTGATTACATTTGTGAGCTTTTTTGTATAAATTAATTCTGCCAGGTGTTCTGTTTGATTTGCTACACTCCTGCATTTATCTCCGAAGATAACAATATTTTTACTTCATGTTCTTTTGCCATGACTTCTGTGCTGAGTTCACAAATTATTTGTGCATCCGTAAAATAAATCAAACTAGAGTTTTCAGTGAACTAAATAAGCTTGCAGTTCATTGCGCACCATTTCGTTTCCCCATTCTGTAGGTTTTATGCACTTTGAAAGTGCAAAGAGCTCACTTGTGCATACACATATCTTTATCATTGTAGACAGATGAACCTTCAGGGCAGAGTGGGACTTAAGAGCAGCTCAACCGATAGGCATGCACATTATAGGGAAGGAGGATTCAGTCATGTCGGAGGTAACGATTCAGCCGTGTCAGAGGTAACAATTCAGCAGTGTCAGGATTGAGACGCTGGTGTACTGAAGCAGTGTGGTGCAGTCAAGCCGTGGCGTGGAGGAAGTAAAAACGATGTGTTTTGAAGTTCGTTTAATTGTCATTTCAGGGCAGGATGGCGGGTTTCCCGCTGAAACAAAGCTGTTAAGCGGGAGTCTCCCACCTTACAAAATTAAAAAAATATATATATAAATAGAAAATCTTATCGCTTGCAAAATTCGGGCGTTAAAAATGTATCCTTTGTAAAAAATAAAATGTATGTGCTTTAGAAACGACCCGTTCAGAGTTCCGAAAAATGCAGCCACATGGATAAAACAAGACAAGTAAGCAAGATTTTGATAAATTACGATTAACTTATTTTATACAAAAGAAATTTAATTACATGCTAATTCATGTTGGCATATTTATATACAGGGTGTTCAAGAATTATTCGACACATGAAATTATATAAAACAAAACATTAAACAGATAGAAAGAAACTGACTGTACTAACTTACAATGTAACTACACAAGTTAATAAATTTCGATGTGAGATCCCTTGGTTGCTCAAGGTATGTGCAAGCGATACTCAATTTCATGCCATGTATCACCAAGCATCTGAGGAGTTATGGAATTAATAGCAGCTGTGATACGCTGCTTCAGTTCCTGCAAATCAGTACAAGGCGTCTGATATACACGATCCTTCACATAACCCCACATGAAATAATCCAATGGAGTTAGATCTGGAGAGCGAGGAGGCCACGGAATGGGACCCCATTGCCATCTGTTGGGGCCCAGGAGCAGAAAGTACTTAAAACTGCGACATGCGTCGCAGAACAAAGTCCCCCTTGCAGAACATTTTCTTTTTAATCTTAGATTTCAATTTCCTTGTAGGATATTTTTATTTGTAGAAAATATTTTGTTAAATCTTAAATTTCAATCCCTTGCAGAACATTTTTTTGCCTTAAATTTGCGAGAGCAGTGCTCGCGTACCCCGATCTTCCGGTAACTCCTCTTTTTCTACACTCCCTGCCATCTGCCCAGAACACCAAACAATCCCCTTTCCCCCACACATCCACCCCCCACCACCATTTGGGATGGTAGCTGATTGTTTCTCCCTGCGCTTTTTGAAAGACCCTTTTCCCCCTCCCCGCTGGTATGTTGTGAAAGTGGCAGGAGCCAAGCCATGTTAAACCACATATAGCTGGGGAGAGTGTCCATCTTGCATACCTGCCAACTCTTCCGATTTAAAAAAGAAGTTGAGAAGAGCAGCAATAACTTACTATTCCTAATCTCGGCTGCCAGACCTGCGCCAGCCCGCGCTAAAACGTTCTTGCACCATTCTGCTAAAAAATTGCTTTTTTACGAAATTTGCGCTAATATTGCGCCAAAAGCTTAAATTTACCAGTCAGAGATATTTTAGCGTAATCTTACGCCATTCGACATCGAGTCAGCAGTTAATTCGTACGTGAGATTCTTCCATGGATTCGCGGAGTCCCCCCTCCCCTCTTTTTTTTTTTGTCATTTTCAAGATTGATGCAAAAGCAAAGAGTTTTCGGGTTATTAGTTAGGGCGGGGGTTGCATTCCGCCTGGGGACGTATGTTTTGCGACCATGCTGCCAATGCCAAGAACTGTCCGAAGTGGATTGAGGAGCGGAAGATTCAGGAGGTTAAGACACTTGAACACCTGTCCTACCCTGAAGCTCGACGGAAGGTCGTTCCCGCTGCTCCAAGCGCACGCACCTACTCTTCCGTTGTGGCTCCTAAAACATCCATTGCCACTCAGACAGACATCACTATACCAAAAGACTGCCCTTTCTCTCTCGAGGATATTTATGCTGCTGGGCTGAAGGCCCTTCGACTTTCCACCACTGACAGTTTATCTTTGCCACCACAGACCAATGCTCGGGGTCCTGCATCCTCGCCCCAAGCGCGCTGTTGCAGAACAGGTTTCCCGTTCTACGAGCCCTGATCCCTCGCCTGCTAGACACAAAGGCAAGGCCAAACAATCCTCAGCCACT
Source organism: Macrothele yani (assembly GCA_039090855.1). NCBI lineage: Eukaryota > Metazoa > Arthropoda > Arachnida > Araneae > Macrothelidae > Macrothele > Macrothele yani. The sequence goes on along the minus strand of CM076994.1, from coordinate 8,681,410 downwards.
AAATCTCAAACAAAGGTTCAAGCCGGAACGAATCAGTCCCGGTCTTCATCCTCCAGACACCCCCAGTCCTTCCCCCGGTTACCACGCTGCCGAGGGCACTGCAGACCAGACTGAGGAATTCATGGACTCCGAGGCCTTCTAGGCCTCTTCAGTTCATTTGACCCACGTTTCTTTCTTCCTATCTACCCCTCAAATCATGGTTTCAATCGTTCAATGGAACTGTCGAGGTTTTCGGACAAAATATGACGACGTCAAACATCTGCTTTCGTCGTACTCTCCGGTGTGCCTTTGCCTCCAGGAGACAAAACTTAAACCATCAGACCTGCTCTCAGTTCGAGGCTACAGTGCATTTCGGAAAGATAATGTTTCAGGAGATATAGCTTTGCGGGGGAGTTGCCATTCTTGTCCCCCACAGTGTTCCAGTTTCTCCCGTTGCGGTCTCAACATCTTTACAAGCCGTTGCGGTGCGTATCTCCATGCCTGTGCCTCTAACTGTTTGCAGCGTCTATCTGCCGCCGGATGAGGACGTGAGCGTGTCCGTTCTTGAGAGCTTAGTTGGGCAGCTGCCGTCACCTGCTCTTCTTCTGGGTGACTTCAATGCTCATAATCCATTGTGGGGTAGTGTCAGAACAGACGTACGAGGCCGTAGGATCGAATCTCTTCTGTCCTCGACCTCCCTGTGCCTTTTTAACACCGGAGCTGACACTTATTTCCACGAGCCTACACGAAGTTTCAGTGCGATCGATTTATCTTTGGGTTCACCATCGGTTATTGCTGACTGGTCGTGGACGGTGTGCAACGACCTCCATGGGAGCGACCACTTTCCAATTGTACTTGGCTATAATGAGAGCGTGCCATCTTCTGCTTCCCGCCCTCCTCGATGGAGGATGGATCGTGCCAAGTGGGAGGTCTTCACATCGTCCGCAGTGATACCTTCTGTCATGGTGACCCGAGGGTCAATCGATGCAACTGTTACTGATGTCACCACGTGTATCATTCAGGCAGCGGATCTCTCTATCCCAAAGACATCAACGGCAGCTCCCAAGACGTCCGAAACCTTGGTGGACCTCTGATTGCACAGCGGCTAGGAGAGCTCAACATAAGGCCTGGTGTACATTTCGGCGGTATCCAACCGATGCTAATCTCGTTGAATTTAAAGAGCAAAATCTTACGCTCGGTTGGTGCGTCGACGAAGCAAGAGGGAGTCTTGGATAAAGTACGTTTCATCGATCAATTCACGTGCCAGTTCAAAAACTGTTTGGGAAAAATTAAACTAGGATTCGGGGAAACTGTGGTTCCCATCAGATCTCTATTCTCGAGAGTAACGGCTGCACGTATGCTGAAGTCGGGGAGATAGTGGATTGTTTGGGTAGGGCGTTTGCCTCTGTTTCCAGTTCTGAGGCGTACCCTCTCTCCTTTCAGAGGACTAGACCAGCTGCTGAGCGCCAGAGACTCTCCTTTGCGCCTTTTCATAACACCGGTATAACTCCCCCTTCAGCATGGTTGAACTCCGAGTGGCTCTGCATCGGTCCGGTGCAACATCTGTAGGTCCCGATGGCATCCACTATGACATGATCCGTCATCTATCGCAGTCGTCTCTCGAGAATCTGTTAGTGCTTTTCAACCGCATTTGGTTGGAGCACAGTTTCCCGGACTCCTGGCGAAAAGCTTTTGTTTTACCTTTTCCCAAGCCTGGCAAAGACCCCAAGTCTCCCTCTAGTTACCGGCCAATTGCCCTCACTAGCTGTCTGTGCAAAATCCTTGAACGCATGGTTAATTCTAGGCTAATTTACTTCCTAGAAGAACATCAAATTCTGTCGCCATCACAAAGCGGCTTCCGTCGTCATCGTTCAGCTCCTGACCATCTCCTGCTCCTTGAGACGTCTGTTCGAGAGGCATTCGTGCGTAGGCAGCACCTGGTGTCTGTCTTTTTTGACATCGAAAAAGCTTACGATAGAGCGTGGCGTCACGGTATCCTCCGTGACCTCCACGAGAATGGGTTGCGGGGAAACCTGCCAACCTTCATTGCCAACTTTCTTCGTAACCGTGTGTTCCAGGTGCGCCTCGGTACAACGCTCTCTGCCTTCTTCCATCAAGAACAAGGTGTTCCTCAAGGCAGCATTCTTTCGGTGACTCTGTTCATCCTCCGCATTAATTGTTTGCTTAAAAATCTTCCTCCTACGGTTTCGACTACCATTTATGTTGACGACCTTCACATCTTCTGCTCGTCATCAAGCATGCATTTCATTGAAAGGCAGCTGCAGTCTGCAATTAACCAGATAGTTAAAGCGGCTAACAACAATGGTTTCGTTCTTTCTGCTGAAAAGACAGCGTGTGTCCATTTCTGCCGGAGGCGTGGCCTCCACCCCGATCCAGAACTCTATTTGGACCATGCAGCCATTCCAGTTTTGCCGGAAACCAAGTTCCTTGGTTTGACCGTCGACCGTGCGCTCACCTTTCGCTCGCACGTTCGACGACTCACTTACTTCCTGTCTGAGAGCTTTGTCCATCCTCAAGATCCTCGCCTCAGTCTCCTGGGGTGCAGACAGGACTTCCTTGTTCCGTATTTACCATTCTCTCATTCGGTCTAAACTGGATTATGGCTGTATGGTGTATGGCTCTGCGCGTCCTTCCGTTCTCCGGCCGTTGGATACCATCCACCATCAAGCGCTGCGTCTTTGTACGGGAGCATTTCGCACGTCACCCATTCCCAGCCTTTATGCCGACGCGAACGAACCGTCGCTTCATTTACGCCGTCTGCAGCTGTCTCTTCAATTTTACCTGAAACTTAGATCTCTCTCAGAACATACTTTACACGATGCAGTTTTTCATCCCCAACATGCTCGTTTGTTCGAGACCCGTCCCTCGTGCATTCGAACCTTCGGTCTTCGTATGGCGGCCGTAGCTCGTGATGCAGGGCTCGACTTGTCACTCGTTGGAGAGACCAGGGGCTTTGAGGATCCCCCATGGAACCCTCTTGGTGTCATGGTTGATACCAGCTTTACATCTTTTGACAAGTCCTCAACCCCCTGCGTCAGTGTACCAGCAGCTCTTCGCCGAACACCGTTACGTCAATGCAGACTTTATTCCTGTTTTCACCGATGGATCTAAGGCGGCTGGTGTCGTTGGATGCGCCGCCGTCTGCATTGACGAAGTTTCTGTTGCCCGCATTCCTGCCGAGGCCACGGTGTTTTCGGCGGAGATGCATGCTGTGTATCTTGCACTTGTTCACGTGCAGGTCGAGCTCTCATCAGCGTGCTATTGTGTACACTGATTCGTTGAGTGTTGTGCAATCATTGTCATCTTTGGATTTCTCTGGCCACCCACTTCTTTTTACCGTACGGAGACTTCTTCGTTCTTTGCTCGAGGCTGATGTCCAGATTCGGTTCTGCTGGATTCCTGGGCATGTTGGGATCCCAGGGAACGAGTCTGCTGATGCTGCTGCTAGATCTGCCTCTTCTTTGGTCGTCACACCCTTGCCACTGTTTCACCGTGATTTTCGCTTTCTTGTTCACGATCATATCAGACGAACGTGGCGGGTTCTATGGGACCAACAGGTGGAGAATAAACTGCACCGTGTTAAACCCATCCTTGGAGTCTGGAAATCATCGTGTCGCCGGAACCGTAGGGAAGAAGTTGTTCTTGCGCGTCTCCGCATTGGGCATTGTCGCTTCACGCATAGCTATTTGCTGTGTGGCGACGCTGCCCCAATGTGAGGCGTGCGACTGTTTACTCACCGTCTCTCATGTTTTGTGCAGTTGTGTTCGTTTCCGTCAGCATCGGTTTCACTATTTTCAGTCTCATCTGCTGGACGAGGACGCAGCTACGCTTCAAAAGCTTTTGGGCGACCACTGCGACACTTTCGCAGTATTTTCCTTTTTAAAACAGATTAACGTTTTAAAACTTATTTAAAAAAAAAAAAAAAAAAAGTTATATTATAATGGTAAATTAATAAAGTTATATATAAACCTAATAAACTAACTAGTCTTCACAACATCTTTCATCATCCTCTTTTCTAACTTTTACCAAGCCTGTCTGCTCTTAATCATTTCACCCCGCTTTTAAAATCTTTAGCTGATAGTTCTGTGTCTGCGCTCTTTGGCCAAGCCTGGCCCTTGCGCCACTAAAATCAATTAACTAACTAACTAACGTATGTTTTGTCTTTTTGAATGTTCTGAAACGGAAGCTAAACGGAGTAAAGACCCCCCCCCTCGTATCTCTCTTTTTTTTCTCTCTCTCTCTCTCTCGCGACGCTGCTTCTTTTCAGTATTGTTGTTAAATATAATTTCATTGCATAATTTCAGCTTGAAATTGTAGGCATCAATTTTCGAAAACGGAAGTTAGGCCGCCCGAAAATTTCCCCGTAATCTTCGGCCACGAGATTTTTACGCTGATTCGAGGAATTCAGTCTTTTATGTTATCATTTGGACCATTCACAAGATCGAAGCACAACTGAACTGAAATTGGAGGGGGGGGACTTTCTCCGTCAAAGGACGGGATTTCATCCTTTGAAAACGTAAAGTAGACGAAGGTAAGATTTTTCTTGTAATCGTAATTTTTTTCTCACGATGTTTCCTTAACCCAGTATTATTAGATATCATTTCATTCCATAAATATTTGTATTTCAACCTAAAAAAAGGTTGGATAAATTTTCAAAAACGGAAGTCAGATGGAGCAAAGATTTCTTCAGTAATTGTATTATTTTTCCCCGCCGCGATGTGATCCCCACTCCTATGTAGTTGTTAAATGTCATCAATCTCATAAATGTGTGTGCATTTTAGCTTGATAAGGCTGGGGGAAATTTCCAAAAACGGAAGTGACAAAGTTTAGAAGAATTGATGCATGGTGTTAAAAAAAAGTATTCATTCTCTGAAAATTACACCATTTATCTAAAATAGTGAAAGCTCTGATATCAGAATTCATGGTTCTCAGCTACAGTTGATGTTTTTAGTAAGCACAGGATACCTTTCAAAAATTGCATTGCTTTTGGAGCAGACAGTGCTCCAGTAATGATAGGAGAAAAATGGTGTGGCTCGTCATTTAAAAGAACACCAAAGTGAAATAATATAATTATAGGGTGTATTTGCCATTTAATTAATAACGCAAAATAATTTTTTCTTTGGTTAAAAAATCGCACAATGTTTCGATCATTATTGTCAGGTGAATCGCTTGAGAGTCTTCTGTTAATTAAGTGCAAAAGAAAATTTACTTTGTTTTCAAAAAGGGTACTCCAAAGAATTCTTAAAAAAAAAAAGCCAAAAAGGCCACTGTAAAAAGTTTAGCTAACTGTTAAATTACTATAAATAAAAGTTCCCTTCAATAAAAACACAAAAAAATAAAGGTAAGTGTCCTGTATTCCTTTTTTGTTTGAGCAGTATGAGTTCTAAATCACTTTATCGTGTGACAAATTGACGTAAAAAAATCTTTTGAATTTTTATACAATCTTCTGAATTTTTCAAAGCAATCTTCTGCATATTCATTACATTTAGTTGACAGGTATTCTTGGAAAAACTTACCTCAAGTCAACAACAGCAGAACACGCGGGATTACCACCCAAAGTATTAAACTCTCGCCAAAGTAAAGTTGCTAGGAAGAAGTCTCCCGCCTTAGGAAATTTTAATGAAAAAAAAATTTTTTTTTTGACCACTCCAAAAATTTGAGCTTTAAAAATGTGTATTTCAAAAAATTACATGCGTTAAAAACGAATCCTTCCCTGAGTTACCAAAAAGCACAGTCAAATACATCATTCATGTCGAGAATATAATCTATGGGCACATGAATCGGCTTCTATATGTAGCAGACTGGACATTTTGCGAATCGCCAACTGCTGCAAACCAGGCATGAGATTCTTTAGCAGAACTACGCAATTTTTTATTATTTGGAATTGATACAAAACTAAAGAGAATTTGGGGAGAGGCGATTTGTGTGTGTGGGGGGTGGGGTGGGGGTGGGGTTTCTGTTCTTCCCATAGGCCTAATCGGTGTTTCTTCTTGCGAAGTTGCCTCTGCCCAGTATTGTCGCTAAATACCAGTCTATTGCATAAATGTTTGTATTTCAGCTTGAAACTGTAGGCAACAATATTCCGAAAACGTAAATTCGACAGGGCGGTAATTTCCCTGTCATCTTTAGGCATTACGGATTCGGGAAATTTTTTGCCTTGTTGTCATCATTGCGGATTCGGGAAATTTTGCCTTTGTTGTCATCATTTGTGTTATTCTCCAGAGCGAAGAGAAGGGGGGGGGGCATAGCTCCCTTATGTTGTGATATTCAATAGATAACAGGCTACATAGCTGATCTATTGAATAATAAAATGTATATTTTGAAAATGCGGCAATTGTTGACAAAATTATAAGAAGAGCAGGTGTTTTAATGAATTTTGAATAATTAACATTTCCAAGAACTAATGTCAGTTCTGAGCAGAAGAAAGAATTGAAAGATCTTTTCAATTTCATTGAATTTGTAAAGGTTTTTCTATGTGTTCCACACACTGAAGAAAAAAAGAAAAAATATTTTTTGAGTACACTGTTTTTGTCACTTGATCTATAGAAATATGCAAGAAAGTAGGACAAGTGGAAAATTTTTTTCCAGATTAAAGCTCTCTTAAAACAAGCTCTAAATGAAATAAAAGCAGAGATTCCAAAATTTATTAAGTAACCTGCTTTTATTGTTTCTCTGCCTGCCTCAGAGGCATTTTGTGAATCCTGGGTTTCAGCAATTGACATTGTATAAGTAAAAGACCCAATACTAATGGCAGAGATGTTATAATTGGAACAAATGATAAATGACTGTTTATAATGTCAAACAGAGCAAAGTTTGGACACAAGTCAGTCTGAAAAATACTGAAAGCTGCCCTAGTTTCAATGTATGGACCAAATTACCAGAAACACTTTGTAAATAATTCATGTGCAACTATGGCACATTATTTAACTTCCAAAAGTTATTAACAGAATATCAAATTCTAAGTACATAGCCTGGTTCTAAATAAATTTATTTGATTTAAGTAACATTTATTTATTATTATATTTAACAAGGGGTTTCAACTGATGGTAATTTTTTAATGTCTGTTTTACTGTGATTTATTCACTTCATTTTTTTTTTTTTTTTTTTTTTTTATTATGAAATTTGGTCAAAGTGTTTTGCGCTTTGCCCGCAGAACATTAACAATCGTTGGAAGTCATGTTGCAGAACACTGAACATAATTCTGCTCCTGGGTGTTGCGGAAATGCTCATTTAGGCACTTACGTACACACGTTGACCAAGGCGGAGGCGTGTGCCTTGTTGGAAAACTACGCTATATCTTTTGATCTGGGGTATAGCAAAATTTTCTAGCATATCCAAGTAAATGTCACCATTTATGTTTTTTTCGCAGAAGAAGAAAGAACCAGTCACTTCTCTTTTTGATAGGGCGCACCACACATTAACTTTTAGAGAATCATGTTACAGTTCAATAGCAGCATGAGGCGGTTCACTGCCCCATATCCTACAGTTGTGACGATTCACAATACCTGATATATGAAATGTGGATTCATCACTAAAAATTGCAGTACTGAGAAAGTTTTCGTCATTTCCCACTCGATTCAGCATATCCACAGCGAAATCGTATCGCATAGTGTGATCATTTACATGCATCTTTCGCACTATTTAAATTTTATAAGCATGAAACTTTAATTTCTTGTGCAAGATATCGTGAACTGTCTATTTCGGAATGCACAGTTCTCTGCTTGCTTTACGAACGGATTTCCTGGGGCTTTGTCGGAAACTTTAACTTACTTGGTCAACAGTATCTCCGCTGGCGCTTGGCCAACCGGCTCCTCCACGATGTTTCACATTGCCAGTTACCTTAAACTGTTTCATCCACCGCTTAATTGAATTCGTTCACGGAGCATTACAACCATACTGTAAACGGTACAGTCTTTTAACTTTGAGACAGACTTTATTTTGAAATTAGAGTACTTCATTGAAAGTTGTGCAGCTCTTGACCCCCCCCCACCCATATTTTTAATGTTAACATCTGTTAATATTTATATTTTTTTAATATTAATATTTATATCTATTTTTTAATGTTAATATCTATATTTTCAGTATATACTACTGAAAATATCCAATCAGGATTGGAGTGTGAATACAATATAGGCCCTGTGCATGAGCACTCAGTAACGTGGGATGCACATGCATTATTTGATTTTTAAAAGGCATCCATAAAAAAATTTAGTATGACTACTACTCATGCATGGCAGACACTTGTCTCAAGTATAAAGATGCATGTAATAAAGCAATTCAGCAACTTTTTTTTTAAATGCTGGAAAGTGAAATCTAATGCATGAATGTGTTATGTTTTTGAATAAGCATTTTTTTAAATTTACTAAACTTGAATGTTTTTAACTTTTATAATATTAAATATTGCAATTGTATGTGCATGACTACTGACTAATTGTTATGGACATTTCAGTAGCATTTTTATGCACCTTACATGTTTCAAACATGCATGCAGTGAGAGAAATATTCTGTATGAATCTCTAGCAATGCCTGTGATTTTTAATGTATGTTTTTTAACTTGAATGCACGTGATGATAGCATCCACCAACTCTGACCATAACAAAAATGGAAAAAAAAAACACTTTTAAATCTGATGCATTTAAGTTAAACCATTTTGAAATTTGTACTTCGAAAGTTCTGCACCTTTTTGAACTACCCTTTTTTTTAATGATAGGATTTATAGATTGTTGCTGCCCTTAATCTGGGGCTATGTCTAAATTGAATTCGCTATTTTGATGACAGCTCTGCTAACCAGAATTGGCAATTCTTAATGCTTTATTTTGATCTGCAAAACAGTACGGCTAAAATGCATATATATATATAGTTAACAGTAACTGTGTAGAAGAATACATCTATCATGAAATTTCGTTTCACATGTTGGTAATGGCTTCCAAGATAGGGGGAATATGATTTATATGGTATGCGTGCACATGTACAGTTAAGCTGCAGCATAGAAACCACTGATAAAAGTTTGACTAACCATATCAACTTGGACATTGCGCAGTCGCTCTTTTGTCATTGTTGTTGCTGGCATAACACACATATCACCTGCTGTACGGATGACATGACTACTGATTGCACATTTCTCATACATTCCTCATCAGGCCACACCTAGCGCCATCTATCGGATTCTAGAAATAACAATTCTGCCAAACAAAAATATAGAAACCGTGTTAGTAATACGTGACATAGAAAAGCAAACAATACTCAGGTTTTTTTACATAATTTTGTAATGTGTCCAATAATTCTCGGACACCCTGTATATAGATATTAGTTTTCATATTAAATATTATTTAGCTAAAAATGTTATGTGATAATTGTTCATTTCTAAAATTACTCCTTTGGAAAGAAAAATACTTCAAAAAATGTGAAGGAGTATTTTTACTCTTTTGAAAAAATCCTAGCACAATCTCTGATTGTAGAACCATATTGTAAAGCATTGATGAAGCAGTTATTTGATGATCAGCTTATACATATTAAGGCTTTATAAGATTTCTTTCTTTCAATGCAATTTCATGGCAGAATTATGAATTAGAAATAACTCTCAAATTGAGCCTGAATCTCTAAGTTCTTCATTGGTGTATTACTTTTCATCAGTTTACTAGTGAAGATATTCAAAATCAAGCTGTTTCTCATTTCTTAATTTGAATATCAGTTAAGTTTCATTTCTCTGATTCACAGGAAATTGTCATCCTTTGATTCATTGATAGACCATTGCTTACAAAAATTTACTTATTATTATGATGTGTGCTGTATAGAATAAGTGCATAATCAGTGAATCTTTCGGAATATATATGCCACAGAATTCTTGAATGCACACATTGAATTTTGAAAACAAGTTCCGTGTACTGCGAGAGCTGGCTTGAGTTAGTAGATAAATGCATGTAATGAGTGCATGAACACTGTTTACAGGCCCTTAAACTGTTTCATCCACCGCTTAATTTGCATGAGCACTCAATAATGTGAGATGCATAATGTGATTTCTAAGATATCCATAATTTTTTTTTAGTATGACTGCTATTTATGCATGGCAGACATTTGTCTCACCCAAGAGTGTAAAGATGCATCTAATAAAGCAATTCACCTTTTTGTAAATGGTGGAAAGTGAAATTTAATGCATGAATGTGTTATGCTCTTGAATAACCATTTTTTTATATTTGCTAAACTTCTATTACAGAATGTTTTTAATTTATATAATATTGAATATTTCAGTTGTATGTGCATGACTAGTGACTAATTGTTATGGACATTTCATTAGCATTTTTATGCAACTTAGATGTTTCAAACTTGCATGTAGTGAGAGAAATATGCTGTATGGATCTTTCTAGAGATACCTGTGCTTTTAATGTATGGTTTCTAACTACAATGCATGTGATGATAGCTTCCACCAACTCTGACCATAACAAAAATGGAAAAAAAGAACAATAAAATCTGATGCATTTAAGTTAAACCATTTTGAAATTAGAGTATTTCTTTGAGAGTTGTACAGCTCTTGACCCCCCCTATTTTTAATGTTAACATCTGTTAATATTTATATTTTTTTAATATTAATATTTATATCTATTTTTTAATGTTAATATCTATATTTTCAGTATATACTACTGAAAATATCCAATCAGGATTGGAGTGTGAATACAATATAGGCCCTGTGCATGAGCACTCAGTAATGTGGGATGCACATGCATTATTTGATTTTTAAAAGGCATCCATAAAAAAATTTAGTATGACTACTACTCATGCATGGCAGACACTTGTCTCAAGTATAAAGATGCATGTAATAAAGCAATTCAGCAACTTTTTTTTAAATGCTGGAAAGTGAAATCTAATGCATGAATGTGTTATGTTTTTGAATAAGCATTTTTTTAAATTTACTAAACTTCAGTACTACAGAATGTTTTTAACTTTTATAATATTGAATATTGCAATTGTATGTGCATGACTACTGACTAATTGTTATGGACATTTCAGTAGCATTTTTATGTACCTTACATGTTTCAAACATGCATGCAGTGAGAGAAATATTCTGTATGAATCTCTAGCAATGCCTGTGATTTTTAATGTATGTTTTTTAACTTGAATGCACGTGATGATAGCATCCACCAACTCTGACCATAACAAAAATGGAAAAAAAACCCCTTTTAAATCTGATGCATTTAAGTTAAACCATTTTGAAATTTGTACTTCGAAAGTTCTGCACCTTTTTGAACTACCCTTTTTTTTAATGATAGGATTTATGGATTGTTGCTGCCCTTAATCTGGGGCTATGTCTAAATTGAATTCGCTAATTTGATGACAGCTCTGCTAACCAGAATTGGCAATTCTTAATGCTTTATTTTGATCTGCAAAACAGTACGGCTAAAATGCATATATATATAGTTAACAGTAACTGTGTAGAAGAATACATCTATCATGAAATTTCGTTTCACATGTTGGTAATGGCTTCCAAGATAGGGGGAATATGATTTATATGGTATGTGTGCACATGTGCAGTTAAGCTGCAGCATAGAAACCACTGATAAAAATCTTGACTAACCATATCAACTTGGACATTGCACAGTCGCTCTTTTGTCATTGTTGTTCCTGTATTATATTCTGGAACCTCTCTTTTTTAATCAAACCTCATGATTTTGTTGTAATACTTGAATCCTGGTATTGTATTTTATATATTCAATGTTAGCTTTAAATAACGCCAATTTTACTATATAAGATATTTGAAAGGCTAATTTTGACAAAATCATTGAAAATGTGCGTCTTTACAGACATTCGATCATTGCTGTTGTCATCTCAATTTGATAAGTCATAACCAGACAGGAAAACCTTATGAAGCATGCTGATACAATCTTCTTCTTAATTTGTTTTTAGTTCTACCAATGTACAAAGCTTTGAGAAAATTAAGTTTAATCGGAATTTCATGAACATATGTTTTTTCCCCAATGAATCTTAGTTAATTCTCTGTGCTGTCTCTGTGCTTTTAAGAGATTTTCCGTTGACAGGAAAGATGGCATTGTTGCAAAACAAAGATTGACTAATATAAGAAGCTTTCATCAAGTTGTGTTTCACTGCTGTTAGTGCCAGACAGACCTTGTTTGAAAAATTACTTGAATCTTCTGTTATTATAGTTCAGTTGATGTGCTTCATTCAGAAATAGTTTTATGAGTAAATTATATTGTTTCAATTTCTTTTTTTACAACTCTTCACACAAAAGTGAGCATCTGTGAAGCAAGTACTTCTGTTAAAACATAATTTCTGTTGTCAGAAACATATTAAAGTTGTTTAGTGAAGAAAGTACTGTATTCAGTTTGTAAAATATACAGATCAGTAATGGCAGACATAGAATATTATATTATAAACAAATGTTTGGGTACTGCAATCCAGTTCTATAAGGTATTGAGTTAAATGTGGTGTGTGTTAAAGTTTTGTTACCCATCAGGGTAAAAGAAAAAAATAATGAAAGCAAGTGATGATATTAGATCCAACTCTGACAATAGAGTGGAGTGACTCCTAAAATCTGACGCTTTTCAGCACTTAAAAGTTATGCAGGAAAAACCGAATGCAGTATTGAATAGCATTATAGATATGTGAATGCTAATATTGTCTCTATTAGTTCAGTTATCTAGTACAGGCAGCAATTTATTATAAAAGTGAACCAGAATCATGTAAATATAGCAGTGAAATAACTGGTATTTTTTGGGTTACACAGGTTTATTCATTTGCCTTGGAAAACTGGTGTAGTTACCTGATGATTAGCAAGGGTCAGTTTCTAGTTTGCAAGGAATAAGAATGATATAACTGTGATGCAGAGAACTTCATTAGTGTGCCCTGGTAAATTTATGCAAGAAATTTAGTAAGAAACTTGAAATTAGTAAGAAGGTTCTAGAAACAAGCTACTTGGTGTGTTGAAAAAGGACTGTGTGAAAGGCAAGTTGCAGAACAGCCAAAAGGTTTTACCCAGGGTCCAGCTTACAGGAAATAATAGAAGGTGGGGTTTGAGGATAATCTTGGTATACAGCAGGGGTTACTGTTTTTAATTTTATATTGATGAGTGTAAGGGAAATAGATTTTATGGATCATGTTTAAATATGAGGTTCGATATTATTAGTGTGTTTAATATGAAGGAGATTTGTTGTTCATAAAGTGTTAATAAACTTCTGTAATTAGGCAAGGTTTGTGTCAGATTTTAATTGAAATGCATTATTGTAAGTTCTAGGGGCTGAGAAGATATTGTGTTGTTGAGGGGTAAGGTGCTTTGTTAAAAAAAAGATTAATTATTTGGGAGTAGTAATTGATGAAGCAGGAAAGCCTCCCATAATATATCAGGTAATTGGTAGTTGGAAAGACTTTCACTGAGGAGGTTAAAGCTGAGTGTTTTACAATGCAGTAAATTTAGATCTGCCATCTTCAATGGCACTTGTTATCAATAGGTGGCCCACAGTAAAAAAGTAAACTGAAAAGAAAGGCATAAAATCCCAGGCATGTGATTCTTCAGCTAATTAGGGAAATTCCGTGATATTACTTTTTAGAAAAAACGGAAATCTGCTAAACTTTCAATTTATTTGCAAAATCAGGCTTTTGACAAAAGTTTGTGATTGTTGACATGTTGGGGGGGGATCGGGTTAAGAGAGAAACGTTCGTTACGTAGGTGGCGATATTTCAGTCGTAAGGCGTATTCTTTCTGTGCTGCCTGGCTGACTGGCAGCTCTGGGCTGACACTGCTGCTACGGGTGACGTCACTGCAAACGTCTCAGTGTGATCGAAACCAGTTTTCTTTGGGGAACACTCCGCTGTTTCAGTCTACCTCCGTCCTTTCTTACTGCTTATTTATTTGATGGGGGCAAAATCTGTTGAGAGACTGGGTGGAGCCTTGAGCCATTGTACACAGCTGCCAAGAGATAAAAGAAAAAGTTCTGTTCACGTGTGATTGGACATAATTACGTTGCGAACCTTCTCACTAGCGGGTGAAAGTGTCATACGCGTCCAGAGATGCGAACTATTACAGATTTCTCCCCCGGGATTACGGAATTATGGGTGACTGACAAAAAATTACATAAATTCAGATCTTCACTGATATTAAGAATGTTTTGCTGGTTTTTAGAATAATTCCGTATTCTTCCAGGATTACGGAATTGCGGATGACTAACGAAGAATTACGGAAAATCAGATTTTCGCTGTTATTAAGAATGTTTTACTGGTTTTGTAATTAATCAATGTAAAAGCCTCTGGACAAAATTCGCTCTTTGTTTCTTCTTTTTTTTTTTTTTTAATTTTATTTATTTATTTATTTTTTTTTTCCCGAGCAGGAGGATTCGTTTTGCTTGTTTGAAAGCTGAGTGGGAAAGGAAGCACACACTGCGCCGGGCCAGGATTACATTGGCCCGCCGTGCTTCTTTCGCCGTGGCGGGATTACATCGGCCTGAAGTCTCTGAACAAAGTTTGTGATGCAGCTCTTTGTTTCTTTTCTTTTTCTTTCCGAGGAGGAGGAATTTGTTTTGCTTGTTTGAAAGCTAAGTGGAAAGAAAGCAGGGTGCCGGACCGGAATTTCATCGGCCTGAAGTCTGAACAAAGTTTGTGGCATTGTTCTTTGTTTGTTTGTTTCTTTTTCTTTCTGAGTAAGAGGAATTTGTCTTGCTTGTTTGAAAGCTAAGTGGAAATAATGCACTGCACCGAGATTACGTCGGCCTGAAGCCTCTGAACAAAGTTCGTGACACAGCTCTTTTCTTTTATTTATTTCTTTTTTTCCCCAGAGGAGGAGGAATTTGTTTTGCTTTTTTGAAAGCTAAGTAGAAAGAAACCATGGTGCCAGGTTGGGATTAAGTCGGCCCGGCGTGCTTCTTTTGCCGTGGCCCGAAATTACCTCGTTTATGACTAAGCTTTGTTTACCCCCTCAACTGGAATTTGTTTTACTTGTTTGAAAGTCAAGTAGTGGAAAGAAAGAACAGCGCCAGGCCGAGATTTCGTCGCCCGAAAATCTCTGAACAAAGTTCGTGACGCGGCTTTTTGTTTCTTTCTTCTTCCCCCCCCCGGAAGAAGAGTAATTTGTTTTGCTTGTTTGAAAGCTAAGTGGAAGAAAGAATACATGGTACCAGGACGGGATCAAGGCCCGATTTACACAGAATCGGGCCTAGGGACAGCACAAGATGTGCCCCTCCTCCACATTCTTGTCACTACTAAATATTATCAATTAATTTATAAATAGATTTAATAAATGGGATATTGTGCGGAAAAAATAGGAAATGGTATATACTTTTATCATATCTCAATGTTTGCAAGGAAATTCGCATTTAAAAATATAGACAGGTAAGTAAAACACTTGAATAGTTCAGTATTGCTATTTTTGCATATATATATATATATATATAATAAAATTAGCAATAATAATTTTTGTGTTTGTCACATTCGTTTTTTTTTTTTAATGTGTATCTCGGAACAGCTTTTGGTGTTTTTCAGTTAATTGTGTGCTTAGGCAATCACCTGCCTGAATCCACAGGTGAAAAAAATTTTTTAATCAGTATTTGATATAAAACAGTTTTTTTTGTTGTTTGATTTATTTTTGTTGACTGCAACCTATATTTCGATTTTAAACATATTGCAGAAGGAAATCACCCCCATTATTCTTACTAATTTCGTGACTAAATTTAAAATATTGTGTTTGTAATTTAATGTTAATGAAAAGTAACTAATTTCTAAAATTTGTTCTCTTTTTCATTTGCCCACTATGTAAGGTTCATTTTATATTTTCACATTACCTTTAATAAATCTTGAAAATGTTTTGTGAGTATCAGTATTTACATTTACCAAATTAAGAATTCACACCCTCTGGTCCAGTTCCATGGGGGAAAGAAATGTGGCCTCTGGTGAAAAGTAATTAAGAACCAGGGTTTAATGGCAATGAAAACTGGATGAGAGAGAGGTAAGGGCTCTATTACACCATTACTTAAACACTTAGAATAATCATTGTTGGTTTAAAATGGACCAGAACGTACAGAGATGCAAGAAATTTTGCAATGAGGTGTTAGTGATGAAGAGAGCTTATGAGCATTGTGAACAGCATTTATTTTAATTGTTATTTGAACGTTTTTACAGTTTGTGGCGCTTCTCTAATGCAAATAAAGGTCTGCATGTGTGATATGATAAATGTACTCAACATTATTATACTTGAACTGATTTAAAAGCATGATGAAATGCAAGTGATGATAGTAGATCCAACTCTGACAATAAAGTGGAGTGACTCCTAAAATCTGATGCTTTTCAGTATATATAATGAATGCACGGAAAAATACGAATGCAATACTTGGAAGCCTTATAGATATGTAAGTGCATTTTCCACCTTTAATTCAGTTTCCTAATATTGGTAAGGTACTAATTTGTAGTGTATTGCTCAAGATTTAATGCTTCATGAGGATAGAAAGTGGAAGTGATGTAGTACAATTCTTACATATAATACAAAAGTAAGAGTGATATTTGTCAAATCTGAAGCCATATAGGTTTCAAAGTCATTTTATTAAAGCCATTGGTGACATGGTATGGACTCACTATTATGGAAAGGTTACCCCTCCCCTACTTTTTAGGGCTTCAGCCCATTGTGAACATATGTAGAAAATTGTCAGGAATTCACTAACTCGGAAAATATGGTCTTCACTTTGTAAAAGCATGCAAAACTTAATATCATTTATTTTGTCACGCGATAAGCAAACATAACTTCAAATGCCTTCAGTTTTTGCTGATTTGTATCTGAGCTGAGGATTAAAGCATTAAAGTGGAGGTACCGCAAGTACTGATTTTTACGATTAAGGTGGCTTGCAAACTGTCCTGAATTTCACTCTTGTAATTTGAAAGGTGAATTGGTCACAACTGCGAGATATTTCTGTGTAAAGTAATTGTCAGGTGTTCCGTTCGATTTGGTAAACTGCTGCTTTTTTTATCTCTGAAGATGTCAGTATTTTTACTTCATGTTTTGGCACCACAACTTCTATGCTAAGTTAATAAATTTGTTCATCTGTAAAATTGAATTCTGAGTACATTTTATTGCTATACAATTCATTATGCACCATTTCCTATCCTTATGCTGTGTATGTTTTATTCACTTTTAAGGAGTATTAAGAACTCACTTGTGTGTGTGTTTTATGATAATTATAGGACCATCTTTTAAAGCATTGGTGAAGCAGTTATTTGATGGACAGCTGTTTCTAGCTTCATAATATACTTGATATATATTTTTTATTTAATGCAACAATTGAGGAATTGTGATTTAAAAATAACACATTTTCAAATTGGACTTAACTCTTAAGTCCTCTTCCATAAGTACAGTCTCAGGATCGATCCCAGCAGGTTCGAACCACTAAGTATTCATCGTGCATCAGATGGGCACTTGAAGCTGTCTGACACTGAGTACTGGTCCCGCGGTTATAAAAAAAAAAAAAAGCGTCTTTCCCCTCCCTTTCTGCCTTGCTTCCGTGTGACTTTCCTGTCCGGCACTTGAGCCCAAATCTCCTAGCTTCCTACTTCCAAGGGTTGTTTAAAAACACCTATCCTAAAATCCTTACTACCTATCCTAAAATCCTTTACATAAATCTCTAACCTCTATGAAAAAGGTCCGGCAGTGGACTGTGCAAGTGTTAGTTGCTAGGACGAGCAAAAGGAAACTCAGCTCGGACGCTGCCGGTACTGGCCCTCCCCTGGCTGCAGCCCTGTTACCAGTGAACATCTTTGTATGCTGCACAGTAAACTTCATTTACAGAACTTTCACAAGTGGGGATTACATCTGGTATATTTAGCTAAGCATATTGTAATTTTGAAATGTGCACAGTTCTTGTGAAGTGCAAAAAAAACTTTTTGGCATAGACTTTGTTCTCTCTCATAATACACTGAGACTCCAACTACTACAGATTCTCCGTAGTCACTACGGAAATCGTCAGCCCGCTACGGATTATGGAAAGTGTTGAATATAGTACGGAAATCGAAAATCTCAAAGAAATGACCTTTTTAACGATGTGTGTATTTTTTTTTCCTGTTTTCTAGATTCTAACATTAATTTAACATTTTGGAGAGTATTTCTTTAACATTTTCAATATCCATGGGATTCCGGAAACATCCTGAAATTTTTAGGTACCATTCCAGAGCTTGAAAAGTCCTTAATTTTTCGTATTTTTGTGTAAAGTCCTGGCATAGTTTTAGAATTGTTTCCTGCAATGAAACATTTTTTTGTGTTCATTGCAGGACTTGTTCTTTTTGGGCTTTTGAAGATGACCATGAACAAGTTCCGGTCTTGTAGTCACTTACTTTGTTTACTTTATAAGGTTCTCATTGGAACATACATTGGGTGATTTTTGAGGTAAATTAAAAAAAAGTATTAGAGCCATTTAGTGTTTCTCACAAATGTCTTCAATTAATGGACAATTTTTTAAGCAAAAATTTACTTTTTATGAATTTACATTGTCATTTTGCTGCTCTGGCAATTTTTTTTATCCAGTGTGTAATACAATTTTATTCATTATCAATGAAAAATGTTGAAACTATAGATTTTTGTGCTTTTCACTATTGAAAAAAGCTAAAAAGTACAGGTTTTTTTCAGTGTGTACTACTGAAAATTTCCAGTCAGGGTTGGAGTCTTAGTACAATACAAGCCCTGTGCATGAGCACTCAGTAACATGGGATGCACATGCATTATTTGATTTTTAAAAGGCATCCATAAAAAATGTTAGTATGACTACTACTCATGCATGGCAAACACTTGTCTCAAGTATAAAGATGCATGTAATAATTATAAAGCAATTCAACTTCTTTTAAGTGGGGGAAACTTCAGTATTACAGAATGTTTTTAATTTATATAATATTGAATATTTCAGTTGTATGTGCATGACTAGTGACTAATTGTTATGGGCATTTCATTAGCATTTTTATGCAACTTAGATGTTTCGAACTTGCATGCAGTGAGAGAAATATGCTGTATGGATCATGCTAGAAGATGCCTGTGATTTTTAATGTATGGTTTCTAACTACAATGCATGTGATGATATCATCCACCAACTCTGACCATAACAAAAATGGAAAAAAAAAACTTTTAAATCTGATGCATTTAAGTTAAACCATTTTGAAATTAGAGTACTTCATTGAAAGTTGTGCAGCTTTTGACACTCCTCCCACCCTTTTTTCTTAATGTTAATGTCTGTGAAGTATGGCTGTTTTTCTGCAGGCTTGTATGTGCATGTAAAACTAGGTGTCTGTGTTGAAATTTACTATTATGATGACAGTCATTCTAATCTGTGTTGGCACGGGTTTTAATACTTTATTTTGGTCTACAAAACAGTGTAGCTAAAAATATCTATGGTTAACTGATTTGTACTTTCAAAGTGCAGAATCCCAATTCATTAGCAAACAATTCTATTTTTAAAAATGATGGGGCTTTTTTTAATACACTACGCAATTAATTTCAGAGAAAACTTTGGCATTTTAATGAGTGTTATTCTTGTTGATGGTATAGAACTTTGTGTACAAGTTTGAACTAACTTTTATTTGAATAGCTATGCTGTATATTTGTTAGGAAAAAGTTGTTATTCTGTTTTTTTCTTTCAGTTGATGAGTGTCTTAGTATTCAGGTTGTTGATACATAGCCCTAAGTTTTGAAGTTTTTGTAGGGTGTTTAATCAACTCCTTGTTCATTTAGTACAACTTCCATAATATTAAGAAAGTAATCAAAACAGTTGATTATTTTCTGCATTGCAGTTATTTTTTAAAACCTCACATTTTTTCCCTAAGTGTCAGACAACAAAGCAAATATGTATTTAACACTGGTAGAAAATCTAAAATCTGGTAGCCAACTAAATTTTTTAGTGGCCAGACACTGGACCGGTGGGGAGAGGGGGTATATATAATATCAAAGTCATGTACACTTCTGTCCAAAAAAATGTTCTACCCTCAGCTTATTTTCTTTCTCCTTGGCAGAAAAAAACGGTACTTTTTTTTTCTTTTTCTTTTTTTCTTTCTGGGGCTCTCAAATTCTTAAATAACCATAATTTTCGTCGGTTATCCCCACACCCTGGAATTTGCGTAATTTTTTTTTTAACCTTCATATAAATCTGCGCTGGCGTATACTTCGCAGATTGTGACATTCAGAAAAAAATAGAAAATCTCTGTATAATCTGCACATCACAAATGCTGATCCAGAAGCAGACTTTTCAAAAGAAAAGTCGGTCACATAAAGACCCCGGAGTCCGGAGAAATAAAAAAATGATCTTATTAAATATAGAAATTCATTTTTTAAAGGAAACTTTTTAAAATTATATTTTTATCTTCGGGCACAAAAAGAAGCTTAGTGGTGGCGTGGCATCCGTAGAGAGCACAAAATTTAATGATGCTGATGCAGTAGCTCCAATTGCATTGCCCATGATGAAACGCTGATACAGAACAATTCACAGAAATACCGTATATACACTCGTGTGTAAGTCTACACCGGCTTTTTCGCATGTCACTGTGCACTAGTTTTCTGACTTTTTGAAAACTATTGCGTTGTGACACGATCATATCCTCAGCTGTGCCCCCACTTTAAATTTAAATTCGGTAGTGTAACTGAAACATTTCCTTTTTGAAAACATAAATAGCAATGAAGGAAAATATCAGCAGCAAAGACAGGTGAAAATGGCGAAGAACGAACAAGGTACAGCGCACACGAGATCCAGAACATGAAACTTTGAAATGAGGCATGCATGTGTAGATTCGTTCAGCGAGCGCTATGCTTACATTTTTATTGGCCGATTGACGAAGAGACGGCAGGGCGCAAGCACAGTCAGCGTATTGTCTTTTCCAACAATACAAAGACAAAAAATAACTCCTGCCATACCTCCCTACAACTTCAACTGTCTTTCATTGCAACACCCCTCCTCTCCGCTCCGTACAAGCTCCTGAACTGAGAGAAATTATTCCGAGGGAGTTCCTTTTCCAATTATACTCCCTCTCCTGAACAATTACCCTGACATTTTTTTTTTTTTTTTTTTTTTTTTTTTTAAATCGTCGTTTATCCGCGGATTATACAACAAACATTACAGTACACGTTTTTCAATGATGTTTTCCATGGTGGCCCGGACAATTATTTTGGTTGCCCTGGGTGACCATATTTTTCAACCCCTGGTATTGAAGTAGTTCAAAACATTTTGTAGTGTAGTTAGTTCATATAAGAAAGTTATTAACTTTCAAATTGGATCAATTTGTTGAAAGTTAGTAGTCTGACTAAGCTATTAACCATCTGTGCTGCTTCCCTGTTTTTGTTAAACTTACAGTTTAATTAAAAAAAATAGCAGAAACATGCAACCTGATAAAACCAAACTTTTCATTAGCTTTCATCAAGTTGCATGTTTCTGCTATTTACTGAGAGATCTTGTAGGGCATATTATTTTAATCTTGCAGTCACAGGCTAGTTGAATAACTTAGTTTTAGGATTTTGTTTCTCAACATGTAGCTTCCTGATGGAGCAATGAAATATATTAATTCTTTTGGGTAGTGTAATTAGTCTTTCCTTAACTCCATTTTGTTACATTTAGGTTGTCTGATACTATTTGTGCAAGTGAACTGAAAGTAGTAGTAGTTCAAGGAAGCACAAATTATTAGTCTCACTTGGCCTTGTTTTGCAGCACAGTTGCTTCTAAAATGTGGTGCATTGTGCTGTTATGCAGAATGAAATATCTTCTGGATTAAACAAGTAGACATGCCTCAGAAAATTTAAAAATTACATTGTCCTGGAACAGGAATCAAATCCTCATCTCCCAATTTACGTTAGATTATCTTACCATTACAAAAATGGTAACGTACTCAAATGTAAATCGGGAGTGCAAGTTCAATTCCCATTCCAGGATGATGTAATTTTCAAGTTTTCTAAGGCATTTCTACTTGTTTAATTTGGCATCCATCTGCCTGTAACATCTACTGGACTATCTGCTGAATTGTTTTTAAAGCCATGGTCACTAACACGATATCGAAAGATAATTCGGTTATGACTGTATTAACTACAAAAATTGAAATTGAATGAGACTTCGTCATTTATATTCGATTCCCAAGGAGTTCTGCAGAGGCTACAAAAATAATGTGATCATGATTATTTTTGTACAATCATTTCTTCATGTTGTGATTCTTCTGTACAACTTGCTTAGCATCTGGACTCAGGATATGTGTTCTCAGATATCAGCAATGTGCAAATAAGAATTTCTGTTCAATTCTGACACATTAAATAATGTAGTGGAGCGACTCCTAAAATCTGATGCATTTCTCTTTGTTCTGTAGTGGTCTGTGCCGATGATTTTTTTGTGGGACATCATTCATACTGAAGCAGCTATGTAAAAACGAAAAATAGAGGTATTAAGACACACAGATACTTGCCCGCAACCATTTCATCCATACAATATTTGCTATAATCATTATTTTTCTTAATGAAATGTAATTGTAATATGTGAAGACTTAAAATGCAAATGATGATTTCAATCCAAGTCTGACTTGTATAATATTTGCAGTGGAGTAACTCCTAAAATCTGATGCATTTAATAATAATAATAATAATACTTGACCATTTTTGACTAGCAAGGTCTGGTGAAATACCAGCATTGAACTTTTATGTGACTGATTCTGTTGGAAACATATCTTTGTGAATGTGTCAAATCTGACCTTTCCACCAGTGCAATTGGCTGTAGCCATTTTTTTTCCAGTTTTGAGATCAATTGAATAGAATTAGAATATGTAAAGACTTAAAATGCATATGATGATTTCCATCGATCTTCTGACTTGTATATTATTGCAGTGATGTAACTCCTAAAATCTGATGCATTTGATAAAAATACTTGACCAGTTTTAACTTGCAGGGTCTGGTGCAATATGTATTGTGGTTATTATATATGTGGTGCAATACGTATTTTACAATATTATTGTTCCTGTACCACTTACTGGTCATCCATGTAACACTTCTCAGAAAACTTGAAAATTTCATCATTCTGGAGCGAGAATCAAACCCTGCATCTCCCGATTACCGGTCGAGTATGCTAACCATTACACACGCCACCTAGGACAGTGAAGTTCCAAGCAACTGAGACATAGGAATCTGAAAGTCCTCAGATCTTTCCTAGTCAAAGCATCCCAGCTTCCTCATAGTGCTTTGACCCAATTCCCATATGAAGATCACCTGTACTACAGATAAATCAATGAAGGAAAACATATTCTTCATAATACATGGGAAATCGGTGCCTTTGTTTTTCTGGTGCCTTTTGTTTTTCTTGTTTATCGTCTCACCAGCCACATACACTGGTTATTGTTCCTGTTTTACACTATTTTTATGTTTCGATGCTGTACAATCATCAAAACATAAAAATAGTATAAAACAGGACAATATGGATTGTGGTCATTTTTTTTTTTTTCAAGTTTTTGAGATCAATTGAATGGAATTGGAATATGTGAAAACTTAAAATGCATATGATGATTTCAATCCAACTCTGACTAGTATATTTTTGCAGTGAAGTAACTCCTAAAATCTGATGCATTTCGCAATAATGCTTGACCAGTTTTGAATTATGAAGCATTGAACTCTGTGTGACTTATTATGTTGGAAACATGGTTATGAATGTGTCTGGATCTGCTAATGTTTACATGGTTTTTATAGACCATTTTGAAGATTTTGTTGTTTGCAATCTGATATTAAAATTGTGTTTTTTTGTTGCATACTGGCTATATTGTGTTTATATGAGGCGTGATCAAATGAAACCTGTACGTGCCGCGTCACGTGGACCTGCTCACGGGGAGCATGATGACGGCACAGCTAACGTGATAAGTGCAGACCAATGAACAAGCTAGCATGCGTCCATTCTCCTTGGATGCATGGTGTTTGTGCTGCAGATTGTTGATAACATGGCTGGTGTGATTCCGAAGCTGTCCAGGTGGACCAGCGAGCGGTAATTCAGTTCCTAACAACAAAAGAATGTCAACCAGTTGACATTCATCACAGAATGCAGGTGGTGTGTAGCTGCAAATGTGTGTCGAAGACAACAGTGGCTGACTGGGCACAAATGTTTCTGGAAGGACGTAAGGAAACGAAAGATCATCCGCGGCCAAGCCAGGCGCATGTTGTTGCGACAGACGAAGCCATTGCCAAGATTAATGCAGTACTACAGGTGGACCGTCATTGGATCTTACATTCGCTATGTAATTTGAGACAGTTTAAACGGCGATTACGAAGACGCTGCAGTATTGGAAGGTGTGTTCACAATAGATTTCACGGAAGCTGACTGACCACCATAAGGAAGAATGCCTGGATTGGAGTTTGAACCACTTGCTGCGTTATGAAGCGGAGGGTAATGCATTTCTGTCGTGCATAGTGGCAGACTATGAATTGTGATGTCACCACTTTAGGCCATCCAGCAAACCAGAGAGCATGGCAATGGGAACATCCCGGATCATCAAAACACAAAAAATTCAAGTCGCAGGCTTCTGTTGGTAAGGTTATGCTGACTGCATTTTTTTACCATGAAGGGCTTTTGTTGGTAAACTTCGAAGAGCCTCACAATGCCAACCGCTACAAAGACACACTGCACAAACTGCATAAAGCCACCAAGAATCAGCGACCCAGCATGCTTTTGTGTGGTGTGATTCTGTTGCACAACAACGTTTGTCTGCATGTTGCAAACATTGTGCAGGAGGCGAGGCGTTAGCACAGGAAGTGTGGAAAGTTCTGCACCACCCAGCCTATAGCCCCAATCTGTCACCATGTGACTTTCATTTGTTTGGACTCCTTTAAAAAAAGCCCTAAAAGGGACACTCCAATGCAGACGTCATGGCTGCAGTGACAAAATGGTTCAAGGATCAACCAAAGTCCTTCTTCTCCTTCGCAGAATGTATGCGCCGCCTTCCCAAGCAGTGGGATGCGTGTCTGAATGCGTACGGAGACTTCTAACGAACACTGGTGCATTCTTGCTTCCTTATACATTGCTTTGTTTAATTCCGCCGCACCTGCAGATGTAACTTTTCGTTCATCTTAATAAAGCCACTCAAACGGGTTTCATTTGATCACGCCTAATAATTCACGGATAACGGCAAGGGTCTGAATGTCAAAGATGACTGATGTTTCAGTTCTTAATATCCTTTTATGAGTTAGTGTGTAAACAGAATAATGATCTTCGTGAATTTAAGAAAATATTTTCATTTGAAGTCTGACTTCTTTAAAAGTAAAGATCTAAAAGTGTTAAAAGACAGATTAAGGGATTCAGAAAAATATCATTGATAACTCAGCTACTGAATACTGCTGTTATGGGGGGTGCTTGGCATCTGCAAAAAATGCAGACAGCTAACCCGTTTAGTGTAGTGGTACGTCAACGATTGGCAACTGTGCCTACTTTAGTAAACATTTCGAAAAGTGAATGTGTTGCCTTTTTAATCTGGAAACTTCCATCTTAGTTAAATTGTCATTTTCTACCCTAGGTATAGGGAGTTCCTGAGTTATAGGCTGCAGTTGCTTCAACATGGTATTCTTCCATGGATATTTAGAAGTACAGGTTCATTTCCTACTCCAGGGTAATGCAATTTTTTTTATGAGAGGATGAGGTTGTGTCCTCCATGCACCTGGTCATCAGTTACTTGAACCAGTGTGTGGATTTTCATTCTGCTGGTCTTCATAATATTTACTTATTTGCATACTATACATGCATGTCATGCATACACAAGGGAACAATTTTTACTAGTTCTAATACATCAAGACCCTAAAATGCCTTTTATCACATTTTGGAAATCATTTTGCACATAATCTGTTGGAAATTATGCATTCCATTTGTTTAAAAACACCCCTAACACATTGAATCGCTTGGTGCAACAACTCTTATCTTCACATTAGTCTGTGCCCTGCAGCTTAAACAAGTATGTATTTGATAAACTCTTTATCTTTCACTGATTTTTGGGATTTAGAGTTCCAAAAGTAGAGATTAAATCTGATATTAAACTAGGCATATTAGAATTTTTAAATGCACACAATTATTGTAAGGTGTAAAAATAAAATAAAATGGCATAGACCTTCGTACCCCCTCTCACAATACAATAGTCTCTGAGCATGAGCACTCAATTTTGCAGGATGCATGTGGCGTTTTGTGATTTTTAAAAGATATAAAATTATGAGCATGACTGCTATTTTGGCATGCAAGACTCTTGTCTTGAAAGTACAAAAGTGCATGTGATGAAGCAATTCAGCCAATTTTTTCTTTCTTTTAAAATGTTAGAAAGTAACAATCGGATGCATCCTATTTACATGTTTTAAGTGTACATGTTGTGAGTGAAATATGTGTAATCTTGCTACAATATATTTAATTTATGGTTTCTAACTTAAAAGCATGTGATGATAACATCCACCAACTCTGACCATAACAAAAATGGAAAAAACAGCATTGAATCTGATGCATTTAAGTAGAAACATTTTAAAATTAATGAACTTTGCTGAAAGTTCAGCACCTTATGAACTACTTTAAAAGTATTTAATGATAGTTTTTAAAATTATGGTGCCAGTATGCGGCAGTGTTTTGATGTGTTGATGCTTATTTTAAATGCAATCTTATGATGACAACCATTCTGACATATTGGAATGTTTTTTTCCTATGATTTAATTTGATCTGCAACCAGTATGGCTAAAATGCATATGTGGTAAACTGATTTTGACTTAATTTGTGTTAACTGTGATTTAGAAACAAGTCAAATTCATTAACAAACAGTGCTATTCAAAAAGTTGTGAGGTCTTCTTGTACTGAGTAATAATTTCGAAGGAAACTTGATAATTTAAAATTAGATAATGTGAGTGTTATTGTTTGGAAGGATTAAACTTAATGTGTGAATTCATAGTTGTGTATTTTTTTTTTTTTTTCTCTTTCTGTTTGTGGCTTATATATTGTGCCATTGCATTGAGTTTGCATGAAGTGTTTTTGTTTGGATTGTTTTGAGGGAAATTAATGGTAATTTGTAACATTTAGAGTATAAGAAATGGGGAAACAGACTGCTAACTCTCCGGATTTTCAGCCCTTCCTCGCCCCCCTCCAGATGAATGTCAAATTCTCCCGATTTTCACCAATAATTAGCCATTACGATGGTCGAAATTTCATCAACCACCGCCTTAGATTGACAAAGAAGAAAACAATTTCAAACCGGCTGTGCAATCTTTTTCTTTCTGTGTCAATGCAAGGCGGCATTATAGGCATCAGTTTTGTACTTTTCCTCTTCTCATATCTGCAAAAAGAAAGCCACCCCCGGTAGTGCAGGTGTCTAAGCGCTGGCTTCCGACCAATTGTCTGAAATGGGTCCGGGTTGGAATCCCGGTGAGACCTGGATGTTGTGTTTGTCTTACTGCACTGGCTCTCTCTCCCTTTCCTGGAACCAGTGGCCCCAAAAATATGGACAGGTGACTGCTTATAGCCTACCAAGTTGCTCATGGTGGTCGTTAAACCTCCAACCAAAAAAAAAAAAAAAAAACATAAGAAAGAAAATAAACTGGTATTCTTCCACTTTTGTTTTCACCGCTGTCTTCATCAATTCCGTTTCGTGGTAATGATGTGTGAATGAAGTAAAAGGTGTCTCGATGACAAATGCTGTAAACTCCATGTTTCTCCAAAATAGTAAATAAACGCTTCTTCAAACTGTGGTTTGGAAAGAAAAAAAAGCTTTAAAGGAAAAAAACTGTAGTCATATAAAAAAAAAAAGGAGTTAAATGGATACATAGTAAAAATTGAAAAGAAATGTTATGTGTAATTTCTAAAGTTTTCAATGGATTCTGGTAAAAATTAAAACCTGAACTTTATGCTGCAAACATCTTGTTCACTGCAAAAATTTTGCTTACCTATATTAAAAAAAAAAAAAAAAATTGCTTTGGATAAATTTCTCCTAGGCTGATTGCATACCCGCCAACTGCTCCGGATTATCCCGGATGTATGTAGCCACTCTGCTTATTTTGGAGTTTTCTCCTGAAAAAACAAAAATTTTATTTTATTACCCATTTTTTCTCAAACGATGACTGTGGCCAGAAATATACTGTACTTAAAAATAGATTGTAAAAAATAATAATCTTTATAGTGCATTTTAAAGATTTTTACTGTAATATTTATGTGTGCAAGTATGACTAAACAGAAGCTGCGGCAGGCTTAACACAATGCTGCGGCAACGTCATCAAGCGTTGCTCCGTTGAAACGAAGGTTCGTTGCTGTGGCCAATTCCTGGGCGGAAAGAGTACAGGAGGAGCCAGTTACGATGTTGCCAGGAGAGAGATCCATTTTGTAGTGCTACGTCCATTAAACGTATCAAACAAATCTTCACTGAACTTTTTACGGCTTTCAATTCTAAAAAGTTGGCAGGTCTGCAGTCGAAGAGTTTAAAAATAAGACGCTCAGGATTGCTTTTCAGTGCATCATTTGCAGTTATTGTTAAAATGTTTGCTGTAGCTCAGTGTTTTACCATATGTAAATATTTAGATGCATTGCAGAAAGTTGTAGTTTTAAAAAAATTAACTTCCAAAATTTTTTTTTCTAGGAAAGAGAAATTGAACTTGAACTCGGGGATGATTATATTCTTGATTTGAAAAGTATGTTACCATTGTTTTCTGCTACATTCATTCATTGATGAGTGCTGTCAGATTTATTTATTTTTTGCTTTATAACAGTTTTGATACCGATTGTGCTTCACCGAATTTTTTTAGAGTGGGAAATTTTTCTTTATGATATGCTAATCCTGCTATATCCTGGACTTAACCCTATGCATATTTTTTGGAAATCAGACTATCACTGTAAATACGAGTACATGATTTTTTGCAATTTTCAGCTGTTTTAACTTCCATTTGTTCCACCCATCAAAAATATTTCATGCAGGCTTGCTGGTGACCTTATGTTTGGATAATTATATGTGCTTGACCAACTTTCTACTTTAAAATCTTCTGTTATTTGTTTTAAGCATTCATGGTTTTCATGCTCACTGGCTGCTTATGTCTTTTTACCATTACAGCACATCTATTATTCTCCATCAAAATTCATCTATAGAAGTTAACAAAAATGGGCTTTTTATTCAGTATTGAGTAAGGCCACAGTGTATTAAATTTTCCTTTTCCATAACTTTTAAAACTTAATTTCATGCATTAAGCATTGAAGATTACGAAAAGTTGCTGAAATAAAGAATTAACATTATCCATACATGAACATGTGAGTTTTCTTCAGCCAGATGGTGTTATATTGAAATTTTAAGAGAGGTTATTAACAAAGGAGACTATAGTTTTATGCTGATATTGAAATTTATATGTAAATTATGGAAAAATTTGAATTTGGGAGACGGGTGGATGCATTTCGAAACAAAACTGAAATTTTGAATAATGCCATGAAACAAAATAGAAAAATAAAATGCACCACTGAATTTGGTAACTCCCAAAAGTTACTATTATATTGTTTGCGTTGTTTGCGTTTGCTGAGCAGGTACACCTGAAAGTGTAAGAAAGCTAACTATTGTTTGCATGTGTACCAAATTTGTATACACTAAAATTTAATGGTATACAATGTACACGTGTAAATAACCTTTTGGAAGTGGCGATGATCAGATTAGATAGTTAGGACAAAACATTGATTTTTACCACAATAACATAAGATTACTTTCCCACCTCAGTCATTGCTGAGGGGGGATGCACTTGAACCATGTGATGAAAATTTAAACTTAAAATATCTAAAACTTCACTGCACTAAGGTTTAGGTTTTTGAAAGGCCACTTGGCCTATATTTATTGTAAAACTTAACAAGTGTGAGATGAAATTTTGGACACAATTTCAAACCCGGCCACTGGGCCAAAAAACAATAAACATCTGACAGCTTAGAGTCTTGGATGAAATTATCGCACCAGTCACAGTACCAAAACAGAATATAAATACCAGAATTTCATTGAATTTCACACTTGCTTTAACATGGTGTGCAACTTAAGTATGTGGAAGGTAAATCTCTCTCTCTCTCTCGAAAAAAAAAGTATTATATGCATATGTTTACACTATGTTATTCTAATCGCTCGAACCAACCCTCTCGGACCAGTCTTCTGAATTCACCTTTTAATTTTAAACTAACATATTAACTGCCAAAATTTTACATATAATGAAAAGATTCTTTTACCAGGTTCTACACTTTCGGGAACATTTGTCTTAAAATCAACAACCCTGCCTTCAATCAACATTTGTCTTAAAATCAACATATCCTAACCATGTAGCATTTCCTGACACTGAACCAATTCTAGACACTATACAAAACCAAATACCCTACTCAATTTACTCACAAGTTATCATAAAAATCCAACTATTCAAAAATTCCCCACTATAAGTTCTCCAAATCTACCAGCACCCATGTAGAACTAAACTCGGGCATTAAAGCCAAACAATCATCTCATTCAACGAATTCCACTTGCCTCGAAAAACACGATTTCACTGCAGGAACAACAAAGTTTGAGTCTAAAGGCGTGGGTCGTGAATCCATTCCCAGCCTATACAGTGTAGTGGAGCAAAGTGCGACCTAACCCTTTTCTGTTCCTTCACTCTGATTTGGGGACAACCCACATCACTCCCTCTCGTAGGTACCACCTCCCATGGGCCGAACAAGCTTACTCGGGCAGAAAACAAATCCCCCAATTTGTTTCGTGCACCCTTTCAGACCCGAGGCATTATCTACATAGGGTAAAGTATCCCACAAGAGTTCACTTGTCCCCCAAATATCTCTTCATCTATTTTCCAGAAAATTCAACACATCACCCTTTTTCCCAGAAAATTACTTCTTATCCAATTTTTCCCAGAAACACACTTCATATCTTCATTTTCCCAGGAACACACTTCATGTCCTTATTTTCCCAGGAACACACTCATTTCCCAGAAAATCACTTATCTTTATTTCCCAGGAACCCACTGTATATACTCATTTCCCAGAAAGCTCAATTACACCATACTTGACACACTATACCCAACTGTACTTTATTTCCAGAAAACTATAAACCACCATATTTCCTAAATCACTCTTTTCCTGAAAAATCGTCACTTCTTTTAAGAAACACAACAGCCATTCGGGTTCTTTTCAGTCACACTACACTATGCTCATATCTGCCTCTGTGTCAATTCCTATATTCTTTCCCCCATAAAAACCGGTTTTTCTACTCTACGGGCAGAAACTAGAAATTAGCCCTCACTACTACAAAAATTAAATTTTAAAGAGTAATTTTTCACTTAAATTTACCAGAACACTAATCCAAAATAATAACCAGCTTACAAGAAAAATTCCCAACTACATGGCATCTAAGCTAAGCTCATAAATACAAATTCTACTTCACAAATACTAAAATCACAGAGCACAAAATGGGTTACATTTCACTTAAGAGAAATACTGGTCTGGAAGGGGTTCGTTCCGAAATATCTTAACATACTTATTATATCATCTATCACTACATGACCCAGAAAATTATTCACTTCCACTTCTTTATTTTGTTGTTGGTGTTTTTATTTTTTTTTATTTTAACTACTCACAGAAAATGTCATGAAATTTATTTTTACACTGCCTAACATTAACTCAGGTATTTTCATTCCCAAAGCACACAAGAACACTAACATACAAAAAAACCTGAATGGAAACATTTACAACTCTCTTTTTTTTTTTTTTTTTTTTTTTTTAACATATTTTTCTGACAGTCCCCCCTCCGTTTCAAAGCCCACTTGTTTAGATAGTTTTAAAGAACCCACAACATAATATCTTTAAAAAAAATTTGCCAAAAAAAAAAAAACCTTTAGGACCGGGGCAGCAACAACTCTTGAGGTACAATAGTCGCCGAATAGAAAAACACTGCATTGCTTGGGAGACTGTACCGGGTGATTTTCTCTTCACCTCCAAGGGTTTTGCTCTTTCTTTTTCTTTTCTTTTTTTTTTTCGGCCACAGCGTGTTTGGCCAACGAGACAGGAGACTGGCATTTTGGAACCCTGCTGGTGGGCCATGCTCTACAATTTAGTAGTAAGACGCAAAGGTGACCAGACTGTCTATAGTGCGCCTTGTGGGAATTTCCCGTGCCAGGAGCAACTTGCTTGAGTCCCTTGTAGATGGTGGGGGCCTCTTTTTCCGGGATATCAATGGAGGGAGAAGACATTTTTTTTCAGCTCTGCCCTGGTAGGAATTGGGTCTGCCTCTTCCTCCGCCATTTTGAAACGCACTTGCTAGCATTCAAGACCAACCCCAGTGGTCGTCCGCAATTTTTTTGTTATCTCCGGCAATGAGATCTATGAAAAATACTCATTTTAACTGAGCTTTGCGATTCGATTCCGAATTTTCATTCTGACTGTCCCCTTCCCAAGGCGAGGAGAAAATTTGCCCTCCACCGTCACTGCAGACCAGCGACCAGAAACAAAGTGTCCTCTCTCAACGGATAAAAACTCTGGGGTTCTTGAAACCGCTGACCCCTCCCATTGGTCGAAACTTCAGCCTGGCAACTAACGGCTTCCCAACGGAATTTCTCTCCCACGCCTGGAGAGTGACCCCTGACCTTCACACGTAAGCAAAAGGGGAAAAAAACTTCGTACCTCTTCACACGCTGTTGTTCTATAAATAGAATTTCTTTTGCCCAGAGAACCCTCTGTGGCCACATTTTGGGAACTTCTAAATCCCTTTGCCTAAAATGGCAGACTGAAAGAAAGATTTCCTTTTCTCACAACTTTTTTTTTTCAGAAATGCTTTTTCCTCATTCCGTGATTAATACAAATAATTTTGCTTCCACAAAGGGGTTGATGCTGTCTTCTTTTGCTCGCCCTTTTTTTTTTTTTCTTTTTCTTTTTAAAGAGAAAAAAATGAATCGGGCCAAAAGAAAAAAAAGAAGTTTGATGTCTATTATTCCCCTTTCTTTTAAGAAATTTTGTTTGCTTGGTCAGGGCATGTGAAGTAAAATGAATGTGGCCATTTATTCCCTTATCTCACTGCCTCTTCCAAACACAATTTTGAAACGTGGACTGTCGAGTGTTTTCATTCTGTGTATTTTATTTATTTATTTTCTATTATT
This sequence comes from Macrothele yani, assembly GCA_039090855.1. Taxonomy (NCBI): domain Eukaryota; kingdom Metazoa; phylum Arthropoda; class Arachnida; order Araneae; family Macrothelidae; genus Macrothele; species Macrothele yani. Next base: position 8,648,346 of record CM076994.1, on the reverse strand, counting down.
TTTTTATTTTTCGTAAATCTCAGCGAAGTGATCAGGTTCCCCAAGATTTACGAACATGAAAATTCTAGACAGGACAATGGCAAATTCTCATAATTTCATGAAAGCATGATGTGTATATCGTAAAAAAAAAAAAAAAAAAAAAAAAAATTATGATTAAACCAGAAAGGACCAAGCTGATAGAGTACACAGAAGTTTGCTGATTTCTTATCGGTGCCTCTTTCTCCAGGGACAGAATATTTTTATAAAGTGCACTTGGCACATTCCCAGTTTATCCTTTATGCAGGTGATACCACTTTGTTATTCAGTTGATCTGACCCAAATGGAATAATTTTACAAGGCAATGTAGTAGAATTACAGAAATGTCATAATAAATCTTATGGTTAAAGCATTAAAATGATTATATTTTACAATAATTCATACACATCTCAATTATTGCATATTAACATAGGGTCAAACAACTCAATCCAATATTAAAAAACTGCAAATACTTTAAAATAAATTTATTAGACTAATAGATTTAAAATACAACTTCAACAGTAATAACTATAAGCGGTTGGGTTTCATGGATTCACAAGAGTTTTCCCTAATAAATATAATATAATGACTGGTAAGCAATTGTAGGATTTTAACTTAAGGAAAATTATGTATAAAAGCATAAAAAATAACATAGAACATGATCTAATAAAAATAACTACTTATACACATCAATATGATACTAGAAATCAGCGTATACGAATACCAGTTTTACCTAAAATCATAACCATAAAACAAAGTTTACATTACTGTGGACCAAGATTTTGGAATTCATTACTTAGAGAACTAACAGAAATCAATAACTATAACTTAAAAAAACCAACTGAAAGCATATATATTTAACTACAAAAAATACAAAAATATTAATAATAATTAAAGAGATAGGAGGGGAGGGCAACCTGAAAGTTGGAGGGCAAGAAGGATCTGTAACTGTAATGCCATGGAGACTTCAGATTTCATGTTTTACCAATAGTAAACTAATTTCATTGTTGTCTTGGATTGTTGACTTTACTCAGGAGCTTGGGGCCAAGTCAGGACTCTGGAGGCCTTTTCCCAGAGCTTCGTTGCTGCTGTTATAAAAACAGATAAATAATGCAACAATAAATCAGGTATTTGTAACAGCAGAAATAATAAATGAAATGTAATAAAGTTGTCCTGCACCACTTGCCGTAATCAGCATATGATTTCTTGGAATAGAATGAGCTCAAAGTGAGAGACCTGCGGGTGATTTTATGCATGACAGCTGTGCGTACCAAGTGCTCCTGTGTAGAAGACCTAGCCTTTGCTTGAAAGTGATACCAAGAAATGGAACCAAGTAAAGCTCAGCATACTCTCCATTGAGCTGTACTTAGTCATCTGGTTTCAGTTTTTTAATGGGATTGCAAACATTTTTCTACATCCATTTACACCTTTCATCATTTTTTTTACTTAAAACTGAAATTACTTTTAAAAAAATAATTTGACCATCATACTGTGAAGCATAATCATCCTGGAATTTTTTTTTTTGTATATGTCTTCGAAAGTCACCGAATCCCCCACTCCCCGAAAGTGTATCCCTGATGAATAGACATGCTAGGATGGGAACACAACACTGTTGAGACAATTGCCTGATGAGCATGAGCAAGCATCAATAGTGACATGATTAAAGGGAAAGCTGATTTAGTATTGAGATACAGAGTAGTCTGATGTGGTTGCAATTGTTTCGTAAGCAGTCATATTTAGAATTTCCCTATCACACTACTTATTAAGCATGGCAAGTCTTTAAATTCTGTCAGTGTAGCATAGCTACATTACCAAGGTGAAGTAAAATTTACAAGATGAAAAAATAATTCAAAGAAGTGTACTTTTTTATACAGTGCCTCAACTGCCAAAAATTTTGTCTTGTTGTAAAAATCGCTCAGACAATTTCAGGCTTGAAACATTTACCCATCCTGATAAAGAGTAATAAATGTAATGTTTGTTTTGATGTTTTAAAGGTCAAGAAAGATTTTTTTGTGTAGTCTGGACAGGAAATGTAGATGATGATTTTTGGTCTAACAGAGTAGATCATGATGTAACTATGTTTGATCTGATACATTTCCTGTACCATTTGTTTTTACACAACCTGGAAAACAAAGCCTGGAATTCCCAGGAAGTTAGAAAATGGTTTAAAAAATCAGGGGAAATTGCCCCCCCCCCCGAAAAATCAGGGGATGTTTTATTTCACCAAACTTTTTCAAATTATGGTTTACTACTTCCTGCCTAGAATTTGACTTTACTACTTCCTGCCTAGAATTTGACATATATATTGGGTTAATGGGAATGAAATGCCCGGCGCGCACGAGCTGTGAAGACGAGCCCCCACCACAGCAGAGTGGAACCACCCACAGGTGTTGCAGCTATTACCTCACAGAGTTACTATAAATAGCATGTGTGTGAAGAACAAGGTCCACACGTGGTGTGTTTGGACATAACGGGGCTTGCAAAGGAAACGTGCAGATGCTGGATTTGAGAGTCTTCTTCCTGTATGAATTGAAATTTGCCATTCTGCAGGAATTTCTGCTCGAAACATTAACAAAGCACTTGGGGAGAATACAGCCAACGAATGAACCATTCGACGATGGTTTGTGAAGTTGCTGTTTCTGATGTTCTGTTGCGTGTGGTTGAAGCGGATTCCCGAAAAATGTTTCTTGGGATAGCGGCAGAGGTAGGTATCCACCACATGACAGTTGTTCGATGTCTGGCTGCTCTGGGTGTAAAGTCAAAAAGTTGGCTCAATGTTTTGATTCTGACCATTAGAAAAGTTAGCTGGCCACCAGATTTCAAAATATTTGCTTACACCTGCACATAAATATTTCACTTTCTTGCACAAATTTCTGAACAGTTTTATTACTTTTTTTTAAGTGTTGTTAAAAAGTGAGTTTTATTAAACAACAGCTAAATTGTTATGAATAGGTTTCGAGATTTCTAAATTTTAAGTTGTACTTGAAAGGAGGGAGTTGTACACCAAGCAGAAGCTGACTAGAAGAGCAAAAAAAGTTGTTTGTTTGAAAAATTCTGACATTGTATTAACTGAAAATAATTTGGATTTTTTATGCTTCATGGCCACAAAAATAAATAAATGTGCTTCCCTTTTTCTGTTAAATGAGTAAACCTGTTTTTGGAGGCACATTTGTGATGTAGATTTCTGTGGCCACAGTTTTCTTTCATCAGTCAAATATTTTATGAACAAATATCTGTGGTACTTAACCATATTTAAAATTACTGTATAATGTGGGCTTTTTTAATTTTTTATTTTCCAGAGCATTATGACCTACCTGCAGATGAGAAGTACGATTTTATTCCTGAACTTTGGGAAGGACACAATGTTGCAGATTTTATTGATCCCGGTATTTTTGAGGTACGTGAATCAAAAAGTTAACATTTTTCTTCCCTTCACTGCTTTTTTCAGCTGTTATAATTTTTTTATTCACTGCTGGTTTCATGAAAAAACAGGAGTCAATTTTAGAAGTGGTTTCTGAGAAGCTCTTCTGTGGAGTAATTCACCATTGCAGTTTATAGATTCTGATGAACCTTGGGGGACTTACTGTTGCCATAAGATGCGCAACAGTGTATATAGAAATAACATTGATTTTTCTTGGAATTTCCATTTCTCATGCAGTTCTGTTTACAAGTACATAATTCATTTGAAAAGGCAGTTATTTTATGGAAGAGAGCAGGATCTTTATTTTATCAAACTTCTGCCTGATTATATACAAATTTTAGATGCACAGATGTCATGTAAAACACAAATGCACATTTCTACCTTGAAGAAAAACAAGTGTGCAAAGTTGGACCAACCTGAAGCAATTTTGCTCTTAGTTATATATAACTCTTCCATGCAAAATTTTTTTTTTCAATTTTAGAAGTAGGAAGAATTGTGCATCAATTCAAGTACTGTAATTATTTTGGCTAAAAGCTGCAGATCTTATTGTCAGAGAAAAGTGATTTGACTGTCCTGCAGCTCTTTACCAGGGTTTGTACACCTCCCGGATTTCCTGGAAAACTCCTGAAATTAGATTTTTATTTTCCAGGGCCCTGGGAAAAAAAAACTCCTAGAAAAAAGACAATTTTTAATGACTTTTGTATTTCTTTTTATGCTGAACTAGTTTAAAGTTTGTATTTCTTTTTATGCTGGATTAGTTTGGTGGTTTTCAGCAAGTGTTTCACCATAAAAGTTAGCTCCTCTCCAGCTGTGAACTGGAAGGAGGGAGGGAGGGAGGGAGGAAGGGGGATAGAGAGTGAGTTAGTGAGTGAGGACAGGGATTTCAGAAACTTTCTTGCCTGATCGGGTGGGCGGGGCCAGCACGGCTGTTGACTGATAAGTATCTCCTGCACCCTACTGATATAAAAAATATGATTTTCTATCTTAGCGGAATTTATATAAAACTGACTGAAAATTTAATGCACTTAATAAATTGCCAAAAAGAACGAACCCACCAAATTTCGTGTAAATCGGATAAAAACTGAAAACTAGACAATGAAATTTTTAATCACGTACGACTGCACCTTTCCCGCTTTAACGTCATAATAAAAAAAATATGTGCAATTCAAAAAGTTTTCATTTGATTGTAGTGAAATTTGCAGGGTTACCTTATATGACCCAGTTACATCTGTGAAAAATTCAGAAAATAAATTTTTTGGCACATATTTAATTAGGTAGAAAAAGAGAGTACATACCTGCCAACTCTTCCAATTTTGGTAGACGTCTTCCGATTTTTTATTCAATCTTCCGACCAAACTCGCGTTCCTCTGCCGTTCGAAAAATTTCTGTGTTTTTTGCAAAAAGTAATGTTTTATTAATTTTTGTAAGTTAAAAAAAGAAAAAAATAAGGTTGGAAAGCACAACAGCATAATTTTACGCCATTAGAAGTCGATTCAGTGGTTAATCCGTACGTGAGATTTTTTCGTTGGTTCACTGGAGTCCCCCTCCCCCACCCTTTTTTTGTCATTTTTGAGATCGATGCAAAAGTGAAGAAATTTTCGGGGTATTAGTGGGGGGGGGGGGGGGTCATTCGTATTCCCTCTGGAGACGTTTTGTCTTTTTAAACGTTCAGAAATGGAAGTTAAACGGAGTGAAGATTTCCCCCGTAATCGTATTTTTCTCTCTCGCGCGATGTTGCTTCTGTTCAGTATTGTTGTTAAATGTAATTTCACTGCATACCTTCAGCTTTAAATTGTAGGCAACGATTTCTGTAAACGTAAGTTAATCCCCCGAAAATTTCCCTGTAATCTTCGGCCACGAGATTCTTACGCTGATTCGAGGAATTCAGTCTTTTTTGTTATCATTTGGACCATTTACGAGATCGATGCACAACTGAACTAAAATTTTGGGAGGATTGGTGGTGGTCGTATTCTCCATCGGAGGACGGAATTTCATCCTTCGAAAACGGAAAGTAGACGAAGACGGGATTTCTCTCTTAATCATAATTTTTTCTTGCGATGTTTCTGCTACCCAGTAATATTAGATATCATTTTATTCCATAAATATTTGTATTTCAGCTTGAAAATGTTAGATAAATTTCCGAAAACGGAAGTCGGACAGAGCGAAGTTTTCTTTTGCAATTGTAGTTTTTTTTTTTTCTATGCGATGTGATTCCCACTCCTATGTAGTTGTTAAATGCCATCACACTCATAAATGTATGTACATTTTAGCTTGATAAGGGTGGGGGAAATTTCCAAAAACGGAAGTGACAAAGTTTGGAAATTTGTAAGAATTGATGCATGGTGTTCAGAAAAAAGTATTCATTCTCTGAAAATTACTCCATTTATCTAAAATAGTGAAAGCTCTGATATCAGAATTCATGGTTTGCAGGCTGAAAGTTCTTTATGCATACATACATATCACTAAGCTGTTGTCTGAGATTCAGAGGTTAGCTCCAAAAAGAAACACAAACTTCCAGGTATTTTTACTTATTGTTGTCGTATCAAACTTCGCGATTTACAGTGATCTTGACATACAACTCGTGCTTCACTGATATCCATTACACGCCTTACACAAGATTTTTTATACTTCATACTCATAATCTTTTTCTCATGCAGACTTTCCCAAATAGGGAACATGGATGAAACCGCCATGTGTTTTGACCTTCCTGGAAATAAGACGAATCAAAAAAGCAAAAAAAATATCTTGATCAAAATGACTGGCCACGAAAAATCCAGTTTCACGGTTGTTCTTTCCTGTTTGGCCGACGGCAGTAAGCTACCTCCGGTAATTATTTTCAAACGCAAAACTCTGCCGAAAAGCGTTGTCTTTCCGTCTGGTGTGCTCGTTCGTGCCCATGAAAAAGGATGGATAAATGAATCCGGAACAATTGACTGGTTAAAGAATGTGTGGAACAAAAGGCCTGGCACACTTTTGAGGAAACCTTCCCTTTTGGTGTGGGATATGTTTGTTGCACACCGTTGTGCAGAAGTGAAAAAAACTGCAGAAAATTCAAAAACAACTCTTGCTGTCATCCCAGGTGGGATGACATCTGTTCTTCAACCACTAGATGTCTGCCTTAATAAGCCCTTCAAGAACAATGTGCGGAGGTATTGGGCGGATTGGATAATTTCCGATTTGCCGACTGAAACCAAGGGCGGAAATCTAAAGAAGCCGGATATCGTTTTGATTGAGCGATGGGTCAAGGATGCTTGAGATGCGATATCTGCGGAAACGGTCATGAAACCATTCAAGAAATTTTGCATTAGTAACGAACTTGATGGCACAGAGGATGATGAGATCTTTATGAGTGACGATGACAATGATTCTTATGACATAGGCATAGATGGGAATACTGATGTTTACGATGACGCGCCGATGACGGAGAAAGACTTTTTTAACTGTTTTGTGAGTCTGACTCGGAATTGGATTTTGAAGGGTTCCGATGAAGTTTTTGGTTATGCAAATTAAATTTAGTATTATATATATAATTTTTTTCGTTTTTGAATAAATTCATTGAAATTTTATTTTTTCTCTTTCCGGGATCGAATTATACGCGAGTTTCCGATTTCTTACGATTTTTTCCTCTAAAAGTGGGGGGATCGACTTATACGCGAAGTCTACTTATACGCGAGTATATACGGTATTATCTATTTTGGCATCACGCATGCATGCATCCATAAATATATTAAACAGCCATGGTGACATTACACAACCTTGTCTAACTCCTGCACCAATGGAAAACCATTTTGATAAAACACCATTCACTCGTACGCAATCTCTACTACCAGCATACATGGCTTTTACACTATTAAGTAGATTCCCAGTAACACCATATTCATTCAATACCTTCCACAAAAGTGTCCTATTCACTCGGTCGTAAGCTTTCTCTAAATCTATGAAGGCAGTAAAAACTTTCTTCCCAACAGCCAGATACTTTTCAATCATCATGCGTAATGCAAAAATCTGGTTAGTGCAGCCTTTACCAGGCATAAAACCACTCTGAACATCCCACACTTTCAATGATGTAAGACCCCATACTTTTTCAATAACAACCTTACCAAACACTTTCCCTGGCACACTCAATAGGCTAATACCACGATAGTTCTTGCATTCAGTCTGATCACCTTTTCCTTTATACAAATGAACAATAATAGCATCCTTCCAATCCCGAGGGACCATTCCTAACTCCCAGCACAACTGGCAAATTTCAGTTAACCAGTCAATTATAGAGTCACCACCATACTTCAACATCTCTGCAGTTATGCCATCAACTCCTGGAGCCTTACCATTCTGAGATTTTAGAGCTTTACACACTTCTTCTCTTGAGATCCCTCCTGTGCTTTCATCCCTCATTGTGACATCATCTGCATCTGTCTCAGAATCATTTTTGCTCTCCTGATCTAATAACTCACAGAAGTATTCACCCCATCTTTCACTTAACTAATTGGGCTCCCATATCATTTCCCCAATCTCATTCTTCACACAACTTACAACTTTGTTTCCCCTATTTTTCCTGAGTCTCATGTACTTCCAGAAGGACTTTCTATCTTTCCAAAAAGCCAGTTCATGCCTTTCCACTTTCTCCTTCCTATCTTTTTCCTTACTGTGGCGAACCAGCTTAGCAGCTTCACGCTTCTTACAGCGATATTCATCCACAGAGACTCTACCTTGCAACATCCCCAAATAGGCTTCCTTTTTCTTTACTGCCTCATTCAATCTCACTATTCCACCAAGCATCACCTCTATTGTTACCCACTATTGTGGTGCCACAGACCTCTTTAGCAGCAGTGACAACACAGTTCTTAAAACATTCCCACTTCTTTTCTACATCCCTCTCACAAGATTTCAGATCCTTCAGTCGTTCTCTGAGTAAGTCAGAATACCGCTGATGATCTTCAAGGAGCCTATCAACCTCTATTCTTTCTATCCTGGGTCTCTTCCTATTCCTTTTCCTCCAACCAACATTAAGTTTCACTCGTGACACTACCAAGTAATGATCAGAACCAACATCCGCACCTCTCATCACACGGGTGTCAACAACTAAGTGTTTCAAACGCTGATCATAAACAACAAAATCTATCGCACTCTTTTGACCAAGAGTGCGATTTTCCCAAGTATATGTGTGTATATACTTGTAGTTGTAAAATGTATTAGATACACACAAACCATTCTCAATGCAGAGTTCAATTAATCTTTCACCATTATCATTCACACAAGGATCATTAAACTTACCCAGAACATTGTCAGAAATTGCATTCTGCACATCTACTCTAGCATTGAAATTTCCTGCTATTATAACTTTTTCTTTAGCACCAAACTGGCTCAAAACAGCTTTTAGCTCATTCCAGAAAGCTTCTTTCTTATCAGAAGGTTCAGAGTCACAAGGAGCATACACTACAACAATTACAATTCTCTGAAGTTTCACTTACAAACGAATCCAGAGAGTTCTCTCACTTATGCTCACTTATATATACTTGTGGTTGAAAAATGTATAATTGAGTTCTTTATGCATGATGGGATACAATTGTCATCTGAGGGGTATAAAAAAAACAAAAAAGAAAAAAAAATGTAACAAAGAAAAAAGGCAAGGGAAAACTATCGGCAGAAAGAAAAGTAAACAGTGGATGCTGTGCAAGTGGCAGAGTCAACAAAAGACAAATATGGCTGTGGAACATGCTGATAAGAAAGTAGGATTTGCTCGCAAGTGGAAACCAGAGCTAATGTTCTAGCAAGTACAGGAACAAAACCAGGATAAAAAAAAACTGTTTGAAGCTATGTCTTTTAAAACCACCCAATTTTGTTTGGAATTCAGTAATTTTATAGTTGTGAATACAGTGGTGTGATCTAGTTAAATATTTTCATAAATAAATTACAGTGAACCATTCCATTTTGTTCATGCTGCGTAATATTCACACTTTCTCATCGTGCAGTCTGATTTTTCCCCAAATGTTTTTTTTCTTCGTCAGTCTCATGTATGTTAATTAAAATCACTCGCGAGCGCTATGGATAAATGAAAGGGTTGTTTATGTCGCATAACTTGTAATCAATTATCAGGAATACAGATCTTTGGGTTCTTACTTAAAGTCTGAATTTTGCCCCATACGTTCAGGTAGCAGAATTTTTAGAAGCTTTTCTTTTTCTGATTTTGACCTACCCTGGGGAACATCTTCACCCTCAGACTTTTCTTTTTCCAGATGGAAGATGCTTTGAACAACTTACTAACTCGCAATCGTCTGCTTAATATCCATATCCATACATGCAGGATCCCATGTATGCAAGAGCAGTGGCTCTTTCAGACAACAATAATAAAAACGTCATAAACTGATACTACTACTAAAGGGGGGGGGGGGCCTGCGCCAAAATGCCATTGCGCAAGCATTAAGCAATGGAAGCAGCTTTTATCTAACCAACTTTACTAAATCTCCCTGTTATCTTATAGTTTTGGTTCCAGTTGTAATTGTTCACGGCAATAACGAAAGTTGTTTGACATTGATAACACTAATATGCAAGGATTTGTTGTTTTGAAATGAATAGGTGTATCTGAATGGATTTCTTGCGCAGATTCCGAAAATGACCTTCAAAATTCCGTATCACGTCAAGTTTTTTCTCAAATGACGGAAATGTGAAAATAAAAAGATATTTTTTAATGATATTGTTATATGGCAACATTTGTAACGTGTGAAAATGTTCTCTGGAATGGCGGAATGATTGTTTAAGGAATAGATAAACATAAATCTATAGCTGATAATGGAAATGCAACTGTTTTATCTGTATGACGTCACGATTTGCGCCACTCACAAAGGCGGAACATGAGAGAATGTTATCTTGGCACGGCAGTATAACCCATACCTCATGCCACTGCTCCCTTCTTTCTATTGGTCACATGTGGCACCATTCGGGGCAGATCGTTTTACACTAGTCAGTGCAAAGAAGGGACTGGTCCTGTTCGGTTGTTTCTCTGTGGCGTGTGCAATGGCTTCACGTGGTTGTGTAAATCATCCAGACATATTTTGCTACATATGTGGCTGTTATACGACAGGAAAAAAACCGAGGCAAAATATTACGCCTTTCGTGAAAAATGCTTATTTTCAATACTTCGGCATTAAGCTAGCAGATCAGGACAAAGTTTGGTCTCCTCACAATGTGTGCCGTGCATGTGTGGAGGGGTTGAGGAACTGGAAAAGTGGAAAAAGGGCATCAATGCCGTTCGGTGTACCCATGGTGTGGTGTGAGCCAAAAAATCAGTGACGACTGCTACTTCTGCACAGTGAAATATCGTGGCCCATATCAGAACCAGTAAGCGTAACATTGTGTATCCCAATATCCCATCTGCCATAAGACCAGTGCCCCCATAGTGAATCCATCCCTGTGCCATCCCCTTCCAATATCAAGCCCCCAACAGACACCGATTCAGACGGTGATACAAGTGATGAGATGTACCAACCGGACAGCATGGAGGATGAAACCCCAGTGCCATTTACCCAGCATGAACTGAATGATTTGGTTCGTGATCTTTATTTACCTAAAGACGCAGCAGAGCTTTTAGGATCACGACTTCAAGAAAAGAATTTACTATGTCCTAATACGAGATTCTCCTGGTACGGACACCGAGAAGCAGAATTGGTTCCGTTTTTTGCTAAGGAAGACGGTTTGGTATAATGTCGACATTCCGGCAATCATGAAATACTTCAACATTAATTACAATTCAGGACAGTGGAGGTTGTTCCTAGATGCCAACAAATCCAGTTTAAAAGGTGTTTTATTACACAATACTAACATCCATCCATCCATTCCAGTAGCACATTCTGTGACTTTGAAAGAGACATACAAGAACCTTAAATTACTGCTGGAAAGTGTGCAGTACAAGTTTCATGAATGGTCTTTTTGCGGGGATTTCAAGGTGATTGGAATATTGCTCGGCCAACAAGCAGGCTACACCAAATTTCCTTGCTTTTTGTGTGAATGGGACTCCAGAGCAAGGACGGAACATTGGGTTTGGCAGCAGTGGCCAGTCAGAAATACATTCACACCTGGAGAAAAAAACATTGTTTCACTTCCATTGGTTGATCCCTCAAAACTACTGTTGCCTCCTTTACACATCAAACTTGGCGTAATGAAGCAATTTGTGACAGCTTTAAACAGGGACAGTAAATGCTTTCAGTATCTTGGTGGTAAGTTTCCATCAATCACATCTGAAAAAATTAAAGCTGGCATTTTCATAGGCCCTCAAATATGAAAATTAATGGCAGACAACATATTCGAGGAAACTGTGAGTGCGAATTGCGAGCATGGACTGCACTCAGAAATGTGGTACACAATTTTTTGGGGAACATGAAGGCTTCAAATTACACCACTTTAGTCGAGGGCATGCTGGAATCCTATGAACTGCTTGGTTGCAACATGAGCGTCATGGTTTACTTTCTTCATGCTCATCTAAATTACTTTCCTAACAATCTTGTGATTTTTCGGAAGAACATGGCGAGCGCTTCCACAGGATATTAAAGTGATGGAAAAGAGATGAGATACTAAGGAAAGTGGACTGTACATATGATGGCCGACTATTGTTGGATGTTGAACAGAGACTGTACGGTGCACACCGAAGACAATCCAAAAAGAGGAAGTTTGAAGGGGAGCCCAGTGGCACATGTTAGGTATGTTTGCTTTTGAATATGTATTCATGTTTATCTATTCCTTAAACAATCATTCCGCCTTTCCAGAGAACATTTTCACACGTTACAAACGTTGCCATATAGCAATGTCATTAAAAATAACTTTTTTTAATTTTCACATTTTCGTCATTTGTGGAAAAAAACCTGACGTGATACGGAATTTTGAAGGTCATTTTCGGAATCTGCGCAAAAAATCCATTCAGATACACCTATTCATTTGAAAACAACTGAAAAAAAAGTTGAAAAATTGCAGATCAGTGTAATTACTGGATGAAAAACATTGTATGAAGAATATTGTGTCACAACTGCTGAAAGATAATTTTACAATTTGATTATTAAATGTTACATTAGTTTTCCTTTTATATCGAAGGTATGCTTTCCTTCAGAAAACTTTAGGAGTTTGTGATGCACATGCAAACCACATATGCGTAGCTTGCCAGTTGGATGGTTTTTTTTTCGAGATTCATTTTTTTCGAGATTCATGGCATTCAGATTCATCTGAATCTGAATGCCATGAATCTCGAAAAATATGCTGCTAAAAGCCAACCATACAACAAACAGTAATTACATATTATTCATTCTTCTTCCTAAGTGTATATTCGCAAGCGTTCAGTAACAATAGCAACAGTTCTTGGACTCGGCAGCATCCTATTCGTTTTACAGCGAAACAAATGCATTTATGCATTCAGAAGAAAATCCCTGATATCAATGTGTTATGCTTAAAATATTGCAGGTGATGTAGTTTTCAACAAATCGTGGGTAGTATAATTGTTTTCCCATTTATCTCACTGTAGGAACAACAGAAATGCTAATGAACAATCTTAAGAGAAGCAGTAAAATGTCAACAAACCTGAAACCCGAGCGCTATCTGGGAGACACGGGTTCGATTCCCGGTCCAGGAAAACGAAATTTTCAAGTTTTCGGATATTATCTGACTTACCATCCTTGTCATATTTACACCAAAAAAAAAAAAAAAAAAAAAAAAAAAAAACCAAACAGATTGTCATCTTCAAAATTTGTATTGTATGGTGTACTCCCGTACTCCATTCACTTTTCAATCATCATGCGTAATGCAAAAATATGGTTAGTGCAGCCTTTACCAAGCCTAAAACCACTTTGAACATCCCACACTTTCTCTGCTGTAAGACCCCATACTTTTTCAATAATGGCCTTACCAAACACTTTCCCTGGCTAATTTGTTAGTAACTAATTTTAATCAGAGAACTTAATATTAAATTTTTTGTATTTTTATATATTTCTTAAAATATTCAATTTTTTATTTCTAGAAATTGAATAAGTTGGAGAAAGAAGAGGAATTGCGAGAGGCCGTTGGTTTTTATGATCTCCGTGAAGAGGAGACTGATGAGACCATTGAAGTGAGAGAATTAGCTAAAATGTAAGCATTGTATTTATACTCCTTTCACCATTGATATTTCAGCTTAATATCTTGAAATGTATAAACTTGACTCTTTTTATTGCCAAAGTTTTGGGTTTAGTTTCAAGAGGAATTTGTTGTGTGGGCTACTTCATGACCAAGTTGAATTTGCTGATTAGGTAGAAATTCATCTGAAACAATCCCTCAATAAGATTGTTAAATAGGACAACTGTCTGTGTACTTTAATTGGAAAGTTCATTGTTGTCATTCATTTGTTTTGAAATGGTGAAAAATAGTTCTTATTCTATGGGCAATTAACCACTTTAAACTGAGTGTGTGCACTCTCTAGTTGTCCTGAGAATTATATATGAACTGAAGCATTTGCAATCATATTTTGTTCAGTAAAATTATCCGGTACTGAGCAGATTGCATGTGATTACAGATGTTCATGGTGGAACAGGGTGACCAGCGATCGGGAAATCTAGAAAAAGTCGAGGGTTTTCATCCATCAGGAAAAGTCAGGGAAAATGTTAATTTAATTGGACCCTCCACCAGCCAAAAATGTTTCGGGTTCGAAATATCTACATATGCATAAACATCCTTCCAAGTATCGGTGGAATTCCGCTTTTTTTTTTTTTTTTTTACAATTGTCGATGGTGTCCTAAAGTTCCTGATTTTAATTTTTTTTTTGTCCTGAAATGACCTTATTTTTTGTTCTATATCCTGAAAATTAAGTAATGAAATTAAGTGGGTGGTCATGGAATTTTTTTTTTTTATCAGCACCTGAAGGAAGGCAAGTGTACGCACCTAGAAGAAAACACAAACCAACACCCTTATAAACCAGCGTGTAGTCGATGCCCCATGACATATATATATATATATAAAACATGGCTTCATCAAAAGCTGATGTTGTGAAGAGGGAATATTTGCAATTTTGTGAATCTTCTAAAAAAAAACAAAAAAACAGTTGAAACGGTTCAAGTCTAAGGAGGACAAACTTTGATCACTTCCTAATGAATTTACTACAAAGTGCGAACCACAGCTTTATCAAGTTCTTACAGAAGCCGCTATGCATGTTTCATGGCAATGCTGCAGTTGAAAGAGGCTGTTTCAACTGCAGCATTGCCATTGCCATAGGTGGTTTAGCTAATAGTGAGAAAGAACTGAATGTGGACATTACAAAATCAATTATATTAGCTGTCAAAAATGCTTCATCAAGAAGAGTAGAAGTCTTAAAAAGTAGAAATCTGACGAAGATGAAGTGGCCAATCGTAAAAGGAGAGCAGTCCAAGAACTAAAAGATAAGAAAAGGAAGCTTATAGAAAAGGCAGGGATAGGAGCAAGTCTTCTTTTTAGCTAAAAGTCTCTTTCCAACTTGCTTGTCTCTTAAAGTATCTTTTTTTTTTTTTTTTGTAATCAAGTCTTAAAATCTCTTTTTAAGGGATTTGTTCTTGAATTATTTCTCTTATTTCCTCAAATTTGTTCAACTTTTAGATAATATTGTATAGTGACTCCAATGAAGGTTAACTGAGGGGTGTTTTGATTTCATTTTTGCTTCTCTTTTTAATTTGAGAGGTGAGCACTTTTGAAATCTGTTAATTCTGAATTTTGAATGTGTCTAATGAAATGTATTTTTATTGTTTCAGGTGCTTTGAGTTAATAATTTTCATGCAAGCTATGACTGACAGTATATCTATTGATAGTGTAAAAAGCCAAGAGGAACTAGTGCAGTATTTAGGTGTTTTAATAGTTTTAATTAAACATTTTAGTGAAAAAATGTGAGATTTCATTATGGGCAAGTGCAAGTTTCGAGACTTTTGGTTGAAACAAGAAGACAGTAACGGTCACAAACTTTCATTGTGGTGTGTTAAACAAAGTGAGTCTGAGGCTTTTTGTAAATTATGTACTACTGTGATAAATATTGGGAACAAGGGTGTTCCACTCATTATTACAGCATGCTGGTGGCTTCAGACATAAGAAAATCTTGTTGGAGGTTTTGAATCCAAAACAGATGACTTTGTGCAGGTCAGCGGCAGCATTTAATGTTGGAGAGCAATCTTGTAGCTCCTTTACCAACAGTACTAATCAAAATGCCCAATTAGGACTAGTGAGTTCAAAAGACAAAGCAACCACTGTGGAAATAATTCTTACCCTCAAACACATTAGCAGCAATTTCTCAGCTAATTCTTCCAGTGACTGGAAGCAAGTTTTGGATGCCATGTTTTCAGTAGTAATTCCATCGGACTTCTCTCAGTCCAAAGAAGATGCGGTACCTTATAAATGATGCGCTAGGCATTTATTTTCGTGATCAAATGCTAGAAGATTTAGGTTTGACGGTGTTTACTATTTCATTTGATGAAACAACTAATATTGAGAACAAAAAGGAATTGCAGATCACTATTCCTTATTAGTCAGAGGCCAGGACTGAAGTTGTTTTGCGTCATTTGGACAGTTTTTCTTGGTAAAGCTGATGCAGAAACATTTTACTCTGAAATTTCCTCAGCAATTGATCGTGCTAATTTACCACCGAATAACCTCTTAATGATAGGCTCGGATGGTCCAAACGTTAACAAAACTGTGCATAGGCTGTTCAATGAAGAACTCTTGACAAATAAGGTCCAAAGTATTGGTGGATATTGGAACCTGCCCAATCCACATTGTCCACAATGCATTTCTTAAAGCTCTTGAAAATTTTGGTGAAGTTGCTTCCTCTTTGGTGATAAGCATTCATTATTATTTTAGTGACTGGCCATCAAGATGAGAAGATTTTGAAGCTATCCAGAATGAACTCAAACTGCCTGCACATAAATTCATTAAACATACTACTTCTAGATGGTTAACTTTTGTTGATGCTCCAAAAGACTGAGCAGTGGCCTGCTGTTTTACAGCATTTTTCAATTTGTACCTTCTAAAAAAAGTAATGACCATCTTCAGAGAAACACTTTTAAAAGTGTTGTTACATTGTTAAAGAAAACCTGGGATGTTCGCTGACCTTCATTTTACTCTTTCATCTGTTGAACTTTTTCAGACATTAACTAGAACTTTTCAGGTTGACCATCTGCTGGTTCATATTTTGTTTAAAGAACTTCTGTCAGTAGTGCAGAAGCTAGCCAGTCGCATTTGCCATTCATCTGCTTTTAAAACCTTTGTACTCATATGACTGGGTAAATAAGAACTTATTTGATCAGAAAAATTTGGTAGAACTGTCTTCTATGTCTGAAGAAGTAAAGAAAGAAGTTTCTTTGCTTGACCAAAAAAGTAAACTGATTTTTCAGAAAAATGTCCAATTGCATTATATTGCTGGTTTGTTACACACCTTAAAAAAAGGCCACCACATCTTCATTAAGGCTTAAAAAAGACATTGGATATCTACACAAATCAGAAAGAAAGACAGAGAAGCTGTCGACAGATTGTGACAGTTGCCAAAGCGCGCTCCCTTTGGATATTCGTGAAGATTGCCTCCTAGTTGAGTGGAAAGTGACGAATCAGATGGCAATGAAATCGAAAAAAATTGGAATCACTTTTTTCTCTTAAAACATCTGATGGATTACCCAAGCATCACATTGTTACCAAGCTAGTTAAATCAGCATTATGCCTCTCGCATGGAAATGCTGATATTGATAGAAGATTTTCATCCTCCAAATTTATTCTTGATGATTGTCCACAGACGTCTGTGAGAACACTTAATTCAGTTCTTATTATAAAAGATAGAATGGGACAATATAAAAATAACCCTTCCTTCGTACCAATTACTAAGAAACTTATCGTTGGCACAAAATGTTCATAAACATTACCAAGCATACCTGGAGGAACAACGGCATCAGAAAGAAAAAGAAGAGCGTATGAAGGTAGAAGTAGAAAAATGAAAGAACAACAACAAATACTCAGAAAAGAAGAAAGTTCTAAGAAAGAAATTCAACACTTGGAATGTACACTTAAAGAGAAGGAGAACCTTAAAACCACTAGAGAATCAGCAGATGTTTTGTTAAAAGATGCCACAAAAAAGCTGAAAAAAGGTTTGGAGAAAGGAGATCTTGTGCAAATTCAAGTGGCTCAAGGTATATTAGAGGGTTTTCGATCACGGAAAGACTCTGGGAACAAAGAATTTAAAGAAGTTCAACAGCTGCAAACTGTGGTTGAAAAAAGAAAAAGCACAATGATTACCAACTTTTTTCACAAAAAGCCTGAAAAACAGTAGTCCTTTGTTGCATTTTAATGTCAGTAGTCCTTTGTTGCAGTTTTGTAATTTTAATAAGTAGCCTACATTTAATTATAATCTTAGTACTTTAAAATGAAGACTTTTCACTATTGTGATTTATTAATAGGCTGATAGATTTTCAAGATAAGTTTATTTGTGCTATTTTTATTTTTATCTATAAATCTCATGTAATGTTGATAAATAAAATCAGGCCATACCCCATCCCTGTTCAGAATGAAATAAACAATTTACTTGTAACTGAAGAAGTTTTGCAGTTTACTTGCCAGAACCACAATAAATTGACATTTCATTTTGGACTTAACCAGCCTTTAGAGAGTTTTTTATTTAAAAAAAAAAAATTCAAATCAAAAGCTATGGTAATCATAGTCTCTTTTTGTCTTTTTTTTGTAATCCTATCCCTGAAAAGGCAAAAGATGAAGTTGAAGTTCTAGATTCTGAGATAACAAGTTTAACTAAGATACTTAATTAAGCACTGAGTCTTTCACTGTGAAATTTGTCTCCATAAATTTTGTACATTCATTGTTTTTATATTGCCTTAATAAAAACTTGTTTTTATTAAGGCAATATAAAAACAATGAATGTACAAAATGTTAGTAGAATTTGTGTATTAATAGATGTAAGGATACATATTTCTGAAAATAGCCATACCCCATCCTAGATAAGAGTTGAATGTTTTTTTATTACCTTAAACACACAGAATTTCGTGAATGGCATAGTGCAAGTCATGTATAATTACATTATTCATGTTACAAGCAATTTTAGTGACTACTTATGTTACAAGCATTCAGCTTTCATCTCAACTGGCTTTCAGGTAGGGGTTCAACCCCCCCCTCCCCATATAGCCAGCAATGATATTATAGATACATCAGTTTTGCCTAAACTATTGTCGCATGGAATTAATTTCAGTGTTTGTAAAAATGAAAAATAACCTGGGATCTCAAGCCAAGTGTGCTAGATTGAGTCTAGAATGGTTGTCATTGTGCCACG
Organism: Macrothele yani; assembly: GCA_039090855.1. Lineage (NCBI taxonomy): Eukaryota > Metazoa > Arthropoda > Arachnida > Araneae > Macrothelidae > Macrothele > Macrothele yani. The sequence goes on along the minus strand of CM076994.1, from coordinate 8,629,618 downwards.
CATTGTAGAGAAGTCATGAATTTAACTGAAAATGTCATGGAAAAGTCATGAATTTGGTTCAGTGTAAATCAGTATACACCCTGACAGAGATGCCAACTATTACGGAAACTCCGTAATTATTACAGATTTCTTTTCGCTGTTATTAAGAAAGTTTTACTGGTTTTGTAATTAATCAACGTAAAAGCCTCAGAACCAAGTTCATAACACAGCTCCTTGTTTTTCTCTCTTTTTTTTTCTTAGAAGGAGGAGGAGGAATTTGTTTTGCTTGTTTGAACGAGTGAAAAAAAAAAAAAAAGCCTGGATCTGGGCGAAGATTATGTAGGCCCGGCAGGCTTCTTTTGCAGTGACCCGGGATTACGTCGGCCCGGCATGCTTTTTTCGCTGTGTCCCAGGATTAGTTTGGCCCGAAGCCTCTGAATAAAGTTTGTGATGCAGCTCTGCCCCCCCCCCCCAGAAAGGGGAAAAATTTGTTTTGTTACTTTGAAAGCTAAGTGGAAAGAAAGCACGGCGCCAGGCCAGTATTAGGGTCCGGCGTGCTTCTCTCGCCGTAGCCTGGAATTATGTTGGCCGGAACGGTGCTTCTTTTGCTGTTGCCCTGGATTGTGTCGGCACAATGCTTCTGAACCAAGCTCGTGTCGCACCTCTGTTTCTTTCTTTTTTTTTTTTTTTTTCTGAGGAGGAGGAGAAGGAATTTGTATTGCTTGTTTGGAAACTAAATAGCTTGAAAACTAATTTCTCTTAAACGGCGTCGGGGTAGGATAACATAGGCCCAAAGCCTCTGAACGTTCGTGACACAACTTTTTTTTTTTCTTTTCTCGTGCATGAATGTGTTAAAATCATCCATCAACTTGAGTTCCTTTCCAATTGCAAATTTTAATTTTTCAAGTTAGTAAACCTAGTTTTTTTTTGGTCCACAAAATGTTGGTCAGTAGTTTTGAAATGCTCTCCACTGCAATCCGTGAACTCCGTTCCAGTATTGCTAACAATGAACTTTTTTGTTATGTCAATATCTATGTATTTAGTTGCCTCCTTGGGGCACTCCATGGGCAACAGGGGCACACAGAACAGCAACAAGGGCCTCTGTGAATCTTGGGAGAGGTACCAGCTAGTTCTGTGTGACATTGTTGGCAAAAAGATCCAAACTCACTGGGTTATGCTCCAGAATCCTTAGGTTGAATGACCAACTGGAACCGTCAGCTGTGGGCTAATCCCCCGCACTGATGTTCTTCCCTGATTACAAAGACTCTAAAGAAAGCTGAAAAACGACTCCAGATTGGGATATGGTGGACCTACCAAGCTTGAGAAGGATGGGCCACCACGGAATAGACCTGGACCTTCTAAACGGCTTATGGGAAAGAGATCTCAGTTGAGTGAGTGTAAGATTGGTGTATGGAATACTAGAGGTATAAATGGAAAGATAAATCACGTGATTCAAGAAATGAATAAGTATGGATTGGATGTGCTGTGTGTAAGTGAAACTAAAAAGAAAGAAATTAGGGTAGAAGAAATGAATGGAACAGTGAGTGTGTGGTCTGGAGTATTGGATAATATGAGAGGACAGGCTGGTGTAGGTGTGATTTTAAGTAAAAAGATGAACAATATGATTCACTATAGCTGCATAAGTGAGAGAATTATTTGGATTCATTTGAAAGTGAAACTCCAATTAATAGTAATTGTTGTAGTGTATGCTACTTGTGATTCGGAACCTTCTAACAGGAAGATTTCTGGAATGAGCTAAAAGCTGTTTTGAGCCAGTTTGGTGCTAAAGAAAAAGTTATAATAGCAGGGGATTTCAATGCTAGAGTAGGTGTGCAGACTGGGATTTTCAATAACGTTCTGGGTAAGTTTAATGATCCTGGTGTGAATGCTAATGGTGACAAATTAATTGAATTCTGCATCAAAAATGGATTGTGGGTATCCAATACGTTTTTCAACCACAAGTATATCTACACATATACTTGGGAAAACCATACTCTCGGATTAAAGAGTGTAACAGATTTTATTATGATCAGCATCTGAAACACTTGGTTGTTGATACCCGTGTGATTTGAGGTGCAGATGTTGGCTCTGATCATCACCTGTTAGTATCATGGGTAAAACTGAATGTTGGTTGGAGAAGGAGGTATAAGAAGATGCCTGTGGTGAGAAGAATAGAGATTGAAAGGCTGTCTGAAGTGCATCAGCACTACTCTGATTTACTCTGTGAACGTCTGAAGAAGTTGAAGGTGTGCGAGAAGGATGTAGAAATGAAATGAATATGTTTTAAGAACTGTGCTGTCGCTGTCGAGGTCTGTGGTACTTCAACAGTGGATAATTTTAAAGGTGATGCTTGGTGGAACAATGAGGTTAAAGAAGCAGTAAAGAAAAAAAAAAAGCATACTTGGGGATGTTGCAAGGTAGAGTTTCTGAGAATGAATATTGCTGTAAGAAGGCTGAGGCAAAAGATAGGAAGGAAAAGGAGGAAAGGCAAGATTTGGCTTTCTGAAAAGATAAAAAAACATTCTGGAAGTACATAAGACATACGAAAAAGAAGGAAAATAAAATTTTAAGTTGTGTAAAGAAATAGGGTTGGAGAAATGATATGCCAGCCCAATGAGTTAAGGGGGAAATGAGGCAAGTACTTCTGTGATCTATTAGGTCATGAAAGCAAAAGATGATTCTGAGGCAACTAGAAGCAGATGATGCCACAGTGAGAGATGGAAGCACTGGTGGGATGTCGAGAGAAGAGGTGTGTAAAGTCCTAAAATGCCGCCCCAGTGGCGCAGTGGTCTAAGCGATATCCTCTGATCATTCGTCTGAACGGGGTCCGGGTTCGAATCCTGGTGAGGCATGTTTGTCTTACGGCACTGGCTCTCTCCCTTCCCTGGAACCAGTGGCCCTAAATTAGGGACGGGCAACTGCTTATAGCCCATTGAGTTGCTCACGGTGGTCGTTAAACCTCCAATAAAAAAAAAAAAGTCCTAAAATCTCTTTAGAATAGTAAGGCTTCGGAAGTAGATAACTTATCTGCGGAGATGCTAAAATCTGGGGATGACTCTGTGATTGACTGCTTAACTGAAATTTTCCAGTTATGTTGGGAGTTAGGAATGCTCCTTTAAGATTGAAGGGATGCTGCTATCATTGTTCCCTTGTATAAGGGAAAAGGTGATCAAACCGAATGCAAGAACTATTGTGATATCAGTTTGCTAAGTGTGCCAGGAAAAGGGTTTGGGAAGGTCATTATTGATAAGGTACAAGGTCTTACGTCAGAGAAAGTGTAGGATTTAGAGTGGTTTTATTCCTGGGAAAGGCTGTACTTATAAAATTTTTGCTTTACTCATGATGATTGAAAAGTATCTGTCCGTTGGTAAAAAAAAGTGTTTGCAGCCTTCATGGATTTCGAGAAAGCATATGACAAAATAAATAGGACTTTTGTGAAAGGTACTGAATAAATATGGTATTACTGAGAATCTACTTAATAGTGGGAAAGCTATGTGCGCTGGCAGAGTAGAGCACGTGTACGAGTGAATGGTGTTTTATCGAAATGGTTTTCTATTGGTGCAAGAGTCAAGCAAGGTTGTGTAATGTCATCCTGTCTATTTAATGTATTTATGGATGCAGGCATGCGTGATGCCAAAATGGATAATGCTTGTTTATGTCATGGTGATATCCATGTGTGCAGACTGGTCTATGCTGATGACAGTCCTCTCGGCAGAGAGCAAAAGTGAGTTGCATAGTATGTTGTCCTGGATGTACGAAGTTTGTGTGAAATTCAAACTGAGTATAAATTAGGGAAAAACCAAAGTTGTGGTTTTTGAGCGATGAACTGTTCGTACTGAATGCAAGATAAGCCTTAATGGCACAGAGATTGGCCAGGTGAATGAGTTTGTATATTTAGGACGTATGTTTAACAGAGAGAACAAATTGAGTGGTGAAATTAATAGGTGAGTGTATTCTTCATTGAAAGTCATACATAGTGTATTTTTCATTGAAAGCCTTAGTAGGATTTCACAGGAATGGTGGTTCTCAAGGGAGTCCCGAATGGCTTGTGTGTGAAAGTGTAATTGTTCCTACTCTGCTGTATGGCAGTGAAACCTGGGTACTGCAGGAAAGACATAGGAGTTGTTTGTGTGCTGGAGAGATCAGTTACTTATGAGGGGATTGTGGCATGCCACTCTATGATCATGTGAAGAATGAAGATGTGTTGCAGTTGTGTAATGTGATGCAAAATGTAGTTAGTAAGGTGGAGACTAATATTCTTAGGTGGTTTGACCATGTTGAAAGGATGAGGTGGTGACTAAGAGAATTTTTTCAGTCCCAAGTGGCAGGAAAGAAAGGTAGAGGAAGACCAAGGAAATCATGGGAGGACCAGATTCAGGAATGTCTGCTTGAGAAAAAGATTATGAGCATGAAGTACAAAAGATCTTGTGTGTGGCTTGTGATGGATGCTAATGAAGCTTGAGCAGGGTGTTCAGAGATCATTGCAAATGGAGACATTTGATACACCAACAGTAAGTAAATTCTAGTTCTATCATTTAAATGTGTACTTGGCACATGGTCTTTCTTTGAGGAGCTAACCTCTAAATCTTAGAGAACAGCTTAATGATATGTATGTAGTTTTCACGATGTTTTGCTGTGTGTATGTGTGTTTATAAAGCATGCATGGTTTACTAATTGTCACATTTCTAGGATACGTGAACAAAAGAGACTGTTGCAGGCGGAAGCTCAGCTGAAGAAGAGAATTACGAAACCTAGACTACCCAGAACCGCTAAGAAGGTATGTAATTTAATTCCATTAACAGGTATTCTAGCACCTGTAAATGGAAGATAATAAACATTTTAATGTTGTTTGCTTGTGATCTTGATCTATCTGCCTAATCTATCCATCTAATCTGGGCTTGTCTCCTGTAGTGTTGGGTGACACATTATAGTTTTTCTGGAGCTAAATATTTAAAAAATTGCTCTCAATATAATTTCAGTGGATAGTAAATGTAGATAGAGGTAGTGATTTTATTTATATTCAGTACTGTATGACAAAATTGAAAAAAAAAAAAAAAAAAAAAAAAAAAAAAAACAAGTTAGTTAAATCATTACTCAAGTTATGAGGATAATAGCTGTGGAATAAATCTCACTCCTGTGTCCTGACCTTTGACCTGATTTTGATGATATTTAACAGAATTAGTTCAGTATACCTCCAGAACAACATAGTTTTGATGCAATAGAAACATTTTTAATCAAGTTATGAGGATAATGGCTGTGGAATAAATCTTCTTCCTGTGCCCTACCTTTGACCCCATTTCGATGATATTCAACAGAACTAATTTTGTATACCTCCGGAACAACATTAGACTAAAGTTTTGTTGCAACAGAAGAATTTTTAGTTAAGTTATGAGGATAATGGCTGTGGAATAAATCTCGCTCCTGTGTCCTGACCTTTGACCCCGTTTCAATTATATTAAACAGAACCTGTTCAGTACATCTCCAGAATAACATGATAAAGTTTTGTTGCAATCAAAGCATTTTTACTTAAGTTATGATGCATAAGAGCAATGGAATGGATCTTGCTCCGTGTCCTGACCTTTGACCCCATTTCGCCCATTTTCAATAGGGTTTGTTCCCAGGTGGTCCCCTATCACATACTAACATTTCATCGAAATCAAACTATTTTTACACAAGTTATGACTAGAGATAGGATTTCTCATAAAATTTCATGTTGACACGTATATAGATCCCAAATCTGATCATAAACATGTAAAATCAGCTTATTTTAACACCACTTATGTGCAATCTCTAGAATGCAAAAGCCCTTTCTTAACGCAAACCTGAATCTTGCACTAAAAAAAAAATATCTGCAACCGAAATGAACACAAAATTTACTTTTTTTATGTAAAATTTACAGTTAATCTAACTTTTTTTGTGTGTGTATCGTCTGAGAGAAAACCACCTGTAAGAAAAAGTTGCAGAAGCACGGATTAGTGCATTCATTTCTCTCCCTCTCTCCCCAGCGCAATGAAATAGGCGCAGTCCAGGAGGAGGAGGAGGAAGAACGAAAGTGGCGTATGCACGCGTTAGTTCACTTTCCTTTTCTCTTCCTTCAGCAGCAAATAAACACCAAGCAAAGTTGAGTACAATCAGAAAATCTAAATTCTACAGTATTCTGAAGGACTTGCAAAATGAGGGGTTTGAAACTAATGCTATCTGATTTTGTGTATGCATTGTGACAAGAAAATCATGGTGAATGATAAACAATAAAAGCTGTCATTGAAGAGACACGTGGAATCCATCATTCACAAAAAGAACAAAGAAATTAGAACAAAACCCAAAGAAAGCAGTAGAAAATGTCCGTTCATTGCGGACGATTTTTGACAAGCATCTAAGAAAGCTGATCAAGTAAACCAGTTTAATGTTGATATTGCTGCTGCTGTAATGGAATCAGGAATCCCTTTGTCTAAAGTCAACAATCCTTCCCTGAAAGGATTTCTGGAAAAATACACACAAAGGAAAATCCCCGATGAAAGCACTCTGAGGAAGAACTAGGTGGATTTGAACTATGATGCCACTATACTTAAGATGAAAAGCATTATAGGATATTCTCCAGTGGCATTCATTTTGGACGAAACAACAGATGCCTAAAAGAGGTGTGTCGTTTCCATTCTTGTTGCTCCTTTGAACGGAGAACCATCTCGCTTCATGATATTCAAAATGTATCATTTGGAGGAACCAAATAACTGCACCGTAATGCAGGCATTCAACGATGCTTGTTCGCAGTTGTGGCCAGAAATTCATTACCACAAGGTATTGTTTTTGTGGTCACAGATCGGGCGTCTTACAGGTTAAAAAAAATGTGTATCGTGTGACAGAATTACTTTGTATGGAATGAAAAGGGGGAAATGATATAGAAATAACTGGTAAGTCATTTATTTTTATTACATTAAAAGATTGAGAACATTAAAATATTGTGTAGCGCTAAATTTAATATTGCACGCAATAGAAAAGAAAATTTGTAGGCAGTTTAGTAAAAATTTGCGCACAACAATCCTAACTTTAGTTATGACACATAAGGGCAATGAAATGGATCCAGCTCCCATGTCCTGACCTTTGACCCCATTTCACCCATTTTCAATGGGATTCTTCCTCAGGGTGGCCCCCTACCACATACTAAAATTTCATTGAAATCAAACCATTTTTACGCAAGTTATCATGCGGACAGACGTACAAAGCTGGAGCATATATGCTTCAACCTACGGTTGGAAAGCGTAAAAAGTCAAGATTTGTTGCACTCAATTATAAATGAAATGAGCTCTTCTGTTTATATATTAAAATAATACAATGTATTTTGTCACAAATATTTATTTTTTCAAACCGACTATGATTTCGCTAGGCATTGACCTAGCTTCATCAGGATGAATGGCATGTAAATATTCAAATTGTATATGACATCATAAATGGTGTTTACAGTCGCATGTTTTGGTTAGATGCTTCCACACGCTTGATAGACATGGCATGGATGCCATGTCATTAACAAGTTACAAAGACTTCCTGATATATATGGAAAGCTTTCCAAAATATCAAGTTTGGTGGTTGAATCTGGCTTGTCAATTAGTTTTGCTTCTTCAAAGAGAAATTTGTGCTCCTTTTCATAAGTGTTTAGCCATCAATGATTTCTTTAGGTCACAGTTACAAATGTAGGTCTTGTGCTCCTTCAATCGAAAATGCAAGGCTCTTATAGGTCTGTCCTATATACGAAGTGCCACATTCACATGGCATTTGATAAATTCCCCACGAGTTATTGTCTTCAACATAGTCCTTTGATCTTAAAAATCTCATTTTGTTTATGGGTTTCCTGAAATAAAAGGTTTTGAGGGTTTTTGAAATTTTGAAGGCAGTGTCACGGGAAAATGGAAAATGGCAAAATAAAAGGGTAAAATTAGTGCAACTTATTACTGCACCACTATGAAATTATTAAAAAAATAAATATTTGTGACAAAATATGTTGTATTATTTTAATATATATACTGTATATATAATCGCAGGGCTGCTAGACCTGCGATTATATAACATTCTGTGATGCGCGTATTCTACGGAATTCCTGTGTATTGCAAAATCTTCAAAAAATGAAATATGCATATTGCACTGCGTGTCATGTAATTTCAGCATTTTGCGTGGAGGAAGGAATGATATTACTAATCATATTTCTAGTGCCCTGCACAAATTTAATGTTGACTGCGTGGGAAAAAAAATATGAAATTAACTTCCTTTGTTAAAAGTTGTAATGAACTGGATGCGATTCGTGCAAAATGTTTGTTCACTTCGTCTGTAGTTGAGCATAATTTACCAATTAGTGTCACTCATTTATTTCATTTTTTTTATATGACTGTCTCATCGTCCGTCTCTCCATAAAATAATCCTAGCATGAAAATGGTTTGTTTTTGAAAACATTTTAGTTTGTTCTGTGACGGCGTGGGATATGATTCTATTGGATTTGGGGGTCAAAGGGTGTGGAACATTTTCCCCTTTAGATGCGAGCTTCCATAAAAATCAATTTTTATCTCTTTATAGATCATAATGATATAGCATAGTAATGAGAACTTCTGTATGGATAATTGAAATAATCGTGCCGATAAATTCAAACATCTGTAGTCATCAATTAAAAGTTGATACTTGAGTTAGGTAACATCGTTTTTTAATCAATATGTTCAGTACATTTAATTAATATGCACAAGTAATTTCTTTGGATATATCGATTAAAAATTTCATCGAATATATATATTTTTACAATTTTCGGTTTCTGAAAGTTGGCAGGTATGTGGTAGGGGCATCAACACCCTGTAGTAAGAATGGTAGTCTTTGAGATCAAGAGCTCTTCTGTTGTTCGGCAATTTTTGGGATAATTTTTCGTAGCAGATAAAACATATAAGACATTTAACCATTCTTACAACACTGTATCGCATAAGCAAATTTTTACACGATTCAAAGTATTGAAACATACACTGACAGAAAAAAAAATCCCAACACCAAGAAGGGGTTGTGTTAGATAAACAACAGTTGGTAGGCGGTGAGAGTACATCTATAAGATGACATCTATGCAAATTTCGCGCTCGGTGCATACGTGTGGCACTAGTAGCGCCCCTCGGAACATGCAAAGCAGGTTTGCTGTAAATACGCGCTGTAACGTTCGTGAGCGTTAGTTATCGTTGAGATTCGACGTAGTGTGTTGATGTTAGTCAAGTATGCCTTTAAGAAGACGAAGAAGCCATTATCAAGAGCTCACGGAGTTTGAACGAGGTCGTGTAATAGGGCTACGAGAAGGTGGATTTTCGTTCCGCAATATTGCAGAACGACTTGGCAGGAATGTAGCCACTGTGCATGATTGTTGGCAGCAGTGGCCAAGGGAAGGTACTGCCTCAAGAAGACCGGGTTCCGGCCGGCCACGTGGCACTACTGAGAGGGAAAACCGCCGCGTATGGCCGTGGCACATCGTACCGCGTCTGCGGCAGCAATTTGAGCTGCAGTTGCCACCGCAGTGACACAACGAACTGTTACAAATCGGTTACTTGAAGGACAGCTCTGAGCCAGACGCCCTGTAGCGTTCATTCCACTTACTCCAAACCACTGCCGTTTGCGACGTCAGTGGTGTCAAGCTAGAGCTCATTGGAGGACGGAGTGGAGATCTGTTGTGTTTTCTGATGAAAGCCGGTTCTGTCTGGGTGCCAGTGATGGCCGTGTGTTGGTTAGAAGGAGGCCAGGTGAGCGCCTGCAACCAACCTGTCTGCGGCAGAGACATGCTGGACCTACACCTGGAGTTATGGTCTGGGGAGCAATTTCCTATGACAGCAGGAGCACTCTCGTTGTTATCCCACGCACCCTGACGGCACAGTTGTACGTCGGTCTGGTGATTCAACCTGTTGTGCTGCCATTCATGAACAGCATTCCAGGGGTGTTTTCCAACAGGATAACGCTCGCCCGCATACCGCTGTTGTAACCCAACATGCTCTACAGAGTGTCGACATGTTGCCGTGGCCTGCTAGATCCCCAGATCTTTCACCAATCGAGCACGTATGGGACATCATTGGACGACAACTCCAGCGTCACCCCCAACCAGCATTAACCGTCCCTGTATTGACCGACCAAGTGCAGCAGGCATGGAACTCCATCCCACAAACTGACATCCAGCACCTGTACGACACAATGCATGAACGTTTGCGTGCTTGCATTCAACATTCTGGCAGTTACACCGGTTATTAATGTACCAGCATTTCACATTTAAAATGGCTCTTCTCACGCTTACAATAAGCTGTGATCTTGAAACATTAATCGATTAAATATGTTACCTATACAAATGTATTGCCGCCATTTCATTCCTCTACAACTATTTTTTCGTGGTGTTGGGATTTTTTTTCCCCGTCAGTGTATTTCAGATTCAGCTGTCAGAATGGTTTAAGGTACAGCCATGTTTAGAATTTTGATTGCTTCAGAAAAATCAGACTGCCATTCTTGGTCTTTTGGCTGTAAATTGCCAGTTGACATGAAATCTTATTGTTCTTCACTGCTGTACAGAATGTTGAACTTCAGTCTTTCTTGTGCTGTGTTATACTCGCACTTTCTCACCATATGTTCTGATTTTTCACCCTGTTGAAAAGTTCAGCTTCTTCTTTTCTTTGTCAGTATCGTGTGAATATATTAATGTGACAATAAGTTCACTGAAATACTTTAAAGAAAATCTGCAGCCGTAGGAAATTTCATTAGGCGGCCACATAATTTTCTTATCAATACTGCCTTCTCCCCTCTTCACAGATCCTTTCAAAACAAGCCATTAATGATTCTTTAGCATGAGCCTGATAAACAGCTTGGGCAACTCTACTCTGAATATTCCATTTAGTTATAACACATGGTAAGTGTTGTTGACACTCTTCTTGTAATAAGCGTTCTTTTGCTTCTTGTTACGAAGAAAGAAAATGCTGTCTATTTGCAAAGAACATTCTTGTGACAGTAACTGTGGAACAAACCTGTTGCATGATTAAGTTATGCTGTTGTGCATTGCAGCATAACAAGTGTGCATGAGGGTAAAAGTCTCGACAAATTTCCGGACATCAAGTTCACCCTGTATTATTGCCTCTCCATTGTAATTTGAGAAATTAATTTGTCCTTTAAATGGTTTTGCCACATTTGTACCATGAGCAAAATTAAAAATCACTAAAAGATATTAGATATGTCCACTTGGACAAATGTAAACCTGCTTTGTCAGCTTGGACAGATGTAAACAGTACTTCATTAGCCACTTCCTGAAGAAATTTTATATAACCTTTATTAGTACAATGGTACCAGGGATCGCATTCCTCCTAAAATTCCTAATATTTTGTGACCCTCCTTAAATTCCTAAAATTAGACCTAAAATTTGCTATTCATCCTAAAATTTTCGTAAGCTTATTTTTATTAAAAACACAACCGTTATTAACGCCAATAAATTTACCATTACGGTAAGGTAAAAAGACCTGTTATTGTAGAAACACAGCCTATGTGCTGTGCTGCTGAAGGGAGGGGAAAATGACGCCATCGAGATGCACTTGCTTCGGGGCGGGCGTTCCATTTTTTGCCTTCGAACAGTTTTCGAGAGTAACAAGAGATCTAAGGAAAAGGGGAGGGGTCATTTTCACCCCTGGTTTGCGCTTTGCAGACGAACTCCGTGGCACGCAGAAGATCGTACTTTATTTTTGTACATGCCTTGTGGAACCTCCTCTTTCTGCTGATGTTTTGTTATTGTAAACCGCAGGTGGGTGGAAGCAAAGAGGAAACATGTGGTCTCCTTCTGTAACCTCCGGTAATGACGATGGGATGGTAGCTGAGTATTATCTTGGCAGGCAGTAGAGCACGTGATCATTGACCTTCGATCATGCGTCGGCGACAGCGACCTTCGATGCGCAATATATCTCGGCTCCGACTCGCTTTGACTGAACTTGCGTGAGATGCGTATGATAGTTTCTGGTTTTACGTCTTTTATGGTGTTCTCTGTGCTGTGTGCAGGTTCAGTTCTCTAGTGGTGACCTGCTTTTTTTTTTTTTTTTTTCATGTCTTCTGACATCCTCGCAGCCAAATTTCGGGAAGTTGTCTGGTTTTGCAATATTGGAACGTGTTTTTGTACTTCCCTTTCATTTTCTAGTTAGTAATACAAGTGTTTAAGATGCCTAAATCCAAAACGAAATTTCAAGATGCGTGGCTCGCCAAAGAATTGGACGGAGTGAAGTTGAAAGAATGGTGTTCTGCAACTGAAACAATATTTTCTGCTAAGTGTATATTGTGTTCAGAAATTTTCAACATTTCTAATAGTGGCTTTTCACAAGTAAAAGCGCATCATAAAGGAAAAAAACATCTGCAGAAATTTCAAAGTAAATTTCAAAATAAGTCCATCCTGTGAAAGCCTTTGGAGGACGGGATCTTCAGCCCAAAACAAATATTAGTGAAGTACTGAGTCATGATTTACAGTTGGCTAAAAAGCCGAAGCATTATGGGCCATGAAAGTTGCTAAGGACAATATGTCTTTTGTTTCATGCACTGAAACAGTTGAACTTTTCAAAGAAATGTTTCCTGATTCTGCTATTGCAGCCAAAATGCAACTTAAAGAAAAAAAGTTGCTTATGTGATATCACATGGATTGTCAAAATATTTTGAAGAGGATTTGAAAAAGACATTGCATCTAGTAGCCCAGGAAAGGTTACTATAGCATTTGATGAAACTACAAATACACAAGTGAAACGGCAGTTGGATGTGTATCTCAGGTACTGGTCTTCAGAAATAAATTCAGTTTCTTGCCGATACCTAACAAGCGTTTTTCTGGGTCATGCAACAGCAGATATTTTGCTAAAAGAAATTCTTGATGTGTTATCATCCTTCAATATTTCATTGAACAGAATTATTTGTGTATCCATGGACAGCCCAAATGTAAATAAGTGCTTTTTACGCAAATTCAATGAAGTTGTAAAACAAGAAACAGGCCAGAAATCTTTGGAACTAGGTTTTTGCAACCTGCATGTTGTTAGTAATGCATTTAAAATTTTTTTGACAAGCTTAAATATAGATTTTGACGAATTTGCTACTGATATGCATTACTTTTTAAAGAGTAGTGCTGCAAGACGAGAGGATTATAAATCTGTCGAGGATATAACATTGGTCACTGCCAAATTTCTTTTGCGTCATGTCAGCAACAGATGGTTAACCGTTGGTTCTGTAGCCCAGAGGCTATTGGATCAATGGCTAAATATTACAGAATATTTTTTAAACTTCTTGCCATCTCAAAAAATATTTGAAAAACAACTGCGCAATTCGGCAAGGTATAAAATAATTCACTGTTTCCTGAAAAAATGAGCTTACTCCTTGCTATTTAGCATTAATTTCATTTTCACACCAAAATTTTGAAAAGTTTTCATTATGTTATCAGAGTGAAGAACCAAAAATACACCAGTTATATTCTGATTTAAATACTTTAATGAGGAATGTTATGGCTCAGTTTATCCAAGATGATGTTATAGCAGGGAAATTTGGAGAAGACCTAAAGAATGTAGATTTTGAAAACAAAAATTCATGGAAAAAACTAGGGGAGTTAGAAGTTGGTATGAAGACAAAAAATCTCCTCAGGAATGTTCAGGAGACCAGGCAGAAATTATTTCTCTTAGATGTAAGATCATCACTAATTGCAACCACAAATATTTAAAGTCAAATTTGCCATTCTGCAATCAAAAGCTAAGAGACATAGAAGTTTTAAAGGTAAAAGAACCAAAGAAAGAGTCAACTCAACTTTCAGTCACTGAAGGACTTTCGGAAATAACCAGAATTTCAAGTGTTTTGCATCTTTCTGAGGAACAAATTGATAGAGTAAGAGAAGAGTGGAAACTTTTAAATTGTGATAAGCCAACTCTAGATGAACTAGTGAAATTTTCAGAGGAAGGGCATATTCCAGTGCGGATTGATCATTACTGGCGTAATATATTTAGTATTAAAGACTCTAGCGGAAAAGAAAAATACTCAAATCTTGCTAAACTCATAAAGTCAATTTTAGTTTTACCTCATGGTAATGCTGATGCAGAAAGGGGATTTTCGGTTAACACTGCTCTGTTAAGGAAGGACAAGGCTAACTTAAAAGACTCAACTATAACATCATTAAGAATAGTTAAAGGGGCCATTAAACACTATGGATGTGTAAGTAAAGTTCCCATAACAAGAAATTTGTTAAATAGTGTTTGTGATTCACATAAATTTTATAAAAGTATGTTGATAAGCTGAAGGAAGAAGAATCAAAAAAGGTAAAAGAAAGGAAGCAGAAAGAGAGGGAAAATAAGGAAAAGCAGCTAGAGAAAAAAAGAAAAGCTGAGTTTGATGACAAAATAAAAGAAAATGATGCAGAAATAAATAGACTTAAAAACGATAAAGAAGCCTCCCTAGCAATAATTCAAGAGGGAACAGAAAGAATGAGAAAAGCTGTAGAAAAACAAAATACTGTTGAAATAGCAGTTGCCTCTAACTTGATCATACAAGGTTCAGCTGAAATAAAGAAAACTGAAAGTAAATTAGTTGTGGTAGAAGCAGAAAAAGATAGGCTAATCAGGAAAAGGTTAAAACAATAATATGAAAAAAGTAATTCAGTGAACAATTGTACATAGTTCTTGGTTTTCAATTACCTTTTTAGGATATTATAATTTAATGTGAAACCTGAAAACTTTACTGTGAAAATCGTGGAATTGCTTCTGGTTCAACAGCATATTAATGTTCAAAGTGAAACTTGAATGTGGTAAATATACTTGAATATGATAATAACACGTGAAAAGATAAGAACTGAACATTAGAAGTAAATCATACTTAAACTTTAGACATTAGACGTTATGCAAAAAATTTGGGTGTTAACTTCGACCATATATACTAATGGACTGCACATTGGCAATAGCTGCATCAAAGCCGCCATGGCTCAAACATTGGGCACGTCATCATCAGACTCCAAATTTCGTGTAAAAATGCTGTTATGATTACTAATTTACGCTGCAGAACTTCAGTGTTTTCGGTGTATTATGTGAATGCGCCTCATATATAATGAAAACTCTTCAGGTAAGTTTACTTATGAGCTATATACATGCATGATCGGGTTGTTTACATTTTGTGATTTATAATGTGATGAACATTTGCGAAGAATTTGGAACATGCATTCCATTTTTTTTTCTTAAGTTACTATATTTTTATATCAATAGCTGCAAGTTTCTGGTTAAGTAATTGAACTTTATTGACTTAGGTATTTAATTCGTTTCTTACCCATGAAAAATCATAGAACTTTCTTTACTATATCGCTCAGAGCAACCATAAGCACAGCAGGTGTAACCCATCTTTTTGACTGTTGTCATGTGATTTTATGTTGGAGCCAGAAATTTTGATGTCATGCGCAGTCTATCAGTATATATGGTTGAAGGGTGTGAAGCAAACTCTTTACAATGTATACAAAGTTGTTTTACTAGATGTATACAAATATACATCTAGTTTTTATTGAAAATACACTCCTAAAATTTTCCTAAAATTTTTCTAAAAATTCCTAAAATTCCTAAAATTCCTACCTAAAATTTTCCAGAAGTATGCTATGATCCCTGTGGTACAATTCATTTTCAATTGTGACAAGTATATTTTGTAATTTTCATTCAACTGGCTGTCCAGTTTTACAATTCAGCTAAATAGAGGAACATACATGCATGCCTCTGTCGAGAGAAGCTTCAGATTTGTTATGACCTCTCTAAAGCAATCGCTTTACTTCTGCAAAATTTCAGGCTGTTGTCAATTTTATTTAAAATGCCAACTTTCGTCAACCAATTCACACATTATGAACTTGAACTGAAAGCTTATATCTTTCAAGCTGTGTTCTTAAATAATCTTCTATTCTGTGTATGGTCCTGTCTATATCATAAATAATAAACAGCAAAAACAAAACAGTTGCTTGCTTTCACTTCCAGTTAATCATGATTTTTTGTTAACCAGGATACTTTGCTATACCATTCCACATTACAAGTTCTAGACTGCACCAAGCAAATATTAAGTCTTCAGTGGTTTTTGCCCCACTTTTATACTTAAATAAACTTAAAGGATTTCCAATAAAAAAGGTCCATTTTGTTCATATTACCCTGATGTAAACAAACCTTCAAACCTTTAAGCTTAACTGCATGCCACTTTGCAACTGCTCAGGTTACACCCTCATCTCCTTTAATTACTTTCATGCTTGGAATGTGCAATGAACCTGTGAAACTTTTTTTCTTTTTTGCTGCTATAAGAAGGGAAAGGTGCAGTGGAAATAAATGATTTTGTTATGTTTTTTTTTATTTAAAGGAGGAAGTAAAAAGTACTATTTCCAAAGTGTGTGTGTGTGTGTGTGTGTGTGTGTGTGTGTGTGTGTGTGTGTGTGTGTGTGTGTGTGTGTGATATGTTCTATCCTTGTAACTTTGGCATATTTGATGAAAAAAGATTTTAATTCTTGAATTTTTTTTAATGTTTTTCAGAGGGAGCGTAGTGTTAGTAAGCTGAGATCACTTGTACCAAATGACAGCATGGAAATAGATAATATGGCTACAGTAAGTATCTATAAAAACAAATGTTGTGAAATAGTATTTGAAAGTATTCCTTTTGTAACATTACTCTTTACATAACCTTGTAGATTTGCCTTGTTTGATGGCAAGGAAAAATAGCCAAAGAAAGATTTTTCATGTATTACATCAAAGAGCAGTGTGTGTGTGTGTCGTACATCGTGGGTTGTACGAGGCCTTGAAATTCCTGGAAATAATTCGGGGATTTTTCAAGACTAAAATCCTTCGAAAAGTAGTTGAAAAACAAACAAACTTGGAGGGGGGGGGAGGTGTTAAATTTTCTGTAGCTGGAATGTGTGCTCTCATTTTGTTTGGTCATTTTGGTATTAAAATATTTTCAAACTAGGAAAAGACCAACTATGCACTTTCCCAAGTTGTGTCCTGAAAACCTTCAAGTTAGGAAACATTACAATCTCGCACAACCACATTCTTTTGGTATTGGAGTTTGAGAATAAATCCTTCAATGGTGATTCAAAGTATCTACCAGGTTACAGAAAAGGTCATGGAATTACAGAGGTGCCAACTATATGCGGATTGTCCGTAATTATTACGGATTCGACTGTCAGATTACGGAATTACGGATAGGTTGGAATAATTACGGATTTCAGTGTGTTTTGGAAAATCTCAATTTTGTATTCTTTTGTGTTAAAATATTATGAATTTAGGGAAAATTTGTAAAACTAAATAAGAAAAACATTTAACGGTTTCTTAAAAAATCTCAAAAGCCAACTTTTTTTTTTTAATCTGCTGCTTGCAGAATGATTGCTTTGCACGATTACAACATTCTGCGGGCTTAGTAGGTGTCTGAGTCGTGGATTGATTCTTGCATTCTTATTGGATAGACTTCCCACCGCAAGACATCTCAAACGATTTTATTCTTTGAAACGATGACGTTGCACGGGTTCCGCACATACACAGGCGCTCGTAACGTCACGAGGTGGGAGTTGAAGCACAAGTCAGCCTATGATCCGGATGTCTACCGTCTGTTGCAGTGCATTGAGGCCGAGTGGGGGGGATAAAAACCAGTTTTTGTTGGAGCAGTGTCATTTTATTTTTCTGTGGCGCTTTGCTGGAGATAAGCGGCAACGTGTTCTTTAGTGACATCATCGGCAAACATCGATAGTTTTTTATTTCTTCTGACAACAAATCGTCACTTCTAATAGCGGTAAGGTTTATTGTTTTTCTATAATTGTCTGTTTTTGACAATGAGTGGAAATACGAAAGAGAGTAAGAGAGTCAAAGTCCAGCAGCGTTACCGGGATGAATACTCTAACACATGGCCATGCATAATGAAATAAAATGTTTCCAAAAACCATGTTTTGTACCGTGTGTGGCTGCGATTTTTCAGTAGCCCATGCAGGACGAGATGATTGCCGAAGGCATATCCAGTAATAAAATGTTACCCATGAGGATTAGGTAAAATCAAAGACTCAATCAAAGGCTTTATATAACTTTTTTGTAAAGAAAAATGAAAATAGCGTGATAAATGCTGAATTGCTGTTTACTACATTCGTTGTGTAGCAAGCTGTGATCATGCTAGTCCCTTGTTTTGTGCTATGTTCCCAGATTCGGATATCGCGAAAAAATATGGCTGTGCTCGAACGAAAACTGGTGCACTAATCCAAAACACAGCGAGCTCAACACAGCAAGATATTGTCTCTGCTTTGCAGAAAAAAAATCATTTTCGTTAGCAACAGATGGGAGTACCGATTCAGGTGATCACAAGTTATATCCACTTGTGGTATCGTATTTTGATGAAGCCATCGGTCAAATCTGCACTTTGTTGTTGACAATAC
Organism: Macrothele yani; assembly: GCA_039090855.1. Taxonomy (NCBI): domain Eukaryota; kingdom Metazoa; phylum Arthropoda; class Arachnida; order Araneae; family Macrothelidae; genus Macrothele; species Macrothele yani. Next base: position 8,611,242 of record CM076994.1, on the reverse strand, counting down.
TAGAGTCCAACGACAACACAGGTAAGGGCATTTTTAAAAATATAAATGCTGAATTCAGTAAGAGGAATATTCCATGGAAAAACTGTCTTTTGCATGTGATAATGCAAACACAATGTTAGGCCATATTAAAGGTGTTGCTGCTTTTTAAAAAGAAGTTCAACCCACAATAGTTATTCAGAGTTGTGCTTGCCACGTGATTCATTTGGCTGCAGAAAAAGCCACTGCTGCTCTTCAGGAAATAAATGTAGAACAGTTTTTAGTACAGCTATACTATTATCTTGATAAAAGTTCAAAAAGGAAAAACAGTCTCAGCTTGTGTCAGGCAGTCTGTGGTGTTAAAGGTCATAAAATTTTAAAGCATGTCAGCACTCGTTGGCTGTCACTTCTTGATGCTGTGAACAGGGTCCTGGAGCAGTGGGAAGCTTTGCAGCAGTTTTTTGGGGAAAATGAAGAAAATGTGCAACTTACTGCCCAAATTAAAGATCCGATGTTGAAACTGTGTTGTTTATTCCTTAGCAATGCACTCCCAGTGTTTACTTCTTTCAATGTATTTTTCCAGTGTGAAGAATCTGCCATACATCTCTTGCACAGAAAACTAATAAGCCTTTTCACATATCTATTGGCAAGGTTTGTCAAACCGTCGGCGTTATTGTGAAACATCAACCTCAATCATAGATGTAAATTTTGCAAGAATGAAATATCAAAAAGAAGATTGTGACCTGGTAATTGGTGGGTCAGCCAGAGCTTACATACGCTCTAGTAGTTTTTCTAGTATGCAGTTAAGCAAGTTCTATTCTAGTGTCAGAAACTTCTACAAAGCGGCCTGTGCATATATACTGAAGTTTCCCATGCAAAGTGAACTTCTGAAGCATGCTGTAGTAGCGGATGTCTCAGTGCGAAAGAAGGCTTCTTATGCTTCCATAGAATACATGGTCTCCTCATTTCCAAATGTGCTGAATTCTGAAGAAGTAATAAACTAGATGCAGAGTTTGCTGCTTCTCAGTTTGAATCTATCGATGAAGGTGCATATCCTAGAACAGATGTGGCATGGAATGAAATATTTAAGATGGATTCATCTGGCCTTCCCAAGTATTCTGCATTGCCTAAACTAATGTTGGCAATATTGACTATCCCTCACAGCAATTCCTCTACAGAGAGAATATTTAGTATAGCAAGGAAAAACCACACAGACTTCCGCCCAACAATGAGCACCAAAACATTAAGTGCCCTTCTTGTACAGAAAAGTAAAGCATTTTCCTCAGGTGAGCCGTGTTATAAAAAGAAGTTTTCTGAAAAAGAATATACCACTGCAAAACAAGGGAGTCTTTATGTCAGCAATGATATGAGGTAAGTAGAATATTGATAATTTAATTTCATAATTTTTTGTCAGGATAGTGTAAACATATAAGGTTATTACACATTTTGCGCATTAATTTTTAATGAAATACCCTTTCTGTGCGTTAATGATGCTTCGTATGGGGATTACCAATAGGCACCTCATACAAGTATTACAGATTACACAGTAGTACTATAATATTGTCCTTAACTTTGAAAAAAATGGCGTGTTACATTACTGAAACATTACTGAAAAACCCCCTATTGATTACTGATACGTTCTGCTAGAGGTTGGCACCTCTGGAATTAGTTTAGGTTTGTCCGTCCGCACGATAACTCGTGTAAAATGGTTCGATTTCGGTGAAATTTTAGTATGTGGTAGGGGGACCACCTGGGGACGAACCCTATTGAAAATGGACGAAATGGGGTCAAAGGTCATGACATACTAAAATTCCATTTCATTGCCCTTGTGCGTTATAACTTGTGTAAATATGGTTCAATTACAATGAAATTTTAGTATGTGTTATGGGACTACCACAGGGCGAACCCTATTGAAAATGGACGAAATGGGGTCAAAGGTCTGGACATAGGAGTGGGATGCATTCCATTGCCCTTATGCGCCATAACTTGCAAAATTATGGTTCGATTTCGATGAAATTTTAGTATGTCATACGAGACCACCTGGGGACGAACCCTATTGAAAATGGGTGAAGTGGGGGTCAAAGGTCAGGACATAAGAGCAGAATGCATTCCATTGCCCTTATGCATCATAACTTGCATAAAAATGGTTTGATTTCGATGAAATTTTAGTATGTGGCAGGGAACCACCTGGGAACGAACCCTACTGAAAATGGACGAAATGGGATCAAAGGTCCGGACATAAAGAGCAAGATCCATTCCATAGCCTTTATGCGTCATAACTTACGTAAAAATGCTTCGATTGAGAAAAAACTTTATCATGTTGTTCCGGAAGTATACTTTACCAGTTCTGTTGAATATCATCGAAATGGGGTCAAAGGTCAGGTCATAGGAGTGAGATTTATTTTACAGCCATTATCCTCATAACTTGAGTAATGATTTCTGGTATGTTGGAAAGCATATCATAATCAATGCATTGCATGATTTTACTAACTTGTTATAGTACATTTTGTGAAATCTGGAATAATGCTAAGCACATACTTCCATTTTTTGTTTTCCAAAATCGAAAGTTCTTTAAAATCAAAATTTTCTAAGTGAAGTTATCTTAAAAAGAAAAAAAAAAAAATCAACTTGGTGCATTGTTGGTAGCATGCAAAAAACCCTACTATCACAGGTGATTATCAGTAAAACTGCAGTGACCACCACCTTCTGCTCTAAAAAACTAAATTTTTAATCGCCACAAAATGAAAGAAAAGAAAATGCTGTTGTGAATTACTCAGTATAAAACCATTGCTTACCTAGAAATGTGTGGGGGCTACATTTCTCCCTTTTATTAAGATGTATTGAGAACAAACCTTGATAGTTTTCAAAAGGGCATAATCATCTGCTATAAATTCAAACAGCTGATGAAGTAACTTCAGCTGGTAACTGCTTTGGTGTAAATTTATAGTGGAGTCATTCATTGTTTGTCAATTTTTTTAAATGAATGAAAACAATTTTGCCAAATAATAAAAAACAATGTATTCACTGTACAAGTTTAAGATTTATTTTAAGTTGTTCAAGTAACTTAGCAAAATATGTTCTGTTAGCCTCATTATAGGAGTGCTTCAGTGGCTAAACCGAAACGTGGTGTTAAGAGGAAGAGAGAGGACAGTGAAGGCAGAGTACGCAGCAGTTCCAAGATTCCTAGAGACCAGTCATGCTTCAAAGATGGCCAGGTAAAGCTCTACCCTTTACTCACTCTACGTACTAAGTGTTTAACATGTATATACTTTATATAAATTGTTTTCCTACTATTGGAGCGATCATTAACAATTTTCTCTTTTGTATCCTGTTTTTCATACTATCAGGTAATCCCAAAAATACTGTCGCTTTTTCAACGTGTGAAGAAAAGAAAGAAAAACGTACCTGGAACAAATGTTTTAATCCACACAAATAAGTGCCCCCGGTAGTTACAACCTTCTGTCGATCGACAAGGCTTTGAATCCCAGACTTGTAGTATTTGATGGGTTTTGATGCAAAAAAAAAATTAGAAAGGGCTCACCGTACCTCCTCCACATTTCGAAGTGTAGTTCCAGCAAGATGGTTTTGCAGGCTGCGAAAGAGGTGGTAGTCAGATGTCAGGGGAAATATGCTGGATGCAGAAGTTCTTCCATCCGAAGTCCTGCAACATTGCACAGGTCATTTTCACTGTGTGGTTTTGCGTTGTTCTGCTGCTGCTGCAGCATGCCTTTGCGTTTCACGAGTGCTGGACATTCATCCTACAAAGCAGTGTGTAGAAGATGCAGCTGCTGACAGTAAACTTCCCGCTGTAATGGTTTTGTTGGGTGGCAGCAGCTCGTAATAGATTATGCCTTGCATATCACCACACAGACATCAAAACCTTTTGTGGGAAACGTCCTGGTTTCGCCACTGCTGCAGGCACATTCCCTTTGGGAAGCCACTGCCGTTTATGCTTAGTGTTGTGATAAAGAATCCATTTTTCATTGCTCGTGACAATTCTGTGCAAAAACGGCTCCCTTTTTTCACGGGAAAGCAAAGAAGTGCAAATGTCCTCGCGCTGTTGTGGAGTGAGATCATGGCGTACCCACTTATCCAATTTCAACACATAACCGAGGCCCTGCAGATGCCAGTGAACAGTGGAATGGGTTGAATGAACAGGTGTAGCCAATTCCTCGACCGTTGCCTGCGGATTTCTCTCAACAGCAGCTTTCAGCATGTTGGTATCCAGCTGAACAGGCTGTCCAGGTCGCTGCATATCCTTAAGGCTAGTGTCCCCCATCGAAGTTTCTGAAACCAGCGTTGACATTTCCTGATCTCCAGGGTGTACGGCATTGATGTTTTGTGCTGCTACCATCGATGGTGGAACTCTTGCAGCATAATACGCTTAATGTGGTCTTTTGACACTGCCATTTCCTATGCCGTTTAGGTACACAATGACTGCACCTAGAACTCCCATTTGTGGTCCCAAGTGACTTGACTGTCTGCTTGCGTGATCTCTCTTATATGCACGGTGGTCAACGTCATAGTCTGGGCACCAGGAAAATCACTACTGTTGGGCTTACGCAAAATGACATTACTTCTGGGATGACCTGATATTAGGGGGTATGCAAGAGTTTTCGCTGTTTTAAGGAGAAAGGAGACAATCAGGAAACCAGTACATATTTATTCAACAAAATATTGGCCATTAGCATCAATAACCTTTTGCCATTTTCAGGCAACAGATGAATGCCCCTGTGATAAAAAGACTAGTTTTGAGCTGACGAATGCAGTGACGAAATTTTCCACCTCTGGAACTGTGGTGAACCACTGACTAGGACATGTTGCATAGAGCAAAACAGATGAAAGTCTGAGGGTGCAGTGTCTGGGGAGTAAGCCGGGTGCAGTAAAACCTCCCAGTGTAACTGTTCAAGGTGTGATTTCGTGGTGGCACAGACATTTGGACTGGCATTATTGTGTAACAGGATGACTAAATGGTGTCCTTTACCTGTCCATGGGCATTTTTGCCTGATTGCGGCATTCAGTTTCATCAACTGATCGCCATATCGTTGTGCAGTGATTGTTTCGCCTGGTTTCAACAGTTCGAAGTACAGCACTCCATGCATATCCCACCACACACACAACAGCACCTTTTACCCGTGGATATCATGTTTTGCATTGGATGTTGACGGCTGGCCTGGGTCCACCCAGGATAAAAATTCTTCCCTTGAAACCTCTTCAGCAGCGACATGCAGATGCCCAGTCGTTGGCCAATATTACTCTCCATTAAAGTATGTGGAACCCACTTACCAATCTTCTAGGTCTTCCTCAATGCCTGTAGACGCCGTACCACAGTCGATTGAGCCATTTTCAAATGTTTCACCAGTTGTGTGGTCGATTGTGGGACATCCTCTTGCAACAGCGATTCCAGCTCCTCATCTGCGAGTTCCTGTTGTCTACCTGCACATGGCTTGTTTTCCAAGCTTAGATCATCTTTCTTAAACCTGGCGAACCATTCTAGACCCGTCCGCTCACCCATAAACATTTCGCCGTGCACCTGACATATTGAACCATATGCTTCACTAGAACTTTTCTCTAAATTAAACATGAAAGCAGTGCCGCAAATGAACTTTATTGACCGCCATGCTTGGCTTCATGTACGGACTGACAGTACTGGTCGCCTGCCAGTTAGACCCCTTACATCGCCTAGTGGGGGCGGCGGAAACTTTTGCATACCCCTGATGGAATGGTTTAAGGAAGTACTAAGTGATATATAATATGAATTTTTGCACTTTTCCTCTGTTATTTATCTTTATAGAGGACATTTTACCACCATGTCAGATTTTCAATTCCCTGTGCAATAGGAGCTTATAGGCCAACAAAAATATAATGGAATGGTTTAATGAGGAATATCTAGTATCTGTGGTTTATAAGCAATGTGTGGGTCCTCTCTGACATTAAAAAAAAATGGAGTTTTACTTGTACCTATGAAATTTCTGTGCACTGGCATTACACAAATGTTTTGTCTTAAAAATCTGCATTCATCACTGAATGTGTTTGCTGTTAATGTAAATTTCTAATATTCAGCAAATTTGTTACGGATACAGCAATGGACTCCAATTTAATATTTATGCACATGGATAACCTTGTATGAGTCATGCTAGCTGAAACATTGTTTACATTTTATTGACTTTTTTCACTGCTCTGGTTTTCCACCCAATTAAGCAGTTTGGGATTGTTTTTTTTATTGGTCAGTCTTGTGTATGAATACTCTCCACTGTTACTATAAATGCCCACTGATGTGTTCAGCCTTCAAAGTAGTGACCAGTTTAATTTTGTTTGTTAGCTCTCTTTGTCTACACTGTCGACGATCCAGTTCATTCCATATATCTCTGTAGGGTTCAGGTTAGAACTGTGGGCTAGCCAGAACTTTTTGATGCCTGTACCCTCAATTAGTCTATAACAAAGTGAATGGTATGACATGGTGTGTTGTCTTGCTGATAGAGGTATGGGCTTTCTTCAAAGTGCTGTCACAACATTTGTAATATTCCAAGGTGTCTAGGTAGAGCTTAGCATTCATAGTTTTTTTTTTTTAACTGCTAATAAGCCCAAGCCGAATTATGGAAAACAGCTCCATACCTTCAAGCTGCCTTCACCAAACTTGATTATCGGGATGATAGTCTGGAAGGTACCTTTCTCCCTGTGCCATCCCCAGGAAGGCCCATCAGACTAGGTTGACTGTATGCTGTGACTCAGCAGACCTACCAGGTTTTACCATTTACTCATAAAATTTATCGAAATGCGACTTGTTTTAAAAGCAAAATGTCAATTTTATGGATTTAGCGTTTCTCCCAGATTTTTTTTTCCTGATGACTTTGCATCCACTTTTAGAACTTTTTTTTTATTTATTGAACTTGATCCATTTAAAATTACGTGTGAATGTAAGTTACAAATGAACTTCTTTCCAGCTACATGTGTTTGTGTGGCAAAAATTTGTCCATAATTTTCCCACGTGTTTTAGGTTATTGGTATGCGTGTGCTGCATGATGTAAACTGAACTGCTCCAGCTTTAGGGTTGTCTAAGTCCAATATTAATTCAACCTGGTGCTTCTCCACCAATGATTTATTTTGTCAGTCAGTAAATTTTCTACATTTTCCAACCATAGTTTGAGGAAGCGTCCAGCTTTGACCATTCACAATAATCGCATGGAAATAGCTCAGCTTGATTCGACAAAATTAGTAGGATTTAAAGTGGTAAAAGGTTAAGACATAAGAGCAGAATTCATTTTACTGCCCTTCTGCATAACTACTTGCTGTGCATAAAAATGCGTCCATTGCGATAAACTTTTAGTTTATCATTCCACAACAGTAGTGTATTGAAAATCATTGAAATGAGGTCAAAGATCAGGACATAAGAGCAGGATTTATTCTTTTGCACAATGACTTGTGAAAAAGCAAAGTGCCGCCCCGGTGGCGCAGTGGTCTAAGGCGCTGGCCTCTGATCATTCGTCCGTCTGGGGTCCGGGTTCGAATCCCGGTGAGGCATGGGTGTTGTGTTTGTCTTACGGCACTGGCTCTCTCCCTTCCCCGGAACCAGTGACCTTAAATTAGGGACGGGCGACTGCTTATAGCCCATTGAGTTGCTCACGGTGGTCGTAAACCTCCAATCAAAAAAAAAAAAAAAAGCAAAGCATGATTGCGATGAAATTTCGGTACACTGTTCAGAATGCATAGTGGACCAATTCTATTGAAAATGGTTATTATCGGCACTCGCGGAACAGTGAGCACATGCACAAGATTTGTTCGTCAGAATTTTCGCACAGTAACTTTTGTGGAAATTGACAGATTTTGGATGGGAATTCTTAATCATAAAATGATGCATACGTGTGGTAGCTTTTTTGCATAGGTGCCAACAGATTTTCTGTAATGACGTTAGAGAGTGCCTGATTAAGGAATTACGGGCAGGTTGGAAGAATTACGGATTTCAGTGTATTTCGTAAAAGTTCTGAATTTTGTCCTTTTTTTTTTTTTTTTTTGTAAAAATCACTGTTTAAACTGCGATAACATTTTGTGAATATATTTATAGTTCTTTTCGCAAAAATGTGAAAATGGTTAATTGATGCTGCTTCTAAGTAAAGCACCATTGAAATTCAGATATTGGATACTTCGACAAAGCCAATATCAGACGGATAGTGGGTGAATAACGGCAAGAAAATATTGGATGCATTGGCAAAGCTGATATCAGGTGGCAAGGTGATATTGATATGTTGGAAAAGCCGATATTGCCGCAATGATGTCTGTGTACCTGCCAAGTATTCCAGATTTCCCGGAAGTTTTATGGTTTTACGGCCGGAAGATAGCTTAGTGTAAACTCCTGCTTTTCTTTTATTATGATCTCATAGTGATTGAACCTTATGTTGTCGCATATTTCTAGCAGTAAGCAATATTTATTTATAAATCGGACACCACCACCCGCCCTTCTTCCAAAAACTCTCTCAATGTTGGAATAGCTGCACTAATCATAATTTTTTTTTTTTTTAATTCTGCCCCATGCAGAGTTTGCCAAAATGCATAATTACACGTCTAGTATGCATCAAATAGTGCGTTTACGTATTGAAATTTTCCCAATGCATAAAAATGCGCATTGAAACGCCTTAAAAAATGGAAGTTTAGGGATAGTAAATGCAGTACAGATTTTTTCCATAATCGTTATTTGTTTTCCTGCGATGTTGCATCTGTTTAGTATGGATCATTTTATTCCAAAAATATTTGTATTTTAGTTTGAAAATGGAGGAAAAGTTTCTGAAAACAGAAATTCGATAACACAAAAATTCCCCTGTAATCTTCAATCATGAGTGTGCAACGGTTTCGAAGAATTTCTCCTTTCCGTCGTAATTTGAGTTATCCTCGAGATCGATGTATAACTAAACAGAAATTTTGGGGATAGGCAGTGGGTGAGGATGTTTTTCACCTGAAACTTTTGAAAACGGAAATTTCGCCTTTCAAAACTTTTGAAAACAGAAGTTAAACACAGTAAAGATTTCTCCCAGGATCATAATTTTATTGTTCACGCGATGTTTCCTCTGCCTAGTATTTTTGTTAAATATAATTTTATTTCATAAATATTTGTATTTCCACTTGAAAATGGAGGGGAAATGTCTGAAAACGGTAATTAGACGTAGCAAAGATTTCTCCCGTAACTGTATCCCGCATTCTCAAAATATCCCCCCCCCCCAAAAAAGGGTTTGCATTTCAGCTTGATAAAGGGAGAAGGGGGGGGGGTCAAAAACAAAAGGAACTATGCTGAAAATTTGTAAGAATTGATACAGGGTGTTAAAAAGTATTCATATTCTCAAAGTTGCATACGCTATTCATCTTTTATCTAAAATAGTGCTACCATGCATTTATGATGGATAAAATTGTCATCCAAGGGCATAAAAAATAAAATAAAATTGCTTAAATGAAAGTTATTTCTAAAATTGCATCATTCAATCAAAAAAAAATTGTTTAAACCTTGTGAAGTCATCACAATTTATGAACTCTATCTATGAGTGACTGATACAGAAAAATAATTGAAAACAAGTATGCCACCCCAGTGGTCTAAGCAATTCCTTCTGATCATTCGTCCGAAAGGGGCCCTGGTTCAAATCCCGGTGAAGAATGGATGTTGTGTTGTCTTATGGCACTGGCTCTCTCCCTTCCCTGGAACCAGTGGCCCTAAATTAGGGACGGGCGACTGCTTATAGCCCAGTGAGTTGCTCACGGTAATGGTTAAACCTCCAATAAAAAAAAAAAAAAAGAAAGAAAGAAACATACACATCACTAAGCTGTCTCTGAGGTTCAGAGGTTAGCTTCAAAAAGAAATATATAAAAAAAAAATAAAACAAGTATCATCAAACATACTGCTAGCACATCTGATACATTACCACTCTCTCCTGATAATAGATAATCATGAATTAACAGTTCTTGTATTGTCACAAATTTTGATTTTTAGGGAATATCTTCTTAATTTTATGGTAAATCTTGATTTTTGCAAACAATCTTCTTGATTTAGGAATATTTTAGCTGGCCGGTATGTGTCCAATATTAACCGACATTCAGCCATCATAACCAATGTCTAGCCGATATTCATTCCCACTTATCAAAAAATATTAACCATTAAACTAGAAGGGCCATTTTATATTACAAATTTCACATGTTAATTTCTCATGAAATACCCTCCCCATGTGTAAACGACGAGGCTTTGTATCGTGATTACTGATAGGCACCGCAGAAGGTTGGCACCTCTGTTTTTGTTTAGAAATTAACAGGCACAAAAATGTTCTAAAGTAAAGCAGCAATTAGCATATTGGCATATTAGTCTATTATCGAGCTGTGGATAGCTGCTCAATCATTATAACCCATGTCATGCAGCTTCCTGTGCACTGTACTGGAGTTAACACCACTCCCAATAGTCTGACGTAGTTTCTGTGATTTGAGACAATATTGATTTGCATTCTGATTGGGCAAACTTTTGCTAAGTTCCGTTACATTCTGTCAGCTTTGGAGGTTTACTGGGCTGTTTATTGGCAGGTTCTGCCCCATTCTGTTTCCACTTGCATATTGCATCACTAACTATTGACCTAGGATCTTCAGTGCAGCTAAAATGTCTCGTACCAAGCAATTGATTATGTGGCACCGTATTTTCAATTCATACTGTAAATCAGTTAACTCTGTCAATCCAGGTATCTTGCATTCACAGTCATGCTATTATATCTTCATAGCCCCTCTGAGCATATTTTGTTTTGGGACCTGCATTCTGGTGCTTGCGTGAGACTTAATTCACGATAAGTAGGGGTCCGGATATTAATCGTGGGTCATACTGTCATGTGTGCAAATTCTGAGATCTCGCATGCACTGATCCTATAAATTATTTAAGTTTATTTATTGTGGTGTTCCTGTATGTGTTTTTTTAATGTACATTGAAAAATATACTCGCACGCAAACATTATACCCTTTGTGGACTCATTGCCGAGTTTTCTATTAGCTGATTTCTTCACATCATCAAACTGTGTACTAGGTCCTTTTGTGGTACACTTTTGAGAATATTTGATCTCGTGCAAGTAAACCACCTCACTATGCATTGTTCACTATGAAAATGTACCCTTATAAATTTAAGTATCTACAGTTCCTTTCAATATTCTTCCAGCAAACACCATTTATTTGTTCTGTTTTAAAATTCATGTTAGCTAGTAATTGAAAGAACTTGATTTGTGTGATCAAGTTCATCGGATGTGTAAAGCTCTTATTAATCAATTTGTTTGTATTGCATAGTATTTAAACTAAGATTTCATTTGTACCATTACAGTTGTGACTTTTGATCTTCATAATTTTTTTATCTCCCCCCTCAATCCCAGATGCGAACTAAGGCTAAGAAGTTAGCTAAGATAGCTCAACGAAAACCCAACCAAAATGCCAGGAAGGGAGAAGCAGACAGAAGAATTCTTGATATGAAACCCAAGCATCTTCTTTCTGGAAAACGTGGACTTGGAAAATCTGGAAGAAGATAATGTAAAGTAAATGCCTATGTAATTATAAATTATGTACAAATAAATATATCTTTATCTGAAGTGCTGGTGTTTTTAGGTAAACAACATTTTGCAATTAGAAATAAACTAAACTGTGGGCTTGTTATAACAACAAAAACATACCTATAGCTACCTGCAATGGTGTCCATAAGTAAAGTGTGGTTGGTAAGACATACAAAGCAAAGGATTACAACTGATAGAACAGCAGACATTGTTATGTAAATTAGTCACATACCTAAACCAATTGCAGTGCATGGCCAAATGTCCGCTAATTTTCAATATGCAAATATCTCACAGATCCATAAAAACAGTTTACCCTACTCTGAGTGTCTTATTCCATTTTCTTGCAATCCCCGTGAGAAGAGTTATCATTGGTGATCAGAAACAATATGGAACAAAGACCTCAGGTTGACGCTTTCTGCAGGGTTGAGTAATCGGAAGGCTTGAATCAGGACAGTCGCAGACTGATCTCCACAGCACTGAATGTGCCACAAAGTGTCATTTCCAGGTTTTGGAGAAGTTAAGATGCCAACAGTACAAGGTGGTCCAAGAAGTCACAACCCCTCAGTACGGTAACTTGCATTAACTGCACAATGCCTGTCAGACAATTCTCTGCAAAGTTTGTGGTTGCCTCAGGATCAAGAGTTCCAAGAAAAACTGTTTACAGGAGGCTCACAGCAACTGGTCTGTGTGCCAGACGTCCAGTCCAGTAGTTTTTGTCCGGTGAACATGAGTGCTTGTTTAAACCAAAACGTTGAAACTGGACACTGAATCAGTGAAGCAATGTGCTCTTCACTGATGAGTCCAGATTCTGCTTACAGACTGATTCTCATCGAACAACTTTGAGGAGAATGGGGAACTTGTTACAATCCCAATAACAGGAAAAGGGACCAACTTAGTGGAGTCATGGCATGGGCTGACAGGCAGGCAATTTGAATAGATGCACAGAGCTCCACATCTTCAACAAAGGTACCATTAATGCTCTGAGGTACAGAGACTAGATACTGGAACCTTGTGAGACTTCAGAGGTGCTGTGGGTCCAGAGCTGGTGTTCATGGGCACAATATAGCATGCCTCCACAGAGCTGAACAGGTGGATGATTTTCTCCAAAGTTAAGGTATCCAGCACATGGAGTGGCCAGCAAGGTCTCCAGATATGAATCTGATAGAGAATAAGGAGGCGAATTGCACCCCATATATATGTAGCATATATGTAAAAACCTAATTAATTGACTAGTCTTCAGCTTTCATCATTCTCTTTTCTAACCTTTACTGAGTCTGTCTGCTCTTAATCACCTCACCCCGCTTTTCTTAAACTGATTTCTCTGTGTCTGGCGCTCTTTGGCCAAACCTGGCACTTGTGCCATTAAAATCAACTAACTACACCAAGGACCATTCAGGAGCTCCAAACTGCTCTTCATTGGGAGTGGAACTTGTTGCTCCAGAGCTCTTGGACAATCTGATGAACCGTGTGAGAAGTCAATGAGTGGCTGCAAGGGGTCACTGTATCCATTCATTATTTTGCACCAGCCTTTTCTCAATTTTATGTACTCAATACGAAAACCACTTGTTTTTTTTTTTATGTAAAAATTTACATAAGTAATGTAATAAACTTCGTTTTGTGAAGTATGACTTCAGACCAGTAAATTAAAAACTACTACAAAATTTTTGCAGTCACAGTGTGGCTGTAAAAATATTGCCCACAGAAGCCAAACATTGGTATTAGAACTAATATTTAAATCCTGTAGGGCATCTCAAAATTACAATGTATTGAACCTAGCTTTTGAGCTTTTTCCACCCTTATTTTTATTTCGATTGATAAGTTTTTGGAGGTATTACTACACTGTGTGTAGAACTTAGGGATGAGTCAGATTTTTTACCTGTAGCATTGCACAGGAGGAATGCTACGGGTAAAAATCTGACTCCTCAAGTTGGGGTGAGGCAAATTTTACCTGTAGCATCGCAACTGCAACTTTATCCAGTATTTGCCACATAGCACTGGGTGTCATGATAGAGATGCATCTCTGCCAAAGACAGTACAAAGGGAAGAGGAGGTCCTCTGTAATTGGATGTGGTCGCCCCTAATGTTGATGCATGATTTGCCTCCATCTGTTCATACTTCTATAGGTTGTTGATGAGTTCTTGCAGTAACATCACCCGTTCTTCTGTCAGCGCTGTCGAACAGTGTCTGGTGTGTGTGACATGCCACAATACACATGTTCTATGGGATTTAGGTGTTGGGAACGTGCTGGCCGATTCATCCGCTGAATGTCTTCACTTTACAACAGTTCTTCAACAGCAACAGTACATGGGGTGTGAGGTTATCGTCCATTAACACAAACTGTAGGTCAATGGCACCTCAGAAAAGATGAACATGGAAAAGGATTATCTCATTGCAATTTTGTGCACCGGTTACAGTACATCCTTTGATACTGATATCTGGAGCTTGGTATATCCATCAATCAGACTGCCTCTCCATATAAGAACACCACAGCAGCCATATCTATCCCTTTAATGGGGGGGGGGGGGGGTTACCTCATACCAAATTAGCTGAAATCCAGAATTACCGGAGAAACGGAATCTACTCTCATCAGTTAAGAGTATCGTACCCCACTGTTCTGCTATCCAGTCGTTATGTTCTCTGGGTCACTGTAAAAGGTGTTTCCGGTGAGCAGTTAATGGAACATGGCATACACTCGCGAACAATGAAATTTGCGCACTTGGAAGAAAACATGCTATGACCAGAAAACTTTGTGAATGGCTTAGAGTGTATGCTGGTATGCAAATGATACATGTTTGGTGTAATTGCACATGACAGCACGAAACGGCAGCCTTATAAACTGGCGTGTAGTCAACGCCCCATGAAAGCGAAACACACCGGCCGACTTAAGCAATAGTACAGAATGACAAGAATGTCGAGTAAACCCTAGCGATGTTGATTTACGCAACTTATGGACTTTGAGAGAGGCCTGATCATTGGGCTGAAAACCGCAGGGTGGTTGGCGCCATTATAACCATCCGCGTGGATCGTTCTGACCATATCGTCCGACTGTGTTGGGAGCAGTGGACACATGACTGCACTGCCACATGGCAGAGCGGCTCCGGACGGACCAGGAGGACCATCGGTAGAGAGGATTGACAGATTGTGCACCAGGTATGAACGGATCTCGTGCAGACATGGTCCACTACAGAGGCAGATGTAGCGGCTCTTGTGTGCCCACAAACCATTTCCCGACGCCTCGCGGAGGCGAATCTGCGATCCCAGAGCCCCTTATGGGCTGCCATTAACACCAGAACATCGCTGGCTTCGTGTGCAGTGGTACCAGGCCAGAACGTGTGGTGTTTAGCGATGTCAAAAAGTTGATGTCTGTACAAGTTTGAAGAGATTTTGAACTGTACAAACCGATCTCTTCTATACTTCTCTCACTGTAACATCACCTGCTTCTGCCACAGAATGATCTTTGTGTTCATGTTCCAATAACTCACCGAAGTGTTCACCCCATGTTCCACTTAACTTGTTAGGCTCCCATATCGTTTCTCTGATTCTATTCTTCACAGAATTTTTATTTCCCTTGTTTGTCCTGTCTTATTTAACATACAAAATGTTTTCCTCTTCTTCCAAAAAACTAACTCTTGTCTTTCCCTCTTAATCTTCGTTTTTTTTTTGTTGTTTTTTTTATTATCTTACTCTGACAACCAGCTTTACTGCTTCATGCTCCCTACAGAGATATTTATCCTCAGAAGCTCTACTTTGCAACAAACACAATTATGCTTCCTTCTTTCTCTTTACTGCTTTTTTAATCTTACTGTTTCACCAAGTATCACATTTAATGCTACCCACTGTTGCAGCACCATAGACCTCTTTGGCAACAGTGACAACTTTAAAAAAAAAATGGACATTTAAAACATGTCCTTCCCTTTCACAAAGGTTCAACTCATTCCGTTGTTCACTCGGTATCTTAGAGTAATGCTGATGTTCTTCAGGAAGTCGTTCAACCTTTGGTTTCATAAGAGGCATCTTCATATTCCTCTTTCTCCAACCAACATTAAGTTTTACTCGTGACATAAAAAGGTAATGATCAGAGCCAACATCTGCACCTATCGTCAACAAAGTATTTCAGATGCTGATCATAAAACAACAAAATCTTTTACACTCTTAGCCCAAGTGTACATGTGGCTATACTTGTGGTTTAAAATGTATTAGTGAGACCCATTCCATTCTCAATGCAAAGTTCTATGAATCTTGCGCCATTATCATTTGCATCGGGATCATTAAACTTACCCAGAGCATAATCAAAAATCTCATTCTGAACACATACTCAGCACTGAAATCTGCTGCAATAACTTTCTATTTAGCACCAAACTGGTTCAAAACAGCTTTCAGTTTATTCCAGAAATCATACTTCCTATCAAAAGGTTGAGTCACTAGGAAGCATATACAGAGTGTAACAAAAGCCCTTGACACATTTCAAAAATTTATTTAAAAAAAACCCCTTTGGAATAGGCACCACATTTTTTCAGATCTTGAAAACTTACTTTAAATTTTTTCTTTTTTCGTGTAGTTAATAAACTTCAATATGGGCACCTTTTATGGTGGGGAGTACATCAAGCCAATATTCGATCTCTGCCCATGTACGTGCCAAAGTGAATTCTGTGGCAGGATGCAATTGCAGCAACATGCGAGTTTTCAGTTCTTCAACACTTTGCATGAATAAACTTTGTCTTTTACGTACCCCCACAAGAAATCTAGATGCATGATATCTGGGAGTCCATCTCGTCCAATCCACCTGGTTGGAAATTCCTTGTTTAAACAATTTTGTAAGCCCAATGTGCGAGTGCACAGTCTTGTTACTAAATGATTTTAGGATGTAAATTTCAAATTTTAAGGAACAGCCAAAGTTTGAATCATGTCCAAGTAAATTTCTTGTGTGACTGTGGATTCTGCAAAAAAAAAAAAAAAAAAGGTCCAAACACATGATCAGCCAAGAAGTCACGCCACACGTTCACTTCAGGACTATCCCAGACAATTTCAATGAAGTGATTTGGATTCTCAGACTCCCAAATTCTGATATTGTGGCAGTTGACTTTACTTGAAACATGAAAAGTTGCTTCATTTGTAAAAACAATGTTTCATAGGAAGTCATAATCTACCTCTAGATGATTTAGGCATGTCGTCCAGCTGTAAAAATTGCAATATGTGTGCTTTGTAGGCATATAGGTGGAATTTTTGGTGTAAGACTCGATGCACTGTTGCACAAGGAATTACCAATTCCTTTGCAGCAGTTCGTATTGATTTAGTAGGGCTATGTGAAAAGGCTTCACGAATGCTTTCAAAGTCACTTTCGCCTATGCTTGGTCTTCCACATATTGGCCTATCAAAGACACTTCAAGTTTCCAGAAACTTCTTGTGCCAATCTAAGATGCCATAACCACTTGGAGGATCTTTCCCAAATTTCTGTGCACTTGGGTAATAGACCTCGTTTTGAAAAACCAACCAACACATATTGCTTTCTCTGCTGGAATATACATTTTTTCAACTGACTTTGCAATTGGGTCAGTAGCTACTTAGTGACCTAAGTATTTGGGTAACAGAAAAAAAAAACTTAAGAAAATCTGCAAAAGTTATGTTCATATCCCAAATAATTTTTTAAAATGTGTCAAGGACTTTCGAGACACCCTGTACCACAACAATTACTGTTCTCTAACATTTCATTTTCAAATGAATCCAAAGAATTCTCTCTCATCTTCTCTTCACCTAAAATCACACCTACAGCAGCTTGTCCTCTTACATTATCCAACACTCCAGACCACACCCTCACTGTTCTATTATTCATTTATTCCTCTAGTATTCCATACACCAACCTTTCACTCGCATATCCAAGAGTTTTCTCACTTGCCATTTATCAATCTCGGGTTTATTCTGCAATTGACCATTCTCAAGTGTGGTAGGTCTGTCATGTATATAGTTTGTCATTTTAGAATTTCCCATTTCAAGTAAATTGGTGTGAAATTTACATGGGATAATTGTTAGAATATTTGCAATCAGAAGTATGAGAAAATATTTGTTTCAGAAATTGTAAAGTTGTTTCGCTTCAGTAAAAGCCAGAAAACTATTAGGAATTCAAAAGTTGCCCTACGAATTGTAGAATGCCTCAGTTTCACTTCATAATGCCTTTTCAGACTGACAGTTGATAACCCCTTATCAGACTTATGGGAGGGTATTGGTGAAAATCAGCTGCTGGAGTGCAATTAGAGCAGTTGTCAGTGGTAGGGACAGTTGTTTAAATGTAAAACACTAAGTGGTCTTGAATTTTTAACAAAAGATTTTTGTGAGACAGCTAACTTGCAGGAGTATTATATTTAAAATTCATAGAAATTTTGCTGATATCTTCTGGAGTTAAATCCGACTGAAACTATGGAACATGTTTCAAAGACAAGCCTTCAAGCATGGTTTGATGGGCATTGAAGGCCTTTACAGGGATCGCATTCCTCCTAAAATTCCTAAAATTCCTAATATTTTGTGACCCTCCTTAAATTCCTAAAATTAGACCTAAAATTTGCTATTCATCCTAAAATTTTCGTAAGCTTATTTTTATTAAAAACACAACCGTTATTAACGCCAATAAATTTACCATTACGGTAAGGTAAAAGACCTGTTTTTGTAGAAACACAGCCTATATGCTGTGCTGCTGAAGGGAGGGAAAAATGACGCCATCGAGATGCACTTGCTTCGGGGCGGGCGTTCCATTTTTTGCCTTCGAACAGTTTTCGAGAGTAACAAGAGATCTAAGGGAAAAGGGGAGGGGTCATTTTCACCCCTGGTTTGCGCTTTGCAGACGAACTCCGTGGCACGCAGAAGATCGTACTTTATTTTTGTACATGCCTTGTGGAACCTCCTCTTTCTGCTGATGTTTTGTTATTGTAAACCGCAGGTGGGTGGAAGCAAAAAGGAAACATGTATTCTCCTTCCGTAACCTCCGGTAATGACGATGGGATGGTAGCTGAGTATTATCTTGGCAGGCAGTAGAGCACGTGATCATTGACCTTCGATCATGCGTCGGCGACAGCGACCTTCGATGCGCAATATATCTCGGCTCCGACTCGCTTTGACTGAACTTGCGTGAGATGCGTATGATAGTTTCTGGTTTTACGTCTTTTATGGTGTTCTCTGTGCTGTGTGCAGGTTCAGTTCTCTAGTGGTGACCTGTTTTTTTTTCCATATCTTCTGACATCCTCGCAGCCAAATTTCGGGAAGTTGTCTGGTTTTGCAATATTGGAACGTGTTTTTGTACTTCCCTTTCATTTTCTGGTTAGTAATACAAGTGTTTAAGATGCCTAAATCCAAAACGAAATTTCAAGATGCGTGGCTCGCCAAAAGAATTGGACGGAGTGAAGTTGAAAGAATGGTGTTCTGCAACTGAAACAATATTTTCTGCTAAGTGTTTATTGTGTTCAGAAATTTTCAACATTTCTAATAGTGGCTTTTCACAAGTAAAAGCGCATCATAAAGGAAAAAAACATTTGCAGAAATTTCAAAGTAAATTTCAAAATAAGTCCATCCTGAAAGCCTTTGGAGGACGGGATCTTCAGCCCAAAACAAATATTAGTGAAGTACTGAGTCATGATTTACAGTTGGCTAAAGCCGAAGCATTATGGGCCATGAAAGTTGCTAAGGACAATATGTCTTTTGTTTCATGCACTGAAACAGTTGAACTTTTCAAAGAAATGTTTCCTGATTCTGCTATTGCAGCCAAAATGCAACTTAAAGAAAAAAAGTTGCTTATGTGATATCACATGGATTGTCAAAATATTTTGAAGAGGATTTGAAAAAAGACATTGCATCTAGTAGCCCAGGAAAGGTTACTATAGCATTTGATGAAACTACAAATACACAAGTGAAACGGCAGTTGGATGTGTATCTCAGGTACTGGTCTTCAGAAATAAATTCAGTTTCTTGCCGATACCTAACAAGCGTTTTTCTGGGTCATGCAACAGCAGATATTTTGCTAAAAGAAATTCTTGATGTGTTATCATCCTTCAATATTTCGTTGAACAGAATTATTTGTGTATCCATGGACAGCCCAAATGTAAATAAGTGCTTTTTACGCAAATTCAATGAAGTTGTAAAACAAGAAACAGGCCAGAAATCTTTGGAACTAGGTTTTTGCAACCTGCATGTTGTTAGTAATGCATTTAAAATTTTTTTGACAAGCTTAAATATAGATTTTGACGAATTTGCTACTGATATGCATTACTTTTTAAAGAGTAGTGCTGCAAGACGAGAGGATTATAAATCTGTCGAGGATATAACATTGGTCACTGCCAAATTTCTTTTGCGTCATGTCAGCAACAGATGGTTAACCGTTGGTTCTGTAGCCCAGAGGCTCTTGGATCAATGGCTAAATATTACAGAATATTTTTTAAACTTCTTGCCATCTCAAAAAATATTTGAAAAACAACTGCGCAATTCGGCAAGGTATAAAAGAATTCACTGTTTCCTGAAAAATGAGCTTACTCCTTGCTATTTAGCATTAATTTCATTTTCACATTTGAAAAGTTTTCATTATGTTATCAGAGTGAAGAACCAAAAATACACCAGTTATATTCTGATTTAAATACTTTAATGAGGAATGTTATGGCTCAGTTTATCCAAGATGATGTTATAGCAGGGAAATTTGGAGAAGACCTAAAGAATGTAGATTTTGAAAACAAAAATTCATGGAAAAAACTAGGGGAGTTAGAAGTTGGTATGAAGACAAAAAAATCTCCTCAGGAATGTTCAGGAGACCAGGCAGAAATTATTTCTCTTAGATGTAAGATCATCACTAATTGCAACCACAAAATATTTAAAGTCAAATTTGCCATTCTGCAATCAAAAGCTAAGAGACATAGAAGTTTTAAAGGTAAAAGAACCAAAGAAAGAGTCGACTCAACTTTCAGTCACTGAAGGACTTTCGGAAATAACCAGAATTTCAAGTGTTTTGCATCTTTCTGAGGAACAAATTGATAGAGTAAGAGAAGAGTGGAAACTTTTAAATTGCGATAAGCCAACTCTAGATGAACTAGTGAAATTTTCAGAGGAAGGGCATATTCCAGTGCGGATTGATCATTACTGGCGTAATATATTTAGTATTAAATACTCTAGCGGAAAAGAAAAATACTCAAATCTTGCTAAACTCATAAAGTCAATTTTAGTTTTACCTCAGGGTAATGCTGATGCAGAAAGGGGATTTTCGGTTAACACTGCTCTGTTAAGGAAGGACAAGGCTAACTTAAAAGACTCAACTATAACATCATTAAGAATAGTTAAAGGGGCCATTAAACACTATGGATGTGTAAGTAAAGTTCCCATAACAAGAAATTTGTTAAATAGTGTTTGTGATTCACATAAATTTTATAAAGAGTATGTTGATAAGCTGAAGGAAGAAGAATCAAAAAAGGTAAAAGAAAGGAAGCAGAAAGAGAGGGAAAATAAGGAAAAGCAGCTAGAGAAAAAAAGAAAAGCTGAGTTTGATGACAAAATAAAAGAAAATGATGCAGAAATAAATAGACTTAAAAACGATAAAGAAGCCTCCCTAGCAATAATTCAAGAGGGAACAGAAAGAATGAGAAAAGCTGTAGAAAAACAAAATACTGTTGAAATAGCAGTTGCCTCTAACTTGATCATACAAGGTTCAGCTGAAATAAAGAAAACTGAAAGTAAATTAGTTGTGGTAGAAGCAGAAAAAGATAGGCTAATCAGGAAAAGGTTAAAACAATAATATGAAAAAAGTAATTCAGTGAACAATTGTACATAGTTCTTGGTTTTCAATTACCTTTTTAGGATATTATAATTTAATGTGAAACCTGAAAACTTTACTGTGAAAATCGTGAATTGCTTCTGGTTCAACAGCATATTAATGTTCAAAGTGAAACTTGAATGTGGTAAATATACTTGAATATGATAATAACACGTGAAAAGATAAGAACTGAACATTAGAAGTAAATCATACTTAAACTTTAGACATTAGACGTTATGCAAACAATTTGGGTGTTAACTTCGACCATATATACTAATGGACTGCACATTGGCAATAGCTGCATCAAAGCCGCCATGGCTCAAACATTGGGCACGTCATCATCAGACTCCAAATTTCGTGTAAAAATGCTGTTATGATTACTAATTTACGCTGCAGAACTTCAGTGTTTCGGTGTATTATGTGAATGCGCCTCATATATAATGAAAACTCTTCAGGTAAGTTTACTTATGAGCTATATACATGCATGATCGGGTTGTTTACATTTTGTGATTTATAATGTGATGAACATTTGCGAAGAATTTGGAACATGCATTCCATTTTTTTTCTTAAGTTACTATATTTTTATATCAATAGCTGCAAGTTTCTGGTTAAGTAATTGAACTTTATCGACTTAGGTATTTAATTCGTTTCTTACCCATGAAAAATCATAGAACTTTCTTTACTATATCGGTCAGAGCAACCATAAGCACAGCAGGTGTAACCCATCTTTTTGACTGTTGTCATGTGATTTTATGTTGGAGCCAGAAATTTTGATGTCATGCACAGTCTATCAGTATATATGGTTGAAGGATGTAAAGCAAACTCTTTACAATGTATACAAAGTTGTTTTACTAGATGTATACAAATATACATCTAGTTTTTATTGAAATACACTCCTAAAATTTTCCTAAAATTTTTCTAAAAATTCCTAAAATTCCTAAAATTCCTACCTAAAATTTTCCAGAAGTATGCTATGATCCCTGCCTTTATTGTCAAGGGCTGGAACAAAGATATACTGAAGGTGTACTGAAGTTAACAGGAATTTTGTGGAAAAGTAATGCAACAGTACAAGGAACAGATGTTATGTTAAGACAAAATTTCTCAGAATGGCCCATGTGTTGCTAGTGGTGTACAAATAATCATGAACACAGATTAATGAAGAAAACTTGTTTCATGAGGATTTCATAAATATCATTTATTGTATAAAATTGAAAATACCAGCAGATTACAGGACATTGACATACAAAGATATATTTACAAAATGAACAGCTTATTGTTTTGTATCTTAAATACAGCAATGAACAGCACAATATTCAAAATCTCAAAAACATGCCTTAGAAAAAAGTTGTCCATCTATTAAATAATTTGTATGGTCCATCCATTAATTAGATGCTATGATTTGTCAGTTTTATTTTGTGTGGTATTCCATTAAATTCAAATGTGACTATGGGATATAGTCAAAGCTCCATTCTTGGGTTGTAAGTAATCAGATCCAGCTGTTACTGGTTGGTAAAAATACTTTTGTGAAGTCTAATGTGCTATAACGTAGTTTTTTTTAGAGGGGCAAAAATGCATTCTCACTCCTTTGTTAATAGTAACGATGAAATTCTTTTTACTTATTGTTTTGCATCATTTATTTGGAGAGCAAAATCAAAGATGTAAAGCAAATATTGGCTGGCTTCTGTTGGAATATTTTTCATTATCTGCATAATGACATCAGTTTAAGGAGAGTTCTTAATTTTGACGTCCTGGCTTCAACCTTGCAAAGGAAGGCAAGCAGAACTGAAGAACAGATCTTTGTTCACACCTTATTTCAAATAATTTAACATAATAAACTCCCTCAAGTTAAAATTTAAGTTTTTAAGGTGAAAACTTTCAGGTGCACCTAAGGCTAAATCCAACCTTAATTTAACATTGGTGTATGATTGCTGGTATTCTCAGCCAGGACTAGAGTTTTGATATTACGCAATGTAATAAACTGCAGATGGCTGTTAAGATAAAATTTTTAATTGCATTTTTATATATCTGGTAGATTGTAGTAAACTGATACCGGGGAGACATTTTCACTGACGAAAAATACATGGTTGTAATACAGGCTGTTTCATCCTGGGCTGCATACCAAAACAGTGGTTACGGCATACAATGTTCTTTCTAAGTCATGTGCGGCGACTTACCTTCCTCCACCCAGTAAGAAGCCCTTTAGATTAAAATTCCCAAATTCATAATTAATTTTCATCAATGGAAAATCAGTTCCCTTTAAAATAATAAATAAACGAAGTTCGGGTTCTCAAAAGTCAAAACAGTACTTAAATGCTGTTCACCTCCTGTTAATGATTTTTATGAGACAGCTAACTTGCAGGAGATTTATGATTGCCTTGTGCGAGCAGATAGGGAACGCGAGAATGTGGTTTAGTGATTTGAGACAGATATTGAGTCTTTTCTGAAAACAACACATCAGTGCCAAGCAATCGCATCAAACTGTAACCAAGTTCATTGTGCTAACTAATGCGCCCATTCTAGTTGGTGGGGGAAATGTATTCCGGTCAGTTAAATTGTAAGCATTCCAGAAGTAAGTTTGAGCTTCTCACTTTTTATAAAATAAAAATTTTAATTAATGAAATGTTTTTAATAATTTTTTGTTATTTATAAACAATTTTGGAAAGAATGGTAATAAAAATGGGGAGATTAAAAAAATAAGGGTTCCAATCCGAGTTCCAATTTCTGCTTTAGTAAGAGAAGCTGAGAAAATAAAAAATTTTGCCCTAGTGATTTTGATGCCTGCCCAGCTCATTGGGTTAGGCGTGCATTGCCAATGGCCACTTAGAGGGAATATTTATGGGATTGTAAGGGGAAAGGGGCCACACTTCACTATTTTGAATATAAAACTGTGTGATCAAGTTATTGGTAATTCACTTCGTTTTGAATATCTTTTCAAATTTACTTCGAAGTCAGAGCTCATGTGGATCACGCGTGTGACCTTAAATGTAATGAGTCATTGTTGAGACATGCAATGTATTAAAGGAGGTAGTTGTGACTTAAATTTTCATGCCAGTCATATTGTTGTAAATTTTAAATTAACTAGGTATTGTGGAATAATAGCCAAATGGAGATAAATAGTATCTAAAGCAGTTTATTTTGGCTTAAGATTTTATTTTATCTATGTCCATTCTTCTGATAGCCATGCATGTAAACCACTTGTGGGATTGCATTTATTTCCCTTTTGAAGTGAAATCAGCATGGTTTAATAATTTGTCAAATGAGCTGTCTGTGTTGTTGCTAGACCCACCACATTTTGGGTTTACTGGTAGTTTTTTATTTATACATCATGTAATGATATGAGTCAATTGCATTTTATTTTTTAACACAAATATATTATGAACACAGATATATTTGGCCTTTTATGTACTAAGTGATTAAAATGCACCAGAACATGTTTTCTAATCTTAATTTTAAAAGAAGGAAAAAAAAAAGGCATCTGTATACAGAGATGAATATTTCAGAAGTTGCAGCTATAAAATATTCCAGTTGTTTAGTCCAGATCTGATCTCTCAACAACATCTATCGAATAGTATATTAACCATTTTGAATCGAAATAATAATGAGCTGAAATATTTCACTGGGGAAACTTTCTCCTGTCTTCTTTTAAATATCTGGAAATGTGTTTTGGTAGCTGAGTAGTTATTATGATTCTAACTTCATATGCTGAAAACTTTCATTTGTGACTTGAGATTAGATGCAGGGGTTGCCTTCTGAAGCTCTTTAGTTATTCCTTCATCCTAAGTTGTGGATGCATTATTATTATTCTCGCCAGTTTTCAGTGCTTGTGGGGTATTCAAATATTTTTTTAGTGTGAGGCCAAAGTGTCTGATGGATTCTGTTGGCTGGATATTTATTTGTCTCCACATATGTAAAAACTTTATGGTCCTTACACTAAATATTTAAACTATAAAAATCAATTGGATTGTGGTGGCCAAGTTGTCAAAAGCACTGGTTTCCAGCTAGTCTGAACTGGGTTCTGATGAAGCTTATGGCACTGCCACTTTCCTTTCCTTGGATACTAGTAGCCCCACAGTAGGGATGGGTGACAGCTTATAGCCCTAACAGTTGCTTATAATGGTTGTTAAACCTTAAATTAAAAAAAATGTAATTTTCTAACAGATACAAGTGCATTTTACGTGTGGGCAAAGGTGCAGAATAGAAAAATAATGATGCATTAAATGCACATCACTGGTATTTTTTGCCAAAGTCTGTTGTACAAATACCAGTGCATGTAACTTGGTTGAGAGTATTGAAAATGTCATCATTATCAGTACATAGGCACTATGCTTTCAACTGTTTCCCATGCATCCTTCTCAGAAAACTTGAAAATTGCATCACCCTAGAGCGATAATCGAACCCATTCTCGATTTCCAGTGGAGCGTGCCACCACCCAGGACAACAAAGTTCCGAGCTTAAAAATCTTGACATTCAAATGCAGGTTCAGTTGTCATTCCAGGGCGATGTAATTTTCTGAAGATTTCAACAGTGGAACCCACTACACTTATGAGCTGATAATGAATGACATTTGAAATTTGCCTTCAATGTAATTGTGAAGAATTATTTCTCTTCAAAAGTATTTTCATTTTACATTGATTTCAAAGAGTACTGCATTAATCTTGTACAAGAAATTATTCTGGAAACAATAGTTAAAGAGCTTGTGTGTGGCATCAAGTAAGTATAACTATTTTGCCACAAACATAACAGTTCTTGAAAAGACCCCTATGAAGTAATAAAACATGTCAGACCACTGTGAAATTCCCCTTTTAGAAATAACAAAAATACAGTACTGTGACATATATGGGGTGGGGTAATTGTTTTCTGCCAATATTTCTTTCAGTTCTCTGTGAAGATCTTTTTGAGCATCTGAAGAGACAAGGACTTCAATTTTTTCCAAAAATTGTTTTACCGTATTTGACTTAATGTAGTCAGGGTCTTCAGATGCTCAAAAAGATCTTCACAGAGAACAATTAAAAGAAATATTGGCAAAAAACAATTACCCCTCCCCATATATTGAGAAATTATTTAGGCAAGTGCCAAAAAAAAAAAAAAAGAAGCAAGAAATAAACAACTTCAAATTCACCAGCAAAATTACATACCACAAAGGACTTTTTGAAAAACTGAAGAAGATCAGAGCAAAATATAATATCAGACTTGCTCCAGATCTAAATAAGAAAATAAAGAAATTCCTGCCAGCTTTAAAGCAGAAAGAAGTGAGCATTCAATTGCAAGAAGGAGTAATATATTGCATCGACTGTAACTGCGGACTCAGCTATATAGGAGAAACAGGAAGGAGTATTAAAGTCCGAATAAAAGAACACCAAGCAGCTATTGGGAACATAAGTAACAAAACAGGGCTAGACAGACATATACATGCAAGTGGACACTCCATAAATTGGGACTCTGTAAGAATAATCGCCCACGAGTCTAAACTTTGTAAAGAGGAAACTAAAAGAAGGGATCGAAATAGCTAGAAGAAGTACCACAATTAACGATAATTACGGTACTACGGACTAGGCTTTAAGTTCGAAAATTTGACCAACTTTTTTGAATAATAACCTCTATAAGACCTGTAAAAAAGTTAATTCTTCAGTACACTATGAATAGAGGTGCCACAAATTCATTTACAACTAATTATTAGAGTAAATTTGATCTCATTGTGCAGATATAAAGGGCAGCATGGAACAGACATTTTTGAAGTATGTCCTATACCAGCTTTTGTATGCAGGTGATGTATTAAAGTGCTCTAGTCAAATTTAGCCCATCTCCCTGGTGGCCAAGTGGCCTGTGGCACTGCTTTCTTATTGTCTAAATTGGATCCAAGATAGAATCCTGGATGAGGTACATATGTGCAACTGCTTTGAAGCCTTAGATGCTTACAGTGATCATAAAACAAGGGCCAACAGTAAATCTAGCTCTTACCCCCAAGAATTTTTCAAAAAACAACATTGTTGAAGACCTTTAAGACAGCATGGTGGGAGAGGGCACATGGAGCAAAGATAGCTTTGTTGATTGACTATGCTATCTTTTTGTAAGAATGTCTAGTCATTCTTGAGAGAAAAAGATGCATTGTAGGCTGTGAAAGAAAGTGACTTCCATGGACAAGAATAGTGTTTTCACTTTACAATACAAAAGTGTTTGTGAATATTGAAAGTAGTATTCAGTTTGGCTTTAGGGACATTACTCAGTCAACTAGTGTTGTTATGACTTTGACAGTAGTGTTTAGTACTACTGGGTCATATTTGGTATGGCACACACACCTATATATTTATATTATTCTTCATGAAGGAATACTGAAACCCTGCCTGACTATGGAATCAAATTTATGCCTAAAATAGTAGGTAGATTTCACTAAAAATTAGAAAATCTTTGAATTTGGGTGTGTAAGATTTATTTAAAATCAGAAATGAAGCAAATTTATTGCCCTCTTGTCAGCTTAAAACATCCAGCCCATTGTGAATATCAACTAACCATATGTAGCCTACAATTTGTGATAATTGTTATTATTATAACATGCCATTCTTACATGTATTACTTTCAAACAAGTGTTAAATTGAAATGTATAGCTATTAAAATGCCAAACTTAAACTCTACTGGGTAGATAATTCCTTATAATAAAATCTGCATTATATAATTAATCAAGATAAATCAGTGTAAGCAAATTTAAATAAACTGTTTTCAAGTTATGAAATTGTTTGGCCAAACACAAATTATTTTGCCAGGAGCTGACATTTTAATACAGGGAATATATATATAATTCTCACACTGAGGTCTGTGTTGCTAGCTAATTATAAAAATACTTTTTGTTCCCCATGTTCCTAGAAAGTCACTTTGTTTTGAGCAAAGTGTTATGCACATTTTGAGTGATAAAGCTATTCATATTTGGACTGTATTTCATTAAAATGTATTGAAAAAAAAGGAAACTTTTATGCTGGTAATTTAAGATTAAAGGCAAAACAGTTTGCAAAATCATTTTTTTTTTTTGTTTCAAAATATGGGGTACAGAAATGTTATTTTGCAAATGTGTTAACAACAATTAAATTCTGGTTTTAGTAATTTGGACATGCAATAATTACAAGTTGGAGCATTATTCCTATACCAAACTTCTGTATCACTGTCCATAAGAACTGTCGAGAATGCTGTAAATGTTTGTATTCTTCAAAGACATAAAAATGAGGCATGTAGAAATTTCTCTTCAAGTCTGTTCACGTCAAATATCTCAAAAAGCAGCAGTTTATGAAAATTGACACCAATGCCGCATAAACACATTGGCGAAGCTAACCCTGATGTATGAATTTGTCAGTGTTATGAATGGCACAGATGCATGTTTCAGCAGTTTTGCAAAGAATGAATGACGATCAGTTATGAGGTCCTAGTCTTATGAATCAGCAGCAATCTCTCTAAAATGCTTGGTGATCTTATCCCTATCGTATCTCGAGGCCAGGGAGAGCAACAAAGTTCTGTTATTTTGCTCAAGGTGTACACTGCAGATGAGTTTGCTATGATCTACAAGAATGTGCGCGAAGTCAGGCACTGAAGCAGGAGCAAATGGTAAATGAGTTGTACATCTAGCATTCAAATTCCAATGCTGTTATGGCATTCAGATCTTTCATAAGTCCTTCCAAATTGGCCATCTCCTGACTCAGCTCTTCAGTACTGTATGAAGGCTAAAAATCCAGGAAGAGAAAAGAAACAAAGTTATTGTATTATTAAAGCAATGGAACAGAAATTCTGTGAAATAAAAAATTCAAATATATGCATTGATATCTTTCCGAACAGAAAGCTCATGTTTTCCTGAAAATGCAGAATGTACTCATAATGCTGTCAACAATGAATTAGATTCAGGCTAAAATAAATGTTAGTCAATTAATTACACACAAGATTTTCGGAAAATTATTTTATTGTTCTTTTTTTTTTTTATGTGCACCCAATGCATAATTTAATATAGTCAATAACAGTACATTCTGTGTAGTCCAAAAATATGGGACATCCTTTTCCAATCAAATTGAAAAGATCTGTGTTTTCTGACCTAGATATGAAGGATGCAGATATTTGATGTCCTGTTTGATGATTGCTAGTTAAGAGCAATAAGTGAATATAGATATGTATAAGAAATCCTGCGTGCTAAGGTGGATCCACCTAATAACTTAAAAGCTCTGCCCTATGTTTTCCAATGGTGAAAACTTCTGTAGACATTTAGACATTTTTGTCGCAATAATGAAAATTTGCACATCGATAAAAACATATTATTATGGCCTCATATGCTTAATATTTGCTGAAACCTAACCATAATTATATTAAAAGGCAGTTTTTTCTTTATCAGTTTTTCCTTTGTGTTGTGTTGAGATATGCTAATAGATCATGCCACCGGTGCAGATCACTTACTACTAATTGTAATTGTGTTACATTTTTTCAATAATTCCATTAAGTTTCAGAATGGAATCAACACTTGAGTCTATCCACATGATGATAGTCTGAAATGTTGAGAATTATTTGAGCCATTTAGATTAAATGTTCTGACAATTTTGCTGAAAATGTCAACAGAATTGTAGGTATTGCTCATTTTTAATTTTGAAATAAACCATCAAGCTCACTCTGTAACATTTTCATCTAAATTATTGTCAGAAAATTTAATCTAAGTGGCTCAAATAATTCTCAACATTCCAGACTATTGCATGGATAGACTTTAATGTTGCTTCCATTCTGAAAATTAATAAAATTATTGAAAAAATGTAACATGATTACAATTAGATAAGGAATATGTACAGATGGCACCATCTATTAGCATATCTCAACATTATATAAGAAAAAAATAGATTTTTAATATAATTAGGTTAAATTTTAGCAAATATTTAAATATACTAGGCTATAATAAAGTTATTTTTATCAATGCATCAACTTTCATTCTTGGGAATACATTAATTGTGAAGAAAATGTCTACAGAAGTTTTTACCATTGGAAACATGGGGCAGAGTTTTTAGGTGGATCTACCTTAAGTAGAAATGCTGAAAGCATCCAGAATAAGCTGTGATGAACATGAAACACTTGGGAAGAGATGTGCATGTGAAAGACCTCTGTCTGCTTCTTTGTGTTCAAAATATAACTGTTGTTGAAGCTTTATCTACATGTACCTGTATGTGTGTTGTCTAGATATTTGAATGTTTCAGTCCAGCATTAGTGATGCTGTTGTGTCTGCAAATTCAAGTACGTAAAAAAAGAAAGAAGAAATGTTTATAAGCGTGAAATGCACTGCTTTAGTCGCAGATCATGATCCACACATCACACCTCAGCTGGCAAAAATGCAATTTTTCTTTAGTTTTGAAATAGAAGAAATAGGTTCTGTGGCATGGTGAATGAAATTATGTAGCTGTGATCACATTCAAGAACATCTGTAACAAAATTGTGGATGCAACTTCATGGTGTGTGGTTTGTTTTTCATTATTAATTCTGGTGTATGGAATGAAAAAGAAATTACACTGCTGGCCACCCAAAATGCAATACCAAGAAGGATGCATCTGATTGGCCTGAAATTTGCAGCATGCGTCACCCGCAAGAGGACATGCAAATGATTAGCATTGCAGGGCATATGCAAATCATGTGCGCCCGGCACGCTACCAAGAAGCACTATAAGAAGGGTGCAAAGAAGACGTGGTGTTAGTAGTGGAAGTGTGTTGTGCTGCCAGACCTGTGCGTGGGAAGCTTCCTGATGCCTCGTCGCAGAATACGGCAGTCATTCCAGCACATTTCAGAATTCGACAGAAGACAAATAGTGGCTTATCGCGACAGCGGTTTATCGTACCGAGACATCGCCACCCGTGTGGGACGACATCCAGCCACAGTGAGGCGAGTATGGATTCAGTGGGTGCAGGAGGGATGGACAGACCAACGTGAGTGATTGCCGCAGCACACCACCGAATGAGAGGACCGGCATGTTGTGCGGCGGGCATTGACGGCTCGCACCGCCACATCACGAACGTTAGTGCAGGAATTAGGGTGTGTTGCGCAACAACCTGTGTCAGCACGTACCGTTCGATGTCTGCAGGAGCGAGGACTTGTCGCATGGCGGCCACTGCTCTGATTACCACTGACGTTACACCACCGGCAAGTGCGGCGGCAGTGGGCCGTTGAACGCCGTACTTGGACTACGAAATGACATGACATTGTCTTCTCCGACAAATCCTGCTTCTGCCTGCAACACCACGATGGTCGGATCCGCGTGTTGCGGCACCGCAGCAAGAGTCTGTATGACGCCTGCATTATGCATCACCATACTGGTCTGTCGCCTGGCATTATGACTTGGGGCGCAATTGGATATGACACCCGCACCCCTCTGGTATGCATTGCCGGAACACTCAACAGCTACCGCTACATCTCTGACGTTTTGGAGCCTGTAATCCTCCCTTACCTGCAGGACCTGCCAGCGGCCACGTTTCAACAGGACAATGCGTGCCCGCACGTGGCACGCATCGTGCAACAATTCTTCACGGCCCACCAGGTGTCGCTGCTGCCGTGGCCCGCCTGTTCTCCCGATATGACACCCATCAAACGAACACGTCTGGTCGCTGATCGGCAACCGAGTGGCCCGGCAAGCACCACCCGTGGCTACGCCTGATGAACTGTGGCAAGGTGTGGAAGCAGCCTGGACCGACATACTCCAAGCCCACATCCAAAGCCTCTTTCGTTTGATGCCACGGCGTGTAGCGGCCGTTATTGCCAGCCATGGGGGCCACAAGAACTATTGATGTCTGCGTGTTCCGCAAGTCGCACGGGCCTGTAAGCTCAATCCTTTGTATCTGTTGTTATGTGTCCGGTAAATCTGGCTTTGCTATCTCGTGTCCTTCTTGGTGTTGCATTTTGGGTGGCCAACAGTGTATTTTGGCTTATACTCTGAAGTTGCAATTCATGAGGGAACACTCAATAACAATCAGACATGTGCCATCTTCACATGTATGGCCATGACATTGAAGTAGCTCTATAAACAGCTCACTACAAAGGATTAAGACATGTACAAAAAGCACAGATAGTGGCAATACAGGAAAGTTGAATGATATAAGTTACTTTGAAAGAAACTCTAGGCGGACTGGTGTAAGCATTTTGGAAATAGCAAACTTTAGCCATATGAGAACAGCTGTATCGTGGGGGCAGAAATAACTGGTCAATGTCCGAGGTAACAGACGAACTCCAATGCATCAAGTAGCCATGCAGTACAACAGTGGCATCAAGAGGAAATTTTCAGCATAAACAGCCTGCTGCACATTGATATGAGTTCAAATTAAATTCCACTCCATGAATAATTTTCTTTCAATTCATGTATATTATTTTTCAGAAAGGGAAATGTGTGATGAAATGGTTAAGGAGAGTGGTGTAGAAGAAAATTTCCAATTCTTAAAGCATTCATATTATTAAAAAATTGATGTCAAATGGCAATTGCAAATGTGATTACTTTTCTTTGTGCAGTGTGTAGTTGTGGCTTATTTAGTTTGAACATACAAAAGTATCTGCACACCTAGGTTAAACAGAAAGAAGAGCATTTATTAGCTGAGATTAGTACATAGTCTGACATTCTCTAGCTAATATGACTAAAGTGGCCCTTCCAGGCAGGCTTTCTACAAGATACTGGTAGGTTTATACTGGAAGTTTCTTCCATTTCTCCTGCAAAGCTTCAGTGAGAGCTGTCTTATAGATCAAGATTGGATTTGGTATTCAAGTTTGTACCACATATGTTCTATTGGATTTAAGCTGGCCACTCCAATTCTTGGACATCCTGCTCCTCAAACCAATCCTGGTTGGACCTTTCAGTTTGGCAAGGATGTGTGCTGAAGTACAGCCACAGCATGAAATTGTTCAGAATGTCTTTCTACCTGGAGGGCATCACAACCAAAGAGCAGTCCTTCCTGGCGGAAACAGTATCACAGATCCAATTAGCCGGTTCAGTGCAATCCACCTGACAGCATTCCGTAGGCAAATGCCTTACCCAAATATGTCCCTCCACATGATCCTCTTCCACTCATCTCTGTTGTCCATGAATGACAAGCAAGTCATTACTGCCTGGTATTACCGGCCAGGTCTGTGGCGGAGAATGTGGTTTCAGTCTTCGTAAGGCATGATCACTCGGTGTGTGCTACTTCCCAGATTGCTGCTACACCATATTGGTACCATCTGCATATCATCGATGAGCATCGGCAACAGTAGCTTTTGGGAATCCCAGAATAGTGGCATCCAACCATCACGCCTGTTACCGAGTGTGGTTTGATAAGCATGCCAATGCTCTCCTTTATAAACAGCACTCAACACACCTGCATGTGCATGTCTGGTTCATCAAGTGCATATTTATAGGTGTGTGTGAATTATTTTGTTTACATAGTATATGTGTTAATATCATATTTGCTATCCTGACTTTAGCTGTAGAGAAGATTAATATTTTTATTTATTTAAAATTAGCACATGATCATAACAAACCTTTATTTAAATTATGACTAAATATTAAGAGTGAATTTGCACCTGTGATAAACACAAATGCATGGGTGGTGTAAACCAATAATTCCAGGGAGGATAAACTACTCTGAGAGTTAAAACCATAGGATAATTTATGCAGGTGCTAGTATAAATCATCATCAACTATAACCAATCCACTACTGAATGAAGGTCTCTTCTATAACTTTCTGTCTTCAGCATATCTCCTCTAAGCCACTCCAGCATACCTTCGAATTCCATCTACCCACCTCCCACGTTGTCTTCTTCTGGGTCTTTTCCTGTCCTTTGGTAGCCAAGCTAGCATTTCAGTTCTTTTAGCAATATATCCAGCCCATTGCCATTTGAGAAATTTTTTTTACGATCTTCTTTAAAGTGAAAAACAGAATATTGAGTTAACTTTTTCGCCTATTTGTGCAAAATCAATTTTCAAAGTTGTACTTGAAGCGATTTCCAGAAAACTGTGAAACGTGGTGACAGTCTCCGGGAAATTTTCATTAAAAAAAAAAAATGTTACATCATATGTGAACCACAAATTTTTAAGATGTTTCATAGGAAGATCCCTTCTGACATTAAGGGACCATGATTTTCTGGGGTGGGGGTCTGGACCCCTGTGTCCCCTACCTTCCGTGGTCCGTGCACAAATGTGTAGGACATCACACCAATAAATATGTTGACATAGGAAAAATGCCATTCACATGCAACTGATCAATGGAGGTTGAAGTAAGCATGCTAGTTGTGTTAAGAATCTTTAGAAACACAAATACTTTCGACCAAACTTAGGTCGTGATCACCTGTAAACAGTTGGAGTGCATCAGTCTCACTCATATTGCCTTCAGGTGATCAAGACCTAATTTAGGTAAAAAATGCTTCTGTGATGATTACTGCATCAGTTAGAATTGTATTCTCTTCATTACTATTAAAGTTAATTGTATATTGCAAATAAACTACCTTTGTTCATGTTTAAAACATAATGAGACTGTACATTACCTATTGAACAGA
The DNA here is from genome assembly GCA_039090855.1 of Macrothele yani. Lineage (NCBI taxonomy): Eukaryota > Metazoa > Arthropoda > Arachnida > Araneae > Macrothelidae > Macrothele > Macrothele yani. The sequence continues at coordinate 8,576,436 of CM076994.1, read as the reverse complement.
CAGTTGCTTTTACCATACATCATACACACAAATATTCATTATTATTTTAAAATCCAGTAATTGGTTTTTCCTTTTGTAAAACTAAAGAATGTTATAAGTACATATTTCTTACATCATTCTAATGAAGTCCATCTACTATTATATAAGCCTTCTTTTATCAACTTGAGCCGAGACATAAGTCTATTTGATTTAAATCACATCTGACTATATTTTAAGAGCTAAAACTTCTTCCTTTGCTTACTCAAGAAAAATTCACATTAACAATACTTGTAAAACACAATTTCAACTGTTGCTGTTTTCATTTAATTACATAAAAGTTCAAATGCATTAGATTTTGGAGTATGTTAAGTATAAAAATTTGTCCAACAAGCAGAAATTGTGCACATTTTAAGAAAGTTAAAATAGTATTAAAGAGCATTTTATGTTAGTATGAGGTTAGATTCATTAGCAAAGAAACGTGTGTGCGCATGGAAATAGCTACCCTATTAAGAAATTAAGTGGTAACAAATAGCCTTTTCTTTCTGTTATGATACTGCCCAGAACTGATTTTGTATATGGTTGTACAGATCAATTGATTGAATTCTATAATTTTTGAAGTGGGCATTTATTGCCTGTATAGAAATGGCTACACCAATGAAATAAATATAAGGATGTCTGTGGCAAGAGCTGTTTTTCCATGTACATATGATTGTGCCATGGAACAATAAAGGGAAAAGTAGGAATATTCTTCCAGTATTAGTCATCTAATATTGTTCCTGATAAGCTTAATAGGCATCAGGTACTGCAAAAGCTTTAGATGGTGTCCACACCACGCAGACATTTCTTGGTACAGCCTAGGGTAAGCTAACCTTTGTATATAGCTCATGTGCCATTAAAATCCCAGGTCATTCAGAAGTATGTTCAAATTGTAGACTTCAAACATTGTGAAATCATATAGAAATAAATAAGTCTTTATTTCTTGTTGACTGCAGTTTTACAGTGGATATAACCTGGATTCATCAGGATGAATGGTACGTAAATATTTGATCCTTGTGACATCAGTGATCTTGCTTGGCAGTTTCCATGTCATTGACAAGTTGTGTAGAATAGAGCTTCCAAAATGCCAAGTTACTTGTAGAAGCAAACCAGGTTTAACTATCAGTTTGTTTATATAGAAGCTGTGTATTTATCAAAATTCTTCACAATTTGTTAAAGACGTATAGTAGCATCACTGAGGATGTCAACAGTTTTCATTTTTGGTCCACTCATCTTGATGAGCAAAACTGCAGTCAACAAAAAAATTAAGATTTGTTGTGACATTGTATATGTGTGCTTGATGCAAAGCTGCCTGTTCATAACCGGTCATGTTGCTATTTGAATAACAGCAGCAAGAATCATTGGTTGAGTGCAATGCTTCCAAGTCCTGTGATGTGGCAGTATTAGTTGGAATGTGAGATCTATGTGAATCAAACGGACGCTGAGATGTGAATTTATTAGATACATGTGCCTCGTTACATAAATGGCTGACTTTAACATGTGAGCATGGTGTGCAGTATAAAACAGACGGACCAGCTCAATTGAACTTCAGTTTGTGTTTTGTCAAGGAACAAAATGGGCAAAACAAGTGATCGGAACAACTCTGAACATGGCATGATAGTTGGTGCCAGTTCGAGCATCTCTCAAATGTCTGTCCATTTGGGCATTTCGTGCACAACTGTGAATGGTATGACATGCAAAAACTTCTGGAAATTGGCTTTCCTGTTAACAAAAACTGCTGGTAGATTGGAGACATCATGATTAGCTGTTGTAACCCATTGGCAACATGGTCTAAAACCAGGGGATCCTTGGCATATCAGTGTTGAATTCTGTAGTAATTTGCTCTACTGTAGCCCATCCGTTTGCTTTCATGGTTCGCATCAATCCCTTTTGATGCCTCTCATCCACCAGCTGCTTTTGTCTACAGGATTGCTGGTTGCTGGAAGTTTTTGTGTGTTACATCCTTGCAACAGTTGTGCACAAAAAGCTGTTTGGGAGATGATCCAACTGCCATGCCTGACACCAATTATTGTTCCTCATTCAAAGTTACTCAGATCACTCATTTTGTCCATTCTTACCCTCAAATGAATACTGATGCTGTATGGAGCTGCTAATCTACCTGATATACACAGTGTGGCAAAACATTTTTAAGACTGGGTCTGTAAAATGAAATAGAAACAAGAAATTATAATTTTTTTTGGTTTGTTATTTAAAATAAGTCCCTCCGGCTTCCATACACTTGTTACAGCGATTTAATAATGATTCGAATGCCTGTTCCAGTACACTTTGCGGAATTGCCGCCGAAGCTGTTTGTATGGTCGAAATATCATCAAAATAACACCCTTTTAACATTTGGAAATAAATAAAAGTTGCAGGGTGCTAAATCAGGCGAATACGGTGGATGATTCAACACACAGACGTTATTTTTCGCCAAAAATCTGCGAACGAGAAGTGAAGTGTGACTGGATGCATTATCGTGCAACAAACACCAACTGTTTTCATCCCGATATTCTGGACGAATGCGACGAATTCTGCCCATCAAACGCCTCAAAACATTTAAATAAAACTCACCAGTAATTGTTTGTCCACTTGGAACAAATTCTTTGTGGATAAATACCCTTACTATTGAAGAATGTAATGAGCATTGTTTTGATTTTGGATGGAACTTTTCTTGTTTTTTTGGCTTGTGGCGAGTTTTTTTACTTACATTCCACACTTTGTCGCTTTGTTTTAGGATCATATTGAAAACACCATGTTTCATCACCTGTAACAATCAATTTTAAGAAGTTTAGATCATTTTCAGCTGCTGAAATGATGTCTCTGCAATGTGCACTTTTCCTTGATTTTTGTTCATTGGTTAATGTGTGTGGAACAAATTTAGCACAGACTTTTGTTTTGCCCAAATCTTCATGCAGGATGATTCGAATCGTTTCTTTGTTGATATTTAAAGACTCTTCCATCATTCTTAGTGACGCACATCGATTGTTTGCCACGAAATCGAATAACTTTTTCAATAATATCAGGTGTCCTAGATGAACTTGGTCTTCCGGTGTGCTTATCTTCTAGCGTCGGTCTTCCGTCCAAAAACGTTTGTGCCACAGGAAAACAACATTTGATCTACTTGAATAAAACTCACCGTAAACTTGTTTCATCATTAGGTACGTTTCCGAGGCACTTTTACCAAGTTTTTGCGTTAAATTTAATAACAGCCCTTTGTTCCATCTAAATAATTCAACATGAAAAAATTTTGCTTCTCTAATGAACAGCTGTTTCGTTTGAGTTACTTTGACAACTGTGCAGTACTTTTGGCAGAAAGCAAGCAGATGGTCACAGTTTATAATGCATTCGCGATTACACTGGTGGTACCACTGTAGGCTGAAATCTAGCGCCAGTCTCAAAAATTATTTGACACACTGTGTATACTGGGTGTCTCAGAAAAGATTGAAATATAAGCTTTTATCTCTTCAACGGTTGATCACAGATATATACTTTCATTAGAAAAATACTCAAAGTGACATGGCAGTTACACCCCTGTGGATGGCCTTCATAGAAAAAAATTGCACAATGCCCTAATTAGTCTAGAAAAACAAACCCTGTTGTTCTACTTGTGAAAATCGCAGCAATATTTGTGATGAAAATTGTAAAAAATGTATTGTCTGGAGCCTATTTACAGGTGAACAGTAGCTAGTTTCACTGCATAGCTTTGTAGTACTCAAAGTGAGTAAGGAAGGAAAGACCTCTTTAGCGTGCAGGAAATTGTCGCTCCAGATGATACATTTCTTTCAATTTTCATTGCAAATATCTCCGCAAGTTTTGCAAGAAGAATGACAGGGTTGGGTTTTTCGCCTAATTAGGACATTAAGCAATTTTTTTTTTCTGCAAAGGCTGTGTAAAAAAATATTTTTTTTTTGTTATGTAAATGCCAGTCAATGGGGTGCAACTGCCATGTTGAGTATTTTTCTAATTGAAAGTATGTGTGATCAACCGTTAACGAGATAGAAGCTTGTTTGAATCTTTTTGTGACACCCGGTTATACTACACGCTGCACTCGCATTCCATCTAACATGCTGGAGTGAGCCACTTATGTTACGAAGGCAAGTGTATCCATAAACTAGCATATCAGTGTATAAATGCATATAAAACAATCCTTGAGTGAAATCTCTGCATCAAATTGAGAAAAACAGAATTTTCTGAGGAAATTTATTAAAACTGCTGGGGTCCTGTGCCTGGTAATCCATGTTTTGCTCATACAGTGGTAGTTCCAGGAAAAATTGCATAGCTAGAGTGGAGTTTCCTATGGAAAATATTGATGACACTGATTTTATTGACAATTCACTGCCATTTTTTTTAGGTCAAGTTCATCTCTATATGCATTTCTTTTTTGCTTGTGTCACTGCTAAGATTGCAGTCTTTTTCTTCATTTCATGTGATAAATAAAGATGCCATTTGAAATCTGCTACTTTAAATATGAGCACAGTAAATAGTTTAGGTTCTTATACGGCTCAACCCTTTTTAACAGTTTATTTCATAATAGAGATGCTACACTGAGGCAACTTGCACAGGTAGTCTCATCTTAGCTGAACTTCTTACTGGAAGTCCAGGCTTCTGACTACTATGTCAGTGAATTTACTCTTATAGAAGTTCAAATAAACTGTTTTTCAACAGTCAACTTTTTGTTTGGAAAGCTATCAAGTTTCACACTCTGCTTTTCTGCTAAATTACTTGATTTCTCTTTGCTATCCAATTAAATAAAAAGTCTTACCTTTTTGGCTGCTTGTTATTTAATGTTTATCATCATTGCAAATCACAGTGTGAGGATTAGAGGTAGCCACATCATGTTTTACACATTAGCATCTGCTTTGCTTCCTGTAGGTTTGGAAGGCAAAACGGTTTTCTGGCAAGACACATGAACATCAAGAAATGGTAGTAAACATTCTTACATCAAGCCATGTCTAATTTGCTCTGTAACACATTGGTATTTCAGTCTTTGCCCATTTAAGGAATAGGAGATTGCTTTTTATTTAATGGTGGCCCACTCATTTTTAAGATGCAAAAACATAAAACTCATCAGATTTGAAAGATATTTTTTCTTGCATTGCTTAGAGCAGAAAGCACCAAGTGCCAATTTTTAGGTGAAAGTCAACAGAGGTAATTTTAATTTGTATTAACTTAACTTATTCACAGCTTCACATGATAAGGTGAACAAATTTTCTTTACCAAACTTAAAGGTAAGTGATCGAAAATCAATCCTCATTGCAGCACACCATTCCATAATGGCAGTGAATGGTCAAACTCAAATGTCTTTGTACAAGCAGTGACATCCATATGTGATCAGTTTGCTGGCTCTCAGCTGGTCCATGGGTAGTTGAGCATTTATGTGCAAGTAGCAGTTTGTCAAAAATCAGGGTGCAATCAAGCAAACACTGAATACCAACCTACTGGCAGATATGATCAGGAACCAACTATTGCTTAAATACCTTTCCATTCACAGACAGGCAGCAATCTGTCAGCTGCTAAACACCTGCCTAATGATTGCCAGGTGGTGACACACTAGCAGAAGAGTTGTTTTCTCTAGACACAAGTATAGAAAGGAGAGTTATAAAAAAATATACTAAATAACTGCCAGATTCTCAACAAACAGTTCAGTACAGTTGTCTTCTAAGGAGTTACTGTAGCACTCAAGCCAGGATGAATTGTTGGCTACATTATGATCAGGTGCCAACCAAACACTTTACCAGTCCTCTAACAGCTTTTACCTAGCAAAATATTATTTTATCTTCTAATATATTCTGTAAAAACATGGGCTCTCTGGAAGATAAGTGCTTGATGATCGACATCACATATTCAGATTAGTAATGATCATATGACTTTTGTGATAAAAGATGTATTTCATATTTCATTCAAATATGGCTGAGGCATTGAAAAGACATAAAACAAGGGAGTGTGGTGAGAAAGATAAATAGGTGTCATTTTCTATATGAGAGATGAACAATTGGAAGCCATGTACCTCCATAGAGTGGAGGGAAGCTAAATATGAAAGTTCTGTTGGACATAATTTCTTATACAGTAATAGGATCTTCTTATTTTAACCCCACAGTTTGTCACTGGTAAATTGCAATTTTATAGTATTTGTTACAAATCCTGTTACAATATGGGAAAGTGTACAGGTATTACTGATTATGTGTACTGAAACCAGACTCAGTACCTAATGCCTATAAGCTCTGTATCTTTGTTGATCACTTGTTTTAGCCCAGTATTGGTGGATAAGAAGTGAACATCAAGTTTCTGGCCAAAATAGAGAAGGATGCCTTGCATCATGTTTGCCACATTTTTTAATGCTAGGTCTTTTTTTTTTCCTGGCTCAAATTATTGCTGCAGAAGGTTTTAATTGTGGCATTAGTTCACTAGGAACTAACTTCAAAAGGAAAAAGTAATAATGTTAAACATATTTTTTAGCTTCTTCTGAGAGCAGCCTTTTTCTTTCTTTTTTATACTCTGGACAAATTTAGAAAATTTATTTCAGTGAACAACTCTGTGTAATTGATATTTCGTTATGATCACATGACAGACAAGTATAATCTCATGTCTCTTTCTCATAGCTGTTATTGAGGAATGAATGCCTGTTGTAGGACAGATACTATTGCTTTAGTCGCACAACAGTGACAGAATTATCACAGATAGTGAACACATTCATGCAGTCTGAAAAGAATATATACCTTCCTTTTATGGAGCAACTTCTTACAAGTTAGTGATCTAGTGCCAGGTGAAATGGTGAGAATGTAGAAGTGGGTTAGTAGCCAGTCATAGGGAAAGAGAAAGAGGGAAAAAAGCATCAGATTAAGTACCTACAGGGAGGTCCTCCTTGTCTGTACTGCTGTTCTCTTGCCGAGGCATGGTGGAAGGCCGAGATTTGAGTGTTGACTGTTGTGATGAGGTGCCAGTTGGAGTTGCTGGAGAAGCATTGCTTCCCATTACTAATCTTTTCTGTGGGCTGGATATCTGCTGCTGTTGTTGAGGCCGAACAGCTGGGGGAAAAAATAATAATTAAACAAATTACTAAATCTAAGACATGACCGTGATGCTGTTGAGGTAGAATGTGTTAAAAAAATATCAAAAGCAGTTGTAAACATCATCTTTATAATCTTACTCCCTAGGCATATACTTTTGGAACAAACAATTTAAAAAGGAATCTTTTACAAAGTGAAGAAGACCCGATTTTCTGAGTTAGTGAATTCCTGACAAATGGTTTAAAACTCAGGCAACACGTGACGATAACAGGCATTGACTTTTTGGATGTTCCAGACATGGTTTAAAACTCATGCAACATGTAACAATAACAGGCATTGACTTTTTGGATGTCCACCTGGCAAGGCAAGGGAATCATCTCAACAGATCTTTCTACAGAAAACCCTCTGCAATAGCAAACATAATCCCATTTTCATCCCACTCCCCAACTGCTCACAAATTTGCAGCCTTTAAAACTTATGTCAATCACGCCAGGATTGTCTGCAACTCTGAATCTTCCTTCAATAAAGAAATTGACACCATAAAGAAAATTGCTAAAGCCCATCAGTTTCCATTTTCTACAATTCAAAAATTCCTCCAAAATTTCCACTTGAAAAATCTGTCTGCTCTCTCACCAATAATAATGGAAAAACCACCATTCGTTGGTTCTATCCCTTTCCATGGATCCTTCTCTTATAAGATGTGTAAACTTTTCAACACTATGGGCTACACTCTCACAGTGAAGCCAAACCCTTATGCAATATTGTGCCTGCTTAAAAACAGGGATCCTGTCTCACCCTTGGACACCCCTGGAGTTTATGCTATTCCCATTTCAACTTCCTCTGGTTTCTCAGTGTATATTGGAAGCACATACTGAAGCATCAAAACAAGACTTGGTGAACACAAAAAGATGTTTCCAATGGTCTGCCAAAGACAGCTTTATCTGCACTAACCCTTGAAGACACCTCTGCAGTTCCCATTTGGAAAGAAACCAAAATAGTTGCCCCCTTACATCAATAAGGCATCTCTGCGTTTCCAAGAGAGCATTGAAATTTCATTCACCAAAAACTGCAATTCAGAGACCCCTCACCAAATCCCCTTTATTTGGATCTCTCTTCTAAAATGTGGCAACATTTCCAACACCCCAACTTCAAATTGTAGTTCTGGCAACCAGCCCATCCAGTCGATCGCGGGTGATCAAGGTCGTAGCATGATCGAAAGCTACCGCTAAACGAACCTTTTACCGTATGTGACTGTGTTTCGCTCGTTTTAGATGTTTATGTGTTATTGTCACGTGAAGCCTGAGTTTTAAACCAAGAAGCAGTTGGGCTTTGTACAGGTGTTCGGTCCAAACAGTGATGATTGAAGCAACAGATAGCGTTTATCTGGTTTTTAACCATGGAAGGTATTAGGAGCACAGAAATTCATTGCCACATGAGTAATGTGTATGAAAACTGTGTCTTTGTCCTGTGTTAAAGACTGGAGTAAGCAGTTCCGAAAGGGGCGGTCATTGTTGACTGATGATTCGAGGCCAGGGCAAGCACACCGTGCAATCACCGATGTTTCTATCACTGAAGTGGATAGTCTCATTTGGGAAGGCAGAAAAGTCATGGTGGAAGAAACACTTGCCGACCAAGTTGTAATCAGTGTAGAGAGTGCGCTCACCATTATCCGGGATCATCTGCAGTACCGGAAGATTTGAACGCAGTGGGTGCCACACAACTTGCAATCAGTGCAGAAAGACATTTGCATGGGTGTGTTGTTGGAACATTTCATCGACAGAGTCATTGCGGGAGATGAAATGTGTTGCTTTCATTATCAACCTGAAAGCAAAAGACAAACCAGTCAGTAGAAGCACACGTCTCCACTGCCAAAGGGAATGCAGACAAGTGCATGGCAAGTCATGTTGACCTTCTTTTCCAACCACATGGACTCCCTGTTGATTAAGTTTCTCACTACCAAGAACACAGTAAATGCAACCTGGTACGTGGACACACTCAAATCTCTGTGGCGCAGGCTGCTCACTGCAAGAGTCATTCTTCACGACAATGTCCGCCCCCACACTGCAAAAATCGTCCAGGATGACCTTTCCAAATTCAGGTGGGAAACACTCCAGCATCCGTCATACAGCCTAGATTTGTCCCCCTGTTACTTTCACATTTTTGAGGAGCTGAAGAAGCATCCTCAGGATCACTGATTTCAGTCGGACGAAGGTGTGCAGGATGCTCTTCGGGAATGGTTCCACCAGCAACCCACTGCCTTCTATGCACAAGGAATCAAACATCTAGTGTCACAGAGGAATAAGTGCCTTAATAGCCATGGGGATTATTTCTAAGGTAAGTCACCATATCTTTCTCATATGCCCTTTGGCTCATTTGAATGACCCTTATATATGCCACTGAATATGCAAAAATGTGTCGCATATGATGATCTGAGCTTAAATAAATACAAAGATAAATTACTTGTGCTATTTACCTCCAAATGCAAATAAAGATTCTCCACAGAATTTGCACTTTTTAACTTAAACATAAAAAAGTAGCTACTTTTCAGATAAAATAGTTGTAGCAAGCTACTTTTTCTATTTTTCAAGAATGTAGTTGTACTCCCTTTCCAGTTCCTGCAAATGTTATACATAAAAATAAAACATAACTTTTACTGTAACCAATGAAGCATTATCTTAAACTATTACTTAGAATCTTTTGGAAATGAAAATAGTTTCTCAGATGTCATTTTGACACAAAGGTGCTGTATTTTTACTGTTTCCCATGTAGCCTCCTTTTCAGGAAACTTAAAAATTGCATCACCGTGAAGTGGGAATTGGGCCGATATGTCCCCATTTCCATTGCATGTTTTTGTTAATGTGATTTCCATTTAAACCATTACACTACCCAGGATGATGAAGTTCAAAGCAACATATTACGTGGATGTTACTTAGAAATTTGAATACTATTAAGATTTGAGCTAGTTGAAGCATTCCAATGCTTCCTTGTAACATCATGACTTTTTCTCATATACAAGTATGGATATAGATTAATAGAACTTCATTATTCTGAAAGATGTAATGGATATCATGCTGGAATGAAAATCAGAAGGTGTAAGTTTGATTCCCACTCCAGGGCAATGTAATTTTCAAATTTTCTGCAGAGGTGGAAAAACATGACATTTTGTTCTGCCTTCCATGTAGCTTTGAAGAATTATTTCTTCAGAGGGATTTGTTTTCCATTGATATCTAATTCAGTTCCTTAAAATATTCTCTTTCAGCATTCTTATATCTCATTCATTTTGTACATGAATTGGGAATATTCAAAATGTGCTTTACCAGTTTTAATCTTGCCTTCTTACTTTTACAAGCATTACTATTACTCAACTTGAAATTTGTCTAATTTAACTTAATTTTCATAATATTGATTATCAGTAGCACTGATTAGTACCAATATTAATACTAGGAAAAAAAAGTCACCTCGGATTCTGAGTAAATAAAATGTTGTATGATGGTTGCAGTTTACCGACATAGGGAAAAAAAAAACATGTTGAAAAAAAAAAAAAGACTCATGTTGAAAAAAAAACACTCATTCTAATTGTTTTGAAACTCATAAAATGTAACAAAAAGTTTTATAATACTAAGAATATAAAAACAGTGAATGGCAAAACAGCTAAATGACCAAATATGATATAGATTAGTTTGCAGTACCTCTTATTAAATTTTCTGATGTACAACTATAATAAGAAAAGGCAAAGCGGATGAAGCTAACTTAGATATCTGTTCAAGATATTGCTGTTGATAATGAATTAAATTCAAAAGCAAATTTAACATCTTTTTGGAAAATGGATGTTTTTGGAATAATGCTGACATTAGTGTTTTATTATTTTTCTTTTCTGATGTTTAGCATAGCAAAAAAAAAAAAACTTCCTTCAAAGACTTGTTTAAAGAAAGTGGTATTTCATTGAAACAGTTAGATTCGACACTGACATTTTCTGTTAATTTCTTCTGTCACTGTAAAACTATAAGAAAGAAGAAAGACTTCAACAAAAATTGCACCACCAAGTCCTACTAAACAGTATAGAGAACATAGATATGTTTTAATAATTAAGGCTAATGTATTAGGTAACTTCAACACGAGCATGTGTTGGATATTTTTGAAGTTTGAAGAAACTAGACTTAATAGGAGGAGACAGATTAAGACAATTCTTTGTATGCTGCTAGACACATCACACACCCACTGTGTGTATCCGACTTAGATCAAACTGCATTTGCAAAACCAATCGGTGGCAAGCGCACAAAATGCACTTGTTAGTCACTTCATAATTTAACCCCTGCTTTCAAGGTCAAAATGGTGCACCCATCCTAAGTGACAGACTTTTCCAGTAAACCTTGGACCATAATGCCACAAAAACTGTGTGGAAATCTCCATACGCTCTTGTTTGTGTTAATCAGTCAGCTGTTTTGTGAGCCACCTGGCACACACTTTCCAGTATCCCAAGTCTTCAGTCATGCACCACTGCATAGGCAGAACCCATACTTTTTGTCTTACATAGCAGACACTGCAATTCATTGCCTTTTTTAAGTGAGAGAGTTTACATGTTCTTGAGTTTGTATCCCTGATCAAGCTTTGCCAGTCACACTTCTGCCACATTTAAACTTTTTACCTTCCCAAACTTTACAGTGCTACCATCATTCCATGAAATTCAGCAAACTTGACCCCTTTTGCCCAAAAAGAAACCTTGTTATGGCATGCTGTTCAACAGTGGTACAACTGGAAAGAGGAGCTTCTATATATCGTTGTTCAAATTTCACCAATTTGCGATGAACATATTTTTACATCGCCATGATAATGTAACTTATTTGACAAATGTCAGTCATTACTGTTTCACACATTATGTAAGCTCTGCAATCAGGAGATTATTAAATTATGTTAGATACGTATGGGGCACATTATCAGCGATTGAAATCAAGAAATAATGAACTATATATGTACTTACAATATCCGTAGTGGCTGTTGGGGTTTCATATGTACGCTTGCAATGAATCTACTCACAAGACATTGCTGTAAGTATCCGTCTCACTCAACGAATGTGAGCTTTTTGCAGTTGTGAAGTTCAAAAATGAAATTCACGATAATTTAAAATCTGCACCAGATAAAATTGAACAAGATGAATTTTTACAATGAAGGCAAATAAATCCTTGACAACAACAAAACAATGAAAATGAATTAAAAACTTGCCGATTTAAAAAAAAAAACAAAAAAACAAAAATCTTGAAGAGGAAATGATTTTGACTGCGAAGCACAAAGAAATCAATCTCCTGATTGTGAAGCATCACGACAACAACGAAATATGAAAACAAATTACAACTTTGCCGAAATTTTAAAAAACAAACTAAAATTTTGAAGAAGAAGTAATCATCTTGACTGCGAAGCACAAAGAAATAAATCTCCCGATTCTGAAGCACTAAACTAGTTTCTGCTAATATTCATAGCCATCATCAGTGGTAGGTGCACGGATGTTGTAATTACCGCACTCACGCTCCGGTATGCTGCTCAACCCGAATGCATGCTCAGCCCCGTCCTGTAGATATTTGTGCATCATGGGCTGGGTTTTACTGTGCACGTATATGGTGTCGCTATGTGTAGTTACACAAAATAATCAAGTAGAATTTACGGAGTAGAAATATGCGCTTGTATTTTTAAGAAACATTTTATGTAAGCCGTTTTATGTTATTGTTTTTCTTCTTGAAATGTTTTTTCTCCTGTTCAATAAGGTACCTCCATGCAAACTGAAGCTCTACTGGACTATTAATGTTACAGTTGTATCTTTTGGTTTTCTCAATGACCACAGCCTCGGAGGTCAGAATCTGGGCATATGATCTATGCGATGTTATAATTTTCATGTTAGTCCAGTCTGGAGTTACATCGTTTCTGATACAATGTGTATTAATGAGGTTTTTTTCTTTTTCATCATTATTTTCGGAATGATGCATACTGGCTGTAATGTTGTTATATAAAGATTTAATTAATTTTTTTATTATATCCAAACTCTTCTGCAGTCGGAAAACTATTAGAAAGCACCAATCACTCACCCTAAAGATCATGGCAATCTCTATCGACAACACACTTCCAACACGTCAATTATCGTAATGTTTCTGGCCTTAAAAAGTTTACAGACATCTTGCTTACGTTTCCTACTTCCGGGTATGAAACATCGTAATTTTTATTATTTTTTTATTATTTTTTAAGCCTTATAAGATGTAACTATAAGCTTGCCAATTCCATAAAAAACCACGTACGCATACTACTCATTCATACAATTCAATTAAAAACTATGTACATATTTACATAACCTTACATTCCTAGGTGGTTAAACCTTTGTCAACTGTAAATATCAAACTGCTCCTTCTGTTTCAAAACCCCTGCCACTCTCACTTGTAGCCTGGTCTGACGAGTCACATTTCCAACTGTATCGGGCAGATGGAAGGATTCATGTGTAGCGCAAACCCCATGAAGTCATGGATCCTGCCTGTCAACAGGGAACTGTACCAGCTGGTATGGGGTGTATTTAGCTGGACTTCACTGGGACCCCTAGTACGTCTACAAACGTCTCTGACCGGCCAACGCTATGTGCGCATCCTCTCTGACGAGGTACACCCGTTCATTTCGTGCATTCATGCTGATGGGTTGGGCCTGTTCCAACAGGACAATGCACCTCCACACAAGTGTCGGGACGCCACATTATGGTTAGAGGAGCATTTGTCTGAGTTTGGGGTGTTGCCATTTCCACCCAAGTCCCCAGATCTGAACGTGATAGAACACATTTGGGATGCCATGCAACACGCTATCGAACACAGGAATCCTAGACCTCGGAATACACCTGAATTGTGGAATGCTCTGCAGGAACTATGGTGTGCATTGCCTACATCATATTTCCAGAAGCTAGTGGAGTCCATGCCTCATCGTATTTCTGCAGTCCTGCGCTCCCGTGGGGGACCTACCAAGTATTAGACTAGCGTACCAGTTTTTCTGGCACTTCATGTATATATATATAGAGAGAGATGCCAACAACTACAGAATCTCCGTAGTTCCTACAGAAAAAGCACTTGTACTACGGAATACGGGAAACCGTGTTTTTTCTACGGAAAATTAACGGAAGTTATTAATTTTTATTTTGCTTGTTCCCCTTCCCAACGCAACGGCGGCCACTTGACGATCTGTCATTCGTCTTGCTTGCGAGTCATTCTAAGTGAAAAACCTCCCTCCCCAGCATGCAACATTATGTCGGGACATTGAGCTTAGCTCGATTTGGTGGACGTGGGCGGAGTTCAGCCTGAAGCTCTTTTGCAGTGCAGCAACAAGCTGTTGAAAATCGTTTGGTGCAGAACGTGAGTGTCATTGCCTGGCATCAGAGTTTTTTTTAAAAAATCGTGCGTCAACAATTCATGTCAGTAATTAGTATTTTGAAGTTTTTTTCTTCCGTTGCGGAAAAGTATGCTTGGAGTTCGTTGTAGAGTTCTCCAAAATGCGTAATTACGCGTCTAGTACTCGTAGAAATACACACTGTGAAGCGCGTAAAGTACGCATCAACATGTAAAAATATGCATCGAGAAACGCGTAAAATACACATCAACGCGCAAAAACACCCATCGAGAAACGTGTAAAACTATGCATCGAAGAATTTTACCAACGCGTAAAAATATGCATCGGGACAGCATTTCGCCTTTCAAAAACGGAAGTGAACAAAATAAAGATTTCTTCTGTAATCGTAATTTCGTTTTCCTGCGATGTTGCCTCTGTCCAGTACTGTTGTTATACATAATTTTATTCCATAAATCTTTGTATTTCACTTTGAAAATGGAGGGAAAATTTCCGAAAACGGAAATTCGACGGCGCAAAATTCCCGTGAAATCTTCGGCTTCGAGGAATTTCTGCTGTTTCGGCGTAATTTGCGTTATCTTCGAGATCCATGCACAACTGAACAGAAACTTTGGGGCAATAATTGGTAGTGGTGAAGGATGCTTTCTGCCTGAAACTTTCGAAAACGTAAATTTTGTCTTTCAAAACTTTTGGAAACAGTGAAGATTTCTCCCGTAATCGTAATTTTATTTTTCACGCGATGTTTCCTCTGCCTAGTATTGTTGTTAAATTTCATTTTATTTCGTAAATATTTGTATTTCACCTTGAATATGGAAGGGAAATGTCCGAAAACGGAAATCGGACGTAGCAAAGGTTTCTCTCGTAACTAATTTTTTTCCCAACGATGTTTCGAACGTGTATCCTGTGTTCTTACATATTCCCCCAAAAAGGTTTGCATTTCAGCTTGATAAAAGGGGGGGGGGGGGGAGAGTCCGAAAACGAAAGTGACGAAGCTGAAAAATTTGTAAGAATTGATGCACGATATTCAAAAGCATTCATATTCTCCAAGTTACCTACCTTTTATCTAAAATAGTAAAAGCTATCATGCATTCATGTTCCTCAAACTGAAAGTTCTTTCAGCATGATGGATAAAATTGTCATGGCATCCAAGGGGTTTGTGAAGCCTACCGTCGTAGCTGATGGTGATGTTGAGCTTAATTTTTCAAATAACAGTTTTTCAAAAAGAAAAATCAGGAAGGGCACAACTGGTAATTGGATTTGAATAAAGCTCATATTGAGAAATGGCTTCCTAGTTTAATTGAATTAATAATCTAAAGCATCTTATGGGAATTTACTAGGAAATTTTTTCATTATTAGCAAATTTTCGGAGAAAACTCTTCTTCTTCAGGCTCTCTTGTTGTTGTCACTTTTTGCTTGTCACTATCATGGTTACGGTTAACCTTGACGGTTTAGGTTATTTTTCAACAAATCCTGCCAGATGTTAGGCAGGGAAAATCCTTTGCAGTCATTGATGATGGAATTTTGATTTTTCTCAATCTCTATTCCTTCTTTCAGTTTTCTTTTTTGGAAATTGCTTTGGAAACTGATTACTTTAAGGGAATTCCAATCCATGCTGTGCCCAGTTTCTCTAACATGCCTATCTAATCCAGTCTTGTTGGAGTAATTTTTTATAGCTGCTTTATGCTCAGCTATACGAGTTTCTAGTCTGCGACCTGTTTCACCTATGTAAGATAGTCCACAACTACAATTTACTTCATAAACTACTCCTTGCATTTTTAAAATATCTTCTTCTCTTTGAACTATTTTAGGGAAAATTTTTTTAACTTTGTTCTCTAAACTTGGAGCTAGCCTAATATTGTATTTTTTACTAATTCGCTTTAAAGCCTCAAATAAACCTTTGTGATAAGAAATTTTTCTAGTGAATTTTACTTCTTGCTTTTGTGGGTTCTTCGTACCATTAAAATTCAGAAGCTTCTCAATTTCTTCTTAAGGATAGTTATTTTCTGCAAGTATGACTTTAAGCTCTTCTTTATGGGCTTCTTTTTTTTTTTATCTGCAGTAGAAACATTTAAAGATTTACTTTCAGCCAACTTCATAAGAAAAATAGAGCAAAAAACGTTAAAAAGAAGTATTGAAGCAAAATATAAAAATGTTGCTTATTATAAAAAAGTAAAAGTAGAAAATGAAAAGAAAATTTCTGGAATCTTAAGGGATACAGTAAAAGCAGAATTGGATGACTGGCTAAAAATTGGAGTAAGAAACAAAAATAAGAAATTTGTTAAAAAGCTGAACCTTAAAGAAGAAAAATTTTTGAAGAAAAACTATTCAAGTAAAAACAAAAAAACTGCAGTTCTTAGTCATGCGAAGGACAACACTGCTACTGGAGTTAGCCAAGAATTATTACAAGTGATAAATAAAGGAAGTAATTTCAATCTATCCAAAGAAAAAATAAATCCAGAAAAATTGGTAATTGAATTGGAAAGCATCTGCAGCACTTTAGAAAAAGAGGACCAAATTAAAGCAGACCTCCTCAGAAAAGATTACTACAATAGCCTTACAAAATTCCAGAAGCAAGTAAAGAAACCTCAAAAAAATTTTGATAATAGTCAATTAAAAGCTCTTAAAGATTTCAGAAAAAATGAAAGTATAGTTGCTGTGAAAACAGACAAAAGTAAGTTGATTACTATTATGGATAAGAAAGATTATCTACAAAAGATGGAAGAACTAAAAAAACCTATGTATGAAGAAGTAAAAGAAAACCCACTACCAGATTTGATTAAAAAGTCTCTAAGCTTATTTCACTTCAAAAAAAAAAAAAAAAAAAAAAAACCAGCTTCCAGAAAACTATAAACAATTCTCAAAATTACAGTTCAGATTACCTCAAATATATGGAATAGTCAAACTGCATAAAGAACACCAACCAATTAGACCAATAATAGACTCAAAAAACTATATTCTTTCAAATCTAAACTATTTTTTAAAGTCACACCTTCAGAATCTTTTAAAAGAGCCACCTAACTTGATTAAAAACTCAATGCAGCTAAAAGAAAAACTAGAACTTCTTCCTAAATTAGATTCTCCTATTATGGGTAGTTTAGATATAGTGTCTATGTATACTCACATTAATATAGATCAACTTATAGACTTTATAGCGGAAGACTTGGCAGACCTAATAGTTTTTCACAACAAGGAAAAAAACATATTAGTAGGAATTTTTGAAATGCTTACTTTCTCTTTGCAGAACAACTACTTTCAATTTGGGAAAACTTTTTTCATTCAAAAATCGGGGCTAGCTATGGGCTCCCCACTCTCCCCACTCTTAGCTAACTATTATGTGGGAAAACTAGAAGAAAAGATACTAGTACAACCCACATACTTCTGCTTATATAGCAAGTACATGGATGACATCTTATTTATAATAGATAGCTCAGAAATTGTTCCAGAAAGAATTCTAGACTCATTCAATGAATTAGGTGATTCCCTTAAGTTCACTATTGAACTTCAAAAAGAAAGAAGAATAAACTTCTTAGATATTACTATCTATTATGAAGATGAAAAATTCCTCACTAGTTGGTATAAAAAACCAATGAATACTAAAATACTACTGGATTTCAATTCGTATCATCCAGTTTCTATTAAGAAAAATGTAGCAAGTCAGTTTTTAGAAAAAATTAATAAAATAGTTTCTACTGCAGATAAAAAAGAAGCCCATAAAGAAGAGCTTAAAGTCATACTTGCAGAAAATAACTATCCTAAAGAAGAAATTGAGAAGCTTCTGAATTTTAATGGTACGAAGAACCCACAAAAGCAAGAAGTAAAATTCACTAGAAAAATTTCTTATCACAAAGGTTTATTTGAGGCTTTAAAGAGAATTAGTAAAAAATACAATATTAGGCTAGCTCCAAGTTTAGAAAACAAAGTTAAAAATTTTTTCCCTAAAATAGTTCAAAGAGAAGAAGATATTTTAAAAATGCAAGGAGTAGTTTATGAAGTAAATTGTAGTTGTGGACTATCTTACATAGGTGAAACAGGTCGCAGACTAGAAACTCGTATAGCTGAGCATAAAGCAGCTATAAAAAATTACTCCAACAAGACTGGATTAGATAGGCATGTTGGAGAAACTGGGCACAGCATGGATTGGAATTCCCTTAAAGTAATCAGTTTCCAAAGCAATTTCCAAAAAAGAAAACTGAAAGAAGGAATAGAGATTGAGAAAAATCAAAATTCCATCATCAATGACTGCAAAGGATTTTCCCTGCCTAACATCTGGCAGGATTTGTTGAAAAATAACCTAAACCGTCAAGGTTAACCGTAACCGTCAAGGTAAACCGTAACCATGATAGTGACAAGCAAAAAGTGACAACAACAAGAGAGCCTGAAGAAGGAGAAGAGTTTTCTCCGAAAATTTGCTAATAATGAAAAAATTTCCTAGTAAATTCCCATAAGATGCTTTAGATTATTAATGGTAATTGGAGTAAAAAACAAGAATGTATTAAAGCGAAATAATTTTAAACGAAAATGAACTTTCTAAGTTCTATACATCTGTCGGAAAATTTCACATTGAAGAATGTTCTTACATTCAAGAAAAAATACTGATCTATGATGAATTCTTAAAACATGCAAAAGTAGTAGATCCTTCACTTAGAGCCATAACATCATTTACATCTATATTACACGTAGTCAAATGCCTTCCATTTATAATAACTGAAAATGAACTTGATACACTAGAAGCGAAATTCCTTGTTATCAAGCTGGCAAATTAGAGACCATAGCAATAACAGATAGAATAGATGTCACTTGGTCAGAAATCTCAAAATTAAGAGGCTGTAATGGAGCGGTTAAGTATACTATTTTCTCGAAAGTAATGTTCTTTTAGTTCCACACTCGAATGCTGTGAGTAAGAGAGATTTTAGTTTAGTGTGAAAAAATCAAGCCCGTTTCCAACCTTATTTAGGTTTAGAAACTGTAGAAGCACTTCTTATTGCAAAAATAAATATATTCTCCTCTGGGCAAGTGTGTTATGAAAAAATATTTTCTGCTGAGGAACTCAAATCTGCAAAACACTGTACAGTGAAATCACTAAAGAAAGTTGTTTAATCAATTTTTTGTCGTGCAAAAAAAAATGTATCAGTCATGGTGTATATTATTTTCCATGTGAAAAATTTGGAATATTTTGATACAGATTTTCATGTATATAAATGAATAAGTAAATAAAAAAATGCTAATTAAATTAAATGAGTTGTTTTCCTCTGTTAAAATTATTCTTTTTAGTATGACTACTGAAAAAATGGCTAAAATTACTGAAAATTTGTACGAGTACTACTGAAAAAATGGCTAAAATTACTGAAAATTTGTACGAGTACTACTGAAAATATCTGAAACAGGTTGGCATCTCTGTATGTATATATACGTACACTACATTGACAAAAGTCACCGGACACCTAGAAGAGAAACACAACGTAACATTTATTGGCATACATACGATACGGAATTATCAAACCATGCTGTAAGAGTCATTGCTTTATGGCTCAGTGCATTATCCTGCTGGTACGAACAAGGCTCAGTTCCATAGTATTGCCATAGAGTTGGTAGAGCATAATTGTCCAGAATATCGAGGTAGATGTGCTGGTTAACAGGTTTGTCCACAATAACCAATGGGCCGGGACCATACCATGAAAAACACCCCCACATGAGTGTACTGCCAGCTCCAAACTTGACAGTAGGAACAGTACACTGTGGTAAATAGTGTTCCCTCAGCTGCCATCATATCCACACACGGCCATCAGACTGATGGATCGTGTATCTGGATTCATCAGTCCATAGGACCCGTTTCCATTGATCTACGATCCACGATAAATGTTCTTTACACCATGCTAAATGACGAGTAGCATTCCGAGTGGAGATTAAAAGCTTATGAGCAGCCACACGACCATGGAATGACGTTCTCTGCAAATGGTACGTGTACATACCGATGTTCCAGCATTTTTACTCACCTGTACACTGAGGTCTTATGCAGTACTCCATCAATTAGCTGTAACAACTCTCCTGAGGCTTCAACGTCCTCTATCACCGATTTTCTTTGGTTTGTCGGTATGTTTTGCTGCTTCAGGCACACCATGTGTCTTCCACTTATTCAGTACATCCAAAACAGTTGACTTGGATATGTTTAAACGCCTCTTGGTTTCTCTTATGGACAACCCAGCAATCTTTCCTTTCTCAAAGTCGGTTCTCTCCCGCTGCTACATTTTCGCTCAACATCACAGTGCGATATGATTGCGGTCAGCTGCAGGCTTGTTTTTATACCGTTTACAGCTGTACTGTACATCTTAACAACACAGCTGATCCGTTCATTTGCTTTTGAAGGAGTGTCTGGTGACTTTTGTCAATATAGTGTATATATATATGTGTGTGTGTGTTGCGTTTCAGCATGTTAGTGTGTGTGTGTGTGGGTAGGTGAGAGAGAAGGAGGTAGTTTAATCACACTATCAATAGTGCAAGAAACATTTACATGGACACATGGACAACCCTTCAAAATCTAACATAGTGAGATTTACTGGTTAATGTTTTTTTTTTTTTTTTTTTTGGAGGCAGACAGGTCTTAACACCTGAAAATAATTTTGTTACTTACCTATATGCCTTGGCTGTGGTGTGGTTGGTGCACTTTGGCATGGAGGTGCAGGAACACTGAATGATTTCAGTGAATGTGTTGGTGGTCTCTTGCCAAGGGTACCAGACCCTGAAGCAGCATCCCCTGAAACAGGGGTACCTGAGTTTGTTCCTGTGTAAGTAGGATGTTGTCCTGTGCCCAGCACAGAAGATCCACCTAAGGTGATGTGCAAGGTTGGAGACGTCACTTGATCGTAAGGATGATGGCTTCGTGATGATGGGGATGCTAATGTTGATGTTGATCCTATAGAAAAGTTAAAAAAAATATTTAAGACAATGTATTGGATAGAGTGCAGTACATTAAACTCAGTGTCTAACAAAATAATTTTTTTGAGCTGTATACCAAAATTACAATTCAGATTCATTGCACATTGTGAAATAAAAACCGTATTTGTAAAATGGTGTTCCAAAAGTTCTTGTCCTTGAAGGAATGTCATAAAAAATAGGTTTGCCTATTTTTTAATATAGTGTCTCTTGAAGGTTTACACCCTTTTTCCAGCAATGCTCTTAATGCCCTCCAGATAAAAGGATTTGACGAGTCTGTGAAAGTAGGCTTCCATAGCACAAATAAATTATCTATCCCAAAATGCAAATGCACACCAGACAAGTTCTTTTCAAGATTTGGGAACAGATGGTAGTCCGAGGATGTAAGATCAGGTGAGTAGGGAAGGTGTAGTAGCAGTTCAAACTTGCATTCATGGACAGCCACTGCAACTGTTGATTTATGGCTTAGAATGTTACCTTATAAAACACCCCTTTGGTCAGCTTTTGTCATGTTTATTCTTCAAAGGCTGTCAACATTTCTTTGGTAGGTTAGCATAGCATGTTCCGGTGATAGTTTGTGGTTTAGCCCTTCAGAAGGTAATCAACCGTAACCCCCTTTGCAATCCAGAAAACTGTTTTCTTCACTTTTCAAAAGTGAGAGACTTTGCCTTCTTTGCAGTGGATGAGCCACCATGCTACCGCTGTTTTGATTCGGGAATATAGTGCAATGCCCATTTTTGATATACCTTTGCATAAGTTCTTGTTGATTGTCTTGTGGCATGTTCCATGTGATTGGCTTTTGCTCAGATATCAGAAGTTTCATGACCCAACTGGCAGCAACTTTTGTCATTGCCAGATGTTCTGTTACAATGCGATCAACTGTTATTTTCAAAATGTGCGAAAATGTCTCACTAATCTGCCTGATCATTCAACATTTATCTTATAGTATTGTTTCATGTGCCTTGTCCACATTTTCTTGAACAATGGCCCCAAAGAGGCTGCACCTGAGCAAGTGTCTTCTTTCACACTTGTTCTCCCAGACTTGAATTCCACTGCCCACTTCTTTACAGCAGTGGCGGCCCGTCAGATGAGGCAAGTGAGGCGCCGCCTCACCTGAAATTCCGCAGAATGAGAAGTGAAAGAAAAAAAAAAAAACCTTCTGTCAGTAACAAAGATATAAGAACTTTGCAGGATAAATGAAACACTGAAATTCACATTGTGATTCATGAATGGTTAAAGAAAGGCTTTCGAGAAGAGGAATGAATCATTATTTTTGCAAAGCAGCTGCATGTTTTAAGCGCTTAGAGGCGACCGGCTGAATCGTCTCGATGAGAAGCCGGTTTTGGGAACTGGGGATCAGAGAAGAGCCCTACAGACTGAACCCCCAACCCCACCCCACCCCCACGGTCCGAGGTCTACCTAAAGAGGTGCCGGACTTCCAGTAAGAGAAAGGAAATTTCTGAGGCGACCCTCCATTTCGCTTAAACTGGAATCGCATCTCCGCTGTTATTGGAGAACCCAAGGATTGTGTATCCAATGGGCGCGGGAAAATGAGCAGATGACCCTTGTGAAAAGTGGTTTCACAGGCGATGACGCCGTTCGCCTCTATACGCTTTGGAGTACGAAGATTTCTACGTAGCTTTAACTATTCGTCAGAGTGTATTTGAATCTAACTTTTTGTAGTGTGTTTTCAATCCTCTCTTCTGCGGGTGTTTGCTAGTTCATAGTAATGTTGAGTTTTTCTTTTTTCATTTTGTTATTGTTACTAAACAGCATATTTTGATTTTGGTTGGAAAATATGAATGGCCCAACAAGCGACGTGATTTGTGTTCTGGAAGAAATTCCTTTTAAACACTGGAAAGATTATGATAACAAGGATGTTCTCATATCTGGAAGACCGACACCTATAATAAGTTCAATATCTAAAGATAAGAAGTGCGGCAAATCGTTTTTTAGGTCTTTCAATAAATCATAGTACGAGATTTTTCCCTGGCTTTCTGATGCTATTACAAGCAAACTCTCTTTTGCTGGCCATGTTTACTTTTGAGCAATAAGAAAAATGTGTGGAATACAACGGGTTATTTTGATCTAAAAAACTTTTCTCGTAGTGCAAAATTGCACGAAAGCTCTAAAGAGCATAGAACTAACCACGTAGGTCTAAAACGAATGGAAAAAAACAAACACTATTTCTGATATGCTCAAAGAAAATGCTGCTCTTCATAAAGTCAAGTTTAATGAAAAGGTCAGACTAAATAGGCTTTTTATGGAACATATAATTGATTTAGTTGTCGTTCTAAGCAAGCAAGAACTGCCTTTTCGAGGACATGATGAAACTATTTCCTCATTAAATAAAGGTAATTTCAAGGAAATGTTCCAAATGTTACTTCGTAGGAGCACCCCAGAATTAAAAGCACATTTTGAAGAAATACGAAGCTTATTTTCTGGACAATCTAAAACGATACAGAATGATTTAATTGAGTGTATTCATGAATATATAAAAGTCCAAATAAATACCAGATTTGAAGATATGGGAAAGCTCGAGTTTCTGCAGCTAGTTGACAGCTCAAAATACCATAGTTATTCAGAGTCATTTCCATCCAGTGCCCTTAACACTCTCAAAAAAATTTATCCAAACATTTTTACAGACACACAACGACTAAAAAACGAATTAGATTTTTTATATAATGATCACAACTTCAGGGAACTCAGTTTCCGGAAAACCTTGAAAACAATGAAAGAAAACGAGCTGAAAGAGGTGTTACCAGAAGCCTAGAAATTATTTTCTCTTGTATTGACACTGGCGTCAACAAGTTCTTCTGCTGAAAGGAATTTTTCTTGTTTGAAGAGAATTAAGACTTACCTCCGTAATACAACGGCACAAGATCGTTTGTCTTCACTCGCTAAAATTTCAATCGAGAAAGAATTGCTGAACCATCTAATGTCCATTCAACCATTTTATGATCTGATCATAGACAAATTTGCAGCCAAAAAGGATCGCAGAATTGAACTTATTTATAAAAAATAAACTGAAAGCATTCTGTTCGAGACCAAAGCAAATTAATATCGTATTCCCCTGTTTTTAATTCCAGGTTTAAATTATTTTATACTTTTTTTATATAGAAATGTGCTTCCTTAGCTTGACTTCTCCTGTACATAGTTATCACGAGCCTGGACTTCAGTTTGTGACCCGTGCTAAATGCACCTTCACTAATATGCCAATCGAACTGTGACTTTTATTCAAGCTCAAGAAACACTTCGTGAGAAAAAAAATTATATTCAAATGATTTACTTTGAATTTTTTAAGAAGTGGATCTCCGATTGGCGTTGGGATGTGAGTGACGCATTGACTAGCTAAAGAAACCGCGCAAATTGCGTATTTTCGCTCAAGTGTATTACATAAAAGAATACTGGTGAAATATTTCTTTCTTTGTTGTAAAATTATCGAATAATTGTTTTCATAAAAATATTGTTGCAAAAGTAGCGTATATTACACACACACATATATAGAGAGGTATATGTACATTTTTCCTCTAAAATTTTTGGATTTTTTCGTGAAGAAAGACTCCCCACGCCGTGTTTCATATATTTCTATAATTTTATTCCATTACTGTTTAATAATATTTGTATATAAGGGCTAAAGGACATGGGATGGAGCCCTAAGGGATGGGGTTTACAGCTGTTAATAACAAGGCGCCGCTTACCCTGGACCAATGGCTTAACGAGACTTCCGAATCTCAGCGGATTTTAATGATTCAGCCGACTCGAACCCAGGACTTCAAAGATATCCAATGGGGGATACTGCCTTTGACATGAAACTTTTTGAAGGGGGGGGGGGGTTCTGCACTTCTGCTGTATAACTGTGTATAAGTACATATAACAATTTGGGGGGGGGCGCTTCGACAAATATTTTCCTATTGGTACGTACGCACATCTTGAATATTAATACAAAATGAAGCTAATTTAATAAAATGAAGAAAATGCAATAAATTATAGTTGTTTTAATAAAAATTTAATAAAGCAACTTCTTTGGCCACTTTGCTTTACTTTCTCTTCTATTATCAAGAAATTACATTGCTTTCCGAGTTATATAAAAATCAAAGAATTTAAATAGGGAAATTATCTATAAAACGTACTTAGAAAAAGCTAACTGTCTCGCCTAATAAGGGGTGTGCAAACCACGACCCCCCTGCTACGCCACTGATAGATATATATATATATATATTCGTATAACGTTATACGAATTTATATATTTTTCAATAACATAAGTTTTACTGTTTTACATTTACATCAAGACCGTTCGCCTCACCAGCATTTTACACCACGAGCCGCCACTGCTTTACAGCACTGTATGAAGGGGCATCCTGCCCTAGTGTTGCCACCATATCTTGATGAATATCTTTTACTTCCAACCCTTTTTTCATGCAGGTATTTTATAACAGCTCTGAGCTCTTGCGTCTCCATTTTCTCTTCCTTGGTTCACCTAGTCACCTTCTAGGATCCGCGGAAAAAAATAAATAAATAAAATAAACATAACTGGAACTGAAAACTGGTCTGTAGGCATGTAAAGACTTGTATTAAATATAGTCCCTCCAAGATATAAAAATCACAAACCTACGACTATTCCTTCACAGTTGGGCCAAGAAGTTTTGCAACATCATAATTATTCCTAGAGCCTTTTTCAATTTTAAGTATCATAAGAGTGATATGCTGAAATATTTATCTGTTCAATGCTGATCTTAAGTGCTTTAGCATATGACATTACAAGCACATACAGGGTGATTGTAAACTCCTTCAACAAAACAAGAGGGGTGATAGTACACATCAAGACGAACAATATTTGCAATGAAACCTAGGGCCGCATTCCACTCCTAGTGCCAGAAAAGAGTAAATTTACATATCCATGTTGAGCCTTCAAAAGTGAAGACAAAGAGACATACCTAATTTATGAGTTGCACAATTCCAATCACATCAGAGAAAGACTCAAAGGAGCTGCTCAAACTGGCGTCCAAGGGCGTCGTTGCACAACCCACACCAATGAAGGACTGTTGCACCCTCTCGTATTTTTCCGGTGTGGTGTTGATTTTGTAAGCAGCAACAGAGAGTTGTGTGACGAGATCTTCCAGGGGGTCCACATGTGTCTCGTACACCAATGTTTTCATGTGCCCCAGAAGAAGTCCAGTGGATTAAGGTCTGGGGAGCATGGAAGCCAAGCCACAGGTCCACCGCCCAGGATATGTCGCATTTAGGAAGTATCGGACCTCAGTGGCAAAGTGTGCTGGGGCCCCATCATGCATAAACCACATGTCCCTTCATGTGGTGAGCGGAACACCCTGCAACAGACCGGGAAGCACTTGTTCCAGGAACACATGGTAAACTGAGCTGGTCAGATGTATACGTCAATTCTCGTGTGATGTTTGCATGGTAATATCGCAGAACGGGTTCGGCTGTGTTTTTAAATGTTTGCTCCTCGTCGTCTACTACGTTTTCAGTGCACCAGGTTTGCATATTGTGCTTCTCATGCACTGGTTGGAATTCTGTATGCCTGCTGGAAGCTTTTCGAACGTGCTCTTTTCTGGCACTAGGAGTGGAATGTGGCCCTAGGTTCCATTGCAAATATTGTTCGTCTTGATGTATACTATCACCCATCTTGTTTTGTTGAAGGAGTTTACAATCACCCTGTATATGGCTCACTATTACAAATTCCTGTTATTTATCCATGCCTTTTAAATTACTTTTGATAATGTACATTAGCTGAATATAAAGTTTGGATCTTTCAGCATATGCAGAATTCTCTGACCATTATTTCTCCCCTTAAGTATAAACTTAGCACCAGGAATTTCACCCAAACTCTGTTTGGAGTGATAAGCCTAGCCTTGAGCTTCAACCTTCCAGCTAGGAAGAGGCAAAAGAAGTAAACAAATTGGAACAAACATTACATTGTATACTTCTCTGTGGCCTCATCTTTAGTAACTTTTCTTAGTATACTGCATTTATCTGAATGTTGATGTATTAGGTTGGAAAGAAAGTAATTTCTGCAAAATACAAGGTAACAAAAAGTGTTTTGTATTTACAAGCACAAATTAGTTGCCATTGTTTGCCACGACCTGCTCTTAATGTCTGGGCAGCTGTTGAATACTGTCCCTGTAGAATTGTGGCAGCTGGGATGCAAAGAAGTAAGTAAGTGCTTATTTGACATCATCCCAGTTTGTGAACCACTGTCCATCCAGGAAATGTTGTGCAATGACTGGGAAAGGTGGTAGTCACTTGGGGCAATGTCCATGTAGAATTGTGGCAGCTGGGATGCAAAGAAGTAAGTAAGTGCTTATTTGATATCATCCCGGTTTGTGAACCACTGTCCATCCAGGAAATGCTGTGCAATGACTGGAAAAGGTGATAGTCACTTGGGGCAATGTCCATGTAGAATTGTGGCAGCTGGGATGCAAAGAAGTAAGTAAGTGCTTATTTGATATCATCCCGGTTTGTGAACCACTGTCCATCCAGGAAATGCTGTGCAATGACTGAGAAAGGTGGTAGTCCCTTGGGGCAATGTCCATGTAGAATTGTGGCAGCTGGGATGCAAAGAAGTAGTAAGTGCTTATTTGACATCATCCCAGTTTGTGAACCACTGTCCATCCAGGAAATGTTGTGCAATGACTGGAAAAGGTGATAGTCACTTGGGGCAATGTCCATGTAGAATTGTGGCAGCTGGGATGCAAAGAAGTAAGTAAGTGCTTATTTGATATCATCCCGGTTTGTGAACCACTGTCCATCCAGGAAATGCTGTGCAATGACTGGAAAAGGTGATAGTCCCTTGGGGCAATGTCCATGTAGAATTGTGGCAGCTGGGATGCAAAGAAGTAGTAAGTGCTTATTTGACATCATCCTGGTTTGTGTACCACTGTCCATCCAGGAAATGTTGTGCAATGACTGGGAAAGGTGGTAGTCACTTGGGGCAATGTCCATGTAGAATTGTGGCAGCTGGGATGCAAAGAAGTAAGTAAGTGCTTATTTGATATCATCCCGGTTTGTGAACCACTGTCCATCCAGGAAATGCTGTGCAATGACTGGGAAAAGGTGATAGTCACTTGGGGCAATGTCTATGTAGAATTGTGGCAGCTGGGATGCAAAGAAGTAAGTAAGTGCTTATTTGACATCATCCTGGTTTGTGTACCACTGTCCATCCAGGAAATGCTGTGCAATGACTGGGAAAGGTGGTAGTCACTTGGGGCAATGTCCATGTAGAATTGTGGCAGCTGGGATGCAAAGAAGTAAGTAAGTGCTTATTTGACATCCTCCCGGTTTGTGAACCACTGTCCATCCAGGAAATGCTGTGCAATGACTGGGAAAGGTGGTAGTCACTTGGGGCAATGTCCAGGGAATTTGAGTCACTTGGGGCAATGTCCAGGGAATAGGCTGGGTCTGGCAGCAGCACTCAGCACAGGTCCCTGATCTTGTGTTAGGCTACCCATGCTGTGTGAGGACTCGCTCCATCTTGTTGTAGAACGCCTTTGCAGTTCAGCAGTGCTGGTCATTTCTACATGAGCTTTTCGTGTAGATCATAAAGTTGATGGCAGCAGTGCCATATTTAGGGAGGGGTCTGACTGGGCTACAGCCCAGGGGCGAATTTTCCCACTGATATATGGCAATTATATGACTGAAAAATTTGGTACAATTAAACATTAATTATTATTTTGCAGTGCTATATTTATAAGCAAAAATTCAGAGAGAAGTCCTGTGGTATGCAGTTTTTGAGATTTCCTGCTCGTTATTTGAGAAATGATGTAGCTTGTCACCTCACCCGAACACCCGTGGTTCGTTTCCTTTCCATTGTTAACAAAATTCCAGTACTGTGAATGGAGGGGAGGGTAGCAGGAATCAGGTATGTCCTGTTATGACTCATCATTGGAGAACTTCAATGAACTTTGAAAAGCACAATGAAAGGTAAGTTTATCATTTTACCTTGATGCATTACTAATTGATTGAGTGATTACGGAACTTGCTTAAATTTTATACATTCGTTCTAAAATTTCATAAATAATACGCAATAATAAAAATAAAGGAGTTTTTTTAAAGATTTTATCAAAATAAAATACGAAAATTTGATTTTTAAATCATCCGAAAATTTCTAACAAAATATCAATATATAAAAGAAAAATAATGAGTAGCATAGGGGTGGGGGTGGGGCAAATTTCATCTAAATTCGGCCCTGGATGGCAGTACACACTGGCAGTGATAGTGGTGTTGCCTGGCAGCAGCTCGAAAAAAACACGACACCCTGCGCATCCCACCAAACAGACAGCAGGAAATATGTGTGGGTATTAAGCTAGCTTTGGGGGTTGACATGAGATTTTGTTTTGAGTCCAGCCACTGTTTCCGCAGGTGCTGACACTGTCCTACAGGACCCCATTTCTCATCACCTGTCAGAATGCCAGTTTGAATCCAGTTTCCAAGAATGGTTCAACTTGGTCACTTGCAAGCAGGGAAATGCATACACTGATGTGATTAGATTTCTGCTCAACTGCGAGTTGATGAGGTACTCATGCTCCGAAGTTGACGCAGGTGCGTGATAATGCCCATGTGGTTAGTCCCCAGCTGTTCGGTTAACTCCCACATGTCACACATAAGTTGGTCTCTACTAAAATCTTCAGCATGTCCATATCCACCATTGCAGGTCTTCAGGATTTGGGACAGCCTGGCAGGTCAAAATTTCCATCTTGAAACCATTCGAACCAGCAACAGTACTGACTGTGATATGGTATTGGGGTACGCACTGGTAATATTGCTTACAGCACTTGCGGGGGTGCTACCATGATGAAACTCACACAGGATGCAATGGTGGATGTGGCCCTTGTCCACTTCCATGTTGGTTGGCACTTACACTCTTTGCCTTCTGATGGCTAACTGCCACTGACTTAAGCCACCTAACTGCTGATGTCATGCCTGTGTGTTGCAGAATATCAGTGGCCAATGTGCACCATGGCTAGGGCCTCGAATTTGGGTACCTCATCATTGGACATTACTTTCTTTCCAATACCTTATAACCATTATATAAAACCTCTTGCAAACAATGACTTTATCTCACCAACAGCAGAAACTATTGTAGTGTATTTTTCAGAGAAAGAAAGGAAATGTGAAGTATTTTCAACTAAATATTTAAATTATTCCACAAACAACAAAACGATAGTTAGTTATAAAGAAAGAGTATGGTAGAAGAGTTTCTTCATGGGCATTGATTACTTTACTTGCCAAACTAGGATTTTTTTTTTTTTTACTTCCAGCAAGCATTAGTTCTTTCACTTAACCGGGAATTGATGTCCCACGTAATTAAATTGGTTGTATATAAAAGGCAAAGTTACATACATAAATCTCATACACTGGAGATTATTTTAGCATAAGTACAAATAACACATGAATTACAGACATAATTTATAGTTACTAGATTATGACTTAAACCTAATTACCTTGATACAACAAACTTGAATACAATTAGTAACTACCTTTCTTTTGTAATATTTAACATTTATGGCAATAAATTTTGATTTGTAAAAGCTTAACTATATGCAGCAAAACTTACTACCCAATGTGAACCAAGTACTTTGTTATTATTATTCAGTTGTACTCATATCCTAACACCTCTTCTGTGGAAATTAAATGTACTATGAAAAGATGGATTTTGTCCTGATAAACACAGCTGAAGTTCATACTTGAATAGGTAAGGGATCCATATACTGCACTTTGGCAACTATGTATATGACTGGGTTCACCAAATTCTCTGGCATCTTAACCCTCCTCCAGGAATTAGCGTATACTGGAAGCTCTTGATGTAGTACAGAAGTACAATGTGTGTTGGCATATTGGTCTGAGCAGAATGTTATTGTTTCTCAAACTGAACACACAGAACTATGAAGTTAATGTGCAAAACTGGTCTGCTTCATTCCATGCCTTCTTGATGTCAGGGGTAGTAATTTTATGTCAAATACTGGAAAACTAAAAGAGAGCACCACTTTCTTTAGCTGGTGGAAAGAGTATCACTACGTGCAATTCCATCATGTCACACACTAAGAGAGATGTGAAGTGGGCTGCCCATATTTGGATGTCTGATTGGGATTATAAGTTTATTGATTGAATATGGTATTCTAAAGAAGAATGGATTTTCGTGCATGACATATTCAACAAACTCTTATGAGCTGCATTTGTTGCAACACATTCTACAAATGATAAAATTTTCGAAGTGCACAGTGATAAATAAATCATTTGCTAGGATTTTTACGGTAAAATAGAACTCAAGATGTACAGTACTTTTCACTAAATGGTAAGACTTCTTACCTGGATGT
Source organism: Macrothele yani (assembly GCA_039090855.1). Taxonomy (NCBI): domain Eukaryota; kingdom Metazoa; phylum Arthropoda; class Arachnida; order Araneae; family Macrothelidae; genus Macrothele; species Macrothele yani. The sequence continues at coordinate 8,544,788 of CM076994.1, read as the reverse complement.
GCAGCATCTATAGTGACATGTGCATGGGGAATGTTGTATTGTGTGCGTGGATACATGGGTCGGGCCAATCCTGTGGCTCCCATTTCATACGGAGATTCTAGGCCTCCATTGGGCACAGGTGTTGTTGCAGACAGGGCTGAAAAACAAAACAGAAATTCAACGACACAGGCATATAAATAGACACTGGGTTATCATCATGTTTCCATCTGAATAAAGAAGTGTAAGACTATATATGAGTGACTACACATTCTTGAGTGATGTACCCTGCTTTGCTTATTGTTAATATTTGCATAAGAGTGCTATTATATAGCCTTGTGTGCAGTTTTAAGTGTTAGCTGAACTGATGGCACACTGATCATGCTTGTGAAGAAAATTTATGTGGGATGTGGAAGAATCTGCACATAATGAACTCACATTGTGTAACAACTCGGGTGTGATAAAATTTGCATTGTCACTCTGGTGGCTGAATTGACAGAAGTGCAGGTTCTCACTAATTGTCTGAGATGAGAAGGGGTTTGAGGCATTGGAGATGTGCTTGTCCTTCAGTATGTGCCCTCCCTGAAATCAGTGGACCCAAGTTAGGAATGAGCAACTGTTTGTTGCCCTGAGTTGCTCATGGTGGTCATGAAACTCAAACAAAAAAATTCATATCACCCTACAACTTGGGCTTTGTGAGCCTACACTGCACAACAATGTGGGCATGGTGACCTTGCACTGTGCTACAACTCAGGCATGATGAATTATTCAAATAATGCAACAACTGTGAGCGGAACTTTTTTTTTTTTGGAGGGGGAGTGTTAATGACCACTGTGAGCAACTCGACAGGGTATAAGCAGTTGCCCATCGCTAATTTAGGGCCACTGGTTCCAGGGAAGGGAGAGAACCAGTGCTATAAGACAAAAATAACCTCTATGCTTCACCAGGATTCAAACCTGGACCCATCACAGACTAATGGTCAGAAGCCACTGCCTGCACCACTGGGGTAGCTGAGTGGAATCAATTTTACACATGATGTGGAACAACACACGTGCGTCAAACACATGTAGTGCAACAACTTGGGTATGATGAATTGTCACTATGCAGCAATTCAAGAGCATTTTCACTTTATTGTGTGTTCACTGTCAACCGCTGTGGTCACTTATTTACTTTGTTTTGTGCCCTGTTTTATTTGGCAGATGACAATCTTGTCTGCAAAGAAAACCGTTATAGAATTTGAAACAATTTTGGCATAAGGAACTTACATTGTACAAGATCCATGTGGTAACTGTTTTTCTGAAGGAAAATGGTGCACAAAGAGACAGACAAATGATGGACCACATTGGCTTTATGCATACAATACTCAACACAAGTGCTTCCATCCAAACTTAAATAAGCAGATTACATCTGTTTTGATCACTACAATAATTACAATTAATCACATAAAGAAAAAAAGTTTAGTATTTATGAGAAATGTTTTCTTCATGATGTATTTTCTTTACTCTCTCAGCAAACAACACTTACATTGGCGCATAAAATATACATGAGGAGGAGAGAAAAATGTTGTCATAAGAAATAACATCATCAGTTTGTTGTTCATGTTAAAAACATGGAGAGCATAGCACTGTATTTTTAGTTGTAAATGAATTTATGGCACCTCTATTCATAGTGTACTGTGGAATTAATTTTTTTACGGGTCTTGTAGAGGTTATTATTCAAAAAGTTGGTGGTCAAATTTTTGAACTAAAGCCTAGTTCGTCATCAGGACTACTTCACTGGAGTAGTTGCTTCCACTCAGTCGGAAGTGTTCAACCGCAATTATCGTTAATTGTGTACTTCTTGCTATTTCGATCCCTTCTTCTAGTTTCCTCTTTACTAAGTTTGACTGGTGGGCGATTATTCTTACCGAGTCCCAATTTATGGAGTGTCTGCTTGCTTGTATTTGTCTGTCTAGCCCTGCTTGGTGTTCTTTCATTCGGACTTTAATACTTATCCGTGTTTCTCCTATATAGCTGAGTCCGCAGTTACAGTCGATGCAATATATTACTCCTTCTTGAAATTGGATGTCCATTTGTTTCTGTTTTAGAGCTGGCAGGAATTTCTTTAATTTGTTATTTAGATCTGGAACAAGCCTGATATTATATTTTGCTACGATCCTCTTCAGTTTTTCGAAAAGTCCCCAGCAAAATTATGTACCACAAGGGACTTTTGAAAAACTGAAGAGGATCGTAGCAAAATATAATATCAGGCTTGCTCCAGATCTAAATAACAAATTAAAGAAATTCCTGCCAGCTCTAAAACAGAAACAAATGGACATCCAATTACAAGAAGGAGTAATATATTGCATCGACTGTAACTGCGGACTCAGCTATATAGGAGAAATAAGGATAAGTATTAAAGTCCGAATGAAAGAACACCAAGCAGATATTAGGGACATAAGTAACAAAACAGGGCTAGACAGACACATACAAGCAAGTGGACGCTCCATAAATTGGGACTCTGTAAGAATAATCGCCCACCAGTCAAACTAAGTAAAGAGGAAACTAGAAGAAGGGATCGAAATAGCAAGAAGAAGAAGTGCCACAATTAACGATAATTGCGGTTGGACACTTCCGACTGAGTGGCAGCAACTACTCCAGTGAAGTAGTCCTGATGACGAACTAGGCTTTAAGTTCGAAAATTTGACCACCAACATTTTTGAATAATAACCTCTATAAGACCCGTAAAAAAGTTAATTCCACAGTACTGTATTTTTGTTATTTCTAAAAGTGGAATTTCAGAGTGGTCTGACATGTTTTATCACTTCATAGGGGACTTTTCAAGAACTGTTATGTTTGTGGCGAAATAGTTATACTTACTTGATGGTGAAGGTGGAGTTGAAGGTTCTGGTGGTAATAAAAATGACCTCACTCTTGATTGACTGGTATCTGAACCACCATCTAGAGATGAGACTTCATCTGTTTGATTAAAGATGCAACTCAGATGAAAAAAATCAGTGGGTAATGACAGAATATGAAAAATAAAATACTGTAAAATGAAGCGAAATAAAATGAAGCAAACTCCACAGTAACAGAAAACATGGCAAAAAATTATACAGAAATAAAGTGAAATGATGCAAAAAAAAAAAAGAAGAAATATGGCTAAATAAAATAAAATATATATATAAAAAAAACCATGCTGGTTAGGGCAAATAGAGTTACACATGGAGAAAAAAAAAACCATGGTGAGAAGTTACATGGCAAAACAAGATGAGTGAAATAAGTTTAAAAAAAAGTAAAATGTACGGGTTAATGAAATTAGGCATTTTTAAATAAAATGTAAAATGAAATGTGCAACAAAAATAATATGTATGAAGAAAAAATTAATAAAGGAAATTTCAGTGGTTCATCTAAAAAAATTAAAGGCTGAATTCACATCGTTGGTTTATGAATACTGAGGTAAGAGAGTATGTTCTCAATACATTGTGAGATCATTTCTTTACTTCAGTCTTCTGTTACACACTAGTTCTGAGTGCTTTTGGCATGCGCTGAATGTTCAAGGGTATAGAAATATTTTCTCTCGATCAATTTTTGAAGTTCATTTCAAGTTGGCAACAGATAACTTACTAATGCTCTGTACCTGTTATTTGTTTCTCACCATTTTCGCTTTCTTGTGCTTGTGTATCATAATAAGAGTAAGATGTTTTAAAAGTGGGTTTATAAATATTGCAATTGGATTAAAAGAAATTTTTCTGGAATGAGCACCAGATAAATTCTATGTACAAGTTTCATAGTGCTTTACTGACACACATAAATATATTTTTGCATGCTGCAGGTGTACTTAAGCACAACTTGCCTAAATTGCAGACATTGTTACGCTAACTGAAAGTGCTTTCTGATGCTCTTGGTAAAGAAATATTGTTTTTAATAGAACCATTAAATGCACAGTCTTTTTTTTTGGGGGGGGGTATTAAATACACATATTTATTTTCTTTCACTTTGGTTGATTTTTTCCATTGAGGGCATCATTAGTTTAGTTTTATAAGGCAATGCTATTTATTATCTTTTAATTAAAGCAATATTGGAGTTATGATGCCCCACAAATGAGGTATTTAGTATATGGTTTTTGAGCAAAGTCAACTTCATGTGGTAAACTTATTATAAGAATACTACATGTTACTTTTTGAAATTCATAAGTTTGTTACTTTTTGAAATTCATAAGATTTATTATTACTACCAAAATTTTTCATACCACAACCTAAATTGTGATCAATATGTTATTTCAGAAGAATTTGCCTTGGAAGGTAAAGTTCAACTTCCAACCCAAGTAATCATTAACTCCAGTTTCATCTATCATCATAATTTATTGTCTTTCTCCTGATTTATATTTAATATTTAAAAAATATATATACGTATATATCAGGGGCGAATATTCAGAGGGGGGGGGGCTCACACCCACGCAGAGTCACAATTTAACCTATATTATCGATATTATTTTTTCCGATTTGTTTCTAATAAAACTCGCCAGAGTTCATCCTAAGGCTTCGAATGGTGGTTAAAATTAATTTCCCCACATAATGTTTTTATTAAGAAGAAAAGGTTCGTTCAGTAAGCATATCGCATTCGTGCTAGAATCCTGGGATGTGACAAGCCCTCCCCAGACGGCGCTGCAGGTCACGTTCGTATTTCCCTGTGGTTTCAAACATAATAACGAAACTCTCAAGGTTGCTGTTATATATATATATTTTTTTCTTTTTATGTATTTCCAATAAGACTCACTGAAGTTTGTCCGCTAAACTTAATTCCCTTGTGCAATATTTTTGTGAAGTGGAGAAGGTTCGTTGCTTCGTACAGTAAACAAAACGTAGTAAATAATATTTGTAGCTGCAGCAGTGCTATTTTACGACCAGACACCCAAAATTGTTAAAGCAACTGTAATTCAAAGCTCTCCAGATGGCGTTACAGGTCATGTTTATATTTCCTTGTGGATCCAACAGAGGTTTAAATTCCCAGGGTGTGCACACTTAAAAAAGCACCACTGGTCATACTTGTTTGCATTTGGAATAGCGTGGAGTCATAAACACACTTCAACATTCTGTTACGAGTTACTATTTTTTTGTCGCTGTGTGAATCAGTGTGCTTATGACCACAGATTTAAATATACAATTTGAATTTTGACATCCATTTAGGTTGATGATATACTAAGTGTCCCATTTTCTGCCAGAGATTTTGCCGATTGTGTAAAGCGGTTTAAAGACAGTAAGCCTTGTACTGTATTTAAAACTTATATATAAAAGAAAGTTACCGAAAATTCGTTCATCACTCTAGTATTTGCACAGGAAATTCAGATTTTTCTTACAATGAAGTGTATGTAAAGATCTTTACTGTAAGTTATTAGATAACTGCTAAATAAAAGAAATGCTTTCGCATACCTGCCAAGTTTTATGGTTTCGCCGTAAATTTACTGAAATTCTACTTGTTTTATGGTGATTTTATGGACAACATATTTTATGGATTTTCATTTTTTTCCCTTTTGGGTTAGTACAATGTCAAGGGGAGAATAAGTGTTTCCAAGGGCCATCGCGCCTGTCTATTCTGATTTGCACGATCACAGTTTTCCCCAGTTCTGTGTCCTCAACCTTTTGTACTCACAGCCTTGCAGGAAAGACTGGGTAAAAATGCTGTAGGATTAGGATTAGCTTTAACTGCTAAAAAGTGAGAGGTTATTTAAGAATGCCAGCCTCACATAAGACAAAATGTGGTTTTTAAAGGCATCCTAACATGGCTCAAAAATGTTAGGTCAAAACCTCAGTTAAGTTAAAGTAAAAAGTTACTGCAATATATTGTAACAATTTTGCAGTTACAAATGAAATTTTTTATCTGTGTATGCAGCCTAAAGAATTGTACAAACGAAATGACTATACATTGATTGTGTTTTTTAATCGCTGTAAGCGTGAAGTAGTGCCGAATTTATCCATTATGACAAATGAAATCGATTAAAATAGTCTTTGTGATAAATAGACTTTTAATCGATATGTTGAAATATTTTATCGATATGGTTCATGTATATTGTCAGTGGAACATATTGATTAAACATTCTCTGAAATTTTTTTTTACGGATTTAAATTTTTGAAAGTTGGCAGGCCTGGCTTTTGTATGTTCAAAATCAATGTGCGAATTTTGCATCTTTTGATGCATAATAAAAAAATTTGCGTGTTTTTTCCCATAACAGCACATACCCAACCTAAATGGGCATGCGATGCTACTGATATATATATATATATATATATATATATATATATATATATATATATATTCTGCTGAAAGATCTTAAGTGAATTGCAATTCACGATATTTGAAATAGATATGCAAAACAAAATGAGGGGAAAATTTGCAATTATGAAAGCCCTTAACATGAGTGTAAATGCATTTATGTTTTCTTTTTTCCTTTCATATACATGGCTAATGTTTTGCTGCTTTAAATGAGTTCCAGTGTATGGAGCTACCCATCTTTTTCTGAAATAGAGAAAGGCCTGAAAATCAAAGATATGAGGGGTGTTCAGTAAAAATCCATATTCACCCACATACAACGAATAGTGCTGGAAAGCTGAAAATTGGTTAATCTCTTTCAACAGTGTTATTGTGGTAAACGTGGAAGGATTTTAGATACTTACATCTTAAAACTATTCAACCTGGAAAAGTTGAGAAACCATCATTTGAAAGCTCAGTTAATTAACTTTCCAGGTTAATCATTGATAACATTGTCATGAACATTACTGTCACAGAAGAAATGAAAAGAGCATCTGTGCTGTCAGTTCTCAGCACCGGGAGAACCCCAAAGGAGATTGCCAAATTCTCTTTCCTTTGTCTACAAGACCAAGAGAAAGGTTGACACTGCAGAGGACCCTGATGACATCCCTACCAAGCAAAAATAAGAAGCACGATTGCCATTCTGATGCAATCAGAACACCCGAGTTTATCACCAAGGTGTGAGATGGTGTACAACAATCCCAAAAAATCAATGAATGCCTTATCTGAGGAGTGGTGTGTTGCTGATGGTACCATCCACCATATCGTTCATGAGGACCTCCGCTACAGGTCCTATGTTCATGGAACAGGTCATGCAGGAAAGGTGTCTGATGAAAGCAAAGAAACTACTCAACAAAGTTAAGAACCCCAAGAAGAACAACTTGCTGAGATTCTACTCAGTTGAGAAGAATTTTGACCTGGACCAGAAGGTCAGTAGGAGGAGTGACAGGTGGTTGTGCAAGAACCTGATGGACGTACCCAGGATCATGCACACAAAATTTCCTGCCACCGTCATGGGCATCAGGGTCATCTCCAGTGAGGGAGATGTCATGCCTCTTCACTTCTTTGATAAGGGTTTAAGAGTCAATGCAAATGTGTACATTAAGGTGCTGAGAGATTGGATGGATGCCATTGCAGACAGTTGCCTTACATCTTCCAACAGGACTCTGTCCCAGCCCACAATGTCAAAGCAACTCAGAAATGGCTAGAAGAGAACGTGTCCTACCACTGAAAACCAGATGTTTGGCTCCCCAGCTTCCCCAACTTGATCCCTTGGATTACTATATGTGAGTCATAGTTGAAAGAGAGACCAACAAGAATCCCCATAATGCCTTTGACTCTGTCAGTCATGAACAAGCCCAGGTCGCCAAGCTCTGCGACTGATTCTGCTCAAGGATCGAGGCCATCATCACTGCCAATGGTGGGTTCATTGAATAATTACGAAGTGTGTTTGTGCATCAACTACTGTGTACAAGATTTTACTTCAATAAAACATATTTTTCCGTTTCAATTCATTGTTTTATTATATATGTAAATTTTCAATGTTTACTATGATAACCCCTGTACATAACTACCACCTAAAGAAACACAATTTTCCCAACGATGAGTACATTTCCAAGTATCTTCTGGCAGTGTCATCAGGATGTATACACAGTCATATCAGAATAATATGACCAGCCCCAGAATCACAGTGCACCCACCCAGGTGCCTCACAGAGTGCATGTGACAAAGTCGACCACTTGGAAATATAAGTGGCCAGCCAGAACAGATGAGCCATAGTGCATAACGTGACCACAATGGGCTGAGGCAGTGATTTGACAGACATTCAAGAAGGAGTGATCATCGGCTACCGCACCAAAGGTGGAAGCATCTCAGAAAGACAGACTCCACGGGCTGTTCACGAGGTGCCGTAGTGAGGGTATACCAAGAATTGACCTCTGGCACACTGAGTACCTCCCAACGTTGATAACTGTGGAGCCCCAAAGGCCATCAACCTCAGAGGAGAATGTTGACTGGTAAAAGGCAATCGATGTGCAACAGTGCAGCAATTGTCCATGCAAATTAATGCTGGGGCACCCAGGTACGTGTCCCTGATAACAGTAGAGAGAACCCTATTACGCACGGGTCTCCAGAGTTGACACTGCATCAAGGCACCCATGCTAACCCAGGTCCATCGGCAATGACGCTTGCAGTTCGCATGGGACTACCATCATTGGACAGTGGAAGACTGAAAAAGGTTGCCTTCTCTGACGAATCGAGGTTTCTACTCCACAGATATATGTCGTCAGACACACGAGAACCAATACCCGGGCACATTTGTCGGTAAAGTACAGGCCATAGGTGGCAGTGTATTTTCAGGGGATGTTTCCCTGGTATGACCTGGGACCGCTGATACCACTGGATAGGTCATTGAATGCCAATGGCTACCTGTCCATCCTCGCTGACCACATGCATCCCTTCATGCTGGAAGTTTACCCTGGTGGTGATGGTGTCTACCAACAGGACAATGTGCCCTGCCATGTCACTAAGGGAATGCGTGACTGGTTCCAGAAACATGACAGCGATGTCTCCAGTCTCCCTTGGCTGGCGAAATCGCCCGACCTCAATCCCATAGAGTATTTGTGGGACTATTTGGATTGACAGGTTCGATGTGTCAACCTACAACCACATCATTTTTGGGATCTACGTGTTCTGTTGCAGTCGGAATGGGCATGTGTGCCTCTGGCAACCTTCCAGGGCCTCATTGCATCCATGCCAGGCCATCTGGCCGCTGTCATCCAGGCCAATGGTGGTCATTTACATTATTAGGTAGGTGGTCATATTATTCTGATATGACTGTGTATATAGTTCTTGCCCCATAAAAATTACTTCAAAGATGAAAACAAGAAGAAATCAGATGTTGTGGCGGCAAGGGAAGTATGAGCTTTTCCCATTGTCCTGTAGCAACAAGACATCTTATGTCAGCCTTCCTCATTTGTGCTTCACATTTGCACTCAATCTGCTAAGCAGATGAGTGTAATACGTTCCCACAATGCTGGAGCTCTTTTGAAGGTAACCAGTGAGAATTGTATCTCCATGCCCCCCCTCCCAATGCTAAACATCACCTTTCCACTAGATGTTTAGACTCCTGCCTATTTTGGAAGTGGTGACTCTGCATTCATCCATTGTTTGGAGCTTTCCTTTATTCCTGGATCAAAATGATAAACCCAGCTTTCAGTAGTCATTACTAATCTGGGTCAGCGTTGGGCATGGTCAAAAGTGGCTGTGAACACTCTACAGTGTACCTCTTCTGCAAAGGTGTGGAAAGGCAAGTAATCCACATGGGTGTTACTTTACTCATTTGCAAGTGGTTCTGAATTATGTTTTCCACAGAGCCAATACTAACTTTGACCTTATAGGCTAATTTTTAAATTGTTATGCACTAATCTTCCATGATTAGTGCCCGAGCTTGCATTAACATCTCCTCTGGTTGGCCAAAACTTCCTTTGGTGTAGATGCTTATCCATGCACTCTTGAATTGTCTGTACCACTCTGCTACAATGCTATAGGATGGGCACTCAGCCCCATAAACTGCACTTGTTTCCTCATGAATAATCTATAGAGCTTTGTTTTGCAGAACAGGAAATTGATCATGGCTCTGTACTTATGTTTGTCCATACTTCCACCTGTAGCAAGAGAATGAGTTGTGACAATCTTACTATATATACTTTGTGCCAGTAATACATAGGTTATGAACTGCATCCTGCAAAAAAGTGGGATACTATACTAACAGTTTTTCTATCTGAATATGTATCTTTATTGAACAGCCCTCATAGGTGATAACAGTAATGATCTGTTCCAAAGTTCAAGTCATGTTTGAGTCATAGAAATGAATGGGAGCAAATCCTCAGAAGAAATAATTCATCACAAATACAGGAAAGGCAAATACAAATAATTGATGATTCAGAAACGACATACATTTTACTGTTTTCTTTCCACAATAATCTCTAAATGATGAATTAAGTTGTAGGTAAAAAATTCTGTGGTAAATTAACCTTTTTGCTGAAAAACCCTTTAAATTTAAATTGCTTACTAAATTATCTGATAATGATATGCCACTGAAAAAATATATTTTCAAAGCTGCTTTTCTTGTGAACTATTGGTACAGAGTCCAAATTTTTTGATGAAGTTATTTTGCCATAATTAAATCTTAGTGAAAATAAAGAGTCTTTACACTAGTTTGGGGGAACAGTATGTAGTATGAATATTTAGTCAGCTTTTGAAAGTGCAAAGTAATTGATTTTCATGACGATTACATTGCTGTAGCTTACCAATATAAGAACCTTTCTTCTTTTCCATGATATCAATCATGCTCTCCCCTTCATGAGGATTACGATGTAATCCAGGAGGTTCTCCCTGTCGTCCCTTCTCTTTAAGTTCCATCTGGTCATGATGAATCCATAGATCTGGTGGTTTCAGCTCCCTCCCTGCATTTTTAGGACCTCCATATCTGCTGAAAAATCAAATGACAACTGTCAGCAGCATAAGAAATTGATTAAACTGTGTCTAATAAGTATAAGGGAAAATATCCACTGAAGAGAGTGTAATGGAAATATCCAGTGATATCAAATGAAAACTAATCAATAACATCAGCAGTGCAAGGAATTCGCAACTCTTTTTTTGTTTAAACTATGTAATAACATAAAGTGAAACTGAATGATATTTATTATTAGCAGCATCCTAAGGAATTTGAAGAATTAAAATAAAATCTTGAACCAACTTCAAGTGTATAGAATTTGAGAAATATTCCTTACAAATTACCTGGAAACCACTAGAATATTCAAATCAATCAGAATTGTGTACTGAATTGCCTGTAGGTTACTTGTCTCCATGTAACAACTCCTCAGAAAACTTGAGAATTACATCGCCTTTGGAGCAGGAAACAAACCTGCATCTCCCAATTTATGTTTGAGCATGCTAACCATTACACCACCCAAGACAATGAAGTTCCAAACAACTAAGGCTTAGGAATCTGAAAGCTCAGATTTTTTTCGTTAGTCGAAGTGATGAGCTTTGTCATGACATCAATGACTATCTCACACACAATTGGGAATGTAGGTCTTAATTCACCAGTATTTTGGATATGGAATTATTCGAAATACGATTCTGTATCTGAAATACTGGTGAATTAAGACCTACATCCACACCTGGTGTGAGATAGTCATTGATGCCATGACAAAGCTCATTACTCCAACTAGCAAAAAATCTGAGCTTTCAGATTCCTAAGCCTTAGTTGTTTGGAACTTCATTGTCTTGGATGCTGTAACTGTTAGCATATTTGAAAATAAATCCGCAGATGCGAGTTCGAATCCCACTCCAGGGCGATGTAATTTTCAAGTTTTTTAGGAGTAGTCACATGGAAGACCAGTAAACTACAGGCAATTCAGTACATAATTCTGATTGCTTTGAATATTCCAACTTCAAGTGAGACAGTATAGATTTATTAATCAACACCAAATGAAACAGGATAACAATTGTCCTCGGGAGATGAAATTCATAAAATAACAAAGGAAAAGTTTCTTTTTTTGAGTCATAGAAATCATAAAAGTACATCAATGTGAGTGATCAGCCCACACTAATGGTTCCAGTTGGTTATTCCATCTAAGGGTTCAGGAACATAACCCAGCAAGTTGGAGTCTTTTCTCCAATGTCATACAGAACTAGCTGGTACCTCTCCAAGATTCACAGAGGCCCTTGTTGCCGTTCTGTGTGCCATTGTTGCCCGTGGAGTGCCCTGAGGAGGCAAACCCTTCTCTCACTAAGACCTTGGTAATGTGCGTGTGTGCAGATTGCTCTTTGCTGATAACACAGCCTGTTGGCAGAGAGCAAAAGTAAGTTGTAGAGTATTGTTGCCCTGGATGTACAAAGTTTGTATGAAATTCAAACAGTATAAATAAGGGAAAAAACAAAAGTTATGGTTTTTGAACAAGGAACTGTTTGTTCTGACTGCAAGATAAGTGATTGACCAGGTGAATGAGTTTGTATATTTAGGAAGTATGTTTGACAGAGAGAACAAATTAGATGGCGAAATTAGTGGGCAAGTGAATTCTGAATTCTTCCTTGAAAGTCATAGCTGCCTTAGGAGGATTTCACGGGAATGATGGGTTGTCAAGAATGTCCCGAATGGCTGTGTATGAGAGTGTAATTGTTCCTTCTCTGATATACAGCAGTGAAACCTGGGTACTGCAGAAAGACATAGGAGTCATTTGTATGCTGGGGAGATACATTACTTATTTGGGGGGGGGGGAGGTAAGACACGCTTTGATCATGTGAGGAATGAAGATGTGTTGCAGATGTATAATGTGAAGCAAAATGTTAGTAAGGTGGAGACTAATATTCTTAAGTGGTTGAGCCATGTTGAAAGAATGAGTGATGAGGTGCTGACTAAAACAATTTTTCAGCGCAAGTGGCAGGAAAAAAAGGTAGAGAATATGCCAAGGAAATCATAAGAGGACCAGATTCAGGAATGGCTTGAAAAAAAGATTATGAATATGAAGTACAAATGGTCTTGTGTGCAGCATGTGATGGATGTTAATGAAGCTCGAGCGGTGTGCCGAGAATGTTGTAAATGGAGATATTTGATACACCAACAGTAAGTAAATTCTAGTTCTATCAGTTAAATGTGTACTTGGCTCATTGTCTTTCTTTGAGGAGCTAACCTCGGAATCTCAGATAACAGCTTAATGATGTGTGTGTATGTATGTATGTACAAAAAGGAAAAGTAATTGCCATCATTGGCAGGGATTCATTAAAGATGTCAAATAAAAAAGACTAACAAATTATCAACAATACAATGAATATATTAATTGGTGCTATACCAAACAAAATGACAGTTGTCAACAGCATAGAAAATTTATAAGTACATCTGATAATACTGAATGATAATTATACCTCACAAAAGTAACCCTTATCAGCAGCATAAGTAATTTTCTGACTGCCATCAAAGTAACAGAGAATGACAATTTCTGGCCATTCTCTATTACTTTGATCATTCATCCATGATTATACACATGCCTTGATTATATGTATAATAGGTTATGCAGAAATCTGCTAAAGTTTGGCAATAATATTGTGTCCACTAGTGCTGGAGTTTTGTATGCAAAGAAAAAAATAATTTTTATGGTTCAACTAAACATCGCATTTTGTAAAGCAACACACTGATAAGTCCGTTCTGTGGTATTTCCTGGAATTTCTGCTGACTTACAAGGGCCATACTATAGAATTGGACCAAATCACTTACTCAAGGCTTTACCCAGATATGTTTATTTAATTCTAGTTCCACTTGAATAATCTTCATTTAATCTTCCTTTGCCCTGTTTTTTTTTAAGCTATACATTGAGAACAGGCCTTTACTAAAGTCCAGAGGTCAGAAATGTCTGTTAAGAACCAAAAGAACTCAGAGGAAAGAAAGATTAAGATTCTTCAAGTGAAACTAGAACTAAATACGGAATTGGTTTTGCTTTTTAGAAAACTAGTTATGAACTTCCAAACTCATAAACCAGCCATTAAAAACATGCAGCCATTCATAAATCTGTTTCTTCGTGATTTAAGTATGTGAAAACTGCAACATTTATAAAAAAATGGTCTTTTAGAAAACTAAAATCTTAAATGAAACTCATTTTGAAATGCCAGCTTCCTAGTTCATTAATTTAAAAACCAAATATTTTATGGGTTTTTTCTAGGAAACAGTCTCAGATTTATATTTCAAATTTTCAGAGAAAATTCTTCTTCAGGTAGTTACTTGTTGTCACTCTTGTTTTCATTCCTATTGCCTCAACAGTTGAGGTTATTTTTCATAAGTTCTTGCTAGATGTTAGATAGTGACAAAACTCTGCAGCTGTCATTAATGACTGATCAAATCCATCCTGCAATGCTGACTTTTGATCCGGCAAGTGATGGCTGTTTCATGGATGATAATGCTAGTGTTCATCGTGCAAAATGTGTTCAGCGAGTATGACAGCGACTTCCACCATCTTCCTTGGCTACCACAAAGCCTGGATCTAAACCCCATTGAGAATGTATGGGACATGTTAGAAAAGCAAATCCAGGAGCAAAGTGCTCTTCCATCAAATCTGAGCAAGTAAAAGGCCTGTCTGGTTAATGCCTGGTATATTGTAGATGCACTCTAACACCTTTTGGAATCTATGCCAAACCACATATGTGCTGTTATTCCGGCTAAAGGAGGTCCAACTCAGTATTGAATAAAAAGTTTCTAATTCAGTGGCAGACATGTGTATCTTCTGTCCGCTGACTTGCAGGACTCGGGCATTCGTCCACTTAAATAAACCAGAGTCATGCAGATCCTTTTGCCGTATCCCATCCTGTTATTTCTTACTTCGAGTGCAGCTTCATTAATTGCCATGGAAAAACGTGTAGAAATGTGAAATAACCTGTTGCAATGGAAAGCATAATTCCTTTTAATTGTGACCTTTTCTGTGATTTGATCTCCAGTGTGTAATTTCTGATACAGTTGGAAAACTGTAAGGCTACTTTTTGTATATTCCTTGCATTTCACTTCCTTTGGTGAAGAACTAAAAGGCATAAGATAATTTAAGTAAACTACCAGTTCAAAAGGAAAATACGGAAGTGGATGATGATGATGCAAAATTAATAAACAAGTTCTTTGATTCCTTAAGTTGTACAGAAAAATCCAAGTGTGTATATAAACAGCAAAAGACCAACCCAAAATCTGAGTCGCTTAACATCATTGTTATTTAAAGAGGTAAAAGATACAAACAAAATTTCAGTGCTTCTATGTACAGAACAGAATGGATTTGTAGATTTGAATGTCTTTCACAAAATTTGACAAAATTGCAATATTTTAAAGGCTTTTTTATGTAGTATGTCCCTTCGCTATTCAAGAAACAGTTTTTTTTGTGGGCATGATGAAATAAAAAATATCAAGAAATCATAATAAAACTTTGAATCAAATCAGTGAATTCAATCATTTTCTAAAGCTGCATCTGGACTCCTGTATACTATTTTTAGGCGCATCCAACAGAACTCAAAACAATCTCTAATTGACAATTTCTACTTCACTAAAAATATTACTGCTTAAAAAGTTACCTGTTTTTCTGTACAGGTGCTAGGTATGCATTATGCCTCCTCCTGCACAGGATAGATGCCACGATGATCACTATTATAACCACTATTCCCCCAGACACAGCAGCAATGATGATGTACAAGAAATTATTGGCCAAACCTACTGGGGAGAAAAGAAGGAAGCATTTGCTATGACAAATCATGTAGAGTGATAATTTTCTTTTTATTTCTATGCAACAATAAAGCTTAAGATAATGGTCTTGATTCATGCAAAAACAAACTTCTATGACATCTCTATTACAGTAAATATAACACACCCATGTTCTTTCTAATAGGATCAATATTAGTTCCCACCAAAGGAAAAATTATTCAGATTAATGTTTGGTGCAAAAATGTTGCAAGCATAAGAGATATGAAATATTCATTATTTAACTGCATTATAAAGCAGTGTTACTTAACAATGCATGCAGTCTGAATTTGACAGCAACATGTACAAAGAGTTGTTCTTTATACTAGATGTTTTATTACCAGGAGGAGTCTTGTGAATAACTTCAGATGATAGTGGCCCATAGCCTTTGCTATTACGTGCTTGAATTTTGAAGTAGTAAGTCATGTCTGATGCCAGATTTCGAATGACACTCTCTGTCTGATCCCCAGAAATGCCTTCTACTACCCAGTCTCGATCCCTTTGAGTATTATCAGTAGTGTAGAAAATCACATAACCTGGAAAATCACAAAATACTGGATAAATGTGCGTCACCAAATTGAATGTTAACAGAAATGCACTGCAACTTTTACACAAGAGTTAAGGAATATTATGTACTTTAATTGAGAGATGCATAGTCAAAGTGCAATAGCTCGTGATATGAATATGTAAAACATTTTTACATTTTACATTTTTACATGCAATAGCTCGTGATATGAAATGTAAAACATCCACAACTCTTCAAAATGTAATCAGCAGCATACTAAATTTTAAAAGTATTTGTAAGGTCAGTGTGGTTATACCTGGCTCTTCTGCCAGAAGCGTGCAGCAGTTTCCTGCTACATAGTTTTAAGTTATTCAGTTATAACAAGCAAGCCACCACCTTGCCTCTTCTATAGGGTTAGCTGGCAACCTAGGCAGCTGAAAGCCATTCTTTTTAAAATAAGTTTAGGCATAAATAAGTTCAAAATATGTAGTAAAAACTTAACGAAGAATCTCTTCAATCGGGTTACCTGGCAACCAAGGCATCTGAAAGGTGTTCTCTAATAAGTTTAGGCCAAATATGTAGTAAAAACTTATAGTAAAAACTTAACCAAGAGTTTTATTGGAAAAATTCCTCCACTTCCCAACCTGGCTGTTTCAATGTTTTTGAGGCTCTGTCTCACCGAGCTTCCACCTGTTCTACCAATCCATTCTGCCATTCCCTGGCTGATCAAATGATCATATGTAGCGGATTTTAGGAAGGGAGTGTATGACCCTAGGTCATGACGATTATGGGCAAAACACGTAACAATATTAACAAAGAAAGGTGACTTGATCACGCTAGTTACGTTAACTAAAACTTTTACAAAAAGTTCGTAAGTTGGAAGCTTTCGACCTTATGCGTTACTACAGCAAACCAGCCATAACCTCCTATCTGCCGCTATCCGTGACCTGCGTTCCTCCATTGCTAAAACTGAACTTTCCTGCTACATTAGCTACCAATCACTGGCTGCTACCACTCATCCTGCTTTGCTTGATATTTTCATGGTTCGCATCAACCAAACCCTCTCAACAATTGAAGTAAATGAATATGCTCGCCATACAAAGAAATTCAATTTTCTACTCTCCAAGCAAAAAAGTCAAGCAACATCTCCGTCATCAGCCTCTACTGACAAGCCAAAGTATGTAAATCTTTCTTCTGTCACTATTCCTCCTAGCTTGGATAAATTCTTATCATTAGGCCCAAAATTTTCACCTGCTCTTCCTATCAATCTTCCACAAACTGTTTCTGTTATAGAATCAGCCATCCACAGAACTGAGACTGTTCAGCAGCCTATCCTTCGTGCCAACGCTGCTGTTATCTTATCCAAGCAAAATTCTGTGCCAATCAAGTACTCTTCTTCTTGTTTAAAAGAATTCAGGTCATTTATTCAAGAAAATGACCTAGCCGTATGCAAAGCAGATAAAGTTGGTTGCCCAGTCATCATTGGTAAAGAAACTCTAAACCAAAAAGTGTTTTCTTTTCTTACATCTGCCAACTGCATCCCTTTACAGTCAGACACCACCAACTCACTCAAAAACTCAGTTGACAGATTAGCTAAGAAAGAAACTCTTCAATCCTTCCTTGGTGATATATCACCCCCTCCTTACTTTAGAACTCCCAGGCTCTTCCTGCAAGTGAAACTGCATAAAGCTGGTAACCCCATCAGACCTTTAGTGGAATATTCTTTTTCTCCAGCAGTAAACCTTGAAAAGAGATTGGTCCTCAAATGCAAATCCCTGGCAGCCAACCATCCTCATACAGTTGTCTCTACTTCAAACTTCATCCACAACCTTCCTAATTCCTTTCCTCCTTGTGATAATCTGTATACTCTTGATGTAGAATCTTTGTTTCCCTCTGTACCATATTTTGATTCCTACATGCTCCTCATGAAGAAATTGATTCTTCATTTTGAACCCCCGGTCCTCTTATCAAAGATCTTTATGATTGTTTCCACACTATTCATCAACATAGTTGTTTTGTTTTCAACAAAATTGTGTATAGGCAACAATCTGGTCTCCCCATGGGCTCACCTCTTTCCCCTCTGCTTGCTGAAATCTACATGCAACATATTGAAGTTTCCATAATTCCTCTACACCCTTTTCAACCTTCCCTATGGTTAAGATATGTAGACGACATTTTCATTAGCTGGCCACATTCCGAGTCTGAGCTACAGATACTGATCAACTCCATTACAGAAAAATTTCCTTCCATTAAGCTCACTATATCTAAGGAAGTAAATCACAAAATTGATTTCCTGGATGTATCTATCTGCAGAAACGCTGATCTCTCCATTACTCGTTCCGTCTATCGAAAACCTTCTGCAGCCACTAACATCATTCCCTACAAATCTTGCACCCTGCATCTCTACAAGCTTGCAGCATTGAAGTCCTACATCCACAGGGCTCATATCATTTGCAACAGCCAACTCTCTCTTCAAGAAGAACTCTCCAAAATTTCTACAATAGCCCTCTCTCATGGTTTCCCTGCTGTTACAGTCAACTCCCTCATAAAGAAATATGAAAACCATTCGAAAATCGAATGCCTCCTTCCTCACAAGAAAGAAGACCTGAAATTCTGTGGTTCTGTTCCTTACCATCCTTCCTATGCTTATAAGTTACAGATTCTTTTTAGAAGTTTTGGTTACCATCTTGCCATTAAATCTACCCCAAACATCTTGAAACTTCTACAAAGGGATAGGGACAAAGTTGAAAGCCTGAACCTCCCAGGAGTTTACTGCATTCCTATCTCTTCTTCTACTGGGGATAACTTATACATTGGAAGCACATACAGGAGCATAAGCCATAGAATTTTAGAACATAGAAAAGATGTTTCGAAAGGCAATCCCAACACTGCCTTGTCTATTTTGACAATGGAAGACACATCTGCAGTTCCCCACTGGAACGAAGCAAAACGAATTGCTTCGTTTGACAATCGTTTTGCCCTCCGTTACCGTGAAAGCATAGAAATTATTTTCAACTCAATGACTTGCAACTCCGAATCTCCTCTCTACATTCCGTTAATCTGGAGATCAATTCTAAGTTTTGGCAACAAAAATAGGAAAAATTCAAATGTAGAATCTGGCAACAATCTTAGTCCTCCATTGGCGTGATGAAGACCTAAGATAAGGTCGAAAGCTTCCAACTTACGAACTTTTTGTAAAAGTTTTAGTTAACGTAACTAGTGTGATCAAGTCACCTTTCTTTGACCCTAGGTCTTAAACAACCCTTAAAAATAGGATACTAGGAGATTTGGGCTACAGTGCCCGATAGGAAAGTGACACGGAAGCGAAGTAGAAAGGGGGAGGAAGACACTCTTATTTTTACAGGGGAGCTAGTACCCGGGGTCCGACAGCTTAATGTGCCCATCCTACGCACGGTGGATATTTGGTGGATCGAGCGTTCGTACCTGCCTGGAATCGAACCTCAGATCCTTTCCGTGGCAGTCACGAACGTTGCCCACTAGGCCACCCGCGGCCCTCATTCCCTGCCTAAAACCTTAGTATGGCTCTTATTCTCTGAGCTTCTGTACCTAGCTGTGCTTGCAGGTCATATACGGGACACATCCACTGCGTGACTCTTACCCTTTGCTGGTTGATAAGTGAGTCCTTCCTCTCCTGGTCTTCACCCCAGGGGTTGATCCCCAACAGCTGCATGTGAGTTAACTGACCTCTATCACATGACCCAAACCCCACATGGTCTACCTGAGAGATGAAATCTTGCCAATGCTCTCTGAAACAGCTGGAAGCAGAAATTCCATGATGCATCAATGATGGAAGTACAAACATTGGCAGTACACTCCCAGTCTAACAACTATTGTAGGTGACTTTCAAGCCATTAATCCAAGGTGATTGCTGGTCTCCGCAAAGTGAAGAGCCCTTAGGTGTTGACAAGCCCTTGCTCATTGTCCTTCAGTGCGATTAACTTGTGACCTTTTGAAAAGAATGTTCATCTCATTCATGAAAAGGAAATTTCTTTGTTGTGACTTTTTCAAAGTGGCTAACACAAAATGTTCAATCTCATTGTTCTAAAATGTCCATTAATTATTCATATATGTACATTTGACAGTTAATAATTTTGGACGACTTTTTTGCAGTACTGGTGCATAAGTATTTCAGACTTTTGCAAATGAAGAATATTCTGATCTATAAAATGAAAGTTCAGAAGATGTTTATTTTCTTTTTTCTTACTTGCGCATTTTAAGTTTTACATAAGAATAATATCTGATGCATAAAATGAAAGTTTGGTAAAAATATTTCATCCTTTGTAAATATCATTGTGCAGATATGTGTGAACATAGACTGTCATATGATGACCAAGTGGCTAGAACTCTAATATGAGATGTTGAAGGCCTCAGCATGAGAGAATAGAATAGCCTTCTAGTCACTTGTTTTAAAAAGAAAAAGCTCACCAGGCAACCAACCAAACAGTTAATGAAAACAAAAGATCCACATACCCTGTTTATACAAGGTGACATAGAATTAGAAAGTTCACTTTACCTATGATCTGTCCATTAGGTTGTTTGGGAGGCTGCCACTGAAGTCTTATAGAGGCAGCATCATCTTCAAAAAGAATCACAGTCAAATCCCTGGGTGGAGTAGAAGGAGCTGAAATGGAAATTAAAAAAGTATAATATATGATTAATAATAATGTGGATAAATAAATCAGTGCTCCTGACACACACCATTGTAGAAACAACTTAGTTAATCATAGGTCCAGGAAACTGCATAAATTCTATAGAAATCAAATTTATGAAGTTTCATATGCAATTTGATTGCACATTGTATTAGCTACATTGCAATATGCAATCAAACAATTACACTGTATTCTAGTACATGTATCAGTCTGTGATCACTTTATAGGAAAAATACTATGATTTATAACAGCTGCTCAGCATTCAGTCTTAAAACGACTTCAAAAAATCCACATTTTGATTTTTTGTGCAGTATACTTACACAGAAGGATATAAATTCAAATATGATGTATTTCCCTATTAGTACCTAGAATTATACCCTCAAAAATCACAAATATCTAAAGCTTGAAGTTTCAACAATAATGAAGTTGTAAAGCAATGTCATTACTCACCTTCATCTTTGTCTTATTTACAGGGCATGTACCAACCCCCATTACTTCTAGCCTTATATTAAAAATTTTAATGGAACTATATTGTTTTACTATACAGCTGAAGCCGGATATGTGTCTCCCAAACAAAACAAGTACACAGACAAATAAATACTCACCTTTGGATATACCACATATACCTCTGTAACGCAGTTATCACCTTGTCCCTGTATACCTGCATTATAACAGGCTTCTACTGTGTTATAATATTGCAAACAAAATTTTAACCCTAGAATTGACCCCAGTGCAGTTTTTTCCAATTGCACATGAATAAACCTGTAGAAATATGTCACATAATTCGTCAAAAACATATTGGAAGACATAACAAATGTTGGTAATATCTCATGCCATATGCTAACATATGCAGTATGTGAACAAAAGTAAGGAATATAAATTTTTGTTTACCCATAAGTATCCGTGGTTTGGAGCGTTTGTGCATTTTTAGTCTAAATTTTTTGACTTCAAAGATGGAAGACTGGCAGAGCAATGAAAATGCATGGCACACAAAATCATTCTCTTACAAAGGAATTGAACCTAAGACTCCCTTGATGCAAGAAGTTCAACATCTTGTCATTCAACGGCAAAGGGGAGAGAAATTAATGCTTTTTATTCATTTCCTGATTTCTGTCAGATTATGCTACTCTTATACCACCCAGGACCATGCATTTCCAAGCAACAGAAGAGAATCTAAATAAGCATCCAGTGTGTGTTCTTCAAGGTATGAAACCCCTTACTTGTGCCTAATCTTTTATCCCATAATAGGCAACCAATTCAGAAATCAAAATTAATTAAGAATTAATTTCCAAAGCATGTGCTAAATCATGTGGGACATAGTTAATGATGTTATTTATTACTGCGCCAAAAATAAAATGAAACCATGTTTCAAAAAAACAAAAAAAAAAAAAAAAAAAGCAAACGTAACCTAATTAAAAACAACTGAGTTCAAAATAACTACACTAGCAAAATCTTAGTGAACCGATTTTGACAGTTTCTAGAATTATGAGAATTCCTTTTACTGAACATTTTGAATTTATAGAAAATTCATTTTATGTTGTATCTGTGTTTATACATACGAACTGGCCAAAATAAACATTGAAGGAAGTAGATGAACTAAGGTCAAAGAGGCATCAAAGTTACAAGAAGGATGGGAGCTGATGTACTTTTTAAAATGGAAAATAGAAGGACTGTAAAAATCCCTAAATACTTACCTGTAAGAATCCCTAAATGCATACTGTAAGAATCCCTAAATTTAGACTGTAAGAATCCCTAAATGCATACTGGTGTCATACCAATCAGTGGCATGCTGAGGATTTCTTTATGGGGGTTGTCCAAACAATTGAAAATGCAAATAAAAATATGTTGGAAAAAGATCTTCCAAAATATTTGGGAAGTGATAAAAATATCTCCACCATATTAAATTGAAGTTTCCAAGGATTCAGAAAATATATATTTAAAAACATGTACAGTATATAAATATGTATATTTAAAAACAAACAGCCAACAACAAAGGACCAAGTGATTCCTCATGGGGAGGGCCTGGGCCACACCCTTTTAGTGTGCCACTGATACAAATAGCATTCTAAGAATGTTGGTTGGTTGATGGGTTTTATTGACACAAGGGCCAAAGAGCACCAGACACGAGACCAACAAATCAAAGACGTTAAAAGCATGGTACAAAATTTAAAATTAGGCCAATGTAGGAAACAATTTAAAAGCTAGATGAGTTTTAAGAAGTCTATATGCTTAAAAAACGAAAAGACAGCGAACGTATCGCACCGGTCCCCCAAAATCTTCCGCAGCTTAGCTGCACTGTCATCCAACAGATGAGTACGGAAATGTTGAAAACGATGTAAACGAACACAAACACATAAAACATGAATGAGAGTAAGTCGGCAGTTGCACGTCTCACACATAGGGGCAGTGTCGCCACACAGCAAATAGCGGTGAGTGAAGTGACAATGTCCAATGCGGAGACGTGCCAAGATAACTTCCTCACGACGATGAACACGAAGACTTGATTTCCATAAACCGATCTCTGGCTTCAATTTAAAGAGTTTGTTCTCCGTCTGTTGATTCCACCGATTCTGCCACTGAGAAGGGAAAACAGTGCATGGAGAGGAGAAGCCTAAAAGAAATAAGTGATAAAATATCTCCACCATATTGTTTTTGTGTTGTAACTTAACAAAATTACAACACAAAAACAGTTTTCCACAGTCAGCCTGTAATCGAGTCCTCTCCCCCCCCCCCCATGTGTCAAAATACAGTTATGAACGCAATGGCTGCAGGGAATTTCTAACTTTTTGAAATTTTTTTTCAGAATTTTGCACACATAAACCAAGCATTTTTTTCTCCATAATAGTTTATAATATATATATTTTTAATAGTCCCAGTTAGCTGGAACATGGTGAAAATTTTGCTATGTATCTTTAATTCCAGTTAGATGCAGTATTCCCTCACAACAAGTTTTAAAAATAGTACAAAAATGGGAGTTCCTTTTTGCAGAATTTGTTCTGGACCTAAAAATTGCCTTTTTTTATTATTATTATTACCCCCTCCCCTTCTTTCCCTCCTGCATTTTGCCTCTCCTTTTTAAAAGGTTGGAGTGGCCTACTTCATTCTTAGGAGCATTTTGCATACCTGCCAACTTTTACGCATTATGCATAAAATTTATGCCTTTTAACTGTTCTTTACGATTTTACGCATAGATCGCTTTTTTTACGCATTTACTTATATTTAAAAAAAAAAATTAATTTCCCTTGAGAAATATTTGTTAATGTTTCAGTTAAATAATGCCTGCCTACTCTTCCGGAATTTGCGGAAGTTTTCCGTTTTTTTCTTAGTCTTCCGGT
The DNA here is from genome assembly GCA_039090855.1 of Macrothele yani. NCBI lineage: Eukaryota > Metazoa > Arthropoda > Arachnida > Araneae > Macrothelidae > Macrothele > Macrothele yani. Next base: position 8,520,747 of record CM076994.1, on the reverse strand, counting down.
TTTCCTGCCGGAAGTACATTTCTTCCGGATTTTTTAAATTTTCTGTACTTTTTGTTAAAAATATCCCCATAAATAAAATATATAACAGAGATGGGAATTTTGCGCCATTGTGCGCCAGAACACCAGTGCCCCGTCGTCATCGTCGGGACTTCGGCACAGTAAATTCTCCGTGCACACTGTTATGCTTGACGCTGAATAAAGATCATGCGGTGGGAAGAAAGATTCAGAGACTCCAACTACTGCAGATTTTACGTAGTTACCATGGAAATAGTCGGTCCTTTACGGACGACAGAAAACGTCGAGTATGCTATGAAAATCGTCGGTTCGCTACGGACGACAGAAAACGTCGAGTATGGTATCAAAATGTGATATAATTTGATTATATTATAAACATCTAAAAATTATGAAATGCACAAATATTTGCATTTATTTTTACTTGTACATAGCTAAATTCATAATAAATGTTGTTTGCGCATAGTTAAAAAAATCATTAGAAACGTTGTTCGTGCATAGTTTAAAAAAAAAAAAATTAGAAATGTCATTCACGCACAATTTCACACACTTGAATTTTCTCAGGTTGGCAGGTATGATTTTGGCCAACTCCAAACTTTTTTTGCCTCATTTTGAGTACCAACACTTGCTGGAACTGTTCTGAGGGTCTCTCTATAAACTTTTATATATGTACTAATCTAATTCATTTGTGAATAATACTTTTGAATTAATGAAGTCATGGCACTCCAGGGATAACAACTATTAAATTGGGGTTATGTTATGCAAATTACTGGGGATATCTTGCTTAACACTACTGTTAGAAATCATTATTATGGCTACCACATCATTCAAGTTGATTCGAAGTTCAATTATTATTTCGTGGGTATTACTGAGATCTCTTGCTATTTGACTTGTCAAATATTCAAACTGTATGTGTCCAATAAGGAGTTAGGGTATAGGTCAAAAATTTGTCAAGTTCATTAATAAGGAACCTTAATACTACACTAAATTAATCTTTTTATTAACAGTATTTGTTAAATTTTGGATTTTTACCCCAACATGTCATCTTTTTTGGCTGAAGAGAGTAAGTTCAGGACCAAAAAGTCTGGATATTACCACAAGAATGGCAACCATTAATAATAAACAACTGTAATAACTCCCTTGGTTCAGTTGTAAAGACAGGTTGGAGTACAACTCAAAAATTTAACTGATATTTAAAACATCTTTTTATTTTGCTATTCCATTAATTTCTGTATGACCCTTATACACTGCTGGGCAATTGCTAAGGACGGATCATAAACGGCTATATAGCGCATAAAAAAGTAAGTGTGGTTGGATGAAAAGTGAAATAAAATAATGTCATAATGCCAGGACATTACAAGAAAGACAATTTATTGTGCTCTGAAATCCAGAAGGCTTTGGAACGTGTTCAAGGGACAAACAGGCCATTTTGTGCAGAATACATAAACGTGAAAAATGCAATTACCGTCCGCAGGCGTTCCGGCGTAAGATGTCAATACGGGATATGGCCACCATGGAGGGCGATGCAAGATTCCACACGTCGTGTCATGCTTTGCACAACATAATCAAGCAGCTGTTGGGGTAATTTATCCCATTCCTCTGTCAGTGCACGGATGAGGGTGTCCTTGTTTATTGGAGGGCATTGTCGACCAGCAAGACTCCTCCCCCAAAGCATCCCACACATTTTCAATGGGATTCAGATCTGGAGAACGTGCTGGCCATACGAGGCGTTGAATATCCTCGCTCTCAAGACACTCCTGGACAGCGACTATTCGATGACATGTTGCGTTGTTGTCCATGAATGAATCTATCACCGACAGCACCACGGAACATGCGAACATGAGGTGGCAGAACATCATTAATGTATCGTTGGCCAGTCATAGTCCCAGTTGGAAGCACATAGAGGGACGTACGGCCATTGATCATGATGTCAGCCCATACCATGACACTACATGTCGGATATCGGTCCCTTTCCTGTATGTTTGCTGGACAATATGCAGTACCACTATCACGCCAGATCAGTTGTCGTCGACAATCAGACGATGGACTGTATCTACTCTCATCTGAGAAGAGGACAGCAGACCAGTCATCAGTCCAAATGCGATGTTGATGGCACCATTGCAAACGGGAGGTACGGTGACGTCTGGACAATGGGATGCACACAACAGGACGGCGGGCGTATAGTCCTTCTTCATGCAAACGTCTGGCAACAGTTTTTCGGGAGATCCGCTTGCCAGTAGCAGCCATAAACTGATTTGCTACCTCACTAGCTGTGCTGCGCCGGTGTCTTTTTGTTGATAGCACTATGTACCGATCTTCTGCAGGTGTTGCACTGCGAACACGACCTCCCCCGTGATGTTTGCTACACTCTCCATTTGTTTGAAATGATTTCCAAAGCCTTGAAACAACACTGTGGCTGACGTCAAACTCCCTGGCAACATCTGTTATTTTTCGCCCTTCTTCAATCTTGCCAATAATACGGCCACGCGTAAAATCATCTAGGTGATGTAGGAAAAACATACTGAAACTTGCAAGTTCGTCAATTGATTCTTTCCTTTTCAACTTTGCGTTTGAACAACAACGGTCAATACGCGTCAAATCCTTTATATCTCTCATCAGCGCTATGACGTCACGAACAAGTTTGGCAATCCAAAATTTGCATACGCACAACACGTCTTACTGTATCCCGCACTTATGCTAATTTCCACATTTTCCTGCCTTCCATTTTATGGTTGCGATCGTTGCTATTGTCATCCATCCTTAGCAATTGTCCGGCAGTGTATAACCTTCCATTAAGCAGGCCCATTTGTTTCAAACAAACCTGCTTACAGCTCTATAATAGCCTAATTCATCTGAATTACCATTCCATAAAGAGCTGACTGACTACATTAGTCAGTTCTTTTTAGTAATCCTTTTTATAATATTTTTATTAGTTTCATTACGGTAATTGTTGGTTCAAGTCAGTGCAATCTCTTGTTCCTGCCCTAATTTAATTAATTTCAAATAAACTTACAAGAAAATAGCAGTTTGATTAATTTTTCAAAATGAGATCATAATATGACAATTGCGTCAATGGCAAAAAGGAATAAAATAAAACCATGCAGAAATCTAAAATGATGAAGTCATACAACATTGCAGTCATGAATATAGCAAAAAATGATTCTTTACCTGCTTCTTGTGTAGTGTTAATGACACTCATGCTCCAAGTACTTTCTTTTCGGCCTTTAATAACCTTGACACTAAACTCGTACTGGGTGTTGGGTCTGAGGTCATCAATCATGCAGTTCAAGTCAGTAGAATTAAAATACCTGTACTTTGAGCTGGAGTGAGAGTACATTGTGTACCTTACTACATAGTATCTGGCATCTGTGATCAGCTGACTGCGAGGTAGAGTTGTATCTGTCCAGTAAAGAACGACAGTAGATGAAGAGAGCACGATGGCTTTTAAACCAACAGGAGGGAGCATAGGTGTTAGAGGTTCGGGCGCTGCAAACAACATAAATGTGAAAACGCATTAGGATGTTTTCAGGCACAAATACAGCAATGAGACAGATTCAAATGTGAAAAACTCAAAATGTACACTTTCTACAGTTTTCACCTGAATCTTTAAAAACAAGTTTCTGATTGCTAGCTACCTTTGCCAGCATATTTCTAAGGCTTTCATGCCTCAATAATGAACTGCTTAATTTTTGTATGGGTTGGTACCATTTTAAAGAACAAGATTCCATTTACCAGCAGGCAGACAATTTTTGTTTGTAAAGATCTCATGAAGAAACTGAAGCTATAAAATAAAATTAACTGTTTTCAAAATGCAATATACTGAAACAAAATTGCTAAAGATGAGCCCCATTCTGAATATCTGCTGCTCTTGTATCAAGTTGCATTGAAGGAATACTGTATGTTAGATTAGATCATGAAATTTTGCTTTCACTGGATGCCAACTATAAGTGCAAAAATGATGATGCTTCTATGTGTGTAAATGATCCACACACAGAAGCATCAAGTTATAACAGAATCTTCTTTAGATTTCTTATGATGTTATAACAGAATCTTCTTTGATTTCTTATGATGTTATTCCATTTGGGCACATTCACTTGTGCCCAAATGCAATAACATTATAAGAAATCATCTGCATGTATGTGTTTCAGAAGAAGAATTATATGGGGGGGGGGGAATCAAAAAGTAAGGACAATGCTCTCATTACGTAGGCAAGCAGAGCTGCAGCAGATTGCTAGTTGAGAAGGGGAGGGCATGTGGCGGAAGCAATCGCTAATTTTCTAACCGCAGTTACCCAGTAGTTGTAAGGGCATAAACATGGCCGCTCGTTTGTCGAAATGTTCCATCGTCGAGCAGCGAAGTGTAGGGAGATTTTTATGGGCTGAGGGTGTGCAACCTGCTGGAATTCATCATAGGATGCTTGTGTAATATGGGGAGGACAAGTGTATGAGCCAGAGACGTGTACAAGTGAATAGAAAAGTTTCAAGCCGGTAGAACGAATGTGTTTGATGAAACTCTCTCGGACCGTCCGTCGACCTCTCACACAAAGGGTCATCTGGATCGCATCGATGCGCTCATTAAAGATCGCCTAAAACGTAAACATTAGCTACGGTTCCGCATTCTCAATAGTGCATGACGATCTCGGATATCATGAAGGGTGTGGCAGATGGGTGCCACGACGGCAGTTGTCTGACGCGCACAAACAGCAGCGCTTGGAAATTGGCAGACATTTTTTGCAGTGGTATGAGTCAGATCCCAGTATTCTGGAGAGAATTATCATTGGGAACGAAACATGGGTCCATCATTACGTCCCCGAGAACAAAAGGCAAAGCATGGAGTGGAAACATCCGAGCTCCTCATGCAAAAAAAAGTTCGAAGTTATCCTTTCGGCACGAAAATTAATATTGACTCTCTTTTTTGACCTCAGCGGACCCATCGTTGAACACTATCAAGCACAAGGTGACTCAATTAACAGTCAGTCATATTATGACTTGCTAAAAGACAAATTGAAACCAGCAATTCACACAAAACGACGGGGAATATTATAAGAAAAAGTGCTGTTGCTGCATGATAACGCCCGTCTACATACGGCATTAGCAGATCAACAAACAATTACCGAGTTGAAGTTTGAGGTGTTACCACATCCTGCTTACAACTCCGATCTGGCGCCATGCGACTTTCAAGTGTTCGGGCCTCTGAAAGATGCTTTGCAAGTCCGCCGTTCTGAAAGTGGTTCTAGGCACAGGGAGCGGCGCGTTCGTGGCTGTAGGAACAACACAAAACATTGTTCTCTGCTAGAAGCTTGCAGACATATAAAATATGCGTTGAACAACAGGGGGACTATGTTGAGAAATAAGGTAATTTTTATCTGTATGTCTCTTAGTTTCTTTAATATACGACAATGTTGACCTTACTTTTTGATTTACCCTCGTAGTTCCATCTTCATGAGGTGTTCTCTTAATTTCTAATATACTATGGTAATCATCAATACTATATATATGGTCAGAACTTGTATAATCTTAGCAAGTCGTACAAAAGAGTAAACAATCGCATTTGATGTTGAGACTTTGCTGCTATAGTGCAACAAAAGCTGCTACAGACACAAGCAGAGCATGTAGAGTGGATGCTATAAGAACTGTAAAGTGAATGACACTGACTCTTGAAATTCAGTTTTCTAGTAATGTGTTGGAAAGTCAGCTGTGTTGTAAATACTGTATTTAAAGACTACATCCAATTAGATCCTTAATGAAGTTCATCTCTGAAAAAACCATGAGGAATAATCACTCACCATAAAGATCATGGTAACCTCCAATGGACCAAACACTTCCAACACGTCAATTCATCGTGATGTAACTGGGCTTCCACAGGTTTACAGACCTCTTGCTTACGCTTCTTATTTTCGGGTGTGAAACATCGTTTTTTTTCCTTTGCCTTATAGTATGTTACTATAATGCTTGTCAATTCGATAAAAATCATACATACAACTCATTCATACAATTCAAGTAAAAACTATGTACATAACCTTACATTCACAGGTGATTAAACCTTAGTCAACTCTAATTATGGAACTCCTCCTTCTGTTTCACAACCTCTGCCAGTGGCAGAGGTTGTGAAACAGAAAAAAACGATGTTTCACACCCGAAAATAAGAAGCGTAAGCAAGAGGTCTGTAAACCTGTGGAAGCCCAGTTACATCACGATGAATTGACGTGTTGGAAGTGTTTGGTCCATTGGAGGTTACCATGATCTTTATGGTGAGTGATTATTCCTCATGGTTTTTTCATTTATGAATTGCACGTAAACTATGCGCACTTTGCAAGAGGTTAATACCTTAAAAGTGCAAATATAATAATAGAAGTTCATCTCTTGGTGCCAAACATGGTTGTCCAAAAGAATAAAATTTGCATGATATGATTAACTTTGCCGTAAGTGTTTTGTAGTCAGAGGCATAACAAGACATTTCTGCACCTGGGGCAAACCACAGAATATTGCGCCCCCCATCTGTCTTTTTTTTTCTTTTTTTTTTTCAGGAGGAAGGGGGGGTTACGATAGGCGCTGGCTGGGCCACCAGGAGAATTCCTGGTGGGCCGGCAGACCTTATGCTAACTGGAAATGTACAGGGTGTGTCCAAAGTCTTTCCCTGATTACGATAAATCGTATAAAATGAACCATGCTCTTTAGGCACATACGGTTTTCCAATATCATCATCATCATCATCATTGTCAACCATTATCAATCCACTGCTGGACGAAGGTCTCCCCAAGTTTCCTCCACAACGGTCTGTCTTGTGCCAGTCTCCTCCATGTCACTCCCGCATACTTTCGAATTTCATCCACCCATCTTCCATGTGGTCTTCTTCTGGGTCTTTTCCTGTCCCTTGGAATCCAATCTAAAATTTCGGCTGTCCATCGATGGTCTGTTCTTCTGGCAGTATGTCCAGCCCATTGCCATTTCAGGGATTTAACTCTGATCATGATGTCTTCCACTCTTGTCCTTTTTCGGATCCACGTGTTCCTCTTCTTATCTCTCCTGGTTACACCAAGCATGCACCTCTCCATGCTGCTTTGAGTTGTCTGCAGCCTTTGTATGTCTCTTTTAGCTAAGGTCCATGTCTCTGCACCATACGTAAGCACTGGAAGGATGCATTGATCAAACACTTTTCTTTTAAGACATAATGGCATATTGCTCTTGAAAATTATGCTGTTTCTTCCAAAAGCTCTCCAGGCAAGTTTTGTACGCCGATTAATTTCTTCACCAATGTGACCCTCACTTGATATCTGCTGTCCACGATAAACGTACGTGTCTGTTATCTCCAGCTTTTCTCCATCAATCGATAAATCTTAATTTCTTGTAAAAGCATTGAACATCACTTTTGTCTTCTGAAAGTTCATTTTTAATCCCACTTCTTTACTCTTGTCAGCAAGTTCCTGCATCATACTCTGTAGCTCTGATGGGGTAGTTGCAAAAATGACTATGTCATCAGCAAAACGAAGGTGGGTTAGATAATCTCCATTAATCTTTATGCCTTTGTTTTCCCAGATCAGTGATTGAAAGACATTTTCCAATGTGGCTTCGGAGATATGGTGTCACCTTGTCTCACTCTTTTTCCAATTTTTATGTCTGTTGTATTTTCAAATAGCAGAATCTTTGCACTTGCATTTTCATAGATGTTATTAATAATATTAATGTATGCATCTTCAATACCACAGGATTTCAGAGCCATTGCAACTGCTGATGGTTTCACCGAATCAAAGGCTTTTTCATAATCGATAAAAGCCATGCACAATGGAAGTTCATATTCCCTCGCTCTTTCAATTAGTTCTCTCAGTACGTGGATATGATCTATTGTGCTGTAGCCACTCCTGAATCTAGCTTGTTCTCTCGGTTGAGCCATGTCTAGTGTTACCTTCAAGCGGTGGGAAAGAACTTTAGTGAAGATTTTATAAACCACTGATAGGAGGCTGATAGGTCTGTAGTTCCTGAGATCCTCAATGTCACCTTTTTTATGTAGCAAGATCATTGTAGCGTTGTTCCAATCCTCAGGAATTTTCCCTTCATTCAGGCATCGAGTGAAAATTTGGGCAAGTACTGTTTCGATTTCTCCACTTGCTTCTTGTATGATGTCTACAGTAATTCCATCTTCTCCTGGAGCTTTTCCCCGCTTCATGTTCTTGATTGCATGTGCAACTTCTGCTGGAAGGACTGGAAGAACTCTGGTACCTTTCATGATGCCTGGAGTACATGTATCATCCCTTTCATATAATTTGGAGTAGAAATCTTTCACTCTTGTCAAAATTTCGCCTCTATTTCTTGTTACAGAACCATCTTCTTTTCTCAGTGCCATAATCTGTTTTTTTCCCTTACTGAGATGTCCCTTTGCTATCTTTAGGCTTTGGTTGTTTTCAATTGCTTTCCTTACTAGTTCACAGTTGAATTTCCTTATGTCTTCAGTGATACTTTTTCGTACTGTCTTGCATAGCTCTATATATTCCTCTTTGGAAGTCACATCTTCTTTAGTTGTCCTCATCTCTCTTCTTTTTTACATCAACATTTTGGTTTTTCCTGATAATTTGTTCACATGCAATTTGTTCTTAGACCCAGCTAATTTTGTTGCTGTTTCCATAAGAGCTTTGGTTACTTTTCTGTTAACTTCATAAATATGCACTTCTTCCGATGTTAGGCCTTCTAAAGCAGAGAATCTGTTCTTCAGTTCCAACTTGAAGGTATTATGGTGTTTTTTAAGGTTGGTTATGTCAATACATTTTGTTTGTCTTATGAGCTTGCTACGTTCGAGTTTAGTGTTAAGGTGCATCTTACATCTCACCAATCTATGGTCACTGCCTGTGTTGAACTTGTTTAGCACACTGCAGTCTTCTATGACGAATTTTTTGTTACACATAATAAAATCAATTTCACTTGTCGTCCCATTTGGATGTCTCCATGTCCATTTCCTGTGTGGCTTTTTCTTGAAAAAGGAGTTCAAGATGAAAAACCCTTCTGCCTCTGCAAACTCTACGAGAGTATTTCCACGCTGGTTTCTGTTGCTGTGACCGAATTTACCGACTGAAGTTTCATTCTGTTGCCGTTGCCCTATTTTTGCATTGAAATCTCCCATAATTATCTTCAAGTGCTGCTTACCTTTATTATTTAGATCACGAATTTCCTCATAAAATTCTTCAATTTCTTCTTCAGCATGACTTGTGGTGGGTGCATAAGTTTGAATAATCTGAGCCTGGTATCTTCTCGAGAGTTGGATAACGAGTCGTGCAGCTCTGTCAGAGGAACTTTCAACTTCTACAACTTTATCCTTCAGTTTCTTGTTTATTATAAATCCAACACCACTAGTTCTGCCAGTATCTGTCCCACGATAGTAGAAGAGATGTCCACTTTTCAGTTCAATGAGATCTTCTCCTTTTCTCCTTACCTCACTTAGCCCGACGATGTCCCACTTGATCCTTTGTAGTTCCTCTTCCAATTCAAGAAGCCTTGAATCAGAAGATAGGGAGCGTCCGTTATACGTAGCCAAGGTCAGCATCAGATGGCAGCCTAGTCCGGTCCTCCGGGGATTCTTAGCACCCTCTGCCTTCATGTCGCACTGGCCGCTGCCTTGGCCAGGTACATTCCAGCTGCAGGAGACTGAGGGCCAAGATTTAAGTTGTGGAGTCATTTTGGAGGGGTTTGGCCATAACTCACCACGCTGGCCAAGCGGGTTGGTGAGTGTGGGATAGCATTTCCTGTAATCCCGATGGTATAGTTATACCGCTCATGGCGGTCGTCAGAGCCCCTTTAGTGGGAACAGGATGTACCACGAGAAGGCGGGGTTGACAATTGTCAAGGAGAGGCTGTGATGTTACGCATCACCTGACCTTACATCCCTTTCCAATATAGCTTACCTGAAATACAGAGGTTTTTTTCGGGTCATCAGTATACCTCAACATGGGCTCCTTTTGTTACACGGAGGACATCCAGTCGGTACTCTATTTCTTTCCATGTCTGCTGCAACATATCATCTGTGATAGTTGCAAACGCTTCAGTCATTCTTCCCTTTGAAGTGTTAATATCTGCAGCTGGTGTTGAATAAACTTGATCTTTAATGTAGCCCCATAAAAAGAAGACAAGAGGCGTAATGTTTGGGGATCTTGGCAGGATATGGGAGCATCTTTGCCTATCTATCTGTTAGGGAATTTGTCATCTAAGAATTGACGGACAGGTACACGCCAGTGCGGGGGCGTACCGTCCTGTTGGAACATTACCCATGGTTGCAGCTCTTCAAATTGAGGTGCAACATACAGCTGCATCATGTCGAGCTAAATACCCGATGTAATGGTGGGCTCAATAAAAATGAACAGTCCAATTACTTTGTTGCGCATTAGTCCGCACCAAATATTGATTTTTGGGCAATCCCTCCTTTTCTTTAAAACCACATGTGGATCCATCGAGATAATCTCGCACGTCGCCTGACCAGTGTGGTGGTGCACCATCCAGTTGGAGAATAAAGTTGTCACTGTCGTCCTGCAATTGTGGCATCAACCAAAAGACTTAACATATCCAGAAAAGAGCCTCCCGTGACAGTTTTCTCGTGAAAAAAAGGGGCCGTACACTTTCTTTTTGGACACAGCACAGAACACATTTATCTTAGGGGAATCTCGCACGTGTTGCACTGTAAATCTAGGATTCTCTGTTCCCCAAAAGCGAACATTGTGCTTGTTTACCTGACCACTCACGTGAAATGTAGCGTCATCTGTGAAAACTAAGTGATCGGCAAAATCGTCATTTTCAAAATGGTGCTGCATTTCGGCACAAAATTCAAGGCGCTTTGTCTTGTTAAGGTCAGTGAGATTTTGCAACATCTGCACTTTGTATGGAATCATTTTCAGCTTCTTTCTCAAAATTCTCCAGACAGTGGGCTGTGAAATCTGTTTTTCACGACTCACCCTGCGCGTTGATTTTCCCGGGCTTCGTGGAATGGCGGTGCAAACACTATCGACGACTTTTTCCAATACACGCGGTCGTCCAGGACATTTAAGTTTGCACAAACAGGCCGTAGTTTCAGTTTTTTTATGCCAATCGTAGATAGATTTTCTGGTTGGAGGTTCTTTTCCGAATCGTGATCGAAAATGCCGTTGCACAACAGTTACAGATTCCGTTTTTCTCAATTCCAGAACACAAAACGCCTTCTCCATTGCAGACGCTGCCATTGTGACTGACTAGTCACGTGACACGCGCGCTATCGCCTACATCACTTCTTTCAGTAGCGGAACACAAACTTTATGAGTACATCTACCTAACGATTTGCAGTTGCGGTCCGTGTCTTCAACTGTTACTGTTTTACAGCATCTGGAAACTGTATACTTCTTTATGAATCACCCCGTATTATATGTTCCATGGATTGGCATTTGCCAATCCCCCCCCCCCTCTTAAGAAATTTTTGGCTACGCCACCGACATGGAGCGTTTGAATACGAACAGTACCAACAGGAAACATGGTCACCATTTAGAGCAACAGTTGGTCCGAAACAATACCTAGGAAGGATCTGGTGGTGAGAAAGTGTTCAATGGAGATGAGGGGGCCTGGTGGTGTGCACGAAAACAATGGCCACATTGTGAACTGGCGCCTCCCGACCGTTTCCATCTAATCGGGAAGTTTGCTGCAGCCATCCACCAGTACCATGTCAAAAACGGATACGCCATCGCCATGTTGGAGTTGGAACTTGGACTCATGAAACAAGGCGACTCTTTTTCAGTTGTACAATGTCCTGTCATGGTGTTCTCATGTCCCATACAGACGGAGCTGCCGATGACAGTCAGTCAACATCGGCGCATGAACGAGTTGCCAACTCTGGCCCACCTTCAAGAGAGTTTGCTGAAATTTATGCTTTGACACCTTTCTCTAGTTGTAGTTGGCTTCTATTCCAGGAATCGTGAGCCATCAGTTGTCTCGAACAGCAAATGCCAACTGGCGTTCACTTCAACTATCAGCCACTGGTGGTCTCACCTTTCCGGCATGTTGGATGAATGTGTGTGTCTTTCGGAATGTTTCAGCCACCTTCCTTTACCAAGCTGCTCTCGAACAGTTAACAATTGCTGCGGTTGTTGAGATGCTAGCCTTTGTTTTTCTGGCGCGTCTCCCTTTGCTCATTGCACGGGCTTTATATTGGCGAACCGACAGGCCTTGCCGTGTGCTGTCTTACATTCAGCGCCGGTCAGTGACGTCACCGCTACGTGTTATGGGAGTGTCCACTCGTGGAGACGGGTGACCTGGCCCATCAGTGTATATTAAACATGCAGATGTCATATTTTTTTATGCATTTTATATATAATTTTTCTCATGTCCTCTGAGAATTATTGAAAATCTCAAAATAAATAAAAATCGGAAAATGTCGATGTGTATGGTCAGGTGCGGGTGGTTTATATCAGTACTTTTTTTACCGTGTTAACCCTTTAACCGGCTGGAACGAATTAACTCAGGGTTAGCAAAATGGGCTGAAATCAGTGCGAACGGATATATTCGTTGTCTAAGAAGTGGGCCGAACACGGCTGAACGAATGAACCTGCGCATAAGAAGGTGTTTCTTTCCTCTTTAGTTTTGCTTTTCAAAGTGATAATTTAAGGGGGGTGATTGACACTAATACTTTGATTGATTTCTTGCTAAAAGAACTACAACAATATAGACGAACCTGAGAAAGGAGAGAGAAGATGTTTCAGTAACTTGTTTCTACCTAGTTGCATGATGTTCGTGTCAGGGGGACTTGCCCTTCCGCATTAGGCCTTGAGTTATGAAGCAGAGAATCAAAGAGTACGCAATGGAGCAGAGAATGAAGGTCTATGCAATGGAGCAGAGAATAGAGAATTATAGACTGGAGCAAAGAATGTAGGACTATAGGCTGGAACAGAAAAACAGAAACTGAGAGTAGGAAAGAAATTATCTTTCCGTAGCTTTCATAAAACCCTGCGGCTGGGAAAAGGAGGCCAACAATTTAATTTGTCTCTGTTACCAGCATAAGGTGAAAAGGAAGCCTAGTGAGGTACAAAACCAGTGTACGTTATATTTTGTATTATTATTTTACATTTCTTTTATTTTGGTGAATGTCTAAGGTTAAAGAGGAGTGCCTACTTTCACATTTACGGCATGGCTCCAAGGAAAAAGACGAACCAGAACCGAAGAACCAAAACTAGACTCACTGTATTCTTAGAAATTAAAACCGAGCTTTCGCTGTAAAAGAAGATACAAATGAAAAAAAGAAAGAAAAAACGACATCAGTGTATTAATAGAAATAAAAAAATTATAACAGTAAAATATCAGAAATAGTGTTTCGATCAACCACCATATGGTGTCTTAAATTCATATATTTTCGGCGTAACTATAATCCAATTTACTCAGAGTTTAATTTATTCCACGCAAATGAGTTTCCGATATCCAATTTAAATACTTGTAGCATAGTGAAAGACAAGTGATGCAAATTAGTTTCCATTAAAAAATGAAATAGAGGGAAAAAAGACTTACTTGTCTGGATTAGGGTCTTGACAGTTTCATAAATTGGTCTCCCGTCTCCAACTTGATTGAACGCTCTTAGGCTGATTACATATTCAGAAGAAGGTTCTGAAAAAAATGTGAAAGTGAACGAGAATCAAACTTGCTTTGATTTTCAAACACTTCTTTTCAAGTTCAGTGTGATGTTCCTAAAGTGGTTACTTCTAATTTCAACAAATTACATGCACAACTTCCACTACAAACTCTAATCATGTTTTTACATTATTTTGTTTCGTCAAGATAGCACACTAAACTGGTATTAAAAATGAAAATAGAAAACAGAATTTCTACGTTGACTCGAAACATCTCTAGTGAGTAGGAAAATAACTTAAAGAACTGAACTACGCTAATTACCAAAGATGAAATCACATTTACCAGTGAAGTTCATTGTAATCTGAGCTTCTAGCAGCAGCGTAGCGCAAACTGAGTCTCCCCCCTCGCGAAAGTCCCCTTCCCTAACAAAAAGTAGTTTTGTACACTTTCCATCATTTCGAGTAAAACGTTTAATTAAACAGAACGAATCATGCTAGGATAAACCATACAGAGAGTGAGTTAAAAGTTTTGCAATATTTGAATCACTTTGTCTTCATACGTACCTTTACGAAGAAAGCTGACTAGCATTCAAAAGGCCATCGCGTTGCACCGTCTTTAGTCATCTGTCTACCAATTCTTTGATTCCACGGCAGTACCAGTTCTTGTCTTTCGAGGTGAAGAACTCCTTCACCTCAGCTGCCACCACCTCCTAGTTGTTGAAGTGCAGCCCGCGAAGGAAGTGGGCCATGGACCAGAACAAGTAATAATCCTACGGGGGCAAGGTCCGGACTATATGCTAGGTGTGGCATCATCTCGATGCCCTCAAATTCCTGGCGTTTTGCCCGAGTCGTTCGCGCGGTATAAGTCCGAGCGTTGTCCTGCTGTAGAAGAGCGTGCTTTCTGTTCACAACTGCTGGGTACTTCTCCAAAACGGTATACATCCGTTCCAGCTGTTCAGAGCAGAGGTTGGCGTTGATGGTCCGACCATCTGGAATAAATTCGTAAAGGATTATCCCCTCGAAATCCCACCAGACGCAGAGCATCACCTTGTGCTCGAAGCGCCCACGTTTGGCAACAAGTTCAGATAGCTGGCCCGGGCTCAACCACTGCCATTATGTTTTAGGATTACGGAAGCAGACCCACTTTTCATCGCATGTAACAATTCTTTTGATGAAATATACATTGCTCGGGTTTTCTAGGAGATTCGTGTAGACTTCCACTCGACGGTTTGCTTCAGCTGGCGTCAGTTCGTGAGGGACAATGCGGCAGCTCCAGTAGACCTTGCCGAGGACCTGAAGGTGACGAACCACAGTGGTCTGTGATATGCCCACCTCTCCTGATAATCTCCGAGTGCTGGTTGTCGGATTTGCCTCTACGGCCTGGCGCACGGCCTCCGGATCCACGCTTCGCGGCCTACATGATCTTGGCTGATCGTCGAGGTTTCTGTCACCTGAACGAAATTTCTTGAACCATATGGTTGCTGGACTGGGGTGCACGAAACCTTCTCCTTTCGCATGACGAATGTTTCGTGTTGCCTGAGCAGCGTTGTGGCCGAGTTCAAACTCATAAAGCAAAAGTTCCCTAATTAGCCGGTTGTGGCTGTTCATCTTTTGGGCGTCCCAACCACAGACAGAACGACAACATGCAATGCTGTTCACAACAAAGACTCTTTGGCCGCCCCGGGGGCGCAGTGGTCTAAGCGATTGCCTCTGATTATTCGTCCGAAAAGGGTCCGGGTTTGAATCCCGGTGAGGCATGGATGTTGTGTTTGTCTTTCGGCACTGGCTCTCTCCCTTCCCTGGAACCAGTGACCCTAAATTAGGGACGGGCGACTGCTTATAGCCCATTGAGTTGCTCATGGTGGTCGTTAAATCTCCAATAAAAAAAAAAAAAAAAAAAAAACAAAGACTCCCACTTTATATCCCTTTCGACTGGCTTCAGTGCGCGAGTTGAGCTAGGTTAAACACGTGACATACCAGCCGCAGCACATGCGTTTATGCACGTATTGCTAAACTTTCGACGCACCCTCTGTATACGTAAGTGTTATTCTCCCCCTCACCATCCTCAAAGTAGAAGGTTCAGAAATCCCAATCTACCTATGCCACAAAGTGCGACTTTCTGTTCGGGCGAAAGTGACATGTGATGGAATCTGGAGGCTCACCATAGGACAGATGGTGAATGGGTCAGAGAGTAAGGAGTGCCATACTAGGACTTTACGACGAGCACTTCCAGGGAGGGAGTAAGGGTAGGGTAAATAATTGGCGCGACGCTATACGGGTGGGCTTCTGTCCACCCAACTTTTCTTTTCTTTTCTTTTATTTTATTTTATTTTATTTTATTGCGGGTTTAACCGTGAGCAACTCAATGGGTTATAAGCAGTCGCCCGTCCCCAATTTAGAGCCACTGGTTCCAGGGAAGGGAGAGAGCCAGGGCCTTAAAGACAAACACAACATCCATGCCTAATTGGGATTCAAACCCGGACCCTTCACAGAAAACTTTTCTTTGAACCCGCTATTTAGTCCCACCAAAATATTTTAGCAATTATATCATATGGCGAGTGCAACCATCTCAGATTTTAGGGAACTTGGATAAATGTATGAGAATGTTTCGAATTCACACAAATTTTGTTATATAAAAAGATTTTTTTGTTGTTGTTAAATTTGGTGTTGTACTATTCTGTGAAATGCAGAGAGAGTCCTCTGAGCGAATGTGTAGGAGAGTAGTAGAAAGACACCGTTTTCGTAATTATACTTGAAGAAGATGAGAGAGAGAGAGAGAGAGTTTCCTGGTCAGGTTACAAACTAAAATTCATAAACTGCTTTATGACAGTCAATAAGTATTTAAAAATATGACATAAGTAAGCTAAAATTGCAAAATATTTTCTGCGCGTCTAATTTTTAATAAAAAATGGTAATTTGTTAAAGGCCATGTTACCATTTTTATTAAAAATAGTCACATTTTTAATAAAAAGGTAACATGGTCTTTAACAGGTTACCATTTTTTAAAAGTTCACACCAAATTAAAATAAAAATGGTAACTGCTGGTGTAAGTTTTGCAGATTGATTGTAATTCATGTTGTTTGTTGCGCCCTGCGGCGTCCAATTGGTCTGCCAGCGATACCATTAATAAATAGCAAAATCCGCCCTGAGGCATCGAAACAATACTGGGTAACTCAAAAGTCCGTTAAAATTTCAAGACTTTATAACAAAAGAAATACGTGTATTACAGTGTGGTTTGCACAAAAATCATCAGCTAGTAAGGGGATTTTGTTTGGCAACGAAAAAACGTTTAGTCCAAATAGTGCTGCCATAGAGGGCGATGATGGCTAAAAAGTTTGTAAATACAGTGATACCAATTAAAACACTCACGTTGCACTAATTTGGCAGCACTATCACAACAATAATTATTCAACATGCCCACCATAAGGTATTTCAGCATTCAAGCAAGAGAAAACTTCAGTGACCACCGAAAGTAGCACCTCCGGGTGAATGTAACAGACTTTTCGGTGAATGGTTTGCTTCGCTTGCGGCAGTGTGGAGGATCTAATCTGGTACACTCTGGCCTTCAGATAAACCCCCAACAAGAAATTTATGGGCATCAAATCTAAAGCTCGAGGCAGCCACGGGATGGTGCCTACTGATAACTCTTTCTGTACCAAATGCGGTGACAAAGTATCTACTGGAGATGCAGCGTGAGTTGGCGCACCATCCTGCATAAAAGCGTGACAGTGTGCAGCAAAATTTGTTCTTGCAAGCATGGTATCACGTTTTAAACGCAGCAGTTTCAAGAGGCGTTCGGCATTTACGGAGCACGGAGAAAGCACGGTTTCTCAAAGAAAAAAGGCCTAAGAATGACGGGTGCAGTGACTCTACAACACACCATAGCTCGTGGTGAATGTTCCTCTGAGTACGCATGTGGGTTATCTTGTGCCGATGTTCGGAAATTGTGTGTGTTGATAGACCCATGAATAGCAAAATGCTCTTCTTCTGTCCACAACACATTTAATAGTCACTAGTGATCCTCATTTATCTCTGCCAGAGCCCATTTGGCAAATTCCTCCCACTGTGTGATATTCACAGGTGACAGTCAACTTTGAAATTTGTACGGTGTAGTTAATACGTTATTTCCTATGATGTCGCGTATGATAATACGTTAACGCACGAGATTGTTTGCGTGCTTGAAATGCACGTACAGTTTCTAAACAACGCTAGTGGCACAGAGCTTTAGTCCAATGGACGAGATAGACGCTCCAATTTGTTGTTATGTTTACGTTCCCTACAGTTAGGCTGACGAGCCATTTTTGTTAGTTGCTGAGTTACGTTCGAACAGATTACTATTAAAGCTTGTGCCTTAAAAAAAGTACCTTTCAGAATATTCATCGTATGGAATAGAAGCTAAGGTAACGACATATAGGTACAGCTCAAAATAGTATAACTATATACTAAAAATCCGAAAATTTATTGGCGTAGAATAAATAATCAAAATTTCCAAGCTTTCGCACATCAACCAGATGGCTTTCTCAAGGAAGGTAGACAGAAAGCCATCTGGTTGATGTGCGAAAGCTTGGAAATTTTGATTATTTATTCTACGCCAATAAATTTTCGGATTTTTAGTATATAGTTATACTATTTTGAGTTTAATTTGGTGTACAGTTCCTACTTTTTGAATATAGGTACAGTTTAACACACGTGAAGAATATCGTTTTTCCGATGCTCTCGGTATGCCCAAACGTCCTACTGCTTCACGAGGATTGTTTGTTCCACTTCTCTTTTGAGATGCCTGCTGGTCCATTCGAGATGATGCCACAGCATTCGAACGGGATCATAATCGTGATCTCTCGTGTCGGGGGCGATTTTGCAAAATTCCAGTGTCCTCAAATCGTCTTCCCAGAAGCACTACAAACCGGCACAGCTGACAGGACCTTGGTCCTTCTCGAGTCCTTCCTGTGTTTGGAACTTACGGAAAGCTTATGTTGCCGATTCTCCGCTTACAGAAAAAAACTTCACTATCACGACTTTATCCGGCGAAGTTAACATCGTAGCAACACTCCTCTTGAACACCGTTTTCAATAAAGAGAGATATGAAGGCAATTCACAGATAACTAGTAGCTGCAGTTTGCCATTTAGTGCTTTCACATCACGTTTGCATATTTTGCATGGTTTGCTCTCGTTGCATTTCCGAACTAAATTTTTTACGTTGCCAAACAAAGTCTCAATATCAGCTGATGCTTTTCGAGCAAACAACAATGTGATACATGCATTTGTCCTTTTGTTTTTATAATGTTTTGAAACTTAAACGGAGTTTTGAGCCACCCGATATGTTTCTTTAATTATTTGAACTAGCAGCTAGTCTAGCTACTCTTAATACACATCACTGGTCGGTAAGTGAATCTCAGTTCTTTTTTGTGAGCAGTTTCTCTTATATGTATACTTAATCCGGATTAATTGTTACACATATTTTTAAGTGCTCATTTACTTTCTGCTACACGAGTTTCCACTTGATAACTTGTCACAAGGATGTATGAAAATTCAGAGCTACATTCTAAGTTGCTAATAAATTCTTGTATACGAAAGATAGCTTTTTCGAATGATCAGTTACTTAGCAAAGGGGTTTCCGTTTTATTTATTTTTTTAAAACCTGGTGCTAAACTTATGCTAATCATTTTACTAATATTTTGCAGTGATTTATCAGTGGTAATTTTTCTGATGAAATTTATTTCTCTTTTCGTTCTGTGACGTACCTGCCAGCAGGACGCACACGACATAAAGGCAGATAGGAATCAGAATAATCGTCTGCGTAGCTCAGTTGGTAGAGCGACTTGTTCCGGAATAAGCGGCCTCGGGTTCGAATCCCGGCAAAGACCAGAAATGTTACGGAGAAATTTACTTCGTTATAATGGCGCCCGAACTATCCGGATGACCCGACCGTTCAAAATCTCGCATTGGTGTGATGTTGTTTCCACACCGCGAGACAGGAAAAATCAGAGAATCCCTTCTCCAGCGCTTCGAAAAATAAAATGTGTGATGTTGCATTCCACACAGCAGATTTACTGGGAGTTCTCAAGTGCACGTTCTAGCAGTGGATGGCTGCTTGCAACGATTCATGGTCACGGCTGACCCGTGGGCCATGCCCCCGGCCCTCTTTCGGGGGGGGGAGATGTGACGTACCTGCCAGCAGGACGCACACGACATAAAGGCAGATAGGAATCAGAATAATCGTCTGCGTAGCTCAGTTGGTAGAGCGACTTGTTCCGGAATAAGCGGCCTCGGGTTCGAATCCCAGCGTAGACCAAAAATGACGGAGAAATTTACTTCATTATAGTTCCTTCTTATTAAATAATTTCTGGTAATTCCATCTGGATTCTCTAATAAAATTTAACTTGTACGTCTATGGAATTTTGAGTTGAGTCGGATTAACAGTACTTAGTTTTTCAATGAACTGATTAGCTGTATTCTTGTTTATAGAAAAATGCGATTTCAAACATTATAAACTATTAACATTCATGGGATCTTAATGTAACTGACTAAAAACTGTTTTTTTAATAATATAACTATACTAGTAATCCGAATTTCTTGACTTAGAATATAAATCAAAGTTTCCAAGCTTTCGCACATCAACCAGATGGCTTTTCCAAGGAAGGTAGACATTGGTGTGCGAAAGCTCGGAAATTTTGATTTCTATTTCACGCCAGTAAATTCGGATTACAAGTATAGTTATCAGAGGCGCAACTAGGGCATTTCTGCGCCCAGGAAAAAAATTAAATATTGCGCTTCTTTCTATCTTTCCATATATATACTGTATATACACTGAGTGGCCACTTTAATATGACCACCTGACAGTTTTAAGCAAATGAGCTATGGCTGCACGCTGTTGCCGCCAGAGGGTGAGGCTAGTATAAAAAGGGAAAGCTTAGTGCTTGCGACAGTAGTAGAACTGATTTTGGGGTTATGAGATGGGTAAAAAATGCGATTTGACGGACTTTCAAAGTGGGATGATTGTGGAGCTCGGAGCCATGGAGCGAGTAACACCGAAACCGCCGCATTCGTGAAATGTTCCAGAGCAGCTGTGGTTAAAGTGTTTAAAGACTGGACTGTCAGCCAAAAAACTGGATCTCTACGTGCAACGTGTGGTCGTCATCGAGTAGTGACTGCTCGGGCGGAACGGAGAGTGTCCAGACTGGTAACAAACAACAGAAGGGCAACAGTGCAGCAAATTACAGACAAATGATCTCTACACGCACTGTTCGCCGTACATTGCATCGGATGGGATATGACACCCGAAGGCCTGTTCAAACACCTTTGCTGTCTGCAGTTAACTAGAGAAAACTTCTCCAGTTCGCACAGGAGCACAAGGATTGGACAGTCGATAATTGGAAACAAATTATGTGGTCCGATGAATCACGTTTTCAGTTGCACCATGCCGATGGCCGAGTGAAAATTTGGCAGAAACAGCACGAAAGCATTGACCCCAAATGCATTGCTACAACCCTTCAAGCGGGTGGAGGCAACGTTATGGTTTGGGGAATGTTTTCCTGACATGCTTTGGACCCTTTAATTCGTGTTGATCAACGTCTGACTGGCACATCACATCTAAACATAGTTGCAGACCAAGTGCATCCTGTCATGTGGATGGTTTATCCCAATGGTGATGGCTACTTTCAACAAGATAATGCGTCCTGCCACAGTGCTCGTATTGTACAGGATTGGTTTCAGGAACATGCCGGTGAGTTTACTTTGCTTAGGTGGCCCTCACAATCTCCAGATCTCAACCCCATTGCGAATTTGTGGGATGAAGTTGAACGAGCCATCAGACAGCTGGATCCACAACCCTGCGATCTCACACTCCTGGAAAGTGCTATTCATCAAGCATGGTCTCAGATTCCACAAACCACCTATCAAAATATCGTGGGGTCCATGCCACGAAGAATCGACACAGTATTAAAGGCAAAAGGTGGCCAAATGAAGTACTGAGGGTGTGGTCATAATGAAGTGGCTACTTAGTGTATATCGACAAAACAACATTAACGTCATACCAAACCATGACTCTTTGTACAGCTTTTGTTAATTGCTTCGGAGTTCCGACTTTTGATACCTCATCAAATGCAGCTGACAGTCGTCGTTCGGAGCCACAGTAATGCTCGAATAGCCCTCAGAGAATCTCTAACGATGTGAACAACATCCTTACTTTTCAACGTACGTATGGTTCACCCAACTTAAAAGAAACCGCTGTCCCGATTGTTGTCGACGAAGGCTGTGGTTATTCTTCAGTTGGAGAGACTATACATGGACATCTTCATTTCTGAATATGATCAACAAAGAACCCCTGAACATTTTAAAGAAGAAGTGCAAATTTTAAGCTGCCGTTTCTTACGAACTGGCGATACATATAAGCAAATTCTGTAAATGGACAACTGACAAAGTATGGCGCTGAAAAATTGCACCAAAAATGTGGAAAAGTACAATTTCAGTTTTAATCAGATTGCAAGCAATGATTTGTATGCCGTATCTAGAGCTGAGTTTGGCGCAGCCGCCCTGCCTGCTCCACCTAGTTAGACCTCTGATAGTTATACCATTTTAAGTATAGTTAGTGTAAAGTTCCTTGTGTTATTATTTAAAAACTGGTTTGTTTTCTACATAAATTGTATAATCCAATAGTTTTATGCCAACCCGGTATCTTGAAATGGACCCGGGTTCGAGTCCCTGGTGTGACGCATTTGTCCCATGGCGCTCGTCCCTTTCCTGGCGCGAGATGCTCACAATTACAGACGGGCGATTCCCTGTGGCCTTAAATGCTCATGGAGGCTGTTAGCCTCCCCCCTCCCACACGCAAATATTCCTTTTCTAAGTTAGACTTTCAATGCTGATTTGAAATATTCCATCAAACCACTGAAAAATGTTTATGTCAGTGGTTTAACTTGCAGGAGGGATGAAGTCCGTTATAATTGCATTTTTCAAGAAGCATTTATGTTATGAAAAGCCGAACTGGGAAGCTAAAATACGACATATACCGCAGTCGAGGCATTTTGCTCACCCAGACTGAATTCTGGGAGAATGAGATGACGTAAATGGCATGCGGACTTCTAGGAATGAGTTGTCTGGTCCGTCAGTGGGTACAGAAGTCCTTATTTCGTGACGTCTGTACATCAGGTGATATAAACAAAGCAGCAGTCTCAGTGCCCTAAGTTTTCACAAATCTCATTCTCCAGGAAAGACAAAGTAGTGAGATCCATTGTTTCAGGTAAGAATTTTAACGTCTCTTTATATTTATCAGATTTCGTTGGGCAGTGTTTTACACATACTGAAGCAAAAGTTAATGTCGACATCAGTAGCGGATTTAGTTACCGAAGCCCTGCACACAGCGTCGGTTTTGAGGGCCCCTCACTTTGCCGGGCATCAATAAAATGTAACCCGCGCACTTTTACTCTCTTCCACTAACGTATGAAAAACTACTGTAATCACAAAAACAAATTGAGTTCCAGATTTCAAGGGCCTCCCCTGAACATGATTTGACTATTTACATGGTGGTGTGTGTGTGTGTGTGTGTGTGTGTGTGTGTGGTTTAAAGATCTACATAAAGAGCTAAATATTCGTTACATTCTAAGAAAATTGGCCGGAAATAGCATCCCAATTTCTAAGCTCAGTTGTAATGTAGTATTAAGTAATCTTATCCTCAAAATGATATTTAGTGAGCTTGCATTTAAGCTAGTAAATTCATACTTGTAAATGACGTACTTCGATTTCGGGTTAAATTATGCTTCCAAATGTTCCCAAACATAGATCAACGAATTTATCCATCGCTCTATGACTGTTCTCTCTTTTTAGAAGCAAAATTAAAAGAAAAAAAAAATATTTCGGAGGCCCTCCAGCACCGCGGGCCTACGCGCCGGTCTTCGTTGGCTTTAATGTAAATCCGCTCGTTATACGTACTAACATACGAAACAGCAGCATTTTTAGCACGCCTTTTGTGAAAACGATGCCTGTCATGTTTGTTTATCACTTTTCCTGTCCATGTTTGAACACCATATCGATGCAACTATTAGTCCGTTTTGAAAAATTGTTTTTTCGTTGGGAAGCTTGAAATGTGAGAACGACGATCCTTTCCTGTTTATTGTTGCAACTCGTGGATGGTGACGCGACGATCAGCTGTGATAAGGTCTTTCACTCGTTGCCTCTTGGGACCTGCCACTGCAGTTGCGGGTCTTCCACTCCGTTGTTTTTCCGACATTGAACTTTCTCCGTCTCGAAACTTCTTCATGCATCTTCGGACATTACTGGTGTCGATTGTGGCAGCTCCATACACCGCCAGGAGTCTTCTGTGGATTTCTGGAACCTCACATCCCTCTTTTTCCAGGAATTTAATTACGGCTTGCTGCTCTTCTCTGTCACTCATGATCTTTATTTCCGGTTCTGAAAAAGATTTGTTCCCATATTGGTAACATACATATCTGCCTTTATTTCGTGTGCGTCCTGCGGTGCAGGCACGTCAGAAGGGCGTAAAGGCAGATAGTATCGATTTCAAAATACATTTTTTCCCCATATAATTGTTCCTAAATATCCTCTTAAAAAATTATTTCTTCTTATCGATACCATTTCTGACGAAGACTAGATTATTTTGGACTCAGTTCGTTTCTCAAGTGGTGCAGAGTTTTTCCGCTAGAGGGCGTAAACTTAAATTGCGATTTCACCGCTATCCCTGTTTGTAAAAATTCGATTTGAAAAATTCTTTCTGCGTCGAATATAGTTCTAAATAGGAAATGTTTTGCATATAATTTCTAATTTTTATGAAGAATGGTTTTGTCACTAAGGTTTTGTCACTTGCGTAAGTGTACATTTATTTTCTGATGTATTTGCAGCAATATATACGAGCATCTGAAAACTCACTTGAAAAAAATTCTTTTGTAATCAGATACCACTCACCACAAAAAACCTCTTGAGCATACCTTCTTAAAATAATGCGTAGTTTTCCCGATATCTCTGCTTCAAATAATCTGACTTGAAAAATTATTTTTTGTCTGAGAGTATTTCTGGTTAAAAAAAGTTTTCCATGTAATTTTAATTTTTTCTTAAAGCACAAATTTGCTACTAGATGGCAGAAGTTGACGTTTCCGTTTACAGCAGTATGTGCGCGCCGAAAAATCCGATTAAAAAATAATTTCTTAATCAGATACTACTAACTACGAAAACTTTTTGTTTTCATTTTCTGTCCCAAATAAGGCAAAATTCCCCGCTAGGGTGCGCAAATATTTAATATGTTTTTCCCAATGTCTCTGGTTCTAGAATCCGATTTTAAAAAGAAATTAACGTCCGATACCATTCATCACGTGAGACACTTTCCATGCACTCCTAGGTTTTTTAGTTCACATTTCTAGTGTTATGTGGTGTTAGTGTATATTTACGTTTGCAATCGTATCTCCGGTTCCAAAAACCCTATTAAAAATTCTATTTGTGCTGTACACTATTCGCTACAGTAAAGATGAGGAACATTATTCTTTGTAAATAGTTTAAAGTTTACCCGCTTGGTAGCGTAAATGTCAACTCTTTTTTCTCGTTTTCATTGCTTCCAAGACACATATTTGAAAAATTCTTCTTTCTTAGCATAGCTTTTGCTATGAAGAATACTTTTACCATATTTTCTACTTTTTCATTATTAAAATCCTTCCGCCAGAGGGCATCAGTGTACATCTCTATTTGTAAGAGTTAATTCGATTCTAAAAATCCCGTAGAAAAATCCTTTTTCGGTAGATTCACTACAAAGAGTATTTTGCACTCATTCTCTTCTTTAAGTAATACACAGCTTTTTCGCTAGGGGGCGTAAAGTTATATTATGTTTTCCTCTATACTTCTTCCTCTAATTGTTCGATTTGAAAATCCATTTGTCTCTGATACTTTCCATCAGCTGTGAGAGACTTTTGGTGCTCAATTTGTTAATTTTCGTAGCATACTTTTTAGCCGCTAATGTGCGTAAGTAGCTATTCCTATTTCTGGATATTTTATCGATTTCATAAATTTGGTTGAATTTTTTTAGCTGGTTCCATTTGCTATGAATAATCCTGCTTTCATTACGTAATTTTCATTATGCGGAGTTCTTCCCGAGGTGGTGTAAGTATATTTTCTTTTTTGCTGAATTTTTAGATTTTCTAAAAATCTGCTTTGAAATATATTTTTCGTGTCGGAAAGGATTTGAAAAACCTGCTCATTAAAAGCGAAAATTCGGTGTCATCCATCTTGTTAGGAATGTAAGCAGTATAACAATTGTAAGTCGGTATATCACAATTCAATAAAAACTTTCATGAAATAAAAACTACTTCACTAAAAGCATGGGAAGTTACAAATATATATTGTATATTGTGAAGTGCCTGCCCCGCAGGACGCACACGACATAAAGGCAGATAGCAGGTAGCTCAGTTGGTAGCGCGACTTGTTCCGGAATAAGTGGACTCGGGTTCGTTTCCCGGCGTGGACCAAAAATGACAGAGAAATTTACTTCGTTATAATATATTAGGTGTGCAAAGCGTTTTTTGTGTGACGTATACCGCTAATTTACATATCCGACATTCCCCCGCGTTGTTGTCATGTGACACAGAAGTTTGCCCAACAGTCAAACGCACTTGCACATTGGTAGGTGAAAGATGGCAAGCGATGCTGCATTTATTCGACACTGCATTCGTTACGAATTTCATCAAGAACAAAGTGCTGCAAAAGCATGTGCAACGATCTGTTCTGGGGGAGAAT
Source organism: Macrothele yani (assembly GCA_039090855.1). Classification (NCBI taxonomy): domain Eukaryota; kingdom Metazoa; phylum Arthropoda; class Arachnida; order Araneae; family Macrothelidae; genus Macrothele; species Macrothele yani. The sequence continues at coordinate 8,494,445 of CM076994.1, read as the reverse complement.
ATAGTATCGAAAAGCACGTGTGAGTTCTGGATTAGACGGTTTAAAGCAGGTGATTTTGAAGTTAGTGATCGAGAACGTAGCGGCGTCCCGCAGAAGGTTGCACATGAGGAGCTGTAAGCATTGCTGGATGAAGATTCGTCTCAAATGCAAAAAGAACTAGCTGAACAACTAGGGGTAACTCAACAAATCATTTCCAGTCGTTTACGCGCAGTGGGAAAGATTCAGAAGGAAGGAAAATGGGTACCACATGACCTGAGTCAGAGGAACAAGGCTGAGCGTGTCATGAAGTGTTTGAATCTGTTGAATAAACAATACAGAAAGTCTTTCCTTTCAGGTGATGAAAAGTGGATATGGTGCGACAATCCCAAACTAAAAAAAAAAAAAAAACACACTGGGTAGACCGCGGTGAAGCAACGACTTCGACACCGAAACGCAATGTTCACTCCAAGAAAGTTCTGCTGCGCATCTGGTGGGATATGAAGGGTGAGTTCTATTATGAGCTATTGGAACAGGGTCAAACTGTTACTGCTGATCGCTACAAGCAACAATTGCTGCAATTGAACTAGGAAATCTGTCGGAAACGTCCATTCACAGGCAAAGGATTGCATTCCGTGAAATTATTGCATGACAACGCTACGCCGCATGTCTCGAAATCGGGCAAGGAAGCGTTTTAGAAGCTTGGCTGGAAAGTTTTGGAGCACCCGGCGTATAGTCCCGACATAACCCCTTCAGACTATCATTTGTTCCAATCGATGTAATATGGTTTGTCTGCTGTACGGTTCTGGACATGTGACGAAGAGCAAAAATGGGTTGACGACTTCATTGCGTCACACGACGAAGTATTCTTCATGGCTGGAATCCGTCAGCTACCCGACCGATAGCGGAAGTTGATAGATAATGACGGCGCATATTTTTATTCGTAAAGGTATTGTTGTTTTCTTTCAAATTACATGTTGCGTTGTCTTAAAAAACTTTAAAACTTATTTGTACACCTAATATAAGATAGGAAGAGGAACTCATGGATCAGGAAAATGAAAAGAGTTGATGATATCATACTGAAGTAATCAAGGTAAAATCCCTAAAATGGCAATGGGCTAGACATATTGCTAGGGGAACTGACGGCCGCCAAACGATTGGTGTACTAGGCTGCATTCCAAGGGGAAGGAAAAGATTCAGCAGAAGACCATATGAAAGATGGGTGGATAAAATTCGAAAGCGTGCCTGAGTGCCATGGAGAGAAGTGCTCAAGATAGGAAGTTCTGGAGGAAACTTAGGGAGACCTTCATCCAGCAGGGGACTGATAATGTATGATGATTTATGATAACACTTATATTATTAATAACATTTCTGAAAATGCAGGTGCAGAGTACGGCGGCTCTAGAACGCCGAATTTGTACAAATTAGAAAGGGAGTGAGACAAGGTGACACCATATCTCCCAAGCTCTTCAATGCGATATTCCAGAATGTTTTTTCAGCAGTTGAAATGGAAAGGCTATGAGATAGAAATTAATGTTGATTATTTAACCCACCTTCGTTTTGCCGACAGCATAGTCATTTTTGCAAGCACACCTTCAGAGCTGCGGAGGATGGTCCAGGAACTTGCTGACAAGACTAAAGATGTGGGCTTAAAAATGAAATTACAGAAAACAAAATTGATATAAAAAGTTTTTAATTAATGCATCCTTCCAGTTCTTACTTATGGATCAGGAATGTGGACCTTAACTAAAGAAATATATTCGGAGGCTGCAAAATACTGAAAGAAGTATGGAGGGGTACATGTTTGGCATAACCGGGAAAGATAGGAAGAAAATCTCATGGATCAGGAAAATGATAAGGGTTGATAACATTATGATCAAGGTAAAAATCCCAGAAGAATTCACCACCGCTCGACAATTGAAATGCTAAATTGGATTCCAAGAGACAGGAAAAGACCCAGTCGAAGACCACGTGGAAGATGGGTTGATAAAATGATAAATATGTCGAACTAACACGGAGAAGACTAGCTCAAGACAGAAAGTTGCGGAGGAAACTTGGAGTTGGAGACCTTCATCCAGCAGGTGGGTTTTTAATGGTGGATGATCACGATGGTAACACACACACACACAAACAAAATTTCAAATCCAAATATAATATTAGTTGTATGCGGAGGAGTTTAAAGTGACAAGATATGTTTACAACTTTACAAACTAAGTACGTGATGAATGTTCCTATCTGAAATTAAGTGGGAAAAATTCCTCACCTGAGGAAACAATTTTATTTATTTACATTGTGTAACTACTACTTGTAGCACTGATATCTAAAGGAGTTGTCGTTCTCAATTTGTAGCTCTGTAACTTCAACGATGCTGGAGAGCTCGGAACTGAAGAACAAATTCTGCCACCCCGGTGACGCAGTGGTCAAAGCAATGTCTTCTGATAAGGACAAGTCGCATATTCGCAGAGCTCCCGAGTGATAGCCAATTCTTGCTTGACCTTGAATTTTTGTGTTCGTAGTACCGTTTTGTTGTTTTCTACACTCCTTTAAACTTCACAAGCAGTGATTGTGGACAGCCACAGGTTTGTGGTTTTATCTTTTTGAGTGTTATGAGGTGCAGTACTCGCTCACGTTAGGGTTCGTGGCCGAGATAGCCGCAACCTCTTCTATCGTCTCTACCGCTTCACATGATTCTTCTTCGTCGTCAGTTTCTACGATATCGTATTCATCAGCATTGAATGTGCCTGCATCTTCACCTGTGCTTTCTGATATCTCTACTATGTCTTCTACAAGCAACGTCCCATATACCGATGGAACCAACTCTAGTGTTAGGGCTACTGATATGTGCCCACCCCCACTTTCGTTTGCGACTGTTGTTGGTGGCTCATCTCAGGGGATTACGAATTCATTTTGTGATAACATTGAACTAACCAGAGTGGATAAAGTATTGAAGATTTTGGTTCCTGAAGAATCTAATGAAGGTAAGCAGTATATAACTCTGTTTTACTTCTTAGTGTCTTTTTTCAATCGTTGCCCGACACCCCCCCTCCCACTTTATCTAGATGTTGTTTATAAAGTTGTTCCCGAAAAACAGTGTCTATTATTCGTATGTGAGGGGGAATTATAGTGCAATTTACAGACCCCACTACTATTGATAAAATTCTTCAGTCAGGAATTTATATTAGACATTTCCATTTACAACCTATTCCTGCTTTACACGGGCCTATTACTGTTACCCTCTCGCCGGTGCCGACAGCCATCCCGGATTCAATACTAATTAAAGCACTAGGGTCATTTGGACGAGTTATTGGTAAAACGAAAATTCTTCCAGCTTTAGGTCGCGACTCGCACTACAGTTCAGTGCAAGGAGGTCGTCGACAGTACCGTATCATATTCCCTAGTGATGAAGCTATTGTTGAACGTCCCACATCCATGGAACTCAGCATCGGCACCCGCACATTCGTTTTTAATGTGTTTGCGGGTGTCCAGTGCTTTAAGTGCAAGGCTGAAGGGCACGTTGTTTCTGAATGCCCCCATCGTGTTCTACACGACAGTTCTGCTGCCGCTGCTACTTCTATTTCCAGCCTACAGGAACCTTCATCGGCTTTATTTGCTGCTCAACCAGGAACTGCAGGAAAACCACCTGTAATACATTCTACACACTCTACTTCTACTGGTAACCCTGTTGCTTCAGATCCTGGATCTCGTCAATTTGATGATGTTCGACCATGTCCGACTTTGACCTCTACTGCAGTGGGTTTACATAATCTCCTTGATATGGACACTTCAAATTTTCTACATCTGCTACCCCCTCACAGGCCACCCAGTCTCAGACAGCTAATAAACGCTCTATTTCCCCAGCTTCACCACGATGTACTCGTTCCAGTTTAGGAGGGAAAAAAACGCACTTTAACCATGCACTCTAGACGTTCTTCTGCTTCAACTAGCCAGGGCAGTCAATACGCTGTTTCCACATCCAACACCTATGACATGCTTACCGATTCGGCAGAAGAAAGCACGGAAACTGCCCATGATAGTGAATCGCAGTCTGCTTCTTCAGAAGGTGAATGCCCGCCTCCCCACACCATTCTTGACTTTCCAGAAGTTTTCCAGGACAGCACTGTCCCCAATTCGCCATTTACTCTCCCTATCAGTGTCCGAAAAAGAGCAACATTATGCAAATACCATGTGTGCGGAGGAATTTACAGCGCCTTCCCGAAATGGTTCAACAACTCGCAGAGCTCGAGGAAGTCTTTATTAATGTCTCTCTGCCGTCTTGGGAAATCCAATATGGTAGAAAGACAAAAATATATGCTTAAGGTTCTCATGCCTAAACTTGCAGACCATCTTCAACCACCCCAATGTTGCTCACTTTTATACAAATTTTTGTTTTTGTTTAGCTGTTACAGGCAAAATACGCCTGTAGCAACGTTTCAACGCTCTTCTTTTGTCCATACAAATGGACGGGCACCCCAATTTTTTCTTATTTTGGGGGAACCAAGGTTTTTTTTTTTTTGTTTAGAACGTCTTTTTGTAGTATGTGCTTATTGTGGTTTTTTTTTCTTTCATTACCGAGAAGTGTGACTAGTGTTTCTTTCTCGTGATGAGAATGCCGCATGTTGTGTTAACAGTGTCGCATCGTGTTGTGCGTAGTCATCGCTGATTTTTTTCGTGTTGTGCGTAGTCATCGCAGATGGCTTCCTATGATGAGCTCCTTCCTTCGCAGTGAATCATAGTGCTTCCCACGACGGACTTTTTCTGCGAAGCCGGCACCCAACATCAAGCTGGCTTTTTCTCCTTCTTCATCAGTGACTTTCCTACATTTCTTCAACAATTGATCACTTTATGTTTTGTTACGAAATTTTAACATTCCCCGACTGACTTTTATGAACAGTCTTTTGTAATCGTCACTTTTTTGTTACTTCCGTTAATTGCTTTGTCAGGTGAAAAGCATGATGGGATCGCCAACGCGCGACGATAACCCGGTGATTGTAAATACTTGTATATATTTGTTTCTCAATAAATACCATTTGAATTATGATCATTCGTCCGAAAGGGGTCCGGGTTCAAATCCCGGTGAGGTATGGATGTTGTGTTTGTCCTACGGCACTGGCTCTCTCCCTTCCCTGGAACCAGTTACCTTAAATTAGGGACGGGCGACTGCTTATAGCCCATTCAGTTGCTCGCGGTGGTCGTTAAACCTCCAACCAAAAAAAAAAAAAAATTCTAACGAAGATCCTCATTGCAAGCAAGTAGCACCTAACTATTTGGCTTTGAAGAGAACTTAGGATTTTGAGTTTTCAAGTAATTGCTATTTGTTAAATATTTTCCCACACAGCACAGAATATTTCGTATGCGTTACAAGTACGTAGCACTGAAACATTGAGACTTTTCAGATATGTTGCGCAATGTAACAATAATGGTTCAGAAACCTTACGGTTACGTCAAAATGTCCTCAAAAGTTGCATAACTTTAAAACACTGCCGATACGTTACAGTGAAAGGACTTTGTTACTTCAACATACCAACTACATGTTACTGTATTTGAAAGATATTTGTAACATATGTACAATATTTGAAAGATATTTGTCATATGTATTTGAAAGATATTTGTAACATATGTACAATATTTGAAAGATATTTGTCATATGTATTTGAAAGATATTTGTAACTTCGTTTCATTACTGTTACGTATTTGAAAGATATTTGTGACATCATCATATTACTGTTACGTATTTACTACGTTGAACATTATAGTTTTAATCAACTTTGTAAAATCACAATACAAATTATTATAGTCGACAGCTGTTTCAAAAGCAACAACTGTCGTATTACGAGTTGTTGACGTTTTCACAGATTCAACGCAGTCCGCTGTCCATTGGGGACAGTGGCGGCGTTTATGTATTGATAACAAAAGAAATAAAAATCGGTCCCAAATGAGGGTGTCGAATTCCTATTATACATGTGGAATAGACTATATCTCAAAGAAAAAAAGAAAGAAAATCAAATTCGTCATTTCTCTAAATACATGTACCAATATGAAATTTCACAGCTTCAAGTAAAACATAAACATGCTGGTATGGTGTACTAATACAACAACACAGCCATCTACTTAGATTTTATAAAATGCTTTTTAGAATTTAAAAATTATAATAATCAAAACAATTACTTACTTTCAGATGATCTTGAACCCCCCCCCCCCAAAGGAGGATAAAATATTAAATCAACTAACTAGCTAACTCTAGCAAGACAGTATCACCAAAGAATATCCCAGGAGCATGTAGAAATATGCGACTACGAGAGTGCTTCGGTGAAATGGCATAAATGCGCATGCGCATCCACGCCGTTGCCAAACAAAAAGTATTAAATATCGTCGGAATGTAACATCAAGGTAGCAGTTATGTACAATGGAAACTATAAAACAGTAGTATCGGTGAATGCTATTTTTAACGTAACCGTAATGTACAAAAAGTTATGTTCCAAAATAGATGTTGCTGAGACGTAATTGTAAGATATCTCTAAAAGTGTAACGAAAATGAGAGATTGTAACATTATTGATACATATCTGAAACGTTTTGTGCTGTTTTTTTTTTTTTTTTTTTTTTTTATTGGAGGTTTAACGACCGCCGTGAGCAACTCAATGGGCTATAAGCAGTCGCCCGTCCCTAATTTAGGGTCACTGGTTCCAGGGAAGGAGAGAGCCAGTGCCGTAAGACAAACACAACATCCATGCCTGACCGGGATTCGAACCCGGACCCCTTACGGACGAATGATCAGAGGCCAACGCCTTAGACCACTGCGCCACCGGGGCGGCGTTTTGTGCTGTATGGGCTAAGTTAAGTTTTCAAAGTTTTGGTTAGCTTTTATGAAGTTAAGCTCGAATTCTGTTGACTTGTTGCAGTTTTCCTGAAGTAACTCGCCTGTGAATGAATTCTTTCATAAAATGTATTTTGAATTCGACAGCATAGCTTAGCATCTGAATTTACGCCCTCTAGCGGCTAAGTTATGCATAAAAAAACGCCAACAGGCAAGGATAATCGTTCTCACATTTCACGTTTCCAATGCAATAAGAATTTTTCAAATCGAACAAACAGGCAAAGAGACATCGTGAGTCCATGGGGACGGATAAACTGACATACTGATAACAAAAACCTATTTTTTTTTCAAAAGACGAGCTAAAAAATATCTTCTGGCTACAAAATGCTACTCGAAAAACAACCACCGCGATTTATACGAAAAAGGTTGCTGTGTAAATGTTTCAACAAAAAAGAATCCCGGCTCAAATACTATTTTTCTTTCAACTAAAATTTTTTCATGGCACGTCTGGGTGGTAGTTTAAAATGAAGCTTTGCCCCTTTGTATTATACGTATAACCGATGCCCGATAGCGATTTTTTTTTACTGAAGTTGCGTTCTAGCATAAAGGAAGTCGCGTGTTAATCTGCAAAATAACGCTCTAAAGGTTCAGGCAAATAAAAATAAGTAGAACTACTTCGACGAATCTCTATTCTTCAGTGAATGCCAGAAAACGATGTTAAATTTCTCGCGGTGAAAGTAATGGGTCGAGCTGCCATTATGGCCACTATCTTCGGATGCTATCCAAGGTTCAAGTACTGGGTAACAAACACATCGGCGTTGTTTTTGTTCTGCTGCTCGGCTTCATTTTCGTCCCCCAACACAGCATCCATAAATTATGGTTAGACGATTTTCTCTTAGCCTCAGCGCTCTTGGGGGGTTGAAAAACTATCCCCTCGGGTTAAAAAGCAAGCAATAGGAATTTTCTTAAATCCTTGCTCTTGTCGGTTGAGTTCTGCAATACGAAGGAAAATACGTTTTCAATAATGACTTAAACAAATACACGGTATGGAACGAAGATCGATATCATAATAAAGACGCAGCTGTTACGGGAGCTCGTGTCGCCGATTAAAGGAAGAAAAGTACCGGCGGATTAAATCACGAAAATCGCATTAAAAGTAAAAAACAACATCGCTGAACAACACATGGGTAACTTACTATAAACAATTGTAAAACTCCTTCGTGTCCTGTGCGTGAAATGCCTCGGTAATTTTGGAATCGAATTTTCATCTAAGGAACCCAAATTGTTGTCAGACAACGTAGAAGTAGAGAATTGAAAACGCGGAAATTCAAAATCAGAACAGAAGTTCTTTCACTGGAAAAATCAATTTGGCTGAGTAAATTTCCATGAGAAAAATAACAACTCTGGATAAGTCTTTTTGGTACTGGAGCTCAGGACATAAAGTCTAATGGGTGCTCGAGCTTTGGACATGAAGTCCACTAGGTGACTCAAGAATCTCAATATATTAATCATGATGATACCCTAAACTCAAGAATCTCAATATATTAATCTCCAACCCCAACCACACTAAAAATCAATCCTTAAATCTGAACACTATTAATAAATCTCAAACTGTAAACTAACAAGAGTAAGGAGGGATCTAGAATTAATCATTTATGAGGTATGAACCCATCAAGCTGATAGGTTCACACCTGGAGAAGTTTACTGAATGTTCGAACTCTAGACAGTCCTTCTGGTGCTGGAGCTTAGGACATGAAGTCCAATAGGTGGTCGAACTTTGAAGAACTCCAGTGAGTGTTACTTGAGCTCAGAACATGAAGTCCACTGAGTGGTCAAGTTTTGAAGAAGTTCACTGGGCGTTCGAACTTTGGATAGTCCGTTTGGTACTGGAGCTTAGGACACGGAGTCCTAAGCTCCAGTCTAAACTAACAAGAACAAGAGTAAGGAGGGAGCTAGAATTAATCATATTAATCATTTATAAGGTATGAACCCATCAAGCTCATGGGTTCACACCTGGAGAAGTTCACTGAGCGTTCGAACTCTGGATAATCCTCTTGGTACTGGAGCTTAGGACATGAAGTCCACTGTATGGGTGGCCAAGTTCTGAAGGAGAAGTTCACTGAGCGTTCGAACTGTTGGATAGTCCTGGCACTGGAGCTTAGGACATGAAGTCCAATGAGTGTTCGAACTTTGAAGAAGTCCAGTGAATGTTACTTGAGCTCAGGGCATGAAGTCTAATGGATGCTCGAGCTTATTACATACAAAAATCTACACAGGAACGTCGGTTACACGTCAGTTAGATGTACCAATTAACTGGTGTTATGTTTTCAATATTTGGACGGATATATGAAGACGTATCTGTATTCTATGTACGCGCATCTGTATGTGTGTATATATTTCTATCACTTCCTTCACCACCCTTAATGTACGATCCTAAAACTGGATGTCCGAAGTGTTTCACGAGCACGGATAGTTTGTTCTTCCACAGTATTTAATTCTCATAATTGCATGAACCGCCTAACTTTTCACCTCCACTAAAAAGATATCACGAGGCTTCATAAAACTTTGTTCACAACATATGTGTACTTTGTGATAAATCGTTCTATATGTAGAAATGTAGAAGTACTGAAAAAAGGAAATTAGTGTAATATTATCGTACTACCAATTAAAAATGCTCAACCTGTTTTTTCTCTGATGGGGGGTGCATTTTTTTTTCAGTGACGTAAATGGTGTTGGGCCCCGGAACACCCACATAATCGGCGCCTATTTTAAGATTCCTTTTCTGTTTTTCGACATAGCCCCTGATCACTGTTTCACCCACCGACGCCCCAGTTCCTTGATTCCGGTAGAAGTACTTTTTCTTGTCTTATTCTTCCAATCACGTACTCACAGCTGCTACCACCTCAAAGTCGGAGGCATATCGCCTTCCACGGGTGTTTTCCTTTAGCTTGGTGAACAAATAAAAGTAAAAAGGAGCAAAGGTCTGAAGAACAGGGTGGGTGCTGAACCAATTTCAATGCTGCAATCTGTATGGCGGTCTTTGTAATTTGGGTGGTGCAACTTGGTGCATTGTCTAAAAGAAGGAAGACACCTCTTCACAGTTTTCCATGCCCGTTTTCCTTGATGACTGTATGAAGTTGGCTTATTAAGTTGGTATGGCACGCACCAGTGATAGTGGTGCGCTTTTTCAAGGTCAATTATGATGATAACTTCTGCATCCCCCCCCAAAAAAACAACTGATTCTATACCTTGCAGGCTGATAGAGAACTTCTTGGGAGGCAAAGAAAACACATGCTTTCACATTAGACTTTTGTTTTTAGTCTCTGGATCAAAGTGATGAACTCAGGTTTTATTCATTGTAACAGTCCAGAACCACAAATTAATAGGATCCTCACGAGGCATGTTCAAGTTGGTGAGGTACATTCGTTCGCTGCATGTGTTTTGGTCATTTGTCAACATTCGTGGGATCCTTAGCGAAGTGACCTTTTTTCATCTAGAAAGAATTCGTGAGGATTGAATCAACCCTGCCGATTTAAATGCGTAGACTCAGCCATGCACAGAACAGTGATTCGTCTATCTTGAATCACGAGGTTATTCACGCGGTTGACGTTTTCCTCAGAGATGGGTGTGTAGGTTTGTCAAGAACGACATGCATCATCGAAATTCTCTGTACCACTTGCCAACTGTGGAATATGCAGGAGTTTTATCCCACAATACCTGCATCACAGCATCATAAACTTCCTGCAGGGAAAGCCTTACAGGGCTTGGTGCTGAGTTATATTACAGCGCCCTGTGTGAAGGGTTCGTTTGGTGCTTTGTTTCCAGAGAATTTTGTTTCTGGACCTTTACCCGTATTTTACTCGACTTGAGCAGATAAATAAAATCGACTAAAGTTAAGCTTTGCTCCTGAAGTGTTTACTCAAATGGTATGGGGAATGTCTGCAAGCATTGTCCATCATTTTCATTCTTTCATTACCTTATTAACACGTCGAATCTCCTTCTCTCGCCTGGTCAGTATTCCCCCTCTCTAATCATCAGCCCCATTGCTTACTATTTATCTCCGTTCACCCCAACCAGCCAGCTATTCGCAGCTCGCTCTCCCTACTCCTTGACACCGAACTTTCTGCAACCGAGTGTCACGTCCTCTTGCTGAGAAACCCCCCCCCCCCCCAAAAAAAAGTGTCCCCTGCAGAAGAATGAAATCCACGCTCTCCAAGAAGGCGCGGACACTCCTTAAAAATGCCTTCTCTCTGAAGATGCAGAAGTTTCTTAATTGGCTTTCCTGTCCCCTCTCGCACATCTACGAAACCATAAATCTAACACCTCCTATAAGAGATGCGTGAGAAAAAGAGTATTTTAACCATCGCCCTGCTCATCAAAATGGCGGGAATTGGAGGAAAATGATTACAATTCACTATCCTTAAAATGGCTCCTGAACTTCAATTCTGATAAATATGGATGCCCAGGTTACAAAAGCCTTTCAAAGGCAGGTATTTTATCACCCACATATTTCTTTTTTCTCCATTTCGCAAAGTTTATTTCACAAAATCACCTGAAAAGAAAAAAACTAAGAACGAATGGATCTATAGCATCGAATATTGGTACAGTGACGTGCAAGAATATATGCAGTAGTACTTTCCGCTATGCATAACATTTTGCATGCGCTTTGTGATTTTCATAACTCACATCTGTTCTTCTACTGTTTCTGATTCCAAATGTTTTACCGTTTCACTGAAGAACATTTTTTTTAAAACACTATGAAGGGCATGTGCACATTGGGCATTTCAAATAATGCGCATTTTTTTACGGCAGGACGTAAATGCATTTTTTTACGGCAGGGCGTAATTATTTCCCTTGATTTTCTGTTCTTTGAAAATTTCTTTGTGTGGGAAGGAATTCAAAAGACTTGTTCTTTACAGTCTAGAAATCGATACAATTCTTTCTCGGCTTTTCTTCCATTACAGAAAGTTTTCGCGTTCACAAATACATATATATAACAAAATGCCGTATGTCAGCAATGTAGCAATCTTGTTTATAATTAGGTACGGAGGCACCGACAATTACTTAAAAGATATGAAAACCATAAGAAACATCAAAATGACGACAGTCAATGCAAGCGCTTTTCATTTAATGACCACTCCACGACCATTTCACATTCCAGGACGGTACAAATTTCCGGGATTTCTAAGAAATTGGTTTCACGGAGAGCAATTAATTACTACGGTGTTTCATAATTCTGCGTTTTCACGTGTTTGAGAAATGACTGATTATTTACATCATAAGTGACGAATCCTACTTAGAAATATTCTGCAAAGAAAAGCCTGAAGTTAAATTGCTTGGAGATCGCAAAGCAAGTTCTGAGTTACTTAAAGAAAAAGAGATGAACAGAATATGTGTTTTAAGAAACTCCAATGAAACGAGAAATAAAGATGTCCATTTAGTATGTATGGCCTCTCAATGATTTGGAAAGATAAAAGAATGGCACTGGAAAAGTGCTGCCCTTGCAGGAGACGTGAGAATTCAAAAAACAGTGGTTGCTATCGTATTGAAAGCAACAACGAGTAACTATTCATTCTATCTTTGACGGAAAAATGGGGTCAGAAGGGAGGAGCGAAGTTGTAATAAGAGAAACAAAGAAGTTGTGCTCACTGAAAGGACTATTTATTATAAAGCTCATCTAAATAACGTGTAGAGGCTCACATTCTGCCTTCACAACACAAGCGCGCAATGTCATAGACTCTAAATGGCATAAAGTTTCGGGTGGTGCTGAGGCCCAACGTTCCACGGAAGCAATCCATAAAGTACGAAGAATGCTAGCGGTGGTTTTCGGGCACGATTACACAGCTCCACTTCATCCCGCAGAAGCTCAATTGGGTTCAAATCTGGAGAGTGAGAGGGCTAACGGGAGCGATGAGACGGGCGTTGTATTTTTGAAAGAAAACATCCTTCTGAGGAAAACGGATAGCCATGAACGGGTGGTGGTGGTAGGGGGGAGATTTAACAAACTCACAATGATCAATTCACAGGGCTGTCCTAATTTTGAGCCACTTAAGGAATATTTCAACTCATACGTCAAATGGTATTTGCACAGAACTTCGTAAGTGCCTCGTCTTTGAATGACCACGTTATCCGCTCCACCGTGGCTCTCCGTTTGGACGTTGCAATGTGCGAGAAGCGACGTTCACTTCTTCTTTTTCCGTTTACCGCCACATTTTCCCCGGCGAATGCAAGCTTTGATGTAATCCTGGTATGTATGGCCAGAATTACATACGTTCGAAGTCGCGCGGACGGGAGCACACCATCATCCTCGCGCGTATTATATTTCCACGATCGCACTAGCTCAGGTTGCCATGTTTACCCATAATCATAGCCTCAGGTAAGTATCCGATCATTTATAGTTCGCATGGGGGTTCTGCTGGTAGTTATTGTAGTGGGGTTAAGCAGGTTTTTGAACGGGTGTGGTGTGTAGAATTATGAATTCAGTGTATATACATAAAGGACTCGTGCGTAAGGAAGAAATAATGCACTGCAAATGCATTACTTTAACCTGGTGTTTAGCACTAGTAGAGTACCGACAGCCGCATCTGGTTTGTACTGTGATACACTAATTAAAATCTGAATAATTAGTGTATCACCAGGTTAAAGTATGATGTTATGATTGTATATGGCAATTATACGAAAGAAAACTGAACTGTTCACAGAACGTCAGATCTCATTAACTCTCAAGTTGATTAGCCAAACTTTTTGTTCGTGCTGCCCGCTATATTTTTCATAGCAGAATTTATTAATATCTATTTTAAATTCTAGGTTCATGAATAAATTCGCATCTGTGTGTCACAGTGTTTTGAGCTTGATTGTGAATTCTTATTGGGTTTTATATAGCTCTTAACCCGGCGATCCAACCCGTTCGTTCAAGTTGATGGTTTATTTTCAGCAGGGCATATTTTTCAGTAATGACTTCTACTAATAAAGTCAAAGGAAAGGAACAATGTAAACTATCTTTTCAATATTTCGTAGCCATATGTCAGCAACTTAGTCAATTCATCTGCGATCTAGTTCTTGATCGTTGGAAGTGAAAAACCGCTGACATCCGTTTTCGACTTCTAGCAACGTTCTATGCCGTCTACTTCGAAGAACATGAGCCATGGAGCGCAAGTAGTGGTAGTTAGAAGAAATTAGGTCAACACTATGTGCTGAGAAGCAACTAAAAGGAAGATTCCCCAATATTTTCTTTGGAACGAACAGCAGTATGCTTTCTGGCATTGTCTTGGTCGGGCAATACCTGATGTTTGTTTATAAATCCTGGGTAGCGTTAAAACATCCCACAGTGTATGCGTGCTGAGAAGAGGTTAATATCACCATCAAAGTTTCAGTAAATAATCATTTTGAATTGTCCATTCTTCGGTAGAGTAATATGGACTGCCTTGGGGCGAGCTGCTGCTTTTGGCTATTCGGATTGAGGAGTTTTCTCGCAGTCTTCGATGAATTATTAATTAGTCAGTTCAGAACATTTTCGCTACTGCTGGTTATTTTGCAGATACCATGCTGTAATTGTCTGTAAGCAATCGATCTCGGAACAGGGCTTTAGAATAACTGTCGTTGGATTATCTTCAACAGCGTAGCATACAATGTTGCGATCTACTGATATTAGACATCTCCATAGCAACTAACTTTCGAGGGTCGTCCCTTTCAACTGCTTGAACCATTCATGAACAGCACGAATGAAGACTGGCGTCTTACCTATACCTTCGCAAATAGGGCAGGACACTTCATTAGCTTCTTAATTCGTTTTGTGGTAATAACGTACAACTGGACAAATTTCAGTTCTTAGCTCACTTCTTGTGAAATGTTTCGGCTCGATAATAACAATTACGGACGGACTCAGTGGGTTTTATACTATCATTTAAACGTACATGCATAGGTATAAGCAAGGACTTACGAATGATCCTAGTGCAGGATACCTATACCAAAAATAATGAACTTATATGAGGGCCCTAGAGGAGGTTCAATATGGTGCGTGCAAGCAAGGAAACGCATGCACTCATGCGATTTGCTTTCTGCTCAACTGTGGGTTGGTGAGGTACCCAAACTCCTCTCTTGTGCACCTACCCAAGTTGACGCAGGTGTGTGATAATGATCGTGTGGGTAGTCATCAGCTGTTCGGTCAACCAAGGTTTTCAATATGTCTTTATCCACTGTTGCGGGTCTTCCGGCTTTGGGACGGCCTGACAGATCAAAATTTCTGTCTCGAAACTGTTCGCACCAACGGCAGCACCGACGATGTGATACGACATTGGGGTACACACTGGTAATGTTCCTTGCAGTACTTGTGGGGGTGCTACCGCGACGAAACTCATACAGCATGCAATAACGGATGTGCTCCTTGCCCACTTTCATGTTGGTTGGCGCTTACACTCTTCGCCTTCTGACGGATAACTGCCACTGACTTAAATCACCTACCTGCTGAAGTCATGCGCAATCTCAGCGGCTGAGGCTTCGACTTCGGGTACACTCTCATCGGAAATTACTGTGTTTCCAACCCAGTATTTCGGAGGAAAGTTCATTACGAACGCTTTTTTTAGCATCTTGTAAACTGTCCATAAATTGCACTGGAGTCTTCAATAATTTTAGTGCTTTTGTAGCCTGAACTGAGATAACATTGCAGTTACATAAATGATGTTGATTCTTTCATTATAGGAAGATGTGGCCTGTAATATTTGCTATATGGCTTACCATACTTGTAGTGCTGCGTCGCACCCTCCCTGGGTGGAATCGGATGCCGAGCACTTTCTTGTTCCGCGTGATGACTGTTTACAACTTCATGTTTCTGCTCTCTTGCTGTGCAACTACTCTTACTTGGAAGGCTTTTCATCGCTCCATTCTTTGCGACTTCCATGAGACACTTCCGGTCAGTCGGAATGAAGTGGAAGACTACTGTTGGGAAAATATCATTCGCCAGACGCCAGACATCGAAGTAAGCATGTTCAGTTCTTTATTCATTTTTTCCACGATTATCTTATGCAGAAATCTACATTGCGGTTTATGTTTGTTATAGACACAGCAGGAAACTGTAGGTAACTTTATCAACTTTCTTCGGAAGAGGGAGACTAGAACCATGTATTTTTTACGCTCCTGAGACCCAACATTATGACCATCCATTTGATAGTGATTGGAACGCCTACCACCATGACAACTACTTCACTCCACTAGAACGCGGACGGTGTTCTTAGGTACCAGCAGTTTGTGCCAGATGGACAAAATGACGTCCCAAAATTCGACAAAGGAGTGAGAAATTGGAATAGACAGACCAATGCTACGTTTGCCGCCCCGATGGAGCAGTGGTCTAAGCGATGGCTTCTCATCATTCGTCCGAAAGGAATCCGGGTTCGAACCCAGTGAGGCATGGATGTTGTGTTTTTCTTACAGCATTGGATCTCTCCATTCCCTGGAATCATTGGCCCTAAATTAGGGACGGTCGTCTACTTATAGCCCATTGAGTTGCTCACGGTGGTCGTTAAACTTCAAATTAAAAAAAAAAAAATGCTACGTTTCACTGCATCCCACAAATACTCAATGGCATTCAAGTTGGGTTTTTTTTATCGGTATAAATTCACCACAGGGATTAGAGGAAATGCTCTCTCACACCCGCTCTCCTGCTTGTCCGGTATAGTGAGCAATGGCCAATGACCCCTCCCTCCCCAAAGATGCTTCCACAATTTAAAACTTGGAACAGTACAATTTTTAGGAGCAATATGTCATTATGTCTTAAATGAAAAGTGTTTAATCAATGCATCCTTCCAGTGCTTAACGTAATGAGCAGAGACACGTAGAGCTTAACTAAAAAAGGTGTACAAAGACTACAGATAACTCAAAGAAGCATGGAGAAATGCATGCTTGCTGTAACCAGGAAAGACAAAAGGAACTCGTGGATAAGGAAAATGACAAGAGTAGGAGACATCATGATCAGAGTAAAATCCCTGAAATGGAAATGGGCTGGACATATTGCCAGAAAGAGGGACCCATCGATGGACAACCGGAATTTGAGACTGGATAGGAAAAGACACAAAAGAAGACCACATGGGAGATGGTTGGATGAAATTTGAAAGCATGCGGGAGTGACATGGAGGAGACTGGCTCAAGACAGACCGTTGGGGAAGAAACTTGGCAAGACCTTCATTAAGCAGTGGATTGATAATGGTTGACAATGATGATGATTCAAGTTGGGGAAGTTTGGAGGGCCAGGAAAGCCCACATAATTTCGAAAATGGCCCTTGAATAGTGCTTGTACAATGCGGAATATGAGACACGGGCGTTGTTTTCTTCAGAGTCCAGTGCTATCCGAATGCATGGTCACCATGTAGGGCAACAACACTTAGTCTGAGGCAATGTAAGACCTGGTTATGAGGGTGAATTCGATGGGGATGAGGAGACCCAGTGATTTCCGTGAGGGCAATCCCTATGCCATGATGCTACCGCCTCTGTCCGATTTCCTTCCAGTCGCGCAGTAGGGAAACTGTTCACCCACACAGCATCAAATATGAACCCATCTATCGGACTATTCGGTGTTGGAAACTAAACTGATCGTAGCAGGTGAATCCGGAGGACTTTTATCTACTTTTCTAATGTCCAACCACAATGTTCCAGAGCCCAATGCAGGGGGAGCATGAACAGACAAAAAAAAAAAAGAGATGCAAAACAAACTGCGGAAGCAGACGGAATGTGCGCTCAGAAACGTTTTTCAGCGAGCCCTAGTTTTAGTCTGCAGTTAATTGAGGAAACGTCAGCCATCTGTTGACAAAGGCAATATGTGATAACCGACGTTCACCTCGATTGTCAATCAGTGGTGGCCTCCGAGTCCCGGCATGTTGAGAGGATGTGTGTCCCTGTTCAGAACATTCTCGCCAGCCCTTCGCTACTGTGGTCCTCTGAGAGCCAACAATGACCGACGTTACTGAGATGCTGGCACCGCCTTCCTTGCGTCAATAAGCATTCTATGTTGAAACGACAATGAGTCCGTCCTTTTCACCACTGGATAGGTATCTTTCGGGAGAATTGACACTTCTAGCCCGTGACATCTATAAACATTTATCGCCGGTCAGTGAAGTCCGTGCTACGTACTGTGAGGCGCATCTATTCGTAAGGACAGGGGTGGTCAGAATGATTTGGCTCATGTATGGCTTGAAGGCGATAGTTGGGGGGTCCGGTGTTAATCGCGAATTAGTGATAGCGTAAAAATATGTAAAGGAACAGCTTTTTTTTTTTTTTTTTTTTTTTTTTTTTTTGATTGGAGATTGAATGACCACCGTGAGCAACTCAATGGGCTATAAGCAGTCGCCCGTCCCTAATTTAGGGCTACTGGTTCCAGGGAAGGGAGAGAGCCAGTGCCGTAAGACAAGCACAGCATCTATGCCTCACAGGATTCGAACCGGGACCCTTTTAAGACGAATGATTAGAAGCCATCGCTTAGACCACTGCGCCACCGGGGCGGCGGAACAGCTTTTCCCATAACGAAATCGTGCTTAAAGTAATTTTTGTGAGGTGGAAATTGAAAATTAATTGATATTACGAAATTTTCTTGACAGTGAATAACAGAAGCATTTACTAGAAAAGCATTTCCCTGAAAATTGTTTTGTTATTTCTTTGTAAACTATGTTTCCAACAATGTCTATTACTTTATTTGGAATCGATATGCAAAACAAGATGCGATTATTTAGGAAGCTAAAACAAATCATTTATTAAAAAATTAGAAATTCTTATTTTCTTTGCAACACTTCACTTGTATCAATAAATATTTTCAAGAGTTTCGGCCGTAAAGTATCATAAAGAGACGTACAGCGTGAGAATCCGTTGGGTAGTCTCAGGGATACGGCTTAGGTTGGAAAACCTAAGCAGTTTTACATGGAAGCTTTCTTAGCAAAAATTATTCATAGCTTTACATCAAATTTCTTTTTTACTGAAACAGAGTTTAAGTACCGATTGTCAAGTGTCATACTTTTTACAAAAGTAACTTACATTTAATAAATAAAATATGCTTATCACTTATATACACCGAATGTAGAGCTCATTTAAGAGGGGCTAGGGGGACTGCAGCCCCGGGCCCTACATTTCCAAGGCGCCCCATAATATTATGCAGGATGCTTGAAGAATTGACAGAGTTCTACAGGTTTATTTTTGCAGATAGCACAATAAAAACTATAAGTAATTGCCTTATGAAAAAAATTTCTATTTCTTTCCGCTTTTTAGGAGGAGTCCGCAAAAAAATAAAATCACCCCCAGTCCATCCTCAAATCTTTTGAAAGCATTACAAAAGTTTTATGTACACATCTGTAATTGGGGAAATTTTCATACATTAAGAATTCGTTCGAATCATGATATTTGGAATATATATATTCACTGGCGGAAATTGAAAAAAGAACACCAAGAAGGAGACGTCTGATACCAACGAAATTTATACAGCATAATAACAGAATACAGAGGATAACGTGATCAAAACATTATGGCAAAATACAGCTGTATTTGCTCGCAAACTGAAAAATAACATTTCCATGTAACATGGTTAGTACGAGGTTGAAACGCCATGAACTGCGTCACACTGTGCAATTCTGGCATGGAGTCTGTCGTACAGATGTTGGATGTAAGTTTGGGGTATTGAGTTCCAAGCATCCTCAACCTGGACGCGTAAATCGGGGATGGTCGTGGCTGGCCTTGGAGACCGGATAAGTCGTTGTCCCATAAAATCCCACACGTGCTCAATAGGGGTCAAATCCTGTGAACGTGCAGGCCATGGAAGTTGTCTTACACCCTGAAGTGCATGTTGCGTTGCACATGTCGTGTGTGGGCGTGCGTTATCTTGCTGGAAAACACCACGATGGACCGACCTTACAAATGGCACAACAACGGGCTGAATGATGTTGTTGATGTAGGAAGTGCTGTTTAGCGTACCCGGTACAAACACTAGTTGTGTACGGTAGCGATAGCTGATCGCTCCCCACACCAGGAGACCAGGTGTAGGCCCTGTGTGTCGCTGGCGGATACAAGAAGGGTGGAGACGCTCCCCTGTGCGTCTGCAAACACGCATACGGCCATCGGAGGCTCCCAAGCAGAATCTGCTATCATCGCTGAACACGACAGATCGCCATTGCGTTCTCCAGTGCAGACGTTGGCGACACCACTGCAGCACTTCCTGACGGTGGGCTGGAGCCAGAGGTACACATGCCAGAGGCACACGTGCACGTAGTCCTGCATCCAGTAGACGGTTGCGGATTGTTCGCACAGTCACCTCAGGTGCAACGGCAGCTCGGATTTGCGTCGCAGTGGATGTTCTGCTTGACAACGCCGCTCTTCTTATGCGTTGATCGGTCCGCTCATCAGTCCGTCTGTGACTCCCGGTTCCACGTCTTTTCGTGTGGGAATGTTCCTCGGACCATCTACGCCACCATCGTACCACCACCGATACTTCCCGTCCAATTCGCCCCGCAATACGACGATACGATCACCCGGCCTCGAGGAGTCCGACTAGACGACCTCGCGGAGTCCGACTAGACGACCTCGCTCAAATTCCGATAACTGCTGAAATCGTACACGTCTTCCATGTCCAGACATTGCAGCTTCTTCAGGGTCTTTGCACGTGTCCGTACGCCGACGACTGATTACATTCACTTCGCCGTACTCCTTAAATACCACCGACGATAATTTGCATGTTATGCCGTGCTGTGGCATAAGCGCTCACCGGTTGGTCCCGAAATTAACATCACACCTACGTAAACTCGACCCTATTAACATATGTAAATTTCATGATCGTCCGCAAATTCCTTCTTGGTGCTCTTTTTTCACTTTCCGGCAGTGTATATTTTATTGGAGGTTTAACGACCACCGTGAGCAACTCAATGAGATATAAGCAGTCGCCCGTCCTTAATTTAGAGTAACTGGTTCCAGGGAAGGGAGAGAGCCAGTGCCGTAAGACAAGCACAACAGCCATGCCTCACCGGGATTAGAACACGGACCCCTTTCGAACGAATGATCAGAGGTCATCGCTTAGACCACTGCGCCACCGGGGCGGCGGAATATATTTTGCCCACTATTTCGATATGATTTTAACAAACTGAATCCCACCCCTGGGGACGGAGGTTTAATTTAAAGCAGAACTGAACCGGTATCCATTTTTCAACCCTGCATTTTTTACATTTTCTTGCTACCACTGATTCGTCCATGAATCATGGGATACACACTTCAATATGGCGGGGATGTTTTTATGCTTCTTCGTCATATTTTAGGAATGTTTCCTCCTGGGTATTTTTATTCATCCACCCATAGTGAAATCTGCCACTAATGCTGGGGCTCCAAAATACTGTCCAGCCCCCTGGCCCCCTGTTCCCTTAAATGTGCTCTGACCGAATGGAATCAGTTTCTTCAGTCATGGAAGATATAGAATAATAGGGTCTGAATGGCTGTAGAAATATATCGATTTAAGGTTTACCTCAACTTAAATGTCACTTACAATTGATTTGATTGAAGATCACGTAAGTGCTATATTTCAGTCGTTAACTAGTGAAATAGTAAAAATGGCCAAGTTCAAGAATACAGCACAGAAACAGTACTTATGAGTTCAATATCCACTTTCATTGGATCAGAAGTGCACCATGAGATAAATAGCTTGGCATACACTACACTTGGTAATAATCAACTACTACTTATAGAAATCAATAACTATCAACTTCAACTTGACACATCTTATAGCTCGCTGCATAAAAATGTGATCCATGTAGATCTCTAATAGCATTCGTAGATTGCTCTTCACACTGCATTTTCTCTCTCGACGAATTTACCGACGGCAACCTGACAACAGGTCAAAGAGCAATGCCGTAACTGAAAGCTGAAGAGTTGATTTTCCGATTTCACGGGGAGATCTTTTTAGAGCGAGTGCTGTTTGGTACGAGCATTTGTTATTACGAGCTTTGTCGCATCACAAGCACTTGATTATCCCCGTCACTTGGTTTCGGCAGTAGCACTTGTTGATCAGTCTGATATCAACTATAGGACTGATCAACAAGCGCTACACATCCCTGATGTTTGAAGCACGATAGTTGATTTATTTACGAAGTGCTAGATTAAAGCAACAGCAGTCCTATAATGCTGCTAAATGTATATAGAGTTGTATTCTGCAGTTGATGTTTTATGTAATAAGACTATTGACTGAACTGAGTGTTTGACGAATGATATACGCCTACAAAGGACAAATAAACGAAGAGTGGGCTCACTAAGTACGATTCACTTTACTTTCATCAATTTTTTTGTTGTTCCTAGTACTTAAGGTGGACGGATGTCTAGTGATTTTGTTTTGTATACTTCCAACGGAAAAAAATTTGATCCTATTTCCTCAGTGAAGAAAGATTTCCCATTCATCAAAATTAGCACACAGATAAAAAACATCTTAACTTAGATTTCGCAATCGGTGTTTTTGTAAAAACCTTTCCTGAACTATATTAAAAATCAATAACTTTACTTTGATGTAGTTACGATACTTGCTTACAGCTGGCGCCACCCTTCCTTACCAGTACATCGAAGTAAAGTTGTTAATTTTTAATATAGTTCAGGAAAATGTTTTGCAAAAAACACAGATTGCACAATCTAAGTTAAGATGTTTTTTTTTTTTTTTTTTTTTTTTTATCAGTCGACCAATTTTGATGTATGGGAAATCTCTCTTCGCTGAGGAAATAAAGCCGAAATTTTTTCCATTGGAAGTATAGGGAGCAAAATCACTAAACGTCCATTTTAATTTGTTAATTCATGTTTGATACAGTTGCAAGAAAATGAAGCTCCCCGGGATTCATCTAAAGTAATTTAGTAAGCTTTACGGTGAAGCAATTTTATACACTTCGGAAAGTTAAACTTCAATCAATTCAAACACTCGACGTGGATCAGGAACACCAAACAGAAATCATCGCTCTTTCCACGTTAATAAATGAGTCACGGAAAAATTATCATCGGTGGGGAAAAATTATCATGAGGAAATTCTGTTTGGTGTTCCTGATCCACGTCGAGTGTTTGAATTAATTATCCATTCGCCTCCTAGTTATTTGTTCAGTTGCTGCTTTCCATCTTTGGTGAATCATCAGCATTGCGCGGAGCTCCAAGATGCAACCTGCCAAATTGGTTTGGCAGTTAGTGTGTGCGAGTCTGGAGGAATTTGAGGCCGCTGTGGTGCAGTGGTAGCATGTCCGGCGCGTAACTGGAAGACCCTGGGTGCGATTTCCGGTGGCGGCCGATGAGAATTTTCCCGTGACTCACTTATTAACGTGGAAAGAGCGATGATTTCGGTTTGGAGTTAAACTTCAGTCGATGATCGTTATAGTGCTTTTTAGTGAAGTTTCATGTTAGGGTAATAGTTGGAAACATAAACATATTCAGTATTATCTCACATGGCACCAAACAGGAACAAAAAGGAAGATTTAATTAGAGTATACGTCACACATTGCTCTGTTATCGTGCACAAAAGGCAACTCTGATTGCGCATCTGTACACATAGCTCTTTCTATCAGTTCTCTCTAATCGTACTCAAAAACACAGTTCTCCCTTAGAACACCAGGTCTCTCTCTCTCTCTTAATGTACAAACACCGTTTAGAGCACTTAACTTTTATTTACCTTTGACTGAACTCTGGCCCACTGCAAGGATTTCCAACTTTGAAAAACTCGTCGGACGGACGGAATAATGTTTCGTCAAGTCAGTATATATAAATATATATACACCAATAAGCCATTACATTATGACCATCTCCAGCCTAGAGAAATGAGCGCGCCTGGAGACAGAACGGCGAAGCAGGTGAAGTTCACAGAGCAATATGTTTTGTTGCTGCAACAAAACATATTGTTATCGTGACACAATATGTTTTGTTGCAGCAACAAAATATTTTGTCATGATAACAATGTGATTTGTTGGATCAAACAAATTCCCAAAAAATCGACCTAATCATTTTGTTAAATGAACAAAACGCTTTGTCGTGATAACAATAAATTTTGTTAAATCAACAATAATTTTCAACAAAATAAGTTTCCAAATTGAAAAAAAAAATTTGTTGACTGTATATCGGCAAAATTTTTTGTTTAGTTAACAAAACGGTTTTCTCAGTGCGGAGTTTGGTAAAGGACAAATTGTGATGGCACGACACCTCGGATTACGACCTCGGAAACGGCGCGGCTTGTGGTTTGTTCATGTGCCGCTGTAATGAGTACGTATCAAAAGTGGTGCATAGATGGCCAAACGACGATCCATCGTCCGGCATTGTGTCATCCGCAGCTCATTGATGCCAGAGGGGATCGGAGACTGCCGCGCATTGTTCACAGTGACCGCAGAACAACAGTGCGACAAATCACCCGCAGCTACAACAGTGGTGATCTGCGTTATGCTGTGGGCAATATGTCACAGCACACAGTTCATCGAAGTCTTCTTAGCATGGGTCTGCGTAGCCGAAGATCCAGCCGAGTCCCCATTCTCACTGCACGTCATCTCCAACAACGCATGAAATGTGCCCAAGATAATTGAGATTGGAAGAAAGTGGCCTGGTCTGACGAATCAAGATTCCTGGTGTATCACGTAGACGGCTGAGCGCGGATACGATGATTCCTAATGGAGGCTATGACACCTGGATGCACTGTTGGGCGGAAACAGGCCGGCGGTGGTGTGTTATGCTGTGGGCGATGTTTTCTTGGGACACTTTAGGCCCGATTATCCCAATAGCACAATCCCTGACAGCTGTCAGGCATCTGAACATCGTTACGGACGAAGTTCACCCATTCATGGCAACTGTGTTCTCTACTGGTGATGGCCAGTACCAACAGGATAATGCGCCATGCCACACTGCCAGCATCGTGAAGGACTGGTTGGAGGAACATGCTGGTGACTTTCTGTTAATGCCCGGTCTTCCAAATTCATCTGACATGAACCCAATGGAACATTTTTGGTTAGACTTGGGAAAGCGGGTTCGTGCTAAATCACTACCACGCCGAAATGTACGGGAATTGGAGGACCTGCTGTTGACATTATGGTACCAGATACTCCAGGATACGTATCGCCACCTCATCGAATCGATGCCTCGCCGCGTGGCCGCTGTTTTGTGGGCTAAAGGGGTCCTACAGCTTATTAGGTAGGTGGTCATAATATAATGACTCATCAGTGTATACATATTGCGTTAACAGGGACACCTCTATTTAAGGAACAATTCTCCTAGCCCCAGTTCTTTGGTATAGGGATCCTAATGCATTTACCTCCGAATACGGGACATTTACAGAAACCAAAATTTTCTTTAAAAAGAAACTGCTGCACTCAAAAATCAGAAAATGGCTAGTCATAAAAACCTTTAGTAGCAAGTACTGCTCGAAAGTCCAACGCTGTTTTCTTCTTCTTGAAGTTATACATTGCTTGAAGGTCTTTCGTTGTCTTCTTGTGAAAACATCGAACAGCTTGCGAAGTCTGTCAATGTATTGAATGCAATACAGTGGATAACTACGGCTGTTAAATGCATATTTCTGAATTGCCTTAAACAGTCTTTTAAAATGGTAGGTTAGACTACATCAGTTTCCAGTGCAAGTGAACTGAGTGTGTACACTGAAGAAAATACAGAATTTTGTGAGAACTTGTCAAAGACAGGGGTAATACTCGAAATGTTGCGAAAGAGGAATATATTGCGATCGATGAATAGCTGTGTACCGACGATACTAATGAAGACATCAGAGATTTTATTCCTGTAGATAATGAAGGCATAACAGGAAAGTGCTTGGAGAATCCGGAAAGTGTAAAAAGAGGAGAAAAACTGTGATATCAAAAACTTTTAAAGAAGCCTTCAAATACGCCGAACAGTTGTATAAGTTTCTTGAAATGTCAGTGACAGTGAAGGATCAATTTATTAGTAAACTTAATGTAATCATGTGGCGAAAAATGTCTGTAAATTGAAGGCTTCAAAACAAGCCCTCTTCTTGGATTATTTCAAACAAATACGTACCATACATACTTTCCACTGTTTCATATACAGGTACGGTACTTTTACTGTATTTCTGTTTCATACATATGCATTAATATTTTTATCGTAAGATTTAAAATTTCTATTACGTATTTATTTAATACGTATTTCGTTAAAAACCTCCCAATAAGGGACACCTCTATTTAAAGGACAAAACGTCCAGTCCTATGGGTATCCCTTATTGAGAGGTACTACTGTATTTACATATTTGGTGAATCCCGAAGGGTAACTATTCGCGTTCGAATTGTTGGTATTTGAAACGGAGCCTTCTCTAACCCTTTAAAAGACTAAAAGCAACTACATTGTTTTAGGAGGAGTCTTCATGAGTATAGTTATGTTAGCCGGATAACCGTGATATTTAGTAATTTGCTGCATTAGCCAGACGCATCCTATATGTCAATTTGCCTAAATAATTAACTAAACACAACATAGTAGTTTTAACAAATAACTAAAATTACCAACCATATGTAGAACTCATATCCAGTGACTAAAATGCACCTATGAAAACTACTAACTAAAATCAAATGCAGCCAATCAACATCTTGGGATATTTAATGAAACAGTGACTTGCGTTATTCACTACATACAGCCACGACAATCAATGGCTCCAATTATTAAACAGAAACAGCCATGATATTTAAAGACAGAAATTATTTATCAGGTGTAGACGTGATAACCAGTGACGAAAATTATTTATCACATAATTAGCCAGGACTGAAATTATTAACCAAGATGTTATTATTAAAATTAGTAGCTAATCGAACGCAATTTCAAAAATTATCAGCCAGATCTTCTTGAAATAAATAGTAACAAATATCCATGATGAATGATGACTAAAATTAGTAACCAGATGCATTTAGAGATGAGCTACTCCTAAGAGCTTTAAGGGCTGATAGAGTCATTAGCCCTGCAAAAAAAATGTTGACAAATATAGAAATGATGAACCGTAATTGAAGTTTATAAACAGATGCAGCATTGCTAAAAAATGATTGAAATTAATACCTGGTAGCAGTATTCATAACGAATGACTCAAATCAGAAATCAGATGCAACATCGGTAATAAACAACTGGAATTAACAAGCAGATGCAGCATTGATATCAAATGACTGAAATCAGTAACTATATGCAGAATTGATAAACACTGATAAAGAGAATTAACAATTGGCAAAAATGAGAAATCAGGGGCAGCATTGCTACCAAACGATTGAAATTAGTACCTAGTTGCAGCATTCATAATGAATGAATGAAATCAGAAATCCGATGTAACATCGGTAACAAATGACTGGAGTTAACCTGAAGCAGCATTGATAACAAATGATTGAAATGAGAAATGAGATGCAGCATTGATAACAAATGATTGAAATGAGATGCAGCATGGCTAACAAATGACTGAAATTAGTAACCAGATGTAATATTGTTCACAAATGGCTGATATTAATAAACACAAGCAGCATTTTTTTTATTCTTGGGTTTAACGACCACCGTGAGCAGCACGATGGGCTATAAGCAGTCGTCCGTGACTGAAATTTATAAACAGATCCCCAATTTAGGGCCACTGGTTCCAGGGGAGAGAACCAGTGCTTTAAGACAAATACAACATCCATGCCTCACTGGGATTCACGCCCGGACCCATCTTGATCGAACAGTCAGTAGCCGTCGCTTAGATCACTTCCGACACCGGAGTGGCGAAGCAGCACTGATCTCGAATGACTGAAATTAGAAACCAGATGCGGCATTGCTAAAAAACAAATTAGTAAAATCATGCAATGCATTGATTATGATACGCTTTCCAACATACCAGAAATCATTACTCAAGCTATGAGGATAATGGCTGTATAATAAATCTCGCTCCTATGACCTGACCTTTGACCCCATTTCGATGATATTCATCAGAGCCGGTAAAGTATACTTCCGGAACAACATGATAAAGTTTTGTCGCAATCGAAGCATTTTTACCTAAGTTATGACGCATAAAGGCGATGGAATGGATGCCGTTCCTATGGCATGACCTTTGATCCCACTTCACCCATTTTCAATAGGGTTCGTTCCCCAGATGGTCCCCTACCACATACTAAACTTTCATTGAAATAGAACCATATTTACGCAAGTTATGACGCATTAGGGCAATGGAATGGATCCTGCTTTTATGGCGTGACCTTTGACCCCATTTGCCCCATTTTCAATAGGGTTCGTTCCGAGGTGGTCCCCTACCACATACTAAAATTTCATCGAAATCGAACCATTTTTACATCAGTTATCGTGCGGACAGACGGACAAAGCTGGAGCATATACGCTTCTTCAACCTACCGCAAAAAATGAACTAATCCTATTTTAGCACAGCGGATACGCTCGTCATCAAGTGATTATTCAAAAATGTAACAAAAAAAATATGCTTTATTAAGTTTAAATTTTGAAGGAAAAAACATGCGAAATCAGCGTTCCGCTGCGTATACTGCACTACGCATCAACTCCAAGCAACTGGCACAACTCACTTTTTGTTCTAGAAGAAAATAGAAGTAATGCGAATACGCACACAACGTGCGACGTAATGAGTTCGCGAGAGTGTGACGTCATAAAACGTTAATAGGATCCACAAACAACGCGTGACGTGATGAGGCAGATAGCGTGACCGCGCACCAAAATCTCGATCGCGAGAGTGTGACGTCATAAGATTTCTAAGAATGTGAAACATTAATAGGACGACGCCATGACACTAAAAACGTGGTAACTCGGGGTGGTTATTTAACCCACTAAACGAATTTTTCCAAAGTCGAGATCAAGCTAAATCGATTTCTAGTACCAGAAAACGGTAGGTTAACCACTTTCATCAAAATCCTTAGAGTCGTTTTCAAAATAAAATTTACATATGTACAAGAATTGCTCCTTTAATAAGATGTGATGGAATGCATTCCGCTCCTATGTCCTGACCTTTGACTCCACTTCACCCATTTTCAATAGGGTTCGTCCCCAGTGGTCCTCTATGACAAACTGAAATTTCATCGAAACCGAACCATATTTACGCAAGTTATGACGCATAAGGGTGATGGAATGGATCCCGCTCCTATGTCCTGACCTTTGACCCCACTTCACCCATTTTCAATAGAATTCGTCCCCAGGTGGACCTCTACGACATACTAAAATTTCATCAAAATCGAACGATTTTTAGGCGAGTTATCGTGCGGACAGGCGGACGGACAGACAGACGGACAGAGCTGGAGCATATACGCTTTTTCAACCTACGGTTGGAAAGCGTAAATGACAGATATTAACAAGTTAGTAAAATCATGCAATGCATTGATTATGATATGATTTCCAACACACCAGAAATAATTACTCAAGTTATGAAGGATAATGGCTGTAGAATAAAACTCGCTCCTATGACCCGACCTTTGATCCCATTTCGATGATATTCAACAAAACCGGTAAAGTATACTTCCGAAACAACATGAAATTTTTTGTCTCAATTGAAGCATTTTTACGCAAGTTATAACGCACAAGGGCAATGGAATGGATCACGATCCTATGTACTGATCTTTGACCCCACTTAACCCATTGTAAATAGGGTTCGTCCCCAGGTCGTCCTCTACGACATACTAAAATTTCATCGAAATTGAACCATGTTTACGCAAGTTATGTCGCATAAGGGTAATGGAATGCATCCAGCTCCTATGTCCTGACCTTTGATTCCATTTCGCCCATTTTCAATAAGGTTCGTCCCCAGATAATCCCCTATCACATACTAAAATTACATCGAAATCGAACCATTTTTACGCGAGTTATCGTGCAGACAGACGGACGAACAATGCTGGAGCATACACGCTGCTTCAACCTACGGTTGGAAAGCGTAGAAAACCAGATGCAGCATTGATAACAAGCGACTGAAATGATTAAACAAAGGCAGTATTGCTAATAAATGACCAAAATTAATAACTAGGTGCAGCATTGGTAACAAATGGAGATAATAACGATCATGCAGTATTGATAACAAATAAAAATTAGTAGGCAGATGCATAATTGATAACAAATGATTGAAATTAGTAGGCAGATGCATAATTGATAACAAATGACTGAAATGAGGAATCCTATGCAGGATGGCTAACAAATGACTGCAATTAGTAACCAGATGCAGCATCGCTAACAAATGACAGCTATTAACAACCAGATGCTGCATACTGATAACAAATGACTGAAATGAGAAATCAGAGACAGCACTGCTAACAAATGACTAATATTTAACGACCAAATTCAGCATTTGTAACAAATGACTAATATTTAACGACCAAATTCAGCATTTGTAACAAATGACTAATATTTAACGACCAAATTCAGCATTGATAACAAATGACAGACATAAGAAATCAGAGGCAGCGTTACTAACAAATGACCAAAATTAGTAACTAGATGCAGCACTGATGACAAATGACTGAAATGAGAAATAACGTGCAGCATTGATAACAAATGGCTGAAAGCCGTAAGTAAGTAAGTATATACACGATAAGCATTTACTTAAGCGCAAATAATAATTGACTGCCTGTATGTATCTGTTTTTTTTAGTGAAAAAAATATCCTGTGCTCCATAACAATCCTGCCATATACTTGGCAAAAATTGTAAAATTGCTAACGCAATGTTCGCCAGTGAGATTCCTTTATAGTCAGTTTGTGAATCTTCCTTGCATGCTTGCTAACGTATATTCCTTATCCCGCTCCAGGCATTTGAAGTGGCAGCAGATGGCAGCATTTACTCGACCTTTAAGGACTATTCTTTCTTCATGTGGGTTTCAGCGTTTCATTCCCTGCAAGCGCTAGCGCTCATCTCTCCATTCCTGATATGGATTGTTGTTGAAGACGGATACCTGGAAGAGATGCTTCAGGTTGTTGCCAGTGAGAATGTGGAAGACTTTGATGAAGACGACAGTAATCTTATGTCACGTGAAAAGTATCTATTGGATCAATGGGGCTGTCACGTGTTTTACGTTTCACAGTATTTCGTACATCAGTTTTGTACCGCTGTCCACCTCATTTTGCAGATTGCAATAGTAAATGTCCTTTTCCACGGGCGATTCCTGGCATTTGGGTTCACGAGTTTGATGATGCCTGATCGTATCATCTTCACAAATGTTTTTCCAGAGTTGGTTACGTGCAAGCTTAAGCCTACGTGGCATGTACAATCTGACAAATTCCCGACGAACAATGCCGACGCATTGGCATGTGTTTTACCGATAAATACATTTATGACAGAACTCTATTTTGTCATGTGGGTTTGGTTTGCAGCTTTGGCCATTTTCATAGCTTTATCTTTCTTGTTTTGGTTCGTCATGTTGTTTTCCAAAAAGGCTCGCTTCTTGAGGCTATGCTGCACATGCAGAAAGACGACTGACTATTTGAAGTTTGTCAACGATCACTGCTCTTTCAGCGATTGGTTTGTCATAGTGTCACTTGGTCGTCATATGAGCTCCCAAAAATTCGAAATCCTCCTGAAAAACCTCGCGTTCAAGATATACCTAGAGCTGACTTTTAAACGAGCCGCGCATTACGGGTCACTCATTCCTATTATTTTTAGACAGAGATGAGGGTGCTGTTCGTATTTCTGAAGGGCTAACAATATAAAAAAATTAAATTATCGTATGCAGTGTGATTCTAAAGTCACCTTACTCAGATGGTGCATATTATTTGTTATATAAATTTTATACTATATCATCATCATCAACCATGGGTACAATTTCCGTCGGTGTCTATTGCCATTTTAACTATATTGTTCCATTGAAGTCTGCATTGAAGAGTGGCTCAGTTCTTGAAGAGTTCCACAGCACCAGTCTTTAATATCGTCAGCCCACATACGGTGAGGGCATTTCTTCCGTTCAATAAGCCAAACACCAATGTCATTATCTTTCTGTCATTTTTCATTCTGCAGATGTGTCCAAAAAAGTCTTAGTTTTTCCTATATGGTTTTTTGGAACAGGGTCTCTCTTAGGTGTATTATTCTGTGCACTTCTTCATTTCTTATCCTCTGGGTCCATCCGCTTCTTAAGATTTTATGATAGCACTTTCTTTCAAAAGCAAGTATCCTTCTCTCTGATTCCTTTGTCAATGTCCAAGTCTCGCATCCATATAGCATGCTGCTGTTGAAGATGCATGTCTCGAGAATGCTTAACTTAGTTTTGAGGCTAATAGCTCTGCTCTTCCAAATTTTATCCATGGCTTTTAACAGTGTTATATAGCCTTTGCGATTCTATTAATAATTGAAATTTCTTTTTTTTTTTTTGCTGTTCAAGTCATATGTTATGCAGCTTCCAAGATAAATGAATTTTTTCACATTTTCAAGTTCTTTGACTTCCAGAATGATCTTTTCCCTGATCACTTTTGCGCCAAATACCATTTTGTCTTTTCTATGTTCATCTTTAATTCATACCTTTTACCCTCTCTATTTAGTTTTTGTACCAACTGATCGAGTCTTCACTTCATCTTCTTCAATCAGTACATTTCATCTTTTTCAATCAGTACAATGTCATCTACATATCACATTTATTTCAGAACAAAATTTAGAGAACACACTTGTTATCTGATTACAGAAGATATTGAAAATACCATCCATGTTTATACAAAATGTAAGCAAACAATAATTAATAATTTCCATGACATAAAAATGATTTACCCACTCATAAAATGTATATTTTATTCAAGAGAGGAATACCAGGATATTTTTGCTGAGTCTCTTTTTTCATTTTCGTTCGTAAAAACTATATTACGAAATATTTTGAGGAATGCAGCCTGTAAAGCCCGAGGGCTTTGTATTTTTTTTAATTAATTTTTTTCAGAAGTTTTGGGCGAAGAATTTAGCATTTTGCTGCAGGATGAAAGTAAAAAACATTTAATAAAACATGAAGACTGATTTGTGAGATAATTGTTCTTCATCTTCTATCCCCATACCACTAATTTAATTAAATGAAATCAAATACGATTTTGTGAGAAACAAAAACAAATTTGATTTACACTCGAAAGGTGATGCCCCCTTAAATACATATATTTTATGAGACATTTTGTTTTTTTTTAGAATATTAAACAGAAATGCTGTTGTTACAGGGTTTAACGACAACTATGGGCAACTTTTAGGACTCTAAACAGTCGCCCGTCTCTAATTGAGACCCAATGTTTCTAGGGAAGGGAGAGAGAGACAGCGCTCTAAGAAAAATATACCCCCAATGTCTCATCTGGGACTCGAACCCGGGCCCAGCTTGGACAAGTGATCAGAATCCCGTGCTACTGAACCCTCGGACATCAGGGCGACTTGTTGCAGCCACTTCTTCTCCCACATACCCACAATTCGTGCTCCTGTTTCCATCCAACTGAAACGGGAAATTCTAAAATACTAAACTGAAATTTCCTTTTCGCTCAGTGGTATTTTATGCTGGCTACAGTTATCATTAAGAGTTTATGGGGTTGACGAAGTTCATAGAGTAAAATGTAAAGAATGAAAGTGTACAACTAACTGTATGGGCACGTTAATAAATTTAAGATAAAATCAAGGGTTCCTGCTGCAAGTTGGATGTCTGAAAGAGATCAACTGTACGGTTCCTTGAAAATTTGAAACTAGTTAATAAATTTAAGATAAAATATCAAGGATTCCTGGTGTAAGTTGGATGTCTGAAAGAGATCAGAAACGCACTGTTAGTTGAACTTTCCCAATTAATTAATAAATTTAAAATAAAATATAAAGGGTTCCTGCTTTAAGCTAGATGTCTGAAAGAGATCAGAACTGTACGGTTCCTTGAATTTTTGAATCTAGTTAATAAATTTAAGATAAAATCAAAAGTTCCTGCTCTAACTAAGTTGGATGTCTGAAAGAGATCAGAAATGTAGGGTCCCTTGAACTTTCGAAATTACATAGTTAATAAATTTAAGATAAAATCAAGGTTTCCTGCTGTATTCTGGATGTCTGAAAGGAATCAGAAATGTAGGGTTCCTTGAACTTTAGATATTAGTTAATAAATTTAAGATCAAATCAAGGATTTTTGGTGCAAGTTGGATGTATGAAAGAGATCAGAATTGCACGGTTCCTTTAACTTTCGAAAGCTGTTAATAAATTTAAGATAAAATATCAAGGGTTCCTGCTGTAAATTTGATGTCTGAAAGAGATCAGAAATGTATGGTTCCTTGAACTTTCGAAATTAGAAGCTCTGGTATAAAATAGCAGTTCTGCAACGAGTCTGGTACGGGTAATGCCTTAAACGCTCAGATTTGGGCAGTTCTCTGGTTTCCAGATTAAGTCCCGTGCCGATATCTAGAAATAATGTTTCACAGGGAACTTTTGTAGCTCCTTCGAAACATCACTCACTAATCAAACTCCTGCTAACAGACAGATGAGATGAAGTCATAACCCGGTATACTGTGACCCGAGAAAAAAGAAATCTCTATACACCGTTGTACATTTGAATGCACTTAAAATGATGGATAAAGTAACTTTTGAATCACTATAAATTAAGTCGGATGGTTAGGAAAAGAAACAAGAACGCAGTTGTCCATGACTTGACATGACTTTCATGTCCATCGCATTCCTTCTGGTTGCTACTCATGCTACTCGTTGCTTTCTCCACTATTTTATGGGCAACAGTTTGTGTTGTAGCGGCAATATGTCGAAACTTAATCTTTTTATAAACATCTGGAAAAGTAACTCTGGAGAAAATTTCCTTTTCTTCCTCTCCGTGAAATGCATTAAAATTAGCATGTACAATAGACCGAATGCTGTTTTGCTATATCACGATCTTTTTGGAAACACTTATATACTTCCTCCTCCAAACCCCACCAAAATCAAGATTTATTCCCATTGGCTGTCAGTCGCATTACTCTGCTTCTCTCACATACCTGTTTTGCTAACAGATTAATTGGAATTAAATGAGACATGGAACAGCTGGCCTGCAGAACCTTCATGGAAACCATTAGTGATATTAACGCATCTTCTTTTATACTATCTTTGTTGTTAATATTAATCGGAAATACGTATCTGCATTGTTCAGGTCTACGTCAAAACCGACGTTCCTGTGCAGATTGGGGTTTTATTTTTGTATTACAAAGGAAGGCCCATCTCTTTTAAATGTGTGCTATGTTGAAACATTAGTTGGTTGAGTCAAAGTGGATATTTAACAAGCTCAGTCACCTGCATCAGTGACTGATCACAAAGCAAATGCGACTCCCTTATGCAGTTGATTGGAAAATAAGTCAAAAACAAGCCCATATAAACTTCTAAACATTAACTCAGACGAATGATTGGCGAATATTTTTCAGTAAATCTGTATCAGGCTGACTGAAAAATTGAAAATGTTCTCCAAGTGATTAATTCTGTAGTAGCCACTGTAAGTGATGGCGCTGTAATCCCATGCTTAAATTCCATCTCTGAATGACTGTGTTTTCTTTTCATGTAATTCACAAAATTTTCTGCTGGAGAAGCATTCATTAAATAATTTTCAAGCGTGTATGTGGAACAATTTTGTACGAACAATTTTGTTGAAATCCATGTATAGTTACAATGATAATATTGATTTTGTAAACTGTATCAGTGTGAAAAGTAAATAAAATCTGTGTTTCAGATGAACTTTATGTAAAATTCTTAATGGTCTGGTTAAACAATTAACAGAATGTCCAAATACTAATGCAAAGTTTCTAATTTTTCACAGATGGCAAGAGATGACATGGGTCTAAATGACAAAAAAGTCTAAAGTATCCTATTCGACAAAGTCCTTCCTGCTTTTAATGAGAACAACATTTTTATTTTACAGAGCTGATTGCCAAAGCTATAAAATACGGCACACACACAAAAAAGCAAGCACCTTTTCCGAAAGTAGAACAGTTGAAAAGTTCATTTACTGTAATGCTTTAGGTTCTTGAATATCGGTAGAAATCTAGTTATTGCAACTTTTAAAACGAATTATTAAAATGAGTAATCAGTTAATTCAGAAACCTTACTAATATTCATAATCAAATTCATGTT
Source organism: Macrothele yani (assembly GCA_039090855.1). Taxonomy (NCBI): domain Eukaryota; kingdom Metazoa; phylum Arthropoda; class Arachnida; order Araneae; family Macrothelidae; genus Macrothele; species Macrothele yani. The sequence goes on along the minus strand of CM076994.1, from coordinate 8,458,661 downwards.
CGTTAAAACGCGAACACGGGAGATTTTGAAGTATACTGTACGCTCCAATTTGTGAAAAAATGTTTTTATGCTTCGGAGATACGAGTCACAGTAGAATTCTCTTATAACGAGCCCGTATTTAGTGAGATCTCAAAAGAGGAATTTTTGACGTAGGGCTACGTCTAACTCCGTGGATAATATGGGGGCTACTAAGGCCGACCGTCTGCGACAAAAACAAGGTTAGTAGATGCTCATACTGCACGTCCGGTGATTTCTTTTGTGACGTCATTGTTCAAATCGTTGTCGTAAGGCTCCCTAATCGCCACGTTTCTATGTGTCGGCACCATAGCAGCATATCGGAATTATTATTCGTAAACCAGCTGGAATAATAATAAATTCAACCGGATTTTTTAATTCATAATGTTTTCAATTTTTAATTTAAAAAAATTGGGGAATGTTGTCGAGATGTTTTTCCTATTCCTCATAAAGAAATTCCTTATTATATGATAATAACATGTCCTGCTGTGTGTTTTCTCTTCCAAATTTATATAAAAACCGCAAAAAAATTCCCCTTGTAACTAAATTAACATTTAAAAGTATAACAGTTTTCTCGCCCTTTACGCAACAAAAATGTGCGGGAGGTATTTTTGAAATCTCCGTTACTAAAATATTCCCATGACTGCGAATTTCTTCTGTATTTAATGTAAATGTGCTTTTGCATAAGCTTTTGTTCTGCGTTTGAGTTATAAAATTGTTGAAAAAACATCTTTTTCATAGCTACAGTTCGGATCTACGATTCACATGTAAGGATGGTGACGCCACGATTATTTGTCTGTTAGGAAGGCGGGATGAGCTAACCTTACTGTCTTTTAACCTTGTGACAAATATAACGAAGTAAATTTCTCCGTCATTTTTGTCCACGCCGGGGCTCGAACCCAGGTCCCCTCATTCCGGAATAAGTCGCTCTACCAATTGAGCTACGCGGACGTTCGTTATCGCTGCTATCTGCCTTTATGTCGTGTGCGTCCTGCTGGGCAGGCACGTTGCCCCCCCGAAAGAGGGCCGGGACATGGCCCACGGGTCAGCCGTGACCATGAATCGTCGTAGGCAGCCATCCGCTGTAGAACGTGCACTTGAGAACTCCCAGTCAATCTAGTGTGTGGAATGCAACGTCACACACATATATTTTTCGAAGCGCTGGAGAAGGGATTCTCTGATTTTTCCTATCTCGCGGTGTGGAAGGAACATCACACCATTGCGAGATCTTTAACAGCCGAGTCATCCGGGAAGTTCGGGCGCCATTATAACGAAGTAAATTTCTCCGTCATTTTTTTCACGCCGGGGCTCGAACCCGGGTCCCCTCATTCCGGAATAAGTCGCTCTACCAATTGAGCTACGCGGACGTTCGTAATCGCTGCTATCTGACTTTATGTCGTGTGCGGCCTGCCGGGCAGGCACGTCACACAAAAATAAGTCCCAACTGAAATCATTACAGCGTTAAAAATACGAGCCGCACACTAATCGTGTTAGCATATTCGTAAACAGCATGGAGTCCAATTCGCGTACTGCGCAAGACATCGTGCGAGCGACGCTTCCCTCGTTCCCTGTGCCCGTGGAAGATGATGCAATATTTCTAAGGGTGCCGCCGCGTTTGACTCAGCCTATCTCGGCAACCGTGAGCGCAACACGACTGTACGTGGTATCGTTTTAAAGCTCTCGACGAGATCTATTCAAATATACGAAGAACATTTCGCAGTTGCTTGAAGTGAACATTTAAAAAATTGTATTTTGACAATATCGCGGTTTATCTGGACAACCGTGAGTGCAAAACGAATATGCGTGGTATCGTTTTAAAGCTCTCGACGAAATCTATTGAAATATCTAAAGAACATGTAGCAGTGGTTTAAGCTAAAAATAAAAATAAAAATGTTTTCGTGTGAACGGGTTGACATTTTCGACAATGCCGCGGAATTCGCGGAATGAACGCAAGCAAAAGCGGAGAAAATCAAAACGAGAAACAAGAGCAAGTGATGAGGAATGTAAGAAGCCCAAGAAGACAGAGCACCACGTTGGGTAATTCGTGTATCGATTTGCTTTGTGTTCGCAATGTATCCAGCATTATTTGTAAAAATTATGTAAACTACTTTTCATTTCGTAGACCTGTGTTGGCTATAACAAATTAAATAAACGCTTTGAAGCCATACTCGACTAGCTCATTTCAACTCTCCGATCTGCAAGTCGTAGTCCTACGTTCCAAACTGACGGATGAATCAAAACTGGGACTAGCTGTGTGTGTGTATATATATATATATATATATATATATATATATATATTTAAGGAGACAAAGAAAATCTACTCTTTGTCTCCTTAAATGTGGTAATATAAAATACCACACTTCAGGAGACAAAGAAAATCTACTATGCATTATCCTTAAATGAAGGAATAGAAATGGTGGCATACAGGACGAAATTGCAACACCGCTGGGAAATCTTTGTGTGCTACGGAAGAATGTTGACAGGAAAGCAATGGGAAGGGAGTACATCAAATGCTCAACAAGCGAGTTGCCAAGCAGACCCTCTCCGCCACTTACTCCAAATATTTTTTCAGAAAAGATAGTTCTTGGGAGCATCTTTTTTAAAACAAGTTTCCACATGGTGTCTTTCATGAATCGTTGCTGTTTAATATTCATATAAGAGCTTATTTTATTTATTTTGTACTACTATACTTAAGTAATTAAATCTTTCAAGTCTTATCGTTATGGATATATTGTTGCGGATTTTTCTGTTGCAAAAATTGAAACAAAACGCTTTCACCGGCATGAAGACAGAGAGGCTCTCTTAAGGAGATGCATTCCTTTAGTTTGGGTGGCCGGAAACGGAGCGACATGTTTAAGAGAAAATAAATAGCCAACACTTTAAACTATTGGGGAAGTGCGAAAAAGCGACCAAGAGGCAAATACAATATGTCTGTTGCACCTCGACCAAGGGTGAGAATTAACAAAAAAAAAAAAAAAAAAAAAAACAAGGCGACACGAGATTAATGATGGACTAAAAAAGCGTTGAACTCTGGAGGAAACTGTGAGAAATTGGCAAAAATCTTCGGAAGGAAATGTGTAGGATTTACTATGTTGCTCATTGGTGTTCCGTTCTGCTATTCGTGGAACAGAATATCTCCATCCGTACGTTGAGAGCAGGGCGAAGTCAGGCAGATGATATCACACCTAGCAACAGTCAGACGGAGCAGCCGGCCCTGGACGGAGCCAGTCGAGTGACGTCAGCACGTGGTAACGACAAGGTGACGTCGATCGCCTACAAAGAGTTCGCAGTTTGGCAGTTCTTGTTATGGAGTGAGTGGCGACGGAGTTAGATAATCAACGTAACGTGAACTGTGTGTGTGTTGGAACTTTGTTTTTCTCGTTGTAATGTCTTGTGATGTGATTAAAGAATAATTTTTTTAATGCTAAGACAAGAGGTAAGAGAATCGGTTTACTTATTTAATCGCAAGTTAAAATCTGCAAATGGATCTCTTGTTTGGACGGATATCGCAGAGAGAGAGAGAGACTCCGCCGATAGGATAGAACGTTGTTCTTCGGCCAGGGCCAGCCGTGTATAAGTGCCATCCACCCTCCAGCAAAGAGAACTATAACGTAGAAGTCTTGTTTTACTTCTACATTATTTTAAAACATAACCATACTATGAAATAGTTCCTAAATTAAACCCTAACGGCCAGACGAAACATGTAAACAACAGAAGTCAAACTTACGGAAAAGATGCTTTATTCAAAGTTTTCTCCAACACATCGTAACATAACATATCGGTATGAACATTAAACACACCACACACTAACAACGCTACGTTCCACATTAATCGCTCTCCAACACAACGCTCTTCAAGCCACAGTTTACTCGTAATTTTTATCTCTCGTTCTTATCAAATAACAGGCATACGTCACGTTCATTCAACCTCAATTATGTTGCCAACAGTATTCGTTTGAGAGAAAAGATATCACGTTAAGTGTGAAATATACCTGAAAATAAACTCACGATTTACATAGGGAAAGAAACTAAAAAGGAAAGTTAATTTAGAATATACGTCACAGGACCAACTGCCCGTGTGATTCAGAAGCGCTTCTGCGGACGCTGTTGGGATTGTGTACATTGCGACGATTTTGGATTATACTTCCTTCTTCAATTTTTCCCTCTTAGACAATGTTTCTTCGAAGACCAATGTAACTGGACTTTCGCTGATTCCTATCACTTTGCAGGAATATGATAGGGCCTTTGGTGTAAAATATGATAGGCCCTTGGTGTAAATAGCAATGTGTATAAATCACCACTAGCTTTGTAAATAAACCGTTGTATAACGAATTGGCATCCTTTTCTGCATGTTTAGAATTGGCTGCAGAATTGCCCGGAAATTAAAGAGCGATGTGCTAATCCACTGCTTCATTCCTAGGACCGAATTTGTTTCCCACACAATTTGATGTCAGAAGTCCTGATGGCTGCAGAGGCTTTAACAGCTCGGCCATCCGGTAATAACACAAAAGAATCGTGTTTGTATTATCACGTACGTATATTTTAACATGGTAGGATTTTTCACTCCTTAACGGATTTAGCGAGGATTTACGACGGTCCTGAGCTCCTCGTTATAAGTGGGATAGTATATTTCCATTCCGATTAAAAAAAAAGAATTTATAGTTAAAAATTCTTGTATTCCAGTTCAGAGCTTTGAATTCACATTTCAGTTAGAATTAGATGAAGCATTTCAATTTAACACTGTTTAAATTGTATATGTGTACAGTAAATGACTATCATTTGCAAAAACCGTGAAGTTTTAACTTTGTTCAACTAACTAATTTTCATAGTTATTTCATCATTTATATGTCATTAAGATGCGAAGTTCAATGGAAATTTCAAAAATGTCTTAGTTTTTCCTGTAGTTACTTTTCTTCTTAAGATACAAATTCGTGCATTTCAAAAATTATCCTTTTCATAATATTTTGACCAAGTCAAAATTATTATGAAAAGGATAATTTATCTAATACTTAGGTTTACAGCAATAAATCGTTTTTGTAGTTCATAAGAATGAAATAACATTTAAATACAGGAATATAATGAAGCAAAATTATAAAATGTACCAAATATTTTGTTGCCCACACTTTATCTTTAATCACAGCTTTGCATCTTGCTGGCATACTGTGAACAAGGTTTTGTAAAAAATTGGTTTGAACACTACGATTCCAAATTTGAATTACATCTTCAATGAGTTGAATTTTGATTATTGGGTTCTTTTTTGATAGTTCATATGACACCTTGAACCACAAATTTCCCATCAGGTTCAAATCCGGTGACTGTGGTGGCTAATCAAGATGCTGAACATTTTTTTTTCCTGAAACCACTTTTTCACTACTTCAACATGCTGACAGAAAGCATTGTCACCTTGAAAGATAAAATTGCCGTCATAAAGTTTTTTTAGATGATGGTAGCATCTTGTTTTCTAATATCCAGACGCATTTCTGGGCATTTACCGTACCATCGACAATATGGAGGTTCCCAACGCTATGTGCACAAATGCACTTCCAAACCATGACCTTCACTGAATGCTTAACAGTAGTCACTAAGCAACTTGGATGGAATTATTCATGCTTGAATCTCCTTACGTAGGCACTATAGTCTGATTCCTATTAAGGTAAAATTCTGATTCACCACTGAAAAGAACATTTTCCCATTGCTTGGTTTTCCATGAGACATGCTGTTTTACCCACTGAAGTCTACGATGTCTTTCATTTGCAGTTAACAGTGGTTTACGCCTGCCTTTGCAGCCACGTATGTCATAGTGAAGGAGCCTCCTCCTAACAGTAGATGTACTAATAGTAACATCAGTCACTTCAGACTATCTTTGAAGCAATTCAGATGAATTGATCCTCCTGTCTGCATAGCTTAGCTTTCTGAGTACTCTGTCCTGCCTGGTTGTAGTGGATATGGGCCTTCCACTACGACGCATGTTTTTAATGCCACCAGTGTCTTTCATTTTCTTCAGTAGCCTAATAACTGTAGATTGATTACAGCCCACTCTTCCAGCGATTTGCTGAAGATGCATGTCCCGAGAAACACCTCTAAGTCATTATCAAGGTTTACGAAATTAGAAAAGTCATCTGCCTTCAGGTGCGGGATCAAGGAGAGGTAAATTCACTTCTTCAAGAGTATCATCTACCAAAAGTTTACACTTAAGAAAAGAATTTTTTATGCTTTCTGTTGAAATTGCATTCTATCATTTATTCATCATATAAACCACAGTAAGTATTGACATTTGCTTAATAATACCACCAGCCGCAGCAACATTATCATTAAAATCCAAACAGGCAAAGACCTTTTTCACCCCTTCTTTCCAGTAGGGTGAGATAAAGTTGACGTCAAGTCTGGGGGAAAATGACCACTTTAACCTGACTATTGTTTATAATTGGGAGGGGCCCGTTCTTAGCCCACCACACTTTGTACGTGTGTTTCTGTCTGTGAAAAATCACAACACAAATTCCAAAAAAGATGCCTTGAATGAAGAAACTGCTCATCTCCTTTGTAACCTCGAAAGAGCAAAAATTCATTCCATTAACTGGAATTAATCCAATATCCTTATTACATTAACTGGAGCGTTTTATTATGTACAAAGGTTGCGGTTTGGGACACAGGAATTTTATTTTTAAGCGGGATATTCCATTAAGCGGGTTCGACTGTATTGAAATGGACGCCAACTTATCAGAAGAATCGCTGTTTGCAGGTTCCTGTCATTGGAGCAAGAAAGCAATTAAATAAGTAGCTCAAAAATAGACGTAATAACAGAGGATTACGCACGCACGCTTGGATCTTTATTTTTCTGAGCGGGGAGAAGAGGGGAAATATTGATTAGTCAAAATAAATAGTATACACTTCCAACGGGAGGTGGATATTTCGGGTGGTTTTCTCAATGTAATTCCCGCCAAAATATTTTCTCATTTATGCTTGTGCGAAGACGTTCCTCCCTGCCTAATGCCTGAGCAAAATCCTTCCTGTACCCATTCCTAAGCCAGACCATTTGACTCCCTTTTTATGACCACTCTATATTTCTCCCTTTCACTCTCCGCCGCTTCGAAGGAAGACACTTCTGACGTAAGAAGTTGACGGTTGTTAATTGCTGAAGCTCGAATTGTCATATGAGGGGTTTCTCCTAGAAAGTATATCCTCCAACGAGGGGATAAAAGAGGGGTGGGGTCCGTTTGTCCAGGGGATCTGTTAAGCGCCTTTTTAACTGAAGGCGAATTTCTAGCTGCTGTTCGCACACAGAGTAACCAAAGCGATTATTTAATTATGTTTTAAATATTTCCATATAACAATACCTTTTGGCAACGTTTGACAGCGAATCAGAGGTAAATGAAAAGCCCCGCCCAGTGTAAAGTAATGTGTGTCTGTGCATGTAAGACGATGTTCTTCTTGAAGAAGGACTGTTTGTTATCTTGATGATCTGCCCGTGAAGTAAGTGTTGTTGATGTTATCGTGAATTTGTGTCTACAAGCTGAACATTGAAAAGCTACGAAGAATAAAAGGCAAAATGGATTTTTGATGTAAGTAGTTCCAGTCGAATAAACTGGCTGTTTTATTATTTGTTCAAGTGCTATAATCATTATAGTACAGATGTACCGATATTTATATACATTTATAAGTACGTAAAATTTCTTGTTTTCTTTTTTCCTATTGTAAATTTATTCTCCAAGACAATCTCCAGATCCGTTGAGCCTGTTAATGTCATAAAACTATAACTTATTCAGCAAAGCTTGTCCAAAAATTAACCCAAAATCTTTTACCGTAAATCGGAACAGGATAAGTTTCAAGTGACTGTGTGTTAAACGCAAATTCAATTCTGTTCTTTTGTCCTATACACATTTTAACGTATACTGTAGATTCACTTTCCTTTTGATTTTTACTATCTCTGGTTATTTTATTTTACTATATAAATTATCTTCTTACTGAACGAGATGTTATTTCTCCCGCTGAATGAGATCTGGCAATGAGTGTAAGTCATGACGTGGTGGTAGCCAGTATAAATAGGCGCGTTCAACGATACCAGAGAGAGCTGTTGTTTATGTGCGGAGAGAGCTGTTGTTTATGTGCCAGAGAGCGTTTGTTTATGTGGAGGAGAGCTTTTTGTTGATGTGCGTAGGGAGAGCTTCGTTTATGTGAGTAGAGCTACGTTATTTTGTGCCAAGAGCTTCGTTCTATGTGATTAGGTTTTTCTTCATTATTGTGATACGATTTGTGTGTGTGTGTTGGATGATTCCAGAAGTTTTCCTAATAAAAGCTTTTTAAGTAAGTACGTTTTTCTCAGTTCATAGTACTGTCAGACCTCTGTCTGGCTGTTAGGTTTATTTCAGTAGTTGTTATTATTAACAGCCAGCATAAGACTTTATTCATCTTAATTACTACTACAACATTACTAGCAGTTAAAAACTTGTTCATTATTATTATTACTACACTACTAGCAGGAAAGTTTATTCATGATATAATTAACAAACAACAAGCATTAGAAGGAGCTTAGAAGAAAGCTGAATTCATTATAACATGTCCAAAACGTAAGCTCACCATCACCAATATCTGCATAGCGTCCTTATTTGATCGTTCGGAATCATATCAGAAACCTAAATTTTGACCATACGTTTTTATGTTATATAGTAAATAGTAAAATTCGGCCTAGGTTCCTCCGTCATTGCTTGGAATGTGAAGTAGTGCATGAGATTTACAATTCGCAATTTTATACTCTTTTGCCCATTGTTATAAAGTTGAATCACGCTTCATTACTCTTATACGTAGTATCTTCGTGTTTTGATGCAAAATGTCAGTTAGCCCAGCACATTGTTCTGCTAACATTCTTTCAATTTTTCAAAATATCCGCCATGTTATTTCAGACTCTGAATTAAAAGCCAGAAGTTTAGCCCCACAGAAGCACCCAAATTGATATCTCTTGAATTAAAATATCTTCAGTTCCTCGAAGATCTACCTACTACAGCTTCACAAAAAGCTGTAGCAGATATTCGAAATCATGGAACTTGGCATAGAGTTAGAAATACTTTTCACTTGGTTAAGCTTGGACGTAATATGGAATCCAGTAGGAAGATTTATTTATTTTTTCTGCGCCATTAAACCGAGATTTTCAGTTGGATTTCGAGGTTGATTATGAGATCGATGAGTCATTTTTAAGTCTTCTAAAAAGTACTTTGTACCTCTGTGCAGCACACCTAAATATCATATCAGCATTTTTTTCTGCTTTATATGCATTACAGTGTAAGTCGGCAGGTTCTAGAAGTTCAAAGGAGGAGAAGTAAACCATCTCCATCTCTTTTGGTAAGAAAGGTAACAACACACACAATATTTTTATTGCTAACACCCTTTCTCACACTTGAATCTTTTTCATGGGAAAAGGAGGAACAGCAGAAGCTAAACCAATGAAGGGATGGTACGCAGTTACGATGTTGATTTTAATCTGTAATAATATATTATGTTTAAAACCTGCAGAAAAAAAGTAAATATAAAGAGCATTGAATGTCGCTAGAATAAATGTGCGACGATCAAGATATACAAGGAAAAACTTAAGGACGCAAGTTCACAAAAGAAGCATTTTCAGATATGAAGACAAAGTGAGATGGAAAAGGAAGTTCTTGGATTCACTAGGGACAAATCTGAAGTAAATGTACCTTTAACACGTAAGCTTAAGATAATGTATGAAAAGTAACTGAGTAGCTTGTGACGTATACTGTAATTTAACTTTTCCTTTTAGTTTCTTTCTCTATGTAAATTTGAGTTCGTTCTCCTTACCACTTTTTAAACTTAAAGTGATATCATGAATGTATGGTGTAATCCCGTATTCCGTTCATGATTTATCTGCTACTCCGAGCAATCACGGGATAGGATTCTTAACCTCCAAATTCGCTAAACATGAATGCCAGTTGCTTCGACTAGCAAATCTTGTGACGGTTATATTCAAATTAATCGGAAACTTGAGACTTGGTCGTTCTAGGTGGTTAGCATACCCGGTCGCTATCTGAGAGACGCGGGTTCGATTCCCGCTCCAGGACAACGAAATTTTCAAGTTTTCGGATATTATCTGACTTACCATCCTTGTCATATTTACACCTACAAACGGATTGTGACCTTCAAAATTTGTTAACGTGATATCTCTCTCGCAAGAGTATGGTTGACAACACCCTGAGGTCGGAATGAATGACGTGTGAATGTCTGAGATAAGAATGGAACTATATACATATATAATGTTCTTTAAGAAGCATGTGTGTTGGGATTTATGGTGGGAATTAATGGTAATTGTGGATATGATATTGTTTAATTGCTGTTTGAGTTATTTGAAGGCTGTGTGTTCTACTTTATTGTCAGTGTTGTGTTTCTTAGTAAAGTATTATTGTTGATATTAACTCACGTTCGTTTGATTTCACCTTGCTGAAGTGCTAAAGGATATTTATCTGAATAAAGACTAACCGTAAGTAACCTTTTCGGAAGTCATTCGAGTGACTACTGATTCGCTTAAAAGTGAAGTTGTCAAGAACTGATTTGTGTAGTGTTCCGTCAGTGCTATATTCCAAGCTCAATAGTTCAAGGCAGGTTCTCAGAGCAAATTGGACGGCCAGTCTGAACAACTAAGTTCAACTTAAGATCAAAGGGGCAACTTTAGGGTCAAGGAAGACCTCACAAGTAAAAGGAAAAATATATAATTACTAGAGTTATATCACTGATTAGAGTGGGAAAAACGTAATAATTCTTCAAGTCAAATGAGTGGTGCATATGAAATACCAATACCTTTTTTAATGAACAAACTACAAAGTACTATGACGTACATAAAGTGTAAAATTTGCGCTAATGAAATCAGTTGACAATGAGAAATTTGCTGTGTTTGTATATTAGTTGTTCCTAATAATTTTCTACTTCAATGTATGTTCAAGTGCATTATTGAGAAGTAACATATTGGTACTGAATTCCATGAGAAGCCATCTAACAAATAATAGGAGAAGAAGTGAAGGCATCTTAAATGGATTAAATCAGTACATCAGAAGACATGACACATCAGGCATTTGTTTCATATCATAAAAAAGTCATTCAAATACCGCCTGAGACAGGAATACACAGAGTGGTTGTTATCAGGAGATCCTCCTCTTAACCCAACTAACAAAACAAAAAAGAGAAAAAATTTAAGGCCACTTGACTTACCTTGCGATGCCATTTCTTGAAAAGGAAAAAAAAGTGGCGCGCGCATCTCAGGAGGTTTAGAAAATGTTGTGTTTTAAGTGCTATGGACTACACCAAAGATAATGCGTTGTGGTAAAAAGAAGAATGCAATATAAGTGATAAAAAGCATCAAAATGCTATGCTGTAAGAGAATATAATGAAAATGAAGATACTAAAGATGAACTTTTGATGTTTACAGAAGCGAAGTACTCTTTCTTATTATATATGACATTCTGTTGAATAGAATCAGCATATTGTATACATTTTCCCTTTCAACTGCCTTGTTCATTTGAGGAATGTGGCCTCCTATTCAGAACAATATGAGAATTTATCAAGTTTGATCATATTTAAGGAATGAGTTGGAGTTTACAGTCCTGCTGGGAGATCTCATAATTGAAAAGAATGTCATTTTATATCTTCCTCCCCCTCCTCCTCTTGTTTATCTTAAAATTTAATGACCTCAGTGAGCATCTGGGAATAGAAAGAATTGTCACCCAAATTTAGGACCACTAATGCATAGTGGCACAGAAAATGAGAGAAAGCCAGCGTTGTAGGAACGAATACAGCATCCATGCCGGACTGGGATTTGGTATCTAGGCTTTGCAATATTAAGAGCCAGAAGCTCACCCGTAAATTACTCTGCCACCAGGGCGCCATTTTAGTCTATTAAGTTCCGTTATCGATGCAATAATATTAAAGGCTACTTGTTCATTGTTGATTTGATGTTTATTGTGCTTTTAGAATCATGACATCATGCTGGTATGTTATCGATGCTGCAACATGCTGTATGTGGTATTTATATTCTACAGCAGCAAAAAGAGGACATTATACTGTACAACAATAACAGGAATTAAAATGGGATATCACAAGTCATGGCCATGACAGAAAGGATGGTGTTGTTCTATGGGAGCTTAAGGTAAATAATAAAGTAAGAAGAAAGTCACGCGTTTGTGGGATTACCTGTAGTACAGAAAGACCCTTGAAATCAAGATAAAAACACTTAAGTTTCTTTCTTCACTCGATAAGAGTAGATGATTATACTGCAGTAAGAGAAAACGAGGTTTGCCACAGAATTTCTTCTTCAATTAAACTTGCGACTCTAGGACGTGAAATGCGGGTCCCTTTTCTTCCAGATATTTTGAATAACATGTCATCTATCAACATTGGTACAGGAAAAAAGCGGACATTTATTAAGCGGAAATCTATAACTGGATACCATAACTGTTCACATAAAGTAAAAGTAAAGTAAAACAATATGATGAAGAACATACACCTACCAAGCTATTGGGGGAGGGGGGGTTAACAATCCCAGTAAGCATTTAAGACTATATGGAATCGCTCAACGTAAATTTGGAGCCACTTGTTCTATAGAAGGGAAATAGCTTGGGCCTCAGGGCAGACCAAGCATCTATGTCTCACCCTGGGCTCGAGCCTGGGCCCAACTTGGGCGACTAACCAGAAACCCGCGCCTCTGACCACTTGGATTCCAGACGGCTACCAAAAGATTCTGTAGGGAGCTGAGATTTGACCTAACAACCAGAATTCCTTTTTTTATGTGTACTTCTTTTCCATAGGATAGACATTGTAAACAAATATTCTTTGTTTTTCCGGAAACAGCTCGATGTTATATGGTACCCTGCTTCGGAATGTAATGTGGATATTCATTTCCTCTTCAAAAAATCTTAAAGAAGGTTCTTTATAATGAAAAGCACATTCATCTATTCCTATGAACAATTAGGTTCCCTTTAATGAAACGTATGAAAACTATCACTTGCTCTTGGAGAAAATTTGATGAGTCTGTGATCATAATTGGTTTCTAATTGCAAATTTAACATTTTTTCGTATGCTTCTTGGTTAATAACCGGGCTTATGCAGAGATGTTAAAAAATAAAATAATTTAATTGTATTTCGGGTAACGTAAAGTTAATTTGAAGTGCACCCTAGACCTTTACGTAGCGCCAATTTAACAGTAAACAGGGTCTTTATGCAGTTTTATGCATTTTATTTTGTCCGGTAATAGATCATTTAATAAAATAACCAATACATACATGTGCGAAGACCACCATTTTATATCCTCACATTAATTGTGAAATTTCGCGTCAATGGCATGCGCAATGAAAAATTCACTAACACAGAAATTTGTAATAATCATAGATATGCGAGTTGTAGATATGTTTGCATTAATGATTAACGTGCATAATCCAGGTTATTTAGTTTGGTTAGTTATAATTTTCGAGTGCACGTCTCTTACAGATTTAAGAGCGATACTTCTGTTGTTCTCCTTTTGTTCGTATGACGGAGAGAAGGTATATCTTACCTTCTGGGAAAATGCGCGTGTTTTGGTTTTTCTGTTTACAACTTTGTCGCAACGTCATCGGCTGAGAAAAACGAGAATCTTCTTCACTGACTTTTGAACTCTTTGTAGCGCTTTAAGTTCGTGATCATAATTTAAGCGACGCATTTGGCTGCTTCTACTCTGGAGATTTTAAAAACCAATCGGCTAAAAAGTCCTTTTTCGCACTGAGTGAGAAACAAATAAAATGCTCTTATTACCTTCATCCGTCTGAAACTAAGAAAGAATGCCATTCTTTTTCCTTTCTTTAGTTTAAGCAAAAATGTTACACAGGAAATGAACGGTAGGACAAAGACTGAGGAAGACAAGATTTTGCATTATTTTTAACTAGCTGTACTAGGGCAGACGTTCAAGAAATGTAGCTTTAATTTTGATAATTTTAAATATTTAGATGCTGCAGCGCCAGAATATTAAACTGTATGTTTAACTTGGCATTTTGCGAAAGCGTCAACGAAATGTGATTGACTGAAATGTATTTGTGGTAATCACTCGTACACAGCAAAATCATAAAAAAGAATTTTGATCCTTCAATCGGAAACTTAATGCTGCAGAAAAGGAGTTCAAAGAATCAATGAATCAAAGTAAAAAATGCATGTGTATTGGCTTCACAAATTTAGTCGTGAATATCATGGAGTATCAATAAAATGCAAGATCTGATGGCGGAAGAAATGATCAAGAACTTGACGGCAATATAAGTTTAAAGTTGTACTTCTTTGTACTCTCATTTCGACTATTTTGCCGAAAGCTTAGAAAATTGGTGGGCTGGCGATTCATAAACGGCACTAGAAGCTATTTTGTGCGGCCCACTTTCGGGAAAAATTATCAAGATATCTAATTCCTAAAAATTCGGTATGTCAGCATCGCCGTATACTGGTTAAACATCTTTTCTACAAAAGTCTACGAATCATTGCAGTTTTTTTATTCCTGCAATAACTGACAAGATATTATCCACATTCCTAGAAAGCAAATCCCTAGTAAAATTTTATATAAAACAAAATTACTTGCTGAGAAGAAACAGACAATATACGTTACCTGAGAGACTGTGAAGGAATTACATTTTTTATGAATTTTATTTCGATAACTGAATTCACAATTTGTAATAGTTTCTCCGCTTTTAGTGAAAACGGAAATTCAAATATGCCGACAATTATTTCTTTTTAAAAACTTACATATCACGAATAAAATAATTGCAATAAAATCTCTTGAAAAAACGGAAAATATCCAGAATTGCAAGAATAATTTCTGTGCGAATCTGTTTATAGAGGGAGAGAAATTAAAGAATGCGAAAATTGATTTTGACTTAATTACTTTCAAATGGAAATGCATTTTTTGCTGTAGCTGAAACATTTTACAGAACTACATACATGCGTAGACACATATAATTAAGCTGTTCTCTGATATTCAGTGGTTAGCTCCTCAAAGAAAACCATCTGACAAATAAACATTTAACCGATAATACATATCCCTAAGATGTTCTTTGAGACTAGCTCCACAAAAAAATACAAACCACCAGATAAATTTTTAACTGATTATTTACTTACAGTTGCCTAATCAAACTTCTCCATTTACAGCGATCTTGACACACAACACGGGCTTCAGTGACATCTATCTTACGACGTACACAAGACCTTATAACGAAGTAAATTTCTCCGTCATTTTTGGTCCACGCCGAGGATCGAACCCGAGTCCACTTATTCCGGAACAAGTCGCTCTACCAACTGAGCTACGCAGACGTTCGTTCTCGCTGCTATCTGCCTTTATGTCGTGTGCGTCCTGCTGGGCAGGTACGTCACAACCTTTTATACCTCATACTCATAATCTTTTTCTCATTCAGACACTCCTGAATCTGATCCTTCCTTGGCCTTCCTCTGCTTTTCTTTCCTGCCACTTGGGTCCAAAAAGTTTTCTTAGTAAGCATCTCGTCACTCATTCTTTCAACATGGCAAAATCACCTAAGAATATTAGTCTCCACCTTGCTAACAACATTTTGCTTCACATTACACAACTGCAACACATCTTCATTCCTAACATAATCAGAACGTGTCTTGCCACAAACCCCCGTAAGTAACGCATTTCTCTAGCACACAAACGAATCCTATGTCTCTTCTGTAGTACCCAGGTTTCACTGCCATATATCAAAGTTGGAACAATTACACTTTCATATACAGCCATTTGGGATTCTTTTGAGAATCCATCATTCCTGTGAAAACCTCCTAAAGCAGCTATGCAATTCAACAATTCGTCTAACTGTAAGGCGTAAAAAATAGTAAAATTAAAAGCAGACCTCCTTCAAAAAAATCTTAGGTGAAACTCAATCCATTAACGTACATAATGAATTTCGAGTTTCTATCGCAGGCAATTGATAGCATAGGTGATTATGTTGAATTGATTATTAAACCGCAACTCAGTTGGCAAAAGTGGACTAGGTAGAGGATGTCATCCCAAAGGGTCGGCGCTTAAATTTGAAAGTCCAGAAAGAGGAAAAGTATGTATCAAAAACTCTGTTTGGCTCCACAGAGCATTTGCTACGCAAACACACTTTTTTTCTGAAGCCGTAAGAGTGGTAAATAAACTTTTCCGTTTTAGTAAAATTTGGTTTTCTTCTACAAGAATATCATTTTTACATAAATACAAGTATGTATGTACTTTTTTTTCTTGCGTTATAATAAGTTCTACAAGCTCAGAATATGGCGGCACACCGCGAGAATTCCCGATATTTCGGCGACCTTGTCTGCACCTGCTAGAAAACCCAAGTAAAAAACTGGGAAGAATATTTCACCAAGCTATTAAAATGGATAAAAAGTATTTAAAGAAGGTGGAAGAAGAATATTTGATGGAAGATTATTGTTGGATGCTAAAGACATAGTTCTGGAAAAATACAAATTCATTCCTAGGTTACATAAAAATTCTTATGAATGTGATGAACTTTGTCGCTGAGTACCTCCTAGCTTTGACAGAATTTGATCACTAAAATGAGCGCTTGCGTAAATCAATGTACAGTGTAAATCAATAAAAGTATTGTACCACCTGAAAAAACCGTGAATTTTAAAGTTTAACTCTTTTTTTAACTAACTAATTTTTATAGTTATTTCATTGTTTATATATATCATTAGATGCGCCATTTAATGGGTATTTCAAAAATGTATTTCAAACGCCATTTAATGGGATTTGGCAAACACATTTATTTTAAATTCACGTTAGCTGCGTATCAGTTGTTACAGCCAATCACAGACATTCTTTTACTGGATTGGCTGCTTCCTAATGCTATCCTAATCCTACTCCAGCCTTTATAAGGGTTGACGCAGAGCTAGTAGAGCATTGTGGGTCGCGGGTGGCCTGGTGGTCAAAGTTTGTGACTGCCACGGAGAAAACCTCTGGTTCGATTCCAGGCAGGTACGAATGCTAGAACCACCTAATATCCGCCGTGCATTGAAAGGGCACGTTAAGCCGTCGGGTCCGGATACTGGACCCCTGGTAATAAATAAGTGGGTCTTTCTACCTCGCTTCCATGTCATTTTCCTATCTGACACTCTAGCTCAAATCTCCTAGCTTCCTATTTCTAAGGGTTGTTTAAGACCTGGGGTCAGACACTCCTTCTTAAAATCCTCTTCATATGATCTGATCTACTAAAGCATTGTAGTGATCGCTTTTTTGTTGTTATTGGGGTATCATTTCTGTACATTCTCAGTGATGGTTAAAACAGCGGAACTCTCCACAGCAGACAGACTAAAAGTAGTTGTTCTGCATGAAGAGGAAGTTAGGAAATTTGGGCAGAGTGCCCGATAGAAATCAAAAAATGTCTGACTAGCAAGATCATTTATGTAACTATAACATAAAATGATCAACAGGTTTTTTTTAATGTATTTTTATTTGCTTTCTGATTTAAAGCACGACACGATCTTATCATTTTCTTATTCAGTGTGCATCCTTTTTCTTTTATGAAAACTTCATGAACAACTATAAAGCATCACAGATGTTTTATAAGTGAGCAAATAAATATTAACTAAAAACTAGTACTTACGAAGATTTTCAATGGTATAGTAGTGTTGTTTTCCATCCAGGACTTTCGTGTAGACATCTGGCAAACCGATGCCCCAACCAATAGTATAACCGCGGATCATAATATTCTGGTTTCTGGGCGGCGTCCAGTTTACAAAAATGGTGTTCGCTGTTGGTCGGGCACGCAAGGAGCTGGGTTGGTCCGGGACACGAGATTCTGTAATATATCAGAAAGATACTGTACATACAGTATATATTACAAAAACACAGATACATATGCAATGTGTACAGTTTCTGTTAGTCTGTCCACCTCCACTTTCACGTGGTCTCACAACAACTTTCTAGAGAAGAATATAAGCAGCATAACTATAACACAGGTAGAAAACGAAACTGTCTGATTCTCACCAACTTATAAAAAGAAAGAGTCAGGTGGTTCTTCTAGTTCAATAGGGGTTAACGTCTCCACTGTCTGAGCTAATTTTTGTATATACAGCATCCCTTTACAAAATTCTGATATTTGAGAAAAACTTAAATCCACGCATCGACATTACGCCATGAGTTCGAGTAGCTGAAATGGTTCTAAATGAAGTTAATCGTGATTATAACAGCAAAAATAAAGATAACGTAAAACAATTCCTCTCCGTGGCATGCTAAAAATAGATGAAATAGTTCAACGAAGGTAATTGTGATGATAACTATGAGGATGATGTGAAAATTCTAGTCGGTGATGTGGTGAAAATAGCTGAAATGGTTCTGAATGAAGGTAGTAATTATGATAACAGAAGATGAAGATTACGTGGAAAATTCCACTTCGTTACATGATCAAAATAATCGAAGTGGTTCTAAATGAAGGTGATTGTGTCGAAAAGACGAAGATCATACAGTAAATCTCATTTACAGTGACATGGTAAAAATAACTGAAATGGTCCTGAATGAAGGTACTCATGTTGAAAATGACACTGTCAACACCGCGGGGAAAACTGTGTGACTGGAAAGAAGCAAGCCAGTTTATAAAATTGAAGAGAGACTGTTACAACGGAAAATACTGCTAATGAGACAAAGACTCTAGAAAAAATCTTTAATACAATTATCTAGCGCAGTTCATCCTCATTTTTCGAATATTCACTTTCTCGTCCATCAGAAGATTCTGCTGTTCCTTCTCCACAGTTTTTTTAAATATAATTTCTTTCCTTTACATTCAGTTACAATCAAAATGGATGCTTTTTTTGTATACTTTACAAAAAATCTTCGTAACAATTATATAAACTAAAACGGGTCTTTTAAATTTAATGCTCCGTTTGTATATCGCTCATAAAACTCAACTAAAACATACGCATCTTAACCAAAAACAGGTGGATTTCATTAATGAATAAAAAGCTGGAACGTAGACTTCTTATAGGCAGTCCAAAATCCCAAATGCCTTCTGCCCAAGTATTTCAGAGAAGAAATACGCAACCTGTATTTGAAATATGCTTCAGTGCACCTTCAGGCAAATATGGCTCTCTCCCTATTGTTTCCAAATAAATGAACAAATCATCCACCCGCAACCTCATGGTTCCAACCAACCCTTTCACATGAAAAAAGTTTCAAGTTACCTACAATACTCTCAGAAGGATAGCAAATATGTAGCAATAAACAGGCGAATAAATGTCACCTACCGTCGAGATCGTTCTGGTAAGTATCCACGACAATCCAATCTGTTGCGGGTCCAGTTCCATTGACTGTCATGGCAGAAATCTTGATGCTGTACTGAGCACCTTTCTCTAAGCCTATGAATAAGAAATAAACATAGTTTAATCAGTACTCCAGGAGTCAACATTTCAGAAGCTTGAATGCGAGAACATTCAGAAAGTAAATCAAACTCATTTTTTGAGTTCGACACAAGTCAAATACATAAAATCAGAAATGCCGTTTTTATAATCTTCAACCTAGCATATTTCAAAAAGAAATACTTCGTTAAAAGTGCTTCGGGGTAGAAGAGATCAAATCATGTAAGTTTCGAACGGTTGTAAAAATTTTCCTTTTTTCCGAGATGTGGCCCAAAGCTGTTAATCTTATTTCTTATAAATTTTAAATTTCCTGAAGAACACTCTTGTCATAGGTACTAAAACCTGGTAAGTGTGAGTTTATATTTTGATAATGTTTTCTTTAGATAATTTTTTAATTTCTTAATCTGCATGTTTTGAAGCATTTTCAATTTATTTTCTTTTTTAGGGGTTACATGAAAAATGCGAAAGATTATAGCACATCACGCATACTTTACGAAACATTCGCAATGAGTTTAAGAGGCCTTCAGTTTATTAAGTTCGTTTAATTAAATAATCTTAATTACGTTATGAAAAAATAAATTATCTAAAGTCATTCACTGGTAGAATTGCTAGTTTAATATATCAAGTAATATTTTTACATTGTTTTCAATCAGACACATTACAGAGGCTCACCCAGAGAATTCGTTCCGGAGAGGAAGTAACAAAAAAAGAAGAAACAAAGCCAACAGAAACAAGGGTGTACAGATTACAGCAAAAGAGGTATAATCGCCTGCGCTATCAGAAAAAAATAAAATAAAAAAACTGTTGAATACGTGTCGTAAACGCGGCCAAACGAAGCGGAGAGCAACGTTTCCTTCCGCTATTACGGAGCGAAATCGACGGAGGAAAGGAACTTATCTAAAGTTAACTTATTTCGGAAGTCGTTTCGAAATTACGCCGTTCTTCCAGAGAGCACGGGTAACATTCCATAAAACGGGACAGATCAGGTACAACTATATCTCCATAAGGATAAAATGTGCCTATTTTAAGGAGCACCATCTTTTAAACTATTTTTAATATTGATACGGATGTTTTGTGCTGGTGAATCGGACATTGTTGTGGGATTTAGCACACGCATTTTCTGATCAACTAGAAATTTAAATAGCTTTTACTTTTCGGAAATCTGCTACGATGAAAGTTGGCTTCGAAAAAATATTCGGTAATTTTTAAATTTCAAGATATTTTCTGAATTAATTACGTTAAAGTATCCAATACACAGGAGGAGCCGTATTTCAAGTTGTTTTTGAATGGTTCCTCAATCCTCAATATGACTGCTTAACACAGTTGCTCCTGTACATGTGTTTCTCTGTATATATTAAAGCGCTGCAGGTGAAGTGCTTTCCAGCCTTCAATTACGTACACCATGGCTTCCTGTCAAACACCTGCTCTCGGCTTGTTTTCTGGGCATTTAGCATCTGCGCGGGTAAACCTCAAGGGAGAACGCTGAGTAATTTCTTGAAAGAGGGTCAAGGTCAGAGTTTGCCTCTCTTTAACATACAATGACCCTGAGAACGCTTACGAAAGAGAGGCCCAGCGAACCGAGAGCGTTTTGCTGTAACACGCATTTGCTTGCCCGAACAAACCTTGAACTAAAAGCAGAAGAGCAGGCAGCCGATACTGTTAGTACATGTTTATACATTTCTAAGTAACGACGGATGAGAGTACAGCACACACACACACACACACACACACACACACAGTAACCTCGTTTTCTTCGTGCTGAACTAGTAGACTCAAGTACACTGCCGTTGTTGCACGATAATTAAAAAGAAATGATATATTAAAATCCATGACCCATTCATAAAATTTACTTTACTATAGTCACAATTTTAAAATGTGTTTTTTATGACTTTATTCAAGTGTGATATTTTTTAATTGTGACTCTAGTTCCCAAAACTATGGTCGAATTAATCTCAATCCTAATAACCTAATGTTGAACATTAAGCAGTTGTATTTACGCTCTCTAGGTACTAATATACTCAAAAGAATTAAAATGGGATTCAATGATGATATCATAGACATTCCTCGAGAAACTCATGAACATGATACGAGACAAAGACACATGTTACACCATGTTTTCCGAAAAATCAACAAATAAAACTAAGTATTGGATATCAAGGGCCAAAATTTTGGAATGAATTACCTGAAGAAATTCATATTATTAATAACTATCGTTTGTTTAAGAAAATAATCACTATTCACTTACTCACCCAATAATATTGAAAAAAGGGGGGATCAGTCAGAACAGGTAGGGGGGAATAGAAGTATGAGGGGATTGGGAAGAAACCACTCATAAGACAGAATGGATGGCATATCTTTTATACCACTGTGACTAAGTGTGTGAGGGTTTTTACATCTCTCTCTATATATAAGTGAAAGTTTGTATGTTTGTTCCGCATGCGTTCCTAAACGGTTTGATGGATTTGCACTAAAATGGGCATACATACTCTTCATCACCCAGATTAAAATACAGGCGGCACGATTTTTTGAAATTCCATCCCTAAGGGGGTCAAATGTGTTTTTACGGGGTCCTTTATAGACTGGGTGGAAGTCTGTTGCTGCGGTATTACTCCGCGAGTCAGAGCAACGGTCGACAGGTGACGCCTCACTCCTCGCAAGCTTCCGTGGTTCAGGCATACGGGGAAGAGTCCGATTTTTGAAAACACAACGCACCGGCTGAACATATTGTCACAAGTATTTTTTGTTTATGTTATCATAGCATTTTCTTTGTAAGGATTAGGTTTCATTAGACTCCCAACAATTGGCGCAGGAGTCTCAAATATGGGTGGAGCTACAGATTCCCACCAATAGGCGTGGTCCTCTCAAATACAATCAAGGTTAAGTTGAAGTTAAAACAGACGGTCTTCTTCACACATAAAATTTAAATACAAGATTAGTATAGATAAAAGAAATAGCCTATGTCCACCGGAAAAAAGTAAGCTTCCCAACGGTGAAAGAATTACAAATGGGTTTAGTTTTCGATATTAGTAAAAAACATTCCGTATATTATCGTGAACTACTTTCTTTCGCGTTGGGTGTGATCAGGTAGTATGTAAAGAAAGCGGAACGATACATGGGAAATTGGAAACTACTTGAAAGCGATGTTATTCGGTAGTACAGCCAAAAATAATAAAAAGTAATAAAAAATTAATGAAAAATAAATAAATAAACGAAATAGCCTATGTCTTCCGGAAAGCTTCCCAACGGTGAAAGAATTATCCGAATCGGTTTAGTTTTCGAGATTAGCAAAAAAAATTCCGTATATTAACGTGAACTACTTTCTTTCACGTTGGGTGTGATTAGATTGTATACCTACACTCTAGAAAGCTGAATGCGGAGTGCTGGAAGCGCATTATTGTGCATGTTTTCTATTTCTAGTTTTTAGGGCTCAGAACGGCCATTATAAATTGTGATTTTTATAATAAAATTTTCATCAAGTGTGGTGAAATGCCTCCAAAAAAAAAAAAAAAAAAAAACGCAAACCCATCGGACAAGTTCAACCGAACGTAAAGAAAGTAAAATTACTTCGAGAGTGTGAGACAACCGAACAACGTGATCAAAGACTTACGGATCAGCGGGAAAGAGCCAGTGTATCTAGGGCGGATGAGACCTTGGAGCAGCGTGATGCCCGACGTGAGCGTTGTTCATCATGGTAGGATTTTTTTACAGTGCGATTTACATGTATTTACTTGAAAACAAACTTATGTCTATCCCAGCAACGCCGGGTCGGGTATCTCCACTAGTTATTTATAAATATGAAATGCAAATGTATGATTTTGTTAGATAACCCAACCTATTAACACTACCTATTTGTTCTCTATAAATATTGCTCTCAACACATTGAGACACCGTTGAGACACCGTTAACATGCATTCCCTGCTATCTATTAATATATATATGTCACATGCATTCCCTACTATCTATTAATATTTATATAATACACTATGTCTAATTAATGTTAGTTATTTTACTTCTTGACTTGCGATTTTTACGAAGGAAGATCGGGACTTGTCAGATCATTTTGGCCGTTTTCCTGATCTCCCTAACTGTTATATGTCTATTAATTTGTTATTTTTAATGAGTATTATGCATGTGTATGACAACAGTTAAACCAATAAATTGAATTGAATTGAATTAGTAAAGTAAATTTTATGAATGGTTCATGGATTTTAATATATCATCTATTTTTAATTATCGTGCAACAACAGCAGTGTACTTGATTGAGACCGACCACACACACACACACACACACACACACACACACACACACACACACACACACACACACACACAAAGAAAGAGAGAGAGAGATCATTATCTCTTATTATATACTACGTTAATCTTAACAGAAAAATGAATAATTGGAAATCTAAAATCATAGAGCTAAAAAGTGGTAGTCAGATGATGAAAGGTGCTGACTGTATGGAGCATGGGGAGAAAGATCTCAACCTTCCAATTCCTGTAGTTTTGGGCAGACCACTCTGGAGGTGTAACAAGAGGCATTATCCACTTGCAGCAACGCCCTTCTCCTGTTAATAAGCCTTGAGTAGCGTTGTCGCAGAGATTCACGCAGTTGCTCGGCACAGAGATTCTTGTCCACAGCCTGACCATCTGGCACGAGTTTCCAGTGTACAGGACCCTCACAATTCCACCAAATGCACAGCATGACTTTCCTCTCCAACCACCCTCGTTGCATCACTGGCTGTACTTCCTGGCGTGGCCACAGCCATTGGTATGATAACGTCGAAATAACAACTTTTCATCACTTGTGACGATACAACACCAAAGCCTATCGTCCTGGGGATTTGACAGCAATATGCTACAGAGAGAGAGAGAGAGAGACGATGTTTTACCATCTGCGGTGTCAATTCATGGGGGAAAATTCGATTGTGCTGAGAGAAGAAAACAAGCTAGACAAACAATGGCAGATTGGGAACCCACCTGAAAATGTATGATTCTGCTTGCTATCACAAGGGGCTTGATGTCGGAGCTTCGACAAGGTTGTGAGTGTTGGTGGTCATTAGACGTCCCGACCTGACCTCGGCTTCTCTTCGAGACCGGTGTTCCCTGTAATGAAAAGCCAGAACTACTTGCGTACAATGCTGCTACCCAATGTTTCCTCGCATTCAACTGCACAAAGTTTTCTCGCTGCTGCAACCGCATTTAGCCATTTTTCGCAATAATGGCGTAGGAGCATCCGAACAGCACGTTTATTGACCTCATCCTCTGCTCACCTGATAACGTAATGTGGTTCCGTGCTAAATGCATGCTATAAGCCTCATATGTTCCACGTCATCGCGGTACCCAGTCTATGCCGGGCATACAGGAATGGAGGCCCAGAATTGGGTGTTGCTCAAAACGTGAAGAACTTTTCACTCACCCTGGTAGTTCTCACAAAAGTCGAACTGAAGCAGTATTATTAACATTTACTCTTACAACTGACACTTTTATAACCAAGTATTATGCAAAAATAAAAGAATTGATATCCAAGCTGTTTTGTTTTGGTAATTCGACAATGTTTCAAAGAGATGAACTGGAATGGCTCAGGTTTCACTTCGAAGTCAAAAAATTAATTCCCTGAAAAGCAGTCACTTTAGCGTTCTGGTTATTACGGAAACGTTCGGTAAGTATCGTAACTGCGTTTTTTCATTTACCGATGCAGCTATCAGAAATGATGGATATTAAATTAACCTAATGTTGATCTGTAAATTTTCAACATGTATCAGATCTTTTTTTTTTTTTACACAGTTTTAAAAAAATTACATTTATTTTTTGTTGAGGTTTCCAGAAGAGCGACAGGTCGCACGAGAGCTTTCATTAAAATGCATTTGCTACTAAAAACATTTTTCAAGAGGAATTTTTTTAATTATTTAAGAAAATCTATATAACTGGACTTTACCATTATGATGTAAGGTGACTGCAAAAATTAAGAAAGTTTAATGCCTTTTTTTTTTTCGAAAAAAATAAAAAATAAATACTTTCCATTCATCTAAGAAAGCTTGCTTCAAAGAAATATGAATTCAAAGATTATAAGAAAAAATACTGTATGAACTCTTAAGATCTTCTCAGGAGAAACCATTGTTGGTGAAGATACATTCTGTTGCACTCACAAACCTAAATAAGAAAATGGGTATGATTTATAGTAGTTGCTATTAATTAAAATAAATTTCTAGATGCGCTCTTGATAACGTTACTTCATATTTCCTTCCACCGAATCACAGAAAACAATGCATATTGAAGAAAAATGGATAACACAAACTAATGGCAGCACATGTTTGCGACTTAATGCACACAGTCCAAATTAAGAAGAAAAATGGTAAAATTTCATATGGTGAACTTTTAGCGAAGAGAGTGCTGAATTTCGGCACCAAAATTCATCACTAATTAATCAAAAATCTGTAAGGAATTCCCTCGCTGTATTTACGACACCGAACACGTTCTTATTTTTAGTATGTACGTAATGAATGAAATAAAGGCGAACAGTTCACATTCGGATATCAACTAAGAATTTTATAGATGTCAACTAAGAATTTTACAAGATGTGATGTTAATTAAGAATTTTACAGGATTCGATGTCAACTAATAATTTTATAGGATGCGATGTCAACTGAGAATTTTACAGGATGCGATGTCAACTGAGAATTTTACAGGATACGATGCCAACTAAGAATTTTACATGATTCTATGTCATCTAAAAATAGGTTGAGATGTCAACTGAGAATTTTACAGGATGCACGCAATTTTTTAGTATGACTTTTAATATGAACGTGCACGCCAAAATGTGACATTTTCATCGTTTTGATGAACAAAATTCCTCCCTCCCCTCTTTTTATTTTGCATGGAAGGGAATTAGGGTTGGTCAAGAATCTTTATGCACTTTTATTCCTGCTAGTCCTAAATCTTTGTATTTGATACTTTTAGTAAACATTTATATCTGTCTCAAGATCGCGGTTTCTTTAAGTCGAATTTGAAAAAAACATTCTTTCTTCACTTGGGTATTCGGAAACATGTATATGATTTTCCATGAATAGCATTTTCTTTCAGGTGGCACATAATCATATTTACATATATATCTGTCAAGACGTTAATGTTTCTTTAAAGAGAACGGAAACAATTATTTTCATATAGAACAAAACTAAGCGTGACATCGATTTTTCGGTTTTCTTTTTTGCCTGGCATACAATTTTCTTATAAAACGGAAACATTATTAGTCAATAAAAAAAAGGCCAGTGGGTACCCCTGAAGACCACATGTCTTCAACAAAAATTCAAAATCTGTTTCTTTGTCAAATTACTGTTCTCATTAAAACCATGCCATGTCTGGTGACATCAATAATAATTATTATTAACTTTGTTAATTCTTTTATGCCTGCTCAACAGGAAATATGGCTGCAACAAGGGTGGCCTGAAGACCGCATTTTATATTCTAATGCATTGCACATAGCTTTTCATTCAACGGCGATTTACCGCAGATTATTCAACGTGAATTTTCGGGCTTAATTTTAGCTTCATCATTGCTGATGACAGCATGATTGAATTAAAAAGAACATAAAAAAAAATTCCGACTGTAGAATTATTAGCGAGGTTGGTGCAAACCAAGAATCGTTCCTGAACTTCTCCCTCGTTATGTTGAAGTTCATTTGGCTATTGAAGCTTTATTAAATATCTTATATCCTAATAAAAGTTCCCTGCCTGCTCCTGAGATTTATACAGTACATTTTTGCTAAGTGGTGATACTTACACACTTACAATTTTTATCGCCAGCAATACGCTCCACCATTTCTTGCATTTAAAACTAGCTTTGTGGCAAAGGTGACCCATATTTCATGCAGAATTAGTTTATATAATTTCCTTTCTCTTCCGATTGGCATAAACAAAACGATTGGTTCCAACAGGTAAGCAGGAGAAAATTTGTGTTTGGTATCCGTGCACACTATTCAGTGTTACAATGCTTCCAGTATGTACTAGGTATAGATTTCTTTGGCTGAAGCAATAGCTGTTTCTTCTCATGACACTAATGTATGATACAAAAAAGGGCTAAGTACAAATATTAGAATTCTGACGTATTTCTAATGCAACGATATTTGCAATTCTTCAGAAATATCACAACTCCTGCCACAAAGTTTAGTAAAGCATAACAATGAAGTACCGGAAAGATTCTGGTGCCCACAGGTAGAACGCTACAGCAATAAATTCCAACAGAATGTTTTCTTCGCAGTATGTCAGGAAAATATGGACTGCTCGTTGCTCGTAAGGTAAAGAGTATGTAAGAAACCTTCACATGCATATACCCAAATTTTCACTGTATCTGGGTTAAACATACAAGGGTACCTATTGAAGCTTACCAGTTAATGCATAGAGCCGTCTGTTCCCGTCAGTAGTGACCGTATCTCCACGACGACTTCCTTTTAATTTATAACGAATCTTGTAGCCCGTGATGACGCCATTCTGACTGTCTTTTGGAGGCGGTTCCCATCTGACAATCACACTCTGAAAATTGTAACACGAAGTGTTATAAAGCAAAGTCACTATACAAAAGATTACAAAACAGAGAAAAAATCCCTGTATAAAGATTACGAAACAGAGAAACAATACATCGCTATATATTTATGAGTAAAGGAATTTACAAAGCTCTGTAACCTGTGAAACAACATATACTACAACGAACTTAATTGGGACCATGAGTTGGTTGGTAAGTCGAAAAATTCGGAAGTCAAAACTCATTGATTCCTAAGGCTAAATATACAGAAATCATTGGTGAGCGTATGAACACCTGTAAAGACTGTAACAAACATGCCACTATAAGCATAATAGAAAGGGAAAAAATTGAAACTAATCTGTATTGCTGTATATACAGAGGATGTTCAGAAAGTAATGCCTCCATATTTATATACAAGCATAATGGCAAGGTATCAAATTGAAACAAAACAGGGACAAAGCTCGGAATTCCTATTTTAATTCACATATATTATTTTCTATACAGCCCCCTCAGATACGCCGAAGTTCAAAACATTTTCTAAATCCGTCACTGTAAAAATCTTTCGGCTGTTCTCGGAACCGTTTCCTCGTATCTGCTTGAACACCTTCGTCACAGGTGAACTGAATTCATTTCAAATGTCTCTTTGAGCAGAAAACAATCACCTGATTTTCTGTATGACTCTGAAGTGAAAGCACTAGCGTCGGATTTGGCGTTGTCGTGTTGCAGAATCATTGCCTCCCCCCCACCCGCCTATGCACGCGGTTTATTCTTGCTTTAACGTTTTACCGGTATGCACGTATTATAGCTGTTATCTGAAATTCAGAGGTTAGCTGCTCACAGAAAGAACTTACTATTGCTCTACCAAATGTCTCATTTCCGTGGTGGACCACACTTCTCAAGTGTGGAAGGTCCACCATATCCCACACTTGAGTCCTTTATCTTCTTTCGTAGAGCCATAAAAATCATAAAGGTGCATCAATGCGGGTAATCAGTCCACAGCTTACGGTTCCAGTTGGTCGTTCCACCTAATGATTCTGGAACATAGCTCAGTGAGTTGAGCTTAGTGATATGGATGCGCACTGAAGTGCCAGAAAAACTGGTACAGACGAGCTTATGCAAAATACATAGCAACGTCACCTATGGGCGTACTCAGTTGCGTCCTCCAGTGCGTATATAAAGCGATAGGCATCCTTGCCAGCTGTCAGAGCTGTTTTCGGCATGAGAATGACAAGTAATAATGATTTAAGCGATTTTCAACGCGGTGTCATAGCTGGAGCTCGTGAGATGGGACATAGTATTTCGGAGGTAGAAACGAAGTACGGATTTTCACGGACGACCATTGCAAGGGTGTGTCGTGACTACAAGAATTCCGGCAAAACCTCCAACCTACGATACCAGTGTGGCCGTAAAATGACATTGGGTGAACGTGACCATCGTCGGCTGTCAAGAATCGTTTCACGCGATAGGCGTGCAACACTCTCGCAGGTATAATCGAATTCAATGCTGGAGCCTCAACAAGCATCAGCGTTTGGACTGTGCAACGTACCCTGCACGATATGGGCTTTGGGAGCCGACGCCTAACTCGAGTCCCCTTGATGGGTGCACAACACAGAGCTATGAGACTCGCTTGGGCACGGCAACTCCGCTACTGGACACTTGATGACTGGAAACATGTAGCCTGGTCTGACCAGTCGAGTTTCCAACTGTATCGGGCAGATGGAAGGATTCGTGTGTGGTGCAAACCCCATGAAGCCATGGATCCCGCCTGTCAACAGGGAACTGTACCGGCTGGTGGGGGTCCGTAATAGTATGAGGTGCGTTTAGCTAGACTTCACTGGGACCCCTGGTACGTCTACAAACGTCTGTGACCGCTCAACGTTATGTGCGCATCCTTTCTGACGAGGTACACCCGTTCATGTCTTGCATTCATGCCGATGGGCTGGGCCTGTTGCAACAACACAATGCACCTCCACACACGTGTCGGGACGCCACATTGTGGTTAGAGGAGCATTCATCTGAGTTTG
This sequence comes from Macrothele yani, assembly GCA_039090855.1. Lineage (NCBI taxonomy): Eukaryota > Metazoa > Arthropoda > Arachnida > Araneae > Macrothelidae > Macrothele > Macrothele yani. The sequence goes on along the minus strand of CM076994.1, from coordinate 8,428,762 downwards.
GGGTGTTGTCATTCCCACCTAGGTCCCCCAGATCTGAACGTGATAGAACACATTTGGGATGCCATGCAACGAGCTATCGAACACAGGAATCTGAGACCTCGGAATACACCTGAATTGTGGAACGCTCTGCAGGAAGTATGGTGTGCATTGCCTACAGCATATTTTCCAGAAGCTAGTGGAGTCCATGCCCCATCGTATTTCTGCAGTCCTGCGCTCCCATGGGGGAGCTACCAAGTATTAGACTGGTCTACCAGTTTTTCTGGCACTTCAGTGTATGTACGTATTATATCTTTCAGAGTTGATAGTCGCACCTTTGACCATGTACTCCTGATGAACAATGCCTCTGTAGCCCCAGAACACTGTGAGCATGCACTTAACAGTAAAAATTTGAGTTTCAAATTTATTTTTTTGCTCGAGAAGAAGATGGGTGTTGTCGTTATTCCAGCAATTGATTTTTCATTTATGGGTCATAATGATGAACCCAAATCTGATCACCAGTGAAAATTTCTTTGGAGGAAATCACTTTCATATTTTTCATAGCGAGTAAGGAACCTCTGGCACGTTTCAAGTTTTGATTTCTTCTTTTCAGACATTAGGTGACGCGAGACCCAACGAGCACACACTTTGTTGTATCCTGAAACGTAAACAACGTCACTGACACTACCTAAACTAATGTTCAGCTTAGCTGCTATCGTTATCTGAGTTATTCTTCGATTTTCCTTGATGATTTCATCGACTTTTCGTTTGTTCAAATCGCAAGTTGCGATTACCGGCCTCTCACTACAGTGCTGATCCTTTAAGGCCAATATTCCTCCCCGGTCCTTTGATTTTCTTACCAACGACGAAGGGCGTTTATGGCTAACGTTCCAGAACCATAAAATGCTACTAATCTTGCGTGAATGTCTTTGGCTACATTTTCATGTGTTAAAAACTCTACAACTCACCGTTGTTTGACACCCGTCGACACAGTTGAAAAAGAATCATACATTTTAAACAGAATTAAATACGCATAAAAATGAAACTAATGGCAAAAGAATCGTTTTACTGTCTGAATGGTTGCTTAGGCAACAAGTCGTGTGCGAGACACTTGCGAGGAATCATTACTAACTGAACACGCTTCGCAGAAAAGAAGATGGTAGCTGCTCATTAACCCAGAGCTAGGACACGGTGTTGGGAACATCTAGATGAAGGATTTGGAGAACAGTGGGGAAACATTCACTTTATAAACGATACACATGGATGCCATTAAATTATCTACGACTTCCTCCGTTTGAGTCTTTCCCCTATTTCGTAAAATTTGTTACCTGGCATTTGGGTAGCTGCTTTCTTTTCTACATAAATGCCTGCACTGGACTCTTTTACAAATCCATCAGCATGAGGATTTCGTGGCTAGAAATAAGCCTTCTTCATCAAGGAGAGACATGCCATCTGCCCTGTAAACAAGTCTTTTGATTCAAGCCATGGTAAATAAATGCTATGTTGTGTTTCTCTTCTGGATGTCCAGTGTAGTTTGAATGGGAAATCATTACTGGAGCTACGAAGGTTGGGCTAGCACCTCATGAACCGCAGAAATTGTTGGCTGTTCGGGGGCCGCCGTAGCGTAGGCGCTGCGGAAATGTTCCGAAGAGGTGAAGGGACACATGCACCTATCATGTCAGAAAATGAAGACGACCCGTGGCGGTTGACAGCCGAGCTGAATGCTGGTTGTGGCGTGCTGTCTGAGACAACAGACGGGTTATGATATCTCAGTTAATGGTAGACTACAAACAGGGAGCACAAGAAAACGTTTCTGACTGTGCAATCTGTAGATATTCTTTCGGACGGGCCTCTGAAGTCGGTGGCCATTTCACATGCACATGTTGTTGTTACGTCATTGACAGCTCAGTTTCCCGTGGACACAAGAGCACCGCAATCCGACATTGAATCAATGGTCCAATGAGTCCAGATTCCTTCTTCAACATGCTAATGCAAGAGTCTGTAGTCTACGACGCACTAATTAATAGTTTGGACCAGAATGCGCGTTTGCAAGGAAACAGGGTGGTGGTATCATGATATGGGGATTGTTGTCATGGACATCACTGCATCCTCTCATCCCCTTTGAACACACCCTTACCTAATCCTCCCTAGGCGTTGTTTTGGATCAAGTGTTGCACTACAGGGTGACCATGTGTTCGAATTGCACTGGACTCTTTCAGAAAGACAACTGTCCTTCTCTTGAGGCCCGTACTGCGCAAGAATGATTCGATGATCATGTTCAAGCATTATGTGTGCTATTTTGTGGCAGTTAAATTCTTCCGACTTGAATTACATCGAAGTTTTGTGGGATGCAGTTAGAGAGGTCTACACAGACCTTAATTTGGAAAGCCTGACTCGGCTCAGAATTTCCAGTTTACGGTCCGGTCCGGTCCGGCCCGACCCGTTTCAGATTTTCATTACGCGTTCTCTGCCACTTATTTCAAATAACGCAAGGCTTCCTCTAGAAATGGAAAGATGAATATCCAGAGACTTTTGGTACATGGACTTGGAATTCCTAAATCTGCTGTGCGATAAATTTTATAAGTGATTTTTTAAAAGAATACTAAGAAAAGCAGGCATGTCAGGTTCCTACTTCGGCCTTCTTTGTAACATTAATATTATGTTAACTACATCATTTCTTTTAACCTCTCTGAAATAATCGATATTCACAATAAACACATGCATTTTAGCTTATTTTTTTCATGTGGCCATGAGTGCTATTCTATTTTGTTATGTTGTCCGTTCAGAAGGTTCAGAGAAACAAAGGTGCTCTACTGAACTCAATTCAGTAATAACGGGAGTGGAACGCTAAGAAATGTGCCATTTCTTGTAATAATTCCTCCCAAATCTACGAGGTTTAGAGCTGACTATATACTTCTGTTACAAATGTAAACTCCTTTTCTCTTCTACACTTAAGTCTAAACAAGGTAGCCCATTGTTCTCCAAATACGTAAACAAATACTTCCAACTTCTTTATCTCCGTTGTAGCAACGAATCGCGCGCACGCGCGCGGAATTTCGTTCTGGTTTCTGGTTTTGTAAAGATGAAAGCTCTGTTTATGTAAACATTTTGGGGGAGGGGGATGCAAAGTGTTTATTCGCTGAAGCTGAAGAAGTGAAAACAGAATTTGATTTCACCCTTTAAAGAAATAAACAGTCCCATTTCAGGCTCTTATCATACAGTCCGACTTGTCAGTTTTAGCTGTAATTCATCACTACATCTGGAGGAATATAAATTCTTTCATTTCACTTAGTGAACTTCGTAATCTGATTATTTAACAAGTCCGTATTTGTTTTGTGAGCTGATTTTTTTATCCAGGAGCAGAATGCGAATCTTTCTTTTCAGTAGAAGCCCTGCCCAAGCTTGGAATTTTTCAGTTTGTGACATACCTGCCAGCAGGACGCACACGACATAAAGGCAGATAGGAATCAGAACAAATGTCTGCGTAGCTCAGTTGGTAGAGCGACTTGTTCCGGAATAAGCGGCCTCGGGTTCGAATCCCAGCGTAGACCAAAAATGACGGAGAAATTTACTTCGTTATAACTTAACTGACGAAATAAAAGTCTCGCCCTTCCCGTGCAGACTTATATGCAGCAGAATGCAGTATTCTCTTGTCCATGCCATTAACTTGTCTGTCCTCGAACTCAGGGACGTCATTATGTCCAGCCGGTACAGACTGTCAGAAAGCAACTTCTGCGGTTTCTTGGAGATGATATCATTTTGCGTGCAGGCGATTGCGAAAGGTTGCCTAACACTATTATGTAGACAAGTGGTCGTATTGTTATAGCTCATGAATGCGGGTATACGAGTATGTATGGGAGTTTATTTTTTATTATAAACTCTCAAGAATGTTATCAGTAGGAGGAATTACCCTCCGAATAAATTTAGTATTCACCAACTCTAAGGAAGGAGAAAATCAGAACCAGTCATGTCTCTTCCAGAACTTGGATGTAGAACCTTGTCATTAGTGAGCTGCCTCCTAAATACTTTTCAACCTGGTTATTTGTTACGGCAAAACTTCACAACAGAAAGGTTGCAGGAAGGGAAATCAGTTTAAGTACCATACATCAAGCGCATTAGGGGATAATCCAATTCAAAAATGTGCAATAGACTTTATTTTTCGAATTAAGCACAAGGGAAAGTTGCCGGTGAGGCCGCGTGTCAGTTTCAGTTTATTGATTACCCGGAGATACTTCCAAGTGAGTTTTGATGAAATTCGATAAGTAACGCCCCCTTATTCAAATATAATTTAAAATGATATTTTTGAACCATGATGATACGCTTAGTACAATTTCAGCATAGAAAATAAGAATTACATAAGTTCTGGAGTACGTATGCGGCAGTGTTAATAATATTCGATATGAAAGACCTTGCCTATATGAAAGAACTATGCCTATGCATGGAAAATGTGCAAAGTGGTACTTTGTTTCACGAAATACATCAAAATATTTCGCCATTGGATACATGAAACAAAATAATAGTGTTCCCCTAATTTACTCGAGGGACAAACTTGTTTTTACGTCTCACATCGTACTCTTTTGAGCTCCCAGTCTTCACGGGATTCCTTCTTCATGCATCATCAATAAAACAACAATGGAAGTTTTTTCTGAACTACACCTGAAAAATTCCTACAATTTTGATCATGGGTGAATTAATACGAAAGAAAACTAAATCACACTACTTACGCTAGAACTTGCAGCTTCTAACGTTACATTCTGAGGGGTATCACTGGGAACTGTAAATAAAGCGCAACCAAAAATTAGGCACAGACTTGAAAAGAGGAAATACATTTCAATAAGCAATAGGAATTAATAAAAGCACAATGGTTTCATAGCTTAGTATATCTCAATGTTGGTTATCTTTCATTCTGCAGTCGGAGATAATCCAAAGTATAATACATTGCATTACCCAACAAGCATAAACAAATACATAAGTCAAATCTACTAAACTTCGTGACAGCCAGATATTTGGTAGTTAGCTTATGACGTATACTCTAAATTAACTTTCATGTTTAGTTGCTTTCTCTATGTGAACAACTTATGACGTATACTCTAAATTAACTTTCATGTTTAGTTGCTATCTCTATGTGAACAACTTATGACGTATACTATAAATTAACTTTAATGTTTAGTTGCTTTTTCCATGTAAATTTGAGTTCATCCTCTTTTAGTGTTTACAATCTTACAGTTATATTTTCTCTCTCGCGGAATGAGGTTGGCAGCAATCCTGAGGTCAGAGAGCGTGACGTATACATGTTGATAGATAAGAACTAGAGATATATAGTGCTGAAGCAGCAGCCAAAATGTGTGGTGGAAGCTGTGTTTATTTGAAGTTTGAGTATTCGATCTGTGTTGTAATATATTGAGTGTTTGGAGTAATCAAGTTTCTTCTTGCTAACTCACGTTACTCAGTGTAGAAAGATTAATACTATTGTGATTAGTTACTTACATATTTACATATTTTGGAATGTTCCAGCGAAATGCTCACGCGATGATGATGGAATAAAAAAGAATGAACAGTTAGTAAGTCTTTCTGAAAATTTATTTGAGTGACTTTGTTTCACTTCGAGAAAGAGAGTATAAATAAGAAGAGGTAGTATTTCCAAAATTTTAAGTAGTATTCTCCAGAACACAAATACGAAAGAGCGCTACAAGCTATTCACAGAAGGAACTGCTACGGTTTATGTCATTTATCGAATTCTCGTCATATGGCAGTTGCATACTTCTTGTTTTGAAACAGGTTAAATGACGCCAGGTCTTCTATCGGAGAGATTTCAATTCGTTCTTGTACAAAAAGTAAGAAAAGTGTAAAATTACGCGAGAAATCAAACTGGTGCCACTGGACAATTCGTATTTTTACATATAAGCAGGGAAAATTCAATTTGTTGCTCACATATGGTGTTTTCTGTTTCTTCTGAATAGCATTTTAGCAAGTACGTACAGCTGATCTATAACATTCCATTGTTATATCTATAACATTCCATTGTTATAAATCACATTTACAATTGAATCTATAACATTCCATTGTACTAGCATATGATATATTTTACAACGACCGTTCCACAAAAACTGACAGTAAAATCACACAAAATGAAGAAATATAGGTACGGCAAAATATATGTTATTCCGTCTCAAAGTATCTTCCCTCGGATGATATGCAACGCTCGCATCGTTCAGTCTACTTTTCAAAGCATATGGCGAAGGCATTTTGTGAAAGCTGCTTTAGCGACCCCTGTACAGCTTGAATAACGTCAGCATTTGTGTTGAATATTGAACTACGGAACTTCTCCATTGCTGAAAACAACCAGAAATCGCACGGGACGAGGTCAGGACTGTAAGCAGACTGTGGCATGATTTCAGTTCTTCATTTCGTAAGAAACTGTTGAATACAAACAGCCACATGTGGGCGGGCGTTATCATGGTGTAGGGTTCACACGCACACCAGTTCCGGTCGCTTAATCGATATGTGTGTTTACAGGCGCTTCAAGACTGAAACGTAATGCTCAGCACTGGCATTAATTTGTGAAGGAACAGCATTCTAGTAGATTACACCTTTATGATCGAAGAAAATTATCATCATCACCTTTCCAGCTGATCAGGTTTGGCGGACCTTTTTCGGAGGAGGCGAGCCTGTGTGTTTCCAGACACTCGTTGTGCGCTTTGTGAGGGGGTTGAAATAGTGGAGCCAGTTGTTGCTGTGTTTAGAAAGTTTGGATCCTTTGCCGTCATTTGTTTCCACTCATGACACACCTGAACTCTGGCTAACAACTGCTTTCTCGTCACGTGATGAGGTACCCATTTGGAACACACACGATGCAGCAGTAATTTGACGCGCAGAATGCGGAATGCCAACGTTTTTGAAATATTAATTGATGCCACAATGCCTTCACACGTCATTCGTCGATCTTCTTGCAGGATTGCTCAAACAGTGTTAACAATACGCTCCGTAACAACACTTTCAGGTCGACCAGGCTTAGGAGCGAGTTCTGCCGACAAACGCTCTTTTTTTAAATCATGGTGCCATCTAAAAATCGTTGACTCACCCAAACATTTATCTTCGTAAGCTTTTTCATTAAATCAACTGTTTCTGGAGCCGTTTTACCCAAACGATAGCAAAATTGTATCGCACAACGCATTTCACTTCTTAACTCTGAATCACTCACCTCCATAGCTGTACGGCGAAATGCAGACGCACCTTAAACAACTGCGAACAAAACTATAATCATCCGCCACGTCTAATAGCTGTTGCCAAAGGTACTTCCTTAATTCAGTTAGTCATCTGCATGGTTATTTCCACCCTTCGCACTATTGCCAACTCAAAAAAATTACTCTCAGTGTTTATGGAATGGCATTTGTACAATGGTAGAGGAGTAAAATTGATATTAGAATCCAGCAGATGTGGTACGAGCTTTTCAACTTCGCGCGTATTGATTTATTGATTCGCCTTGCATACACCTACCTCCTGCACACGCCCAATATACTTTATTTATGCAAAGTTTTTCTTAGAATAATAATAGGTTAGACAACATAATGATCCGGTTTTTTTTTTGGTTTGAACAGATTCTGGATATCTTATATCAAGGAAATGTAAAATAATAGTAGAATGGCCCATTTTGTTTTCTGGTGCAGAGCTACTTTTGTTATACAGTAAAAGAAAAGCACCAAATCCTTTTTTGTTATGTCTTTTTATTGCCTTTCTTTAGCGGCATAGCTAGTTTCGGACTAATTTTTGTCGTCACTGTTAAGTTTTATGACATGACAGTTCTAACCTCAGCGTGCCCCCGTGAGGTGGGGAGCACAGCTATAGATAATAACTGGCACGTATGATTAGTACTGACATAAAATTATAGGTAAACTATATACTTCAATTATAATTTTTCAAATGTGCTCGTCTTGTTATGGCAGAAGTTGATCTGCTCTTTGCGAAATTAGCACTGTGCGCATGTCCTTTTGCGCATGAGTTGGCAGCAATGGATTGCTGAACAAAACTGCAAACTCGCAGTCGATCGGAGTGAATGGGTTGATATTTAAAATTTAATAAAAATCCCTCGCCCGTTTTATTTTTGTTCTGTACTTCTTTCGTATAAAGCATTCCGCATTTTTTCGTATAAAAAAGGTGCGTGCTATTTGATTTCTAATAAACATAATTCATATGCAATTATGTGGAGCTAGTTGCTTTGCCCTTCAGGATGGGAGTGAGAAGGCAATAAATATATAGACAAGGCGGACCATTACACGCGAAGTTGGGAACTGTTTCAAAAGCGTCGAGATCAGGAAGTCCATTCAATTTTGTTTTTATTCTTGTGTACAACAGTGAAGAAAATAGAGTTGTACGAGTGTCGCAGTCAACAACAGCCATGAGACAACACTTTCAACGGTTCTACGGTGATATTCATTGTAGAACCGTGGATGTGTCTGCCCTCTTTAAATGCAAGACTAGTATTGAACCTGTTCACCATTTCGGCTCAGTTTCTCTCACCACATTATTTTCAGCGCTGTAAAATGAAATAGAGCAAGATTAAAACCCATATCTAATAGTCGGTAAGTTTTTTCACCCTTGCGTGGCAAATTACTTACGTTGCGTTTTGTGTGTGTGTGTTAGAACAGCGCTGAAATATACGCGACCCTTCCTCGAACAGCAAGGTCAGTACAACACGCATTGTTCTAACACACACACACAACGGAACATAAGTAATTTGGGAAAAATTTCATTGGATGGGATATATTGTTAAAACTGTACGGTATTAAACCGTATTGCGGAGAAAAATTCAATAGCTGTTTGTTAGCTGAAGATTGTGCATTTTCTGAGTCTCTGTCCTTGGCAGGAAGTATCAAACTCCCTACCAAATTAGCAGTGAAGCGCGAGTACTCATTCTACTGAGAATTTCTGAGGCTTGAACATCGTTTATTTCTCAAAATAGCGCCTTTCACACGCTATACACTTTATGAAGCATTCCATTCACTTCTGAGTCGCTCATATTTGGCCCATTTCCAGCCAGATTTCACTTAAGCGCCAGAAATCCATTTCGATCCGTGTTGTACACGGTCTCATTTAACACATATCAGAGGTTAATGGGCGACAGAAAAAGTCAAGGTTTTGTTCACAAGATTTCTCAGAGAGAGAGAGAGAGAGAGAGTTACTTAATTGCTCGCGGCAACAAGCATATTTACAGAGATATTAGCACGGCACACTACTGTTTGGAGACGATGCCAGGACTCGGTCAAAATAATATGATTTCATGAATGTCAGTTGAACAGAAATGCCAAAGTATTAGATACAACACATGCAGAAAAACTTGCTAAAGTTGTTTAAGTTTAAACAGTTATTCTGATCTTTTCAGAGTCCACCCAGTATCTATGGGGTAACCATTTTTTGTAAAACTGATTTAAGGTTCCTGTCATTTCTGCACACAAGTATATAGACTGCAAACGGGAGTGTGGGTCTAGAAAAAAATTGAGCTTTTAGCTTCCATTGTGTTTAAAAATGTAGAGACCCACATTTGTTGTAGCTCGATCAGGTAAATGATAGCAAAGAATGGCATATTGTAAGAGTACAAAAATGAAAGAACATAAACAGAGGGATATCTTACCTGAGAAGATGAGTATTATAGTAAGGTCTAATATTCGAAAAATGTAGTTGTGATTGAGAAGACCTTCGATAACACAAGGAATGCGACGTGAAACGAAGGATGAACAGTCAAGCACTCCAGTTAACATGAGAAACGTTGGCAGTGGTGAAGAAATAAACACCAGCCGGAGAGCTTTGTAGACTAAATTCGTTAACAGTAACAGGCACTTGGTAAAAAAAAGGGCCAAAGTGCTACTGAATGAGTTTTCAGCGACTGAGGTAGTAATCCACACACCATATTTGTGGAAGATACGTTTGCTGGGAAGTTGGAGATTGGTAACGGAGCTTTGGCTTGCAGAGTGAGATTTTATACCAATTCGTAGCGCTAAGGTTGTGTTATCGAGTATCACTGGATTCAGGAGGAAGTAAGAACGAGAGCCCAGACAGTAGTACTGACGGCTGCCGAAAGTGACTGTCTCCTTAAATTCTTCTGGTAAATTGATGAACGCTTTGAAAATTTTCTTTATGTTGAAATAATTAAGTTCCGCGTTAAGGCGGGTTTTCCTAGCGACGGGTTTTAATCAATCAATCAATCAATCAATAATACTTAAGGTTTAGGTCCAATTCACATTCAGTTGTATGGAGCTAAAACGAAGTAGATAGATTCGGGGTAGAGTTCCCTGATTGGATAGGTTTAAAGAGGAATAGGAAAATAGAGTTGTAGATTTTTACTGCTAAAAGTAAGCGCGTGAAAATTGCACTTTTAGCAGTTGTGATAAAAGTAACAACTCCTGACACTAACTGGGAAGCAGGGTCAGTCTGGCTGGTGAGAAGGGAGCAGTGCCAAAGGATATACGCAGCGGAGAACAGAAAACGCTACACAATCACGTCAGGCACCGCGTAACGTAATACGCTGGCGTGGAGTGTTTTTCCCCACGGGGCAGACGACGACGAAAGAAGCCAGCCTTGAACCAACAGTATGAGGACATCTACTTGTGTAACAATGCAGTGCGTTTCAAAAAGTGTGAAAACGTGTGTTTCAAAGAAGAAACTATGGGTTTTATGCTGGTCAAGTACTTGGAAGAAGTGAAAGTAGAGGACATACTTGAACGGTTGCACAAACGAAAACCAATTGGTGCGATATATATATGTCGAAAAAAAGGAGTGTACAGAAGTTTGAGAGAAAACCATTTGCTCGATGATGAACTTAAGTTTAAAGCATATTTCAGATTCACGAGGGAGCAGTTTAATTTCATTTTGACTCTTGTTGAAATTAAAATAGCCTGTAATTCACATAATCGAGTGAAGAAGCCAATAACACCTGCAGAAAAACTTGCCCTTACTCTCAGGTAAATAACAAGAGGAACATGTATTATCAAAACAAATATTTGTGTAATTGCGGATCACTTTTTATTAAGTATGTATACGCTAGAAATTTTCTACATTAAAAAAATTATATGAAAGAGCAATGAATAATTCTGAAAAAGTCATTTTTGACGGCGTAGAATCCACAAAAACACGCACTGAAACAGAATAAAAATTATACCCAAAGTATTTGTTTTTGCTCATTACTGTCGCTAAGGGCGTATGCAAAAACGTTCCTGAGGACGTTGCTTTCTTGAGCTTAATACTGTTCCATAAAATAGGATTTCCACAACATGTTCCATAAAATAGGATTTCCACAACATGTTCCATAAAATAGGATTTCCACAACATGTTCCATAAAATAGGATTTCCGCCAACCAATTCTATCACCTGCTCATCCTCGGAAGCTGAGAAACTATCTAACTAATGGCATTGTTGAAATAATAGGTTATTAATAATCGAAGGAAAAGTCTTGGTGAATGAATTATATTAGCGCGCTGCGTGCTACGCAATTGACTGCTCTAAAAGCAGTTGCCTTATCACGCCGGCAGAGAACCGATTTCTTCCATCTAGGAAAACAGACTGCGTTCTTTTCATTGTACAAGTGGGGAGAGTAATGCGCTGGACGTTTTCCGTTCTCCGCTACGTACATGAGTATAAAACCCGTCGCTAGAAAAACCACCTTTACCGCCTTACCTAAACAGGCATCGCAAAGTGGCTCTTGGCTTTCTAGTTCTCCAGACTGGCACAAGTTTCCAACGTTTCCTCCAAGGAAATTCTGCAAGCAGGTTGTTACTCAGATTGGGTTGTTTGCTAAATAAACAACCTATAATTATATTAGTTAAGTTAAAAAGATAATATAACACTTGTAATTACGCGCAATAATACTTCCAGCGCGGTCGACGTCTTTCAAATAAAGGATTTATATTCCGTTTGCGTTTTTCCGATCGAGTGTGTAGACAAACTTCGTTTCCGTTTTGACGTGTTCCGATGCGAAAAGTTCTTTTCTTTTCTGGAAGTCTTCCGTTCCGAAATAGTGTGTGACGACCTTAACAGCTGCTCGCGGTGGTCGTTAAACTCAGAAAGAAAATAAATTGTAGCGCAACTAAATGCCAACAAAGCAACAACACATGTGAAGCTTGTAGTCACACATATAAATTACATGACATTACATTTATTAAATATTAAATATTCTCGTGTAAATTATAAGGTATTAAACCTCCTGGAATCTCTTATAAAATATACTGAAGAGCCAGAACATTATGACCAGTGCGTCTTCATACAAATCGAAGCATCTACAGGTAAACGATGACACATGTGAAGGTCACAAAACAATACAAATAACGCCTGATACTGAGCTCTGTTAATCAGTGTCACCCCTGTTCTTCAGATGGGAAAGGCCAAATTGAAATGGCCAGACAACTGGGTCAGAGCATTTCCGAGACGTCAAGGCATGTGGGATGCTCAACGTCAGCCGTGGTTGGTACCTCCAAAAAGTGGTCCGAGGAGGGACTACGAACCGCCAACAAGTTATGAACCAACCACAACTCATCAATGCTCGAGGTAAGCGAAGGCTATTTCCTATGGTACGATCCAACAGAAGAGATGTTACAACTCACCAGTACTTTGAATACCGGCGATGGGAGTTACGTGTCAAAACACACAGCACATCGAACCCATGCTAACCTCCATTCAGTGTTGTCGAAAGCACCTACAATCGGCAAGAGAGCATCAAAACTGGACCGTCAATGATTGGAAGGAGACCATCTGGTCCAATGAATATCGTTTCTTGTTGTGCTATGTGGACAGCCGGGTACGTGTGTCTCGTTTACCTAGGAAGTGTTGTCACCAGGACACACTGTTGGACAAAAACAAGCCGGTGGATGAAGTGTAATGCTTTGGGCAATGTTTTGCTGGGAAACTCTTGATCCAGTCATTCATGTGCAGGAAACTATAACGACTACCACCAACCAAAACATTACTGATACATTTTTCCATGGCAACGGTATTCCAGTCTAGTAGTATTTTGGCGGTACGTGGAGGATAAACAACTTCTTTCAGAAGAATAATGCGCTATGCCACACTGCCCGGATAGTTCGAGAATGGTTCGCGGAAAATTAGGAAGACTTTCAAGTATTGCCCTGTCCTCGAAATTCCTCAGATACCAATCCAATCGAGCATCTGTGGTCTGTGTCGAAACAAAAATCCGATCTGCAGAGGCTCAAACATATAGCTTACTAGAGTTAAAGAATCTGTTGGTAACTGTTGGTACCAGATACCACAAGACACCTTTAGAAATATTGTAGCATCCATCTTTACTGGGTAAGAACTGTTTTGGCGGCACGTGGAGAATCAACATTATATTAGGCAGGTGGTCATAATATTTTGACTCTTCGGTGTATGAATTAAGTGGCCAACCACAAAATTCAATTGTGACAACAAGATTTGACAGTCATTTAGTCTTAATTTTCGTTTCTGGGTTTAGCGACCACCATGAGCAGCTATTACGAGTATACACAGTCACTTCTATCTAATTTAGTGCCACTGGTTTCAGGGAAGGGACAGAGCCAGTACCATCAGGCTAATACACCATCCGAAACTTGAGCCTGGGCCAATCTCGGACGAACGGTTAGAAGCCAGTCCTCAAACCACTCGGCTACAGGGGCGACATTTCCCCCTATTTTTCATCATCACTAGGGGTGCGGGTCAAAACACCGACACCCAAAACTACTCGCAGGTTCTGCTTACAGCGCAATACCCGGTAAGTCCCCACGATCGGAAACTACCGTTAGCGATCTTACTTTGAGCATACTGGAAAGGTTCAGGGAAGTTTTTTCTGCTGTCAGACATACGTCGATATCGTCAATTCGTGACTCCAGCGATATTAAAGCTTTCGGGGCCAACTATTTATGGTTGTGGTAATTATTATTGCTGCAGTGGTTCGTGCTCCGTGTTTGAAGCCAGAAGGATTTTCCACGTGTCAAGTTTAAACACATCGTTCTACAAGAATGTCAATTAATCGCCAGCCAAATATCGCTGTTTATGATTTTTACATTAAAATTAAACAAAATGTGACAGAGAAACTGCTAGTGATTCCAAAGAGTAGCCTTGATGGTGCTTTTAGAAATCAATTTAAGCGTTGTGCAATAAGAATTTTAATCGTTTATGGACCCACGTTAAAAAAAATTAACCTCCCATTCAGTATGTATAACACATTTCTTGTACAGCTTCAGTACCCATCCATTTTTGATGAAATTTAGTGTTTTGGAAAATGCATGCAATATTAAAATTTTAATTTGCTCTCTCCAAAATGTGATTAAATGTAAACAAAATAATTACAATACGGATTTTATTCAGAAAATGAGCGTACCGTCTGAATGTGTTCTGGCAGTGATCTCTTCCGAGTTTCCTCCAGGGCCGTTATTGCTGAAGGCAACCACCCAAAAGACATAGTTCGTAAACTTCTTAAGGCCACGCAAGGCGTGACTGGTCTCTGTTGTGGAAACTTCTTTTTCTTCAGTCGAGGCTTCCTCCATGTAAAAGAGCTTGTACCTCTGGATGGGGTCGCTGGGAAATTCTGGGGGTTGCCACTGAACGTGCATTGAAGTAGGTGATACTGCCACAGCCTGAAGTTCACGAGCGGGACCAGGAACATGCACTGGAAAACGAAATTAAAAATTATAAGAAATTCAGAAATAACAGTACTAATCGTAAATACACCCAAGCGTAGGGTGGATTTTGCCATGACTCAGGTAATTTCCAGAAGCTCTTGTGTTAAAGAACCACTTTTATGCTATGAGACGTTCATGTTTTGGAAGAAATGCACTTTATCGATTAAACATCTCTTGTCGGTGACTATTGTACATTTGCCAGTTTTACACTCATACACAGATAAAAAAAATTGACATTTTTCTGGTTCCCAGCAGCACCAAATTTTCATCTGGTGGAGATGTATGAACTATTTTTTTATTTTCAAAATCTCTCCCCTATGTTCTGGGAAGTGCTCCAGCTAAGTTTGATCCACCTGCGCCTACTGGTTGTCTCAGCATATGTCTATGAGTAGGGATAGTTTAATTAGAATCACCCTGTACTTCCAGCGGTTGCTTTGTTTTTTAAACTGTTCAAGGGAATATGTATTACTGACAAGTGTTTTCAACATCATTGCGTTATTTTTTCATACTCGGAGTTAGAACACATCAAAGGCCTTCTGTTGTTATAGGAAATAGAACAACTTCAGTCAGGGTTTCAAAGATTTAAGTCAACATATATAAAATCACACCAGATGAATATGTTTGCATACGTAGGAGGAATACTTGGTAGAGAAAGTAGGATGGTTAGTGAAATTAATAAGTGAGACGACGAAAAGCCATTATCGAGCACGGGTTTTAGAGTAATGACGGCTAACCAATGTCGAACGACTGTGAATGGAATTACAGTTATTCTGCTAGAAATATATGTACATATCGTAGGAAAGCCTGTGTTCTCTAGCAAAAACAGAGAAGCCAGCATAATGACGAGTAAATCCGTTTATTAAGAGGGGTCTATGTGAAGATTCTTTAGAACTATCTAGAGATCTTGCTGTTATGTAACGTTATCAATGGGACGTTATTGAAGTTGAAAGGACCTTCTTCCAGATGCTTGTTCATGTACGAAGAATTTACTTAGCCAAAGAAGTAAAACAAAAGGGAAATGAATGAAATGTTGGAAGTGACAATTTAATAAATGCCTTAAAGAGAACAACATGGAAACTTTATTTAATGTTTTTTTTCAAAAACTGAAAATCTTGAAATTTGAATTTCTTTAGTTTACACGTGGAATTTATCAGCAGTAAATTAAACACAGTTTGAAAGCAGTTTTTAACTGTAGATTTTGATGTTCAAAAATTTCTGAACATCAATAAAATCTGATGTTAATTTTTTTATGTTAAGCAGCTATGATAAACAAACAATCAATATGGGCAAACGATAATGAAATCAAACGATAAACCAAAATTTAGATATGCTTTTATGAGGAGGAGTTATTGTCACCACATGTGACAAAAATAAAATAAATTCATGTAATCATCAATAAAATAGTTTTCTTTCTATATTTATTTATGTAGTTTCTTCACTGGTATTGTTTACTGCATATTACATTGACTGAGATGTTTGGCTGTAATTTTGTTCCAGCTAAATTCACACATATAATTTTTATATACACTTGTGCTTTGCCATGCATAATATTGTACTTTTGGTCTCAAATTTGTCTGTTGAATTCTTAAGTTGGATCCTGTGCACAGTAAGTACCGGTTTTGAGTGCTTCATTGTATATGACCCAAAGAATTGAGTCTCAAATTATTTTCTTTTTTGTTCACTACAAAATATTTCTGCCATTAAATTCCAGTCCTAAAGTATTTTCAATAGAATATTTGTATTTTTAAGAATATATTGCAAAGATGCAATGCATTTTTAAATCAGTTTGTTACCAAACACGAATATTTTATTTTATTGATTTATTTATTGAATACCTCCTCTGACACACTTTTTATGTTTAAAGAAAAACTCAGTGTTTAAGCTAGTTGTTTGCTGTATTTTAAACTTTTGATAATTGTATGTTTGACTTGTTTAACTCCGTTCTTATCTAAATGTTCTTGGAGAACTTCGTAGAACATACACTGGCGGAAAGTGAAAAAAGAACACCAAGAAGGAGACGTCTGATACCAACGAAATTTATACAGCATTGACGGAATACAGAGGATAACGTGATCAAAACATTATGGCAAAATACAGCTGTATTTGCTGGTAAACTGAAAAATAACATTTCCAGGTAACATGGTTATTACGAGGTTGAACCGCCATGAACTGCGTCACACTGTGCAATTCTGGCATCGAGTCTGTCGTACAGATGTTGGATGTAAGTTTGGGGTATTGAGTTCCAAGCATCCTCAACCTGGACGCCTAAATCGGGGATAGTCGTGGCTGGCCGTGGAGACCGCATAAGTCGTTGTCCCATAAAATCCCACACGTGCTCAATGGGGGACAAAACCGGTAAACGTGCAGGCCATGGAAGTTGTCTCACACCCTGAAGTGCATGTTGCGTTGCACGTGTCGTGTGTGGGCGTGCGTTATCTTGCTGGAAAACACCACGATGGACCGACCTTACAAATGACACAACAACGGTCTGAATGATGTTGTTGATGTAGGAGGTGCTGTTTAACGTACCCGGTACAAACACTAGTTGTGTACGGGAATGATAGCTGATCGCTCTCCACACCAGGAGACCAGGTGTAGGCCCTGTGTGTCGCTGGCGGATGCAAGAAGGCTGGAGACGCTCCCCTTTGTGTCTGCGAACACGCATACGGCCATCGGAGGCTCCCAAGCAGAATCTGCTTTCATCGCTGAACACGACAGATCGCCATTGCGTTCTCCAGTGCAGACGTTGGCGACACCACTGCAGCCGTTCCTGTCGGTGGGCGGGAGTCAGAGGTACACATGCCAGAGTCACACGTGCACGTAGTCCTGCATCCAGTAGACGGTTGCGGATTGTTCGCACAGTCACCTCAGGTGCAACGGCAGCTCAGATTTGCGTCGCAGTGGATGTTCTGCTTGACAACGTCGCTCTTCTTATGCGTCGATCGGTCCGCTCATCAGTCCGTCTGTGACTCCCGGTTCCACGTCTTCTCGTGTGGGAATATTCCTCGGACCATCTACGCCACCATCGTACCACCACCGATACTTCCCGTCCAATTCGCACCGTCATACGACCACCCGGCCTCGCGGAGTCCGACTAGACGACCTAGCTCAAAGTCCGATAACTGCTGAAATCGTACAAGTCTTCCATGTCCAGGCATCGCAGCTTCTTCAGGGTCTTCGCACGTGTCCGTACGCCGACGACTGATTACATTCACTTCGCCGTACTCCTTAAATACCACCGACGATAATTTGCATATTATGCCGTATTGTGGCGTAAGCGCACACCGGTTGGTCCCGAAATTAACATCACACCTACGTAAACTCGACCCCATTAACATATGTAAATTTTATGATCGTCCGCCAATTCCTTCTTGGTGTTATTTTTTCACTTTCCGGCAGCGTATATTCAGTCTCTTTGAATAAATAACTACTAACGGCCAGATAAAGGAATCAGCTCATGTACCTTTGTTCTTCCACTCACTGAAAGGTCAAATCTCCTGATACAGCGTGACTCTCGGGTTTTCACGTAGAATTCAACTGTATGACAGCAACAACCGCTCCCACATGTACATACATATATGGGTCGTCCAAATCAAACATATACTCGGGTAGACGAGTGGCGCTGCAGTACCCGCCGAAGCTACGGTGGCGCCGCAGTAATAATCACACGTAGCATTTAGTTGGTGCGACGCATTGGATGTGAATAATATCAAAGGAACGTGAACAACCTATCTCATGGATACCTCCACGCGAGCACAGCGAGCCGTGATCCAGTTTTGGACAAAAGAGGGAAGCACATTGATAGAAATCTTACGACGCATGCCGGTCGTTCACGGGAATGCCTGCACACAGAACGGTCTTGAAATGGTGCAAAGAATTTCAGGGTGGACGCGAAAGCACTATGGATCGTCCAAAATCTTGCCAAGCACACGCCACCATTACACTAGACACAATCGCAATAGTAGACGAACTTGTGGAAGTTAACCGGAGAATAATAGTTAGAGAGTTAGCAGCTCAAAGGTACATCAGCACGGGTTCCATTGACACAATCCTTCAGGAATAACTGGGTACTCGAAAGTGTGTATGCAGTGGGTTCCGAAGAACCTGACAGAGGATCCATAAGCTTATCAATCTATGGGACACCTGCCTAAATGTTAGGGATGACAATTTCTAGAGCTATCAGCACCCGTGTGTTATGTATATATTTATCTGTGTACATATTCTTATGGTGTAACAAAGTACACTTCACTACAACATCTGGTCTATGTTTCATTTGGATGACCCTTATACACAGTCGAGTCACATTATTGAGACCACCTGCTACTTTTGAAGTCAACAGCGCGTAGCCAATGAAAGAAGGCGCGTGTCGTGAGCTGGCTTGGAGGGTATATAATGTGTGCTGTAGGCATTCTGAAAACATATCACTCGTTGCTGTCACGGATAAAAGAAGCGATTTATCAGATTTCCAAAAAAGGATTATTATCGTTTTTTTTTTGGGCCAAGAGTAGCAGTATTTCTGAAACAGCGCAGTTTGTGTGCATCTATGATAGTTGAACGAAATTTACTTTTTACAACAATCTTGGTTGAAAATGTTTGTTCACCAATGTATGTGGATCCGAATCTACAAACGAACTTCAGAGCAAGCTCATGGAACTCGGGAAACTGTTCTTCAGGGACGTATTTCCAGAACTGAATCAAGTTAGGAGGAGTGGGTGATTCGCGTTGTTCTTTAAACTTAACACTAAGTCATGAGTGGCTTTGGATTTCTAACATTTCGATTTGCATTGACGGGGACTATTTGTGTACATCAGACTTTGAAATAAAGAATGGATTTATGAATAAGTCTATGTAACTCCTTTCAGATTCAAAAGCAGAAAATCGAGTTTAGAATGACTCGTACAAAGATATAACTGCTGATTTGTGTTTAAAATTATTCATGTTAAAATTACTGTATTTACTGAAGATTTGCTGAATTATTGGGAAATGATCAAGTTTGCACTGCTCTAAATTGTTACAAAACAATTTCAACTTTAATTTTAAACTGTTGACGTCATTGTATATGAATAAAATGAATCCAGAATAAAATGAATTAAAAATAATTATTTTTGTCAGTAAGAGTTAAATTAGAAAAACAAAGTTAGTGCTTGGGCTACTGGGGACCCATTCAAAATGTCCTGGCGGGCCAATGTTTGGCCCGGGGCCTAGGGTTGGCTACCCCTGGACTATAGCCTAACTATTCAGTTGTCCGTTTCCCATTGCGTTAGTTAATTCGGTTATCAATGCAGAATAAAATTAATTAAAAAAGTGAAAGGGGAAACTAACTAAGTGAAGGGGAAAATAACGAGTTCGGGCTTTTTGTCATAGCCCGGACTCGTGTTCATCTCTAATCTATACAACTCCACTCTATACAATCAATGTTGTAATTATTATCTTGCTCTGACTTAGTGTCAGTATTGTCAAATTGTTAAGGCTGTTCGGGAAAGTAATGTGCCGAAATCAGTTAGAACAAGATTAACCAGAAATAATTAAATTTACATTAGAACACAGGAATTCTTTCTCTAAAAGACAGTTATTTAATGGTGTCACAAATTATATTAATTGATCGAGCTCAATTCTATCACAGGTATTTTCGTAATTTAGAAAATATTGTAGTTGAGGTTTTTAAGAAACATTATTTTTTCACTAAAATGTTATCGTACCTTCGCTTTGGGTTTCAACAATCACCTCTTCAGAACTTGTTCCTGGACCATGCTGATTGTACGCGACAACACGAAAGTGGTATTTCGTGGAAGGCTGTAGTCCTTGAATACTGACTTCCTCCAGTCTTTGCCGCGTGGTGTTTAAAACACGTTCTCTAACAAAACAATAAATCACAAAAATAGAAATTACAAAATGTAAACAAGTTACATATTTCTGAAACATTGTTATCAGTCATATCTTAAATAAGGTTTCATCATATTCACACAAAAAAAATTACGAATGATTTTAAATATGGGGTATTTAGCAAAAATGTCTCTACTCTTTCAAAAGTGCAAAAGGCTGAGGAACAGTCGTTTGAAAAACAAATATCGCACCGTTGGCCAAGAGATCAGAGGTTTCTGGCTAGACTAATGAGCTGGACCAAGCTTCTAGTCCAGGCTAGCTGCAAAGCCCAGAGAATGCACAAATAAAAGTCAATTAAATAAACACAAATAAAAGTCAATTATAAACGGTATTAAGATATGTCAATGCTTTCGGTGCGAAAAAAGCATGAGCGGTTTCGCTTTTTTCGATTATGAGAATCAGTCTGGCGAGCGATGATTAACGGCATAACGCAAGTAGGTCTCCGAGAGCCTTCGCTGTTCTGATGAGGAGAGCTTCGATATTATCGCCTGCTAGCGTTTCCATGACAACATGAATGAGCTACGGAAGTGAGTGGACCATTGCTTTGCGCAACGGTTCGCTTAGAAAAGAGAAGTCTTCGGACTACCTCATCCCATCCATGCATCCAGCGCGTGTTTCGCGAGAGTTGTTTCAGTTTGTGTGAATTGTCAATGAATTAAAATCAGGGATATTATATCTTGAATTCGTGGCTTTGTTGGATTCGAACTGTTTTGATAAATTTTGTGAAAGCTTCCCTGAACATCTACTATCAGAGCTTAAAGAACTCTATATTTCAAATTTTGATACAGCTCGATTATAAAATGAACTGAAGGCGTTTTATTCCCATGATGAATACAAAACAAATCAGTAAGAGACATTACTTGTTGCATAAAGTTGAATAATTGGACATAGTGTTTATTGGGGTGTACAAATTAGCAGAGCTAATATTAAACTGTTCATCAACAACTGCAACTGTCGAAAGAAGTTTTTCCGTATTAAAAAGAATCAAGATATATCTTCGAGCCGCACAAGGACATGCACATTTGAGCAACTTGGCTGGTTTGTTAATAGAGAAAAACATTATTTTTTATTATGAAAAAGTACTCGGAAGAAACATTTTTGTGAAACGCTACACTCAAGTTCACACAAAAGGAGAAGAAGAATGGAGTTCATGTACAAATAAGTGTTCAAATCCTATTCCTCATAATTATTTGGTATCATGCACCTAAAATTTAGAAAAAATGTTACTTCTATTACTTAACAATTAAAAAATAAACTTCGCAATTAAAAAAAACAGTACTGTGTGTGTGTGTGTGTGTGTGTGTGGAGGGGGAGGGTAAGATAGCCCAGGTCTCGAACCCAAGATACGCCACTGGTGACTGGATGGCATGTTTGTCTAATGTCGCTTGCCTGTCCCTTCCGTGGAATCAGTCTCTAAATGAGGGACAGCCGACTGCTTATAGCCTATGAAGTTACTCGTGATTGCCGTTAAACGACGAAAGAAAAAATACTAAATACACTGCTGGCCACCCAAAATGTAACACCAAGAAGGACACGAGATAGCAAAGCCAGATTTACTGGACACATAACAACAGATACAAAGATGAAACGACTGAGCTTACAGGCCCGTGCGATTTGCGGAACACGCAGACACAAATAGTTCGTGTGGCCCCCATGGCTGGCAATAACGGCCGCTACACGCCGCGGCATCGAACGAAAGAGGCTTTGGATGTGGGCTTGGGGTATGTCGGTCCAGGCTGCTTCCACACGTTGCCGCAGTTCATCAGGCGTAGCCGCGGGTGGTGCTTGCCGGTCCACTCGGTTGCCGATCAGCGACCAGACGTGTTCGATGGGCGACATATCGGGAAAACAGGCGGGCCACGGCAGCAGTGACACCTGGTGGGCAGTGAAGAATTGTTGCACGATGCGTGACACGTGCGGGCGCGCATGTCCTGTTGAAACGTGGCCGCTGGCAGGTCCTGCAGGTAAGGGAGAACTACAGGCTCTAAAACGTCGGAGATGTAGCGGTGGCTGTTGAGTGTACCGGCGGAGCGTACCAGAGGGGTGCGGGTGTCATATCCAATTGCGCCCCAAACCATAACGCCAGGCGACGGACCGGTATGGCTTTGCATAATGCAGGCGTCATACAGTCTCTCGCCGCGGTGACGCCACAC
Source organism: Macrothele yani (assembly GCA_039090855.1). Lineage (NCBI taxonomy): Eukaryota > Metazoa > Arthropoda > Arachnida > Araneae > Macrothelidae > Macrothele > Macrothele yani. Next base: position 8,406,108 of record CM076994.1, on the reverse strand, counting down.
ACGGATCCGACCATCGTGGTGTTGCAGGCAGAAGCGGGATTCGTCGGAGAAGACAATGTCGTGCCATTCCGTAGTCCAGGTGCGGCGTTCAACGGCCCACTGCCGCCGCACTCGCCGGTGGTGTAACGTCAATGGTAATCGGAGCAATGGGCGCCGTGCGACAAGTCCCCGCTCCTGCAGACGACGTTGAACGGTACGTGCTGACACAGGTTGTTGCACAACACACCCTAATTCCTGCGCTAACGTTCGTGATGTGGCGGTGCGAGCCGTCAATGCCCGCCGTACAACATGCCGGTCCTCTCGTCCGGTGGTGTGCCACGGCTGCGACAATCGCTCATGTTGGTCCGTCCGTCCCTCCTGCCCCCACCGAATCCATACTCGCATCACTGTGGCTGGATGTCGTCCCACACGGGCGCCGATGTCTAGGTACGATAAACCGCTGTCGCGATAAGCCACTATTCGTCCTCTGTCGAACTCCGAAACGTGCTGGAATGACTGCCTTATTCTGCGACGAGGCATCCGGAAGCTTCCCACGCACAGGTCCGGCAGCACAATACACTTCCACTACTTACACCCCGCCTTCTGTGCACCCTTCTTATAGTGCTTCTCGGTGGCGTGCCGGGCGCACATGATTTGCATATGCCCTGCAATGCTAATCGTTTGCATGTCCTCTCGTTGGCGACGCATGCTGCGAATTTCAGGCCAATCGGATGCTTCCTTCTTGGTGTTGCATTTTGGGTGGCCAGCCGTGTATATTACTTAAGTTTTACTAAGATTTCATCTAACTGAGCTTAGAAATTGGCTTCAAAATATCTTTGTACATATAAAAGTTTCTTAGCGTCCCCTTATGTTTGTTTCTTTTGATTTTTATCCGGGGGCTCACCGTGAGCAACTCGACGGGCTATATCGCAGTCGCCGTACCTAATTTAAGGCCACTGTTGCAGGGAAGGGAAAGAATCACTGCAGTAAGACAAACATAACATCTATGCCTCACCGGGATTCAAACCCGGACCCATCTCGAACGAATGATCAGAAGCCAACGCTTAAACAACTGCCTCACCGGGGCCCTCATTGCCTGAAATGTTCATAGGGACCGTTCAATCCTGAAATAATGAGAAAACCGCTTCGCTAACTTGTATTTTTGGAGTAAGTGAAACAAACCTCATTTATACCAGTTCTCAACCTCAATGCTGTCTGTAGATAAGTTGTGTTTATTGCCTCGGTGGCGGACTGGTCTGAGGATCTATCTTCTGACTATTCTTCCGTGCAATTAAAGTTATATCATACGCAAAATGGGTACTTACGTATTAAACAGAGGCCCTCAGCAGAGACCGCTTTCGGCGCAAATCTAACCACGGCAAGTTAACGTACAAGAGTGAAACAGTTTAATATAAAGAAAAGAAACATATAGAACCCCATAACCTTTCTATAGATTGTGTGTGTGCTCCACTTTCGGGGTCACAGTAAAGTGACGGAAACCAGCCTCTTTCAGTTCATTAGATTTATACGCCCACCACGAATCCGAATCAACACGCATACCATTTTGCTCTTACAGCTTTCTACATTACACTGCCAAGATTTAAATGAAAAGTATAATTTCATATTATGGCCATTCTTACATATACGCTGTCTTGGCAATATTCCTATACCCTGAAAAAAAAACTCAGTGCCTCTTCCTCAGTGTTAGGTAGATTTCCAAGTTTTCATAATATTTCCACAAAATGGCGAAAGCTTACTAACTTTTAAACAGCATTATCAATTAACGATTGAAGCACACGGAACGCGAAACAAGCTAAGAACGAGAAACAAAGTATCCACTGAAGTTCTCACGGAAACAGGAAACAAAGTATTCAACGAAATTCCCAAGACGATTGGAGCACGCGAAACGCGAAACAAACTAAGCACATGGAATGGGAACCAAAGTATCCAATGAAGTTCTCACGGGAACGGGAAAGAAAGTATCAAATGAAGTTCTCACGGGAACGGGAAAGAAAGTATCAAATGAAGTTCTCACGGGAACGGGAAAGAAAGTATCAAATGAAGTTCTCACATGACGTCACGAGCTCATTACGACGAACGGAACAAATGACCTTCGAGGGCGAACGTCGCGACTGAGACATCCCGGGAACAACGGACATTGCAGCGCGATTGTCGTGGATGAGATGGGTCGCGGTTTAATTCGTAAGTACCGCAAAAGGCAAAATGTTATAGGGACAATTCACTTATACACGGTGTCTATAAATGAAGTATACAACTTCAGTATGCTACTAAAAATACGATAGAAAAACTTACTTTAAAAGTCAAGAGACGTGGAAAGTGTTAAAGTTTGTTACAGTCGAATCTGGGGCTCAGAAAATCCTCATGTCGTCGTAGCACACGAGAGAGACAGCTCGAAGGATGATGTCTGGGCTGGCCTAATGGAAGACAGAGTGATAGGGCCCCTTTTATTCGCTGAACCAACCATTACTGGCATAACGTACCTGGACATGTTAGAACAATTCGCAATTCCACAACTCCAGGATATTCAAGACATCATTTCCCAGCAAGATGGAGCGCCCCCGCACTGGTCTTTGGATGTGCGCAGATCTTTAGACCACCATTTTCCAGGACGCTGGATTGGATGTCGGGGTCCCATTTCCATGGCGTTGATTGGATGTATTTCCAGTGCGTTGATTGGATGTATTTCCAGTGCGTTGATTGGATGTATTTCCAGTGCGTTGATTGGATGTATTTCCAGTGCGTTGATTGGACGTGGGGGTCCCGTCTCCTGATATTACCCCATGCGTTTTTTTCTTTGGAACTTTATTAAGGACATTGTGTACAAGAAAAAGGTTAGATCTGTCACTGACCTCAATAGAAAGTATTACTGCATCCTTCCTCCTTGTTACACCTGAAATTCTGCAGTGTACGTGGGTGGAACTGGACTATCGTTTAGACATCCTGCGAGCAACCAATGGAGCACACGTGGAAACCTACTGACATTAAAAAACTAAAAAAACTTTCACAGTTACCATTCGTTTTGACATTAAAAGTAAGTTGTTATTTATTGTAGATTTCTTTTCTATAGCATACTGAAGTTGAATACTTCATTTATGGACACCCGGTACTTTGATTTTTTCTTTTGATTTTAATACCTTTCTGAAAGTCCACGTATAAAGACTCAGTAATTAATAAATGCTACGATTTACGATGATTTAATAACTTTTTAATAAACGGGTAGAAGAACAAAATTACAAGTGAGAAAACAATGAAGGTGACAATGATTACTGCTATGGTGATCACATCGTAACTTCTAGAGCTTAGGAGAAAGTCCATATGGCATCTCTCATCATCTAGCTTAAGTCTGCAACGTCGCCCTCGTGGCGCAGTGGTCTAAGCGCTGGTTTCTGATCGTTCGTTCGAGTTGGGTCCGGGTTCGAATCCCGTGAGGCATGGATGTTGTGCTTGTCTTACGGCCCTAGCTCTCTCTCTTCCCTGGAACCGGTGGCCTTTAATTAGGGACGGGCGACTGCTTATAGCCCATTGAGTTGCTCATGGTGATCGTTAAACCTCCAATAAAAAAAAAAACAAGAAAGATGACACTGAGTTATCGGGCTTAATAAGCACGTCTTTTGAATCCGTTCTGATGCAAATTAAATTTATCAAAGCTATTCAAAGTCAATGGAACCGGTATGGAAAACAATAGTATCTGACGGAAGAAAGAAGTTTTTCAATCGGGTTTTTAATCCCGCAGATATTACTGTAAACGGAATAGTGAGCTTACGCCCTCTGGTTGTAGACTTGTGCGTTAAGTAAAACATGAATTTATATGATAAACATTTCGCACCGGAAACGCTCTCCAAGAAAAAAATAATTTTTCAAATCGGACTCTTAGAAACAGAGATATCGACAAAAATAAGATGTGACTTTATGTCCCCTGGTGGGAAAACCATGCATTATTTTAGGAAGAAAGTATTCGCAAAAGGTTTTTCCATATGAGCGGTATAGGTCCAAGAAAAAAATTTAGTCGGGTTTTCAGGAACCCAGATTTTGCTACAAATACATCAGAAGCAGAAATTAACACTTATGCCCCCTGGTGGCCAAACCATTCTTTACCAAACATTAGAAATTATGTGAAAAATATTTTCCATCAGGTCTTGTATGCGATACAGGAAGAATTTTTCAAATCGGAGTTTTAGAAACATAAATAACGCACAAAACGAAATTTACCTTTGTGCCCCCTAGCGGAAAGTCTATGGTTTACTTGAAAATTTTTGAATTTATAGGGAAAACATTTCGCATCGGAAACACTATCCAACAAAGAAGGAATTTTTCAAATCGGACTCCTAGAAGTAGAGATATTGACAAAAATAAGATATACATCTATGGCCCCTGGCGTAGAAACCATGCATTATTTCAAGAAGAAAATGTCCCGAAAAGGTTTGTCGACATGAGTACTATCGGTCAACAAACGACCTTTTTCATTTAAGATTTTAGAAGCTCATATTTTGCTGCAAATACATCAGAAGCGGAAATTAAGACTTACGCCACCTGGTGGCCAAACCATTTTTTACGAAACTTAGAAATTATGTGCAAAGGATTTCCTATCCGCCGCTGTATCCGGTGCAGAAAGAATTTTTCAAATCGGAGATTTAGAACCAGAGATACAGGGGGAAAACAATTTACCTGTACGTTCCCTAGCGGAAAGTCTATGAATTACTTGAAAATTTTTAAATTATATGATAAACATGTCACACCAGAAACACTATCCAACAAAGAAGGAATATTTCAAATCGGACTTCTAGAACTAGGGATATTGACAAAAATAAGATATACATCTACGCCCCCGGACGGAGAAACTGTGGAATATTTTAAGAAGAAACTACTCCGAAAAGGTTTACCAATGTGAGTGGTATCAGTCCACGAAAGAATTTTTTCAATCGAGATTTTAGAAGCTCAGATTTTATGGCAAATACATCAGAAGCAAAAATTAACACTAACGCTCCCTGGTGGCCAAAGTATTATTTACCAAAAATTTGAAATTATATGCAAAAGATTTTCCATCAGGAGGTGTATCCGCTGAAGAAAAAAATTTTCAAATCGGAGTTTTAGAAGAAGAGTTATCGGGAAAAAATGTAATTTACTTTTACGCCCCCTAACGGATAATCAATGCGTAATTTGAAAAAGTAACTATATCTGAAATACTCTTCGACATAAATGAAATAGATAGATAAAAGATTTTGTTTAATCGGATGTTTAGAAGCAAATATGTGGAATAAAACATATATTTTTGAATTCGACATCATCTGCATTTACGCCCTCTAGCGGTGAAATTGTACATCGTAAAAACAAAAACAAATGAAGGATCATCATTCGTACAGATTCTCTGAAACTACAATATCCCAACACATTATGAAAGATGTGATAGGCACTGCCGAAAGATACATTTGCATTTGCAGCAGTCTGACGCAAAGTTCCCCGTCTGTCTACTTGCACCACAGCCTCCACATATTCCACGTTGTTGATGTTGAAGACCTGTCACTGCGTATCTTATCATCCATCAATGCATTGAGAATCCGTGTGCTAATTTTGAACACCATGTTGGCAAGCTCCGAACGTTCAGGACTTGAAAACCATAGATTTCTTGCATTGGCGATGGATCTCAGGAACCGGCGCTTTTTGTGGCCAGAGAATACTAATCACTGCGCGTATCACCTAGTAAGACCATGTTTCCAGAGGGGTAGTCATTTTTACCAGATTCTGTTCTCCAGTACATTCCCATTTTATTCAAACTCCTATGCCAAACAACGCCATCTAGTCGTTGAAGTGTAATGACGTTGGGTGACACCGATTTACATATTCCTAACTCGCAGCCAAAGTTAATAGGAAGTTACTTATTGATCAGCACACGTATCAACCAACTGAAGACTTCTATTAAGGTCAGTGAATCAGGAAAGTCGTGCTTCACCAGTTTGCGCCAACACACTTCAGAATGAGCATTTAGATGGCAAAGATTTTATTCGATGCGTATCATATTTTCTCTCTCAAATTGTTTACTAATTTTAGCTTTCTAAACAACGTTTATGGGTAAATTTGAGACCAAAGTACCTAAAAAAATTGCGATTTATTTCATCAATTTATACAGCACTTTCATTGCTTGAATATTAGAGAAATATCAAAACGAAATTGCCAAAACGCTCGTCTAAGACAGGGAATTTTATCAGTTCTTGAGTTAAGTACGTTGTGTATTAAAACACTATCTAGGTTGTTTTTATTTACGTTTTCCAACTGTAGGTTGAAGAAGCGTATATGCTCCAGCTTTGTCCGTCTGTCCGCACGACAACTCGGGTAAAAATGATTCGATTTCGATGAAATTTTACTATGTGGTAGGGGACCACTTGGGGATGAACCCTATTCAAAATGGGACAAATGAGGTCAACGGTCACGACATAGGAGCGGGATCCATTCCATTGCCCTTATGCATCCATAACTTGCGTAAATATGGTTCGATTTCGATGAAATTTTAGTATGTCGTAGGGGACGAACCCTATTGAAAATGGGTGAAGTGGGGTCATAGGTCAGGACATAGGAGCGGGATCCATTCCATTGCCCTTATGCGTCCTAACTTGCGTAAAAATGGTTTGATTTCGATGAAATTTTAGTATGTGGTAGGGGACCACCTGGGGACCAACCCTGTTGAAAATGGGAAAAATGGGGTCAAAGGTCAGGACATAGGATCGGGATCCATTCCATGGCCCTTATGCGTTATAACTTACGTAAAAATGCTTCGATTGAGACAAAACTTTATCATGCTGTTCCGGAAGTATACTTTGCCGGTTCTGTTAAATATAATCGAAATGGGGTCAAAGGTCAGGTCATAGGATCGAGATTTATTCTACAGCCACTATCCTCAGAACTTGAGTAATGATTTCTGGTATATTGGAAAGCGTATCATAATCAATGTATTGCATGATTTTACTAACTTGTTTACGCTTTCCAACGGTAGGTTGAAGAAGCGTATATGCTCCAGCTTTGTCAGTCAGTCTGTCTGTCCGCATGATTCCTCGTTTAAAAATGGTTGGATTGCGATGAAATTTTAGTATGTGGTAGGGGACAACCTGGGGACTAACCCAATTGAAAATGGGCGAAATGGGGGTCAAAGGTCAGGACATAGGAGTGGGATCCATTCTATCGCCCTTATGCGTCATAACTTACGTAAAAATGCTTCGATTGCGACAAAAGTTTATCATGTTGTTCCGGAGGTATATTGAACCGGTTCTGTTGAATATCATCGAAATGGGATCGAAGTTCAGGGCACAAGAGCAAGATTTATTCCACAGCCATTATTCTCATGACTTGAGTAAAAACTTGAGTAAAAATGCATCTATTGCGACGAAATGCAATACTTTGTTCCGTAACGACTTTGGAGCGATCATAATACTTTCGTATAACGGCGGTGTGTGAAAAAGTAAAAATCACGTATTATTTGAGTGGAACTCGAAGGGGCGTAATTTGATGTCTCGCCCTTCTAGATAACCTTCAATCGTAATTTGAAGTCTCGCCCGTCTATATAAGAAAAGCTTGCTACGGTTCTGCCGTCAACTAGTGTCATTTGATGCAGTGTTGCCACTTACCTTACCACAGAACAAAATTATACCAAAATTTAACCGTTTCGCCTTACAGGAACTTAATCATAGACCTAATACTTATCTTTTTAACAGATAAAAAAAAAAGGAAAGCGCGTTTTTAAAGAATGATTACGTAACTATAATATTTATTGCGTAACGGACTTACCTCGAAGACTTATCCTCCTTGTAGTAGACAGAGTAAGCAAAAATTTCTCCGCTGGTCTTCAATGGCTCCGTCCAGGCCAAAGTGACGAAACGAGTAGAAACTATGACGGCTGTCACCTCTCGTGGAGCTGCAGGAACATCTTTACTATGTGGCTGATCACCTGTAGAGGAAGTGAAATTGGGCGAAGGCAAAGCTATAGGTTAATGAGCGAGAAATCACCAGAAGACAGAAAGGGAGATAGAGGGGCGTGTTCGCAGGAAAAACATTGCAGTGTAGATAACAGTTCGGCAAAGGTGTTGCACCATTTAAAAAAAAAGTGCAGATAGTTAAAAGATATAGTCATGCAAAAAAGAAAGGAAATCATGAAATGAATCGGAAACGGATTTATTGTGGTTTAATTGAGGAAGAGAAAAAATAAAAGAAATTACCATTAAAAAACGGAAGGTTACAAATTCACGAAGAATGAATTCGTTATACGTACAATTTTGGTTTCAAAAGAAGTAAATAAATAAATAAATAAATGCCAGTTTCGAAGAATACAGGGAAGAACATAAAATTACACGTAAGTGTTTTCCAATCCAAATGTATTCAGAGAGTGGAATTATTAATATACAATTTAAATGGTGTTAGTTTATCATTTATAAAAGTGTTTTACATAAAAATACAGTATCATAAATCACGAACATTTTCCCAATTTTAAATTGAAAATTTTTGCAATCAAGTGTTTTTAGAATATTATAATTTATCACCGTTTTGAAGGATTTTTTTTTTTGCGTTATGTTGAAAGTAGTTGAAAGATAAAGCGTTTAATAAGTGCAAATAGAACAGTTTGAAAGTGTTAAAAGAAAAGAAGAAAAAAAAAGAAATAAATGATGATTGAAAAACTTCGTTATTTAATAACTGTTTTTACAACAAGTAATACAGATAAAATTTCATATATTGCACAGAAAGAAAGAAACATCAGGAAATAATTATTCGCACAATTTCGTCTGGAAAGCATGATTGAGACACTGTACGTAATTTTGAAGCTGAAATGAAAACTGAAATAGCAAATAATTCGAAGCGGACGTAAAGAAAAAAATCAAGTAAGAGTGTGGTCACCGAAGTCTTGAGTTCATGAACATGACAGAAACCGACTCAGAATGTTCTACAGCATCTAAGAATAGTACCGAGCTCTGAACATCTGTATGTCATCTCCACAGATCCAGGAATAAAAGTAGGATGAAAACGCATTCATAATGAAATCCAATAAGGATTCGCATAGGCACTACTTTCTCCAACCTGGAAAATTCAGGCTTAAATTTCGAGGAACAGGGCTATCACAACAAATGCGGATGTAGGGTTACTGTGCTATTAGTTGCTGCTTCCATGTCAAATTGAAAATTCTTGATTTTGCCTAGCCCTGTCTCACCTCAAAAAAATCATTTCCACTCCGCATTTTAAGGACAACGTACAGATGTATTTTGACAAAAAAAAAAAAAAAAGCAAATACGCAATGAAGATAAAAAAAAAAAAAAAAAATCACTGAGAAAATTTGAGAACTGTTAGTCGTGATGGTATCGCCGAATCTTGCGGGATAGCAAGACGACCATGCTCCTGCCTTGTAACAATGACCTCCCGACGTGATGGTATTATGATACAATATTTACTTCTCTGATCCATAAGAATTTTCTCCTTAAGAAGGATTATCATCTTGTCACAAGAATCAAGTTCTGACATAATGGATTAATTCTGGGTAACAACCCTGGATGACCATACTACACCCCTAACTCTTATGGCTATCAGCAGTCACATGTCCTAATGTAGGCCACTGGTTTCAGGGAAGAAAAATAGCAAGAGCCATAGGACAAACACACCATCCACGACTCATTCAGGACTCGAACCTCGACCCATCTTGGACAAATAGCGATAACCCAACGACACTGACCACAGCCCATCACGTTCGGCCAAAATAGGTTTAATAGCTCGTTACAAATTTCTTTTGAAGAAGGTGCCTTATGGCACTAAAGGTTTTCGCGATTTAAAGGGCCAGACTTCTATAGAAAACTACAAAACTTTCCGGAAAGTCATAAGATTTTCAGCAATTTACTACTACAGTATCAAAATGGCTTCGCTATAATATGCTAAAGATAGCCTAAAATTGTTGAAAAATTTGCAAAAATTGAGTTGTTCTTTCTTTGCAAAGAGCACAGACTTTTTTTCGTTCGGTACACTGTAAAAAATAAGTGGCGTGAATTCACGGAAAATTTCTGAAAATAAAGTGCAGCAAAGTTGCCGATAGGTGTCAGTCTTTTAACGAAATTTCCGCTATTAAAAGTGCCCGTATTTCGATACTTCCGTATTTTCACAGATTTTTCGTAGGAAAGAAAATTCTGTTTATTTCAGAAAAATACGTCTCAAGTTTTTCCGTATTTATACCGAAATTTCGCAAAATTAAAGACGCTGAATTTTTCTGCCCTTACACCAAATAAAACTTTTGCAAGAATGGGGATTTAACACAGCTTGTGTCTTAACCACTCAGCCAGAAAGACGCGGAAATCTGAATGACGTTCATGGTAAAACTCATTGCGCAATGATGAATTAATTTTTTTTCGTGGTCATTAATGGGAATGTTTTAATCACTTTGTTTTCTGTTGGAGCTTATTATGTTTTTAATATGTTTGTAACAACTTTATTTTTTCTATAGGCAAATTATATTATTTTTTTCATTGTGTTCTTTCGAAGCAACAGAATGCTTAGGAACTAGAGATCTTTTTAAACTGATAATGACTTTCAATTATTTTTAAGAAAGGGTGAAATGTACTGTTTTATGGTATTATTTAACAAAGTTCTTGAGTATAAAATTTACTCTTGATAGCTATAATAGCTTTTGCAGGGGTTGCGTTGTCTTTTCTAAAGTTTTCGCCAATTTAGTCGCCAAAGTCAATTAGTTTTTGCCAAAATGTTAAAACACTGTGAAAGGTAATCGCCAAAGCTTTTTTATCCATCGCCAAAGCTTTTTTATCCATCGCCAAAATGATTTCATTTTCGCAAATTGCGAATATGGCGATCAGCAGTGCGACCCTCTGGCTTTTGTCTTAAGGGGACCAAAGACTGATATATAGGCATCATAGAATCAACTGTACAATATATTAAGTACCCGGCTTCTTACGGTAACACAATATACAATAGCTGGTGTACAAAATGGCAGAGAGGAGAAGGAATATCCGGTGCTACAATAAAAAAAAATTCATGCGATATGCTACCCACAATATCCGATCTCGCAACAGAACTTCACAATCAGATCCTTTGACAGATGATTAAAATTTAACAGTTCATCAAATCTCAAGTATTCTCGCGAATCTCTCCTATTACCGAAAATGTTTCGTCATACGGATAAGGAAAAAGTGAGAAGAAAGTTTTTCTGTTAATACGAAAGGAACTGGAGAAAGGTTTCTGAAAATTCAGAGTTTTCCTGGTGGGAAAACTCCATGCATTCCCCCCCCCCACTGTCATTTCACGGAAAAGGTTGTATCAGGAATACGCTTCTTTAATTAACGAAAGAAACAGCGGAAAGTGGCTCGTGAATTTCGGAATTTTTTTTTTTTTTGCAGTGTAATAACGTTTAACAATATCCTCTCTAACAACAAATCATAAATCTGTACATATCGATCGCTAAATTTGGATCGTTTATAAACTTCCCGAGAGCTCCACGATTACATCGCATCAACTATTTCGTTAAACGCTCTCTTTCTCTCTCAATGTTTTCATTTTTATCTATTTGGTGTATAAACAAGTTTTAAAGCGTTTTTTGGGTGAGGTATACCACTAATTTATATATCCGACATTCCCCCGCGTGGTCAGGTGATCGTAACTTCTCCAGAGTATAAAATATGGCACAGAAGTTCGCCCAACAGTCAAACGCACTTGCATGTCGGTAGGTGAAAGATGGCAAGCGACACTGCATTTATTCGACACTGCATTCGTTACAGATTTCATCAAGGACAAAGTGCTGCAAAAGCATGTGCAGCGTTCTGTTCTGTTCTGGGGGAGAATATTGTAACGAAAAGCACATATGAGTTTTGGTTTAGACGGTTTAAAGCAGGTGATTTTGATGTTAGCGATCGAGAATATAGCGGCGACCCGCAGAAGGTTGCACATGAGGAACTGCAAGCATTGCTGGATGAACATTCGTCTCAAACGCAAAAAGAATTAGCTGAACAACTGGGGGTAACTCAACAAACCATTTCTAATCGTTTACCGGCAACGGGAAAGATTCAGAAGGAAGGAAAATGGGTGCCACATGACCTGAGCCAGAGGAACAAGGATGTGAATCTGTTGAATAAATTACACAGAAAGTCTTTCCTTTGGAAAATCATTACGGGTGAGGAAAAATGGATATGGTACGGCAATCTCTAACGCAAAAAACACTGGGTAGACTCCGGTGAAGCAACGACTTCGACACCGAAACACAATATTCACCCTAAGAAAGTTCTGCTGTGCATCTGGTGGGATACGAAGGGTGTGTGTGCTCTATTATGAACTATTGGAACAGGGTCAAACTGTTGCTACTGATCGCTACAAGCAACAATTGCTGCGATTGTACCAGGAAATCTGTCGGAAACATCCATTCACAGGCAAAGGATTGCGTCCCGTGAAATTGACAACGATAGGCCGCATGTCTTGAAATCGGTCAAGGAAACGTTATTGACGCTTGGCTGGGAAGTTTTGGAGCACCCCGGCGTATAGTCCCGACATAACCTCTTCAGATTATCATTTGTTCCGATCGATGCAACATGGTTTGTCTGCTGTACGGTTCCGGACATGTGACGAAGTGCAAAAATGGGCTGACGACTTCATCGTGTCATACGACGAAGTATTCTTCATGGCTGAAATCCGTCAGCTGCCCGACCAATGGCAGAAGGTGATAGATAATGACGGCGCATATTTTGATTCGTAAAGGTATTGTTGTTTTCTCTCAAATTACATGTTGCACTGTTTTAAAACGCTTTAAAGCTTATTTGTACACCTAATATCTCTGACTCATTGTCAGGACTGCCAAACTAGAAAAGCTCTTCGGGGAAGTATTAATGTACATGTATGTTCAGTGAGCAATTGTTTATCCGGAAGTAACTAAATTAATATATGAGAACAGAAACTCAAAATTGAAGGTTATTTAGAGGCACACGTCATAGTCTATACAAGATTGAAACTCAAAACGGAAGGTTATTTAGAGGCATGAGTCACAGTCTATACTAGATTGAAACTCAAAATGGAAGTTTATTTAGAGGCATGCGTCATAGTCTATACAAGATAGAAACTCAAAATGGAAGGTTATTTAGAGGCATGCGTCATCGTCTATACCAGATTGAAACTCAAAATGGAAGTTTATTTAGAGGCATGCGTCATAGTCTATACAAGATAGAAACTCAAAATGGAAGGTTATTTAGAGGCATGCGTCATAGTCTATACCAGATTGAAACTCAAAATGGAAGTTTATTTAGAGGCATGCGTCATAGTCTATACAAGATAGAAACTCAAAATGGAAGTTTATTTAGAGGCATGCGTCATAGTCTATACTAGATTGAAACTCAAAATGGAAGTTTATTTAGAGGCATGCGTCATAGTCTATACAAGATAGAAACTCAAAATGGAACGTTATTTAGAGGCATGCGTCATAGTCTATACAAGATTGTTGTTCACCTGGGGTTTCCATTCTCCGTTAGGGGAGAATAATTTTCGTATTAATATTTTGGCGGAGAAAGCTACTATAAGTCAATCCTATTTGCAGTGCGCGTGAAAAATAAATGGGCGCCTTCTCATCTTCGCAGATTAAATTCCTCAATAAATTCAAAATTTCTTCTTTTGTGATAGTGACAAGAATTTCTTGAGATTTTTATCAAATCTCTAAAATATCGTTCTAAACTCGAAATGAACTAACAAGACATACATTCCTTGGGGTAAAAGTAAGATCAGTATACTGATTTTAACGTTACTCGGTTTTAACAGAAAAATGGTACCTCCTCTACGAAACTGCTTTACTATAATTATTTTCTATTCTGTCGTGAAAGGAGTTTCTCACTCTGAAATAAGAGCGAATTTCCAGTTTAAAACGACATTTTGGAGATTTGATAAAAATCTCGAGGGATTCTTGTCACTATCACGAAAGAAGAAATTCTGATTTATTTCAACCGATCACAGAATTGCTGGGTCGGATGTATCAACGCTCAAGGGAGTTATCTTGAATGGGGTGAACGATGAGTAATTACATAAGCTGAGAGAAATTTAGGCTTCCGTTACATTCCAATTAATTTTGAATTCGCGTATTTCGCAAACAGTAAAATTAGAACTCACATAATTACCACGCTCGCATAAAGACCTTCAAGAAGACATAGAAATGTATTTACATACAATCGTTGGCAATGATGTAATTTCCGCGTTTGACAGTGGGGTGAAATGCTTTACCCGTCATACATAGGAATATTATGAAAATTAATTATTATTTGGATTTCAAAGCACACACTAACAAGACAGACATTCCTTGGAGTAAAGTATCAATTTTTGTCCGCATGGAGAACTTCACGACTGTATCGTTCTGGAATTATCAGCGAACTCCTCTCTCCCTCACGGTGGTCGTTAAAACCCAACGAACAAACAGAAAACCGCATTTCCACAGCCCTGGTGACTGAGTGGTATAAAGTGCTGGCTTCTAATTATTCTCTCGAGATGGGTCTGAGTTCGATTCCCGGGTGAGACAGTGTTGGTGTGTATCTCTTACACGGCACTGGTTCTCTCCCTTCCCTGGAACCAATGGCCCTAAATTAGGGATGGGCTACTGCTCCTGGTCCTTTAAGTTGCTCATGGTGGTCTTTAAACTCCCAAACAAAACAAGAAAAATCCGCATCTCCCTCTTTCTGTCTGGACGATTAATTAGGATGATACATACAAAGCTTAATGCCAATTAAAATTCACCAGCTGTGAGAGCTTGTGTGTTCTGATAACAAAGCCATGTCGGAAATTACCTGTATGCGTGTTTTCGAGACCGATTTTCTTTCAGTTCTTCACACGGACGACAGATTATGACGAAAATTTCTAAGCCAAACAATTACGTTCTCGTTTTGTGTTCCCAATAGGAAGGTAAAGCAATGTGTAGCTCTAACGTTGAAAGGGTACACGGCACGCTCCGTTTGATGTGCGTTGAATCCGGCAAAATTCTGGTTGCTTGTGAGGGATAGTGACGGACGAGACTGGTCGAGGGAAATAGGCAAGCACGATGGTACAGGAGTAGCGCACTGCTCTTAACATTTTAGATGTTACACAAGAATATTACTGACGACAGCCAATTTTTTTAACTGTCGTCAATAATGAACGATGCAGATTAAATACCGATGCATGATGCTCGGACCGTGCAGTGTTTCGAATCTAAATGCAATTTTTGGTCTTTAAACATGCAGTCAATACGAGATACGTACTTATTTATCTCTGTTTTAGGACGCATTATAAACGTCATTTATAACTACTATTGAAGATCTTCGAAACAGGGTGATATCGACAACGAAAAACAAGAAATTGAATGAAGGAAGACATAGTAGTTTCATTATCAGGATATGAGCGTGTTAAACCAGTGATGATTCTGTTATCACTGATGATCCTGACGATTCCTACAAATATCTAACAGAATTCTTGAATACTAAGATTCCATAAGGCAAAAAATAAAATAAAAATAGGATGTCGCCTAGGACACTAATAACGCAATTTGTCTTACCCCTGTAACTTAGTTCTTACGGAAGTAATTACGTTATGTATGCTAAAGTCAAGCATACATAACGTAATTACTTCCGTAAGGACTAAGTTACAGCGGAAAGACAAATGGGGAAAAATTAGGTATCCATACGCATTTCAAGAAAGGGGTCAATTGTAGTACTTACAAATACGTTTATTTTGTTTGCATGGTTTGTACTCCACACTCACATCCGGTTTATTGGCGTACTCAATACAGTATCAGTGATTTAACATCCAATCTCAGTATAACAGCACGTCTATCATCAATAACATCAATCCCCTTAACGACCATGACCCTAAAAATTTTTATCATTCTAAATACCACAACGCCCAAAACTGTCGGTTGGTTCGCTTCTTTGTTTACCAACAATAATGATGACTGATTGTGACCCCTGATGATCCCTCATAGGTCGTGAAAATTTAAAGAAAAGGTAAAGATAGGAAATCTGACTCACTCTAGAGAGGCGTTTAGGGTGGCTATGTTTGTTTCAATATACAGGCGTTTTGGGCGTTAAAGGGTTAAACAAGCGTTGCATTGCCTTTTTATCTATCGTTCTTATCCGGCCACACATACGTCACTTGTTCCGACCTCAGTGTGTTGCCAACATCATTCTCGTTTGAGGGAAAAGACATAACGTTAAGGTTTGAAAATGTCTAAGAGAACGAACTCAAATTTACACAGAAAAAGAAATTCAAAAGGAAAGTTAAAATAGAATATACGTTACACACTGAAGCCCGAAATCTATTTGTGAAACGGAATGCAATGATCACAATGATTATTTCGTTCACTAAGAGATTCTGACTGCAATTAACGGAAGACAAAACCTTTTTACCTCAGAATTGATTTCCACTAAACAGTGCCATGTTGCAGCTTACTCTGAAAAGACAACATTTCCTAGTAATTTTTGTTTCCATTGTCACCATAAGGAAATACCAAAAATATACACTCAATGGGCAAAACATTAGAGACATATACCTAACAGCGTGTTGGTCCTCTTCTAGCGGGAACAACAGCCCATACACGCCGAGGCATCGATTCCACCAGACGCCGGAGGGTTTCCGGAGGTAATTCTAGTCATACCTGTTGTAGCATTGTTCACAACTCCGGCTGAGACGTCGATCCAGGATCCATGGATCTGATCTCCGCTACACGGCTTCCCAGAAGACTTCCAAAGGGTTTAAATCCGGTAGGCATTCAGGGCCACTGGAATATTCCAAACTCAGCGTCGGCTTCCGTAGCCCTGGGTACGCAGAGTGTACCGTACATTTCTCTCGCTCACGCTGCTTCGGCCTCAGACATTTTTCCAGGATGAGATTTGCGTCGCCATTGCCAAGCGTCGGTCTGTACGAGCCTAGATAGTCTACGTCGACTTCGGCAATCAATGGCGTGTGGTCGGCCACCGTTTACTCTCCAAGCGTTGGTACATCCGTCGAGGTATACTCGCGGTACACTCTTGATTCGGTCGCCCTCGGGTATCCTAGTGTCATTACCACTTTGTCGGCACAAGACAGATGGCTAGAATGACCCATCTGTCTTGTGCCGACAATACGTCTACGCTCAAAGTCGCTCAGATCATCACGTTTACCCATGTTCGTCGATTGCAACACACCTGCTGTCCGCCTATTTATCACCTGCGTTCGGTTTTTGTCTGTTTCCCTCTGCGTGGGTAATGTCCATGTCAACTGCCCATTTTACCCTTGCTTGTAATATTTTGTCTACTAAGCATATATTCGATCATACAAACGTCATTTATAGAGAATGAATGTACCGACGTAGGATATTGTTGAGTTGCCACAAAATTCCATGAAAATTTAGAAACAACAACAACAACAAAAAGGATGCATGCAAATATCATGAATACAAGTAATTTTGAAATTCAATTTAAAACTTCAGTTTTGCAGTAATTAATCCGTAGTATGTATTAAAAGCCCATCAGTGCTATGTCGGTGGATGTATATTCCTCATATAGTGTATTATTTTTCATTTTTGCGTTACGGAAAATTTATAATACTGGGTCATTCCACGTGAAGACACCCATTATAAGAAAAACTTGTTGCACCATAGCAGCAGTTTTTTTTAAATTTTTACCTTAGACACATATGGTAGTGAAACCTCAAATCTGAATTTGGAAAATATTTTGCCCAATAAGGGCCGAGATTATAGGCGTTTGAAAAATGGTCATTTTGACCAAATGGCGGCCATCTTGGATTCTGCACGAATGTCAATAAATGTAATAACTCGACAACTAATGGTTAAAATTTAATAATTCTGGTACCAATTTGAAGCTCTTTAAATCGGGAGTGTATATGTCGTACAAAAACAATACTAAATTTGCATTTTAATATGTTTATTGCATGAAAAGTGCAAAAATCACCTTCAGATTAATAGTTAACTATATTGGGGCCGTAAACAAATGGCACATAATAGGTTTTTCTGAAACTTGGTAGAAACACTAATTAATATGTGGGCTTGAAGTAGAAAAAAAGTGAGTATGGTAATATTTTGTAATAACTGGAAAAATAGCTGTTATACACATAGGATTCAAGGCATAAAAATTACTGGTACTGGAATATGCTAATTACAAAGCTTCCTCAAAACCACACAGTTAGCATTCTTATATTTTATTATCTTAATTAGAAATATAAAAAAGATATTTACTACTCACAGACAATTCTGTTAAATACAAGTAATAGCAGTTATCATGCAAATCCTGAAATGATTGTTTGTGTTGCATCATCTGTTTTCTGATTGGTTGAAGTCAAAGTATGGTGCAATATTACATCATTCACTATCTAAGGGACTTGGCTATCCCTTTCAGAGCTCATTTGTGCTTAAGTGTTCAGAGAAGTATGTTCAGTCAACAAAGAGTGTTGTGTTGTATGATTATTTCAGTACAGCTTAGTTTTATGCAGTAGAGATAGAATGTTTCGTATGTAAGAAACTCAATGTACTATTGAATACTGAGTTTATTCCTATGCTTACATTGTCTTCAAATGATTTGGAATTATTAAAAAGGAGATTACAAAATCGAATTACAGATAAAAATGTTTATGTGGGTGGAAGTATCTGCAAGGTTCACAAAGATGAATATCAAAAATGGTACACAAACGAAGTACAAGAATTCTTCCTTAGATGCATGATTAAAACTTGCAGGAGAAAATAGTGTTTATTAAAAGTTCAAAAGTTCAAAACACCATGAGATCTTTCGAGGCTGCTACAGCCACATCTTCAGATGGAAAGACCCGAGTGCTCGGAATCCGACAGTTAAATACAGGAGCACAAAAAACAGGTTGTTGCCACTTAATACAAAGAAATACCTTATAACAGAGAAAAAACACGAGCATATTAAGGCTACATGTATACATAACTTAAAGTTCATGACTTCTATTGCTAAACAATAATTTCCACGGCTGATGTGATGTGGCAGAAAGTTCAACATTACAAGTTTTGAAATATTATTAAAAGAAACAGAAGGGATGTTATCAATGCCTAGTCGAAGGAAAAGTGTTAAATTAAGTTTTGATACTACAGAAAAGGTTACTAATTTATTGTGATGATAATAACAGTCGTGTGAGTCCTGGAAAAAAGATTGCATATCTGTTCTAAGTGAAAATGAGAGAGTATTATAAAACAAAAAAGATTGATTTTGTATATTTTAAAATAATTATATGTTGCATTTAAAGAACAAAATGAATTAAAAATTGGACTGTCTAAATTTTGCTCACTACGTCCAAGAGAATGTGTGACTGTTGGAAGCAAAGGTATTCATTCGGTGTGTGTTTGTATATACCATCAGAACATTAAACTCATGCTTCATGCTATCCATATCGGTGACTACATATCATTGTTAAAAAATTAGTTTGTTGCACTAAATCGGAAGTGTGTGGTGCACAGGTGTGCTAATTGTTCATATCCAGAAATTCTTAAAGAAGAACTAATGCTTTCCAATGAATTAGAAATGATCGATGAAATTATTTACAAACAGTGGGTGAAAACTGATAGTACAGAATTGAAAACAGTTATTATATCAGTTGATGAATTTGTTGACAATTTAGTTACGAAACTATCTGCTTTATGTGCAGATCACTTCTTTAAAAAAGCTCAAAGCCAGTATTTAAAAAACAAACAAAGGATGAATTGAGTGAAGATCCTGCTATTATTGTGGCTAATTTTTCTGAAAATTGTACCTGCATCATACAAGATGCTATTAAAAGCTTTCACTGGAAAAAGGAACAGATGACAGTTCATCCCATTCTAGCCTATGTAAAGGACACTACTAGTGATACTGTGAAGTCTATTTCTATGTACGTAATAAGTGACCATTTGATTCATGACACTACAACATTTTGGACTTTCCAAAAGCTAATTGTTAAGCATTTAATTATGAAAGTGCCATAAATCAAATACATTACGTATTTCAGTGATGGATCGTCAGCCCAGTATAAAAATTTTAAAAACTTTGTCAATCTCTGTTATCATGAAGAAGACCATGGTGTGAAGGCTGAGTGGCATTTTTTCGCTTCTTGTCATGGCAAAGGAGCTTGTGATGGTATAGGTAGGTGGCAGCATAAAGCGTATGGCCATCAAAGCAAGCCTTCAGCGTCCATATAGAGATTCAATATTGAATGCATTTGATTTAAATAAATTTGCAAAAGAAACTGTTATAGGAATTGATACCTTTTTTGTAGCAAAATCTGGAGTTAAACTTTCCGACTGTCAATTAGCAGAGAGGTACGACATGGCAGATGCGATCACAGGGACGAGGTCCAATCACAGATTTGTACCTATAAACAAAAGCCAATTATCGATTTCCAGGGTATCAGGTTCCTCAACAACATTCGTTGTTAATAAGGAATTCTAAGAAACCATCCGACCATGTTCACATGTTCACGTATTGTTCATATGTTAATGAACAATACGTCGGATGTGCATTTGGAATTAATTGGTGGATTGGAAAGATTTTGTAATGCTGCGAAGAAAACGATGACTATAAAATTATGTTTATCCATCCTCATGGCCCAAGTGCATCATATTGTAAAGTACGACTTCCACGCACAAAAGCGCGGAAGGATACATTGACATTTAATGACTTGAGCGTGTGGTGAGTGATGAGGAGAGTTGCGAGAGAGATATCGAAGGAGGAGGACATGGCGAGCTTTGGCTAAGACAACAAGTTCAGTTTGTAACGCGAAGTGTATTCCAATTTATGTTTTTGTGTAAAGTAATAAATGTTTTGTGTTGTGATCGAGTGTCTGTGATGTTACAATATATGGCCCAAACCTTTAGATGTATGTTGGATTCCGTACGAACATATAATGAAAATTGTGTCTTCTTACATTGCACCTGATAAAAATCACTCTATTGAACTATTATTCAAAAACTTCAAGATATAATAAATCCATTGGCTTCAGCTTTGACTGTTATAAATACTAATAGTTCCCTTTTTTTGTTTTGTTCATTACGTATTTTTTCAAAATGTGTTTGTGAAAATGATTGAAATATTGCTTGTCAAACTTTAAATAGATGTGTATATGTTTAAATGCCATCTATGTCTGTAATAGGAAATATTACTATCCTTATTTTTTCCTACTTCAAGCACACATATTAGTTAGTGTTTCTATCAAGTTTCAGAAAAAGATATCATGTGCCATTTTGTTAACGGCCCATTAGAGTTAACTACTATTAATCTGAAGGTGATTTTTGCACTTTTCATGAAATAGACATATTAAATTGTAAATTTACTATTGTTTTGATATGACATACACTCCCGATATAAACAACTTCAAATTGGTACCAGAATTATTGAATTTGAACCATTAGTTGTCAAGTTATTACATTTGGTGCAAAATCCACGATGGCCGCAATTTGGTCAAAATGACCATTTTTCACATGCCTGTATCTTAGCTATTATAGGGCAAAATATTTTCCAAATTCATATTTGAGGGTTTCACTACCATGTGTATCTATGGTAAAAATAAAAAAAATATATCTGTTCTTTTGCCATTTTTCTATTTTTTATTCTTTTAAGCAGTTATTTTTAATTAATTTATTAAACAAGCTTTTTAAAACATTAATTGCTTGGTTCATTAATTTTCGATATCGTGAGAATTATGTCTGACATTTTATTTACAATCGCGCACAATGTAAAAATGTTGTTGGATTTTCGATAAAACAATTATTATATATACGAGTGCTAGCCGTCCTAGGACGGTTGTTTTTAAGCTTTAAATAAATGTGAATATATAGGGGATGTTTCTCGTCCTAAGAAGGTGAAATGTTTAATTGAAGCAGGTTGTAAACAAATCAAATAGACGCCGGCTTTTTTGTAAGGAAATATAGTAAGAACTCAGTCATGTGAGAACTGAAAATGACATGCTATTTTCGTTTTTCAAAAGACCTCATGATAAATAAACATCTTGTGCGAAATATTTGTTGTTTAAATATTTTCCTTGTAGTCCAGTTGTTTTCGTGTAAACTTACCTTACTTTGGTTTTTCGCGTTAAATTACTTTTTCTCCGGCACACATGTTATTCCGTTCACGGCTTGTTTCGGATTGTCCTATTCTTTTCATTTTGTGAAAAAGCTTCATACCGAAGTTTTTCTACAAAACAATGCGACATCTGGCATTACAAATCGGAACTATCTAAATTATCGATAATGTGCTGTTGGGGCGACATCTGTTTTTAGATGCAATTTTACTCACTTCGACATCTCAAAATTTCAGTTTTCATTGTAGGTTATAAAGCGTTTAGATAGATTGATATTTTGGAAAATGTGTAATATAATCAGCACTAAACTCGGAAAGTTAGTTATAGTAAAAATAATTAAAGCGTACAAATTAATATTCGAATTGTGCTCAGTTAAATTAACATAAAACTCCACTTCCCGTAATATTAAGAATTCAATTCGAATTTTGTAGATCGGATAAATAGAACTCGAGTCATTGATAATCCAATGTTTTTTAATTAGCACGCGATCACCTTGACATCTGAAAGTAATCGCGTGCTTTTATACTGTATAACGACTTGGTCCATAAGTAATGGCGCAACAGTGCAGACGTTGCCGTAAGGTCAAGCGTTCCAGAGAGACAGACAGATCTGGGTGTTTGATGTTTCTGTCTCTCTTGTGTAAAATTGTTTATACAAGAGAGACAGACAGATCTGGGGGTTTATATAAACACCCAGAACTGTCTGTATCTCTGGAACGCTTGACGCCACAGTAACGTCTGCATTGTTGCGCCATCACTCAGAGAGACAGATCTGGGTGTTTATATCTGGGTGTTTAATGTTTCTGTCTCTCTTGTGTAAGCAATCTAGGTGCTTACATAAACACCCAGATCTATCTCTGGAACACGCTTGACGTCACAGTAACGTCTGCACTGTTGTGCCATCACTTATGGATCAATTCGTGTGTGCACTCGCGGTGTCAAAATGATTGCCTGCGATATAATAGTACGAGATCACTTTCAAATGTCAAGGTGATCGCATGCTAATTTAAAAGCCATTGGATTTTCAATAACCCGAGTTCTAATTTATCCGATCTACAAAATTCGAATTGAATTCTTAATATCACGGCAAGTTGCGTTTGTGTATTAATTTAGTTTAGCACAATTTGAATATTAATTTGCACGCTTTAATGACTTTTTACTTTTTTAATTTAACTAACATTTCGAATTTAGTGCTGATTATATTATACATTTTACAAAATATCGATCTATCTAAACGCTCTATCCTACAATTGTTAAACAACAAATGTTTTACACAGAATGTTATTTATTTATAGCGAGGTCTTTTGTGAAACGGAAATACATAGCATATAATTTTTAGTTCTACCATGAATGAGTTTTTACTGTATAAGATTTTACTATATTTTCTTACAGAAATCCGGCGTCTATTTTATTTGTCTTCAATCTGCTTCAATTAAAAATTTCACTCCGTCGTGGGACGAGCGACATCCCCTATATATTAATATTTATTTAAAGCTTAAAAACAACCGTCCTAAGACGGGTTATACGCTAGTATTATATTGTTGAAATTCGTTTCATTTTTTCTTGACGAATCCTTTTTTATTTCAGAAATTAGCTTGAATTTTATTTGACATGATCTTTCCTTCTGAAATGCTTAATTTAAAAGTACACGTATTTATATATGATCGTAAAGCGCATTTTTACAAAATACAAAACTAGATTCAAGTTTTCTTTCTCACCAGGCTGAAGCAGAAGCAGTTGCGCAGATGTCTGAATGGTCCCTGCTGGGTTCGTGGCAAAGCACTGGTATATACCAGCATCCGATCGCACGAGGCCCAGCACACGCAGATTGTTGCCATTCACGAGTTGGAAATATTCGCTTTTAACGATGACGTCGCCGTTCTTCAGCCAATATACGGTGGGCTCCGGTCTCCCGTAAATTTCGCATTCCAGTTCGACGTCTTCTTTTTCGTAAGCGTAGCGACTTTCGGGTCTCTTTATGAACCTCGGAGGAACTGGAAATAGAAAAAGTCATATTTCTTATTGGTCCCCACTCGCTTTATAAAACACGCAACATTTTTAAACCCTCATAAAATATTTCTCGGAAACCGGGAAGGCCTGTTTCCAGCTAGCATTGTATTTCCTTGGGGGTTTCCTTCAGTTAGATTAAATTCTGAAGGTGCTCATAATTTGGAATACGTCGGAATTTAAATAATTTGGAAATCAAATGGAAAAGAATTCCTTTGAAATTTTCTATTGCTCCGAAATCCTACGCATTTGGAAAGAAGATACATTTTGCATCAGCTTAAAAGTTCAGTACGGAAAACACTGATTTCCACAGGGAATAAAAGAACGAACTGTACTCGTATTTAGAAATTTATGATAAAAATAGAGAATTTCTCTCATACACTTATATTTACATGTCTTTTTAGGTGGTAAAGAGATCAATTATTTACACACCCAAGAGCAAAAAGTAAAGTTTTGAATTTAAGACTCCTGATTCCTCAAAATGGCGCTTAGGATTTAAATGAAAATTTTATGTAATGTATTAATTACAGTTCCGCAAGCTTACAGAGGTCATAAATAAACGGTAGACTGATTAGTTAACATAATTTCTAAAACTGACCTCCAAGAGATTGTAAGCCAGATGCATTATAAAGAAACACAACATCACGTCTAACTCAAGTTTCGAACCAGGTCCCACAGGACTGAAAGTTCCTGGATGGTCTATTGGTTGCCTAGAAGTATTTCAATTCTCGATTATTTCTAAATGTTTCCGGATAAAGAGGAAAAACGTGGAGCCACCAGTATGTTCACTCATTTACACAGTCATACTTGAGCTACAGAACTACAACCTTACATAAAACTGTTTTCTAAAGTCATTAGCTAACGTGCATTCTTTTCTCTTTCTTAATACTGCGTGGTTCTCCCACAGGAGGACCCAAGCGTTCTGCTACAGAACCACTATTTTTGCTCTGATTGCGTTCAGATATTGTAGTAACACACTTCGGTCCGTGGGAAACTGTTTAACACACTTCTGTGTTGGGATCTCTCAAGTGACTTTGTGTGCCCGTCACTACAGCAGACATACTGTGTAGAGACAAGACATACTACCTGCTGAAGACAATCAAAGAAGTAACGGCGAACCATTAGTCTACACTACACTTGTCATTAACAGAAACTCTTCCATGATCTGAGTAGACGCATCTAGTTTACATCTAGAAGTGCTCGATGGAAACAGTTTCCTTGCGAAGGCAATGCAGGATGTCCACGCAAGGCAGACATTGTTCTTGACAAGTTTGTGGCCAAGCGTTATACTGCGAAAACACACTGAGTACCATAAGTACAAGTATTACAGAAGGATGGGTTGCAGAACCAGGTGACGGCAACTATTTCGTTCTTTATACAAGATGTTGGTGTCAAACATGTAACTGGGGAATACAAGCTGTCTCCAGTTTTCCATGTATATCCAGAGATGTTTTCCTAGCACAAAATAAAAAAAAATGAACCGATATTCGACATCCAAGTCTAACTCAGGATTCGAACGCCAAAGTTAGACTTGGATGTGGAGTATCAAATTTTTATCCATGCCTCCAACAGCTGCAGACTTTGTATTGTTCCAGGCGATCAATATTGCGCTGCGGTATTAGTGGTTGGCAACAAATTAGTTTACCCGCTTGGCGCGTGGTACCGGAAGGTTTCCTGGGGAAAGAGAGGATTTAAGATGATTGGTGATTGGCCCAGAGATTTGGTCCTGAAAGGTAGGGATTTGGTGTTCTTTAATGAAAAAGCACCAACAGCATTGAACAATTTTCATACCATGGCTTTCATATTTACTTAGCATGATCTCATGATCCAAGAATACTCGGTGTACCCGCGCCCTGAAATACCATAACTTCCGCGCAACGAACAACTCACTTCGAAATGTCTTCTAATTTAACAGACGATATATATACATGGTCGTATCAGAATAACATGACCACCTACCTAATAATGGGAATAAACACCCTTGGCACGGATGACAACGGCGAGACGGCGTGGCATGGACGCAATGAGGCCCCCGAGGCAAGTGTCCATTCGGACTGCAGTACGGAGGTCCCGGAGAGGACGTGGTTGTGGGTCGGCACATAGATGAACCTGTCGATTCAAAAAGTCCTCCAAGCTCTCCATGGGATTGAGGTCGAGCGATTTCGCCGGCCAAGGGTGAACGGAGACATCGCTGTTGTGTTCCTGGAACCAGTCACACACGCCCTTAGCTACGTGTCACGACGCATTGTCCTGTTGGTAAACACCATCACCACCAGGGTAAATGTCCAACATGAAGGGATGCATGTGGTCAGCGAGGATGTTCTCTTAGTCATTGGAGTTCAGGGACCCATCCAGTGGTACCAGGGCCCCAGGTAATACCAGAAAAACATCCCCCAGACATGCACACTGCCATCGGCGGCCTGTACTTGACAGACAAGCATGTCCGGGTGTTATCCGTCACCGCCCGTCACCTCTGTGGAGTACAAACCTCGATTCGTCGGAGAAGGCAACATTTTCCCACTCTTCTACTGTCCGATGACGGTAGTCCCATGCGAACTGCAGGCGTCGTTGCCGATGTACCTGGGTTAACATGGGCGCCTTGACGCAGAGTCGACTCCGAGGACCCACGCGTAACAGGGGTCGCTCTACTGTTATTGGGGACACATACCTGGGTGCCCCAGCGTTCATTTGCGCGGTCAATTCCTGCACTGTTGGGGGTCGCTTGCCCTTTGCCAGTAGACGCAGGCGACTTTCTCCTCTGGGGTCTATGGCCTTTGGGGCTTCTCAGTTATGACGTCGGGAGGTAGCTCGGTGTTCCAGCGATCCATTATTGGTAAATCCTTACTACAGCACCTCGCGAACAGTCCACGCAGTCTGCTGTTTCTGAGATGCTTCCACCCTTGGCGCGGTAGCCGATGATCATTTCTTTTTGAACGTTTGTGAAATTACTACATCTGCCCATTGTGCTCACGTTTCGCACTATGGCTCACCTGTCCTGGCCGGCCGCTAATATCTCCGTGTGGTCAACCTTGTCACGTGCACTCTCTGACGCGCCTGGGCGTCTGTAATTCCGGGGGTGGTCATATTATTCTGATAAGCTATTTAATAAAATGTAATCAAGTAACTAACGTGACCATCTGTTATTTACAAACTATAAATGGTTTTCGTATTTCAGCTAGAAAAATAGCTGGATTGTTCTGTTTTCTTCATCTTGTTACAGCTTCCGTGTTGCGCAATGAAGGATATGCACGCTCTCTGGAAACCAAATGCCACGAAAAAATATAAAAAGCATTAAAAGTTCTCCATAAATGCCATTATCGGCACAGATGGACCGTAATTTCGCTATTTTCTATGCAGCCGACTCTTTCGAAAACTTGAAAATTTCATCTCCCTGGAACGAAAAATCGAACTCGCACGTCCAAATGTCCTTTCGGTTGCTTGGAACCTCATTTCCCTGAGTGGTGTGTCGGTAGTATGTTCGAACGGAAATCGAGAGATGAGGGTTCGATTTCCGTGCCAGGAAGATGTAATTTTCGAGCTTTCTGAAGGGGTGGTACATGGGAAACAGTGACTGCCCGCCTGTACGGATATTGACATTTCTGTATGCCATATGATCTGGGTGAAAAAATATTAAATTAGCTGAAATACTGCTTGATGAAACGAAGAACATAACTTTTTGAAATTCCTTCCTTAAATTTCATTTAAAGGCTCAGTTTTTACTTTTATTTTAATCCTGTAGCAAACTTTGCAACCGGTTAAACACATTTTCTACTTAAAATTATCCATGCTTTATGGAATGGTATTCACTCGCACACACGTACAACACAGAAGCGTACCTTGTACTTCAACACTTGCGCTGGAATCCAGGGAATCGACATGGTTTTCTGCTCTGCACATATATACACCCTCATCTCCTTCCCGAATGGGATCAATTTTTAGGTTCCCCAATCCAATCACCTGATGACGGCTGGGTCCATCCCTCAAAAAGAAACAACAAGCTCATTTCAAAAATCGCACTTACAAAAACTGTGATTTAAGCAGAGTTACACAAACTAGGAACTCTAAATGCGAGAATAAAAACAGATAGTTTTTCGAAACTTACTGTTGGAAATCGACTGTTACACCATCTTTGAGCCAGGTGATTTTTGGCCGTGGGTTTCCATTCGCTGAGCAGTCCAGCGTGACAGAGCCACCCTCCAGAACAATGGTATTTTTTGGCGTAGCGACGAACTGTGGAGAAGAAAGCTTGTTGGCTTCGGCTGAAAAAAAATCAAGATTGAACAACAGCCAATTAAAATTTGCGAAAACTCAATTAGAAGACACACTGCAAATTTATGCAAATACATTACGAACTATCTTTACCATTCAACTACAGGGGTGGACATCGAGTTAAGTCAATGAAAAATCTTTGAAATTCA
Organism: Macrothele yani; assembly: GCA_039090855.1. Classification (NCBI taxonomy): domain Eukaryota; kingdom Metazoa; phylum Arthropoda; class Arachnida; order Araneae; family Macrothelidae; genus Macrothele; species Macrothele yani. The sequence goes on along the minus strand of CM076994.1, from coordinate 8,377,661 downwards.
TCAATTTGCAGTACCTTCTTAAAACATCGCGCTGCATAAAAGCAGTCGAAATTTCATATAAGCTGTGTATAGAACAACGCTTAACTTAAACAACTTTTTCAAGAACCATTAAAGAGTCTGATAACAACTGTTTCAACATATATGAGATTGTTTCTTCTGATACTATAAAATTTGTAAGCCTGATAACGGAATTTCCAACATGTGATGTTGTTTCATTTGTTTTTATTATTGGTGGAAAAGCTAGATGTTCAAACATCCGAACCTTATTTAAATCAAAGTTTCAGTGGGGTCATCGAATTATCGCAAAAGTTCGAAAGATCCGCAAACGATATGAATTAAGCAACTGCGAGATACCCTGAAAAATGTAAAAAATAAGTTCCGCTAAAATATCGCATGTACACGTGCTGAAGCCCGTTCGAGTATAAGCCTCCGTAGTTCAACAGCTAAAATTTGACAAAAAAAATACGCGTGTATAAGCCGGTGTTAAGTTTCAAGAGCATGGAAAGCATAAAAATACTGAAATAAAATATAATACAAATTTCTAAAATTATCTTCTTTAAGAGACTCATTGACTAGCTATCGGAGTTTCGAAATAGTGTTCCTGTAAGTCAATTGCCATTAAAGTTGAGTCATCAATATAAACATCTTCGTCGTCAAAGTTGTTGTGGCAGTTTTCTATTTTATCTGAATCATACAACAAATCTACTGTGTTATCCATGGCATTACTTATGCAGCATTATTTGAAAACATCACGACTTTTCACAACTAATCTTTAAATTATACCACCCCGCTTTTGGAGTCGCCACCTATCGGCATGCGTTTGTACTGACCTGTCAGGTATATCCTCAACTGTGTCTCCACTCTAACGGGGTACAGCTATGGAGAATAACTGGCACCTAAGGCTAGTAACATGATTATTTTTCTTACGGGAAAAGTTCTGCGCTATGCGGCAGTCGCATTGTGCGATATCATAAAAGAGATACACTTCGGAGATGCAGTCACTCCTTTCTTCAATCAATGGCATAAGTGCACCGCAGAAGACCTTAATGTCACACCTTCATACAGCTAATGGCCTTCGTCATTGTCTAGCGCGGTCATTCTCGTAGTATGGCGACTTCTCACCATCTATCGGTATTCTGTGAAAGAGAAAGAATTCATGAGATCGGGGTGTAATCTAAAGCTTTACTTCCTTTTTGGAAGCAAGAAATTCCGTGATCTGACGTTAAAACCGGATCAGGTTTCGCACGTACCACATAATCAATCGACAACTATTCCAGTTTCCTCAAATCGTATGCTGAGTGCAAAAATGTGTCATTATTCATTCATATTTTAAACTGACTCACGTATGAGGAGGTCCTAACAAAAGTTGTGCCCACTGTCCATTTTTGAGAAAAGTGTGAAGTAACGGAGAAAACGTACCTTATTGCCGTTCAATGTACTTCCCTCCGCTGCTAATGACAGCTTGCTAGCGGTGAGGTAGATTCTGGATGCTCCGTAGTAACGCCATCTTTGTTCAGCTGTCGTATTACTCGGGTCATGTCCAAAGACAGTATGTCCAGCGATTCGTAAGGGATGCCACGGAGCCTATTTTTTAACTTTGGGAAAAGATCAAAGTCGGGTGGACTGAGTTCAGGGCTACATGGTGGGTGGGACGAAGTTTCCCTGCCACATTTCGACAAAAGTCCTCGTACCGACGCTTCACCATGATACGATGCGTTGTTGCGCAGCACGATCGTTTCCGCTTCCAACAAGTTGCGGCAGTTTTGACGAATTTTCGGTCTCAACTTTGTCCTCAGAAAGTCACGACAATATTGTACCTTGACATTTTGCCGTATTGGCACTCGATCAAAGACCACAACGCCCTGGGCAGCGTATGCAAAAAACATCATTTGCTTCACTTTGGGTTGTTGTTAGCGACTCTTTGAGGAGCGTGGGGAACTTGGTTTCTCCATTCCGTTGATGGCGACTTCAGTTCCGGCTCAAAATCATGGGCCCAAGTCTCATCAATTGCGACAACTCTGTTTAGGAAGATGTCGCCCTCCCTTTCGAACCTGCAGAGGTGACCCTATGCCATGCTCACTCTGGGTGCCTTTTGCTCGAGAGTGAGTTATGGGCTGCGCGGCGATTTTTCTTTTTCCCAGTGAGTAGGTCAAAATCCGGTGAACAGATATGGTGGACAAATTTTCCTGATGAGAAATCTCCTCGACTGTCGAACGACGATTCTCTTCGAGAAGCGTTGCAACAATGGTGACAGATGTTTTGTCTATCGCCGTTTGAGGTCGGCCTGAGAGGTGATCATCTTCGACGCTGCTTCATCCCTTCCGAAAGCGCGATGCCTAGCGAGAAATTGTCTTCGATAAAGAGGTCCTTGCCCACAAACTTCTTGCAGGGCAGTGTAGATTTGTGTCGGAGTTTTCCCCCGCAAAGTTTCTATTTTCACGTACGAGCGCTGGTCTAACTCCATGACCCGGCCTGAGCAGCTGCACTCTTCCATTTTGAAACGTTCCCACGTCCACACAGCAAATGATAGTGCGTCGTTCTTACACCAATGCGTTGCTGAGAGTCTGACCTTGACATGACGCAATCATTTTCTCGATTGCATCATCCGCTTCCGTTTTAGATTAATGTGTGCAGAACTTTGTTATGACCCTCGTAAGCCAATCCCTTTGCTTTGAAAAAAAATTCTTCCAAAAACTTTCGGTTTTTATACACGAGTATATATGGTAAATATAATTATTTAACAATATGGCAACACAAACTGCCATATTTATTCAATGTGTACACTCTTATTTACCGAAAAGTTTAGTCCGCACTCTTCCATAACAAGCTCACTTGTTTCAAACGGTTGAAAGTAGCTCCATTGCTTTTTCTTTGAGCAGCTGAAACTGCATTTCTTAAAAAAAAGACTTATTAGGAAGGATTTTGTTTTGTTTGGGAATTTAATAACCACCTTGAGCGACTCAATGGGCTATAAGAAGCCGGCCGTTCCTGACTTAGGGCCACTGGTTCCAGAGAAGGAAAAGAACCAGTGCCGTAAGACAAATACAACTTCCATGTCTCGCCGGGATTCGAACCCGGGCCCGTTTCGGACGAATGGTTGGAAGCCAGCGCGTAGACCACTGCTCCACCGAGGGTGGAAGAGGTTTAACGAATAAAAGAAACAGTTTTTAGTGCTATGGGCAGTCGCCTGTACCTAATTTGGGACCGCTGACTCCAGCGTGGAGAAAATGCGAGCGCTACAAAATAATAGAACCACACAGGCTTCATCAGGGATTCGTACAGAGGCCTAGATTGGACGACTTGCCAGAAACATGCGTCACTGACCTCTCGGCAACGGAGTCGTCGAATGATTACTTCATAGTTTCATTTCTGTCAGTGAGCAAAGAAGCTATCTGTGTTGTATCTCTGCGACTGAATGTATTTAAGTGGAGTACGTTCCACCTGAAATGCAGTGCCCGTTACAGTAAGCGAAATATTTGTCCCTATTCAGAGATATAAAAAGAAGCGATCAGAATTATAAAGGAAACGATTTTAAATTTGTTTTTGGTTCCTGCAATGTTGTTTTCATGACATCTCTTGTATGCGGACAAAACTGCACAAAAAAAACAAGGAGTCAAGAATTTATATGAAGTGAAAGATTGCCATCCCGGTGGCGAGGTGGTCTAAGCGCTGGCTTCTGGTCATTATTCCGCGATAGGTCAGGGTTCGAATCCCGTGAGTCATGGATGTTGTGTTTGTCTTACGGCACTGGCTCGTTTCCTTCCTTGGAACCAATGACCCCAAATAAGGGACAGACGACTGCTTATAACCCGCCGAGTTGCTCATGGTGGTTCTTAAACCCTGAGAAAGAAAAGTGAAAAGTTATTCAGCAAAAATGATATGGTGTTGTACTAAAGAGATAAATTCTGTATTTTCAGAAATATTTTACAATATTAATTATGTGGTTATGATATCAAATGATAGGAGAAATATTCAGACAAAAATATACTGACAGTTTCGATTTGCCAAAGGAAAGAGTGGTACAGTCTTTTATGATAATAAATTTTCTGTTATCTTTTTCATGGTATTCACAGCGTTCCTTCGAAAGCTTTAGTAAACAGCAAAATCAGTTGATTTTAGAAGCACTTTGTCATCGTACTTCATGACGTTATAAGACGTTAATTAACAAAGTCTGTCTTTCAAAAAAGGTACGTCGTGTGTACAGGAATGCATCCTTTGTTGATAAGTCACGTATTATACGTATAATGTAACATCTGAACTGCAACAAACGACACACGTACTAACCGCTAAAAGTCAGTCACGAAGAGTTTTCTTTGTTTTTCCCGAGCAAGGCATTCTTTTCTTCGCTGAAGAGGTTTGTCTAGATATTTCATTTTGAGCAATAAAGTGCTATTTCAAGGTAAAATGGAATCTGCTCTTTCTTCCAATACCTTGTAAAAACTCATGGTTATTCTTACACATTTGTTCTCATCATAGTCCTTTACATTCGAAAGATAAGGAATGTTTAAATTGAGGATCGTATTTTTACACTATTCTTTATGGAAAACGCTTTTACTGTGACCAAACAATCACAGAAAGATGTAAACACTCTAGTTACTGTTCTAATTTGAACAGGAAATTTACAGCAAGTAATGCGATTTCATCTTTACAACAAAGAATGGCGTTGTAATAGAGCAGAGGAGTGACTAAAAAAAAAAAAAAACCATAAATAATGTGTGGGTACAATTGCTCGTTTCATTGTTTCTACAAGAATCAGTATAGATGAAAACAGCAACACCATTTTCAGTAAGGAAACAAAATTTCTTAAATGTTGTAAAGAGACAAATCGGCCTGTATTCGTGAAATATCTGCATAACTGAGAGAGAGAGAGAGAGATGACATTCTGTTTAAAAATCATTCACAGGCGAAAGAATCTTGTTCAACAATATTTTCCTATGAAAGACAGACGTATGTATTAAAGCTAGCTACGCAGAAGTTCCAGGATCAATGATGATGCAAGAAGCTGGAAATACCGAAAAGTTTAAGCTCCACCAGCGAATGTTGACTCACAGTTAGGCAAAAATAACAGTAATATTGCGACCGGTCACTCACGATATAGCAGCCGATCATGGTGGCATCATTGACGAAACTGCCGAAAGACATCCATGAAAACGGAACCGCTACGATACTGGTGCAATTATATTCAGCATAGTAGGAACCCAACCAGTTCTCGCTTCTCTTGCTAGAGAACACATGTAATCAGTGTGATCATGGAGTCGTAATAGTCTGCTCGTCTCAGACGACGAATATCTGGACTGAAGCTATGATTGTAGATGACGACATGGTTTGGAAATGATAGACAGCGTGATGCCTCAGCATTTGTACTGATCGCTAGGGAAAACTATATCCCATTCCACAGTTGTGACTCGTTTGCTATGTGTAGCAAACAAACAGCAAGATAAATATTTACTCACAATTACAGGACACAGATACGGCAAATCAACCTAAATTCGTTTATTTTTTGGAGTACGATTAATGGGAGGCTGGACTTACCATAATCCAAACTGACTGTCAGAGTACCAGTGGCGCTGAGACGACTTCGCTCTACGTTGGAAGCATTGCATCGATAGCTTCCGCTGTCAGTCGTCTGGACCTGAGCTATTTCCAGGGCGCCGCTGGGTAGAACAACCATCCTTTCCGAGTCTAGAGAAAGCGGTCGGTCGTCCTTTATCCATGCCACGTCTGCAGGAGGCAAACCCTGGATGGAACACGGGAAGTATGCCGTCTGTCCGGGATACAGAGTCAGGTCTTGAGGCTGCTCGTCAAATCGAGGCAGATCTAGAAATACATACAGAAACGTCATAAATTAATGCAGGAATTTGAAAAGGGAAAGTGAATATATTTCGATTTCCGAAAAAATACCACAGTTATTATTTACAGCTCTCACCTTTCTTAGGTGGCTGAGAAGTTAGGAGCCCGGGATTTTGGCTAATTTCCTCAGTTAAGCTCGAATTCGTGTCCTGAGTGAGACATGGACCATTTGCCCTAGGAAGCAGGTTATATCCCCTACCAGAAGCCCCAAATTAGGGCCGATCTACACTACCTTCGATGCTCAAGGGGCCCTCGTTTTTCTTGGACATAACAGTAAGCTCCTGAGACAGCACAATTTTGCTTAGCTGAAATAAAAACAATATTGAACTTTGATTCTTTATCAGGGATTTAAAATCTAATTACTTCCGACATTTACTTTGCACGAGATACTGTCAGATCTACAAAGGGTGAGTCAGAAGTTTTTCAATATTTGCATAGAAGTCAGTTGAAACAGATATAAAGTGGTAGTCGTTGCTGTAAACAGCATTGCATGTCGTCGTCCTGTCTGTGGTTGGGACGCCTAAAAGATGAACAGCCACAACCGGCTAATTAGAAAACTTTTGCTTTACGAGTTCGAACTCGGCCATAACGCTGCTCGAGCAACACGAAACATTTGTAATGCGAAAGGGGAAGGTTCTGTGGACCACAGCACCGCAAACAGATGGTTCAAGAAATTTCGTTCACCTGGCAGAAACCTCGACGATCAGTCAAGGTCAGGTATGCCGCGAACCGTGGATTCGGAGGCCGTGCTCCAGACCGTAGAGGCAAATCCGACAACCAGCACTCTGAGATTATGAGGAGAGCTGGGTATATCACAGACCACCGTGTTTCGGTATCTTCAAAGCCACGGCTAGGTCTGCAGGTGCTGCCACATGGTCCCTCACGAATTGACGCCAGCTGAAGCAAACCGCCGAATGCAAGTTTGCACGAAACTCTCTAAAAATCCGCGCGATGTACGTTTCATCAAGACAGTTGTTACGTGAGATGAAAAGCGGGTCTATTTCCGTAATCTAAACACAAAACGACAGTGGCTGAATCCGGGTCAGCTTCCAGAACCTGTTGCCAAGCGTGGGCGTTTCGAGCACAAGGTGATGCTCTGCGTTTGGTGGAATTTCGAGTGGATAATTCATTACGAATTTGTTTCAGACGGTAAGACCATCAACGTCAACCTCTACTCAGAACAGCTGGAACGGATGCATGCCGTTTTGGAGGAGAAGTACCTGGCACTGGGGAACAGAATTCACGCTCTCCTACAGCGGGATAACGCTCGCCTGATACAGCGCGAACTACCCGGCTTCATGAACTTGAGAGCATCGAACTGGTGCCACACCCAACATATAGTCCGGACCTTGCCCCGTCGGAGTATTACTTGTTCTGGTCCATGGCCCACTTCCTTCGCTGGCGGCACTTCAACAACCAAGAGGAAGTGGCAGCTGGGTTGAAGGAGTTCTTCGCCTCGGTACCGCGGAATCGAAGAATTGGCAGACAGATGACTAAACACTGTGCAACACGATGGCCTATACTTTGAATGCTAGTCAGCTTTCGTCATAAAGCTACGTATGAAGACATAAAGTGATTCAAATATTGCAAAACTTTCGACTCATCCTGTGTATTTTACCTGATAGCTTAAATTTACTTTAAAAAAAAACACAGAGATGACAGAGTTGTATTTGTTCCATTACAGTGCAGAAGTACGAATATTGAGACTTCTGTCGAGCAAAATGATAAAATAATAATTTCTATAAATCAATTACATAGGTCAGGGGAGATGAACCTTTTTGAGAGTGAGTGCCTAACTTTCCGACAATCTTCTAAAACTTTCGTGTTCTTATATGGGACTTTATAGCAGAAGATTATGCTGCTACAATACCCATATAAAATATTATTATTTTGCTACTGTTCACTCGCTAACAACAAGCAAAAAAAAACATAAGGAGATCAAAGTTGATGCGAAGCGTTTATTTCTATTATTACCAATGTTGTGTACACTGGGTCGGCGAGGAGGTCAAAACGTGTCATACGACGTCACATGTTCTCGCAACAGCCTCTGCTGGCACCAAGTCGACGTAAGACATCTTCTGCGAGCACTTTTCACTGCTGTTGTCTGTCGGAGCTCGAAAAGAGTGGGAATAAAACAGCAGGTTCCCATTCGTCCAGGGAGAGAGAGGTGATCAGGCGGGCTACCGTTGTCGTTGAATCTTCTTACTTTCGCTTGTATTGTCCATTAATGTCCCTTCAACTTACGGCCAGGGAGAATCCTTTCGCGCTCCGTCTTAGACGAACCTAGTGAACTCTCATTTCGCTGTATGACTGGATGCCTTCTTTTGGGGCTTTTCCCACTGAAAACGCATTAAGTTGAAACAAATCCCCTCCTCAATCCTTAGTAAAATTTTCTATGCTATTCCTGACATTCAAAACTCGATGTGGTTTAAAGAATCAAAGGGCTACACTGCATTCCGTGTCTAAACTTTCGTGTACCACCTTGGACACGCGTATAATAGGTTCGCCGTTCCCTAACATAAGCTGATCAAAATTGATTCTAGAAAAATGCCTGTACTTTGCAACAATATAGTTTCAATTTGCACAAAATAATACTTCCACTCATACACTATTTTTCGACATGGTCAACAAGAACATTCAAGCACTTGTCGCTACGTGTTGCCAGCTTTTTATTACCTCCTGGAGAAATGTTCATGTCCTTGTTGATGGAGCCATCAGCGCTTTGATAGCACCTTTGACTTTCATATCCGTGGGGAAGCAACGTTCTTTCAGGTGATCTTTCAACACTTGCAGATGTTTCACACATGCAGTCCCCAATCATTTCATCAGTCGGTGAATACAACACACCTACTAGTCGCACATCACAATATATCCATAGACAAGAGGTTGACTTGACGGTACACTTTCCCCACACACTTGAATAAGCTACCGATGAATATCATCCAACGAAACTTTTGTTGTGCACAAAAACGATATCCAACCTCAGACATCCTCGCGAGTGTAACGTTCTAAATGATTTCCTATCTGGTAGTTCGAGACCCCCTTTAGGTATTTCACGTAGTTCGAAGAAAAAAAATCATCTGTGGCACCTCCATCAATATATTTTTTATCATTTCTGAGTTTAACGACCAAATATGAAGTTCGTATCGTTAATGGTTGTGTCTGTTTTTGAGTTGTGAAGAAGTGAAAGTGCGTGAGAACATGAATTTCAACAGAGCACAGAAGCATGCTATTCTGAAGTAACTTTTTGTTAAAGGATTCAGCCCAAAGAAAATCCATGAAGACATGATCGTAATAATACTGTCCATCCCACAGCACGGTTAAGAACTAGGTAGCTGAATTTAAAAGGGGCCGAGAGTACACACAAGATGCGTCTCATAGTGGAAAACCAGTGCTATAGTGAAATACGAGATAACATCCAAATGTTTCCGGACTGGGTCCGTAAGTCCATAGATAGTTAGAAAGCTGAAGCATATTCTCTTTCAAAACACGACTCTTGCAAAAACACACTTCTGCCAGCGGCTGTAGAGTTCGTCGAAGCACTTCTGAAACTCATTCAATGTTCGTCGTCTGAAACCCATTCAACGTTCGTCGAAGCACTTCTGAAACCCATTCTTTTCTGAAACCCATTCAATGTTCGTCGAAGCACTTCTGAAACCCATTCTTTTCTGAAACTCATTCAATGTTCGTCGAAGCACTTCTGAAACCCATTCAATGTTCGTCGAAGCACTTCTGAAACCCATTCTTTTCTGAAACCCATTCAATGTTCGTCGAAGCATTTCTGAAACCCATTATTTTCTGAAACCCATTCAATGTTCGTCGAAGTACTTCTGAAACCCATTCTTTTCTGAAACTCATTCAATGTTCGTCGAAGCACTTCTGAAACCCATTCAATGTTCGTCGAAGCACTTCTGAAACCCATTCAATGTTCGTCGAAGCACTTCTGAAACCCATTCAACGTTCGTCGAAGCACTTCTGAAACCCATTCAACGTTCGTCGAAGCACTTCTGAAACCCATTCTTTTCTGAAACCCATTCAATGTTCGTCGAAGCACTTCTGAAACCCATTCTTTTCTGAAACTCATTCAATGTTCGTCGAAGCACTTCTGAAACCCATTCAATGTTCGTCGAAGCACTTCTGAAACCCATTCTTTGCTATGATCTACGGTGCAACCAGCGATGGTTTTTTCTCACATCTGCGCTCGAAAACCGACGACCCTGAAGTCGACGTGTCAGTTCAGGGAAGAGGTGGAAGTCGCAGGGGATGCGTCAGGTTAGTACGGTGGGTGTAGGAGGACAACGTCTCGTTTTGGCGAGAAACTCAAGAACGAGGAGTGGCTGTATACCGATGCATTGTCGTGCAACAGCACTACGATTGATCGCCCCACAGCTGAGGCCTCTTCTAGCGAATCGACTCACGCAGACGTCGCATGATGTCCAGATAGAACTCCTTGTTGACAGTGTGTCCTTCAGGATAAATTCAAGATTAACAATACCCTGGATGTCGAAGAAGACCTCCAGTATGATCTTGCCTTTACTGAGTTCTCGGCGGAATTTCTACTTGCATGGAGACGATCATAATTTTCATGTAGCTGATGCCCGCTTAGTCTGCAGGTTGAAAAGGTAGCTCCATTTTTCATGCACCGTTATGATTCGTCTAAGAAATTGTGGCTCTTGGTAGGGAACGGTAATGAGATCACTCGCCATTTCCATTCGTATAGCCAACTGATCTTCAGTTAACATGCGTGGGGCAATGTGTTGACACATCCGGTGCATCTTCAGATCATCGGTTAGCATCCGTTGACACGTAGTCTCCGATATCCCAGCAGCCTCTGCTATTTGCTCGATCGCCTATTGTCGGTTGGCGCGTAGGATAGTCGCAACCTTCGAAATGTTTCCATCCGTGAGAGCTGTCACTGGCCGCCAGCTTTGTTCGTCGTCTTCGACTTCCTGTCTGCCTTCTCTGAAGCGTCGATGCCGGTTGAATGTTTCTGACAGCAACAGGTGTTTTTGTCATAAACTTGCTTCAACATCTCGTAAGTTTCTGTTGGACTTTTGCCCAAACGAACGCAAAACTTAATGTTAACGCGTTGCTCAGAAAACGGCGCCATTTTTCATCAATCGTCGAACACTGCGTAAGTTGCTCATAACACCCAGATGTGCAGTAGCGAGCGTGTGACGTAGATAGACGAAACCAACTTCCCTGTGAGGGGGAAAGTGTAACGTAATCCAAGAATCACCGTGGGTATGCGATACGCGTACTTTGCCTTACAGGCGTGGTCCGGGAACTTTTGGATCCTATTCAGCAAAAAACAACAACAAAAAAAAAAAAAAAAACAAGCACTGATGCTGTGCACAACTTGATAGTGGCAAATCGGCATATTGCAATCTACAAGGAGTGTTCAAATGAAAAGGTACGAAACGACACTGTGGGTATAAATGAAGACTTTATTCAAAGTATACACCATAGGCCGTAGCACAACGATCCCATTGATTAACGAGCCGAAGGATTCCTTGTTCCCAGAATTCCTGTGGCCGTGACGAGACCCAGTCCTGCACAGCGTAATTGAGTTTGTCGTCCGAGTGGAAGCGCTTCCCTTTCAGATGTTTTTTCAGGGGACCAAACACATGGAAATCGCAGGGCGACATGTCCGGGCTGTAGGGCGGATGGTCAAGCTGCTCCCACTGGAACTTGGCCAGTTCCGCGTGTGTGACAGTGGAGACGTGAGAATGCGCGTTATCATGGAGCAGAACCACACCCTTCGCGATGAATAGCGGCCGGTTTAACACCTTCCGCTGTCAGAAATCGGATAACGCCTCGCTGCTCCTCAATCGTCGAATTTTGCAATGTGAACGCCATCCTGTCCTCACAGGCACTGCCGCGTCAGTTGGACGGCGCTCCTTATAAGAGCCTCTGCTCTCTCCTGCGCATGCGGGCGCTTGCGCATGCTCCGATCCACGCCAGCGACTCCAATCGCATCCCTAGATGTGTCGCTACGTTTTCCCATAGCGGCATAGGCAAATCTGTTAACGGTTACGTTCTTATGACGTTTCGTACCTTTTCATTTGAACACCCCTAGTATATTACCGTTAAAGGTCTGAACTTGTCCTGTGGATGTGTTAATCATATTATTCATGGTGACGTGTACAGGAGAAAGTTGTCTGCAAAATGGGCACCAAAATGTTTCACACCTCAAAAGAAACTGGAGACGATTTATTGTGCAATAGCTGTTTTTGATCATTTTAAACACGATTATTGTGATTATGGATGAAACTCGGATTCAGCATTATGATCCAGAAACCAAACAACAACCCATGGAGTGTCGGCATTCTGGATCTGCACGGGGTTTTTTTCTACGCCAACCACCACAATCTTAAAGAAGAATGCCGACGAAAACTCTTCAGAAGATTCACCTTTTTGCAGAACGACGCTCCAGAGCACAAGGCCTGCAAAACAATTGATCTCCTTTGAGATCTGCACTTCAAATTGGTACCTCATGCACCTGATTTCCCAATGATTATTATCAATTCCCACAACTGGAAAAAATATCCAAAGGGACGTCATTTTTAGACAGATGACGATGTTAAGACAACAACTGTGAATGCACGGTCAGTAGACCAAGACAGAACTTTTTCAGAGGGATTTGAAGCAGCTGGAGGAGCGTTGTACTAAGTGTGTACAGTCAAAGGGAGATTATGTTGAATAAAATTACACTGATCAGCTATTAAATTATGACCATCTACCTAATAAGCTGTAGGGCCCTCTTTAGCCAGCAAAACAGTAGCCACTCGGCGAGGCATCAGTTCGATGA